>CM076149.1:8520000-10920000 GCA_038025085.1 Tetragonia tetragonoides | reverse complement strand
GTTCGATCCATCTCGAACCACTGCGAACCTTTACGCCATTGCGAGAGCGTGACACGTGGCATCATTTGGGGGCTGTATCGGCCCCGGCCTACCGGACCAGGTAAATCATATGCCTCAATGTAACTTTTGTTAGAGTTCATAAGGTATGAATAAACGGTTGGGAAGTTGAATAAGGGGATACATGATTCGGATAAGAGTACAAAACGTTGGTTTGATGTGTCAAGAAGTGCGTTAGCTAGTAAACGACGTTCGGCTTCAACCATATTGAATTTGCCCCATTGGACATCCTGCATTTTACAATCAAAATTTAGTCGAGATGATATGTAGCAAGTAGCTAGGAGGTATTGTGTAATACTGTCTTTATAGTAAAACAGTTAAAAGTAACACTATTTATATACTCGTCAAATTAATTATAAGTAAAGGAGCATTGAGGTATTGCCCAATTGACTAATTTTTTATTCTACTTGAAAATCAATATAATTAAGAATTGATTTATGAAACTAAGAAATCATTAATAACCATCCTCACAACATAAAGCATAAACAGGACAATGTGAAACAGAGTTATTATTTCAATAATTAATGAGAAACAGAGCTTTAGCTTGTTTGTCAATGGAGTAAAATCTAAGAAAAGCACAAGTAATGCCTTGGTTCAAGGTTGATCCCATATACATTCTTAAATTGTTTATGCATATATGAACTGCATATGAAGTTTAATTATTATGCTATTAGATATTAAATGGGCACAGCTTTTTGAGAGGATAACATTTGTTTTGTTTAATCTTTTTACTTTTAAACTTTTTTTTTTGGGTAATCAGAGGATCATGCATGATTTTGGGATCAGACAATAGCTTAGTAGTCCCTAGCCAACATTCTAGCATTCTTTTCCCTAAAGATTCTGCTCAACTTTAGAAAAAATCACATTCTGTCTCGATGACAAGTATACTCTTTGTGGAAAGTCTTTAAATAGCTTGCTTGTTGCTTGAACAATCTTTTACTTAATTTATTGGTATAAATTATCAAATTAAAGTTGTTGTAGCCCTTGTTAGAATTAAAGGTTCATATGATAATAATAATGTACTAATGTATTAAAAACTTTAACTTTAGATATCCTCAATGATTTTGAGTAAAATTTATTTATATTTTCATATAAATATAGCTGCTTTTTCCTTTGGCACAATCAGCAAAAAAAAAAATGAATAATTGGTGGAATATCATTGATTCAATTCGCTTTATTTTATTTCAAAACCCAATTTTTATAAATTGTTAATGACCACTTATTATAAACAGTGATATTTGCTTTACTAAAAAGTGACACTCATCTCACCAAAATTATAGTAAAACCGTCTTATACATGTTTTTGTGATTAATTATTTATTGTGTTATATGTACATATGTTGAGGTTCAAAATTGTACCTAATTAACTAAACACTATCAGTCCACCTGACTGAGTAAAACAAGATCCCAATTATACTCCTTGCAACAGAATTTCCCCATGCATCTTTGCTAATCTATAGCCAAAAAAAAAGAGCAATCCTTGAACAAGTCATTTTTATTTAGTGTGGCTTCCTAGAAAATTTGCAAGATCAATGGGTAAATTTCACTTGATTTTCTTACAATAAGCCAGTTAAGAAACTAAATGGTACAATTTTACTAATACTTATAATTAAAGGGGTTGCTTTTTTATCAGAAAGCTTATTACTTGGAGAACATAATTGAGTACAAATTTGAGTAGAAGAAAACATGAATTAATTAAAGAAATGACTTAAAGAGTGACTAACCTTACTGGGAATTCTCCTGCCATAGAACACAGAGCTTTTGGAGAAAGTTTCATTATGATAAGAAGGAAGAGAATGAACATAAATAGAATTTCATGTCCTTTAAAGAACATCTCCCAAAGTGGGGCTAATGGCAATGGTCCTCTAACCAAAAACATGAAGGCAATCTTTGGTGTTGTTGTTGTCAAATTTGATGCATCAATTCTTCTTGGCATTATTGAAGCTCTCATTAACAACTCTTCATCATCCATGGCATGCATATAGGAATAATTACTCATATTCGAGGTCGTAGACATGTTCTTTGATGTCACAACATCATCGACCAGAGGTGGGAGAAGTGAGATTGATGTCGACAACAACGACGAGGAGGAGTTGAGGAATTCAAGGGGGTGAAGAAGTTTGTAATCCACATGTGATTGATCATATCCAAAAAAAGAGCTCCCAATGGCAAGTCCAAAAGCGAAAATGACCAAATATGAAATGAGATTGGTTGAGGTTTATTTGATAGTGTAAGAGCTTATATGATGAACAAGAGGTTGGAGATAGATTGTTCTTCATGTTTGTTGTAATGAAATGAAAATGTAATGAAATGAATGGTTGCTTAAGAGATGAGAGAAAGAAAGAACCGTGTATATATGTGAATGGGATGGTGGAAAGAAACAACTAAAGGTTTGCTTCCTAAAAGAGGAAGGTTCTTAGTAGTGAAAGTTGGGTTTGAATGTCTTTATGAAGAGCCTTAGCAGCCTTGTTATTACACAGAACAAGCTTATTGAAAAGTCAACACAAATAAAAGAGTATATATACGTTCCTTTTGGTTTGTTGATGCCTGCATTTTTGACCGGTCCGGACTTGTAAACATTCATGGCCAGCTAAACGTATTTGGGTTCCACACCAAAAAAAAAAAAAAAAAAAAAAAAAAAAAAAAAAAAAACTAAATATATTTGGGTTTACACAAAAATTTATTTAAGTCGGACTTTTTGTAAATTTTGGTAAGACGAGATTCACTTTTTAATTAAACATAATGGTCACTGTTTATCATGAGTGATCCCTGTATTTCTAAATAATGACCTCATTTTTCTATTAGTTAGTCTTACACAAGACTCACTGGAATTTATTTGAAATAATAATGGACTAGTCGATAATTATTACCTTTCGATTTTATTTTTTTTGTGGGACCAAAGCCTGCTCTAATATCATTTTAACGAATGTGTTTATATCATAAAAAATTAATGGGTGGGATAACTCCTTTAACCATAAACATATCGAGGCTCTCTTTATGCGCACATAATAACGACTGAGCGACCTCATCTGCGAAAACGTGGAGACGATTGATTCTTTATTTTTTTTTTGTGCAACCACATGTTCACTTACATTCTTTGGACACAAAACTAGTATTGTTCTTATTGGGTCAATCCACGTAAAGGTAAAGTTAGTATTGTTCATATCGGATCAATCCATAAAAGGGTAAAGTGCTTCAAATAATAATTTCTCTATTCATAAGTAAATGAGTCGGAAATTGTACTATATAAGTAGTAAGGTCATGGGCAACCATTGAAATTGGGCCATTTGTCACCAATAGACATGGGAAAATGGGAGGGTCTTGTAGTCGGCCCGATAATAAATCATTTCCTGTTTGCAGTTGTGTATGGGCAGGTTAAATTGGGCATGCCCATTTGAAAATTAGACGTATTATATCGAGTCACAAATAGGCCAATCCATTAAATTTTTTATTATAAATAAAATTTATATTTGCCAAAATGAAACGGACCACTGACCGACCCATCCACAACACATGACTGGCCCGACCCGATACATTAAACAAATAGGCCAATAGTACACGCCGGCGACGATTCCCCTCAACTGAAAACAGAGTTCAAGCCCTGATCACTGAACTCCTTTTACGTTCATTCTCTTTGTTCCGTCTTCTCCAAACCATTCCGCTCGGCAAAGGTACTATAATCTTTCTCTCTCCTCCTGCTATCACCTTCAATCTTCTTATTTCTCTTATTTGGACTTAAAAAAACGTTTTCTCTTTGTGGGTTTTAGCCCAATTTCTAGGGCAATTTGCAGTGATCAAGATGGCTAAAGAAGTTAATAATGGAGGCAATGTGAAGCAATTACTTTGTAATCTATTTGACATTTCTCTCAGGGCAGTTGCTCATGAAATTCCTGATTTAGAGCCGTTAGTGGCTATATCTACCAACAATCAATTAGGGCAGTATCAATGGTAAGTGTGTTTCTTAATTTTAATTGTTGTTTCTCTTTAAAGTTTTTGTCTTTGAGCATTTTCTTGTTGAATTGAATGATTTTTGGCACTTGCAGCAACAATGCCATGAGCCTGTTTGCTAAAATTAAGGGGGGAAATCCGGAATTTAAGAACCCACACTCTGTAGGGATGGTAAAATTCTCCGGTTTGTTCATATGTTTTTATTTAGTTCTTAATCCAATTTTGTTTAGCAATTGATTTTGTTCTGGGTTTTTTCTTTTCTTTTGTAGGCTATTTATAAAAGTTTACCCCCTTCAGATATGATTGAATATGATTCATGCTCTGTCACGGGTCCAGGGTTTGTAAATATTGTACTCTCAAAGGCATGGATGACTAAGGTTTTCTCTATTAAACTCACTTTACTATTTGGTATATGAAAGAAAGTTTTTTTATTTTTTCAAAGTTTTTTTACACTATGATATTGTTTGGTGTTACAGACAATTCAAAAGATGCTTATAGAAGGTATCCAAACATGGGCTCCAAAACTATCAATCAAAAGGGCTGTTGTTGATTTTTCCTCTCCTAACATAGCAAAAGAGTTGCATGTTGGGCACTTGAGGTCCACAATTATTGGAGATTCCATTGCGCGTATGCTTGAGTTTGTAAATGTTGGTGTTCTTCGAAGAAACCATGTTGGTGATTGGGGAACTCAGGTAGGTACGCTATGTTTCTATATGTTTGAAGCATTGAGTTATTGATTAATATGGGATTATATGAGATTTAATTTGTTTTGTGCATTCTTCTTAGCCTGCTAAAAACTTTGTTACTGTTGGTATTGCCTCGTCGCATTCTTCCAAATTGTTTTCATCATTGAACAACTATTCTGAAAGTTTCATGTTCGCAACTAACAGAGATGTTTTCTATCTCTTTTGATAAAATTTGCTCTTACCAGAGCTTTGTTTCTGCAACAGTATGAATGCGACATTAAATAGCTGTATGGAGCCTTTGAATCCTGAGAAATTTGGATGTGGTGAACATAAATGGTAGCAACAATCGGTCGGAATTTGTTTTTTGATATTCCCTTGGGATGGTACGATACTGGAGAGTTTAATCAATATTCAAACATGTTTATGAAATGGATCTGTAAGTGTAACAGATGAGACAGGATTGACTGTTAGAGAGGCAGTCTTGGTAAATATGACTTTCCTTGAATTCCAAGGCTCTGTTGAGTCTGTCTCTTCCACACACGCATGGGTGTAAAAATTGGGTTAAAAACTTGCCTCTATAATATGGGATATCTATCTAGAGGCTGTCATACTATGTTGACAATATGGAACAACGGCACCTCATCGTGCAAAGTTGTAAAAGAACTTGCTCGGATGTTAGGCAGCTGGCTAAACCATCCAAATTTCGCTCCTTGGTAAAGATAGGCATCATGGGCACTCTGGCCATCTTTATATTATAGCATTTGAAGCTTTAGACTTGTGATTTTGAGGCATATTTGTGTGCTTGTGCACTTATTTTGTATGGTGTAAGCATGTCATGTGTATGTTCGTGTGCATTATCTATGAAATTCAATCTTGTGATGCAGTTTGTGATGCTGATAGAGTTCCTATTTGAGGAGTGCAAAGAATGGGAAAATGCAAATGAATTTCTTGTTCATGACCTTCAGGTGAGTAGAAATGTGCAAGGTTGATTAGGTCACTAATACAATCATGTGTATTTACATGATGCTGGTGTTGCTTTCATGGGGAGGTACTGCATGTTCTAATGGGCAGGGTTAAACAGTAAACCAGTGTTTGATATGCTTCTTGTGTTTCCTTTATTGTTTCTTAGGCACATTGAGCTGACTTGTCATGGCAACTACTTGTTGTTAACATGTTCTTTATTGAATAGATTGTGCTTGTTTTCTCCAATATGCTCTTGTAACTAATCATTAATAAGTCCCATATTGTTCTTATAAAGATTTCTTAAGTTGTGGTTTCATACTGCATTCGTCATAGTTTGTTCTGTTATTGTTTATTGCTCAAGGATATTGGAATTTCCATATACAATGGGAGCTATAAGACTAATTTTTGAGAAAATTTCAGCTAATGATGGACTAAATCAAAATGATTTACTGAACTGTTATGTACTTGTTTCTTTTCAAAACACCTGGGTAGTTGGCCCCCCTTACCCCCACCAAGGCGGGAGCCTTGTGACGTGAAAGGCATTGGATTTGGGGGTAATGAGTCCTAGAGACCTAAACTCATAATCATCAAATGTGACCTAAGATTTACCTTCCTCTCTTGTCTTATGTAACTAAATCTACCAATTTAAAGGAGTAGTTAGTCTCTATACGAGTAGTTATACTTGTGATGGCTTTGGGGAAAACATTGAAATCGTGGAAAGTGTATTAACCTTTGTTGTTATGTGTGATATTATACTCTACCGGGTTGGTGCCATCAGCCATTATATCAAATAATGCTTACTTGGATACAAACTGCATACTTATGAGACCATTGGTAGTTGTATAATGGGAAAAATTGGTTCTATTCTAACTGATAATTATGTTGCTAGACGCTCTACAAGAAATCACAGCAGAAATTTAATGAGGATCCCATTTTCAAGGAGGCTGCACAGAAGGCAGTGGTGAAACTTCAGGTGAGTAACTTAATTTGCTTTCTGTATCTCTGCAATTCTGCATGTTTGATGCACTTCTGAGAGCAACATTCTGGAACTTGGTTTTAGATGGTAATGTCAAAATTAATACGAAGTGTCGTCTGGGTAGGTGTAACCATATGTAGGTTTATGTTTGAAACAATTACATGTTTGGCATGGATAAGAGTGATGAGGTGGACTTGATTCATTAATATGAGATTTTGTATGGGAAAGTTTTCTATTCGTTTGGACGGAAAACTTTTCTTTTGACATTTTTCTCCCAAATCTTATTCTTGACATTGAATGTTATGTCGAACAGCATTTTAGAACTGGTTAGGTCCATGGATTTGATGCTGCACTCCTAAAAATTCAACTGAGTTGCATCGGCCTATTATATTTTACCTATTATTGACCTCGTTGGTAACCCAGGCAGATGAACCTATTGTTCTGATTCTATTAGTGACATAGTAAAGTAAGTAAGTTATCTGTATTTATCTGCCTGGGTTTGATTTTTTTTGGTGATTTAGTGCTCTTCTGTTTATTCTTGCAATATTAATTTGCACTTTAGGGTGGAGATACTAAATACCGCAAGGCTTGGGAAAAGATTTGTGAGATTAGCCGAAGGGAATATGAGAAACTTTATCAACGCCTTGACATCAAGCTAGAGGAAAAGGTAAATTGATCTAAATTTTATTTCACAGTTTTTCTTCATGTTATGCGCCTTTCATCTCTTATACGTGTAACTGCAAATTTACATCAAATGGCTGGCTGTTTCGTTTTTTGCATGCTATCACTCAGGGGGAGAGTTTCTATCATCCTTTTATCAGCAAGGTCTTGAAGGAGTTAACAAGTAAAGGTTTAGTTGTAGAAAATCAAGGTGCTCATGTAATTGAAATTGATGGGAAGAACATTCCATTTATTGTTACTAAAAGTGACGGGGGCTACAATTATGCTTCAACTGATTTAGCTGCTCTTTGGTAAGTATCTGAAAATAAATATTTTGAGATCAAAGTGCTTGAAAGTTTGTTAAAAACTTATATTAGTGTTCCAGTGTACTAATCCAATTGGCGAATCTTTGTGCAGCACAGTAATTCACACGTGAATAAAACATAATATTCTTAACTGTATATTGAAAGTTTGCAATGAGTGAGTGTGTGTGTATGTCGATATAGACAGATTGATACATGATGGATTTAGGCTCATATGGAAATTATCATTGAAATGAGAATCATGGGATCCTTTACAAAAGTTGGTGCAGTTAAATCAAGGTTCAACAATTTTTGCTAACCATACAAAATTGTTATACACACTTATTTTCTAAACCTCGATATAATGGCAGTTGTTATCCTATCTTCTACAAACATTTTTCTTTCCAACAATTGGAGATAGATTCGGAGAATGATAGATGTTGATGGGAATGCAAGAACAGGATAAAGACACTTACTTAAATGAGGATACTTTGGTCACACGACTCTTAAATGGAAAAAGTGGGAGTAGTAGTTTCTGTGATTTTGACAATCTTATCTTTCACTTTCTTAACGCTTTTTCACTATGACAACCCTTTTATGTTTGTGAACTTTTTACAAGGTTAGATTGCTTATGTTATGTTCTTATGCCTTGTTTTCCATGTGCGCATGATGTCACCCTAATGATGGGGCTCTCTCATAACATATAGGTACCGGCTTAATGAAGAAAAAGTGGATTGGATAATCTATGTCACAGATTCGAGTCAAAGTGAGCACTTTGACATGTTATTCCATGTGAGCATTCTTCTACGATCAGTCTAAAATCTCATCACTTCTACCTGATATTAACCAACTGCTATCTATTGGTTTCAGCAGCCTTTTCCTTTACACCCTGTGCATCAAGTTGTATTGATTGAGTTGTGCAAAGACTGACTATTTATTCACGTTTTAATTTCTTGATCGTTGACATTGCGCTTTAGGACCCTGATATTTTGGCAATGTGCAGGCTGCTAAACGTGCAGGCTGGCTTTCATGTGACGGTGATGCATACCCTAAAGCTACTCATGTGCCCTTTGGTCTTGTTTTAGGGCGTGATGGCAAGCGATTCAGAACTCGCAGCACTGAAGTTGTTCGATTAGCTGATTTATTGGATGAAGCAACAAGTCGGAGTAGATTGGTACTTATTGACCGAGGTTTCTGAATTTAGTTTATTTCTAAAAGATTCGCTACTCTCTAGCCTTGGAAAATAATGGACTAAGTCAAAATAGCTCATCAAACTGTCTGCTCTTCTGTTACCAAAAAAGAAAAAAACTGTCTGCTCTTCTTATTTATGAGATTGTCGATGGTTGTCACTTTTCGGATCGAGGGTCACAAGGAAACAACCTCTCTGTTTTTGAAGGGGTATGGGTGCTTACACCTGTCACCCCCTTACCATGCCTAAGCGGGAGCCTATTGAAGGGGCTGGATTAATGTTGATGTTGATGTTGATGTTGATGTTTGTGATTTTAGTTTAGCTGCTTTCCTTAAGAATTAAGATTTAAACCTTGCACTTGTGATCAAAAGTGTGACCAGTCTTTATGCTTCCAAGTTTGAGGCTTATATTACCTTAATCATGTAGAGCCTTCACCTGATTGCGCATTAAATGAGTTGGTCTGAATCAGGTAAAAATGAAGAGTGGACTGAGGTGGAGCTGGAGCAATGTGCCGAAGCGATTGGCTATGGAGCTGTCAAGTAAGATACATACTTCATGCATTTTTCGTTGCTGGGAGTATTTGCCATTGTTTACCATCCAAGACCAGCTGGATGATTGATTCTCTAGCTGTGTCTCGGGGATATGTTACTTTCTAAAACGTTGCCCCCTAATAGCATATTGCTACTTCTTCTGGAAGGTGCTTTGCTCTATTACAATTTATAGAGGATTTGGTTCATCTGCTGGATGTTCCTATTCATCTTATCTCTCTCCCTTTTGTGTGTCTTTAAGCCATCCCCTTTTTCCTCATCCCTTTTCTCAGCTGCCCCAATTTTATATGGCCGGTTTTTGTATTTTACCTTATGGGTACCTTCAGCCTCCATTACCTTTCGAATTGCCTTATCCAGGTCAATTTTTCTATGATTCAGATAGCTTTTCCATATTGTGTGGTTGATAGCTCCACAGTCTGTTGGTTAACAAATTGGACTAGATACTTGCTTGAGTGCCGATATCTATCTATTCACAGTTTCAAATTGGCAACTGCAGGTATTCAGACCTGAAAAGCAACAGACTCACAAATTATGTTTTTGATTTTGATCACATGCTTGCTGATAAGGCCCTGCTCTTCGCCTTTTTCCGCTTCACCGAATTATTAATGTTATCTATGCATCAAATTCTTTTTCTTAGGAATCGTTGAAATGTGGATTCTTGCTGTTGATCGGTTGTTTATTAATCTCTTATATAGTTATATTGGTACAGTTATGACATTGTTATTCTAACTTTTGCTCACTGATGAACAGGGAGATACTGCAGTCTTTCTGTTATATGAATATGCCAGGATTTGTTCAGTTATTAAGAAGTCTGGTAAAGATATTGAAGAATTAAAGAGGGTGAGTTTCTAGCTGAAATTGATTTCATAGTTTGATTGGTGTGATAGTGTATACATCATCTTACTGGCTTGTGCCACAACATTTATTAGTTAGTTTATGATCCTGAGTAAACTCATGTCTGATGTAATGACTTGCTTTTTTGTGTGTGGGGGGGGGGGGGGGAGGGGAGTTATCAAATTATAGCTAACATGTAGCATCCCTGTTTTGTGACGAATGGCGAAGCTATCCAATTATTTTTTAATGTTCTTGGTGTTAGAGGAGTCATAACTGATGTTGTCGTGATGCTGGAACATGATCTAAACTTTGGTCATCTTATTAGTATATGTATGATAGTGAAACGCTTTTTTCTAAAACATGCCACTGTGGTAGGGTTGATTCATGGTGGTGCCATAACGATTCACCCTCCAATTTTGTGAAACAGGTAGCAACTATACATCTAGATGACGCATGTGAGCATGCATTAGGACTGCATCTGCTGCGGTTTTCTGAGGTAACTCTCCATAGATAATTAAAGTGAATTGCGTCTTGGCATTCTTCTTCTGGTAGCTATGATTTAGTACCCGCATGCACATTTGAGATGATAGATGCATTTCTCACATTTTCAGGTCATTGAAGAGGCTTGCAGGAACCTCTTGCCAAACGTTGTGTGTAACTACATATATAATTTGGCAAAATACTTTGCTGAGTTTTATCACAGCTGCAAGGTAAGTTTTACTTTTACCTGTTCTTGAGCCTTTTGTGATCTCTTCAACTTCTAATCCACTTTTCATGTTCTCCAACGAACTTGTTCTACAATCTGTAGTTTACACTACCACTCTCTTTTTCGTTTTTCTTTTTGTTGTGTTTTGTTTGGTTTGGTTTTGGAGATGAATGGGTGCTGTGGCATGACAAACTTTGCAGGTTTCTTGGCACGAACGAGGAAGATAGTAGACTCTTGCTGTATGAAGCAACTGCAACTGTTATGAGAGCGGGTTTCCATTTGCTTGGAATCACATATGTTAACAAAATGTGAGTACGAGAGACATTAATGATCATCAGCAACTTAGGTGTAGATAATGAGGAACTTATATATTTTTACACAAACTGGGAATTTGACTTTTAGATTAACCTATATGTCAGATGTAGTGAGGGTTTGTGCACCTGTGAAGGATGGTTGATTGAAATTAGGATTATTAATGTATTTGATCAACAAAAATGATTCCTTAAGTAAAATATCTATTGTTTTAAGGCCTTTCCTTTGAACCTGCTTTTGTAATTTATTCTGGAAACAATTGCAAGTTTATATATGTGTGGCATAGTCCGCACAGAGATTGAAGGGCGATGTTACCGCTGATCAAAGCTTTAAGAAAATTACATACAATAAATTCTCCCTTTGTTTCATAATATAGAATGTTTAGAGTTTTGTTTCATTAAAAAAAATAAAAATAAAAAAAAGGTGAACATCCATCAGCTTGTTCAATTCCAAATCCATTTCATTTTTACATCACAGAACTCTTTACTTTAGCATGTGATTGTGAAGGAAGCTCAACAAGGAAATGAAACAGACAATACTCCATAATTTTCATGTCTCTCATAATTCTTCTAAAGACAAAATTGCTGTTTTCTCGAGACCTATGCCAATTAGATGATGAACAATTGATCATCAGATTTATAGTGATGAATGATGATCCAATTAATTACATGTTCTTGTTGGGATATTGCCAAATATTGAATCTAGAAGATGGAGATTAAAATGGATGATTTGACTACGAATGGAAAACAATATTTTCATATTTATGTACTTGGGTTGCTAAATGTAAATATCAAATTACTAAACGTAAATTTATTTTCTACAAATACCCTTACATTCAAAATCCCACTCCCCCCGCTTGTTTTTGTTCATGGGTGTTTTTTTGTGTCTTTTCATCAAATCTTCAATTAGTTCATCTTGATTGAAATAAGCAATTAAAAAAAAGTCAAACACCACACCTCATGATTTAGATCATCTACAACTTAATCCACAATCAATATCATCATCATAGACCCATATATAATTACATCAGGTGGTGCATATTGTGAATGTATTTGATGATGACTTTCTCTCATGTTCATCGTAGCACCACCTAACCATGCATTTTACATTATTCTGTTTAATTTTTTATGCAAATCACTTTCAGCAAATTCTAATATTGTAATTTCTTACCCAGTTGTCAATTTTCTTCCAAAACTCTCGTATTGATTCTCATCCATATTTGAGCCACTTTCTCATCTCTCAAACAATTTCTTCAACTCTAACTTTTTTTTTTAGGGTCTCAAACCCTAACTTAAAAAACAACAAAGTAGCACAAATAAAATTGTAACGAAACAAAAATATTGTTCAGGGGATTTAATCACTCATTCGCGAATATCGCGATGAACCTGATGAGCTAAAAATCGATAATAGAGAGATTAGAAAGCTAAAAATATGGTTAGAAAGTTGCATTTCAAAAAAAAAAGGATAGTATGGGAAATAGTGGGACAAAAAGGTTTGCGTTTAATAATTTGATATTTACGTTAAGCAGTTCTGTACTTTTATCTATGAACCTAAACAATCATGCAATTTTATGATATTGTTGGCTTAATTTTTCGAAGGTTACTTTGGTTATTATGCCCTTACAAGTGTTGGTTTAATGATTGTCTTCGCAGAATGCATGCAAGTTTTACTATTTACGGTACACGTAAAGATCGAGCACAGAACAATTTTCCTAAGGACTGCCCAAGTACTTGTAACTTTCAACTAGATTACTATGATGAACAACATTTAAAATCAAGAGTGAGAGACTATATATATGCATTTCAATAGTAAAAATCTCTTGTCTTTGGCTAACTATTAATTATCTTTTGATTTCCTAGATTATATTATTCTTTAATTTTTTGGGTTATGCATTGGACATATAAAAGCTAAGGTTGATCGAGATACATTCACAAACCACAATACGACATATAAATATATGTTGCCCAAACTATTCTTGTTCATTTAAAATCAACAATGTCATAATTTATTTGCCTTTTTTTCATGGCGATTATTATGAATCCAAATTGACGATCGATCTAAATAAAGGACTGTGTCTGTGTGAGCATATACAAGTCTTCGAAACGCATGCACATTCTAGCGTTCTGGTCTCTTTGATTCTTAATTTTTGGGTTAAGAATATCGGATTAAGGGACTATAACCGTTTATATGTTGAAATCTTTATAAGATTAAAAACTAACCCAAGGAAAGTATTATATGTATAATAATTATGCTTGTGCTTTTTATCCCCTATACATATATTTTTAGAAAAAAAAATGTAGCATATACGTGATTTAGACTGAGCATTAATGTTCTAATATGTTTCATTCAATTCAAGCCTCAGAGAGCTAATGGATCTTCAAAACAATGTAGAGGACGCAAAACTTGGGTGGGAAACTGAAGGAGAGAGGAGCCAAGAAAATTCTTAACAATGCAAGACAAACAAGAGAATTTAGAGTATACGACACAATTATATTAAATTGTCTTTAAATATAACAGTCTTCAATATCCTATCAAATTTATGCATTTTGGAATCAACATGAAACAAAACAAGACACGACCCAACGCAACCCAACATGATCTATTTGATAGCTCTACAGGGGATCAACAAATTAACAACATCAAAAACTTTCCAAACATTGTAGTGAAAGAGCCCTCCGAACTGATGTAGGCTTATAACCGCGGTTTAGACACCCGATTTCGAATTCACCGAGATCTTCATCAAGCGCAAATAAATTTGGGCATGGCGGTGAGGGTTGACAATAGGAATATCAGTGATGATATTCAAGACAAAGTTAGGAGTCTTGGACGAGCCTTGGACTAAAACTTGTTTAGTTCAATACAAGTTAATGCAAACTTATGTGTTGGAGAAGCATAGCTAGAATGATGTATGTTTAATATGGTAGTTAATTAGATCAAGATGAAAACCCTCTTGGGAATCATCCTATATGTTATTGGTTTTTTTTTTTTTTGAGGGGATATTATTGCTTTGTTTAATTATTAGTTGTTTGTTCTGTTATTGCTTTCTTAATTATTACTTGTAAAGCAACCCAAAGACTTGTTTGATAGCTCCACAAGGGATCAACAAATTAACATCAAGAAATTTTCAAACATTGTGGTGAAAGAGCCCTCCGAAGTAACGTAGGCCTATAACCGCGGTTTAGACACCCGATTTCGAATTCACCGGGACCTTCATCAAGCAAAAATGAATTTGGGTATGACGTGAGGGTTGACAATAGAAATATCAAGGATGATATTCAAGACAAAATTAGGACTCTTGGACGAGCCTTGGACTAGAACTTGCTTAGTTCAATACAAGTTAATGCATACCTTTGTATTGCAGTAATGATTTTTGTTCTGTTATTGATATTAACATGCACGGTAGGTAATCATAGTTAGTATTACCGTGTTGTTATTTCTAACTGTTTTTTCCCTGACAATGATTTGATTCAATATTTATCTCAAAAAATAATTTCAATTTTAAGTCCAAATGGAGTATTTCAGAATAGGAATCATTAGAGGTTTGTTTATCCATACATCACAGGATTTCAATTGATCAAAACAGCTACACCGGTTCGACAATTGCTTGTTTGAAGTAAGCACATGGCCTCTTATTCGTTCATTCTCCCTTCAGTAGCAGTTACCCTAGCTAATCAGATGCTTCAGCATAGCTATAAGTCTTCTCGTCGTGTAATAAATTACCCAAGCCATTCAACCTTTTTGTGTTTTGTTTTGTGGTAGAAATGATCTAGTGCCTTGTCAGAACTTGAAATTCTTTGTTGTGTTAACCTATCAGTGGTTGGATCCTCATCGGGATCCTTCACAGATAGACTTAACTTCTTTCTAACCAAACTCTCTGATAATAACCTTATTCTTCTAATTATGACCTAATGAATGTTCTGGTTTGCCAGAAATAAAGTTATCTTTAATGATCTTGTTATAAACCCGTTTCAGATTGCGATCTCGAGCAAACTTAGTTTTGAAGAATGGCAAACGTTATCGACGAAAGAACTTGAATTTGATGCAAGAGGGGTCTTTACTAAGAAAAAACATAACAAAATTCCAAGAACCAATGTTAAATGGAATCGACCAAGAGCTGATTATGTAAAGATAAATTTTGACGGTTCAAAAATTAATAATCACCAAGCAGTTGTTGGCTTTGTTCTCACGGATGCTAGCGGAGACGTACTGTCATTAGGTGCTAAATCTTGTGGAACCTGCTCCATCCTCATGGCAGAAGCAATTGGACTCAGGGAAGGCATTCGGATGGCTCGAGCTCGGGGCTACAACAAATTACGCTCGAAGGGGATAACCTGGATGTTATTAAAGCCATCCGTGCAGAATGGCGTATCCCGTGGAGATTGAAAATATTCTTATTGATGTCAAGAAGGATCTTCATTTATTCGACAGGGTCGAAGTGCTCCACTGCTTCAGAGAAGCTGATACAGTAGCTGATTTCATGGCGTACTTTGGCCAATCTTGTTCTAATCTGAGCATCTGGTCTGCTTCTTTTGATCAGTCCCTAACCAATCTTTTGTTTAGGGAGGCCTTAGATTAACCTTAGTTGGTTACGTGGTTGTCTTGCCTTATAAATAAATAAACAAATAAATAAACAGGTGGCACTCTTCACAAATTTGGGTACCGAAATCATGATTACGAAAAATGTAGGTACCCAATTTGAGGTCAGGGAATAGCCTAGGGTCAAGCAACACTTTTGTGCTAAGTACAACATTGAAGAAATTTCTTGTTTATATTTGGAGCACCAGTAAACTCAGGATGGAGGTTGTAACTGTATGGCAGCCTCATCATAATATGCTATCACAGTACATGTTGCCTAAAAGTTTATTCAATATTTATCTCACAGAATAATTTCAATTTTAAGTCCGCATTGAGCATTTCAAAATATGAGTCATTAGATGCTTGCTTATTCATACATCACCGGACTTTAATTGATCAATACAGCTGCACAGGCTTTGATCAATACAGCTGCACAGGCTTGACAATTGTTTGTTTGAAGTAAGCAGATGGCCTCTTCGCCATTCATTCTCCCTTCAGTAGCAGCGATCCCAGGTAATCAGAAACTTCAGCATTGTCACAAGCCTTCTTATCGTGTAATAAATTACCCAAGTCACTGAACACGCAAATTCTACTTCCCGTTCTTTAACCACTACCAATATTACAAACTCTACTTCCCGTTCAGCACACAGAATGTCTTCGTCTTCCTGTGCCTTGCAGAATTATGTCATTCAGTCAACAAGCTACTAGTGTATTGCTCGATCTTCGAGTGTGCTTTGCTTCAAATTCTTTAAGATTGATATGGAACACTAAGTTCATAAAAACAAACTGCAAAACCATACCTACCACCTAGAAACATAGTTGTCATGCCAGAACAGCAAAATTAAAAACCGATAGCATAGGAGGCTGAATCTAATATAGTTTGCCACCGAAATGGGTTGATACCAGCAATATGTATCAACCATGACAGCATATTACCAAAAGATGACTTGCTATGAATTCAAGTACCCTCATGTAATTCAATGAATTTGTTGCATAAAAAGTTGACATAACGAATCAAATATCAAGAAATAAAAGCACAGATGATTGCACGAACAAAGAAAAAGAAAATACAAACCACAATGTGAACAAAGAAAATACACACCACAATGTGAACAAAGAAAATACACACCTCAGTATTCAAAGGGGTAGCAAGGAGGGAAAAAGAAACTCATCTCATTTCAAAAAGTAAAGGTATTGATTAACAATTCACTGCAACTCTTTTTGCTATAGGAGGAAGTCGGGGATCACTGCTGTTTGTACAACCATTTTGGAGTCACCTTCCTTCCCTTGTGTTTTGTGTCTACTGTGACGATGACTGCTCTTCTTCTTTTCCTTCCGATTACTTTCTTCTACTCTCTCACCATTCTTATCATGATTACGATGTCTCCTATCCTTGCCATGAGTTTTATGCTTGTTTCTTCTAGAAATTGCATCTCCCGTCTCAGTATTTTCAGCAATAATAGAAGTTTCTCTAAGATCAGAAGGACAATCCATGACCAATTTCTCCTTCCCTTTTCTCTTGCTAGATTGCGTAGAAGCTTCAGTGTACTGTGATGAAGTAGATACTTCTTCGTTTCCTAAAAGAACATCCCTCACAGCACCAGAAAGCAAGTCATCTTTTGATTCTAACTTCTTTGTAGGAATGATGTTTTCACCCTCATCCAGTTTAACAACAACTGGTCTAGGCTTTGCATGTGGTTGCTTTTTCTTGAGGCTCAGAGATTTCTCAGCTAGTTTCACAAGATCATTCACGTCTTCACCATGATTTCCTGAAACTTTACCTTCATTGGCAGGTGGGTAACCATTTGATCCTGTATCATCTTTCTCTGAAGACAGATAATATAACCCATGCCTCTTGCGGTGCTCTGCAAGCAGAGATACAGAGTTTGCTGATGATTCTGAATCTTCTTTGCTTTGGCCTTCAAAACTGGGATGAGTTTCCTTATCTTTAGAATTAGAAGTTCCAAGAGAAAATGATGTCGGCGGATGTAGCTGAATGTCACTATAAATCATGTCCAGCTCACTGAGATTATCCTGTAGCGTAAGACCATCAGGTATAGAAATTCTTGCTTGAGCGTTGACTGAGACAGGACCAAGCTCTTCACCAAACAGATCAGTAATGAGTTTGGTAACTTCAGAGGCTTCAAATTCTTTATTTCCAGAACTCTCTTCATGCTCGACTGAACAATCAAGAATATGTTGTTTCACTAACTGTACAACACCAAGAACATTTCTTGCCCTTTCTTGTACTTCCACTTCATGACTCCATGACAATGGCTCCAGTGCATTTTCAATAAGATCTAACAAACTAACAACTGATTCTTGTGCAGAAGTTCTTCTTCCAGATGGACCCAAAGAAAAGGACTGCCCTTCGTTAGCAATTTCATTCCCGTTTTCACCAAATGACTGCCTAGAAGAGTTGGGATAAACTCCAACGTCATGTTCAAAATTTTCCATAGTTTCATGTGCTGCAAAATCATGGGCTTCTGGCAACTGCAGATGAGACTGTGAATCCAATCCGGCAGCAACCCTATCGTGGAAAAATGAAGATGAAGCAACTTCATCTCGCTGCCAGAGATAAGACTGAAGAAAAAACACCACACCCTTGAACACTGACTGAATGTAGATCGCTCTTATTGATGGCGGCAGTAGATTTGTCCGTGGCTGCAACAAAGCCTCAATCAGTTCAAATGGGTTCTTTGAGAACTCAACGTATTCACCAGAGACCCAAGCAGCAGCAGATAATATCCTGTGTAAAAAGGGATTACCAAGTAAAGCAGGATCGATTAACAGGTCACGGCCAACTCTGACAAGTTCTTCTCTGGCATCCTTGACCCTCATGCCAATATCAACAAGCTGGTTCTCAATTTCTACCCCTGTTTGACAATGCGGAATCCTTGCCATTTCGCCAAGAAGTGATACATACCAATCAAAGTCGAAAACTATCTCATAATAATTCCGAGAGCAAGTGACTAGCATTGATCTGAGGACCTCATTACAAAATTCTGCGTCAGACTTTAGAGCATAATTAATCAAAATCTTGGTAATTTCTGCCACATTATCCTCAGACACCATAGCCATGAGAAGGCGCAAAGATGCCAGTCTAATGTTAGGATCAACATCACTAAGAGACTTCATCACAACTTCCTTATTCTCCAAGACAGCCCACAAGTGCCTCGAAGCAAGATCAGAAAGCGCTTGCAAACCAAGGTATTTCAGATTAGGATCATCCTCAACCAGCAATTCCCTGATCTTCAAAACAGCAAGCTTTACAGCAGATTCATGATCACTCAAGCTAGTGAGCACAGTTCTAATACACTCTAATAACAGAGACTTCGCAACAGTCCGCCGCATAATCTCACAAATTGGCTCAACTATCTTCTTACCCAACCTAGGTTCTAAAAGAGCCAACTTGGCAAATATCTTCAACACCTTAATCAACACCCAATTATTCTTACACTCAACCAAAATCCTGTAAAACTCAGGTGCAAGAGGCAAATAAGCTTTCGGGTCCCTGAAAGCAAGCTCACAGAAAACCCCAACAGCAGAACACACAGCCTGAGGATCAGAACTCTCTAAATTCTCAACTAACCTCTTAAAACACACCCTAACAGCATCTGGGTACTTACTAAAAACCCTCAAAACAACAGCAATCACTTTCTTCTTAACATAACTCCTAGTACTAGACAGTAATGTAAACAAATCATTGCATAAATCTCTACATAAATCAGCAGTTCCAATAACTGAAAGGCATTGAAGTGCAAGGCTAACCTCGAAATCATTCGGGCTCGAAAGATCTTTCCTGAACTGATTGGTAACAAGGAGAACAACCTCAGTGCTCTCATTGAAAGAAGCAGCAGCTGCTAAGTACCCAATTTTCTTGAGAGAGAATTGAGGGTAACTGATCACTTCAACAACATTAAAAGCTGCCCAAGACATGTCAAAACCATACAAAGATGATAAATAAGTGAGCTTTAAAAGAGCATTTGATTTGGTATGTGGGTCTGTTGATTTAATCTCCTTCCTAATTTCATCCATGGCTTTTGAAAGAAAAGATGAAATGGGTGTTGAAGAATCTGGTGAATGAATGCGAATTCCCTTGATTAAATCCTCTAATGACCGCTGAAAAAGGGTGTCCATGATTGATGAATTCGCCATCTTTTTTTGCTTTTCTATTTGTTTTTCTTTGTTTTGGGTGTTTATAGATTGGATGAGGTTTTGGGGTTATTGAAAGTCCATGATCGAGTTGTTTGAAGTTCTTTTCTAGAGAGGAGATTTGTGGGCAAATAGGAATGAATGAGAATTTTGATGGGTGATATGTGCAGGTTTTAATGGAATTGGAAAATTGTTTGAGAACTTGAGATTAGAAAATGATGAGTGTTGACGATCCGGGACACAGTTCTATGTTTGAGACCTAATTTGATTTCACGTAGCTGTAAAATCTGCAACTTAACTGTTAGCTTCCTATGTTCTTCCCTCAATTGATTTTATTTATTTATTATTATTTTTTTGTAAAACCCCTCTTACTATTTTATAACGAAAATATAAGGAAGAAATAAATAAATAAATAAAATAGACAAACACGTATTATCTTGTTAATTTTTCCCTTGTCTTTCCCTAAAAAAACAAAAAACTTTCGTTGAAAAAATTACATTTATATCATAAATAGTTGAAAAGAATTTTTATGATACACTTATATATTATAAAGACCATGATTAAGGCTCTGTTTGATTCACCTGGATAAAACTGATATGAACTGAACTTTAACCATTTTAAATTCGTCCAAACATAGTCAATATTGGACTCATTTGAAAGTATGATTTGAGATCTTTCCGATGACATAATTTTCATCATGAAATTATTTCGGAATAAAAAGTTATATGAGAAATAAAGTTACACATGAACTAAACTGAACTGAACTGGACTGAACTGAACTGAATTTAAGTAAAATTAAGGTGAATCAAACAGACCCTAATATTTCAACTTTACAACATATTGTAGTTAAGTATAGAATCTACACATCACACACTTTGTAAAGATTAATTATTTCATATAATATTATATAATTAAAGTTGTTTATGGGTAACAGGGTGAGGCAACTTAGTAAATTTAATCTGTTTCAGTTCTAAAATGAAGTAGATTTAATAGGGTATTTTGGAGTATCATTAAAATCGACCCTTTAGTCTAAACTCAATCTCGTTTCCGGACACATAAAATCATGTCAAGTTTAGCTAGTATCCAACCCAGGCTCACTTTTTTACGTCCCTAGTCATGAGTTACGTGACCTCAGACCAGTTTTGTGCTAATAATTTTCAGACCTTATGCTTGTGTGACTCTATAAGTAGTAATGTAGGGTGTTGCTTTTACTAAAATGACTTTTCAAATGTCAAAATCACAATAATATCGTAAATTAAACAACTAAATACTGTAGTATAATCGAAGCAATTATTTTTATTCAACATAGTTATTATTATATAAAATGTCACAAATAATTAAGTTTAACATCCTATTTTCCTCAAATAGAAACAAAAGTAATTTTTTAATTCCCTAAAAAAATAGTTTTTTTATTGCCAAAAAACCAAAGAAAAAAAGAAAAAGGGAAAAAGAGAGGTTGCCAGGTTGGGTAAGGGTTTGGCTTGGAAGGAGAAATCTCAAATTCTTCCACAAACCCGCTTCATTCATTTCATTCATCCCCATTTTCCCATCTCTCTCTCTCTCTCTCTCTGTTCTCTCCTCTTTCTTACATACTCCTCTAAACCCCCTTACCATTTCCACATCCCAAAACCAATTTCACAAATTCTCTCTCTTCCCTTTTTTCATCATTTCTGCTCAATTTCAACCCTATTAAGCTCAATCTAAACATTCACTCACAGTCACACAGAAATTGAGAGAAGAAAAAGAAGAAAAAAACCCACCTTCAATTAATCTTCACCTACCAAACAAAAAAGCCCTCCAAAACAGAGAAGAACAAAGAATTTTTATTGATGTCAAATCCAAAACCACCTCTCCACAATTTCTCTCTCCCACCAACCCTCAAATGGGGCAACCAACGTCTCCTTCGTTGCTCAAAACCCCCATCTTCATCTTCATCTTCACCTCAATCCCCCAGATCCAACCCAGTTGTTGAATACCAAGAAAAAGATAATGATTTCAACGATTCTCCATCGACACGGCCATGGAATTTAAGGACACGGCGTGCGGCGTGTCCGGAAAACCGTCCCACAACCTCTGAACCCAAATGGGTTTCTTCGTCTCCCGGTAGGAGAGAGAAAATGGGTAGTCCTAGTACGAGTAGTAAATTGAGGATGGGGGTTCAGTATGGGGTGAAGAAAGAGAAGGAAAGAGCAAAGTTTTCAGCTTTTTTGTCTAAGGATGAGATTGAATTGGACTTTTTGACTATGTTTGGGACTAGACCTAATCGAAGGCCTAAGAAAAGACCAAGGATTTCGCAGAGACAAGTTGATGTAAGGCTCAAAGATTTGAACTTTTTTTGTGTTGTTTGTCAATTTGGGGATGTGGGTTTGGGTATCTGGGTTTGTGTTTTTGTGTGAAAACTTGATCTGGGTTTTCTTTTTTATGTGAAATTTGATCTGGGTTTTGCTTGAATTTGTGAAAATTGATGTGGGTTTTGTTTGGATTTGTGAATTTTTGCAGTTTGTTTGTCCGGGTTTGTGGTTGACGGAAATAACAGCTGATAGATATAAAGTTGAAGACCTTCGTGAATCAGTCAAGCTCAAGGTAATGCTATTTTGATTCTGGGATTTTTCCTTTTTTTTTTTTTACCAATCACAACTCAAATGGCCAAATGGGTAGTGGTTTCATGTTGTTGGTTGTTCGAATTTAAATAGTTTTTGGTTTTGAAATTTCTGGGATTGATTTTGATTTTGATTTTGATTTTGGTGCAGGGATAGAGGGCAAAATGAGGATTGATTGTGTTCAGATAGCTGACTAGTGACTAGTGGGTATTGATGAATGGGGATACTTTCTGACCTTAAATTGTGAGTAGTAACAAGGCACTGATACTAGAGAGGAGTTCAATTGATCAATCAAAAGATCAGAATTTGGATCTTTTCTTGCTTTTCCTTTTGTACTTGTAGTCATTAATCATTCATTTTATTATTTCAGATTTGTTATATTCAACAGAATGTAGAATTTAATTAGAATTCAAGTATTACATGAATTTTTTTTGGCCGTGCTCTGATTTTCCAATTCTTTTTGCTTCTGTTTCTTGTGTTCCAGTGTCATTGCATTCAATTTGCGCTTACCTTCTGTGTTCTGAACTTCAGTCACGCAGTGATTGTTGTAGATACAAATTTTGGTTTAAGAGACGTGATTTAAACCTTTAGCTTGGTTATTATGTGTTTCCAACTTTTTGTTAGAATCATATGAAGGTAATCACTAATCACTGTAATCAGTCACCAGCCATTGGCATTTTCTTTGCCTCTTTAAATGTTAATTGAAGTTCAAAGCTTCGAAACCTCTCAGTTTCCCTGTCCTGTCCATTATGTAAGCACAAATGAATGTTGGAGATTGTAGCCAATTTGATTCTTATAGTGTACTTTTTCTGACATTGAATTGAGTGTTGAAGTCCTAGTTGGGCATTGTTCTAGGGAGGCAAAAGTTGACAAGAGAGCGACAAATCACCAATCTGTGAATCAGTTGCAGATTTTGATGCCCCTCATTCCAGTTTATTACTGCTTAATATGACTGATATGTTTATTGATTATTGTTTGTCTATATGACATCAAGATCATGCTGCTTGGTATACTAAACCAGTATGATGACTCGATAGCTGCTTATAATGCTTTGAAGCAAAGTAGAAGCAATTCTCATATGGTTTTGCTTCTGCTTTTCTGTGTTTGTTGTCTGCAGTGGGATAGAAGATACTTCTATTCACTTTCCTTCCACCAACCCGAAAAGATGGAAGATAAGAGAAGGCATGGAAATTGTGTCCCTGTTTGCAGAAAAAACAGGTTGCTGGGAGTATTAGCTTCGGCAATCGGTATGTATCATGATTCATGATCAGAAAAAGAGTGCTTGATTCTAATTATTGCTCCTCAAAGTACAAATCTTTTGCGCACCCGCTGAGCTTGCATGCTATTACTGGGTTTTCTGCATCACAAGCCACCCCTAACCCACAGGCCACATCTATTGACATTTGACATTGATATCCCTGCTATATATGGAAGTATGGTAGTTGCACTTACATAGTTACATATCTTTTCTGTTTCTTCCCCTCCCTATCTTAATTCAATTTTGGGGAAGAAATAGAAAAAGATATTTAACTATGTAAGTGCATGTCTTTTCTATTTTCCTGTTATTTTTTTCTCCTTTTTGTTTCCAAAGTGTGGTTTTATCTGAATTGAGTATTATTCACATAATAATATTTTTAGATTTTATTTTATATAGTATATATATACATAATGACCGTGTCCTTGTATGAATGTGAAACCTGGAATAGAATAAAACCCTAAAAGGTATTCTATATTAATATTAACTTCATTAATCAAAGCACGAAAGTGAAATCTAGGTCTTCTACGCCTGTGATTGAAAAAGAGCCCTTAAACTGTCCGTTTTTTTTGGCACCGGCGCACCGGACAAGCCAAATATCAGCAAATCAACCGAATTACTTTCACGAACCCAAAAAGAATTTCCCTTTTGGGTTTCTGTACACAAGTGATGATGGGAAAGAGGAGGCGTGGAAAGAATGAGATAGGATTGCCTGAGGACTTATTGATGGAAGTGCTTTCATGGCTTCCAGGAAGTCTGTCTCCAAACACTGGTCCTCTCTCATCACCCATCCCCATTTTGTGGAGATGCATCAAACCCATTCTTATGCGCGAGACGGTGGTTCTTTCCTAGTAAATATTCCCTGGAGCTCTTACCAATACGACATTAAAAAACAAAGCGATTTCTTCGTTAGCGATGTGAAGAATAATGTAGAGAGTGCTAGGGTCACCATTCACCACGTGTGGTCGTCCCTGCCAGATAGTGTCAGGTGGAGGACTAACATCGTCAATGGTTTGGTATGCTTCTATGATGAGAGGTGGTTCACTCACAAGGTCGAAAACATCTACCTCTATAATATAACCACTCGTGAAATCTTGCCTCTCCCAGCAGCAACGTCAACTACAAGGAAAGGTGACATTAGGAGTTACTTATTATGCTTTGATCCCAAAAACAAGGAATATAAGGTGCTTTGTATTTCGAAGAATAAATATAAGGTGTCCCCAATGTACGATGGAGCGTTTCAAAATATAGAATTTATCTCTTCTGGAATGGTGAAGTGTGAAGTGTTTACCGTGGGCAGCAAGGACGGTAGATGGAGGACAATAGACATATCCTGTACTGGTAGTCGTGGATTAACTTGTCTACCTGGTGAGTTGTTTCCTGAGCACGATAATTATTACGGAATGGCGCAGAAGAAAGACAACTCCTGTATTGACGGTATGCTTTATTGGACTTCAGTTGATGGTGTACGTAAAGCAGATAACATAATTGTATTCGATGTCGAGCACGAGAAATTTGAAGATATCAAGTACCCACAAATACCACTAGGGGAGGTTAATGGTCTAACGTCCTTGGCACATATTGAAGGACAACTTTCAATTGCCCACTTTGAATCTTACTACTCAGATTTTAGTGACCGCTGGAACTGAGATTGCATTGTGGAAGTTAGTAGATAAAAGAGACAATGACAAGCCGTTGTGGAAAAAACAGGTTACTAGAACTTGCAAGTTTCCTGGCAGTGATAAAAGAAGTATGTGGTGCGATTGTTCTGGTGAATTGCTTGCTCTGAAGACCTTAGAATTCGACAACTACATTGATTCCTATGATCTGAAAACTGGTAAATACAGGAAACTGCGAATAGCTGCTAACCCTCAAGGACCAGATGATTTTTTTAGTTTTAAGATTTCATTATTTTCACTAGGTTTTGAAAACATCGTTCCATTGAAAAACATGGGAAGGTTAGGTTAGCTATATGATGCACTTGGAAGTTGGAGATACGGTTTGTTATATTGTCTCTTGGGCATGTTTTTTTTTAGACGGGTTTTCAATAAGTTTCAGTTTCCTTCAATTTGTTCTAGTTATATTCAGTTTCCACTTAAAATTTCCAGTTTGTTCTAGTAATCTCCAGTTTTGTTCCAGTTTTCTCCTGTTTGTTCCAATTTAATATATATTAGCAGTATTTGACATAATAACTACAGTAATTACTAATAAGTATACTATATCTAAATATTAAACATAAATACGGAGTTCATATACATATTTAATTCTCTTTTGAGAAATGCCAATAATAATAATAGTATTATTATTATTATTATCATTAATATTATTAATATTATTTTTATTATTATTGTGTTAGGCAAAATGGTAAAATGGTATTCCAATAGATAAAAAAAAAACACATAAATAAAGTTCCAGTAAGTTCCAATTTCCAGTTCACTAGTTTGTTCCAGTAAATTCCAGTTTCCAATGAAAAGTTTCATTTTTCTCCAGTTTGTTTCGGTTTTCTCGAACTTTCAATATCCAGTTTACCATCTAAAAAAGCATGTCCGAAGATGTAAACTTCGATCAAGTACTCCCTCTCCAAACTCAGAAGTCAAATTTTTCGATAATTTCAACCCAACACTCCTTTAGCAAAGTTACCCACCCATTGTAAGTGGGGAACTCGGAAGTCAATTAGAGTAGCACAAAAGTACACCTACATAAACTCGAAGAAGGATATTTCGAGTTGTACATGTTTTTTTTTTTAATTCAATTGTTTTTATACATTAGTCAAACAAATTAGAGCCTTTTGAATATCTAAAAATGGGAAAAAGAAAAGGGGCAAACTTCCAAATCTCATGATCAATCGAGTTTAAATTAAAAGAAAAGTACTTAATGGATGGAGTAATTACTCTAGACATAGCCCATTTAGGTTTTTTTTTTTTTTTTTTGGGTGAGTGGGGTGGCCGGGTGGGTCATTAGTATGCCTCTTGTTTTATACTCGTTGTAAACTTGTGTTTTAGTTATTAAACGGAGGGGGATAGCAGTTTGGAACTCTGATGGTCTACAATATCTTGTGTGGATTAAAGAGTAAATCTTTTTAAAAAATACTTTCCATGTTCCTAAAAGATTTGGACTATATCCTTGATTCATCTTTTGATTCACGGTGGACTAAGTCCACTGCTGATTGCCACAAAAGCCACTGGGACGAAATTCCGCTAAACCATAAGACCAGGCCAAGCCTGATATATATAGTGATATATATAGCCCATACAACTCGTCTTGTGTGGACTTAGTACACCGTGGACCAGAGGGTAAATCAAGGATATAATCCAAATCTTTTAGGGACATGGAAGGTGTTTTTTTAAAAAGATTTGATCTTTGGTCCACCGTGGACTAAGTCCACACAAGATATTGTATAAGAGCAGGAAAGTGAATTCTAGGTCTTCTGCATACATCTGGGATTGAGAAAGAGCCTTAAACAGTCTGTTTTCTTTAGGGCATCACCGTACAAGTGATTATGGCAGAGAAAAGGGATGAAGGCAGCAGCATTCATGAGCATGAGATATCAATGTCTAATGACTTATTGATGGAAGTGCTGTCATGGGTTCGAGGCAAGTCTCTTATGCGATTCAAGTCCGTCTCTAAACACTGGTCGTCTCTCATCACCCATCCCCACTTTGTAGAGATGCATCAAACCCGTTCTTATGCCCGAGATGATGGTGCTTTCCTAGAAAATATTCCCTGGGACCAGCAAGGGTTTCATGCATCACGTCGCCGTTTCTTTGTTTTCAATATTTTGAAGAATAACGTTGAGAGCCCTAGCACTGCTAGGTCAAGCATTCACCATGTGTGGTCGTCGCTACCTGATGATGTCCTCAGCAGAACTAATATCGTTAATGGTTTGTTATGCTTCTACAATAAATGGTACTGTTGTGACAAGCAATACATCTACCTACTCGTGAAATCTTGCATATCCCTGCAACGTCGACTTCAAGGGAAGCTAGAACTCGTGACTACTTATCGAGGAGTTACTACTTAGGGTTTCATCCCAAAAACAAGGAATATAAGGTGCTCTGTGTTTCGAGGGATAAAAGTATGTTTCCTTGTCCGGTGAAGTGTGAAGTGTTTACCGTGGGCAGCAAGGCCAAAAGATGGAGGCCAATAGACATATCATATATCGGTAGTGGATTAATTTGCTTACTTACTATGCTGCTTCCCAAGCATAACTTATGTGTTGACGGGGTGCTTTATTGGATTTCAATTGACCGCTACTGCCATGCTTTCATAATTGTTTTCGATGTTGAGCACGAGAAGTTTGAAGTTATCAAGTTCCCACAAACAGGGAAAGTTTATCATGGTAATGCAATGTCCTTGGCACATATTCAAGGACATCTTTTGCTGGTCTACTTTGAAGAAATTAATCGGCAGCAACAAACTAGTGAACTACAGATTACTGTGTGGAAATTAATTGATGGAAAAGACAATGACAAGCCGTTGTGGACACAACAAGTTTATACTTACCAGTTTCCTGGGTGTAGTAGAAGAAGTTTTTGGTGCGATTGTTCTGGAAAAGTGCTTTCGTATAGATGTTTTCTTGAAGATGTTGAGGTATATTTTCGTGAAGCTGCTAAGGTGAAGCTGCTTCCTGCAAAATTTGAAATCATTGACTACTATGATCTGAAAACTGGTAAATACAAGGCGCTGCGAACAATTAAACCTAATGAAGTTGTTTTTGATGATTGTTTTGAATTCAGCCCTTCAATTGGTGTTGAGAACATCATTCCATTGAAGAACAAGGGAAGGTTAGCTATATGATATTATGATGCACTTGGTCACTTGTTTGTGGTATTTATGTAGCTATATTACACATTATTCTGGGCAATAGTTGATATAAGGTTGATGGGCGCGTGCTCTTGGCGTTCTTGTAGTTCTTTTCACCTTGAAGATGATTTATCAATACATTGGTGTTTACTGTCTGTTGTGCTCCTTGTTGCTTTGCTTTATTTACACTTGCTTACTCTACTTGCAAATAGGATTTCATGTTCAAGTTTCTTCGGTTTCTAGAATGCTTTTAAGATGTACAGTATTCTAAATTTCTAAGGCCTATATTTGGCGAATTCAAGTCCTCCATTTCTTGTAGCTCCCATCCTGCTTCAGGTGCCTCTGAAGTCACATTCGCTCGATCTGCATACCTCTAATGTTGTGAGTCTTGTGACTGATTGTGAGATAGATTTTATGTTGCCAGTCATACAAGGAGCATAAAACAGGTTGAAACTGGCTTCTGTACCACCAATAACCCTAACTTGAGTTCCTCCCAGACAACCTGTAAGTCAGCCTGCTGTTGCGCTTGAAGCAAACAGAATTTCTGTGCAGCCAAATAGTCCCAAATAAAGTCTTTACTCAGGTCTGACCATAAATGCTCCCCATAGAACAAACCAAGTGATGCTACTGAAGTCCTTACCGGCATACGTTTTGGCAGATCTCATGGCAGAGAGGTGAGAAACCAGCCAGCCCTCTTAACAATTTGCCTTTTGACATGAAATTATAAGGAGGTCTGTAGGTGTCTAATGTCTTCATTGTGATGATCATCCAATCCTCTATTGGCAGAAGTTAATCCGTCCTGAACCACCTTACAAATTCCTAGTTCTGTTTCCTTAGTCGATTTCTGTGTGTGAGTCACTCAGATCCTGCTTTAACTTCTAACTTTTATTAAGGTGTATGTGTATTGGTACCAATTGAAACTTTGAGAGGTATACACTTTTAGCGTTTGAGATCGAATGTCGAATTATAGGTGATTATAGGCTGCTAATCTAGAACATAAACTGCAGATTCTGTGACTCGAAAAGAACAAAAAAAAAGGCCCTCCTTGTGTGGTTCTAAGGCAAAAAAACAGATCCAACAGATTTGCTGATTTACTCATCTAGCAGCACCATGAGCAATATACTTCATCATTCCAGCTGTTGTAAGATACTTTAGGTATCTAATTAAATCACATCCACAAGTGTAATGTGTAAATGTGGTAAATAGTGTATTAAAGATATCCTCATCGGGCTAGCCCCCCCTACTTAAACGAAATAAAAGAACATAATCTCACACCTTGCTATGTTTATTAGTAAACCTTATCTTCCAGTCACACTGGTTTGGACTTGGGTTTGTTAGGATCCTCGACGTATGCCGGTAACATCAGGTCCCTGGAATCACGATCCTTGTCTTCATTTTCATTAAGATATTCTTTTTTTTTTCTTCTTTTCACCGTTGGGATTTTCTGTCCTTTAATTTCTCTTTACGTAATGTAAAATTTATAAATGTCAACAAGTGATTGGCCTGAGTGGTTTGACACTCTCCTCCCTTAATCAAGATCGAGGATTTAAATCTTAGAAAAAGAAATACTTCTTGCTGAGAGCACTTTACCACTTTATTGACCGACCCAATACAAATATGATTAGTTTTAATCCAAAGGATCTAGAAAGAACCTGTAATCCAAACCAAAAATAAAAGTGTAGTGGCATATATGACAAAGTTTTCAACAATATGCGGTTGCAGTTGGTATTTAGGTGCCAGAACTTTTGGCGACAACTCACAGAACTCTGCTCCATGATTTGGATTTTGCCTTTTGATGTAAATTGAAGCAGCTCCCCTGTCTCCAACTCTTTAGCCAGAACAGGACAAACAAGAAGTTATGAAACACAATTACTGTAATTATTTATTAATTAATAATTAATTATAGTGCCAGTTCATAGAAGAAAAAAAATTCGAAATCAGAATAAATTAGCCTAAAAAGCAGCCCTGTAATTGATAAAGAATTATAAGAAGCAAAAAGGAAAAGAGAAAAGGTAATCTGTCTTATGAAAGCAATGTGACAACAGATCGAAGAAGAAAGTTACCTGCTATTGTTTCCTGTAAGGTTTATGGCATGCAAATTAGTTATTGGCAACATTCCACTAGCTTTTCTAATTTTATCAGTAATTATTGATCTGGTGTTCATGCATGAACAAATCATTGGATGGGAAAAAAGAGCAACACCATGCCCAACTTCTTTAGGGTGATAGATCTTTATTTGAGATATATCATGAGATCTAATTTACGTTCAAAATTTATGTGAGGCGTCTCAAACAAGCATGATGACGTCATGCTAGGCTATAGAGGTGGCATCAGGTTGAGGCTGCCTCAATCCTCATAAGAGACATTTTGTTCATTTATATTTGTTTATATGTAAAACACAAAAACTCGTATGAGGCGGCCTCAAGGTGAGACCCCTCTAACAAGCATGACGTTATGCTTATGTCATATTTGGCTATAGAAGCGGCCTCACCTTGAATGATGAATGACCTCACTTTGGAACGACTTCATAGAAAACCTTTTATATATAATTTGTACTATTTACCTTCCATGTTCATTTAAACTTTGATGAAAGCTAGTGACATTTGAAATTTTGAACGGGTAATATCCTCAATGTCTGATCGATCTAGTGTATCTTCTCAGTTTTCACCTTTGAGCACTCATGTGTAATGTGTTTGTGTGCTTGAGTTGGAAATTTATCATCGATCCATTGAGAATTACCACTTGAGTCATCACATTCACATTTTCACAAATATTGGTCGATGTAACAATCAATGTCCCCTCTTGATATTACTTCCAACCAATATCTTTTTTTCCTAAGAAAGTGACTATGTCATAGAACTCCCATATAGTGACCAAACATTACCACCCTTTTTTATGTTACACAATAGTAGTATCAAAAGTTTGTAGAATTGCCCATAAAAATAAAAAGTTTGTAGAATTGTGGAGTATCATATGCTCCATGAATGAAATCCGAGAAGAAAAGGCAATTAAATTAAATGATAATTAACTCTTACCATTACTTGCACTTTTCTTTTTTACCCTTTAATTTTCTCCATTACCCTTATTCTACGCATGCTCTAAATACTAATAGTATGTGGCATATTGTCAACGTACTATCATTATTATTTTAAAACAAATCGTTAGGATTAAAGATAGTACATTGACAATGTCATGAATTGATTTGTCTGAAAAACTAATAAGAGACCCACCAATTAAGCACCACGATTTCCATCTTAAGTTATTTGTTTGAAGTTGCGGACTTGCCGTAATAAGGAAGAGTTAAAAATGTACCACAAAATTACATCACGTCATTAATTTAATTAGGTCCATACAATTTAGTTGTTAGAAAGAGAAATTAATTCCTGATTACAACCATCACCTATTGCTACAATTATAAGGTAGCAGTTGTCAAAAAGAGCCAATGAATAATTTCTTTGGCCATTAGCTTTTTCTACAAGTTGAAAATTGACATTCCATCTTAATTGACACAGTGAAAATGATCCCTTTGTTCCTTTCTCCAACTTCTAAAAATGCCATTCCAACCAAAACAAATGGTCCATCCAATCAGGGAAAAAAAAGGACCTAAAAAGCAGAGAGGAGCGGCCTAAAATAAAATTAATATTGGCTTCTATTTTCTCAATCTACTCTGACCCTTTTGAGATGAGATACTCTCTAATCAATCTGTTCAATTAATTGCTTTAATTAATCTCCCGAGTCTTTGTAAATAGTGATAAACTAATTGAACCGATTGATTGAAAATGATCTCATCTCAACCATCATTTTCGGTGACAACAACGAAAACAAGTGTGTACAAGTGATCAAGTTATAGTTATCCAGCATTAACAAAACATATATGCATGTCCTTATATGATAGCGAGTTAGTACTGTACTCTGTACTCAAATAATATCTGATTACTTGCAATAATTTGTGTACTCGCTTGACTAAATAAGGCCCAACGTTACATAAATAAACATCTAATTAGTAAACAAAGATAAAGACGTTGAAGAAAAAAGGGGCCAAAGTGGGGAAAATGAAACAGACAATAAAGTACTTTGTACATCAAACAATTCATTTTTTTTTTTCTAGCTAAGATAGTACGGAGTATACATTTTGGTTCATCTTTCTCTATCACAAAATATATTGGGGTGGCTAGAAAAATAGACACTATACTATATATACAAGTTGACATGCAATGCCATATATAATTGACAACGTCAAATAAATAAAATAAAATAAAAAACAATTTTTTTTTTTGTTAAGATAAGAATAAATAAATATAATTAATGTTGAGTATCATACTTTCCTGCTCCTCTTATCTTGCTTTGATCCATTACTCCTAAACCAACCACCAAATCCCATAAGATCAGACGTGCCCTTAGCAATGTAAGGGGGTGGGACATTTAAAACAGGACTATTTCTTACATAACAATAATTACTATTATAATTATTATTATTAGTATTAATATTATGATAACCATTATTATTACCAGTACTACTAATACTCTTTCTAAGTACTTGATGACCCTTCTGATGATTATGAGGAGGAGGTAACAACACATTACTACAATTACTCGAATTCGATGACGACGATTTCATAGACTTACTATGGCTTGATGAGGTTGATGTTGATGTTGATGTTGAAAGCTTAGTAGTTGCTGATCCTGTTGATTTGCTTCTGAAAAGAAGAGGTAATGACCAAATTGAGGTCTTCTTATTATGACCAAAATTATGATCAGTACAGTTGTTTAAGCTGCTACTTCTTCTAAACCTCCAAAATGATTTTGATTGGTTTTTGATTTCTTCACGTACTAAAATTGCCTTTGTTGTTGATGTAATCTCTTGATCTTCATGTTCTTGATGATGATGATCCTTAGAGCATTCGTTGTTGATTTTGTCTCTCATTTGTGTTGGGATTATAACACCGTTGAAGAATAGCTCATCAGCAGCAGGGCATGCTAATTCATTGTCGTCTTTATTACTAGGAATACAGAACATGAAATCTGATGAAGTTGGACTAAGAATTATGTCATTAGTTTGATCATCATCTTCTTGGTGGGATTTGGTTGTTGGGTTTGTGTTTTCATCAGGGAGATCACGAGAGAACGAAAGTCGAGGGCTCGAACACGCACTAGAGTCTTCTGGATTGGTGTTGATTGCCATAGATTTCTTGTGTTTAGTTTCTAGTTTGTTGGCTTTTTTTCTAGTGAGGATATGTATGTTCAGATTTGATGGGGTGTAAATAGGGGTAAAGAACATAAAGAAAGAGTATATTTATCAAAGGGAGGTTTTGAAATTTGTGGGAAAGGTAAAGGGAATAATAAGGGAAGAATTGAGGAAAATAAAGTGTAGGTATGGTTTGGGTAAAGTATGAAGGGGTTAAGATGGAAGGTTCAACTGCTCCCATTAATATGTATGTGTCAACATTTTTGGTAGATTATATTTCTTTTGTATGAAGAGAGAGAGAGAGAGAGAGAGAGAGAGAGAGAGAGAGAGAGAGAGAGAGAGAGAGGAAGAGAGAGATGAGGTGGTGGGATGGAGGGAGCAGAGGATGGATGTTGGAGTCTATAAAAGAATATGAGGATGGAGAAATATATGAAAGAATCATAATAATGAAAGAATTGAGAATGCTTCAAATGGGTTTCTCTTCTTGGAGAGGCAAAGCAAGAAAAGAAAAGCTGACCAACCAAACATGAATTTACATTTTTGGTGTCATAAATTTGTTTAGTTTGTGTCATTTTGTTCCTTCAAAATATGTTTTTGTTATTTCCTAAAAAAGAAAATTACTCTGTTTAATTTCATAAACATAAAGTGTTAGTTACAAAAAAGTTATTGGGTGAATAACTTGATTATTTATAATATCGAGTATAATATCAGTTGGGCATTTAACCATTCGTTTTAAACTTTTGATTGAGTTGCTTCCAACACATACATGAAATCAAAGTCAAATGAACAAAATGTCTCTGACTTTTGGAGCAACTATTCCTGATTGAAATATTTTCAGCACATAAATGCGAAGAGTCTGTGCATATTCACATTTCAAACCCACTAACCATTCATATAAAGATGTGTAATATAAAATCTAATATTAGTTGAGACTTCAATCATCCGTTTACTATTTCCGTTTTCATCAACTAATGTTTGATGTCCATATATAAGAAATCGAAACTTGATTCTTACAGCCAGCGACCCCTTTTAACTCATTTGGTCACGAGTAAGGGTGAGTAGAAATTCCGGGTACTCAGTACCGGAACGAGAATTGGTTAGGAACCGGTGGTTTCGGAATCGGAACCGGTCTAACCAATTTCAATTCCAATTCCCAAAAATAGGAACCGGTACCAACCAATTCCAATTTCAATTCCTGACTTTTGGGAACCGGAACCGGTTGGGTACCCAGTGTAAAAAATTAAATGACTTTTTTCCTTTGTTAGAAATAATGAATGGTGATTTTCTAGTAAGGTTAGTAGTTTAAAAATTTTCATTTGTAATTTTCATGTTTTCAATGATTGTATTTGTGTAATATTAATAATTAAATAATTTTATACGTTATTTTAAATTTTGATTTACAATATTAAGTATTTTGATTGTAGTATTTGATTTTATGTTTGCGGTATTTCTGGAAATTAATATTTATTAGTGTAATATTTTTATTGGTGTTTTTTATTATTAAAATATACATTTATTTAATTTAAATAATAAGAAAATTTGGATTTAATGTGGACTTGGGTACCCGGTGGATCCAATTCCAATTCCAATTTCTAAGATTTAGGAACCGGTGCAACCAATTTCAATTCCAATTTCTACAAATTAGGAATCGGTGGACCCAATTCCAATTCCGAATAGTGCAATATCCGGTGGGTACCCGGTTGCGCTCACCTCTCACGAGCGTTCTAGAAGACAATGGAGCAATGTTAGTATTGATGTTAAACGGCCAAGGAATGTGTAATTTTGACGCAAAAGAGAGGGGGAAATAAAAGAGGTACCAGAGAAGTCAAAAGCAAATAGAAAGAAGATAGATTTTGAGGTTAACGCTTAACTGCACGCTTTTGTATTGTATTATGAAAACTTATTAGGTGTCCCAATTCAACATTAATTTAAATTCTCTATTTTTATTTCTTTTTCTGAAAGAGAGTTTCAAAGATGGATTAAAAAATTTAGAGTTTTGCCGGCTAAGCCGGCTTCTCAATTTACATTAGGAGCACTAGTACATTTTTAAAGGACTTAACTACGTATTCCTTTTCTCTTCTTATTTTATGAACAACTATTCACAATTCATTAATTCTTTCATGTTAAAGCTATACCAGCTCTTTGTTCTATCTTATACGAGGTTGTAATAGGGGTGGTTTGGCCGTGTATTGTTTCTGTTTTTTAGTTTTGGGGTCTAATAGGGATTTTCTGTCCCATTTTATATACCGCTTGTGTCTCAATCATATCCTGGCCGTCCGTGATTTTGTTATGCATCCTAATTTAAAAGTAAAATATATTTTAAAAGCTTATGTGTTAAATGTATAAGAAGTGAAACAGAAAATGACATACGAAGTGGGACAGAAAATCTTTACGAGTCCCTCTCTAGCACCAAAAAATGAAAACCATAATTCATAGTATATGGCCAATAATTTTAACTTTTTATTTATTTATTTATTTATTTATTTATTTATTTATTTATTTATTTATTTATTTATTTATTTATTTATTGTGTTTACTTAGTTGTTTGACTTGGCGCATTGTACGTATATGAAACGACAAGAAGCATGCCATGCCATGACTCTTACGTATACTTCTAGTGGAATAGAAAACCATAAGGAGTCAAGCCTACTATTGTTTTGGTTCTTTATTATGAAATCTCTCTAAAATTAACAATTTAGTCAAAACTCAATACAGTTCTAGATGTTTGTCGTGTAAAAAGCAACGCTCATATAATTAAAGGTTACGATGAAGTCGGTTAGGTTGGAGAAAGTGATTATGAGGAGAAACATATATATAGGAAGAAGAAGTCTCCTTTTATTTTATTTTATTAAAATACCTTTATTTATTGCTTATGTAGAGTAGGGTGGACGAAAAATAGTGGAGGTCTTAGTTATAGCTTTATTGGCCAATTAGCCTATATGCATGTTTAAAATTTTGTGTGGACTTGATCTTTGGTAAACTAGGAGATTAAATTTTTTTCAAAAATATCCTTCGCATTCTTAAAATATTTGCAGTGCGTCCTGATCCACGGTGAATCCAATCCATATAAAATGGATTGCTTAAAACCTAAATGTCTAGAACCACACTTACCCAAAAATTTCGATTATTTTGAACCAAATTTTCTATAAAATGAGTAAAAAATAGAGAGTTTATTTTGATCCATATACAATTACAGAATCATACGAGTTTTTATGATATTCCGTATGATGTATAATTTTCCTGAACACCAACAGTATTGTGGAATGTGGAGTACTAATGATTAACTAGGATGTATAGAGGTAATAATGGTTAATAGTTGCAATTACTCGTGTAGTTTAAGATATTAAAGTTGCGACAGGTTTTTTTATTTTTATTTATTTATTTTTTCCTCTCCTCTCAAAACCCTAACTTTTCTCTTTTGCCTCTTCTCATCTTTCATCATAGTTTCAGGCCGGAAGGACCAATTTAGGTCATTTCCGGCCTGTATTTGATGTTTTTCATCTAGTTTGACTCTAATTTCTACTCTTTTACTAGGTGGAATAAATTTCTCTCCCTTTGTGGAGTTCTTTGGTTTTTTTCATTTCTTCCTCTTCGTAGGATTCTCTTTTCGCCTATAGTGCGATTTCTATTTTATAGATTCAATATGATTTTGGGGACTGGATATACATACAACCAATGGTATCAAACAGAGTTCTGTGGGCAAGTCATTGCATTGCTCGCGGTGAAGACTCCACTTCCGTCAAAGATGAAGATATATCAAAGAAAGCACATGGTTACTATGCATGTTGGGAGTCGCACCGAGGTGTCCTTATCGATTGTCTTGTTAGCAAAAATTGTGTTGTTACTGTTAATTTAGTATATTCTAGGGTTATTTTTATTGTAGATGCTGTATGACTTTTCTATTAATGAAAATTTCCTATTCCCCTCTCAAAAAAAGTTACGACAGGGTATAAATCCAGCTATACATGATTATCACAAGTCACGATCAATGGATGAAAAAGACCTTATCGGCTTTGAAATATGTCGCCAATTTTCATGCTTTATTTGCCTCCTAAAAAAGACGAGCAAAGTATTCGTATGCTTTAACCTTGCTAGCTAAGGCGCTGGACCACTGGTGATGATAGGAACCTTTAGTATGCAAATGCATGCTACAAACACATCGCATGTATATGTACACTGTCCCAAAAAAAAAAACCACACTACGTCGCAAATTTATATAAATATATTCTTTTTATATATGAACACAAAAACTTCTGTAAGACATTTTTTTTGTAATTTTCGGTGAGACGGGGGTCACACTTAAGTGAAAAAAGGTCACGGTTCATAAAAAGTGACCCCTGAATCTCTAAGTAGTGGTCCCATTTTATTATAAATTGGTTTCACACAAGACTTACTCAAAAATTACCAAAAACTCATACACCTATTGAAACCGAAGCTCATACACCAATTAGAGCAGAAACTCATACACCAAATGGAGCATTATATGGGCTTGAAAAAAAAATGGAGTATTATATACTTGGCCCTCATTGTATCGTTTTGTCAATGAGCATGCGTACTAATTCAAAATTAAATGTTGTTGCCTGAAAAGTGGAAAGATTGTAGCATACACAAATCTAAAGGGAAAGTCGATCTCATCTTTGGCCCATACCATCCTAATGGGAATCCTACCACCAAAGTAGGCATAAATATATCCTTTCGGCAAAGATTGTTCGTTTGCTCTTTCTTCTTCTATTCTCCATTGCGCATGATCCCTTTAATCTCACTTCAATGTTTTTCATGATTATTTATTGTTATTACAGTTACTACTCTGCATCTTTTCTTTTCTTTTCTTTTTTTGTCAATTTTATTATTGCAAATATCTTTAGCACATATTCGATGAACGTATTCGTTCTCCACTTAAGTAAAGAGGATGTGGGGAACTTAGTACGAGAGTAATAGTTAGGTGCAAGCGTAATAGCTACCCACATAACTGAAGTGCTAATGAGAGCAAGGGTCAGATCAGAGGCTCTCCTATTTATACTGAAAGAAGCAGGGGCCATGAGTAATCTCACACACATGACACACGCGCGCGCGCGCACATACACGCGCACGCACGCGGAAGCACAGCACACATAGACGGGCACACACATTTGATCCCCTGCAACAATGTAGTGTTTGTTACATGTAAGTGGTGTAGCTTGGAGCAGTAGCTCATCTGGTTCATATACAATCTAAAACAACCAATGGAAATCCGTATTCAATCTTACAAGCGCACAGTTGATGGTCAGTTTACAGGACAAAATGAAGCATCATCTATATTTCTCTCATTTTACAATATGTACTGTTGTTTATCTGACAGGTACAATGGTAAATCCCGAAAAGGGAGGAGAAACAGGAAACCAATCACAGTTAAAATAATGTTGCCATAATGAATTATGATCATCTAAGATCTATAACATCAAATTTCAGCTTGGGATTCATATATACATCTGTACACTGACTGTATATGGGCCCACCATCAGTGGGCGGTTCATGGGAATGAAATCCACGGCGCTCACAATGTCTAATGACTGACATTCCCCCAGGAGTCGTCAACCGGAAAATGCCATGGGTTCTGCCCGAAAAAGGGGGATAAAACGCAAGTTATAAAGAGAGGACATATATGGGTGTCCATGTAGTGAAGCTAAGCAATGTGTACTTAAGTTTCTTACTTGCTACTATCTCTTGGTGCCATAACAATTGCAACAGCTTCCGGTAACATGACCTGAAAAAGATTAGGGTTTATCTTTGGCAAATATTATCCAAACTCAAGAACATCTCAAGATAGTGTTTTCCTAATGGTTTAGAGATTATTACATCCAGCAGACCAGCAAGGCATCTATCATCTATTAGACCTTTTCTAATATAGTAATATGTTTACAATATCTGGACTGTTGAAAATGTTAGCTGACAATATCTTAAGTACATGAATGAAAAGGTTGAGAGGCCGGCAAATACTACAGGTTCCAACAAACAACCAGCAAAAACGCATGAAGTCCAGAAACTTTTACATTTCAGAGAAACCATAAATAAATTGGAAATTCTATTTCAACTTCCTCAGACAAGCTTTTCAGGGTCGGAAGACCTAATTTTTTATAACTTAAGCATGTTCCCAACGGACTAAATCTCCCTCTCTCTGCTAAGGAAACCAGAACCAAAGAACCCCTTCGACCTTGGGCAAGCATGCGCAACAGGTGCAAGTAAATTATCCACCGTACCAAAAAAATCATCTCAAGTTTGATGATTATGCAAGAAAACACAGGCAAAAGAGTTTAGATTTTGCTTCATTTTCTATTCATTTGGCTGAACTGCATATTTCTTTTGGATAAAGAAAAAGTATATTAATAAGAAATCATTGTCTGAACTGCATATTCTACAATAGTACCCTTTCCTTTGTCCAGGGGCTTTCATTAACAAGGGCAAGAAATGAATGCTTTCTTTGGTATTCATTGACCGACTTAACAATCTCCCTAAGGACCAAGCCCAAGCTTTATTCTTTACTATTCATTTAGACTACCACAATGTCAGTTGAGAAAATATGCTTTACCAACTTTGGTAAACACAGAAAACTGAGAGACATAAATATGGAAATAAAGAACTGAATCCAGCATTCAGCCAGCACTCACTATAACAGTCAATATTAACATTCTGAATTCAAATTCCGTAAGGCAGCTGCTTTCTTGTAGTTAAATTTTAAAATAAGAAATCGAAGTATTTACGTTCACATCAATTACATAGTAGATCAAAGTTTATCACCACAAAAGCAGGAATTTAGAAGTTACATACCTGATATGAGTAATGGGTGTGAACATCAATCGATGACATGAAACATGATTGTGTGGGATGAGTCTGGAGAAAGCACCAGCACATAGCATTAGTTAGAACCCATTAAATTAAACTACGAACTTTATTTTTAAACATCTGCGTGATACAGATATTTCCATTTTTTTGGTTTTTTACCAACATAAGAAAAGTTATAATTGGGAATACAGGGAAAACAGCAAATACAGCCTAAGGGGACTACATGTCCTGGCAAAGATTATGCAATCCTTCCACTCTGATTTCTTTGCCTTCTGAGGAAGATCCATTTTGACCATCAATGCTTAGCGAACCAGATGAGTTAAGTTCAGCCAGAGCAGAATTCAACAGAAGGAGAGCAGAAATTATGTGGAACTAAAACATTCCAGCTAAAAGAAGACAAACTGCCTTCTAGTTTATTTCACTGATCACTATCACCAAGAGAAAGGAATGATGTTCATGGCAAAAACCACCACCAGGTCCACCACCACCACCCCAAACTACTATGACTGCTCCAGAGTATAGTGAAGTTAAAAAAAATATCCTGTACCGTTAGTGCAATTTTTAGCTTCAATCATGTGAAATTAAGCCAAGGTAGTGAATAGGCTATAAATTAGGAAGTAAAGTTAAAATCAGTTCTAGTTCTACATCCCAAATCACTAGATAAATGGACCAACGCAAAGTATATATATATATATATATATATATATATATATATATATATATATATATATATATATATATTTGATCACTTGCATGAGCTTCAAATTATAGCACCTTATTTCATGGCTACGATAAACAAGAAAGAGAGCCATAAGATAGCATATGACACTAAATGCAGATAGCGCAACAGATAGCAACATAGCCAATACCGAAAATCATCTAACATTCCAAGACAGGTTTTTGTTGAATCACGTTGAATACCAAACTAGTGCCACATGATGACACTTACATGAATCCATCCCAATGGGAAGAGGGATCGTTTGTCCTGCACTTCAAATATCTCCTCTTCATTTGTTGCCTGACACTGTCATACGAATAAGATTTAATTAACATGAAGAAAACAGTCATATTATACAGATAAAGGTTAGCAATGTGCCTAATATGCTTCAACTTACAGAATCTGAAGTTGATTCCTGCTTTGGAATTATCAAAGCTGTAATATAGAACTTCCTGTTCTTCTGCGTGAACAAAATAAGCAAAGTGTTAAATACTCCAGCAACCAGCCAGGTCAGAAAAAAGTTTTTTGAAGAACTTACAAGTGAACCAGCAAGAATGCCACATGTCTCTAAATTTTTCACAGTGTTTGATTTGGCCAGTCTCATGAAGGTATCCATCATACTCGTTGACTGCAAACGACACATTAAAGAATTGAATAACAATGACAACTTATGTAGTGAGCTGATTCTCTAATATGACCAGCATCTAATGTAACGTAAAAGAGCACAAGCAACAATTTTTATATCAACTGATTTTGCTAGATGCACAAAATAAGCATATTACAGTACGTAACATAAGATGATAATTATCATCAAAACAGATTTAAAGCAGAATTCAAGACCCTTTTCAGGGTAAACCCAAACCAACTACGTACGAACTTAACCCAGCATAGCTAGCATTCTTACAATGTGCAGCTCCATTGGTGATTCAGGACGAAGCAAACCATCTGGCAGACAGCTATCTTTTACATCTTGATTCTCAATAACTAAAGGAGGCTCTGCAGGAATCAAGTCTTGAACCTCCGCCAGTGCAGCTGGAGGAGTAGGTTGCTTGATGATAACTGCATCTGGCTTATCTGAAGTTTCGAATGAAATCATGGGCCGCTCATTAGCTGGTGGCTTTTGACTATCATTATCACGTTCAAGAACAGGATCCAAATTTGGCTTTTCACAGTCCAAAGTGCTGTCGTTTTTTCTAACTCCTATTCCATCTTCCACAGCTGCGGCCTGTTGGAGCCTGTTCATCAAAAGAAACCACAAGATTAATGAAGGATGACTACCCAAGTAAACAATCATAATTCTTTGATCAGAAAATAGCAAGTTTCTAACACGCAATGTAATGCTCACATAATTTTAAGACTTTGGCAGAGATCAATCCAACTAAACATGAGCTGAAAAGTCGTAACTACCAATAGAGATGTCTCAATCAGCAACTAATGACAGTTTCAATGCAGACAAGCTCCAGTAAGTCTCAAGCTGGTTGTAATTGCCTAATGAGAACCTTCTTGTAGTTTTGGTTTTTTTGGAAGTATCATTTTCACTATTGTAAACACATTTTAAAGAAGGGATATGATGCTTCCATACGACCACACAGCACCCACTTAAGGCACAACAGTCATAAGTTCATATAGTTGCAAGATGTCCAGAAATGAGACGGCCTCGCAAACCTTGCAATGGTGAGCGACATGCGCACTACAAAGAGAAAAGAAAAAATTCCATCCTGGGAAGGAGTTGCAACTGTGTCAACTAGATTGCACGCAAAACAACCCACCAGTTGCACATACAAATAGAGAAAGGGAGATAGAGAGAAACTCGCACAAAAAGAAATTTGAAAGGGGAATAGAACCGTTAACCTTAACATATTTTTAAGTACTCTTTCACGTTTAGAAAATAATGAGGTGAACATTGCAAAATCAAAGGGCCTAACCTTGGGATCTCAACAGGAGTCATATCAATATTAGTAGGGTACTGTACCTACAAGCATCAGAGAAAAATCAGGGATCATGTATGCATTTGTAAACAATAATAGATGATATCGCGACATACCCCTTTACCACTGAGAGGTGGTTGCCACTGCCCAGAGAGTCCCTTTGGTCCCAGAATTGAGTGTCTTGAAAGAGTTTCCTCCGTTGGACGAGGGATGTTTAGGGATCTACAATAAGGATCACCATAAAAAATAACACTCAGTTTTAGCAAGGAAAGATGGCTGCACGATTTAACAACTATATTTAATTTACTACAACCTACCAGCTTACTGGCCTCAATACTCAATTTGCTTAAGTATTTCCAGCACAGTAGCACCTCAATAAACCTTTAATCAAGCTCAAGAACATCACTCCCCCAACATTAAAAACAAAATAGAGGTTGATGTAACATAGCCTTCACTAAATAAGAAGCAATGGGCAATATAAAACATTTCTGTCACGAAAATAAGTTTGAATAAATTGAAACAATAATTCTTTACAGTAGGACCGAGTGTAAGAATGACCGTAATAGGAAACAACCCAAGGGAAAAAAAATCACAAGTCCATGAGTAAACAAGGTAAAGGCAATGTCTGGGTGGACTAGGGGCAGACTACTTCTGTGGACATTATTAGTAATATATGGGGTAATATTTATAGCATAAATAGAAATAATATTCTCAGAAGAGTGTTTCCTGAGGGATTAGAGTTCTTGAGAATTGGGGTTCTAAAAAATGAATAGTTGAATACTCAATAACAAGTACTCCAAAGAAACTACTTGGCATGTAATTTCATGACGATGAACACAAGAGTGGAATTAATTTTAGACTTTCGCAAGGGGCTTTCTCTCCCGGTGCACGATAAGGCGATAAGTCTTAAAGTGCGCCTCCATGGTTGGAGGGAAGAGGGGGCGCCCTCCGAAGAACAAAAAACCAGTGGCTTCGCCGATGACTGAGCGGGGAACCACTCCGGCGAGGCTAGTTCGCAATTTAGGGAAAGATCTTCAGGAAGCTGAGGATTCGTTGACAGACCTGGAGTTTTGTGTGGAAGAGCTCAGATGGCAGCACGTTCTGTGTATGCGTGAGCCGTCGTCCTGGGCTGAAGAGGTGGAGAGATCAGAGAGGCATCCTTTACCAAATCCATTTGCAGGTAATACTCCTCGTTCTAATGTATGGGAGCATTTTGATATTTCAAAGCTTAGGAATGCAGGGTGTAAACTTGATTTTGTCCAACCTGAATTTAAAGGGGGTATAGCTGTGGGGAAAATTGATGCTGATGATGTGAAATCTGAGATTGAATTTTGGGAATCTGCTGTAGTTTGCCATGTTTTGGGTGCTAATCCACCTTTGCCCATATTTAGTGGATTTATCAGGAAGATATGGGGGAAATTAGGGATTGACAAAATTGTTAGATTGAGTGATGGTCTGATTGTTGTGAGATTCAGTACAGTAGCTAGCAGAGATATTGTGATTCAATCTGAGATTTTCCATTTTGATAAGAAGCCAGTCATTGTTAGACCATGGGCTGAGGATATGCAAGAAGCTTTTAAGGTGAATTCAGTTCTTGTTTGGATAAAATTACCTAAGTTGGATTGGAGGTACTGGAGTGCTAGCTCTCTTAGTAAGATTGGGAGTTTGCTTGGCACCCCAATCATGGCGGATAAAGCAACTCAAGAGAAGTCTAGTGTGAATTATGCTCGTATACTTGTGGATATTGAGATACAAGACTCTTTGCCAGAATACGTGCATTTTGAAAATGATAGGGGTGAGTTGATACAACAGAAAGTAGTGTTTGATTGGAAACCTACATGCTGTAGATTTTGCAAGAATTTTGGGCATGAAGAGAAGGATTGTAAAAAGAAGCACCCTAGGGTTTGGCGTGTTAAGCAGACACAACCAGCGCCTGTTGCCAATGCAGCTCCTACTACTCAAGAACCCACTGTAGCTGCTGCATCTGTAGAGGTGAATCCTGCAGATGGTCTTGAAGTACCTGCTGTCAATGATACTGTGGAGATAACTCTAGTGGTTCCTCACCAGGCTGCTAATGCTTGGTCTGTTCCTCATAGAACAAGCAGGCATGTTACACACAACAAGGATAAGTCCCCAATGACTAATAACCCCTTTGAAGCTCTGAATGATGTAGAGGTTGAGATCATGCTTGATAAAGATAATTCTGATTTACCTCTTGAGGGTGAACTGACTACTAATCCAGTGCTAGCACAAGCATATGGATTCGGATAATTTTGCTTGTTGCAATGTGAGAGGCCTCAATGGCCCCTCAAAACAGAGGGATGTCTCTCTGTTCTGTTTGAAGAATAATATTGGTGTGTTTGGTATGGTAGAAACAAAAATCAAGGAAAATAATTATCAATTTTGTCTCAATAAAATGTTCCCTGGATGGGGAGCTCATATAAACCTGGATCAAGACCCAAGGGGTAGAATATGGGTTGTTTGGATCCCAACTATATTTCAAGTCAGTATTGAAGCTTCTTATGCCCAAATTGTGCACTGCAGGGTGACTCATTTGGCCACACAGTCCCAATTTTTTGTCTCCTTCATTTATGGGTATAACTCTATAGATGAGAGGATGACCCTGTGGACTTTCTTGAAGACTACTAGTGATCGTATGAACTTGCCATGGGTAGTCTTGGGTGATTACAATAGTATTTTACATGGTGAAGATAGAATTGGGGGTGCTCGAGTGACCTTTGCAGAGGTCCGAGACTTCCAGGATACAATTGAGTATTGCCTTTTGCAGGAGATATGTAGAATTGGAGGGAGATACACATGGACAAATAAGCAGGAAGATGCAGACAGGGTCTTTTCTAAACTAGACTGGGTTTTTGTCAATGGTGAGTGGGTTGTTAATTTCCTTGATTCAGTTGCCTATGTCTTGCCTAATGATACTTCAGATCATAATCCTCTTATGATAAATTTCTTTAAATTTCCTGAGATGGCCAAGAGGCCATTTAGATTTTTTGATATGTGGGTTTCAGCAGAGGAGTTTCAGAGTGTTGTTCAGAGTACCTGGGGTAAATACATTAAGGGTTGTAGGATGTATGTGGCGGTGAAAAAATTACAGACCTTGCAGAATCCACTGAAACAGCTTAATTACAAGCAGTTCTCTGAAATTCAGAGTAGAACTGCTGAAGCTAAGGATAATATGCAAGAGGCTCAACAATTATTACAACATGATCCTCTTAACAGTGACCTGCAAGCAAGTGAAAGGCACTGGTTAAGGAGTACAGAAGGTGTTCTATGGCCCTTGACAGTTTTGAAATATGGTGATATGAACAACAAATATTACCATGCAATCATAAAGCAGAGAAGATGCAGAAATAGAGTTGTAGCAATTTCTTCTGAAGATGGTGAACTGATCACAGATTATGCTAGTGTTATTCAGACTCTCTGTGATTTTTACAAGGGTATGCTTGGTAGTGCGAGTGCCAGGACTGCTAGTATAGACATGAATGTGATTCAAGCTGGCCCTGTTCTAAAAATTGAGCAAAATTTGTCTCTGCTGCAGCCGTTTAGTGAGGAGGATGTCAAGCAAGCATTATTTTCTATACCATCCATCAAGTGTCCGGGACCTGATGGGTATGGTGCGGGATTTTTTAAGGCAACATGGGACTACATAGGAGATGATACAGCTGCTGCTGTTTTGAACTTTTTTGAAACAGGTCAGCTTCTTACTCAAGTTAATGCAACTGTCTTGACTTTAGTTCCTAAAATTGAGAATCCCATGAAGGCTAGTGACTTTAGGCCTATAGCTTGTTGCAATACTCTATACAAGGTGATCTCTAAAATGCTTTGTAATAGATTAAAAAATATTCTGCCTACTATAGTATGTGATAACCAGGGAGCCTTTGTCTCTGGGAGGTTTATAGGGCATAATATAATGATCACACAAGATTTGATCAGAATGTATAGGAGAGCTCATGTGTCACCTAGGTGTTTGATGAAGGTGGACTTAAAAAAAGCATATGATACAGTAGATTGGTGTTTTGTGAAAGAAATGATGACTGGTTTGGGGTTTCCCCCCAAATTTATTAATTGGGTTATGAAGTGCATTACCACCACCAGTTTCACTTTGAATATAAATGGTAGGCTTCATGGCAAGTTTCAAGGGGCAAAGGGTCTTAGACAAGGGGACCCTATCTCTCCATTACTTTTTGTGCTCGTTATGGAATATCTCACTCGTTCTCTTAGAGTTTCATGCAACAATAAGGACTTCCACTACCATCCTGCTTGTAAGAGTATGCAGCTGGTCAATCTTACATTTGCGGATGATCTCATGATGTTTTGCAAGGGTGAGGTGGCTTCTGTATCAAAAATCATGAAGGGTTTTCACCATTTCAGTGTTGTCACGGGTCTTACGGCCAACCACAATAAATCTCAGGTGTTTGTAGGTGGGGCCAGGGCTGATGTGAAAGCACGGATAATATCCATGACTGGTTTTAGTGAGGGGTGTTTCCCCATGAAATACTTGGGAATGCCTCTTTCCCCCACTAAATGGTCTAAAATGGACTGTCAGTTTCTTATTGAGAAAATCACAGCTAGAATAAGGTGTTGGACAACTAGGCATTTGTCCTTGGCAGGTAGATACCAGTTAGTCAATTCAGTTTTGTATACCATGCACGTCTACTGGGCCTCCATCTTCATCCTCCCTCAGTCTATTGTGAAAAGAATTGAACAAATTTGCAGAAATTTCCTTTGGGGGCAGACTGAACACAAAACAAAGATCCCTTTAATTGCTTGGGATAGAGTTTGCCTACCTAAGAGGTATGGAGGGTTGAATGTTAAAAATTGCAGGATATGGAACAAAGCAGCTACTGCAAAACACCTATGGGCTATCGCTAGTAAAAAGGATAGTCTATGGGTCAAGTGGATCAATGCGATATACTTAAAAGGCAGGGATGTGTATGAGTACAAGGTGCCTTCTGATTGCAGCTGGTACTGGAGGAAGTTAATGAACCTTAGAGGAGATACAGGGAGACTGAAGAACCATCCGGTTTGGCCTGTCAATTGTAGAGGTGATTATACTGTCAGGAAGGGTTATGAGATGTATATTGGTATGCAGAACAAGTTTCAAGGAGCCAATGTTGTATGGGGTGGATACAATATACCTAGGCATGCTTTGTACCTCTAGCTAGCTGTGCAAGACAGGTTGCTTACTCGAGACAGGTTACTGAAGATGAACCTTAGTGTTCCTGAAGTAAGCTGCCCACTATGTCAGGAACATGATGAAACAATAACCCACTTATTTTTTAGCTGCAGATTCTCATTGCAGGTTTTGCAGGGTGTAAGTAATTGGGTTCACCTGAAAAATGGGCCTACTGTGCTAGTAAGGTGGATAGCTTGGCTGAAGAAGAGAAATGGTAGCAAGCAGAGAAAGTTGGCTCTTTATGCAATTGCTGCAGCTACAGTCAATTATGTTTGGCTTGCCCGTAACAAGACTATTTTTGCCAATCACAAAGCTGATCCTCAGGAGGTGATTGAGCAGGTTAAGAGTTCAATTAAAGCTAGAATGAATTGTATTAAGCCTGTGAATGTTAAGGCAGTAGACAGTATGTTTTTTGCTTGTTTTTCTTGATTTGGGCATTAAGGCTTGTTATGCTTAGTTCAAGTACCCTTCCTAGAAGGTGCCTTGATTAAGTTTAGCTCCCTTTTTGCTTTGTATGAGGTTGTAATTTGTGGTTGATCATTTGGTAATAAAAAGTAGCTCATTTATACCAAAAAAGAACACAAGAGTGGAATTAGCAGTAGAAAAAATGTGACATAGAAGTTCAATCATGAGATAAAATTTCCTAAGGCGGTAGAATCCTTGAGCAGCACATCCTCCAAAGTTCAAAACATAATCGCCAATGGGTAGAAATAGGAGACATAGGAAAATGGAGAAAAAAATAGAGCTTCGTTATTTGAACGAGGAAAATTGGCACTCATAAATAACATGAAGTGTTGCCAGTATTCAATTCATTCCTACAAGGAGACTACAAAGTACAAACTCGGAACTACAAGCGCAATTATTGCAATATGTTGGTTTTTGCACCCATTTGCAGTCAACCTTCTCACAAGTGTCCTATCAGGCCATATATGCCCATTGTCCAAGGTGGAGTTCTACCATATCCCCTCTGTCCAACTCCCCCATGTCATCACTCCAAAGCCACCGGTGGTGCAACCTACCTGGTATTCTGTTCTGTATTTTTTATGTTAAAATTTGGACTTTTTTTTCTCCCCCCAAGGTATCTGTTCTATATTTTTTTTTTTTCCTTTCTTCTTATCTATAATAAAAATAAAATAAAAAAATCCTTTAATGAGCACTGCAGTGTGAAGGTCACAACGGAACCGCCAATGGGAATTGGTGCAAACACAAGTTAGGATCACAATAGGGCATGTATCTTTCTAATTCCTGAGTAGATATTTTATCATATATACAAGCATACTTATGGGGCTTTGGGGCACCAATGAGCAGCATACAAGATTTCCTTTTTATTCTTTCTCCTTTTACGTTGAAATTAATAGGAACAATTACTTTCAGTGTCTAATGCACAGGTCAGGCCATGTCCTACATAAGAAAAATGCGGAAAAGAATGAGATTCACACTAGGTAGGAAGCTAGGTTAATTGTGAATTAATGTCACCTGATGCTCTCATCAAAACAACAAGGTTTACAAGCACAACAACATATGCAGTGCCTAAAATGGGTCAAATTCAACAAGCATATTGAACAGCCTTTTCGCTTACACTTACAATCTGCGGAATCTCTCCTCCACAGGCACCGCATGAAAATTGTGCTGAACCTTAGAACCCTCATATACATCCCTAGGAAAATTCTGTGATAACTACCACAAAAAAAAAGGGGTGGAAAAAACAGTCACTACCCACATGAGTCCAACAGCACTAAATTATAAGGAAATGAAGTACTTTCACTCTAGAAAGAAGATGTTATGAAATCTACATGTACCTTAGCTAATGCATTATTAGTCACAGGTTGCATCTTACTGGGAGGCCATTCAATGGAAGAATTAAGAGAATGATTATCATTATGATGATTATTTTGGTGCCATCCAATTGCTTGACAAGCGGTTTTTCTTTCCAGTTCTTCAACTTTCTGCTTAACAGCTGGCTTCAGTGACTCCAGTTCGTTCAAGGCATTGAATAATTGCTGCAGCAAGAGTTTTAGATTAAAAAACCAGCAACAGTAGACACAATTAATCTGTCATAATAAACAAGTTACACTTTCAACTTCTGTAGTTGCAAATATACATAACTCAAATAGAACAGTAAGTTAAGAAAATGTCAGACTTATCAAAGTTTATCACCTTCCTCAAAGAACTTCTTTTGCTATGTGGAGAGACCACATACTCTCGATGCCGAGGAATAGTCTCAGATACCAAACTGATACATGAAAAAAAAAAGGGTAGATAAGTCACATATACAAAACCCATACACACTTAACCTTATGCCTTCAATCACGTAAAATTGGTCTTTTATGCTGCCACTGTCTATAGATTCCTATTAAAGCGGCTAAAAAAGACGGGAGATATATCTTTACCTTGAAAATCTTAGAAGCATAACATATAAATCTATAACATTCTTCTCATTCCGGAAGATAGTAGCCTGCATAATCTTACATTGGTAGAGTTAATCATTGAACAAAGAATTCAAAGCAATAAACAAACCAGGGAACAAAACAGAGAAGCAATTTTACGTCACCTAAAATCATAGACAAACTAATTCTTTTATTTACAGGAGGAGGATTACAAGAATGATTGTAATAATAGGCATTAACAGCTTAAGAAGCATGCATCCTTCCAACAAAAAAGGCACACTTCTAAACGTTCTCTTTTCACTTCATAATATAATTGCTTCAGCTTTTTGATAGGTTGAAAACGGCATGCTCAATTATGTTTTCTATATAAGAACTGAAGCAATCATATCAGTAAAGAGCGTAGTTTTGATATATGCATAAGATAATTCTGACCAAAAATGTTTAAGTATCATAACCTACAGCAGTGAAGTAGTTGATTTGAAGAAAGAGAGTTCTGTCCTTGATTGCAGCAAAAACAACATCCTGCATGCAGATTAGTCTGGCTTTTTTCTTAGCTTATTTATCCAATTTGTTAGTTTTTTCTCAGCTTTGTTGATTTGTTCCTTATGCCAGCCAAGTTGACTTTTATTTATTTAAGGGTGTTGGACAGACAGACTATAATATCACAGAACATATATCACTCACAAAAATCATACTATTAAAACATACATGAAAGAAAAAATACGGTAACTATAAATAGGAGAAGAACAAACGCAAGTTAACTTTTTTAAGCAAAAGAGAAAGGAGGAAGAACAAAGGCAATACAAGTGACCCCTTGCGCACATTCGGGCAAAGATATCTTCAAAGAAGTCACGCAAAGCCAAAGATAAGGTTCAAAAGGACTGCATTCCATTATCAATATAATCCAGCTGTGCATTATCCTTCCAACAGGCAAAAGCTTAACCAAAAGATGAAACATTTGTAAATAATGATTATCACGCGATTCACGCCACTATCTAAAGTGCTCGTAACAAGTTGACACTTGACTGAAGTAACACAGCGCAGAATGTGTTAGGGTTGTTGAATGTTTTAAATGTGAAGGGCAATAACGAATAAGCCAAAGAAAAGTATAGTGAAGTGTTATCTTTTTTCAAGAGAAGTGCCATCCCGAAGTTGCAAAACCGACGGATATTCAAAGCACCTAAACTGCTGTCAGTCTTCAATCTCGCGGAAAAGAAGGGAAGCGAGCTCATTTTTTTTTTTTTTTAGATAACATGGGTGTCCAAGCTTTGCTTTGCTTGACTAATCCCATGGGCCCTGAAGTTAACGACCAGGAAAACCTCCAGTGGCCCTGAGGGGACTCGAAATATTCAAGGACGTTTGAAGAATGCAGCAATTGCATTGCTTAGGATAGCAGTAGTATATAGAGAAGATTGTTTTGTAGAAAAAGGCATTCTCATCTAGCCAAACATATTAAGATTCTCGCAATTACTTCCTTTACATCGGAGTCATTTAACTTAGCCCTCGAGGCCTTCCTCAGAGTAACTACCTTTACTTCAAATGTTCTTATCGACATACACGATCCTTCAATATCTTACATTTGCTGATCAAAATCCTATTTTAGTTGTAGCATCTGTTTCTCTACATTCCTAAACCACGTAGTTATGTGTTCTGTTGTGCCTTCGATACTTCCTAGTTCCTAAGATAGTCGTTTCTCAGCAATAGCGAACGCTTACCTCCCTAAGCCGGCATTAGGTTTCCATCATTAGTATTTGTTTGTCAACTAACCACAAAAGATTTCCCTAACCACAACAACCTTCTAAACGTAGCTACCTTTTCATTTCCTTGAGTTCTTGAAAGTAAAATTGTGTAATAAACTATGCAAGAACTAAGAAAATTGCAACTCATACAATCAAATCCTCAAATTTTCAACAAAATGACTCTCAAATTTTCATTATTTCTACATCAATTTACAACTTCCTCACACTTGTCACATATCTTCAATTCCAAAATCTCACTTATTTCACTTTAACCTAAGCATAAGAAAACCTAATTCAATCAGATCGAACAGACAGCTCCAATTCAAGTACAACCTTAAGTTCAGCAACTAAATGATCGATTAAATTCAGGAACTAAACAAATCGTTCGAACAATAATCCATCAAAAATGAAATTTCACAAGAGAGAGAAAGAAAGAGATACCTGTCTGAGAATATTATCGGCGATCCTGCAATAAATACGAAGAGAAATCCGATTATCGACATCGAGTTTCTGAGCACTGGAAGCAATGTCGATACGCCTTGAAGATGGCTTCATAGTTGCCAATTTTAAAGTTCGGGAACAAGTCTGAGCTCCGATTGCTCGGAGTCAGAGCTCGAGGGAGCTTCGTCAATGGCGGACGGAGAAAGAGGAGAGAGAAAGAAGCGATGGAAGTAATGAGGTCATTAGGTATTCTGACAAGGGCAAAATTGGTCATACAACAAAAAGAGGGCAAAAAAAATGAAAGGAAACGACAACGTTTCGGTTTTTCCAAGTGGGGTCTTGTTGACAGGTAAAATCAGCGGTTTGATTAGAGCTTCCGAGTTGAAAAGACCACCCTAGCGCGCTGGGTGAATTTATTTTTTTTTTTATGATTGTGAGTAGACCCGTAAAACGGGTCAATCCAGCAGGTTACAGGTTGGGTCACCTTGGGTTCAAGTCTGGTCGGTTATGAGTTGGTTTTTAGGTCGAATTCATTTTTTAGTTTATTTTACTGGGTTGTAAAGGAATTCGGGTCGAAAAAAATTTGTAAGGACCTAAAAAAAAAAGTCTAGTCGAATCAGCTTTTTACAACTCTAATTGTGAGTGAGGATAAAGTATTTTGAAAAGGGTTGTGATGATTTATCGAGCAAGTTGTTGGCGAAAAGAGTAGCTTTTAATGACACATCCATAGTGTTACAAAATATTTATTTTACCCGAAAATATGATATAGCTAATTAGCTTATTGTTACTCGGGGTAAATCGGTTATCAATTTGTACCTCAAAAATATCTATTATTAATGATAAGGAATCAATAATAGAGATTTTAGCAATTAATTAGAAGGTCATTTTTAACAACTTGAGAGGACCTGGTTGTCAACGTATATGTAATAACTTCCAGTGGTGTAGTCATTTGTATTCTAATCTCACTAAAAAGACTACTAATAGTAAGAACATAAAAAGGCAATTACACGTCTCATCGCAAGCAAAGAAAATTGAGGTTTCAACCTAAAATCAATTAACAATTGATGAAGTAACCTATTTGGTTATATGCTTGCTCAAGGCCATTAAATTTTTTTCACATGGAACCGAAACCACTTCAACATATATCAAACCATTGACCATTCCAACAAAAGGCAAGTGATTCTAAATAAGGAAGTACAGACACGGCACTCAATCCACATTTCCCGTTTCCCGTATATGAGTTTCCGTTTTTGTGCTTTCTTTTTAAAAATTTGTGTTTCTAATATCCCGTGTCCACGTTTCCCATTTCTGCATTCCTATTTCCATGCTACCTTGCTAAATACTTTCAAGGCCGAGACGAGAGCCAGTCAAGCCAAACTCTCTACCTGTCTGTCTTCAACCATCAAATTCCAAAAGTATAGAACATTCAACACGGACAAAGGGGAGAAATGAGGATAGGGCAACATCCAGGCAACAACATCAAAGTCTACATACATGGTTATATAGAGTGTTAAGAATAACAAATCAATTCAACTTCTACCTACCTACTACTCTAATTAGCATATTCAACTATTAACTTCCCACAACAAGCAATAATAGGAACTTCTTTAATTAAGAGAGCTAGGAAGAGAAATAATGAAGGCTACAATTTGCAACAGAGAACAATACAATTTTTGGGAAAAATCAGAGCATTCAAATGGGATTATTATGGTGGGTTGATCAATTGAAGATGATGAACCTGTGCTGTTGCTGCCTACAGAGAAATAAGAAGACATTCAACCCAGAAGGGGAAGAAACTTCAGACCTCTTCTTTGAGCTTAAGACACTTCAAATTGCCACTAATTTCTTTTCTGATCTTAATTTGCTGGGTCATGGTGGGTTTGGCCCTGTTTACAAGGTATAAATTCAATATTCTTAACTTAGATTATTGATATAATGCTGAATAACTTAGTTAACATGATTAATCAGGGCATGAACTCCTTTGGGTCATGGTTGATTTTCCATTTTCCTAGTAATTAGCTTCCTATATATGGTTTTGTACTATAAATGGTGGGTTCTTTAAAATTTACCTGGTTACTTTTATTTCAGTGAAGATTAGTAAATTTAATTCAATTCTGCAATATAGTTTTTGTTTCATGTATGACTATTAGTTCAGTTCACCTCAGGTCAGGTAAGTTCAATTCAGGACTAGTTCAGGTAAGTGCTGTAAATAACAGACCTATTGTGTTTGAATGTTGTTGTACAAATGTAGAGTATGTAATGGTGTGTTTGGATACTTGAATTTGAAATAATGGATTTGAGGTGAGTTTGTTCTTCAATGTCTAAGATAATTGTATGTCAGGAAATTATTCAATTCTATGACCTTTCATAAAGCCTTGAAATTGGAGAATTTCTAATTGCACCCAGTACTAGGTGTGAAGGTATTTTCTTCAATTCAAATTCAGATATTCAATTTGAGTATCCAAACACACTCTAACACGGGTTGTCCCACATTGGGAAAATGAAGGGCCTTGAGTATGCATATACGTTAGTGAGTTACTCCGCTAATTGCTAATTGGTTTTGGGTTGGAATGTCACTCGACCAATATAATTACATGTGCTCACTTGATTAAGGCCGCATAATAAATCACATGTTTGAAGGATGAAGGTCAATCTCAAATTGATAGTAATGGCATCTATATGGAGGAAGCAATTTTTGAGCCCTCACTGCACTTGTATCAATATCAATGACCCTAATTAACCTGTAGACTCACAAACTTCAGTTCTGTTTCTTTAGTATATCTCAAACAGGACAACGCAAGTGGTCAATAGTAAGAAGTTACTGAACTCATTTTATGTAACTTATGTTAACATGATGACATGGTAATTGGTAAACTTGATGTACCCTAAAAGCTCTCCTGGACTCTTGCTTAATCACAAAAGACGATGATTGATATATTTGCCTGTTTCACTTTGTGGTGGTAGTGTATCTCCTTGATGTTTTTGTGTTCTGAACCTGAAGGCGTGTAGTTGCTCGAAGTCTGAAGTCAAGTGCTAAAATTATTTGCTGTGGTTTTCAGGGATTAATGCCAAATGGGAAAGAAGTGGCAGTAAAGAAGCTGTCTGTGAACTCCAGACAGGGCATGAAGGAATTCACTACTGAGGTGAAACTGTTGCTAAGGATTCAGCATAAGAACTTGGTGACTTTGCTGGGCTGCTGCATAGAGGGAGCTGAGAAAATGCTTGTGTATGAGTATCTTCCAAATAAGAGCCTTGATAATTTTCTCTTCAGTAAGATGTCATTCCTACTGAAACTCTTGCTACAAAGCTCAAAGGCGGGTTCCAATAAATAGAAGTTAGTCAGATCTAAGCTAATCCCGTGCATTTTCTTCAGATAAAGAGAAGTTAGCAGTGCTGGATTGGCCCAGACGATACAGAATAATAACTGGAATTGCTAGAGGACTTCTCTACCTCCACGAAGAAGCCCCAGAGAGGATCATTCATAGAGACATTAAGGCCAGCAATATTTTGCTAGATGAGAATTTAAATCCTAAGATATCAGATTTTGGTTTAGCCAGGTTATTTCCTGGCGAAGGGACACATTTGGACACGTTCAAGATTTCTGGTACTTAGTGAGTAGTACTTTTCATTCCTTCCCGCCCTATGACCTCGTAGTAGTTTTCCAATCACTAAGTTTTTGTGTACTTGTGTCTATAATCTAAGCCCTAGCTGAATTACTTTTTATTATGCTGACCAAGAAAACCTTGTCCCTGAATGCAGTGGCTATATGGCTCCTGAGTATGCCATGCATGGATATTTGTCAGTGAAGTCAGATGTCTTCAGTTTCGGGGTGCTGATTTTGGAGATTGTAAGTGGAAGAAAGAATATGGATGATCGCCTTGGTGTGGAGAAGGCGGACCTCATGACCTATGTAAGTTCAATAAAATACTGCAGCAGTACAGCTTTTCTAGTTATGACATGTATGGATAAAGTCATCTTACAAGTGTGCAAGTGAATACAAAATTGGGGTGATTCTAGGTGGTGGATTAACTCTATTTGGATCGGACTTGCATTTTCATTAAACTTCAGCTAGTGTTCTACGTTGGCAGCTCATCCAGCTTGGTCAAGTTTTCTCTGTTCTGAAAATTGACAAGCACTAACCTGTGGTGCTTAATGCTGTTAATTCTGCCTTAGTAATGGGGTTCACAGTAAGAGCTCTTTTCTAGAATATACTTCGTAGCTCTCAACATAAGTAGTGAGTCACACAGGTGAATTAGACAGTTGCCACTGATGATAAGCTTTATAACCGGTATGAGTGACATGCTAAATTCATATATGTCCTTTCTTAAGAGTGAAAACAAGACATTTGTTAATATGTATGATTTCTCATAATAACTTCTCTGGTAGGTATTTAATTCTATAGTCTTTGCAACCAAGTGAAGAAATCACTTCCAAATTGGCGGGAGTATATGATGTAGTGATGTACTACAGTTAATATATAAGTGAAAGTGATGATCGATAAGAAAAACATCAAACATATTGGCGAGTACAGGATAACTTTACTTTCTCCATGTGGTGAGAAATGACTGCTATATAAACTTAGTTGGGTATCTAAGGCATAGCAAGTTGCAGGCTGATTTAGAGGAGATAGAGTGATAGACCCTTTCTTGTTTAGAAAATGGATACTACTGTAAAGCTTCATTCCTCTTTAAATACTGTGTATATACTTTTTATTACTATTGGGGATGAATGTTTAGCTTATTGTGGCTGAATTCATGTGCAGACATGGATGCTGTTCCAGGAGGGACGGGCACTGGAATTAGTTGATCCCGTCCTTGCTAAATGCAACCCCGCTGAAGCGGCTATCTGCATTCAGCTTGGACTTTTATGTTGCCAAGCAGCTGTTGCTGATAGGCCAACCATGAGCTCTGTTCACCTGATGCTTTGCAGTGAATCATTCACATTGCCTCGGCCTGGAAAGCCTGGAGTTCATGGCCGTCGGTGGCATGGGATGACGTCCTCTTCTACTCGTCCTACTACTAACCCTAGTAGTTCATACACTGCTGTTACTAAGTCTACACTAGGAAGCACTATTGAGGACATGTCCAGAAATTCCATATCGATTTCTTCGATAGATGAAGGTAGATGACAACTTCTGCCTATCTTTGTGCATAGTATTTCGGCAGTGCTAGTCAAATACTTGTAAAGATTATCGCGATTGAATGTATGTTGAGTTTGTATTTTTGAAGGATATTTAGCATCTTTGCAGAACTGGATACAGAAATGATCAGGAAGTTCAATGGTTTTTGAGCAGGGATTTTTGATTATGTGCCTAAAGATTGAAATAAAAAGTACTAGTCTTTAAAACAAAATTATCAAAGCACACAACTCGGATCGATAAAGTTTACATGGAACAAAGAAACAATGAGCAGAATGTAATAGAAAAAGATACTCCCAACACTCACATACATAACACCTGAATCACAATTGAAAATGAAAACTTTTGAAATACCACAAAAATTCGTATGAGATATGACCTCATAATATGAGGCGCCTCAAACAAGCATAATGTCAGCCTCCATAATAAACAACAAAAACCTCCCAACACTTTCACACACAACATTCCGACATTCGAAAAGGGTGGTGATTTGACGACGCAATAATAATGCTCATGAGTTAGTGTGCATCTTGATAGAACAGTCTTGACCTCGGATCCACTTTTGGAGTAGTTTGTCAATTGTAAAGCTCATGCCGAGAAGAGTAACAACAAGAGCACACATGACACATAGAACCATGGTCGCTGCCAACGTCTCATGTGAAACCGCGTGTGAAACCGCGTTATACCTTGTAGCCGCAAATACAACCAAAGCCCCAAAAAGAACTAGTTGAAGTAAATACAACCAACCATCTATCCGCAATTTCGTCTTTGTAATGTCTCTTAAAGCCATTGCACATATGATTAATAACATCACAACCATGGACCAACATGTTGCATACCATATCTTCATTTTGGGATCTAATATATTGTTGCGACCACACATAATCTCCTGCAGAAGTAATTAACTAATTAGTTAGTTATGGAAAAAAAAAATCATATGTGGTGGCCTTAACGTGAGAGTCTTGTACAAGCATGATGTCATACTTGGCAATAGAGGTGGTCTCATGACATTTTGAATTGAAATAAAACAATAATGCAAGCTACGTACGTACCCATTTACGATTAGTCAGACATTTATTTTTCAGTAAATCAAGTGCTGTTTCACCATCAGTGTTGTTGATTGTAGAATAATCACAGGACGCCTTGAGTAATGCTTCTGCAAGGTGAATGTCTGACCGCTTTATTGCTTCATGCAGTGGTGTGGATTTATCCTCATTTAGATAATTTTTGAAATGGGTAAACATTTGCACAAACTCTTCATACTGTTGGAGGGTTTTGAGCTTTATGTGATGCAGAGGTGAATCTCTTTCTTTCTCACAAAGCTCTGTAAAATCAGAATACTGAGTAGTAGTAGGACAGGCTATGTAGTCCATGAATGCTTGAATAGCTAATATATGACCATTTTCACAGGCTTTAATCCACGCTTTTGGGGTCGCGTTAAGGGCTGATGGGGAACACTCAACTTCAAGTATGGCTCTTATAACACGAGCCTTTCCCCGTCGTGCAGCAATTTCAAGTGGTGTCTCACTATTAATGCAGGGCAAAGTTTTTAGCAGCGAACCGTACTGCTGCACTAGCTGCTCTCCAACTATTTCTGTAATGTCGAGATCAAATAAATTGTTCATACATTAGAGGAAAAATTGTCGAAAACCACCTTATTATAAAATCAACTTTTTTGCAATAACCACCTTACCAGTGCACTTCTCTGCTACAATGTGCAGAATATTTGGCCTGCCATTCTGATTACCACAGTCAGTAGCACATTCACCTGCTTGTACAAGTGCTTCGACCACCTTTTCACATCCATTCTTAATGGCAAGGTAGAGCAGGCTCTCATTCCTCTTGTTGACAACTTTCTTTAGATAATCAACATCCAATTGTAGCAGATACAGTGCTACTTCATCTCTTTTGCGCATTAAGGCTATGTGCAGCGGTGTACACTCGTACTTGTTATCAGGAATTCTCCATATATCCTGCTCTTCTGTTGATCCTTTTTTGACATTAACCCAAATCTCTACAAGCAGTTTGGCGACCTCTTGATGACCGTACTTAGCGGCAGCCTGTAGAGAATTACCGTACCTATTTACGCGCAACATCAGATTTCTGATTGTTTCTCGAGAAATGTTGTTGCTGATGATGGAGGAGTTGCTGCTACTGCAAGTACTGGTGACCATCTTTAACAATACTTTTAACGGTCCCAGTGCACATTGTGCTACCCATGTATCAAGGGGTGTATTTTGATAGAAATCGGTTTCCAACAGCAAATTTGGATGATCCTTCATTAAGTCCTCAACAAAATCCTCTGTCACATGAACACATTGCTTAATGCACAGAGCCAACAGACAGAGACAAGTTGAACTAGTCTTTTCCTAAAGGACTAAAACTAAATTAAAATGACTAAGCACACGTGCTTTTGCGCTACCACATTAGAAGGATCACATGACTCCCAATATCTACTATCTACCTCCCACAGAAACATATGAGCTAACTTGTCCGTAACCATGTTACCCTCCCTAGTCCCTACCAATATGACTCCAACAAACAAACTCAAAATAACAGCTAATTAAGTTCTATATATATCTTCAATAACCATGTCAAACTCACTAACACATCAATTTATTCAATTGATGTGGCTCGCTCATTTAGACCCGTAGACCCACTAGACCTAAAAGATCTGGATTTGGGTTCAAATTTTGTGACCTTAGTCTACATGATCGGGTCTGGATCCAAACCCAAAGATATAATTGGATCTGGATCTATGTGAATCTGTCCCAAACTTAGCCCATTGTCATCCCTACACCAAAGACTTTGCTTTATTTTAAGAGCATTAACAACACGGAGACAATCTATCTATCTATATATATATATATATATATAAAAGACACGTAGGATTGAGACACAAGTAAATATTGACACGTAGGATTTGACACATAAGTAAATATTGACTATTTAATTATTATGTCATCAAATTAGTACAGGTGCATGTATCTTCTATTAGTACTATTTAATTATTATCTTAATGTCATAGTATAGGTGCATGTATCTTCAATTAGTACTATTAGTATGGGTGTATCTATCTTTTATTAGGCATATGTATCTAACAAATTATTACCAAATATTATTTTTATTGGAACTAAATATATTCATATAAAACCGTGCATCCCGCGGGGCATGCAACTAGAATTAAATAGGAAAGAAATAAAGTTGTTTTGATGAGTATACAAAGAGAGAGGTCCACATATTAGAAATTTCGTAACAATATGTGCTATAGGCGAAAAAATTTGTTTCAAGTTTGTACTAATGTAAATATTTTAGTTGCTATAAACGCACAAACCGTGCATCGCACGGGTAATGTAACTAGTATAAGTCCTAAAATCCTAACCATTGAAAACCTAAAGGAAGAATGATAAACTAAAGGAAATGTCAAATGAGTTATTTTTCCAAAATAAAGAGGGTAAGTGTGGAGAATATAGCTACTACTCCCTCCGTTTCACCAAGATGTTTACTCTTTATTTTTCAAGGTCAAAGTTCACAAATTTTGACCATGTAAAAATGCTATTGTTAGATTCATTTCAAAAAATACTTTGAAATTACTATAATTTTATAATTTATATATGCATATAATTACAATTATCAACCGTCAAAGCGGTGCATTGAATACCGTGAAAAAGCAAATGTAAACAAGGGGGTTTGTATGTCTGACCTTGGCCGTCGGAAACAACGTGTAGTGGGTTCTGGCCGTGTAGCCCGTGTATACTGTAGGGCAAACCAGAGCTGAGGATGGCTTGGACAACCCTGTTGCATCCAGTTTCGAGCGCCAAGTACAGTGCGAACTGATCAGAGATGCTGTTCTTCAGTTCCAAATCTTTTAACAAGCACAAGGCAGAATCTTCATGTTTCATGTCTAAGGCAGACATTAAGGGGATGTAGCCCATATTACTACAGATTGCTGACCATGGTGGGGTTTGAATGTAAATCTGATATCTTTGCTTCTGCACCTCTTGTGTCTTAGGATAGTGAGTTCTGTAAGTGGTTACAAGGAAACCAAGGATCTGGACATTGTCCCATTGGGCTGCCAAATGGAGGGCATTTTCCCCATTGCTGCTTTTCTGACAGATAAGAAAGCAGATATCATATGGTGATTTAATCATTTCCAAGGCTTTCTTGATGAAACTAATCTTATTATCAGTTGTTGTTCCGTCACCGCCCGCGGCCGCCACGTGGATGATGTTATGGTTTTCAGGGTTAGTGCGAAAGACGAGTAACTCATCACGAGTTATAGTACAGTAGTCGGTATTGTTGAATAGTTCCATGTCTCCGCAACTAGCAGCACGGTAGATCGCTTCAGAAATGGAAAACTGATGATTATGAGGACCCGTTTGAGATGGTTGCGGGGTTCGTGCCACTGGCAACCCCAGGGGGGTCTTATCTAGTCGACTCATCATATCCCCAGTCAGCTAGAGCAGAGCAAGAAAGAGTGTGTGCGTGTGTGCGCGTGTGCGTGTGCGTGTGCGTGTGCGTGTATATAGGTTACGGTAATGGTTATCCCATATATCACAAAGAAAGACATATATATACATCCCCATCATTCCATCAATACCTGGCCTCCAAGCTCCTTCATTCCTACCTACTCCCACCACTTTTTTCAGGAGGCTAGAATTCGAAAATGAGACTACGCGCAATTGAGTCTAGCAGGTCTCCGGAGGTCATATACAATAGGGAGTACTTTTAGTACAGAAAAATATTACTTTTCGAAAAATAAGTTCTCCTTACTTTTACTTTTTTTTTTTGCATAAAAATTTTTATAAGACCGTTTCTTCGTAAATTTTGGTGAAATGGGAGTTACTTTTCAATAAAATAGGAGTCACTATTCACCAAAAATAATCCCTACAATTCTAAAAAGTGACCCTCATTTTCTTTTCTTTTTTTTAAGTTGATTTCACATAAAACTTGTTATTTTTTTGGAGGGTAGACCGAAATTCCGAAAAAGTTAAGGAGGAATTATTATTGATCAAAAGTCATTTGCCTTCCTACACGAATAATCACTCATAATCATCAATACATATAACTTAACACTACAAAATTCTCCCTTAAAAAAAAATCAACTATTCCCTCTGTTCCATAAAAATCGTTAAGCTTGAGAATTATACAAATATCAAATAAAAAGCACTTAGACACAATTGATCCGAGCATGTCTTTGGAAGAGCACATGGGTGTTGTGGGTTTCTGTTTGGATAATAGCAGATTCACCCAAAATTAGAGGAATTGGGATACTTTAGAAATTTTGACAGGCAAATCCTCTAATTTTAGTTGTTTGGTTAACAGCGGATTATACCGAATCCGCTAGTTTTGAAAACGCTAAAAAAAGGAGCGTTTTGGGAATAGAGGATTGATATTGAAGCGCAAAAATACCAACCATGCCCAAGAATTGGTACAAATTACAACATTTGCCAACAATTAAATACATGGGAAAAAGGAATAAAAAAATTCAAGAACAATTTTGTTTAAACCATCGGCCACTAGCCCACTATTGCTCCTGCCATGAATCCTTTCCATTGGTTGCTATAATCAAGAACCAGAAACAAAATACAGGGAAGTAGGTACTGGATCAGGGGAGGCCATGGAAGGCTCTCAAGGAAGAGAGAGAGAGAGGAAACTGTGGGGTGGGTTGGTGGACAAATTGAAAAAGTTGCGTTACTTTTCTAAGGGGAAAGGGTGGGGTGGGGGTTAGTGTTTTAATTATGTGTTTTTGTTTTTTTAATTTTTGGATTTTTTTTTCTTTTTATCAATAAAGACATGTATATTTGTCATTTAATTTCAACAAGGTACCTGGCTCTTAATACAAATATTTAAGTTTTTTTGTACATAACATATATTTAAGTTAAGTGTATTATGGTTTTGTTGTTGTTGATATTTGTAGGCACGAAAAAAATGTTTATGTGCCACGTTGGTAAATTAATGGGTCAAAGTCAAGTTAAGACCCATAAATAATCGTTTTTGAGAATTTTAATTTAGTTATTTTAGGTACAAATTAAATACCTATTTTAATTAATTAATTTTCTCTAATAATGGTTAAAGGCCTAAAAATGGGTCTCGAATTATTAAAGTTAGGTCGTGACTCGTGACTACCAAGTCCATGAAATATGGCCCATGACTACGTACCAAGTCAAACTTGAAACCCTACGGTTCAACTCTCTCTATAAATACATCTCCCTAGGCTCATTTAGAGGGGTTCAGGGATTCTCCATCCAAGCTGCAGAGAAGAACCCCGAAGACCATTCCTTCCAAGGAGATTGAAACTCTAAACTTTGAAGATCAAATCCATTCCTTCCAAGGAGATTGAAGCCTCATTGAACGTGATCAAGCCCTCAAATCCGGCCTACGTTCAACAAATCAAATCAAGCCTTTGGACGAGATCAAGTCAATTACGACCCTTGTTCAATAAGTCAAATCAAACATCTGAGCACGATCAAGCCATCAAGTTCGGCTCGAGTTCAGTCATCGAATCAGGGACCAAATTAGAGATTGTAACTCATTTTCAATATCAATAAAATTAACTTCTTTGTTCATATATTTTGTCTCTGTTTATTTATTTTCAGATACGAAATTTGTGTTTACAATATATAATTTATGAATGATGTATTTTAAAGGTAGAAAAGTAAATAATACTCTATTATAGACCATAAACTAAAGAGTCATGCCCTTTTTTTTTTTTTGGTCATTTTACACTTTCAAATCGCTAACCACTAACATTTTTCTTACAATCCGCTTATGCAATCCGCTAGTCAAATCCACTAATACAATTCTCTGTTAACTAACCGCTAATGTAATCCGTTATCCAATGTCCGCTGATTGCCAAACAAGGCCTAAGAGAGAGAAAATGTACTTGTGATGGGGACAAATTAGAAAGTGGGTGAAAAAGATTTTGGGAGGAAAGGAAGGACAGGGAGTGTGACTAAGGGAACATGAGCACATAGGATGAGAAGTAATGAGAGGAAAATAGAAAATAAACCTCAAAAACAATACCATATAATTAAGGAAAAGTAAAGATTTTCATGAGCCAAATCGAAAGTAAAAGTGCAAAGATTTTTATAGTCCGAAGGAAATATCAATTTGCTAATCATTTCACTTCTACTCAAGTAACTAAACTCTTTAACCATGTCACAAATTCGACCATATGTATAATTGATGATAAATATATTGTCTTGTCGGCGGAGATCTCAAACGCAGTTATATATAGTTATTGATCAAAAAACTTGTTCTGTCTTGCAAACCTTCAAACCCATAAAACTACATAATTTAAAGACAAACACTAATTGGAGTAATAACATCGTCATCCTAGGTTCATTTACAGCACACAAATTATTACAAAGGCTAGTATTTTGTGAGTTGAGATTACCAAGGACATGCTAGAGAATCTTGGATTATTTTACATCAAATAATAGTCTTTGCTTGTTCTGATTGTTTAATTGATTTTAGGATTACTACTGTTCAGGAATTGTCAAATGGTAGATGAGCATGTTGTAATAATAAGACCATCACAACCATGCATCTCATTGGATCAACTACTTAACGCGCGCTCAACTTGCAGAAAAGAAAGTGACTCTATGATGAATCGAGTCACTAAACAAAAAAAAATTGTTTTAACTTGTTTTTAATATAACCAACAACTGTTAAAGAAAGCTTGGGGGTAGGTGAAATAATATATAATGGTCAAATGGAAGTAGTTTATTTATTGCAGCGAGGGGTAAAAGTTTGGACTTTGAATTTGATTATGGCCTAGTCCAAATCTAATTCAAAAAAATTGGACTCGAAATTTTTAATTTTGGACTTTAATTTTTGAGTCCGAATCTAATCCGAATTAATTTCCGTAATCCAATCCGAATAATCCAATTTTTTTCCTGACTCTTTACCTTTTCTAGAACAATGTCCATTACTTAAAAAAAGTTCATCCATAAGATAATAATACAAATGTCGAAGTCAACTACAAGTCTACAACATTCATTATCAAAAAATGCTATAAAAAATGCAAATTATGTAGTTTCAAAGGTGTTCGGTAATCTCCGCTTAGTGTACATGGAGAAGACATATGTGTAAAGAGATAGCAAGTGGACGATTGGCTGCTAAGGCGTGACTTGAGTGAGTTGTCTGGAAAGGATCTTTCACTCTTAATTTATGTATGTATTTTATTGTTGCCTTCAATCCTTTAGATTTTAATTTGTAGTTTATACTATTTATTTTGGGCTAGTATCATTTTTGGATTATATGTCGTTTTATTTATAAATTTATATCTAATTTGGATTGGATTGGATTATTGGACTCCGAAAGAATGAGTCCGAATCCAATCCGAAAATCCAATTTTTTTTTTTGAGTCCAAATACAATCCAAAATCTAAAAAGTCTAATCCGAATTACCTAATTTAAATTGAGTTCGATTGAATTTTGAATTTAATCCGAATAAGTTTCACCCCTACTTGCAGCTATGCTTTATTAGGTTTGATAACTCAGTCATCTATATGAGATTTATTTACTGTACAGAGTTGTGGACATGGAGTACGTATACAATTTGCACAAGCAATCATTGTGTCGCAGCATGGGGCACAAACTAGGTTTTCATTTGCAAAAAAAAAAAAAAAAAGAAAAACTAGGTTTTAACAAAAAACACTATAAAAAAAAAATTGTGACTGGTAATATTCTATTCAAGATTAATCGGAATTGTGATCGTAATTCATATAAGTAATCGGGATTGTGATCACATTAAAGGAATGAATATTTGCACTTCTTGTGAGATAATAGAATGATTGATTATTATTGATGTAATCGATCCCTATTTATAGGTACAAGAATTTATGAAAACTCTAAATTACATAATCTCTATAATATATACTAATCTAGAATAATATTACTAAAAGTACTAGAATAATATTCCTAACAGTACTAGAATAATATTCCCTGATACTCACCCGCAATCATAGCGGTAAATGAACAGACGCTACGATTGGAGGTTACAAAAGACAAATTTGAAAAACACTATAGTAAACATGAAGATCTTAAAGTTCAACCAAATATGAAATCTAGGCGAAACAAAACTCTCGTGTTGTCACCCGCTTCATAGCCAACCGTGAGCAAGGGGAGAGAACGCGTCAGTGGAAGACTATAGGGATTGACAGCAGCAGATCACGCGGTAATGCAGGGGTCAGCACTTGGCGGCGTTAAGAGTGCAGGCGGCGGACGGCGACAGTAGGATGCAGGCGGTGGACGACGGGTACATGCTAATCTCCTAGTTTACAACTATTTTAGAAGTTCAAACTTTATTGTCGATATTTCAATGTTCCAGAAACTAAATACTCCATGAAATAAATTTTAAAAAATTAGAACAAAAAAAATAAAATTTCCAAAAAAACAATGAAACTGAAAGCAGGGTTGAGCTTGATCATGTGTAGGGGTGTAACTGAGTCGAGTTGGGTCAAAGCTCGGCTCGAGTTCGGGTCAAATCGAGCTTAAGCCGAGTCCGAGCCGGCTTGAATGCTTTTCGAGCTGAGCCCGAGCCTACAATGGCTCGGCTCGGTCGACTTGGTTGACTCGATTTAGTTGATTTTCCTCTCTATTCGAATAAAATTATTAAATATTTTTAGAGATTTCTTATTTTTTAAGGTTTCTTTTCATATGAGAACGTGCGAGGGATTACTTATAGTCAAATTTAATTGTAATTATTTTAAATCAATTTTTTGTAACGTGTGTAATGATGAGTTAAATTTGAGTTGAGCCAAAATCGAGCCGAGCCGAATCACCAACCTAAATCAAGCCGAATCTAAGCCTTGATTTTTCCGGCTCGGTGAGTCTTGAGCCGAATCCGAGCCGAGCCATAACAAACTGAACCGAGCCCAAGTCAGGCCTGACTCGGCTCGTTTACCCCCTAGTTGCATGTGAGTGAGCTGCACCCAAACGAGCGGGAATCAATGCTAAAATCCAGAAAAATTAAATGGACTATTGATGTCACTCTCCAATTACATTACAGTACACGCTAATTCCTCTACCGTCAGCGTAAACCAAACCCAATTAACAAATTATATTCAGACGACTGTCTTCTGCCTTGTTTTTTCTTTTCTCTCTCTTTTTTGGTCAAATATTTTTCAACTTTCACCATATAATAAATAATTTCTTATTTATGGGTTTTATCTGGGTAGCTTTTAATTGTTACCCATCTTCAATTCCTGTTCTCCTCTCCTGCTAAAAGATTCGAGGAGAGAGAGAAAGAGAGATGGGCAAGAAGAAGCATTTGTACAGTATTTGTATTATTGTTTAAATGTCTGCAATTTTTATTTCAGCTTCTCGAAGTTCCATAATCAATGCCCATCTCGAGGTTTCCTTCACTATAGAAACAAATTTTACATTGCCCATCAATTTTCTTTGCTCCATACTTGTGTAGATTGGAGAGAGAGAGAGAGAGAGGAGAGAGAATGAAGGCAAATTGGGAGCTGAGAAATTGTTGCAACCATGAACAAGTCGTTTTCTTAACTACAACAGCTGTCTGCACTGTTGTCATTTTAGCGGTATGATCACAAGTTTTCTCTTTAATTTCGTGTTGGGTTTTCTGTTGTTTTATTCATTCACTATATTGTGTTCCTGATTGATTGATTTTGATTTTAATAGAGTGGATTTGTGATTGCGACTGATTCTTGTGTATTCAATGTTAGTGGTTTATTTGGCATTTAGTTGATATTGATTTGCTGATTGAAAATAAACACACTTTATTTTTGTGAAAACCCAATTAGGCAACTACTCTACTATTTTTTTTTTGTTGCAATTTTGGGCCATAACAATATTCATCGTGTTTAATTGATTTGAAGTGCTGAGAAATTGTCAGATTTATTGTGTTTCTACTTTTATTTTATTTTTTTGAATTATGAAATGAAATCATAGTGGGTGGTTGGCAATGTGTCCATTTGGGGTCACTATTCAGGATTACTATTATTATGTATCTGTTTTTCTAAGAGTGTTTGGTTCTTGATTACTCAGTTGTATTGTTGGTTGGTGATTGAATCACCTTGGAGGGGTTGGACTATTTCATGGCGTTGGATTTGATGAGCATATCTAAATTAGAATTGAACTGTGTGAGATTCTCTTTCCACTATGGGTTAGTGAAGCTAGGTTTATCAGGACACCAATCTCCTAGTGCCAAAATCATGCTGAGGATGGGTCCGAAGGGGTTTAGATGTATGTTTTCTTACGCGGTGAGGCGAGGAGTAGAAAGGTTTGCCAACATCCTCGCAAAATTAAAAATAAATAAGAAATATTGGAGATAGTGACAGATAGTGTCATACTCAAATAGTGAAGCTAGATTTTACAGAAGCTTCATGTTTCAAAGGAGGATTTGCTTTGTCAAGTTTCTCAACCCTTGGAGCTCTCTAGTATCTGAACATTACTTTGTCATATCTTAGTCTTACTCCCATAGGTGATATCATGTTTTGAATTACTTTTTTTTATATTTGGGTAGTTCAGTTAAATTTGTCAGTCATCCATTGAAGCATTGCCATAAGTCTGAGTTTGACATATTATTCAGTTAGTGAGTGGAAGCTCCATGTCTTGTCCTTCTGAAAACTCAATGTTTCTGTTCTGCCAATATACTTTGTCGGTGATGATGTGAGGTGTTTCTGTTAAGAACATGCAGCTATGGAGAACTGTACTGCTGATGCCTTTCAAGCTTGTGACTGTTTTCCTTCACGAAGCAAGCCATGCCATTGCATGCAAACTTACTTGTGGCCATGTAAGTTATGTTTATTACTAATTCTTCATAAAGTTCTCATTGCTAATGTTCAAGGAAGTTAGCATGGGAGCTCCAGCATAAAATTTAGCAGGTGTTCGACCTTCTAAACAGATGTAGCGGAGCCAATATATTGGCTACCCCAAAACCCATATCCATTTTTCCCACCAGCCAAACTCTCTAAGCCTCTACTATATCTGTTTCACAAAAGAGCAGTATTGTGGAATTGAGGGAGTAAAAAAATGATGGGGAAGCTTGGAAATTCAGACACATATTGTATTTGGTCACTATATTTCTTTTAAGATATGACGGATTAGCTTGCATGTGAATTTCCATGTTGATGACTAAAAACTGAAGAGAATTTTCTCTTCTGCAGTTGAACATCTATCACAAAGTCACCGCTTCCTTGTACAGGTTGAGGAGATCCAAGTACACGCTGATGAAGGTGGAATGACGACAACGCGTGGTGGCATTTACTGGTTTATCTTGCCTGCTGGATGTAATTGCTCTATTCTCATCTGAATTAGTAATGCATCGATCCCTCAATAGGAACTATATTATTCCATTTAGTTATGAAGTCACCAAAGGATCTTAAATGAATTTTATTACTTGGGACATTTGTTTCAGAACTTCTATCGTTCTCAGTTCCCGCAAGATGTTACTTCAATCGAGTTTGAGTGATGTTTCATGCTGTTCCAGATCTAGGTTCATCATTTTGGGGAATGGCTTTAATACTTGCATCCACAAATCTTCTCACTGCAAGAATTGCTGCAGGATGTTTTGCCCTGGCTTTTCTTATTGTGCTTTTTGTTGCTAAAAATGTAAGTAACATTTTACTTGATTGTATAGAAGAATTTTTCTAGAATTCCTTAGGTTAAGGTTACAGAAGCTGCGTATGTGTAGTATTTTGATGTTGTAAAGTAGGTTTAGTGTCTCAACATATTGACTGAGTGGTGAATTTGATTGACTGAATGTGAACTGTGATGTGGTGGTATAAATCCGCATTATGTTCAGTACTTATGAACCCAATAATGTCAGATGCTGGGAAATTGCAATACAATTATTCTTGTTTTTTTTACACAATACTCACCATAGTGTAGGTATGTTACTTCTACAGTACTAATTATCTCCCATCCTCTTATTATTGCAGTGGACACTACGGGGATTATGCATTGGTATGCTCAAATTTTCTAATATCTTCTATTTATATGACAATAGACTCCCTTTACGCATGTACTTAACTCGGGATAGATGCCTAAATCCTAATGAGTTATCGGTTTTGCAGGTTTTATTATTTTTCTTGCTGTAATCTGGGTCCTGCAAGAAACAACAAAAGTACGAATCCTCCGTTATGTCATCATGTTCAGTGGTAACTTTTCTAATTATATTCCTTGAGCCATTTTCATTTTTCACTGGATGATTAAACCCTACTGATACATTTTCTCTCACATGTTTTTCTCGCTGTTGTAGGTGTAATGAACAGCTTATTCTCCGTTTATGGTAGGTATTAGGGAAATGTACATATGTTCCTAGTTTCAATACCAAATAAATACTTTTATTTCATTCCAGTTTATTCAGAACTGACTTTCATCATCTACGTATTTGCAAAATACAGATATTTATGGTGATTTGATCTCCCGAAGAGAGCACACAAGCGACGCTGAGAAGTTTGCAGAAGAATGTCCTTGCATTTGCAATGGTGTGGGATGGGGTATCGTTTGGTAATGTTATTCTGGTTCTCTTCATTTCACAATTGATAATTTCTTTTAGACTTTTGGTAGAACTTCAATGTGATTTCTCATCTACTTGTATGTGTCTGCAGGGGACTAATTTCGTTCTTGTTTCTATGTGTATCCATGTATCTAGGCCTTGTAATCTTGTCTTCAGGTATTTTCTGTACCTTTTGCTTGATTTCAGTATTGCAGACTCGCAGTGCAGAATGACATCTAGAAATTTACTTAAAAACATTCTTGTAATTCTTACCAGGTTGAAATGATTCAGATTCTAAATATACAGCAATGCCATGGCTTATTGATTAGCACTTCCATCTCTGAGGACTTGAAATACTTCCATTGTTGTAGATGTCAGTTCCCGTCTCCTATATTCATTAGCCATTTTTTTTGCCGCCTCCCTTTTTGTAGGGTTGAAGGTAACAACCGTCACTAGTTTCAGTAAATTTATTGTTCTTCAATACAGCTGAGAAAGAGAGTGAGAGAGTTGTAAGAGATACCAGTAAACATTTGTATTGGAAATCATTGATTGAAGAAAAGAAGTGTCCTATAGTGCAGAATTTCTGGTCTTTGGCATAGAGATAAAGGTGGCATCTGCTTATTATTTGTTTTATATTTCAGATAATAAAGCTTGAGCCCTTGTTGAGTTGTTGCCTGTTTTTTTTTTTTTTGATAATTAGGCATTCTTTAGTATTAATTTTCAATTGAAGAGATCAAAGAGTAGAAAATACTCCAAATACAAGAACGCCTATTGCACTCAACCTTGGTAGCATCATTCAACTGCTTACTCCCACCTTCTAGGAAGGGTTGAGTGAGAAATTGCAATCATGTGCTAGGAGAGGCATCAACACACCCTAGAAAAACAACAAAACCTTGAAAAATCTACATTACAACCATGCCACAAAATCATGAACTCTTGAAGTACCCTGTTTTGCAAGCCCATCCGCAACAAAATTTGCCTCCCTTCGTTGATGGATTACTCTGATTCTTGGCCAGTCCCTAATCACTCCCCGAATGTAATTAAGATTGAATCTTGCTTCCCATGGTCCACCTTCACTCGCATTGCACCACTGTACTGCATTAAGTGAGTCGGATTCTATGATTACATCAAAAAACATCACCCATTCTCAACACAATGATTCCTGAATGGCTCGGCAAATAGCTAATATCTCTGCGTGGTTAATCTCTATTGTTACAACCTGACAAGAGAATATGCATCTGAATCTGCCCTCCCACTCTCGCAAGACCCCGCCAATACCTCTTGCTTCGTTTTGTACCGAGGCGTCAACATTCCACTTTAGAGCTCCTCTAGGTGGAGGTTCCCACTTAATCTGCACATATCTTCCAATTAATGTCTTGCTCAGCTTGAGACATAAAGGATTTCGCACTACGTCTTGAGCTGAGTATGGAAAATCATCGTCCCATGCCTTAATCCAATGTGATAGGCGCAGCAATATGAGGTCAAACACTTCATTTTCATTGCAATATTTTCCTTGGAAGACTCTGGTATTCCTTTCAATCCATAGTGACCAAACAACCACAAAAGCATAGGTGATCCATATCTTTTTGAAGTGGCCTCCTCTGACTAGTTCGCACCATTGAGTGAACAAACCTGCAACTGTTCTGGGATAGCACCAGGCAACGCAGCATATCGAAAGCCATCTATACCACAGTGTGCTTGAGTATCTGCAGTGTAGCAACAAGTGGTCACTTGACTCCTCTAACACCCCGCATAGAGGACACAGAGGATCTCCAATGCCCTGCACACCCATTTTTAGCAACCTATCCTTTGTTTTAATTCTCCCAAGACAAGCCAACCACATAAATGTTTCAACTTTAGGAGGGGCTAGACCCTTCCATATCCCCTTCACTGCTTCCCTATTTAGCTCACCCTCTTCTTTGATTAATTCCATCCATTCTCACAGATTTTACAGAAAAAATACCTTTATTATCTAGCTTCCAATGTAACTTGTCCTTAGCCCCTGGTAGAAGATGCACGCCATTAAGCAGCTTGTACAGTTGTTCTTTTTTATTAACTTCCCAAACAAATAGACTCCTGCGCCATAACAAGTTCCAGCGCCACACTAAACACATAGGTCTCCTATTCTCATAATTACCAGCCCAAAAAAAATCCCTTTGAATTTTAATAATTTGCTCTTCCACTCCCTTAGGTAATTCAAACAATGAGAGGTAGTAGATTGGCAGATTACTCAAGGAGGCTTTTATTAAGGTCAACCTACCACCCATAGAGAGTAGTCTGCCACGCCAAGTAGCTAGCTTATTCCCCATTTTATCGAGTATAGGACGCCAAAAATCAATGTTGCGTGGATTATCCCCCAATGGCATTCCCAGGTACTTGAGAGGTAACTTTTCCACTTTGCAATCAAGATCACAAGCCAGTTGTACTAGCCAGTCATGCTCAACATTCACCCCAACCAATGAGCACTTGTGAAAATTTACTTTCAGACCCGACGCCAAGTAGAACATGATCAAAATTAGTTTCACCACATCCAAGTGCTTGCGCTTCGCAGGGCAGAAGACTATAGTATCATCTGCGAATTGTAGGTTAGAAATCTCCGGACCCCCAGGCGTTACACTCACCCCTTTGAGTTCTCCATTGTTAGTCGCCTTCTTAAAAAGGCAATTCAGAACTTCCGCCACTAAATTGAACAAGAACGGGGAGAGAGGATCTCCCTGACGGAGGCCCCGTTCCATTTTGAACGGCTTTGTGGGAGAGCCATTGATTAGAATAGAAAGTGACGCTGATCTAAGGCACCATTGTATCCACTGACACCATCTAGAAGGGAAATTCATTTCTTTCAGCACCCAATCGAGAAAGGACCATGAGACTGTGTCATATGCCTTGTGGAAATCCAATTTCCATACGCATATTTTTTCTTTGTTCCTAGACGCAGCGTCCACAATTTCATTGGCAATGAGGACACTGTCAAGGATTTGCCGACCACCTATAAACGCTGATTGCGATTCGCCAATTATATCAGCCATTACTCCTTTAAGTTTACTTGACAGGAATTTTGCAAGAATTTTGTAGAGAGCCCCTATCATACTAATAGGTCGGAAATCTCGCAATTCCACTGGATTCTCGATCTTCGGGATAAGGCTAATAAAAGCCACATTAATGTTTCGAGGGAATTCTCCTGTCTCCCAAAAAGTGTTCACAAATTCAATCACGTGCCTGAGTTGTTGTTGTTATTTCAAACTCATTCTGACCTGGTTTCAATGATCGCTTCAGCTTCCTCCCTCTTCTATCGGGCTTCCCCCAATGATACCCTCATCATTACTCTCTCTGTCCCCCACCTCATTCTCGATCACCGCATTTTGGTTATTAACAGTCTTCTCTTCGTGAGTGGAACCATTTTGAGCAACATTCTCTGGAAATTGTGCTTTCAATAAATGTTCTAAGAATGATGCTGTAACAGAAGATGTGATGGGGAAGTTAAGGATAAAAATGCTCTCAAGCCAGGCATGAATTCTGAGTTTGAGACCAAGAGGAAAAGATGTCTCCTCTCCAGGAACCTATCCAAATATTGTCTTCCTGCCCCACTTCTTTCACCCTCCACATACAGCTAATTCCTTCACTGTCTACAATTCCTGGTCTTTGTCCCCTCTTATCTTTTGCCCAGACACTTATATTTCGGTTGATTTGACTTGCTGGGTTTTGGATTTTGCCTGCTGCCTTCTTAATTGCTAAGTTTTGATCTAATTTGGCCCTTTTTTTGTCACCCTTTCCTTTATGCTTTGGCGCTGCTTCCTGTCTTTATCTATGGGTCTCTCTCTTTCTATCCCCTTCCTGTGGGAGACAAGTGTGGTTTTGCCCTCATTGATGCTCAGTTGATGCATTTTGGTCTGCCCCAGTCGTGATGTTTCAAGTTAATGGGATATTGACTCGTGAATTTGTTGTCTTGTATATGGAGGCCATCAGAGTGTGGGCTCCACGTCCTTCTAATGCTTTCGCCATGAATGACAAGAAACTTTTTTTTTTTTGGTCTGATTTTGCAGATATGTTTTGACCTGAGACTCAAAAACTCAATTGAGGCCGAAAAAAAGCAATATTTGTAACCAAAATAGTGATTACATTCGGACAAAAAAGTGATATTGCAATTTAAGTAAGAACCAGGAAGATCGAATACAAGTATACAACCATTACTTTAGTTTGTCAACAAACCGAACCAAACTGCATAACTAGATAGAAATATAAAGAAGCTTTCTCACTTGCTTCGTTTCCAAACTCCATCAGCATGTATAGGAGGCGGCAAAACCAATCAAATAAAAAATCACAGATCGTATGCCACCACATCTATCTGACATTTGACAAGGGCTATCCTGATCTATTCTACTCCTTCCCAGTCCGTTGATCAAGAATTGACTAGTGTACTTTCTGACTCGTAGAAAGAGTTTTCGATATCAGATCCTAACATTATGTGAGACGTTTACTCCTTTGTTTTTACTCGATCACGTGTAGGGAAATGAGATGTCGAATTTGTTTGGGCAGATGTATTACATATAATTTTAGTTACCAGCGCAAAGGTGCATGTAACGAGAAACACAGCAATCCAAGAAGATGAAAATGGAGGATCCAATCTCCGGCACCTCCACAATGGTGGTGGAATATGTAACGTTGCAGAAGCAAAACCTTTTCGTGACTGGTTTCCCCTGCAAAGACATCAATCAATGGGAAATACGTCAACAACACCACTGCAATGATACATCTAATACGACTATCTGACACCCAACCGACAAAAGAAAAGCTGTCTTAATCAATGAATGGAGGAAATACTAGAACATCTTCAAGATAAAATGCATTTATTTTCGGATAAGCACAGAACTGAAGATGCAAGTTAAGAATATTCTCATTAGAATGAGAAAAAGAAAGACTAACATAAATGTTATTTTACATTTCAGTGAAAGAGGTTTTCAAACTAATGTCCTTTGCTTGTTTATTTGGTGATTTATGAGTAGTACTTCCTCCATTTCACAACACATCAATAAGTATCATATTGAAAACTTTAGTTTGTTTTATAATAAATGTGTTCAACAATTTCGAAGCACGCATTTGACAAAATTTCCTCTACCTTACTCTTTCTTAACCCAAAGACCCACACCATTCCCTTTCTGGAGCTTACTGTTAGTAGCTGCCAGCACCATGACACTCACATATCTAACTTTGTTGGTGATGAGATCCTATCAATTACCGAAAAAACAATCTCTCACCATCACTGATGCAGTTATTAACCCACCTTCTCCAAACAATATCTACCTCTCCAACTCCAAGAATGAAATATGTTCTACCACTTATCACTGAACTTTTTTAAGTGCATAACCTTAACATGACACTTAGGAATATTAGTCATCAGAAAACAATAGCAAGACTATTTTTTAAAATATTTCGGTTGGTAGTACTCGTTCAAGCAAGAACTGCATAGGATAATCCTAAAGGTACACTGAAAACAGATGTTGACGTTACCTCTGACATGTTCATAGAGTTAAGAATAGACACGGTAATCTATTCAGGTCTGATAATCCCCTAAGCCTATCTCCTAAGCCTCAGGGTACCATCACACAATATGAAACCAATTCGTTTTTTCTTTCTTCCTTTCTTACGTATGAAAATAAAGTGGTTCAGCAACATTACAGCATCATGCCACACGTGCACTGCAGAAAGGATCAATCAATGACATGGAGCGCCACAGAAATTTCTACACGGCTCTTTAAGCTGATTCATGAAAGTATGGGTTGTGGAATTTTTATCAAGCCTAATATAAACAATATAGAGGCAGAAGAGTCTGGCATCACTTGTATCTTAGCTTGGGCATGAGTGACAGCCATATGAATTCTGTGTCATAGGCAAAGTGATGCTGTGCTCATGTCTTCCACGACAGGGAAAGTGATGCTTTGAAGTCTCAAAAGGTGGTCATATCTCATGAAGAGATCTATTTCTACTTGAATTGATTTTCCGATAAATGGCATATCACTCTGAATGTCTGGAATGAGCCAGAATTCTAATAAGTGACTTTCTTCAAAATCAGCCTGAGTAACTTTCACGGTGGCTATATTTTCAAAGTAGTATTTCACGACATGAGTAACTTCAGAAGTTTAGTAGCATAGAAAATTTTCAGACTTACTAGATTTGATAATTGACCTAGAAATTGGATTTCTTAATTACTGAAACATACATGTTATGATTACTGAATGTTATTCCTAAGATTCTTTAAATCTGAAATTGGTTATCAGTTGATATTTCAAGGGGTGCGAAAGATAAGCATATGGACAAATACCATTCCACCAAGAGGCCATCTAACTTCGGTTTTTAGATTACAAACCTCTCCGTTACAAGCAATAGGTTTTGAATTTTTCAAATGAGTTAGGTGGCTGCATGCAGTGGCAAAACTAGTGAATCTTACCCACACAAGATGTCAAGACACCATAGGGATTCAAAATAAGCTTATGACATCAAATTTACATTTATCCTAAAGCCAATTAGGTCATCCTAGCAAATTCCACTCTGGAGGTTTGGCGCCATTAGCTAGTATTACTCAAAGTATCAGCGCAGATAACTATTCTCTTCTCCACAAAATAACATAACAATCTACTTGATAAAATGAAGAATGGAAAGCCACAGGAATAAAGCACTCAAACTTAATTATCAAAAAAATATCTAGCACTCAAACTTACCGAAAAAACTCTTTGACACCTTTCCATGTGAAACTACCAAGCTTGCCCTTCTCTGTTGGATGAGGTGTTTTCTGTCTGGTCGTGTAACTTTTACCCATGTCACCTGAAATGTTTCAGTAAACAATGAGTTGAGAGAATTACAAAAGCAAACACTGCCATGCAGTGCATATGGTCACTGCACAAATAAAGAGCATTTACCATCAACAGAGGTCGATTGCTCCTCAGATGATGCCCGGAGAGAAGCCAGCTCTTCAACCAGTTCCCTTTCTCTGTCACTGGCATCATAACACGAAAATAAGTGTCACTTGTTACAGTTGGCAGTTTGTTGATATAAACCAATCAGATCATCATTTTATCATGAAAAATTATATATTCCCTTCGTTCCAAAAACTTCTTTCCATTTGACTTTCACGGTCTCTAAGACGACACTTTGACCATGGATATAATTCTATAACTATTAACAATTATAAAATGGGATAATGTCCCAATTATGTGTGAGCTACCACAATTAATGAGAAGGGAAAAAAAGAAGTGGAAGTGGCGTTGATTAATTCACGTAACTTCAAGATGGTGCTAATAAAACATCATTCAACTTCACTAATGGAAAATAAATAAAGTATCTAATGAAACTACTTTGTTTATTAATCTTGAGGAGATGTAACATCCATGCACTAAATGGAGGAGGTTATAAAGTTACGTAGAGAAGTTCAAGAGTTTCACTTCTACACATATCTATAAATAGAGGTGCTAGCTTTGTGTCATAATGTCCATATCTCATATTCCACAATGTAGACACATGTAGTGTGTGAGGAGAGTGAGCGGTTATTCCTTGTAGTTCTTGAGTAGAGTGAGTCCTCGAACATGTAGGGTATTCCAAACACGGGTGTGAAATATGTCGGGTCGAGTGGGATCCTAATTAGGGGTAGACGTGTTCCACCTAATTAGATGTGTGTGTGTGTGTTGTAATAATTCCTTGTAACTCTTGAGAGAGAGTCTCGGGTTTGTAGGGTGGTTTACATTATAGATGAGGGTTTGCAGGTTTGTCCATCCAAAACCTGTATGTGAGAGGGTTTGCAAGTTTACCGTGCAAAACTTGTACTTATGTTGAGTTAGTGGATGTTACCCTATGAGAGGGTCGTGGATGTAGGCCGAAGGGACTGAACCACGTTAAAAATATCGTGCGTCTATTTATCTTTTATGTTGTGTTTTATTGCTCTACATATATGCTGCGCAAATTTCCCCAACATAAAATATCATATTTTGAAAATATAAAAGAAATGAATCTAATAATAGTATTTTTACTTTGTAAATCTTTATACTTTTCCTTAAATTGATAGTCAAAGTTTGTAAACTTTGACCTCAAAAGGTCAAATGGAAAAGAGATTTTGGAACAGAGGGAGTAGTATGTTGGTGGGAATAGAAGACCATAACTACCCGGGAAAGAGATGCACAAGAAAGCAAATGAGAAAAGGAACACAGGAAATGAGGTAAACCAGCAGAAGTAGACAAATAAGAGAGAAGTCCCGAGCAAGATGCAAGTTGCTCAATCAATGGCGAACCCAAAAAGAGGTATGCAGCTAGACGGTAGGCCATGATGCTATCGAAGTCAACTAAAAACAGAAAGAATTGGACTAGCAGAGGCAGAGCTCAACACTTTGACCCTTATGCGGAGACTTGGAGGAACATCGCCTTATACTCCGATGGTTGGAATGCACTAACATGTGTCACCTAAAAAGCTTTCATCTTTTTGAATTCATGATAAAAAGATGACAGTGCAAACTTTTGATGACCTTTCATAAAATCAAATTCACATCCGGGAGAGAAGCCAGCTTGAGAAGAAAAATTAACATAACATTTTACCTCGACTCCTCTCATGGTTCAAACCCACTTCAAAGTTCAAACACAGTCCCTTTTTTCTGCTGCCTTTTCATCTTATCTATTCAGTATAAAGTTTTCAACAGAACACAAAGGGGAGAAAAGAAGACTTTTAAAGGCGCCAAACCTGACATTTCTCGGAATTTGGACGTCCACAATAAAGACATGATCACCCCTTCCAGAGGATTTATTAGCTTCTGGAATTCCCATGTGTGACAATGTTACTCTATCTCCAGGCTGAATCCCAGAAGGAATAAGAAGTTCCTTTGATCCCTCTACAGTTTCCACCTGAAATCAGTCATGATTCTGATTAATATTTTAAACAATGACCAAAGCTAACTATGAATTTGTAAAAACTAATATTTCTAAAATGTTAACCTGATTTTCATTTGAGTACTACATCACAGAAAATTCTCCATTGAAATAAAGTTCTGCTTTCGAGCATCATATGTTTCCAGAAGAAACTTTCAAAATGGACATAAAGGTCCAAAGGACATCAGCACACCAGTGGATACAATCATACAAATAATTGAAGGTTCGGGAAAATGCTCGGTTATCAGGTGAGACAAATTTTATAGTCCGTACACGTGGCAAGATACTATTTAGTCTACGAGGAGGAAAGCCAAAAAATACAGCATCTAGATAGGGTATGCCAGATATTTACCTATATTCCCTATCAATGTTAGCTAACATACCTTGATAACAGTTCCCAATATCGCGTCAGTGTAATCAATCTTAACATTGGAGAAAAGATCAAGATCTTTTCTCCAAATTCCATGCTTTTCTTCAGTCTTGAAAACCAAATAGAGATCACCAGTAACACCCCTGCATCAAATACCAGTCAAGAACTTATGTCAACTGTTTTTCTTAGATGCTTGTTTTCATTATGTGTGTGTGCATTCCTAATTTCCTATGACAAATCCACCAAGGAAAGGGTCTGGATAGGCCCATATACACAAGCAGGCAGATTACTTCCAAATACATAGAAAGCAACTAGGCTGGAATTATATATAAAGCATGATATAGAGAAGATACAAACCATGTACTATTTTAGTCCATGTTTTAGGTATCTTTTTCTGTTGATTTCGGTTGTTCTTATTTTCTATTGTCTTGTCTGCCATTACCAGTGGTTTGGTGTTTTAGACAAACTGTGCATGAAGTTATGTTGGTGTTTACAACCATATTTTACCAACTGATAAAAAAAACACAAAGTAGATGACAAACATTTAAACAGTCCGAAACAAAGAGGAGACCTGCTTTTATCCAAGTTACCCTCTCCTCGTAATTGCATTGTAGCCCCATTATCAACACCTGGTGGGATAACTACTTCAATATGTCGCTTGGATCGTACAGTGCCCTGGCCCTTACACTTCGGACAATTATCTGTCACAATCCTGCCATCCCCATCACATCTCATGCATGTGGATACCTAAAGAGGAAACATGTTAAAAATAAAAATTACCTTCTAAATTGGGAGATATACACCATAATGCCTAATTTAACTAATCAAATATCTAAGGCCATATTGAATGATCGTAAACCAATCTCATCTTAGATGCTGCTGATGATATATCAATCAACAGTCAGTACTCAACATGTAACAACGGTGGAGTAACGTCAGCCTTTGGGAACGTTTTGTCTATACATCTATATAAACAGAAGCACCAAAGAAGTTCATCTTACCAACTAAAAAGGATCAGGTCACTACACTATAACATAACTCATGCTCTCTGGGCATATGAAAGTAGCTGAGACCAGTCAGTCCACCCAAACAAACTGATATAGAGGGTCACTACCTGGGCAACTGAATGTAACCGAAGCCAGTCCAAAAAACAGAAAGCAAAAAAAAAAAAAAAAAAAAAAGCAAAACCAGATGAGGAATGTAATTGGACAACTAAGTAAGATATATTTCATCGTCCCATCAGAAATAAACAAGCTTCATAGCAGCTGGAATTTTACTTGAATATGTGTCATTTTGTATTTTGGGATCACCGGTCAATAAAGATCATTGAAACTTGTTCAAACTTCAAATTTTGACAAGACACAGATAATCATGGGAGTGAATTCGGAAGCAAGTCCAGGTTGTCAAACATTTTTTTCCTACCAAACGTCCAAAACTACAATAACATCAATCCTGTGCACAAGGCTGTCACTTGAGGAGGGTTCTAGGAGGCTTAGATGTACGTCATTAAGGATATGAATTTAGGAGATCAAGAATGTCAACAATATTTCATACCCAATTGCAACAACAACAACATGAACCCCCTGCACAAGGCTGCTGCCTAAGGCAGGGTCCCTGGAGGATCAGAATACATAGTATTATCTCAACAATTGAATTGTAGCGAGCCTGGTTTTAGTAGGCCCTAGTTAAAGGTGTATCACATGAACCAGCCTACAGCATAAAAAACCAAGACATAGAGAATAGTTTAATCAATTTTTGAACTGGCCTTCAAAGCTGAAGATTGCCAGTCCCATTAGTGAGAAGTGAAGAATATATAGTGACATTTGACCTAACATGACCAAAACAGGCAAATATTAAGATAGAAATTAGAAAGTGCAGAGACTGCTCAAGAGATCATGCAATCCACTTCGATTTAAATAAACCAGCTCTAAGCACCACACATCGTAAGAGACCAGTTATCTCCATCTGAGTTACAACTACAGATGGCAGTTGGGATTCAATAGCCCAACAAATAGTAATCTTGGTACCACCCAGCTCTGAGTTTACCTGCGAAACCACACCAAATGGTGTTCTCTGACTTGTCATGACCCTTCCTCTACCTCCACATTCAGTACATGATTTCACAGAGTTTGTCGATTTGGCACCTGTACCGTTACATGCACCACATGTCTCCAAACAAGGAACTTCAATGCCTCGCTTTCCTCCAAATACTGATTCTTCAAAGGTCAAAGAAAGATTGAGCCTACAGAAAAAGAGAAAAGTTGTAGAATAGTAAATATGAAGTGAGGAAATGGCAAATGGGTAGGCAGCTTCAATTTTAGCTCGTTTGATGCAAAGTAACTAAATCTCAAGGACTCTAATCAGGATATCTTTGAATCAGGAATTCAGGATAACTTAATTAGTTTAAAAAAGGAACTTTAAACATGGTTTTGCACTTTGAATTGAAGGGTTTAGAAGCCCACACAAGACACTACAATAAACATCCCGAACTAAAGTTAGGCTAGATGGGAATCTATCACCCACTTTTTAAGGTTGGAGGTGTGAATGTGTAATAGCTCAACCATTGAGCTCCCACTTGCTTCCCATCTATCATGACAGTCAAGGAGCTGAAATCAAAGCCAGGGATGTCTTAACCTTATGCTAAAGAGAAGACAATTGCTACAATAATAAACAAACCATTACCAAATATCAAGACTCTGCCTGCTTCTGTTTCTCCCATCAAAATTATCTCTCATGCCTGGACCTCCAAATATCCCATCTACATCGCCAAATATTGAATCAAAGACTTGAAAAGGGTCCACCTGAGAACATCAGATCAGTTATAGATAGTGATGAGTCATCTGCACCAGCAATTAACAATATAAGCCACAGAGAGTTACAGCTATCACCAAAAAGAACACTTAGTAGCAGAATTTCCAATGAACCCAAGAACATCCCCTTCTCATTTTTTGTTAAAAAATTATTTCAAACACATTCAAATTATCCTAATTTGATTTAGGAGATGAACCAGGAGTCGTCAAAGCAAGAAAATTACGAAGTAGTGTGAAGCTTAGACAGAAACAATACACATGAAAAGATTCTATCAAAGAAGAGTAAAACTCGGTAAGTAACTCCATGACGCGTTAAGAGCTGGAGCAATCTAGGAAATCCCAAACACAGTGGCTGTTCGTCTCTGAAACTATCCTCCCAAAATGTAGCGCAGCCCGTTCCCAAGATTAAACCTTACTAATGGAATGAAATATGATAAATCTGGGACACAAAATTCCAAAGGACTCGCATGTGTAGTACCATATGTACCCTGTGCATCCCACCCATTTGACTGCATGCCTTACTTACTCTGAATCATGCAATGCCCTAATGCCTCTGTCTCCATAGGGAATCCAGACAACTGCCGGGATTTTCTGATAAAGCGTATTCTAATAAAACTATTATAAAATTCTTTTCTCCTTTTCCAAAATTATGATAACTAATCAGTTTTATGTACATTGCACTAACTAATAGAGACGTACAAACATTCTCTTTCAAACTAAAGTAATTCAAGCAATTGAGTGTCAAAATACTCATAATGTAATAGAAAACTCAATACACAGTTGCTACAAGTGCAACACGTCTACAAAGTCCAAGTGACATAGGAAAAGAGCAATTCACAAATAACTTACAGCTTGAGCATCAAAGCTTGGTCCATCATATTCCCCTTGCAAGCCTGCTTCACCAAAGCGATCATATAAAGCTCTCTTTTCTTCATTTGACAAGACCTACAGGAGATGCTTTTTACCGAGAGAATCAAAACAAGAAATAACATCAAATGAGCATTCGAGTAGAATTTACTCATCCTTACAATTCAAAGTCCATTGCACAAAAGAGACATATTTGTAAAGCAATAACCAAAAAGAAGCCATGACAACAATCATCTCTATTCTTTTTCCGATCAAAATATGAATCCCTATAAAAAAGGCCGTTTATTTTTTAGAACTATTGTGGTATTTCTCAGGTTATATCCCCTTTACCTTCCATGAAACGCCCAGGTTAAAAGAATGTATCACAGCAGTGTTAACGTCTTATCCCACTTAAAAATTTAAAGTTTCGTCGTAACAATAGTTAATATGATATCAACTTATGAGTTATATGCACTGGTATTTTCCTTACTAGGATATGCAGACTTTCAAAAGCAAGAAACTACAGGAAAAAGGTACCTCATATGCAGCACTTATTGCTTTGAACTTTTCCTCCGATCCTGGAGTTTTGCTCGTATCTGGATGATACTGTTTAAGACGAGAAACATTACCGACCAATTAGTTGATATATCAACTACAAAATTCACTAAGAAAAATAGTCTTGACAGCTCCCTCAAGAAGCCAAAACCATGAACGCAGGAGGCCCAGACTGAGGCACTTAAGGCGCCAACGCCAAGGCAAAAAGTTGTGCAAACGTCATGACCCAAGTCAAAAACATCAACCTTTAAGTTGAGTAGCTAACACAACAGTCTGAGTACAGAACTTATGAGCCAAGTTAAAAACTCATTTCTACCTCATCTCTTTCTTTAAACCCCAGAAACCTATAATCCAGCATTCAGTTCCCCACCACAGTAACCCCACCCCAAAACTCAAAATTTAAATAAAAATAAATAAAATCCAAAGAAAATTAAAAAAAAAGTAGCAACCATTGATTGACAATCATTAGGGCTCCCATTTTTCCTTAATTAGACAAATACTCTGGATTAACAGCCCATTTCTGGATTGAATAGGCAGCTTAACTTAATCAAAATGGATTCTATCATACACCACACCCAAATTCAAATAAAATGAAAACACAATGTTCTAACGAATATAATATTTTTGAATGTCAACAAAAAGAACAACATTGCTAGTAACAATAGCGCAAAGTAAAAAGGAGAGAGAGAAAATAGTAGAATAGAATACCTTGCGTGCGAGCTTTCTGTAAGAGGTCTTGATTTCACCCAGTGTAGCATTCCTATTAACATTGAGGGTTGCGTAATAATCATCCTTAGAAGCCCTAATTACTCCGAAACGATAACGTCGCTGGCGATTATGTGCATGAGAGAGACTAATTCCAGGGCCTAGAAAATTTAGAGTATGGAAGTTTGTGTAATTGTGGGATGTATTCCATGAAATTGACGGAGGGTTTGAATTTGATGGAAATCTGCGAGGAGAGATAAATGGTGGGATTGAGCAGCCAATATGTGGTACCGCCATTGCTACACCTGACCTGTGTTGTTGCCAAATGTTGTCTCTTATTCTTCTTCTTTTCACTCCTTTTTCAACACTCCACTCTTGCCTTGCCTTGCCTTGCCTTGCCTAGCCTAGTTGCCTCTTGCCTGTACAACGATGAAAGGCCCGTGCTTGTGAGGTTTTTTTTTATTTATTTTGAACTGAGGTAAGAACTTAAGAAAGGGCTGTCAAACTAGAACCGTCCTTATAGTACTTGCTGTGTGTATGTAATTTGTATTGGCTTTATGTTTATGTGTATAAGACTGGACTATAATCTCTTAAGTGTAGTATTAGGCTACTTCCTGCATTACAATGATGTAAGGGTCCTTTTGTACATGCTTTATAAGGCATGTTGTATGATCTCTTATATGATATAAATGAAGTCAGCCTTATTTTGTAAAAAAAAAAAAAAAACTAGAAGTGTCTTTTCTCGAGGGCAGCTTTTACTTTGTTAGGTAAAAATAGTTGGTCAAATTCGAGAGAAAAAGAATAGTCTCGTCTTGTTTCGATTTTGGTAGTATGTCCGAAATTCGCAAATCAGTTTGTTGCTTTATTTCCTTTTCGAAATATGTAATTGACGATGACAGGGTTACAGGCAACGAGAAAACTCCTACCATCAATGATGATATTGTGGATAGTCTAATGGATGACTATACATATAATGTATATACAAAATAATAAATGAAAAAAGATAAAATAAAAGACAATAAAAACACTAGTAATTCTATGTACTTTTTTAATTACCAAAAAAAAGTTGTATGTATTTTTTTTATAAGATATTTTGTAAGGGAAATGGTAATAGTAGCCGACTAGGAATCTCTATTGTCAATGATAATTTCTAAGTTCTAATCTATCTTCAAAAAGAATAATATCTAATTTCATCATCATTTGTCCCTCTATATATGCCATTCATTCTAATTGATCCACATCGATCAAAGGAACGTCCGATTAATTGATGAAACTAAGGTGCTAGTTACTTTAACCATGCCCCACATTCTTTAGTGTAACTTGTTTCTCTAAGTTTTTATTTTCCACTTTCTTCCCTTACCCTTTTCCCCTTTTTTTTAGTCTTTTTTTCCCTGTTTTATAAGTCATACTTCCATATTTTGCGTTCATCATTAGTTCAACATTGTAAGTGATTTGTAAGATGTTTTTAATGTAAATGTAACTAACGCCTCAGTTTCGTCAATTAACGGCACGTTCTCTCTGGTTGATTTGAACCAATTAGAATGGATGACACATATAAGGGTACCTTTAGAGGGACAAATTATCTGCATTACAATTCCAAAGGCGTCGACTCATTCCCAATCAGCTCACCTTGTGTGACATTTTCAATAATGGCGCAAAAAGGAAAGAACTGTTGTAGGATTTAGGAATATCCAAGCATCCATGACACAATCATAATATCTATATATTAGAGGCATTTTCTGACAACATTGAACGCGTCCATCTAAGCGAACCTTTTTTAAAAAAAATAACAATTATAAATCATAAATAGAAGTTAGGAAATAGAGAATATTAGAGTTATGGCAGTAAATCATGGAAGATAATGAAACATTAAGAGCAGTATAACTTTTGTTTCATGTTTCAAAAAACCAAATATCTTACACCAATGAAAAGAGCGCGAAACGCACTTTAAAACAATACCCATTTTGTCATATATGTTATGCATTGACGTTTTATAAGAGCATATGTAGCATCAATCAATAATAATCATAATCTTAATCTTTATTATGTGATTTAACTCATATTAGTTATAGTTGCTGGAGTTTTGAAGAAATTACATTCCAACTGGTGGTATATCCCTTGACTTTATCGATGACATCATTGCTATTAAGACCCTTGAAAGATGATGAAATCCAGTTTTGATGTAGTTATTAAGATGTTGTACAAAATTAGAACTATTTAGTAAATCTTCTTTTAAAAAAATAACAATAATAAATCATAAATAAAAGTTAGGAAAGAGAGAATATTAGAGTTATATTAGTAAGGGCCTGTGAATAGAAGTTAGAAAAGAGAAAATATTAGAGTTATATTGGTAAGGGCATGTTCTCTTCACCTCCTGTTTACTGAACTTATTTGCACAATACTGAACTGAACTGAAATTTACTGAACTGAACTGAATTTTTCTGAACTGAACTTATTTTTACTGAATCTACAGTTACAAAGAGTAAATTTGTTCTTTGTTTTACCGAATTCTACTAAATTTTTCTGAACTGAACTGAACTAAATTTTTCTTAACTAAACTGAATTGAATTTTACTGATTACTTCACTGGCAAGTTGAGGACAACAGACCCTAAATCATTAAAGATAATGACACATTAAGGCTCTGTTTGATTCAACTTAATTTCACTTAAATTAAGTTCAGTTCAGTTCAGTTGAGTCCAGTTCAGTGCCATTAAGTTCAGTTCAGTCCAGTACAGTGTCATCAAGTTCATTTCAGTTCAGATTATGATTATATTAAAATTATCATAATTATAATATATAATTATAATGATTAGAGTAATTAATTATAGTAATTCAACTCAGTTCAGTTAAGTTCAGTTCAGTGCAATTAAGTTCAGTTCAGGACAATTAAGTTCGGTTCAGTTTAGTTCAGTGTCATTAAGTTCAATTCAGTTCAGTTCAGTTAAGTTAAGTTCAGTTACGTGAAATTCAGATGAATCAAACGGGGCCTAAGAGCAGTATAACTTTTGTTTCATGTTTCAAAAACTCAAATATCTTACACCAATGAAAAGAGCGTGAAACGCACTTTATTTACAAGAAGACCTATTTTGTCATATGTTATGCATTGGCATTTTACAGGAGCATATGGAGTGCCAATCAATTATAATCATAATCTTAATCATAATATATTGAGGCATTTTCCGACTGCATAAAATTCGTACACCTAAACCAGTTATTTGGAGTTATGTCACCTCAGAAATCCTTTTTAATTGTCTGAAAAAAACTTAACAATTAACAGTACTCCCACTTATTGCTCAAGCATTATACAATATATGCTCTTTAGATCCTTGAGCAAGTGATATAGAATGTAAAGACATATTTCGATCAATCACTAGATGACCATTTACATTTGTGATTAACTATCATGATTCCTATACTTGCCACATTTTATTAATTTCTTTTCTGTTTATACTTATTCTAATGAGCTTTTTTTGTGTGTTTGGTTTTTTTGATAAGAGATAATAATAATAATAATAATAATAATAATAATAATAATAATAATAATAATAATAATAATAATAATAATAATAATAATAATAATAATAATAATAATAATAATAATAATAATAGAAATTATGAAAGAGAGAATATTAGAGTTATACCAGTAAATCATTTGAGACATTATGAGGCGTGTAACGTTTATGTTATGCTTCAAAACTTCAAACAACTTACACCAATAAAAAGAACACCAAATACACTTTAAAATAAGACCAATTTGTCTTATATCTTACGTATATTGACATCTTGCAAGAGTATAGAGAGCGTCAATAAGTTTTTTCAATGACAACAATACCTAAGGGAGTCACTTAGGCTCCATCGTTTTACCTGGAAAATACTGAACTGAGCGGAATTGAATTGATTTTGTTTTTACTTGATCGTTAACCATTTAAAATTCGTCCAAACATGATTGGACTCATTTGAAAGTATGCTTTGAGATATTTCCGATGATATAGTTATCATCATGAATTTCTTTCGGGAATAAAAAGTTGTGTGAGCGATAAAGTTACACGTTAAGTGAACTGCATAGAACATAACTGGACTGAACTGGACTACATTTAGGTTGAGGCAGACAGAGCCTTAGCAACGCACCACCTAAAGAAGCATATAAAATCCTAGAATTAAATAAGTTTTTTAAAGTTAAATTTCAACTAGAAAACATGTAAATAAGACAAAAATATTGTCACGACATTTTTTGACTCTAAATATTAAATAAGAAATTATATTCTCATGGTCATATTCTTTCTAATAAAAACCCTAACACAATCATGGGGGAAAAACACATTCAAAAAGAAAGGAGAAAAAAAAACTTTCAGGGCAGCATTATGCTACTCTTTCCATTCTAAACCAACATCTTAATATTAAGTGAAAATAAAAAAGAAAGATAAGCTAGGTATATGTTAAGTTTTAATCATTTTTATAGGGATTTGTCAATTTTACTAATAAAATATATCAAATTTTAAAAATTTTACTAATTCGATATAGGTGAAACAACATCTACTGCCCCTATAAAAATAAGATACAATTTTTTTTTTGAAGATGTAGAATCGCACTACACAACTACCAACACAACCCCCCACCAAAAAAAAGGTAAAAATTGTGTTAAACAAAAAGTTTGAGATGTTATTTCTTTAATTTCAAGTTTTGGCTTATGAATTTTATAATATAGACAATCAACAATGGGCAATTAGACAATCAACCAATGAATACTAAAAAGAAATTTTATGTTCATTTAAGAGATATTTTGAGTTTATATGGTAAAAATTAAAAAAAAAATAATTAAAATAAACGATAAGAGTTAGAATTGTTCTATGTGCCCCATACCCCATATAATGCATAATAATCATATTATATGGTGTTAATGATATTAGAATGATTATAATAATGTTTATTCATATATTACTAAATATTTTTTTTTATAAGTGGTAGTTATACTTATGATTTTCGACCGATATGATTAATTAACGCGTTAAATTGACCATGAATTGTGTAATGCACGAACATACACCTACTATATATAAAGGACATATTTTGTGACTTCATCGGACGCGTCTACCTTATCGAATCATTTAAGATTAGCATTAAAAGTGCCACCTATGCGAGCCACTAAGCTAAATAAATAACAAAAATATAATTAAGATATAATATTAAGTGAAAAAAATAAGTTATAATTTTAAGTTATAAAACTAATGAGGTATTTTCTGGTGTTATTAGTTGTAATATCAGGTATTTTGTAGTTATTCAGATGAAAAGAACAAACTCGAAGATCATGTTCTTTTTAACGAAATGGTGTAAAACAGAACGGAACGGAACAAAATAAAATGACACGAAATATAACAGAACAAAATGACATAATGGACACAGAATGTGAGAAAAAAATTATAATACAAAATAAGATGCATCATGCAGTGCAAATTGGAAAGGAGCGAATCAGATTAACTTTGTATACAACGCTAATTTCACTAAATATTATATACAAGTATAAAACTTATATACAAATAGCATTTAATTATGTTATTTTCACAAATTATTTCAAAAAGATGATGAACTACTTAATCTCCGGCCATAAACATATCGGCACATAAACAAACATGTAAAGTTCACAAATATATTTAAAGTTTAGGATAATAAAAGAGGTTGACTTATAAGTTATAGAGTTTTAACAAAAAAAAGTTTCATAATTCATAGAGCATCACATAAGAGAAAAAATTACTTAAAAAGTTCTAAGAAAATAATGACAAATATATAAGAAAAACAAAGAGATTGTGACAATTTTTCTTTTAATTTTTCTATTGATACGTATATGGGATATGACTGAAAATACTGAATGTAAACGTTTCACTAAATCTTGCAATGCACAAGATTACCTACATGTCCAACACGAATCCAAACTACCGAAGTGGAATTGCCAACATACTTCGATCCTCGATTTCATTTACTAACATTATATGAGTGTATTTATTTTAAAATTTTAACACCAAACTCGTGCAACGCACGGGCTTCATATCTAGTATTAGATATAGTTCGAAGCGATAGTAATCTCTCCTCTCATTGTGTGAACAATGATAAAATTTTCATCTTCCACCACCTATGTTATACTCAAAAATTGTAAAGACTTTGATCACCGTTTTAATTTCATTTCTTATGGCAATAACTTTCACCACTAGGACCAAAATTAAATCATCATGTCAAGTTTCAATAGTTTCTCATATTATCATTCGTGTTTCTATAAATTCAATAATACGCTAAAAAACTTGCCAAATGTTAATTTCATTTGTTCTTGCAGATTCGTTCTAATTTCATTTCTTATGACAATAACTTACGCCACTAAAATCAAAAAGTAATTTAAAATCATCGTGTCAGGTTTTAATAATTTCTCATATCATCACATGTGCTCCTATAATTATAATACACTTGAAAAAAAAATGCAAAATGTTGATTTCATTTGTTCTTGCAGATTTTTCTAGCTTAAAAAAGAAAAGAAAAAAAAGAAGTAAGTGGGTTGAGTGAGGAAGATAAAAGGATGAGTGAGAAGGTGGGCGGGCTACAAGAATACAACGGACTTCAGTTCACACACCTTACCTTACCTCACCTCTCGCCGGAGATGACACTCTTCTCATTCTTCTTCTCCTTCTGGTAAGTCTTCTCTCTCTCTCCTCTATGGCAACTACTCCTGCAACTGAACTATGCACCTGTTTATTTGAGCCACCATTTTGCTTGCTTGTTACCACAACTGCTTCACTCCCTCTCTCTTCACTTCCGATGATCACCAGCGAGCTCACCTTTCGATTCTATCTCTCATACGCGACTGAATTCTCTTTTAATTTCAGTCTCTTTAATTTTGTCAATTGATGCTTCAATTTTCGGCAGATCTAATCATTCCAAACCCTAGATCCCAAATCCAACTGATATGACTGTTCATTGACTACTTGGCTCAAGATTTGATTGTTTTTATCAATGCCGTATGTATTTTGGCTTCTTTGTACCCAATGTTAGTGTCGTCATTATGTTTTGATTAGGAGACTTGTTGAGACATAGATGTTCATTTTACAAGGGTAGAGATAGATTAACGAAGCTGTTAGAAATAACCTTGTATTTGATGTCTTTTATTCGATTTAGGATCAATTAAGGGCGGTTAGGGCAAGACCCACGAAATAGGAAGGTAATTAGATCTTTAGCTTATATGCTAGAAGACATATATTATTAAAAGTTTAATGGGGGTGAAGTTGCCATTATGGTTTTTGGGTACTTGACTTTGAAATCAAGAATTTGAGGTTAATTTTTGCTTGAATGAGCAAGATAATTGGGGACATAGTTCTATGAAGTAGTATCATTCTGACCATAAAAAAAAAAGAAAAGAAAAGAAAGAGCGGTGGTTTCTTTAATTCGTAATCGATCTGTTGCTGTTAAATTTTCTATCTGGAAAGAAGACAAGCTGGAATTTGGAATTGGTTTAATCCATGGCTTTTTATAAAGATGGGAGAATTTAAATTGACATCCACCATCTTGTCATTTGAAACCATTCTCTCCCCTTTCATTCTCTAGATAAAAATTCAATACAATGCATGCACAAGAGTCTTTTCTTCAATTGAATTCAGCCTTTCAAATCCGATTCCAATACACACTATTGAGTAATTTGAAGTATGTTCTCAATTTAGTTATACCATGTGTAATGTATCTTGTGGTGATGACTCGGATTTTGATATGCAGATTTTTGATTCATCACTAAGGTTTTGAAGAATAAATCTGATCTGGGGTTGGGTTGGGTTGGGTTCATTCCATTAATTTATGGAAGCAGAAGATATAATTCAACTCCCAACTTGTGGTCCTGATAGTGAAAGTGATAAAGATGAAGCTTGTAAGTTGAGCAATGAGATTCGTGATGCTGAAGTTGCAGGCCATGTCCCAAATGGTGAAAATATTAGGCAGAGTGTGGATGATGCTGAAATAGAAGAAGGCCAGTTTGTTTCAGAAACGGAGATTACTCAATATGTGATTGGTGATTCCTCTACTTTGCGTGAGGGGGTTGTTGACACTATCGAAACTCAAGCCGTGGATGGTGTAGCTCTACATGCTGAGGGTGGCTCCAATGATGCTGAAGTGGAACAAGGCGAGCTTATTTCTGAGACACGCACCATCACGAATACCATTGATGAAAACATGGATGTTTCTACAACTGTTGCAGAAATGGAAGGGAAAACTCTTGATATGCCTTCTAAGAATGGTTGCATGACTGGAAATGAAACTTCCAAGACAGATAGCAGCTGTATCCTATTTTGTTCTTCACATTTCTGGAATGCCTTTTCTCCTTTTTCTGTTTTGTCAACTTCCTGCAGTGTGGCTACTGACACACTTTAGCTGATAACCTGAAACCGTAATACTTACTGAACTAATTGGTGGGGGTAGTTTTTCATTATTTTGTTTCTATTTTCTTTTATTTTTTGCAAATTTTGAGATATCTTGTATTGGTATTCCATAATTCAAGATGACAGCTATATCAGGTGTTAAGAGAACACAAACTACATTTGATGAGCAGCAACCATCTGTGCATGTCAAGTATTATGGCTTGTCAAGGTTGGTTTGAGATTGTTGCTTTCTTCCTATTAATCTGGTAGGCCAGAAAATGTGAATAGTTTTAACATACATAAACCATATTTCTGGAAATATTTTGCTGCCCAACAAAGTATAACCAAAGAATTAAAAAAAGAAAAAAGAAAAAAGGAAAAGATCAAACCAGAGTGGGAGGACAAAAATGAATGAGGAAAAGAGAATGTATCTTTGTGCTTTCTAATGCTCTTGAGTTGTGAGGAAGGAGCATCAATATTCTTATTTTGTTAGAAATTAGAGATAGCATTTTCGATTCGACAAAGTCTAAATGGGTTAGTTTGAATGCAGGCAAAGTAAACAGAAGCTTGAGGAGCTATTGCAGGAGTGGTCACAAAGTTGTGTGCAAAACTGTGTCCAATTACATGTAAGCCCTCATATTTTTCAAAACCTAGAAGCTTTACTTTTTGGTCTTTTACTTTTCTTTCAAAAGCACTTGGAGCATGGGAGGTGACGAAGTTATCTTACAAGAGGCTGAAGGAGGGGTGGAGGTGGTGGTGATGGTTGCCGGGGGAGGGGAGTTGGTGGAGGAGAGAAAATGAGAGGGGAAGAAGGGCAATAGATTGCACCCATAGTGAGGGTGATAGTTTCCCACCCCTCCCCAGGTTAAGAATTCCCTCCATCCTTGATCCTCTCTTTTCCACTAACCCATTGTCCACCAGCACCACTCCCTCCACCCATCCTCCATTCCCTTGTTTTACCCCCTAATTGATTTCCCTGATACCAAACATGGCGTAAAAGTGGGTAAGCACCTAAGCGGTCCTCGAACAACACTTATTTAAAGTTTGTTCCATCCAACTGGACACGAGAGAGAACAGAGTTCGTTATTTTGACTTCAATTCACACGGTTATTTCTTTTTATCTCTTTTTATCCTGTTTGTTGGAAGAGCTAGAGAAGAGAGTTGCTGATATATTGGTCGGTTTCAGAAAATCTGAGATTGTTGTTTTTCTTTTCCTCCCTGTTTGTGTGTTTGGAAGGGGGGGGGGGGATTCCTCCACAGAGAAAGGGGGGAAGAAGCTGTTCATAGCAGTGGGCAATACGTGTAAATTTGTTTAGAAAGTATGGGTGTTCGAGCTTCGCCTGACTAATCCCAGGGCCCTTGAAGTTTACGACCTAGGAAAACCTCCAGTGGCCCTAAGGAGGCTCGAACCTGGGACCTCTGAAGCAAATCTTAGGGGTCTTACCAGCTGAGCTACCTACTCAGGCTCGCACCTATTTTTGGTTGTTAGTCAGATATATTCGCACGGGGGAGAATATTTACTCCATAAAAACAGTAAGGCGGAATATTGCGAGAAATATAATTGCAGGGTAGTGTACGCCCTCTAATTTTTTGTGATAAGTTGGTTTGATTGTGCATTTTCTTTTTTCATATGCCTGATAGATTGTAGATTGTGAAATATGGCTTCTTCAATTTGCTGTGCTGGCTTTTTGTATTGTCATTTGACGGAGCTTGTTCTTGATCAGGATCATAATGAAGTATCAGAAACTGGTGAAGACATATACTTTCCAGCTCTTGATATTGGAATGGGCAAGACCTCTGCAGTGGTGAGTTATCTCTCTTTTCGTTTGGCCTAGTTGTATGATTTTGAGTTTCTCCCTCTTCCCCTCCTCTTTGACTTCAGTTCCTCACTTCCTCCTTTAGTTTTTAAGAAACCAAAATGCAATTGAAACTCCAAAACTAATTTCTTAGATCATAGTTAATGTTTTACGGCGGATGAATAGTCGTCTTGTTCACTAGGGGGAATGGTGATTGGATAAAAGTTCTGTTAATTTAGTCTACAATTAGTTATCTCAACCTCTCAGAAGTTCATCTTTTAGTTCCTTACGAACTTGGAAACTATCTATGTGATTCATCTTATGAATAAATTATACTGCTTTTTACTTAGTAGTGGATTATATAAATGAACCATGGCTTTGAGTTTGTGTAGTTACCTTATTTTTGTGCTCAAACGTTTGAGTGTTATTCTTCAGTGATTTGCTTGCATATTTTAATGACTATCTGGATATGAAGATATTGTACCTTGTTTCAGTTGCAGCTCTTTTTCATGATCCTCATTCCTCACAACATATTTTAAACAAGAGAGTGCTGCTGAATTGCTACTATCGATCAAAGATCCATGCTTTTCTAGATTCTGGTTTTCTATTCCCTGATTTCTTCTTTCTTGCCTGTCTGTGAGAGGCCTTTAATGAATAAGTTGTCTCATCAGTAGCTGGGCAAATCATACTAGACACTGCCTAGTGCCTGATAATCTTGAACATTCTGAATGATGAAGTTTTTGGTGAACTATTAGTTTATCTTTAACTTGAGCTGTTTAACTTTCATTATTGAGAAGATTTATGCCTGCATGCAGTCGTTCTGGGTGGAGAATGAAACAAGAAAGCCACAAAATGACGAGTTCATCCATGTGGAAAATGACTCTGTGCCCCTTTATGATCGTGGGTTCGCCTTAGGATCGACTTCAGCTGATGGATCAAGTAATGTTGAGGGGTAATGATTTAATAATTCTTGTGCTACTGTTGTTTGTTAGCCATTCTACTTAGAGCTAGTATTATCATTGCTGTGATCATTAATATGACTTGATACTCTGAATTCCTTTTGCTTGTTCTTGTTCTTGTTCTTGATCCAACCTCAGTCACATGGAAAGATGTTGAAGTCTTTTCTTGTTTGCCATTTGGCTGTTTCTTCTAGGTTATAGTAAGACATTGGTGATCTTATATTTTGTTATATCAAGGTTCTTGACCTTCTTTAGCCTTACGAATCGCAATTTAAATCTGAAACATAGCTTATGTATTATATCAAGCATTAGGATTTTGCCACCATTATTGTCTTCATATGTGTACTGCGCGGCTGCGCCCTACTTTCTGCATGGTTATGTGTATATGACTTGGATGTGTCATTCCTTTAACTATAATTTTACGATCTCTTAGTTATTCCTCTCTAACCACTTCCACATTCCTTAGGGATCCACAGTTTCCCTATTTCCTCTCATCACTGCACCTTGCTGCCTCCTTGTTTGTCATGCTTGAATCTTTTTTACTTTAGTTAAAATGGCAAGTGTGTGTGTGGGTGTGCAGGGGGCTGTGTGTGTGTGTGCGTGCACGTGCAGGGGTGGGTAAGCTGAAGCCTTTGCCTGGGACTTCCGCATCAATTAGTGTTCTGCCCGACTGATTAATATCTTAGCTTTGCAAAGTGTAGGACTAACCATACTCCATAATGCAATCTCCAGCCTTATGCTTAAGAAATGTTAAAAGTTGTCAAAAACCATCTACCATACACGATTTTCTAAGAAACCTCCGAAGATAAATTTGTTTTTATAAAACCACCTTATATAATAGTTTTAATCAAAACCACCGAATAAAATGTTTCCGGCCAAAGTGCGTGTAAATTGGTCATTTATCCTTCACAAAAAGTGAGAAACTAGAAAAGAAATCTCTGTAAAAAAATACATTGATGTTTTGTGAGTGGTAAAAACTGGCATTGCAATTATATATATATATATATATATTTTTGTTTTTTGGGCAGACGAAGGATATGAGGTAGTTAAATTTGATGAATAGAATTGTGTTAGGTGGTTTTATGAAAAGAATTTTATATAGGTGGTTTCACAAAAGTTCTTATGTGTAATAGGTGGTTACTAACAGATATCAGTACTTTTGCTTTTATGCCACAATTTCTGGAACTCATCAATCTTTGTAGTTCTCTTCCAGTATTTAAATTTTAAAAGCAATACGTATTTGTCACAGCTCACTGATTTATGGTGTTTGTTTCTACTTGTAACTAGTGCTGTTTAAGGACTTCTTGTCGTCGTAGGACTTGTACAGTTTCAAATCAATTAATACTCGAAGGAAGAGATACTTGGAACCCAAATTCATTTGGTCCAATTACACAATTTTCACTGTTTGGTACTTTGGTTCAGACTATCAGCAGTCTGGCTTCCATTTTCTCAGTACATTTTCTCTTGTGTTTGCTTTTATTTCATTTTTATCAATGAATGAACTTTGACATAGTATTTCTATCATATGGTACCTCAAATTTCCAGGGGTTTGGAACTACTGGATGCTCCACGCTGTTTCAATTGTGGTTCATATAACCATTCGTTAAAGGAATGCCCGAAGCCCCGAGATAATGTTGCTGTTAATAACTCTCGGAAACAGCTCAAATCAAGGCGTAATCAAACAGCTGGTTCGCGTAATCCTACAAGATATTATCAGGACTCTCCTGGGGGAAAGTATGAAGGATTGCAGCCTGGTGTCCTAGATGCAGAAACAAGACGACTTCTGGGTCTTGGGGTAAGAATATCCCTGTTCACTTGCAATAACTAGACTTACAGGGACTGCTTCTGTCTGTTATTGGTTTCTCTCACTTATGCCTTTATCAATGTAGCTGGCGGTTTACTTTTACATTTATGTTTCCTTTCTTTTCTATTTTTCCCGCTTTTTCTTTTCTTTTCTTGTGGGACGGGAAAGCTTTTGTTGCGGCGGGTTGGGAGCAGGGACTGGTTTTATGATGTGCTAGAAAGAAAGGAATGGAAATCAATGAACTGGATGATTTTGCAAATTTGTCAGTGTTTCAGCTCTTTCTATGAGTACAAACCTTCAAATGCTTGGGTACTCCTTTTTCCCTTACCCATTAGCAAATGAGCAAATGTATATATGTTTGGGTTAAGTAAGGGATGCAGACAAAGTTGTTTTTGGCTTGGATTCTAGATTATGAAGATTCATCCTGTTGGGCAAAAGATCCTGTCTTGCCTTCATCAGTACCATTGCATGCCATTTTCTTAGTTGATATGAAAAATTAGTAACTGATATTGGAAATTAAGTTTCTGGAATGTTGTGGATTCAAATGTTGTGTCATGCTTATGATACTACTCATCTTAAGTGTGGGAACTTTCAATGTAGTACTATAACTTTTCTGTGTTTGACAGGAGTTGGATCCACCTCCATGGCTTAACAGAATGCGAGAAATTGGTTATCCTCCTGGATATCTGGGTAAGTGGATTGTGGGTTTCAACTTTCCTTCCTTTCCACACCTGAAACAACGTCTTTTGTTCCTTGATGATGACAATATATACTGGCATAGGATTTTGATGTGGCAAGACATTTGGTCTGTCTTTGATACTGTCCATTTGAACTTAAAGTGATATGTGATTATTATTATTATTATTATTATTATTATTATTATTATTATCGGAACACAATCTGTGTAAATGAGATACTCTCCCAAATTCACTGTGACTGTCCTACTTTGCCTTTTGGGATGAAACTGCGACCCTTCATTTATTGTAAATATGCATGCTTCATAGTTAAGAGTTGTTTTCAGGGATACTATAAGATGCTAAGTGCACACACGGCATTAATTAAGTTTTCTTGAACGAACTCTCTGAAATAGAGGGATTATATTTTCTTTTGGTGCGAACGTAGAGGCATTATATATTGTATGGAATTATTCTAACAAAGAAATATCGTTGAAACTTGAAACTCTGTTTGGCATTGATTGAGGTTGTGCTTCGAGTGACTTAAACACTGGCTTTGATAAGTTTTGTGATAGTTTTTGGGGATTTAGTATAGCAGGCATCTCATGCAACATAGTCTAAGTAGCATGCGGTTATCACATTATCCTTACGCAGCCACACAGGGCTGGAGGTAAGAGGAGTTGAATTTTCATGTCAGTGTTTGCTACTTGAATTTTTTGTTCATCAAACTGCATGCTACTTGAAGTTTTGGTTCATCAAATTGCATGCTACTTGAATTTTTGGTTCATCAAATTGCATGCTACTTGAAGTAATCACATGTGTAGGGTTTACTATCTCTCAAGAACCTATGGAGGAACCCTTTAAAAAACAAAAAAAACTATGGAGGAGTTATGCGGGACGGTGTTTTCGAGTGTATGGCTAAAAGTATAGTGAAGAATATATGTGATTCTAGATGATGAAATCACTACTTCACGTTTTGATTTCCTGTTCTTGTGGTCACTTAGATTGTTTTCTCGCACCTTACCTCTTCTAAGCTAATTCGTGAACTGTTGAAAATCCAGAGCCAGAAGATGAGGATTTACCTTCTGGGATTACCATATTTGCTGATGAGGAAATCAAAGAGGAAAAAGACGAAGAGGAAGGAGAAATTCTTGATGCACAACTTGCTGATCCGCTAAAGAAAAAGAGTGTGAAGTATCCAGGCATAAATGCACCAATCCCACAGAACGCAGATGAAAGACTTTGGGCTATCAGACCTTCGAATTCTGATCGTCATCGAAATGGTGATGGTGGTCACTCAAATCATTCTTCAGAATATAACAGTAGGGGACGATATCGAGAGCATAATAACCGGGATTTCAAAGATGATGACCCACTTGGATTTGAACGACCTTCTAGATATCCACCGAGGTATGGCGATTATGACTTAAGTTCCTCATCTCGCAGTTCTAGAGAGAATGCTCCCAGACCAAGAAGTCCTAGTTCTGGAAGGTCTGTGGCTGACAGAGTTAGAAATGATCCTTTGGATTCTGAAGATGCCTCGGCTTACGGTTCATATAGCTCCTTTTCATACTCCTCCAGTAGACGGTTTTCGGAGCATAGTAATGGTTCGGATGTCAGCAGGGGTGACCACCCTGATTATTCATCAAGAAGTAGAGATAGAGATGATAGACATCGCCATCGGAGTGGCCGATAACTAGTTTCATAGTTTACCATATACAATTTACATTTACAATTACAATTAGAGAGTTTGGGGTTCATTGCATACCACATCTACAATTTGTACAGAGCTAGGTCTTCTGCTGTTGTACCATTGTACTGTTCTTTATAGATTCTATCAATATAACTTTTTCCTGCCTTCTGCAGTTCTGCTAAGCGGATATCTTCCATCTTTTGTCCACAGGTGTCCTATTGTTATTTTGTGTACCTTAATATACCCTATCTATAAATTACGGTGATGTTATTGTCAAATCAATAAATTCTATTATCAGGTCCAATATCAAAATACTACTAGCTCTTTTACGTTTATTTTTCCATATATGGCATAAACGGACCTGTCAATAGTATTTTGTGGCCTGACAATAACATTGCCCTATATGATGATTACTAACTAGGAAACAAAACTAAAAAAATTAAATTAATACAATTCATCTCCAAATAGATGCTCTTTTTACACATTGGACATTCCTATGGATATATGTAGTACAAGTCTACAAGAAATGAATGAAAACTATTGCATTGAAAGGGAGATTGAGTTGAGGGCAACACCTGCACACACAGATTTGTATCTTCCCCCTACAACTGGGTCATAGTAGGGAACACAACCTTAGAAGCTGGAATTGCCACGTGGCCGGGTCTCACTACATCCTTTCATACAGTTTTTCACTTAAAAAATAAAAGCATATATAAAAATAAAAATAAAAAGACAAAAACAAAGAAAAAAGAATAAGAAGAATTAAGCTAAGCTTTTCTTTACACTCATCAGCCCCACCCCCTCTATAAATCAGCTCTCTGACATCTCCATTATCCAAAAACCTCATTTGTCTCTCCTCTAAACAAAACCTCATTTGTTATCTAATAGTCTTATGGCTTACTACACAGAAAATTCACATTCCTTCAAATTTCTAGATACTGATCCTACTTGGGAAGTAATAAATCCCCTTATGTCACTTAATAGTCCATTTAATTTACCACAAGTTCCTACTTTTGACAGTCAAGTTAGTTTAATGGAGTTCTCTAATGATCATCATCATCATCATCTTCTCACCCACCAAACATCTCAACATGATGTAAAACTCATGCAAAATCCTCAAAAAAGGGTATCATATGGAGAAGAACACAGTGGAAACAACAAGAGAAAAGCAGAGGAAATGACAGATAATAGTTCTTTTAATTCTTCTTCTGCTATTTCTAATGATGGAATCACAAGAAAAAATGTAAGGAAAAAAACCACCATTTTTATTTTCACATTATTTTGAGTGTTTTATGTTTTATTTTTTATTTTTTTGGTTTTTTCTAATTGTAATATTTGGGATGGTAAACAGAGCTTAGGCAGAGGAAAAAGAGCAAAAAGTAATGAAAATAAGACAGGGGAGAAACCTGAAGAAGTGGTTCATGTCAGAGCAAGAAGAGGCCAGGCCACTGATAGTCATAGTATTGCAGAAAGGGTAATAATGTCTTAAACTCTTACATTGCTATCTTTGTTTCTAAGGCAATGTGAATTCTAAAGTGTTGGTTTTTTTTGTTGCTTGTTCAGGTAAGAAGAGGAAAGATTAATGAGAGACTGAAATGCTTGCAGGACATTGTACCAGGTTGTTACAAGGTATGGCCAACAGAAATCTAATCTAACTGTATCTTTTTTACTTGTTTAAGAGTTAAGGGCATATCTAATCTGATGTTATTGGTTGTTTGCAGACAATGGGTACGGCAGTAATGTTAGATGAAATAATCAATTATGTGCAGTCATTGCAGAACCAAGTTGAGGTGAACTTGCCATTCTAGACTTATATGCTTGCAGGACATTTAGCTTCATGGATTAAAAATAAATAGCGTTTTCACAAAAACTTGTATAATACCGTCTAGTGAGATAGAGGGAGTATTGTATGCTATTGGACATGCTGATTTATGTTTTCGTATCGGTGACAGTTCCTCTCAATCACAGCAGCAAGTCAATTTCATGATTTCAATGCTGAAACCGAAACTACTGTTGAGAAAATGCAGGTGTGTATTACTTTGGTACCGCTAATAATAAGTGGTGACTGTAACTACAAGTCTACATACAACTTTGAAAGTTTGAAGCCAAAACAATAACATTTCATGTCTAATTTTGTTTATTGCATGATCTGTTGATTTTGCAGAAGATCAAGGCACACAACAACAGTAATGGAGCACAAGATAATGTGGAGAGGATAATGAGTAGCATAGGATATGATCAAGGACTAGGCAGTTTCTTTCAACCAACATGGCCCTTTTGACTTGGCCTTTGGCTTGTTGCTCCTTAGATGCTATGCAATATGCATAATATTGATAGATGCTTCATCCCCTTGCCTTTGTCATTAGCGCGAAAGTAAACATCAAAATTAATCACATTGTTTCAGAAAATAGAGCAGAAAATTGACAACTTTTGGGGTGTAAATTCATTATTATTCCTTTCAACATGTGAAAGGGATATCATTATTTTTTGATTAATAAAGAAAATTGAAAAACTTACCATATATTCGTATTGTCTCCTAAATGGCTAGTTCATGCAGTTTCGACCAATCAACTTTTTTTTTCCCCTAAGAGAAAGTCTTGTGTGAGACCAACTCACAGAAAAATTGGGGTCAATATTCAAAAAATGTAGGGTTCACTTATTATGAGTCACGACCCTTATTCCACTAAAAAGTGACCCTTGTCTTACCAAAAGTTACGATAAGACCACCTCAAACAAATTTTTGTGTTCCAGCTACATTAAACTTGCTTAATTATTATAGAGGGGTTTATCATCATGTGTGATGAATTTGTTTTTGCTTTGTTGTCTAAGATGGTTGGATCTTATGTATTATTAGCACTTGCCCATATATGAAAGAACAACTAAAAGACTTTGATTTGATATGTTTTGTGTTTAGATTCATAAACAGCAATATGTCGATCATAAGCAAACAACTGAATCAAGGTAATAAAAATATCAAGTTGGGACTTAGAGCCAAACACAAATGGTTTGCATGTCATTTTCAATTGATGAGCTGCACAATAACAAGCAATAAGGCTGGTCCATTTAAGGTTGTCAAGAATTAATCTCTTTCATTCCCCCCCCCCCCCCCAGGTGATGTTGGTTATCCTTCCAAATGGTGTAGGGGGGGTCCTGAACATAAAAAATAAAAAAATTGGAATTTTTTAAAATTTTTAAAATTTGTTTTTCTATGAGCCATTTGGAAAGTGAAATGTTTTTATAGCAAAAGGAAGACATGGGTCAGTGGATTTGTGTTTGACAAAAAGACAGGAAATTTCTTGTCGTCAAAGGAGTGAAGACTGAAGAGTGAAGACCAAGAGCAGAGAACCCCCATAGGGGCAAAAGGGAGAAAGAAAAACGCAATTTTTTTTTTTATTAATATAGTTCATTCTCAATAATTCATTAGAAAATACACAAAAAAAAACCCTTATAAGACAGTATTTTCATAATGTTTAACAACACTATGTGTGTAGTATGATACTGCTACAATTTTCTAAATTGTGTTGGAAGATTTGACACTACCCATGGTTATTAGGATATAATTTTATTAATTATTTATAGACTAATATGCATTTAGTTTCTTCAGAAAGAGTTAAATATATCTATTCATGAGTTCTCCAAGGCCAATAAATAGATGGATGTGCACATATTATTTGGATTAGAAGGTAAAGTCTTTATACGTACTAGCCCCTTGTTGGTGCTCTACATTGATGATGCTAGTGCTTGCGTTGGTTGTTCAGTTAGTCTAATATATTCGCTATTGAATACGAAAGTCTGAACATAGCGTAGTAGGGAGTGCCTCGATCGCTATTCACTTGCATTCTCTTTTGACGAGCAGAAGGTAAAGTCTTTAGTCTCGCCTAGGTGACACAATATATGTGAGCTTCATATACTTGTGTTCATGAAAATAAAGGAGAAAACTAAGTAACAACAAGTGTTAAATAAAGTGTGCCCTCTTGGATTAATTAGTATAGTGACATACCCCTACTCATTTATTCACCAATGTTCTCAGTTTGAGTCTCATTTCTTTCAAAAAATAAAAGAAAGTCAGAATAGAATGTCAATTGGACATTTGGACTTGTGTGAAGCTTAATTATAAATCAACTTCATTCTTATACCCATGTAAAGCAGTAATCTAAGATTCTTTTCATTAAAAGAACGTTAAAATATATAAATTTAAATAAATAACAACAAAAACAAATTTAGATTATTTAATGTTGTGTAACAATTTTTTTTTTTTTTTAATATTTGACATAACTACCTGTCTTGCTAGCTAAAAAGTCAAGATATGGTAAGAAATCGGTAGAAAATAGCTAATATTGTTATAAAAAGGTAACAAATTAGTTGTTTTGTGTTTATCAACCCTTTTAACAAACTCATGAGAAGAACTATGACTTCGAACTTGTAATTGACTTTCCCTCTAACTCATTGGCATGATCATAAATTCATAACAATTTAGGATAAATCTATAAGCTCAACAAAGAGATGAAAAAGGTAGGGGGTTATTTAAATTGGTCATGGACAAGCTAACAACCACTACCACTTTGAAAGCTTAATGATGGGCAATATAGGCTTTATGCACTTGAGTCCTTGAACTTGCCCATATTGGCAAGATCTTAAACCTTCCCCACTTAACACAGTTCCACCAACTATGTGATCAATCCAAGTTGGGAATATGACACTATCCAATTTGCTTTTCAAAGGGACCACCAATATCTTTCCTTCTATCCAATTTGTGCATGTATGTATATTAATATGATTATGCCCCAAGGAACACAATAAAAGTTTGGTCAAAATGAGTCAAAGAAACAAATACAAGTATTTCAATTCCTTTGTGGTGAGGGGAAACAATAGTTTTTGCCTTCATTCTTTGGGTACATATAATGAAATTGAAAAGCCCACATTACCTATATCTTGTGTAATCTGTATATAGCACAATATGGTCCACTCAAGCTGTCTTCCCTTCTTTCTCTCTCTCTTCTCAATGATAAATGCAATGCATCTGCATTCCTCAATGCCATAGAAATTGGGATTGGACTAACCTCCTAATATTGAGGCTCGCAATCGCATGTAGTATGTCATATCCGATTGTATTCGTGTTAGACGATGTTTAAATTTTTGGTTGAGTTGATTTTAATTCATAATATTAGAACGGTAAAGAAATTGATTGGGCCTCCACCCATCAGTTTAACCTTTTAATTGAGTTGATTTCATTACATGATAATTAGAGTAAAGACTAAAAAGTCTTGAGGTTGAATATTGGGAACCCCATTGCTCCTATAGGCTAGTGTAGAGTCTACTCTCATATAACGATTTTTCGGGCACACCGATTAGATTTTATGTGTCCATCGATTTGTGGGATTTACCAATTTTGTTAATGTTAAACACTTAGACAACCCAATGTATATAAACCATACATGCTAATTGTAAGTCTCAATCCGTTTTCTTAATAGGTAAGATGCTACATGCAATTAATTTGGTGTGACAAGATTGAATTGAGATGTAAAAGCCAAAGGCATGAGATTTTAAGAGGGAGATGGCGACAATTAGCCAGTATTTGGCAATGGATTCATCTCCTAATAGGTTCTTGTTAATCTTATGTCTATGCCCTTTTTTAGTGCACTTTATCTTTTTCAATTTTCACTATCTCATCATAAGAGTGGATAAGTTAATTATTGCACCTTGAACTAGATTATAATATATCTTATGCTATAAAAAAAAAAAAAAAGATTATAATATATCTTAAACTACTTTTTTAGTAACGTCTTTATACAAAGCAATGGATATCTAGAGAAGAACCATGAGCTTACAGATATGGAATTTAATTGGTTCTAGAGAGATTTCAAAGAGAATCATGTTGACCAATTTCGGAGTGACTATGGCGCAACCCCTTGTGATCTTTGTTGATCCACTTCAACTTCAAGGCTTACTGCTTAAGTAGTACTGTATGTGTTAACTGAAAACACTAATGATGTTGCTTTACCCAGGGTGTGGGGAGTTTTGCTTATGTTAGTTTTAGGCTCTGTTCTTTTCGTCGTCTTCATAGTGCATTTTGTTCCGTTTTATTTCACCTCGCGTTGCAATTTCCGTTCGGTTCCGTTCCAGATGCATTTTCCGTTGCGTTTCGCACTGCATCTATTCTGCATTCCATTTTGTCTTACATTTTGTATCATTCTGTAATCTATTTCGTTCTGCGTTGCAATTTTCTGTTTCGCACTGCAAATTTTGTTCTGTTTCATTCCCTTCTGTTCCTCACCGTCCTACATCATTCGGTTTTGTATCATTTGTAGTTTGAACTTGGAGTAGTACAATAGATCATGTCACAAGGTCACAACTCACAAGATTCACAAAACTCACAAGGTTATCAACTTATCATACCCTAAAAAGAAAATGTCAAATGGCTATTTTGGTCCAAGAGGCTTTTACCAAAACATATATGGGCCAATTGGACTCTCTTTTAGACTAGTGGTATGGGTATTGTTGCACATAGCACATAACACAACACACATAACCCACATTAGCAAAAAGAGCCCAAACATGGCAACAACTAACCAGAGCTAGAATAGGCACCGTCTTTGCCATTGCCGATCTATTACTAAATCTCCAACACTTCGCTCCAATTCAGTACGTCACACACACAAACACACAAAGGACACAATCACACAACTCGCAATCTCTCTCACCATTGTCCTTATCCAACAACAAAACTAAGAGCCAAAACATGAACCAAATGTCGTGATTTAGAATAGAATCCCTTAAACGTGAGAATAAATATCCTTCGTTGCAAGCACTGAATAAAAAGTTCATACATCTCCATTACATTACACTTGGAATTTCCTTTTCCACAGGGTATTTGGATTTTTGGGAACAAAGATAACCAAAGCTTTGAACTTTTGCTGATTTGGAATTTTGGGTTTGATCTTATTCATCAAATTTTTTGCTTGTAGCTTGAAGGGTGTCTTCTACTTGACTTGCAATTTGTTGGGTTTGTTGGGAATTCGACTGTTTGGGTGGGGTTTGGTGATAATTGGCGTTTTTGTTGGTAGATTTGGGTATTAATTTCTGGGTTTTTAGTGATCATGCTTTCTGGGTTTCTTGTGTTTTCTTTGTCATGGGTGATCTTGACACCCATTTTATCAAGATTGAGGGTTGATAATTGGGTTTTTGCCATGTAAGTATGCATATTAGGCTGGATATTTTGTTGGGGTTCTTGAAGTGAGCAATTTCATTTTGTTGGTAGAGTTACTTTGGGGAAAAATTTGTCACTTAGAGGCAAAGATGACAATGGTGAGCAAAACTAGGAATATGCTTGAGGATTTTATGAGAGAAGGATCATTGAAATGGTTTGTAGGCACTCGGAATTCATTTAAGGAGGAGATTGAGGAAATGGGCAAGTCACCTTCAGGAGAGAAGAGTTGGATAGCTGAGCTCTCTCCAGTTGCCAACATTGTGGTTAGGAGATGCTCAAGGTAAGAAAGCTAGATATCAATTTATTGTTTTGCAGAACCTTAGCAAATACAGATATGTAAAGAGGAACTATCAATTTGTAATTTTTCCTTCCGTGTTTGGTTTTCTATCCTTGGTGCATATGGTCACTCCTGAAACATTTAGTTCGAGGTGAGCATTATGATTATAAATAAAGGGTTGCATATTGAATAGAATGGAATTTCTTAGGTGAAGTCTTTTAAATACTTATGTGATACCTTGCAATAGTCGACCCAAAACGTTTATAACGGGCGGTGAATATTAAAAAAGATAGAAATTGAAGTGCAACTACAGTTACTAGGGCTTTATCACAAAAATTGGCTAGACTATGATTATTTTCTTTGCATGATTGTGCTAGACAAACTATGTGTTACATGAAGAACATGATCAGAATAAGGTGTTTTAGCATATGCAAACTTAATTTAAGCAGTATTTATTTAGAGTTGTTAACATGTGAATACAGTAGACGTCACAGACTCACAGTATCCACCTTGTGCAATATGTTAGAAGTTCTTACGTGTTGGGATGATAGAGGTTACCAGAGTTAAAGAAAAACCTTGCTGGCAATTTAGTGCAATTTTAGAGTCTGTTAGATATCTGAGCGAGCTGCTTGTAGTAGGTGCAGGAGTTTCCTCTAGGAAAGGAGTTAGACTATTGTTTCCAAGCTGGCCTGAAGTTCATTAACAAAATGTGTAAACCTAAGTCGCAGTTTGGTCTTGCTCTTGCATTCTTACTCCTTGTTTTTGAAGCATTGTTATCAGTAGACATCAGTAATTTCAATAACCAGAGCCATAGCTCTTCTTACTTCTATTATTAGGATTGTGTTCTATAGCTACAATTGAAGTTAATATAAACTGATGCAATAGCTGATGTTGCACATGAAGAGAGAACGAAAGCTTTGGTCTTACTGTATCAGTGGAAGTTGTGTTCTATGACAACAGCACAGCTTTAGTGCTAGTCTTCTAGTCCTGTGGCCAATTTCGCGCTCTCTGTGCCCCCCCGGTTCTAGGAAGCTCACTTTCATCGACTTTTGTCCACTATGGCAAGGCTTTCGGAATGATCGTGTACAATCAGGAAACTCGCAACGAGCTGCTCTTTCTCACCTGCAACCTCCCAAACAAGACAACAATTGTACAAAGGAGATTAACTGAATGGTTAGCTCACATAAGATCTATTCCAGAGGTCCATAGTTTGAGTTCCCATGGGGCCACTGGAAGTTTTCTGCCTTTAACTTCAGGACCCTTGGGATTTCTAAGACAAAGCTCAGATGTCCATGTTATCTGAAAAAAAAGCTCTAGACAACGGAGATTCCGCAAACGCAGGGAAGGGGAGGTTAAGATCCATTCCATAACACAGAGGCATATGGAAACTCCTAAATGGTTAGCCTAGGATAATTGCTTCTGAAAATAATCACCACATGTAAGATAATAACCTACCGTCCAGGATAACCATTCTTACCTCTGATAATCGAACATAGCTGGGAACTCTTACGGCAGGAACTTTCAAATGGGAGGCATTTCAACATGTCAAATTGTTGGTGCCGATGCTATCTTTTTCCTGCTCTATTGGATCTGCAGCTGTTTCTGCTTGTCTTAATGGTTGCAGTTAACAAAATGACTGTAGGGCATTAAAACTTGGATGAATTGTCATCATCTTTAGTATCTAAGTAGAGATTTATGTAACCCTGAGGGGGTAGCTCAGCTGGTAGCAGCTCTGAGATCTCTTCCAGAGGTCCCAAGTTTGAGCCCCATCAGGGCCACTAGAGGTTTTCCCGGTCGTTAACTTGAGGGCCCATGGTACTAATCAAACAACGCTTAGATACCCATGTTATCTAAAATAAAATAAGAAATTTATGTAGACCTTCCTAATTAGGTAATTGAATTGGTTTTTTGTTTTCTGAATTTTGTTCTACTCTGCAGGATCCTTGGGATTCGAACAAGTGATCTTAGAGAAGATTTTGATTCAGTGGCTTCGGAGTCTATCAAGGGACAATCCCATTATGCTAGAAACTTACTGGAATACTGTTGCTTTAGGGCACTTGCTCTGTCAATGCAAGTACCTGGTTATTTGGGTGATAAAACATTTCGTCGCTTAACATTTGATATGATGCTTGCATGGGAGTGTCCTGCTGCTGCCAGCCAGCCGTTACTCAATGTAAGTACTTTAATATTTGTTTGAAGAAAGTTCAAATGAGTTAAGTTCATCTAGTCAAGTCATACTTGTCAATTGTCATATTTGAGTTCTTCAAGTGAGCTCTATCATCTTCCTGTAGACTCCATTCCCAGGTCTTACTTTATTTCCTCTCTATTCTCCAGCTACCATTTAACAGTATACTTTTGATTGCTAAGGGATGGATGAAACATAAGCAGTCTTGACAATAAAATAAAGACTGATCCCTTGTATGGACAATTGACCAACCAACCTTAAGATAAATGTACTATGCATATTTTTTTGTTCATGTAGAAATGCATGTTTGTGCGTGCTTTTTTTTTTTAATACCATATCCTTCTTGTATGCTGATGCTTTTTTGTTGTTTAACCTCATTGCAGGTGGATGAAGATCCTACTGTCGGGCTGGAAGCTTTCTCTCGAGTAGCACCTGCGGTTCCTGTTATTGCTAATGTAGTTATCAGTAAGAACCTATTTGATGTGCTCACAGCTTCAACTGATGGCTGGCTTCAGTACTCTGTCTACGACAAATATCTCATTGGTCTAGAAAGGTAGAATTCTATGCTTCCTGTTCTTGGTTACTTGTCACTTATCACAACAGGTTTTGAATTTTCCTTTTTTGTCCTAAGTTATTACTACCTTCATAGGATTGCCAAGATGTGATTTCAATTAAATTGGGATTTCATTTCTCTTCATGTTTCCATAAAGCTATAGATGCGTCAGATTTCCTTACTCCTATCCCTTGAGTTATCTCCATGTTATGCCCCTTGTTAAAAATGGAATGACAGATAGGATTTTATTATTTAGTATTATTAGTCTTTTAATTTGGCATAAGAGATATTCTGTATTTTTATATAGAGTAACCAGTTGTACTGCCTTGTTGTGACACCTCACAATTCGATTCATGCTGATATCAATGATTTCTATAGTGCAAGGGTCTCATCTTGAGATTTAGAGTGGGTAATTGATCATGTTTGACAGCATCTCTTCTTTTGGGCCTGATTGTGAAGAAAAGTCCATGTGGCTGTCGCTTGAAGTGATAGGTGTTGCTCTTTAAAATTTAGTGATGGGGCTAATGTTAATAACTTGTTTGGGATTTATAGAATACACTTTGTTGCTCTTGATGTTATTGCTAGTTAGTACGTGAAATAGCGTTAAGGGAAGATTTATCTGCATTTATTACTTGTTTATCCATGTTAGTTTTCAACTCCTGGCATGGTTATAGGTCCTCCCAATTGCAGGATCTTATAGGAAGCTCGAGGAAGTTGGTAATTCTCTTCTTTGAGGACATGCGTCTGGCTGTAAATATCTGTTAGTCTGTACCAGTTACAAAAACAATTTTGAAGTTGTCTTTCCTTTCCTTGCTAGTCTTTTTTTTTTTGGATCACTGCTGCTAGTCTTTTACTAGAGATACAAACGTATTAAATGTCGAAAAGTTCAACAGAGATGGATCCATATGCAGGTGAACCCTTAGAAACTTATGTAGCAGGAGTCTTACAAGTATCTCTATTGGATCTAGAGTATAATAAACGAATTTCTTCTTTCCCCCAGCTACAATCATTTTTTGCATCAGTTTTCAGTAGCTTCTGAATTGTCTGTAAACAGCCTCCACTCATCTGTAAACAGCCTCCACTCTTTACAACCCATCGTTTAATTTTCTCATATCAGCCATCTTTTCCTCTCTTGCCTTATTTTCTTTACTATCTCACTAAAAATCTTCTCTAGCCATGATCCGGGGGCGGTTGCTGATTAGATCGAGAAGATGATTAGGGATTTCTTTTCGGAAGAAGCCGATGGTGAGAAAAGGGATCATGGGTCCCTTGGAGTGCTGTGAAGGCCAAGGAGGAGGGGGTTTTGGGATTGGGGAGGATAGTTTTGAAGACCATGACTTCAGGGCTCATGGGATTAGTCGAGCACAGCCCGGACACCAAGTTATCAGAAGAACAGGTTTGAGAAACATTGCACAGGGAAGAGATTACTGTAGGAAACTGATTCCCTTTGGCATAGAATCATCTTAAGTATGAGTTACATCTGAATGGGTGGGATTTCCATAGTGCTTGAGCTGCCACACAAGCTTGTCCTGGAAGTGTTCCATCTTCCATGTGTCTGCGTTTTTCTTTACTCAGATTTCTCTTAAACTGGGAAATGGTTTTTGGATCAGGTTTTAGGAGGGCATATTTTTTATGGGTTACACCGTTACATGTTACATCTGAATGGGTGTGATTTCCATAGTGCTCGAGCGGCCACACAAGCTTGTCCTGGAAGTGTTTTTTTGTTTTTTATGTTTATTTTATTATTTTAAGATAACATGGTTGTCCAAGCTGGTTGTCCAAGCTTTGCTTGACTAATCCCATGGGCCCTGAAGTTAATGACCAGTAAAACCTTCAGTGGCCTTGAGAGTGTCCTGGAAGTTTTTTATGTGTGCATTTTTCTTTCCTTAGATTTCTCTTAAGCTGTGAGATGGCTTTCAGATCAGGTTTTGGGAGGGCAAATGGCAAGAGCAGCCATTTTGTGAGAGATTTCTGTGCCGGTACCAGACTAACCAGCTGTCATGCAGGCATGAGGGACAGGTCTCTCATTTTCTTAGTGTAGACAACTCTTAGGATCTTTCTGAGTTTTATTTGCCGTTGACAGCCTGACAGGTTTGTAGAAACCTGTATTTACGGAGGTCCTTTCAGGAGTAGGAGTCTGGAAGATGAGGATGTTACCTCCTTGCTGTAGTTTCTAGAGCTGTGTAGCTTCTGGATAGGGACGATTCTAGGAGAGGGATTGGTGATTAATCTGGAGTGTTTCCCTACAGGTCTTTTCTTTAACATTCTGGTCTGCCAGCACAACAGCCTAACTTCCCTATTGTGAGGTGATTGTGGAAGGCGAATGACCTGCCAAAGTATAGGCTTTTATGTGGATGGTGGTGTTGAACAGGATTAATAGTTTAATACTAATGACTTGCGTCAGCGACTCAGTGCCGAAGGCCAAATCCAGCCCTGTCACCTGATATCTGTATGCTCTGTCGGGCTAGCAGTGACTCCTCTGAGCTGTGAAGTTGCGCAGAGTCTTTGGAGCAGATTATCTGATATCATTGGTGAGGTTTGGGAGTACCCAGATAGGCAGACATTGTTATGGAGTTTCTGCAAGCAAGGCGTGTGGGACTTGGGAGGAGGGGGGGGGGGAGGAGAAGAAGAAGAAGTTGCTGGTGGACGGGTGCTATTTTTGCAGTACTTTGGTGTATCTGGCTAGAGAGGAATGTTAGGGTCTTTTCTGGTATTTCTATGTCGTTGATGTGTTTTGGGATAGGGTGGTCCACTTGGCTTCCTTGCGGGCTAAGGCTGCTGGGTGTTTACGTATCCTCTTACACAAGTTATGCTTAAATAGACTCCTTTCGAGGACTCCTTGTCCTCTTATGGTGTAATTCTGTTGAGTAAGTCTTGTGACCAACAGACCAACTCAAAGAAAAATGGGATCAATATTTATATATGTAGGGGTCACTTTTTAGGAGGAGTGACCCTTATTTCACTAAAAAGTGAAATCGTCTCACCAAAAGTTACAAAAAGATCGTCTTATACAAGTTCTTGTGAATTTTGTTTTTGTTTCTGTTTCTATTACTATTACTGTTACTATTACTTTCTCTTTTTTTTCTGAAATAAACTTATTTTAGAATGTGAAAGTTATATCCATAAATCATTATCAGAAAGTTACATTGTCCTTCCTCACTTCTGCAGCTGAATGTAAAAATGAGCTAGTAATTAATGTCCCCGTCTAAAAAATTAGTCTTGCTAAGAGAGACATTTTGGTTTTCTTTGGGGCAATGAAGGGAGTATCTGTAATACAAAGAGTACCGATCATTTGATTGCATTTACAGTTCCATAGTTGTATTATATGCTCCATGATTATGGAGTTGCTATGGTTCTGCCAATCAATGTAGATCCTATCTGTTTGCTGATTATTGCTTTTTAAACCGTTTTTGACTGATTCATATGCCATCTTGATAGGAATGATGTTTGTAATAATGATCTCCTAATATCTTTAAGCCATGGTGCATACCTTATTCGTGATCTTATCTGTCATACTTTGCAGGTCAATAAAGAAATTGAAGACTCAGTCTGAGTCATCATTGTTGTCTGCACTACGATTAGATAGAAGGGAGAAAATAGTGGAATTGGATGGCACAGTAACAACCCAACCAGTTCTTCAACACGTAGGAATGTCTACGTGGCCTGGTGAGCTGTTTGTAATAATTAAATTTTTTACACGCATAATTGAAAACACTTCCATTCAAGAAGATTCTTCACTTTGGATATTGACTAATTTTAGACATTACAAAAACAGATTCTTATGAAAGTTCCCCTCCGCCCCAAAGAAATCTAAAAATATGGTTTTTGCATTGTAACTCGATATATTTTCTAATAATTATAGTCGAAATAGTTAGCATAGGCAGTGAAATATGGACAAGCTTTTTGGGACAGAGGCAGTGCTATTTTCATGCTCAAAATATATGTTGCCCATATTTGTACTGATGCTTTCAGCTAATGGACTATGCTCATGCAAATCTTCAACTAAGTTCTTATCTTTTCCCTCGACTTCTGCTCGTTCAATGCAGGGAGGCTAATTCTGACTGATCATGCACTTTACTTTGAGCCACTAAAAGTCGTCTCTTATGATAAAGCTATACGATATGACCTTGCAGACGATTTGAAGCAGGTTGTGAAACCTGAATTGACAGGTCCATGGGGCACTAGACTTTTTGATAAGGCTGTCTCGTACAAGTCTATTTCCCTGTAAGAAAAAATTGCATATTCATTAGGTTTATGGTTTATGCTCTCGTGTTCATTAGATTGTGATATACGCACAGAAAAACATTTATCCTTCAGATATATGTTTAGTGTAACTGTTGACCATGTATTTTGCTGATTCTATTTTACCATTATGTTTCAGACCAGAAGCGATAGTTATGGAATTTCCGGAGCTTAAAGGGCATAGTCGGCGAGACTATTGGTTGGCTATTATACAGGAGATTTTGTTTGTTCACAGATTCATACGCAAGTACAGAATAGTTGGTCTTGAACGCGAAGAAGCACTTTTGAAAGCTATACTTGGGATTTTGCGATTACAGGCCATTCTAGATATGAGTTCAATAGGTCCTGTGCGCTGTGAAGCTCTTCTTCTTTTCAATCTTTGTGATCATCTCCCTGGTGGTGATATGATACTAGAAACTCTGGCGAACATGTCTATGTCAAGGGAATCAGACAGGACTAATAGTCCTCGACTGAAAAGTGGCTTGTATTCTAGTTCAGCTTTAGCCATCGCTTCTAATTTAGGATTTGGAGTTGGTTCTAGTGATCTTAGTAATCAATCCCTTCTTGTGGGTGAGATTGCAGTTGGGGATATGACTCTGCTAGAGAAGGCAGTGAATGAATCTAGGAGCAGCTATGAAAAGGTTGTCCTAGCCCAGGAAACAGTAAATGGAGTAAAAGTTGATGGTATTGATACCAACTTGGCGGTGATGAAGGTACTATTTATATTATTTTATTTGAGTTTACCATCTCCCTTACAATAACGGATACTAGTAAATTGGCAGTGTTATCAGTTGAACCAAGGTCACTGCCAAGCTAATTTGGTAAACCAACTTATTGGGAAGCAGTTGCATGATGTTTCTAGGCAATCACAGTATTGGCTATACAAACGGATGGAGTAATTGTGATAAGTAGAACTCAAGTTTTAATGGGTTTGGTCACCAGTAAGCTGAACGATGTTGGTTTATGTTCCCTTAGTATAATTTGTTTTTGGATGAACAGATGAACTGCTTTCTTTATCATGTCCATTGATGTGAGGGTTATCTCATGATTGTTCATTGAGATTCTGCTATGCTTCCTGGATGTAATAGCTGTTTATATTCTCAAAATATTTCTGTTTACCTACTTTTTCCATAATTTTTTTCAGGAACTACTTTTTCCCGCTGTAGAACTTTGCAAGTTTCTCTTTTCTCTGGCTTATTGGGAGGAGCCCTGGAAGTCTACGATTTTCTGTGTGGCCTTCACATATGCTATTTTTAGGTAAGTTCTGGGACTAAACCTTTTATTTTATATTTATAAATTTCCTTATCTAAAAATAAAATAAAAAATGAATCGTTACCCAGTTCAAGGGCAGGCTTGCCTCAATCTTTATTCAGTTGGCTATTTGATTGCGCAACGCCGTAAGCATCTAGGACCTAGGTGCTCCAGCCTTTAATGAAGAGTGATAAGTAGGGCATGGGAAATTGTTTTTACTGCTGAATCATGGGATTAGTATACGTTTCTGCGTTCTCAGGTTTTAGTGTTTCTTGATGTATTTTCATCTTCCTTATATATTATAGTATATATATGAGTAATCCCCGTTAAAATATATAAGAAACAGTAGCCAATATCACTACGTATGAAGACCTAGGTTGTGAATTTCAAATCTGCAAATAAAACAGAAATTGAATGTGAGGGTGGCTATCAGGATATTGTTAGAATTTCATAGTATGCGGATGACTATAAATTCAACAAGTTTTTCTCCTTGATAACTTATTGACTATACATTTGCAGGGGATGGCTTGTCTACATTCTTGCCCTGCCACTGGTCTTGGTTGCTGCTTTTATGGTATTGACACGGTGGTTTAGCCAAGGCCGACCCCTTGTAGAGGTCAAGGTAATAGCTCCTCCACCGAAGAGTGCCATGGAACAGCTTTTGGCAGTTCAGAATGCAATTTCTCAAGCTGAAGAGTTCGTCCAATATGGAAATATTATACTTCTCAAGATACGCGCCTTGTTGTTGTCCATTTTCCCTCAGGTATTGATCTCTGCCTTCGCTTTTTCTTCTTTGAATCTGCATTAGTCGCTCGTAAATGCCGCTCCCCCCCTCTCTTTTTCTTGCTTTAAAGTGCTTAGTATTATCGATAAATTGATTATAAACTTGTGCGTTTGTTGTTTGGTGAGTAGGCTAGTGAGAAATGTGCAATAGTGCTTCTACTCATTGCTGTGGTGATGGCATTTGTACCAATGAAGTACACAATACTACTGAGCTTTCTAGAAGCGTTCACGAGGTATTCACCTTTGAGGAAAGCGAACACAGAGAGATGGGAGAGGAGATTTAGAGAGTGGTGGTTTAGCATTCCTGCAGCCCCTGTTGCACTTGAAAGAGACAATGAAGATAAGAAACGAAGATAGTAACACACTCCATATAATACTGTTGTAAATTAGTACAGCAAAGTGTTTGTTGGTTGTAACAAAGTTTTGTGTTAATAAAGGTGTTTATGTAGTCTGCGATGGGTACATCGGGAAGTGTAAAGTTTAGCTGTATAAAGAATAATGGTTCCCTTTGCTCCTATCTTCCCCGTGCTTACTGTAAACTCCTCACTAATGCTCAGTCAGTGGGTAAACTTTGTGCTCCAAAGTATCATCGCGTCTAGATGAGGGCTCACCTTCCTAAACACACTCCCTTTCATTTCCAAAGTATGTGCTCCACTCTGGTTTACTTCCATTTTTTACTAGGGAAACTTTGGTTCACTATATCCTTCGAGTCATATGCGACTCCCTTTACGGATCTTTTCACATAGAGTGCATTCGAGTTAAAATGACGGTCCAACAGTATGCCAAGAACCAGTAGAAGAAGATCTACAATTCTCAACCGGTGTAAAAGACATCAGATACTCCCATGAGAAACCTAAAGCATAATAAATCTTTTCCCCTCAAAAGTCAAAACTACAGAGCTAAATTGGAGAGTTTGATCAAAAATTTAAGTGAGGCCTTTGAGGGAACATGCAACAAAATTAAGGTTTAAAGACAACTTAACATTGAGGAGTATTAGGTTTCATCCTCAGAGTCAGAGCTCAGAGGTAATCCAATGGAGCGAAATCTAGGAGCTTTTTCATACTTTGAAAAACATTAGATTTTCGAAGTTCGTAATTGTTTGCACTGCATCTATTGCTTCTAATAATGAGTGTTCTGTGAGCTATTGACTTAGCTGAAAATGTTGTTTGCATGTTCTACCGTTTCACATTACATTGATCCTGCATAGAGCATCAATTCTTTCCCTCTAGAACACAACCCCAGGGTTATATCTTTTAACTTACCCTTCTCATTGAGCCTGATTTCTGGACATCTACACATGAAACATGATCGCAGCCATCACTGGCCTAAGAGCTTGTGTACGTCTACTGAATCTGGACATGTTCCATTTTCTTATGGCTTGCCGACATTGCTACAACCACTAACTTCTATGCTACAAAATTTAGTCGGTTGTCCAACAACCATCCTGCTGAAGTCACAGCAAAAGTAAAGGTGCTCAGAACTTTCAGATGCTTGTGTGCATACCAGACACAATCATCATAATTAACCGATCTTGATTTTAAAAAGCTGCATCTGCTTTGAAGTTTATATGATGCATCATCTGCCAAAAAGTATACAGGTGCTTGGGAACAGTCAGGCGGTTTCAGACCATACCCCCCATCTTACAGTACACATCTATGTGCGACAAAGCCACTTCTAATCAAAGGCTATTGAGTATACCCTTGAAGTCTTAAGACCCGGCATCACATTCACAAACATAGCGACCCAGTTAAAGAGCAGAAGTTGCTTCCGTGATTGACTAGCATCAACCAGACACTAATAAGTCCACCAAGAGGACTTCAAATACACATGCACAGTTAACCCATATAACCCAAGGAAGATTAACCTTCGAAGCAAAATACCAGATAGATTTTCGCTATAGCAGCATCACTCTGTCCAACACTGCCTATGACATCCAAGCCCCCTTGTATGCTTACAAACCAGGTGACATGCCACAGAAAGTCCCTAGATCGACTAACCTTTCTTATCATCTTAGAAAACCAAATACTTAGTTCCTGTCATACTCATCCATTCCCCGCTTTCCAACTTCGAGTAGCAGATCCAGCATAAAGCTTGTCATTAGTGTATTATAGCAATATATGTAAGCATATTACCAACAATCCATGTACATAAAGTCACTTCAAAACACAGGAATTAACTTCCTGCAAGAAGTGACTTCCCCCACAACTTAACATTGAGGTATTAGGTTCCATCCTCAGAGCTCAGAGGTAATCCAATGAATAGAAATCTAGGGGCTTTATCATACTTTGGAAAACAACATTAAAGTTTCGAAAGTTCTTAGTTGTTTGCACTGCACCCACTGTTTCTAATGAGTGTTCTGTGAGCTATTGACTTAACTGAAAATGTTGTTCAGTTCTACCGTTTCACTTTATATTGATCCTGCATAGAGCATTATTTCTTTCCCCCTGGAACACAACCCCTGGGTTATAACTTTCCCTTCTCATGGAGCCTTATTTCTAGATATCCACACACGAAAAACTATCGCAGCCATGTAGCTAGCCACCACTGCTCAAAGAGATTGTCTACGGCTACTGAATCTGGTCATGTTCCATTTTCTTATGGCTTGCTACAATCACTAACTTCTATGCTACAAAAGTTAGCTTGGTATACAGAATGTTTGTAGCCATTATAATAATTTAAGTCAATTGTCGTTCAACAACCATTTTGCTGAACTCACAGCAAAAGTAAAGGTGCTCAGAAGTTTCAGACGCTTGTGTGCATAGCAGACACAAATCGTCATGATTAGCAGATCTTGATTTTAAAAGCTGCATCTATTCTGAAGCTTATATGATGCATCATCAATTAAAAGTATACTGGTGCTCGGGAACAGTCAGGCGGTATTAGACCATACCCCCCAACTTACAGTACACATATATGTGCCACAAAACCACTTCTAATTACAGGTTATATATTGAGTCAAGTCTTAAGACCCAGGCATCATGATTCACAAACATAGCGAGAGTTAATAATTAGCATATATCTCTTACCTATCAAAGTTGCTTCCACGACTGATTAGCATCAACCAGACACTATTAAGTCCCCCAAGAGGACTTCAAATACACATGGTTAACACACTTAACCAAAAGAAGACAATCCTTCGAAGCAAAATTTCAGATATATTTTCCCTATAGCAACATAGTCTATGACATCCATGCCCCCTGCATGCTTATAAACCAGGATGCCAAAGAAAGTCCCTTTCTTATATATCGTCTTAGAAAACCAAATGCTTGATTGTCATACTCAGCCATTCGTCGCTTTACAACTTCAAGGAGTAGGTTCAGCATTAAGCTTGCAAGTAGTGTAAATAGCAAAATATATGTAAGCATATTATCGACAGCGAATGTACATAGTCACTTCAATATACAGATTTGCATATGTATACAACTGTTCATATTTGTAAAGTGATCAAGTTTATTTGATCACGGTACATATATCGGCCTTCTGCAAAATCCTCTGCATAACATCATCTAAACTATTTATCAAACTGACAAGATTGAATCACAATCTTAATGTGAAGTGTAAACACTGCAACAGAAGAGGGTAAATGAAATGATTGACATCCAAAAACAATCAATTCAAATATATTCAATTGTTACAATGAATGCAAAAGGTTACATGTGTGTAGTATCTCTTATTGAAAAAAATCTATAGCTAACAATCTGCCAGCTAACTTACTGCGGGAAAATGATGACAATATTGGTTCAAGCTAAGGATCCAAAATTATTTGATCATGAAAAAAATCAACTCAAAACTGTAACTCCTATGTATATCATCATCTGTCTATAACTAAACCTTTAACTAATGTGATTATTGTAAGGCAAATTAAAATCAATGTGATCATAGAGAGCAGGATCAGCACCACAGCATAACAAATCTGCAGAATTGGCCATGTTGTAGAAGGGCAAACTGGGAAACAAAGGGCTTGGAGGTGGGGCCGTGGCTAGCGGGTCCAAAAGTGGGGGACCCACACAAGAACTCAGCTGGCCCACACCAACCTCCCCTGTGTTACCACTGCTACAATTCTCGTCCGTAATCACGGATGATGATTCATTATCATCATTGTTATTGTTACTGCTATTGTTATTAATGTTACTATTGTTGTTGTTATTATTACCTGGGGTCGCAATCTTAACCATAGATTTATGATCGCTATACGGCATATGGTGGGACCCTCGGTCCCTACAAATCTTGTTGGATCCAGGGTCCCTCTCGCGGTCCGAGGTTGCCACATCGGACCGCGACATGCCGGTTAGTTTTTGCACCAAGGCCATGAAGTCCTTAGGATTGGTATGAATGACTTTGGGGGAGTGGGTGTAGATGATCACCGGTCCTCGCTGTTGGTGGTGGTGGTTGGGCTTATTATTAGGCCCACCCGCCCCCACGAGCGAGGACACGGATCCCGATGATGATGAGGAAGTTGGGTATAATGATGATGATTTCTTGATAACATGGGACTCTTTGTGCATCTTCAACAATGGATTACATACACCTTTATTATATGATCCATTATTGCTATTGCTATTATTGTTGTTGCTGTTGTTGTTGTTGTTGTTGTTGTTGTTGTTTAAGGTTGTTGTTGTTTCTCTCTTCACAAGGTGGTGGTGGTGGCCATGGTGGTGGTGATCTGGTTGAAATTGTGTAGGACTCATGCTTTAATTTTTAGCATAAGAAGAAAAAAAATCCTTAAGGCTGGCAAAACAGAACAACAAAGCCTAAAATAGAAGTCTTATAGTTTTACTATGATTCTCTATTGATGAGTGGTAGAAATGAAGGTTGGTTTTTATAGGTAACAATGGAACCTAGCTAAGCTCTAAGAAGAAAAACATAATTAAATTATTATTCTATTTCTTTCTATGTATTTCATGATAAACGTGCTGATAATGAGAAATTAAATAAATGAAGATTTGTTTTGTTTTTAATGGAATTATGTGTTTTTATTGTTTTTTATTTTTTTGATTGGTTAAATGGGATTATTGATAAAGGAGATGGAGAGACTATGGAGAGTGTGGCTGTTAAAAGTTGGAGAGGTTCTCGGGAAGAAGTTGGTAGCAGCTCTCCCCAGATGTTGTGATCCCATGATTTGTCGGCTGCCAATAACAATATATAGACATACATCACATTATGGATCTATGAATTTTATTAGCTTAAATAATTACAATGTGTGCATGCATATTATATGTCGTACATCCAAAAGTTTTATAAATAAAAAAACATAAAGTTTTATAAATAAAACAAAAAAAAAATACTACTAGATATGTTATGGAGTATATGGTTTGCATTTCATTTTAAAAGAAAACATAAGGAAAATATTTGGTTTTTTTTTTTTTTTTTTTTTTTTTTTTTTTTTTTTTTTTTTTGAGAGTTATGGAACTAAGGAAAAGTTAGCTAACTAGAGCCTAGACATGTTATAAGTTATAATCGTGTACCATGTCTTTGACATACGACTCCTAGCTCAACAAGCAAGATGACCTTCTAAGTACTTTCAACGAGTGGCTTTCATTATTGATATTTTCTTTCAGCACATCTTTGTGTGCTGGATGAGTTAGAATTTATAAGCATGTGAAAAAAAAAATGTAACTTATTTCGTTACACCATTATGTTAGATGGGATTTATTTTTAGGTAAGGTATAAAGAGTTAGACAATATGTTAAATGTTGATTGACGTAGTATTAATCCCTCACCTATACCCTCTAGTCCTCTACAGTATGTTATAGCTAGTGTGCCCAATTCATTAAACTTTATTTTGGTAAAGTAATAACATATAACAACTGACTGGCTTAATGAGCAAGGTTACACTCATAATCCTATGATGAGTTAGGTTTTATACTTAAATCATCTCAAATCTTCACCATAGCAAAGGCAACTCAATTTTCATTTGATGCTGTCTGATCTTATCAAAACATCCAATTACTGAGGCCTGATCCAAATCTGCTCCTCAAACGGTACTGCAGCCTCTTTAGAAGGTTTAGTGCCGCACTTGAGGCAGTTAATGTTTCTTCTGAAGTTCAGATAATCACACCTGTCAAAGGAAAATAGGTAAATGTAGCTTGACATCAATTCCATAGCGTCAGTGACTTGATGAATATGATTGGTACAGTCAAGACACAGATATACAGATAGAGAGAAAAGGCCTTACTTGGGACACTCCCATTCTCCAGATTGTAGAGTCCCCGCAGGTCGGGGATCCTCGCAGCTAAAACAATTCCTTCTGCTAGCAAAGTTCATACAATTGAAGGCTTGAAGCTTCCCTCCTTGCTTCTAAAATCGAAAGATAAAACAAACTTGTGAGAGGCATTTGGGTTTCTGGCCAAGTAAGTGTACACTTGCTTCTTTGTAGGAGTAGGACTGTTACTGCCAATCGTGCTTGAGCTGAAAAACAAGACAACACATGCATACAAGTATACAACAGCTTGTTATAGGAACCCTTAGAGGACGATAAGTCTAAAGAAACATTTTCACTTATTAAACCCAAAATTGTTTAATATAATCTTCCTTTATTTGGGCTTCATTTGTCTATGGAAATACTGAGTTTAATTTGAGAACAAACCGTGAATAAAAAAGAAAAACATAAATTTTAATTTCAATTCTAATTCTAATTCTTAATTGAAATCATGATGGTTTAGTTTAGATTTTACAATCATTCAAAAGTTTTTACGATATACTGAGAGATAAAGATTTGAGAAAGAGGGATGAGGTTATTTTCAAATAAAAGGGGTATTTTGGGGAGTTTTATAATAAAAATATTTACGTTTAGTAATCTAAGTTTTACATTAAGCAATTTCGACAAAATGTTATAGCTCTGTGCATTTCCCAAATATTTATTACCATTAAGTTTTTCTATTAGGAAACAATTTTGACCCTAGGTGACGATCCGAGATGACAACTTCACTCACACCCATAGAATATCGACTTTATCCAAGTCGAAATAAATGAATATGGATCGGATATGGATATAATTGGATCGACTCTTGGACTTTTCTCAGTAGATCCACACTAAATGTTGTGCCGGCCTCAAAGTTATAATGTGAAAATATTACTCCCTTGGTCCTCGCTCCAAGCACCCGTGCGCCAAAACAATAGTACTTCTCTCTCTCCCCATATGTTGTGATCAGCAAATAGTCTGGCCATCAATATCAATGGTACGTAATGCTTTGTACTATGTAAATTTCCCCTCTTTAATTTGTGGGTGGCTTGTTTTCCTTTTGGGTATAGTTTTTGATTTTGAGTTGATCAGTACGTTGATTTGATTAAATGACGAGTAAATCCAACAATGCCGTGGATATATTCCTTTTCCTTAAAATTAAAGCAAATCATACAGAATTTGAGCACCCCTTTAAGTTGGAATGGTATTAAATCTGTTTTCTTTAGTTTAAGTCTTGTTTGAATTTGATGTCTTGTTTTTTAATTGACTTTGTAGGGTTTGTGTTCTTTTTTTTGGTGGGATATTTACAAAAAATTGCCGCCATCAGACATTTAGTCGTGCTCTGTCGGGATAGTTAGGTTTGTGAATATTGTTCTCTCAAAGGTTTGGATGGCTAAGGTTTTTCATAAACCGGCAAATCTCGTGTGAGACCAACTCACCATTTTAAGGGGTCTCTATTTAGAATTATAGTTTTTTAGTGACCCTTGGTTTCACTCAAAGTGACCCACGTGTCACATTTAGAATGTTGGCACTTGAGGTCCACAGTTATTGGAGTTTGCATTTGCCTGTATGCTTGAGTTTTGCATTTGCACTATGGCTATGCTTGAACTTTTCAAATGTACACAATTGGAGATTGCAATTTGCAATATTGTTCTTCGAAGAAATCATGTTGGTGACTGGGGGACTCAGGTATCCTATCAAAAAAAAAAAAAAAAAGACTGGGGGACTCAGGTAGTAGCTAGATAGTAGATACCCTTCTTTTTGGTTCAGCCTACACAAAGTGTGGTGAAAGAATTCGCCTTAATGTGGAGCATCTGGTTAGAGTATTCCATAGTTCCATAGTACAATGTAAAGAAACACATCACATCTGTCCTAACCCTGCTTGGCACTTCTCACAGCAGTCTTCATAGCATATCATTTTGAGCTGAGAATTGTTATTTTGAGGCATTTGTATGCACTTGTGGTTAAGAATGCCTTAGGTTTGTACTTGTGCATTTCCTATAACTTAATCTACTAATGCTGCTTGGGATGCTGATAGAGTTTCTATTTGAGGAGCTCCAAGGATGGGAAGATGAAAATGAACTTGTAATTTCTTGATCAATGATGACTTGCGGCCGCAGGTGAGTACATATGTTTATGGCCATTTAGCTCACTGATACTATCATGTTTGGATGATGCTGGTGTTGCTTTCTTATGGGAAGTGGGAACTGAATGCTAGCAAGGCTGTGTAGAATTTAGCAGTATCTGACATGTTTCTTGTCATTCAATTTTAGCAAGCCCCGCTTCTGGAGCTGCCTTGTCATGGAAACATTCTTCTTGTTGACATGGTTTTCATTCCATAGGCTGTTATTGTCTTTTCCATATGTTCAAGTAACTAATCCTGGATAGGTCTCATGTGTTCTTATATTACATTTCTTGAGAAATCCTTTTTGCACTCGGTTCATGTTGCTTCTATTACTGTTTATTCTGGGTATTGGAATATCCATTACAACTGAAGCTAAAAGAGTCAATATTGACAAACTTTGAACTTTGGATTAAAATGGACTAAATTAAGATGCCTCACTAAATCAAGATGAATAATATTTTCTTGCATACAGACTTATGTGTCCCTGGGCGTTTGTCAGAATGTCTCATGGTAATGTCTTGCTTTAATGTGAAATTCTGCTTATAATATTTATGTTTCTAGATTCCCTACAAGAAATCACAACTGAAATTCCATGAGGATCCCATTTTCAAAGAGGCTGCACAGAAGGCAGGGGTGAAACTTCAGGTAAGTAGCTTAATTTGATTACTGTATCTATCTGTATGTCTGAGGGCCATTGAGGCTCTTCTGAGAGTAATGTCTAGAACTTCGTCTTGGATGGAATGAGTAATGACAAATACAAGTATACGAGGTGTCGTTTGGCTAGGTCTAATCATTGTTGGTTCAGGATGGGAATTGGCTAATTAATTTGGTCCAACCTATCTGAAACAATTACATGTTTGGTACAAATACTGGTTCAGAGGAACTAGCCCTCAGTAAAATCTCATGGTAATTTACGTATGAAGATGTTTTATTACATTATTTGGGCAGAAAACCTGTTATCTTGTTACATTTCCCTACCATTCTGCTGATTCGTGATTTTGAGTTTTATGTCGAACAGCATTCTAAAACTTTAGATACAACCAGTCAGGTCTATGGATTCAACTGAGTTGCATTCAGGTCTATGGTCCTGTATTCTTGGAAATTATGAAGTCAGCTGAGTTGATATCTAGAACACTTGTAGAATTTGGGCAATGCACCATCATAGCACTTTTAAATGAGAAATACAGCTTGTTCATGCACATTGACATACTCATCAAGTAGAGGTGCCGAGGTGGTCTCTTTCGAACCCAAAGAAAAATGTGAAATAACACTAGAGGTCCTAGCTTAGAAACGCTATGTAAGAAAACTGATACCAAAATACATCCCATTCATTTTAATTTTTTATTATGGTCATTGCCGTAGTGGCAACAGATCAAACCAATCAAGACGCTTGAACTCCAATCCTTCCACTTCCTCAGTTTCCTGCTGCTCTGACTCATTGTATGATGCTGGTGTTCCTTTCTTATGGGAACGGGAACTGCTTACTAACAAGCTAGGCTGTGTAGGATTTAGTAGTGTGTCTGACATGCTTCTTGTCATTTCATTTTGGCATGCCCCGCTTGTGGAGCTGCCTTGTCATGGCAAATTCTTCTTGTTAACACAGGTTTTATGTTCAAGTAATACTAACATGGTGAAACTTCAGGTAAGTAGCTTAATTTGGTTACTGTACATCTGCAAGTTCGAGGCTCTTCTGTGAGTAATGTCTGGAACTTGGTCTTGGATGGAATGAGTAATGACAAATACTAATGAATCAGTCTTTAATTTCCCTTTTACATGTCACCAAATTACCTGCCTAGTCATGCTCTTGTCGGAAATTGTTGGCCGGAGATAGGGTGGTGTCATTGCTAAAATCGCAATTGGTGATATCTTCTAAGGAATACTACACAAACACAATTTTAGAAGAGAGCTTATTTTACTCAACAACAAGAACAACAACAACAACAACCCAGTATATCCCACCGAGGGCGGGGTCTGGGATAAAATGAAAACCAACACTAAACACGTCTAGGAGAAGGCTTATTATATTACTACTAATACATAGTCTCCCTGACTATGGCTCTTGCTCTCTTCACATCAGATCAGCCTGATCAGCAATGCTCTGCTATTGCTTACTCTGTGCATATTCCGTGAGTTTTGTCACAAAATTGACAGCCTGCATCTACGCAGCGAGCATCATTCAAGCAGCCGATTTGTGCACAAGGTCGCATGAGTTTACGGAGAATGTTCCATGTCAGAACGTTTCCTCCTCTTCTGCCCAGTATTGCTGCTGCTATCTCATAATTCATCAGTGCCTCATTTTCATCAGTATAATCAAGATCCTTTTTGCAACTCCCCATCTCTGATATATAAAACAAGTATAAATATAATGAGAATCATTCACCGTACCAGTAATTAATGAGAATTACATACCCCATTTCAGCATAGAGAAGGCAGAACGAAGGGTAGTGTACAAGCTTATGCTAAAGTTAAGTTAGCTTAGGTTACTAAATAAAGTGGATAGCCAAACTAAACATAACAACTGTACAAACTTATATTGATAAAATGACAAAATGTGGTCCTGGTTCAGTCAATTTGTTGTCATTTTGAATAATCATCAATCTGGACCTTTTTATTCCATTAATAAACGGTAAGTCGATAGGGCCCCTCATCGCGAAAGTAATACCTACAACTGTTCATCAATCTAGACTTGCTTGTGTTTATTAATCAATTCCATGATTGTGCTATTTTCCATTTGAAGCTTTGGAGGGCAAATTGAAGTGCATGAGCTTATGCAATGCTGTAGATATGTATGATATTAATTAAGCGAAAGATTCATAAAAGAGGATTTTTGTATCAAACTGTGTATCGCACGCAAATGTAACTAGTTAATATAGAAAATAGCAGTGGAGTATATAGCATGAACTAATAATGGAAGATAGAAGAAAAAGTGGCTCACCGACGAGGGTGGTAGTAGTAACAAGGAAGAGGAGGAAAGCCACCTTAACCGAAGAAGAAGATGCCATCTTTAATTAATTATGATCGATTTATGTGTTTAATACTACAAGTCTATGATGTAGTCTTATATTGTTTGCATTGGTATTTATAGGGAGGGCTCTCCCTTGAGTTCTTCACCTCAAAGCCAAGGTTTTTCACATGAGTCATAGCACCAATAATGGAGGACATGTTCTTACATGAGAGATTAGAGCATCTAATTTCAAAAAATATACTGTATCACTTATCCGATACAACTACTACATACCCCAAAAAAAATAGATAAAAATTCTTAATGACAACCACATCACGTTAAAACATGTACTTTTTCCTAATTAATAAACAAAAAAACGTGTACTTCTAGATATATATACTGATACATTAACCATTAAATTATCCATCGGAAAACGTATCCTCATATTAGATTATTAGTTGCATTTATTATTATTATTATTTTTTTTACTATTGCGCTAATAGTTTAAACCCACGAAACTAACTATGGGATAAGTCTCAAAAAAAAAAAAAAAAAAGAAAAAAGGTATGGTGAGTCGGATTTGCATGGAATACTTATTATCTATCGAGTCCGGTTCGAACTACATTCATCCCTAGACATTTGGTAAATTTAAGATCATATTTTAAACCTTTTAGAACTTGAAAATGGGGTTAAGGAGGAGATATATGGAATGATTTATGAGGGAAATATATATTAATCTCGCTCTCTACAGGTACAATATTGGCCTCAATACTTGATACCAGTAGTTGGAGTTGAATAACACTAGAGGTGTAGATTGCACCACAACTCTGTGAGAAACAACCATGATTTTGTTTAGCAAAATTAGTTGTAACTGTAACTGTCAAATGTAAATAAAGGAAAGAAATTAGTAAAAAAAAAACTGCTACAAAATGCTACAAGTTGTAACTGTCAAATGTAAATAAAGGAAAGTAATTAGTAGAAAATTGCTAAAAACTGCTACAAAATGCTAATAACCTAGACGTAGTTGTAGTTGTGGGTGAAAACTTGTAGAGATAGCTTTCGCAAATTAGCTTTGGTGTAGCTGCAAATTAAAAATCATGTGGCAAACTGTTTGGTAGCAGAGAGCTAGTACAAAATACTAGTTGTAATAGCTTTTATTGAAAAGCTAGTTGTTCGCACCAAACATAGCTCATATCAGGTAGGGGATGATGTAGCCTTTGAGTAACGGGGGAAGTACCTCCACTAAGATATGGAATAGAAGGATTATATTTTAAGGGGTTGAGAGGGTCCCCATTATTTGATTAATTATTCTTGATTTTATTAATTATTTAGGCTATGTTTGGCACGAACAGCTAACTTTTCAATAAAAATTACATATTCAAGCTTGCAACTAGTATTTTTTTACTCTCTACTTCCAAATAGTTTGTCATTAGATTTTCAATTTGAAACCACAGCTGCAACTAATTTTTTGAAAGCTATCCTTACAAGTTTTCACTTGCAGCTACATCTTAGCATTTTGTAGCAATTGTTAGCAGTTTTCTACTAATTTCTTTCCTTATTTACATTTGACAGATACAACTACAACTAATTTTCCTAAACATAGCCTTAGTATCTACTCTGATTATTTATCCTGGATCCGCCACTTTGTCAAGAGTGCTTACCTTATAACCGTGATCCTAAGCCTTCACATACAACTATACAAGCTAAGACATCAACCAAAATACTCGTACCAAACCTACAAGGACTTCTTGCAGAAACTCAATAATGGAGAAAAGGAAGCAAATGTCTCTTAGCTTGGTGAACTAAATAATTTTACTTGCTTAAATAAACGACTAAACGTTCAATAACTTGCTAATTGAGTAAAGACCTTTCCTACATTTGCTTATGCTCGTAAACTCAAGAAGAGCATCAATAACTGCCTAGCTATCAGTTACACATGGGGCTTTTGTTCAAATATTTTCTAATCAAATAACATATTCAACCAAAATTTGATAAAAATAATTTCAAGTTTGAATGATCAGACAAAAATAATCCCAAGTTAAAATGTGTACAAAAATAATCCGAAGTTGTCATTTTTATCAAAAAAAAAAACCCAGTTTAACTCGGTTAAGAATAACGCTAATTATTGGATCTGCTTGCCGTTAATTATCATAGTATTAATGTTTATTAATTCTTAATAATAAGAAAATTTTAAAAAATGAATAAAAATTCCACCACTCAGATCAAATTTTCCTCTCTCATTCTTCTTCTCTTCTCACGCAGCAGCCCACCACCCACCTCACCCTCAGCCACCAGTCCACCACCACCAAGATCGATCACCCTCTCCCATGTCCCTCCTCACCATCTCAGCAACCAGCCACAACTCTACCACCACCAGTTCCACCTCCAGCTCCTTCACCACTCTCCACCATCGTCCCCCCCCCCCCCACCACTCCCTTTCCTCTCCCAAACGCCATCCACCACAACCACCACTAACCCCACAATATCATGACCCGAATCCACGGGAATATCTCATCACGTCTCAAATGAGGATTTAGTTTAATTAGAGTTAATTAAGTAACAGATTAGAGCGTTTAAGTTAACGGTCCATTTTTATGATAAAAATGACAACTTGAGATTATTTTTTTACACTTTTCAACTTATTAAATAGGAGTAATAAAATGAAAGTAGAAAATGGCATGAATTAATAATGCGAGAGGGAAAAAAAATTGGCTCACCAAAGAGGGTGGCAGTAGTAACAACAAGAAGGAGGAGGACAGCCAACTTAACAGAAGAAGGTGCCATCTTTAATTTTGATCGATCTATTTGTGATGCAGTGTTACATTGTTTGGTCTCAAGTCCTTCCTATTTATAAGCAGGCTCTCCCTCGAGTCCTTGAGAGTGGCGGGTCCACTCTCCACTAATTTCACTTGAAATTTTCACTCCAAAAACAAACAAAAAAAAATCACTTGAAATTCTTTTTTCGAAAAACTTCCTTCATAAAATATTTTATAATTTGATTATTCAAAAAATGTATATTATAAGAAAATGCACCTACTTAACTTGATTTTCACATGGTTATTCTTATCCAAAATTTTAAAAAATATTACATGTACACTAGAGTACAATCATACACCCATAATAGAGTACAAAAACTTATGTGGACTTACTCTATGGTGGACCAATGAACTAATTCTTTTTAAAAATATTTTTTATGTCCCTAAATATTTTCAATAGTGTTCTTGATCCACGATGGACTAAATCCACACCAGACATGCTAATAATGGAGGGCATGTTATTACATAGCACGTACACAGGACAACACACGAGAGAGCATATACTTTCACAAAAATATATCACTTATCCGATACAAGTGATACAACGAGATCTATCAATTTGCGACACAACCCGTTTTTTTCAAGGTCATGACGATGATTCATTAACTTCGAAACTTGAAATGATCCGAACCTGATTGACCCAATATTTCTTGGATTAAACCCGATCTGCTAATAGGTCAACCCTTTTAACTCGAAAAATTACACAATTTGTAATATAGAAACAAAATTCCAAAATGAAATGTTCTAAAAACCAGAAAAAAAAAAAAAAAAAAGAAGTTGTTTTACGTTTTATTAACTTTTTCTCTTCCTCTTTGTGCTCTTAATATGAGAAGTTTACTTTTCACTACGCTATATGGACAGAAAAATATAATTTAACTTATCGAATAATTAACATATATATTAAGTATATCATATAATTATAAATATATACCAAAAAGCTAAAAAAATATACGTAGTTTATACGACCTATAAATTAAGGCAAATATTTGCTAATATGCATCGTTTCAAAACATAAATTGGATTATTTAATTGACAAAAAATTTAAATTTAAATGGGTCATTGGCTAGTATGGTCCAACCTTTCTCGAATAACCTTTAGATATCCATGAATTGCAAACAGGTTTATTGTGGAGCCATAGCTAAAGCAATTACAAGGGACCCATCATTGAATGAGTTCTGGTCCTCTCATGCATGAAAATTTAAATCAGTCAACTTCATTCTGCATTGGTCCTTACTCTTTTTGTCGCTACATTTCGTTCTGTTTCGTTTCATTTCGTTTCAAACCATTATGTGTCGTTTCGCGTCGTTATTTTTCGCATTTTGTACTTCATTTTGTCTCATATTTTCTTTAAATATCCACGCCGCGTTGTTTCGTTCCTCATTGTTCCGATGGAGAGAAGAGGACTCAGGCTCTGTTCTATTCAACAGAAGGGTGCGGGACGGCGATGAACAGAGCAGAATAAAATAGCGCGGCGCGAATAATTGAAAAAAATGTGAGATAAAATAAAATACATAATGCAAAACGAAACAAAACAGAATATATCATGGAACTGACGAAAAGAACCAAGTCTAAGCGTTGAGTATTTCCAAGGGAACTTCCAATTCATTTCATAATCTAACTTGGATAATATAATACTATGCATATATCGATCACCTTACTACTTTACTGGCTTGTGCCACAACTATATGGGCTTGGCCATCGATGCTACAGTCCTTTTTTTTAGTATATGTTGAGTAAACTCATTTCTGATGTCTAATGACCAAATCTATGGGTTTCTTGGCTATAGAGGATGATTTTATGATTTAAAACGTTAAAGCCAGTACTAGTTTTCGACTTGGAGTTTTCGTAGATAAGGGGATAATGCTGAACCCAGCACCTGTGTGGTGTACAGTGCATGGACTGCATACCACACACCATGGGCCCCATCGTTTTTACTTCATTGGAACCTAGCGGGATTGTAGATAAGCTCAAAAAAACTCGTGATAGTAGCCATTAAGGTTTTTTTTTTTTTTTTTTTTTCTAAGCAATAGTAGCCAGTCCTAGACTCCTAGTAGCCATTAAGATTTAAGAATACTACTCCCTCAGTTTCACTAAAATGTTTACGATTTATTTTTCAAGGTCAAAGTTCACAAACTTTGACAATGAATTAGTGAAAAAATGCAAAGATTTAAAATATAAAAATACTATTTTTTGATTCATTTTAAAAAATACTTTTGGAAAATTATAATTTTATAATTTATATATATGCATATAAATTACAATTATCTACAGTCAAAGTGGTCCATTAGAGACCACAAAAAAACAAATGTAAACTTCTTCATGCAACGGATGGAGTATTAGAGCTAGGAAAAACTGTATTGATGCTTCATAATAATGAGTATGTATGTTGTTCATTTTCTTAGTTGTCCCTTTCTCTATCTTCCACCTCTTAATTTGGTTCTGTTCTTCGTATCTTAATTTTATTTCAGTATTATACTGAAAGTTTATGTGAAATTTATCACTTACATACTTTTTATTCCAAAATACATTAATATCGAGATATTTAGATGGAGTGTAGCTTTAACTTGTGAGTAATCTCTATTTTTCCTCCTATTTTTCTCACAAACCTTCCCTTCCGGTCCATCTCCTTCTCACCCCCATCCCCTCGGTTTTGGGAGCTGGGAAGGTCAAGGTGCGATGGAGGGTGGTTGTAGACTTGTGGTGCGAGAAGAAGGTGGTTTTGTTCCAAAAAAAGATATACTATCACTTATCCGATACTTCATCCGTTTCGAAATCTCCTAATCACTTTTCTTCTACATCCGTTCTAAAATCTCATACCCACTTTTCTTTTTAGTAATACTTTGGGTATTAAAAGACTCATCTACCCTTACTTTTTCTTGTCATCATTACTTTTCAAATCCCTCTCTCTATATTAAGGTAAGGGCAAATAAAGGTTTTTTATTCCAAAATCAACTCCCATTAAACTCCATGTCAAAGAGAAGTGAGAAGCAGATTTTTAAACGGTAAAAGTACTACTACCTTAAAAATTAAATGGAAATTCTTGATTACCAGCACATCACTTTAAACACATGTGCTTAAAATACTTCTAGATATATAATTAGATATGCACCATTAAATTATCCATCGAAAAATTTAACCGCATGTCAACAACACATATCTTTGTTTACTAATAGAGTAATTTAAAGCCAACCAATTAGATCGTGTCGTGTCGTATTTGTGTCAAAGATAATCGTGTCAATATATTAAGCATTTGGACAAATGGATATTGTTAGTTTACACTTTGTTTTTTTTTATTTTTTTTTTATTTTTAGTTAAGTGACTTGCTGAGCTGCGCAAAAAAAAAGTGATTTATTTTTCGACGTGTTGGAATAATCGTGTCAAAGCGTGTCAGTTACGTGTTCAAAATCTCAAAACAGACCTAACCCATTTAACTAAACAGATTACTCGTGTCAACCTATTAAAATAATCGGATCGAAAATCTCAACACTTACCCATTTAATTTATTTTGTGTTCGATTCATATCGTGTTATCGTGTCATATCAGCTTTTTTACTAATAAATCGCACAATAGGCGAAGAGAGGATCCTACAAGAGGAAAAATATAAAAATCTCTAATAACTCCACAAAAGGGAGAGAAAATTTATTCCACTTAGAGAGCATAAACTAGAAATCAATAACAAAAATAGGTGGAAAACATGAATCATAAGTCGGGAATGGCCTAAATCGGCCTTCCCAGCCTGAAAATTTGTCCTAATAAGAATTAGGGTTGAGAGAGAAAGAGAAGAGGCAAAAAAAAAGAGGCTACCATTATGTCAAAATTGAGTGATGTATATAGAAGAAAGGAAATGGACTATGGTAGCATTCCTCTTTTTATTTTTATTTTTTTTTTATTTTTTGGAACTCGATATGGTAACATTCCTAATGATGCACTGTTCATAGTACAGAGATTTATCCTGCTTGGGGTACAAGCTTACACCATTGTTTGCTAAATTACAATGCTTCTCATGTTCAAAACGCGATAAGTTGCAATTATCAAAAACAAAAAATAAAAAGGTTGGTTGAAGCTCTAAGTGCTTCTCAGGTCCGTTCAAATATTGTGAGCAATGGATACAATACTCCCCATATGATGACCAAGATTACAAGAACGCTCTTCTAGGATTAGGGTCTAGTGTACCTAACTACCTACCAGTTTTAACTGCGTAATTGCCATAAGTGCTTCCAAGTTCCAAGAGACTGTTGAGGCACTTTCGACCATGTTGGACAATCTGGATCCCCTGTCCGATTCTGGTGTACCACTCCCTATCCCAAACACATTCTGATCGTCTTCAAAAGACTCCAACAAGGATTATCCACATTTGATCAACCAAGTGCAACTGCACCATTTTACATGGTGCTGACTGGTTAATACAGAGCAGCCGACTTGCAAAGTTTTGACTGACACAGAGTCAGTTGTTAATGTAGAGTACATCGACACACCTTCAATCATCTCAAATCTTCACCATAGCAAAGGCAACTCAATTTTCATTTGATGCTGTCTGATCTTATCAAAACATCCAATTACTGAGGCCTGATCCAAATCTGCTCCTCAAACGGTACTGCAGCCTCTTTAGAAGGTTTAGTGCCGCACTTGAGGCAGTTAATGTTTCTTCTGAAGTTCAGATAATCACACCTGTCAAAGGAAAATAGGTAAATGTAGCTTGACATCAATTCCATAGCGTCAGTGACTTGATGAATATGATTGGTACAGTCAAGACACAGATATACAGATAGAGAGAAAAGGCCTTACTTGGGACACTCCCATTCTCCAGATTGTAGAGTCCCCGCAGGTCGGGGATCCTCGCAGCTAAAACAATTCCTTCTGCTAGCAAAGTTCATACAATTGAAGGCTTGAAGCTTCCCTCCTTGCTTCTAAAATCGAAAGATAAAACAAACTTGTGAGAGGCATTTGGGTTTCTGGCCAAGTAAGTGTACACTTGCTTCTTTGTAGGAGTAGGACTGTTACTGCCAATCGTGCTTGAGCTGAAAAACAAGACAACACATGCATACAAGTATACAACAGCTTGTTATAGGAACCCTTAGAGGACGATAAGTCTAAAGAAACATTTTCACTTATTAAACCCAAAATTGTTTAATATAATCTTCCTTTATTTGGGCTTCATTTGTCTATGGAAATACTGAGTTTAATTTGAGAACAAACCGTGAATAAAAAAGAAAAACATAAATTTTAATTTCAATTCTAATTCTAATTCTTAATTGAAATCATGATGGTTTAGTTTAGATTTTACAATCATTCAAAAGTTTTTACGATATACTGAGAGATAAAGATTTGAGAAAGAGGGATGAGGTTATTTTCAAATAAAAGGGGTATTTTGGGGAGTTTTATAATAAAAATATTTACGTTTAGTAATCTAAGTTTTACATTAAGCAATTTCGACAAAATGTTATAGCTCTGTGCATTTCCCAAATATTTATTACCATTAAGTTTTTCTATTAGGAAACAATTTTGACCCTAGGTGACGATCCGAGATGACAACTTCACTCACACCCATAGAATATCGACTTTATCCAAGTCGAAATAAATGAATATGGATCGGATATGGATATAATTGGATCGACTCTTGGACTTTTCTCAGTAGATCCACACTAAATGTTGTGCCGGCCTCAAAGTTATAATGTGAAAATATTACTCCCTTGGTCCTCGCTCCAAGCACCCGTGCGCCAAAACAATAGTACTTCTCTCTCTCCCCATATGTTGTGATCAGCAAATAGTCTGGCCATCAATATCAATGGTACGTAATGCTTTGTACTATGTAAATTTCCCCTCTTTAATTTGTGGGTGGCTTGTTTTCCTTTTGGGTATAGTTTTTGATTTTGAGTTGATCAGTACGTTGATTTGATTAAATGACGAGTAAATCCAACAATGCCGTGGATATATTCCTTTTCCTTAAAATTAAAGCAAATCATACAGAATTTGAGCACCCCTTTAAGTTGGAATGGTATTAAATCTGTTTTCTTTAGTTTAAGTCTTGTTTGAATTTGATGTCTTGTTTTTTAATTGACTTTGTAGGGTTTGTGTTTTTTTTTTTGGTGGGATATTTACAAAAAATTGCCGCCATCAGACATTTAGTCGTGCTCTGTCGGGATAGTTAGGTTTGTGAATATTGTTCTCTCAAAGGTTTGGATGGCTAAGGTTTTTCATAAACCGGCAAATCTCGTGTGAGACCAACTCACCATTTTAAGGGGTCTCTATTTAGAATTACAGTTTTTTAGTGACCCTTGGTTTCACTCAAAGTGACCCACGTGTCACAGAAAGTTACGATAAGACTGTCTTATTAGGAATGTTGGCACTTGAGGTCCACAGTTATTGGAGTTTGCATTTGCCTGTATGCTTGAGTTTTGCATTTGCACTATGGCTATGCTTGAACTTTTCAAATGTACACAATTGGAGATTGCAATTTGCAATATTGTTCTTCGAAGAAATCATGTTGGTGACTGGGGGACTCAGGTATCCTATCAAAAAAAAAAAAAAAAAGACTGGGGGACTCAGGTAGTAGCTAGATAGTAGATACCCTTCTTTTTGGTTCAGCCTACACAAAGTGTGGTGAAAGAATTCGCCTTAATGTGGAGCATCTGGTTAGAGTATTCCATAGTTCCATAGTACAATGTAAAGAAACACATCACATCTGTCCTAACCCTGCTTGGCACTTCTCACAGCAGTCTTCATAGCATATCATTTTGAGCTGAGAATTGTTATTTTGAGGCATTTGTATGCACTTGTGGTTAAGAATGCCTTAGGTTTGTACTTGTGCATTTCCTATAACTTAATCTACTAATGCTGCTTGGGATGCTGATAGAGTTTCTATTTGAGGAGCTCCAAGGATGGGAAGATGAAAATGAACTTGTAATTTCTTGATCAATGATGACTTGCGGCCGCAGGTGAGTACATATGTTTATGGCCATTTAGCTCACTGATACTATCATGTTTGGATGATGCTGGTGTTGCTTTCTTATGGGAAGTGGGAACTGAATGCTAGCAAGGCTGTGTAGAATTTAGCAGTATCTGACATGTTTCTTGTCATTCAATTTTAGCAAGCCCCGCTTCTGGAGCTGCCTTGTCATGGAAACATTCTTCTTGTTGACATGGTTTTCATTCCATAGGCTGTTATTGTCTTTTCCATATGTTCAAGTAACTAATCCTGGATAGGTCTCATGTGTTCTTATATTACATTTCTTGAGAAATCCTTTTTGCACTCGGTTCATGTTGCTTCTATTACTGTTTATTCTGGGTATTGGAATATCCATTACAACTGAAGCTAAAAGAGTCAATATTGACAAACTTTGAACTTTGGATTAAAATGGACTAAATTAAGATGCCTCACTAAATCAAGATGAATAATATTTTCTTGCATACAGACTTATGTGTCCCTGGGCGTTTGTCAGAATGTCTCATGGTAATGTCTTGCTTTAATGTGAAATTCTGCTTATAATATTTATGTTTCTAGATTCCCTACAAGAAATCACAACTGAAATTCCATGAGGATCCCATTTTCAAAGAGGCTGCACAGAAGGCAGGGGTGAAACTTCAGGTAAGTAGCTTAATTTGATTACTGTATCTATCTGTATGTCTGAGGGCCATTGAGGCTCTTCTGAGAGTAATGTCTAGAACTTCGTCTTGGATGGAATGAGTAATGACAAATACAAGTATACGAGGTGTCGTTTGGCTAGGTCTAATCATTGTTGGTTCAGGATGGGAATTGGCTAATTAATTTGGTCCAACCTATCTGAAACAATTACATGTTTGGTACAAATACTGGTTCAGAGGAACTAGCCCTCAGTAAAATCTCATGGTAATTTACGTATGAAGATGTTTTATTACATTATTTGGGCAGAAAACCTGTTATCTTGTTACATTTCCCTACCATTCTGCTGATTCGTGATTTTGAGTTTTATGTCGAACAGCATTCTAAAACTTTAGATACAACCAGTCAGGTCTATGGATTCAACTGAGTTGCATTCAGGTCTATGGTCCTGTATTCTTGGAAATTATGAAGTCAGCTGAGTTGATATCTAGAACACTTGTAGAATTTGGGCAATGCACCATCATAGCACTTTTAAATGAGAAATACAGCTTGTTCATGCACATTGACATACTCATCAAGTAGAGGTGCCGAGGTGGTCTCTTTCGAACCCAAAGAAAAATGTGAAATAACACTAGAGGTCCTAGCTTAGAAACGCTATGTAAGAAAACTGATACCAAAATACATCCCATTCATTTTAATTTTTTATTATGGTCATTGCCGTAGTGGCAACAGATCAAACCAATCAAGACGCTTGAACTCCAATCCTTCCACTTCCTCAGTTTCCTGCTGCTCTGACTCATTGTATGATGCTGGTGTTCCTTTCTTATGGGAACGGGAACTGCTTACTAACAAGCTAGGCTGTGTAGGATTTAGTAGTGTGTCTGACATGCTTCTTGTCATTTCATTTTGGCATGCCCCGCTTGTGGAGCTGCCTTGTCATGGCAAATTCTTCTTGTTAACACAGGTTTTATGTTCAAGTAATACTAACATGGTGAAACTTCAGGTAAGTAGCTTAATTTGGTTACTGTACATCTGCAAGTTCGAGGCTCTTCTGTGAGTAATGTCTGGAACTTGGTCTTGGATGGAATGAGTAATGACAAATACTAATGAATCAGTCTTTAATTTCCCTTTTACATGTCACCAAATTACCTGCCTAGTCATGCTCTTGTCGGAAATTGTTGGCCGGAGATAGGGTGGTGTCATTGCTAAAATCGCAATTGGTGATATCTTCTAAGGAATACTACACAAACACAATTTTAGAAGAGAGCTTATTTTACTCAACAACAAGAACAACAACAACAACAACCCAGTATATCCCACCGAGGGCGGGGTCTGGGATAAAATGAAAACCAACACTAAACACGTCTAGGAGAAGGCTTATTATATTACTACTAATACATAGTCTCCCTGACTATGGCTCTTGCTCTCTTCACATCAGATCAGCCTGATCAGCAATGCTCTGCTATTGCTTACTCTGTGCATATTCCGTGAGTTTTGTCACAAAATTGACAGCCTGCATCTACGCAGCGAGCATCATTCAAGCAGCCGATTTGTGCACAAGGTCGCATGAGTTTACGGAGAATGTTCCATGTCAGAACGTTTCCTCCTCTTCTGCCCAGTATTGCTGCTGCTATCTCATAATTCATCAGTGCCTCATTTTCATCAGTATAATCAAGATCCTTTTTGCAACTCCCCATCTCTGATATATAAAACAAGTATAAATATAATGAGAATCATTCACCGTACCAGTAATTAATGAGAATTACATACCCCATTTCAGCATAGAGAAGGCAGAACGAAGGGTAGTGTACAAGCTTATGCTAAAGTTAAGTTAGCTTAGGTTACTAAATAAAGTGGATAGCCAAACTAAACATAACAACTGTACAAACTTATATTGATAAAATGACAAAATGTGGTCCTGGTTCAGTCAATTTGTTGTCATTTTGAATAATCATCAATCTGGACCTTTTTATTCCATTAATAAACGGTAAGTCGATAGGGCCCCTCATCGCGAAAGTAATACCTACAACTGTTCATCAATCTAGACTTGCTTGTGTTTATTAATCAATTCCATGATTGTGCTATTTTCCATTTGAAGCTTTGGAGGGCAAATTGAAGTGCATGAGCTTATGCAATGCTGTAGATATGTATGATATTAATTAAGCGAAAGATTCATAAAAGAGGATTTTTGTATCAAACTGTGTATCGCACGCAAATGTAACTAGTTAATATAGAAAATAGCAGTGGAGTATATAGCATGAACTAATAATGGAAGATAGAAGAAAAAGTGGCTCACCGACGAGGGTGGTAGTAGTAACAAGGAAGAGGAGGAAAGCCACCTTAACCGAAGAAGAAGATGCCATCTTTAATTAATTATGATCGATTTATGTGTTTAATACTACAAGTCTATGATGTAGTCTTATATTGTTTGCATTGGTATTTATAGGGAGGGCTCTCCCTTGAGTTCTTCACCTCAAAGCCAAGGTTTTTCACATGAGTCATAGCACCAATAATGGAGGACATGTTCTTACATGAGAGATTAGAGCATCTAATTTCAAAAAATATACTGTATCACTTATCCGATACAACTACTACATACCCCAAAAAAAATAGATAAAAATTCTTAATGACAACCACATCACGTTAAAACATGTACTTTTTCCTAATTAATAAACAAAAAAACGTGTACTTCTAGATATATATACTGATACATTAACCATTAAATTATCCATCGGAAAACGTATCCTCATATTAGATTATTAGTTGCATTTATTATTATTATTATTTTTTTTACTATTGCGCTAATAGTTTAAACCCACGAAACTAACTATGGGATAAGTCTCAAAAAAAAAAAAAAAAAAGAAAAAAGGTATGGTGAGTCGGATTTGCATGGAATACTTATTATCTATCGAGTCCGGTTCGAACTACATTCATCCCTAGACATTTGGTAAATTTAAGATCATATTTTAAACCTTTTAGAACTTGAAAATGGGGTTAAGGAGGAGATATATGGAATGATTTATGAGGGAAATATATATTAATCTCGCTCTCTACAGGTACAATATTGGCCTCAATACTTGATACCAGTAGTTGGAGTTGAATAACACTAGAGGTGTAGATTGCACCACAACTCTGTGAGAAACAACCATGATTTTGTTTAGCAAAATTAGTTGTAACTGTAACTGTCAAATGTAAATAAAGGAAAGAAATTAGTAAAAAAAAAACTGCTACAAAATGCTACAAGTTGTAACTGTCAAATGTAAATAAAGGAAAGTAATTAGTAGAAAATTGCTAAAAACTGCTACAAAATGCTAATAACCTAGACGTAGTTGTAGTTGTGGGTGAAAACTTGTAGAGATAGCTTTCGCAAATTAGCTTTGGTGTAGCTGCAAATTAAAAATCATGTGGCAAACTGTTTGGTAGCAGAGAGCTAGTACAAAATACTAGTTGTAATAGCTTTTATTGAAAAGCTAGTTGTTCGCACCAAACATAGCTCATATCAGGTAGGGGATGATGTAGCCTTTGAGTAACGGGGGAAGTACCTCCACTAAGATATGGAATAGAAGGATTATATTTTAAGGGGTTGAGAGGGTCCCCATTATTTGATTAATTATTCTTGATTTTATTAATTATTTAGGCTATGTTTGGCACGAACAGCTAACTTTTCAATAAAAATTACATATTCAAGCTTGCAACTAGTATTTTTTTACTCTCTACTTCCAAATAGTTTGTCATTAGATTTTCAATTTGAAACCACAGCTGCAACTAATTTTTTGAAAGCTATCCTTACAAGTTTTCACTTGCAGCTACATCTTAGCATTTTGTAGCAATTGTTAGCAGTTTTCTACTAATTTCTTTCCTTATTTACATTTGACAGATACAACTACAACTAATTTTCCAAAACATAGCCTTAGTATCTACTCTGATTATTTATCCTGGATCCGCCACTTTGTCAAGAGTGCTTACCTTATAACCGTGATCCTAAGCCTTCACATACAACTATACAAGCTAAGACATCAACCAAAATACTCGTACCAAACCTACAAGGACTTCTTGCAGAAACTCAATAATGGAGAAAAGGAAGCAAATGTCTCTTAGCTTGGTGAACTAAATAATTTTACTTGCTTAAATAAACGACTAAACGTTCAATAACTTGCTAATTGAGTAAAGACCTTTCCTACATTTGCTTATGCTCGTAAACTCAAGAAGAGCATCAATAACTGCCTAGCTATCAGTTACACATGGGGCTTTTGTTCAAATATTTTCTAATCAAATAACATATTCAACCAAAATTTGATAAAAATAATTTCAAGTTTGAATGATCAGACAAAAATAATCCCAAGTTAAAATGTGTACAAAAATAATCCGAAGTTGTCATTTTTATCACAAAAATAGACCCAGTTTAACTCGGTTAAGAATAACGCTAATTATTGGATCTGCTTGCCGTTAATTATCATAGTATTAATGTTTATTAATTCTTAATAATAAGAAAATTTTAAAAAATGAATAAAAATTCCACCACTCAGATCAAATTTTCCTCTCTCATTCTTCTTCTCTTCTCACGCAGCAGCCCACCACCCACCTCACCCTCAGCCACCAGTCCACCACCACCAAGATCGATCACCCTCTCCCATGTCCCTCCTCACCATCTCAGCAACCAGCCACAACTCTACCACCACCAGTTCCACCTCCAGCTCCTTCACCACTCTCCACCATCGTCCCCCCCCCCCACCACTACTCCCTTTCCTCTCCCAAACGCCATCCACCACAACCACCACTAACCCCACAATATCATGACCCGAATCCACGGGAATATCTCATCACGTCTCAAATGAGGATTTAGTTTAATTAGAGTTAATTAAGTAACAGATTAGAGCGTTTAAGTTAACGGTCCATTTTTATGATAAAAATGACAACTTGAGATTATTTTTTTACACTTTTCAACTTATTAAATAGGAGTAATAAAATGAAAGTAGAAAATAGCATGAATTAATAATGCGAGAGGGAAAAAAAATTGGCTCACCAAAGAGGGTGGCAGTAGTAACAACAAGAAGGAGGAGGACAGCCAACTTAACAGAAGAAGGTGCCATCTTTAATTTTGATCGATCTATTTGTGATGCAGTGTTACATTGTTTGGTCTCAAGTCCTTCCTATTTATAAGCAGGCTCTCCCTCGAGTCCTTGAGAGTGGCGGGTCCACTCTCCACTAATTTCACTTGAAATTTTCACTCCAAAAACAAAAAAAAAAATCACTTGAAATTCTTTTTTCGAAAAACTTCCTTCATAAAATATTTTATAATTTGATTATTCAAAAAATGTATATTATAAGAAAATGCACCTACTTAACTTGATTTTCACATGGTTATTCTTATCCAAAATTTTAAAAAATATTACATGTACACTAGAGTACAATCATACACCCATAATAGAGTACAAAAACTTATGTGGACTTACTCTATGGTGGACCAATGAACTAATTCTTTTTAAAAATATTTTTTATGTCCCTAAATATTTTCAATAGTGTTCTTGATCCACGATGGACTAAATCCACACCAGACATGCTAATAATGGAGGGCATGTTATTACATAGCACGTACACAGGACAACACACGAGAGAGCATATACTTTCACAAAAATATATCACTTATCCGATACAAGTGATACAACGAGATCTATCAATTTGCGACACAACCCGTTTTTTTCAAGGTCATGACGATGATTCATTAACTTCGAAACTTGAAATGATCCGAACCTGATTGACCCAATATTTTTTGGATTAAACCCGATCTGCTAATAGGTCAACCCTTTTAACTCGAAAAATTACACAATTTGTAATATAGAAACAAAATTCCAAAATGAAATGTTCTAAAAACCAGAAAAAAAAAAAAAAAAAAAAAAAAAAAAAAAGAAGTTGTTTTACGTTTTATTAACTTTTTCTCTTTCTCTTTGTGCTCTTAATATGAGAAGTTTACTTTTCACTACGCTATATGGACAGAAAAATATAATTTAACTTATCGAATAATTAACATATATATTAAGTATATCATATAATTATAAATATATACCAAAAAGCTAAAAAAATATACGTAGTTTATACGACTTATAAATTAAGGCAAATATTTGCTAATATGCATCGTTTCAAAACATAAATTGGATTATTTAATTGACAAAAAATTTAAATTTAAATGGGTCATTGGCTAGTATGGTCCAACCTTTCTCGAATAACCTTTAGATATCCATGAATTGCAAACAGGTTTATTGTGGAGCCATAGCTAAAGCAATTACAAGGGACCCATCATTGAATGAGTTCTGGTCCTCTCATGCATGAAAATTTAAATCAGTCAACTTCATTCTGCATTGGTCCTTACTCTTTTTGTCGCTACATTTCATTCTGTTTCGTTTCATTTCGTTTCAAACCATTATGTGTCGTTTCGCGTCGTTATTTTTCGCATTTTGTACTTCATTTTGTCTCATATTTTCTTTAAATATCCACGCCGCGTTGTTTTGTTCCTCATTGTTCCGATGGAGAGAAGAGGACTCAGGCTCTGTTCTATTCAACAGAAGGGTGCGGGACGGCGATGAACAGAGCAGAATAGAATAGCGCGGCGCGAATAATTGAAAAAAATGTGAGATAAAATAAAATACATAATGCAAAACGAAACAAAACAGAATATATCATGGAACTGACGAAAAGAACCAAGTCTAAGCGTTGAGTATTTCCAAGGGAACTTCCAATACATTTCATAATCTAACTTGGATAATATAATACTATGCATATATCGATCACCTTACTACTTTACTGGCTTGTGCCACAACTATATGGGCTTGGCCATCGATGCTACAGTCCTTTTTTTTAGTATATGTTGAGTAAACTCATTTCTGATGTCTAATGACCAAATCTATGGGTTTCTTGGCTATAGAGGATGATTTTATGATTTAAAACGTTAAAGCCAGTACTAGTTTTCGACTTGGAGTTTTCGTAGATAAGGGGATAATGCTCGCTATAATATAGCAAAATAAGAAACAAGTTTCCACGGGAGCTCGCTATAATATATCGTTGGACAATTTTATTAGTTAGTTACTGTAAACAAAATTGATGATACCTAAAGTCCCAAGTAATTGCTACTCATGTGCATTATACTTTATACTCAAATAATATACAGCAAAATGCCTTTTTAAAGTAAACTACTTCATTGTTTAGCACGTTCATGCCAATCATTACTTACTGGGGGCAATTCCAGTCACCTCTCTTCATCTCAGCTACACGCTCACCGCCCCGCTTAGGACCTTTCTTCATGTCAGCAACATGCACACCAACCCGCTTAGGACCCTCTGTCTTGCACTTCAGGCATCTTACATTTCTTGAGAAATTCATGAAGCTGCATCTACAAGCCAATCCAAGAGGTATATAAAGTTTAGCAATTCTGTCACTAGGATTAATCATAGAAAGTTTCTCAACTACTCGATCATCCTAGATAAAGGTGAATAAACATAGAAGACGGCTCACATGAGATCGACACTTTGATTTGAAACTTATCAATTTAGAGGAATTTCAACCATCATTTTGATGTTTCCATAGTTTTAGTAAATTTGGAAAATTGCGAATTCTGTTTCTTAGACTTTGGAGAATCTCCACTTTGAACACATTTTCAGGAATTTTTATTGCGAGTAAACTATGTAATATCATAATGTAGTTTGATAATTTTACTATCTAGTATCATAATTTAACTTTATGCTTTCACCGTAGTAATTAGCTTATATATCATGACCAATAAAAATAGCCAAATCAGTTTGTAATTTTTCTTTGTTTTAAAGGGGTTTATAATTTATGTTTTTAATTGTTGCTAGGCATAATTTTAAATTCATATAGGCGTAAAATAGATATAAATTATATTCTAATTTTAAAAATTTAATGTTGCAAATTCCTTTTTTGATTTTACGGTAAATTGTTTCTAATTTTCTACTCACTTATTGAGTTAATCATTATTGTCTAGCACTAGAGGTGACCACGGGTCGTGCCGTGTCGGAGCTGGGTCGGGCTCTCAGGTGGGCCGGGCTTCTTCGGAAGGAGGCACTGCTTTGGCACTACCAGTACCGTGCCGTGCCGTGCCGGGCCTGGGCCCCGGGCCTAGCTAGGTAAAGCACATGGTTGGACCGCCATGAAGAGAGAGAGAGAGAGAGAGCAGTCATTGAAGGGGAGAGAGAAAGCTAGAGGAGAGAGAGAAAGTTAGAGGGAAGAGAGAAAGCAGCATCAACCATTGAAGGAGGACAAAGAGAAAGTCAGAGGAGAGAGACGTGCTATAAGGCGGGTCGGGCTTCCTCGGAGGGAGGCACTGCTTTGGCACCGCCAGCACCGTGTCGAGCCGTGCATGGGCCTGGGCTCTCTCCTCGCCGGCACAGATTGGGCCCTTGGCGGTCCGGTGAGGGTGGGCTTGGGCCTAGCCCGGCCCACTGGCCACCTCTATCTAGCACATTAAAGTAGATCGAATGCAAATTCGTATTGTGAAGTGAATATAACTCAGGTTGCCAGCCAGATCTACCCAAATGAGCAGATAATATGAACGTGTGGGCGTGGGTTGAATTCCTCTTTAGCTTAGTTTTGCAACTTCACTAAAAAAAAGCTTAGTTTTGCAACTTGTCTTTTCTTTGTCTTTTTTTGTATATATTTTTGCAATTGATGAAAATATTGGAAGACCTCACATTTTCAAAAAAGAATTTAAGAATTCTTCCATTGAAAGAGTTATTCTTTATCAAAGAGAAAGTGGAAGAAATTAAAATACTATGAGAGAGGAGATTAATTTTTTTCTTTTCTTTTTAATAACTGACAACCGTGAGTAAAAATGAAGGGAGGTAGAAAAAAGGAAAAAAAAAAAAAAACAACTAAATATGGAATTCATTATTGCATTTAAGTATTTGAGCACAAAAGGTGGAAATGTGGTTATAAATACAAAGGTGGAAAGTAACAAAGATGGTAATAATTTCAAATAGAGTAATTTACTCCTATATCAATGAAGAAAGAATATTACACATTCCTTTTAATCGCTTATGAAATTTACAATTTCGTACTTTTAAAATGTGTTGTCTATAATATTTGCAAAAAAGCCTCAATTGTTTTTGTTTTTGTATTTTAACCCTCTGAGATGGCAAGCTAATTAATAGTCTTGATGATATTACAATTGCCATATCAAAGGAAGACACTTTTCTTTGGTCACCAATAGAGGCCCATAGAATTATTGAACATTTTATAAGTTTTTTTTTTTTTTTTTTGTTTTTTTCTTTGAAGTTTTATAACTAGTTTATTAGCTAGTGTCTATTCACTTTATTTTTTCAGAGAATTATTTTTCTATTATCTTAAGTCAATATGTGGCGACGTCTCAATACTTTATATATAAACATTAGATTTGCGAACCCCCTCAAAAACCTAGAAACAATTTTTTAAAAGAAATGATTTTTGTTTATGTGATGAATTGTATACTCGTAAAGTTCCCGATAATTTAAAAGGTCTACATTAAAATAAAATATAACTCTAAAATCTCAACTGTAAAATAAAAAGAACATTCCTTATTACAAAAAAGTGCTTACTCAACTACTCTCAAATTATGGAAAAAAAATAAAAAATCACTATTGTTGGTGCAATCTCAAACCTGCACATAAAATATAATTAACTCCATAGGCTTTATAAAAATAAAATTAAACTCATTTCTGATCTCCAATGACCAAATCCTATGAGTTTCTTGAGCCATAGTCATAAACTTTTTGCTCGTCAAAAAAGATGATGCAAGTAAATGGCGACCGAGTACCCTCCACTACGTCATGTTCGGGCTATCGTGTTTAACAACAAACATATTCGAATAAACAGCATAAGCACGGGCCCCGTCAACATAACACTAATAATGTACTAATATAGTTTCGATTACTTTTTGGATATTTCAGATGATTTTTATTTTTTCAGATATTTTTTCAAAAGAGAAATAAGTGAGTTAAAAAAGTTATTTTGTACTAGTATAGTAAAATCGTTCATTGGTCATAAATTGTTATTGTTATACTCCTATATGTCATCATTTGGCTATCCATCAATGACTTACCCCTTCCCATTTCCATCGCTCAAAAAACGTAGCAGCTTTTTTGGGTAAGAGCAGTTAAAAGATTAAAGAAAATGACAAAGATTTCCTTGCTGGTTGTTGATTAATAAAAAAAAAAAAACAAGTCAGAAAAATTGCCTAACAGCTTGTGTGATCACTGAAAGATATTGAAACCTATGCTAATGGACGACGGACCTGAGCTAATTAATCACTAAACAGGATTTTCTATAACGATGCAACCCATGAAGGAGAAGATGATGAGCAAGATGACAAAGATGATGCTGATAGTGGCGGCTTTTTTCCAGTTCCTCTTGACATCGTCGGTTAAACCTGCCTTACATGACTGGCAATTGAAACAAAGTACATTGGGGTCATTATTCCAGGCATAAAAGTCCCTGTTTGTGTACACCCCGTCGTCTTTCGGCCTTTTCCATTCCGTTGGCTTTGTGTAGTTGAAATTCCAATCGTTTGAGGGCTTGCAGCACCCAGACTGAGCGTACAGAGATTTGAATCAGATCAGTATACTTGAAAAGTCCAAATACATTTGGAAGAGTTATAAGTTGTGGGTTCAAAAGCTTATTTTTAAATGCTTGTAAGAATAGCATATAAAAAAAAGCTACTGAATGTTTGAACCCACAACTTATAAGTTGAAGGGATTACGATTACCTCAATGGACGAGAGGTGGCGAGAGAAGAACTGATCCTGGGTGTCCTGACCATACTTAACAAGAAACTTTGAGCAAACATAGGTATTGAAAACACAGCTCTTAAGGCTATTATTCCAATGTTTGGTGTTCATTGATCCTTTTTTGGAACCAGTGTGAGTAATCCTCAAGCCGGTACTCTTTATAACCCCTCCTAGCCAACTGCTCACCCCCACCAGGTCCAGTGACCACTAGGGCAAAGATGGTGTAGCCCAAGAGTACAGAGAGGAGCACGAACATTATGAAGCCATGGCAGCAGAGCTGCAACCCTTTTAGCCTTGCGGCGCAGCTAATTCCGTGGAGGCTCATGATCATGATGAGAACCCCAAGAGCAATGAGGGGTTTGTTAAGAAAGGTAAAGGTCTCGCAGGCGGTGCTCGGCTGCTTGGTTAGCCATGCCCCCATCACAAGGATGGGAACTCCTAGGAAGAACACTATCACGCTTAGGCATATGTATGCACGGATGCTGGCCTTTGAGTACAGGAATACCATCGCCCTATTTGAAAGTTTAGAATGGAAATTGAAGGTAGGAGAATGATGAGGCAGAAGGGAAGGAAATAAAGGGGAATTTCTTTTGAGCAAGATATAAACTATAGTACCACGTACTATGGCTCTCTTCTCCTTAGCCTGCTTAGTTTCACTTAAATTCAGTTCACTTCATGTGTACTTTATTATCACTCAGTTATTTTTTGATTCTAATAAAAATTTATGATTAAAGTTATGTCATTGAAAAGATTTTAAAAATTACTTTTAAACTAGTTATATTCCCGTGCGATGCACGGTTTGATACAAAAATTCTCTTCTATTAACCTCTCGCTTAATAATATCGTACATAAACCAAAAATATTGTATCAATTGTAGAGTAGAATACCAAAATATACAATATCTCATTTCTTGTTAATCATGATATAAAACTGGTTTGTATAACCAAATCTTTATTTTTTTGTTGAATTTATCCTAATACCTACTATCTAGTGTCCAATATCTAGTCCAAAAAATCACCACCACTACACTACTTTTTGATGCAGTTTACTCCAAATATCCAGTCAAAAGAATCAAAGTCGAAGTATTAAATGGATGCAATAAAATTATGTTTAATCAGTTAACAATTATGTATACCCATCATTGGAAGATAATTCACATATCATTTCTACTATATATATGTATTACCGTTAGAGGAAATAATATAAAATTCAAATAGTAACAATGTACACTTTGACTCGAATATAGTAAACTCTATTGTTAAAACATGCATGCATCCGCCAAAATAAAATATATCAATAGAAAAACATATACATTTTATTCTTTTTATATGCATGTATCATATAAAAATTTAAGAAAGTATTTAATATTAGTGTAGATACATGCATTAATGTAGATTCATGCATTAGTGTAAATTCATGCACTTTATGTTATGATGACGTGTCAAGCTATAAGAGTATGCAGCGCTTAAGTGGACGCACACGTGTCCATCAAGCAATGTGCAACATCCACTTATATATATATATATATATATATATATATATATATATATATATATATATATATATATATATATATATATATATATATATATATATATATATATATATATATATATATATATATATATATATTCGGACGAGTTTAAAATGGTTAAAGGTCTAGTCAAACAAATCAATTCAGTTTAGTTTAATTTAATTTAATTTTTTTTAATTTATCAAAAAGGAGCCTAAGTTTTTTATCGTAAAAGTGCTACTCATTGTTATATTATCTCTACCTTCTTTTTATTGAACTTATATGTACAAAACAGAACTAATATTTACGAAAATAAACTAAAATTTACTGAACTAAATTAAATGATACTTTGTTTTACCAAATTGAACTGAATTTTTATGAACTAAACTTCTTTTTACATAATTGAACTAAAGTTTACTGAATTGAACTGAAATTTACTGAAAATTTTAGGAAGAAGTTGAAGATCATAAAAGCCTAATATTGATCATTAATTTAATTTATAAAATTAAATTTAAGTCAATAGATCATTTGAATTCACTTATTTATATTAAGACATTTTTAGTTAAATTATTTATCAGGTTTGATTCAAAGCAACGACAATATCATATAGATGAATATATGATTTACTTAACTTTAATATCTCTGTGCTTGATATTGCCTCAATGTTTCTAGAGAGCCTCTCATTGGGGAGAACTCTTTATAGTTCGATTTTCTTTAGGAGTTTGCCTGTCTATCATATTTGGATTAGAGAGGAGATTTTAAAATTTTTAGATTGGAAAATAGGTAATTAAAAGAGAGATAGAGAGAATAAAAGAAATTCTATAAAAATTCCAAAATATCCAAATACTCTATTAAGGTAGGGTAAAATTAGGGTGGATCAACTAATTGTGTATATACTATTACCATGTGAAAGAAAAAAGACTGTTTCCGTTTAAACATTAATCCAACGTAACATACAACAAACATCGACAATTTCAAGATAAAAGATTAGACTACTTTGATGAATCATTTTTGTTATTATGTATCAGCAAAGTTAAAGAATAAAGGTTGAGCTTGAAAAGTGTATGTATTCCATCTTTCTAAGGCAAGCTCTAACATGGTCAAAAGAATTGTGGTTAAGAACATGATTCCCTTCTCACCTTACGAAACTTCATTTCTCATTCCAAATATTGTCTGATACTTAATTGTCTTTATCGCCAAGCTGCTGGACCTCCTATCGATAAGAATAATTTTTTTTTTTTTTAAAGAACTCTAGCACGGTCAATGGCCGAAATCTAAAATCAAACTAAAGCAACACATAATCAAACTAAAGCAACACATAATCAAACTAAAGCAACACTACTGATCGAGTGCTGACAGCTTGGTTCTAGAATCACTACGTAACTTGTATGATGTAAGCGCTGCTGACGTAATCATGTAAAAAGAGCGCAATTTTAAAGCGTACTCCGATGTATTTAAATAGGTAAATTTGAGGATGAGATGAAAGCATAAGTGGTAAGTACGTGTTCCACTTTTATAATTTAGTGGTTAGGAGTTTAAATCATCATCTATATAGAAAGAATAAAAATATTATTTACTTTTCTTTGTAGGGAGAATTTTCTTTTCTACTTAAGCTCATCAACTCATCAAAAATAAGTTGACTTGCTTGATGAATGTGATTTATGGACTATCACATGCGTCTTTGAGTAAAAAAAATAGGTACATCCATCCTTTTAAAAATATATTTAGCCAATACTACAATGTTTTATGGTTCCTGTTTTTTTTTTTTTTTTTTGTCTTTGTCAAGGGTATTCACCGTCGACCACAGTGACTAACCCTCTCGTTTCAACTGTCAGCGCACTAAGCGGTAGAGGGCTGGCCAAGGGATTTTTTCCATTCGCAAGAGTTGGGATTTGAACCCCCAACCACTTATTTAAGAGATGAAATGCTAAACCACTACACCAATCCATCTTGATTTATAGCTCCTGTTTTAAAATTGAGAAAACTCGAATCTACTTAACTTGGAGGTATGAGTAGATAGTCCTTAGTGTACCATTTACTTTGTCGCTCAATTAAAAAAGTCATCAAGAATTAAATGAAAGATACTGGACCCTCTACTCCTAAACTAAAAGAATTACAATTATTTGTCGTTTTCGCTCAATTCAAGTGGGTTTTAATTAATGTATATATATAAAGCTGGTATTTTTCGAGCTTTTTGAGACATGCCACATAGGCAATTGATTTTTTTTATACTCCTATTTCAACCCATGCCCACCCCTTATTTAGTTTACAATCAATCCCCCACGTTTTTTTTTTCTTTCTTTCTCTTCTGCACTCTATCTGATAATTTATTTTCTTTCTATCCATGTTATTGTTCTTCAATTTGTGTATCAATTAGTGAATATCATACATAATCTTTCACCATGTTTTTTGTTCCTGATTTTTTTTAATTCTTCTCATATTTTGTCTAATAAATTTATTTTGGTATTTGAATATAAACAGGTAACAAGGTAAATCTTTCAAATTCAAACTTCAAGAAGGTATTATATTTCTCCTCACTTTCATGATATATCTATCCTTTAATTTTTGTCTCATAATGTGTTTAGATGTTGGTGAATCTATCCTTTAAGTGTGTATTAATTCATGAGTTTACCTTTTTTTTTAACCTTTGGGTTCAGGTGATGGTGAATCTTTTCTTCCGGCCTCCATTAGTTTCAAAATTAAAGTGAGAAAGAACGAATGTGGGATCAGAAAGAAAATAATTTAATTGATAATGATAAGAGATAATAATGAAAGAAACTTAGAATTGCAACTGCAAACGTATATGAATACCATAAAAAGAAAACTAATTGATTGAAGATAAGTCATTGCTAGCTGTTTTTCAAGATAGTTATGTCACATTTCATAAAAATAAAGAATCCTAAAAACGTTATACTGGTCTGGTGGTGGGAGCCGATATTGATTGAGACTTTGAGAGCTATGAATCATGATTATTTGCCTTGCCCGTAACTTTCTATATTTGTTTGATGTATTTATTTAATACTCATGGGTCATGAATTCATGATTTACTATGTTAGTATCATTAGAGTCATTCTACAGTATTGTTTAGATTAGTTTCTCTTCCTTAATTTTGTTTGACTACTCTACGAGAATTGTAAATTGTAAATTCTTTTAGAGTACGTTTGGATATTAACATTTGATTTGAATTGGATGAATTCAATTCTAAAATTTGAAATTTTGCAATTTAAATTCAATTTGGTTGTTTGGGAAAACAAGAAATTTCAATTCACAAATTTGAAATTGAAATTTCTTGTTTGGGTAAATAATTAATTTCAATTCTAAAATTTGAAACTCATCCAATGTTTGGCAAGCTATACAATTTCATCTCCTGAAATTGCACATAAATAAATGAAAAAGACACTTAAAATGTAATTTGTATTGACATTATTATATATAGAATCATGTCATAAACTCTCAACCATAATGACAATCAAGAAAAAAAAATCAAAATCATAAAAATCAAAATAAAACCCTAATTAAATCTAAGATAATCCATCATCAGTTCACCATTATAGAATATTCATGAAAATGTACACATACTAAATTCCTAACTTAATCACTTGTCCAAATAAACCAGAAACTCGAAAAGGAGAAATATAAATCAGTGACAAAATCCCCAAATCATGAGATCAGATTTTTGCAACGAAGAAACCGGCGATGGGCGACGAAGGTGCTGAAATGGGGATAATCAAAGAGCATTGACGGCCATGGCAGAATAGATGAGAGAGAATGGCGACAAAGCATTAACATCCATGGCATAGATGAGAGAGAAAAATGGTGAGGATGACAGATAGGGAGGGAGGAGATTACTATTGCAACTCAAAAGTTAGAAATAGATCAGTGTAAAGCATGGTACTTTATCATGATAATATAATAATTGTTTGCCATCAGTTCATACAACAACTTATAGAATTCTACTAATGATAGGAAGCTAAGTGATATACATGCACATACAAATACAATATGCACCCGACTGCTTCTTTTTAGCAATGTAATATTTATACACACGCACAATATACCGATGCGGCAATAATGCCTTATTTTCTTCCTTCAAAAATGGGGAAAAAGAAAGAAAGAAAGAAAGAAAGAAGAGAGATAAAATGGTAAACAAATATTGAATCCCAATAGAATACAAGTTGAATGCAACTAAAACACAAAGTATGGAACAAATTATCTTAGAAGAAAAATATTATCTCTTCCATCCCCCTATATATATGGAACAAACACAAAGTACTCCCCTCCCTCTCTGTTTATCTTATTCTGTATTTTAATGTTCACAAGTTGTTGATTATATATGCTATCAATTTGTAGCTCTTTTTTTTGTTTAGCCTTATTAATAATTGATTTGAAGCTTAATATCACAAAAACTGAATGTCATAGGCTGATAGCTAATAGTAGTAGTCGTCAATATCATTCAAACAATTGGTACTAGCTAATAGTTAGTCTCTAGTGCCGAGCAGATGGGTTTGGAGATGAAGGAAACGAAATCTGATCAAATTTATATATATATATATATATATATATATATATATATATATATATATATATATAGGTGAGCAAGTAGATAGGTATTAATAGGAATATGATTGACATCATAATTGAGATTTATTATATATATCATTTGTCTCTAAACTATACAAGAGGATCCCTCAAAAATAAAAAAAAATAAATAAAAAAAAAAGAAAAAAAAAAGGAGGAAGGTGCGTGAAAAGGAAATATGTATTACTTCGTATAACTTGTGAAATAAATTTTAACGTTATTAATAATAACAAACTAACGATGGTTTCTCAAAAAAAAAAAAAAAAAAAAAAAAAAAAAAAAAAAAAAACTACTAACGAACGATAATGAAGTGCTTGGATGTGGGTCAAATTATAAGAAAGTATTTTATCCTCTTGAGGAGGATATTGCTCTAAGTTTATTTTGTTTTAAGATAAAGTTTACGAACATTGATTTTCACAAAAAGTAAATGTTAAGATTTCTATGAAATGGAGGGAGTATTATACACTATAAAGTAAGCATAATTATTCAATCTGGGTTTTGCACGGGCTTTATTATATAAAAAAAAACAAATTATTTATTTGTTCTTATCAAAAAAAACAAAAACAAACTTTTTTTTTTATATCAAACATACTACTAACACACAATCCGGGCATCACACGAGTTAAAATAATTATTGGTGTAAACGTTTAGGAGTCTTATATAATGATAAAAATAATAACCGGTGTAAAACGTTAAGAAGTCTTAGCATCATCAAATATTCAAAATCATGTATAATATTTTCTATACATCTCAAAAAATAACAATAATTACACCATCAGATTTGGATTGAAAAGTCTTTCCGAACGAGATGCATTTACCATACTTTTAGAACATATATATTGATATTAAGGAGGCATTTTTAATTTCACGAGTATTGAGGCATGCCACATCAGCGAAGAATTTAGAGTGACACGTAGAAGAATAATTTAATAAGTAAAAAGGTAAGATGCGTCACCTAAGCGCAAACACAATAAAGTTAAAAATTAATCAAATAATTTTTATGAACAAATAAAGAGATTAAGTTTTTAAAAAAACTGCATTGTTACGTTGAATCAGTAGTGTTAGGATAATAATAGGAGATTTTGGATGTGATCACATAGAATTCTACTCCTCTACAAACACAAAATAAACGTTTTTAACAAAAAGAACGCTTACAACTCTTTGAAGAGAAAATTTACTATAAAACATTTGATGATAAGTAGTGCAATTCTAATAGAAGACTATTACCTACTCTTGAAACAATAGTTTAAACTTAAAAACATATTTTATATGTAAAATAAAACATCAATTAACACGAGTATATCGACATGAACCTGTGGTACTTTAATGGCATTTACGTTCCCCTCATCTGAAGCTTTTATCTTGCTATGATTGTGTGGTTTGGATCTCTAATCTTGGAAATTTTGCATCAATTAGGTGTTAGACACAACCTTCTGTTGATTAATTCTCACTGTATAGTATACACATATTTGCGGTGTACTGGTGCTGCTTTATGTTAATTCTCACTGGTTGGTGTGGCATTTCATTTGGTTCTCTGCTTTTCACATGTAGCTATCTCTTGTTGTAAAGTTCAGCTGATCTAGAGAAGTGAACATTGGACAATGTTTACAAGCTTGCTACGGTGACTTGGAGGTCTTCAAGCTTAGAGTGAAGAACGATCACTTCCTTTTTAATTTGTATTTAAAATGTGTTTAGCTATTTATCATGTTGTTTTTTTTTTCCGTGCTGTAATTGAAAATGAACTTCTGATATATACAGATCTTTTATTGGTGTAATGATATTTTCCCATTTGATTGATATTTTATGGCGTGTTCACAATTTCCAGTGGAGTCAAAAGCTTCTCTACTTTTAGCTTTGGAATGTAAAGGACTAAAGCAAAATGGCTCATGAAACTGTCGGCACTTCTTATTTATTGTGAAGTTGCCGATAGTCGTCGCACTTAGGATCTCGGATCAAACGGAAACAGCCTCTCTGTGAGACTCTCACAGGGGTAAAGCTGCGTACAACCGACCCCCCCTTACCCTACCTAGGCGGGAGCCTCTTTGGAGGCACTGGGGTAATGTTGAATTGATATTTTATGGAGTATTAGATATTGCCAAAAAAAAAAAAGAGCAAATAAGGCGAACATTTCTTCCAATTAGGACAATGATGTTAACTGTAGCTGCTTTCTTCCAATTCCTTTGAACTTCATGGAGGAAACCATCCTTACATGATTGACAATCGAAGCAAAGAGTGTACTCATCATTATCCCATTCACCACAGTCTTGATTGGTAAATGTACCATTACTATTACTTATTGTTGGCTTCATCCAAACAGCAGGGCTTGTGTAGCTTGTGTAAGTAAAGTTGCACTCCTTCAGTGGCTTGCAGCAACCAGACTGAAATAATAATAACATGATTAGTGGACAGTCACCAACCAAAGCGAGACAAAATCGAGGAAAAAGCAAAGAATAAGAGTGCGTTCTTTTTCACTAAACTGAACTGGCAGCATAATGGAAGTACAAACCTGAATGGAAGAAAAGTGCCTGGCTTGGAACTGCTGGTAGGTGTCATTCTTGTACCTGTCAACAAAATCAGAGCAGACATTTTCCTTAAAAAACAAGACAATCCTTGACGTTGCGCCAATGGCTACCAGTCATTCGGTTTCTCAACCACTTAGGACCATGGTTTGGGGCCGCGATGACAATGGCAAAGATGGTGTAGCCCAAAAAGACAAGGAACAGCACCCACAGGTATCCAGATATGCAATAATCAGCTTTGTTTTTAGAGTCAGAGTCAGAGAAACTAACGAGCCAGAGGGCAAGACGGGCCAGACAGAAGATGAATAGGAGCACCCCGATCGCAATGAACGGGGCGTTGAGGTATCGCTCGCACCTGGTGCTGGTCTGATGGCTCAGCCACGCACCACTCCAGACCACCGGCACCGTCGCCACCGTTACTGCCAACAGTTTCATGCTTATGCACACAACTCTGGGTATGTACATGGTGGTGGTGATCACCTGGCCTTTTGGCTAGCTTTTGTCTAATCTTATTCAATCGATCTTTGTTTTCGGCTGGATGTGTGATAATATAGTCTTTTCTGTTTGGTTTTGTATTAGATGAAGTTCAAAATGGAGATCAATAGCTTATTGTTGTTCCCTGCTGCATAAATACATAATTCTGTAAGGGGATTATTGTCTAAGACAATCTTTGCTGGAACACACCTTACTGTTTTTTATTTTTATTTTTATTTTTTTTGGGTTCAAAAGAGGCATAGAGTCGTCCCGTATAATAATTTTACATATAATGAAAAGGGGATTCGAATTTCTAACCTAATGTATCTAAAGTCTCAATTTTATCCACTAAATTAAGATCTTATTGGCAACACACCTTACTATTTACTTCTACATGACAATGGTTCTTGACTACACCTAAGTGTAACCAACTTGGCCACACACTCTCACAATATTTTTACTTTTTTATAGTAGAATTCATTTGTATTAATCCACTACTTTATTTTTCGACACCCACTATTTTATTGTGGGTGTAGCCAAGTTGGCTCCTCTTAGATGTAGCCAAGAATTTGCCCTACACGATGTACAAGTGTGAGTGGTTCGGTACTCTTAACCCTTAAGCAAGCTTAAGAATTCGATTCTTGTGAATGGAGAAACTACTTATTGATAGCACTTTATCGTTTTGTGGGTCTATCCAATACAAATATGATTACTCTTTACTCAAAAGAATAAGGCGAACCTGCCAAAAAAATACTAAAAAATGGTGATAAAATTGACTAATAGAAAAATATTGCATGGCCTACACTGTCTCCATCTCCTCTTAATTAGAGGCTGAAAGTATTATTACCCTCCCATTGTTGCCTTGTAATCTAATTATATAGATTTCTCATTGTTTATAAAAGTTTTTGTGAGTATAACGAACAAACCGTTTTCTATTTAGGGTGCGTTCTTTACTCTTTAGACCTTATCTGGTTAATTCAATTTAGTTGAGGATTGGTTTTGTGCTTAATATGTCCAATAATTTTCAGTTCAATTCAATGATGTTCAGTTTAGTTCAGTGGTGCTCAGTTCAAAAACATATATTTTGTCTCACACAAAAATTGGGGGTTCAATTCAGGTATTCATTTTAGTTAAGTGATGTTGAATTTAATTCAATTTAACCCAATTCAACGTTATTCAACCCTAAAAACCACACCTTAGAGAAGTCTTATTTAAATACATCTTATTGAAATTGAGATTTTTCTTTTGTGTGTGCATTGACATAGTACATTTGTCTTCGGGCTCTCAAGGGCAAATAATGGTATAAGTTTTAAATAGCTACTAAACGTTAAACAATTTAACGTTTTAATTTAACTACTCACTTTAAAATCTATCTACCACTACCACAACCACAACCACTACCACTACCAATACCAACCTCTAATTTACTTAATACTTAAAATTTTGAACTAGTCTTTTTTTATTGAAACCAATCAAACCTTTAACAACTACTCTGAAAGTTGTTGTCGAACAGAGCTATAAGGATCTTTTTTGAAAAAATAGTGCAAATGAGTACTGAATTCTGTGTGGCTGTAGAAACACACTAGTTATAAACAAGAGTTTTTTCGTTTTATGCTTAACTTGTTTTTGAGGTTGGAGAAACCTATGAACTTTTGTCACGAGAGTTCACATAGGAAATAGTGTGCGCTCCGCTCAATCCGGGTAGCACACGGGCGAGGTCTTTTGACTTTTGACCCTACGCGTCAGTATCTTCTCTTCTTTTTTTTTCTTTTTTTTTTTTTATTGATGCATGAGGAAAACTGAAAAAGTTGACAACTATTTATTGTTCTTCTTCTTCTTTTGACCCTTTGGGATGTTTGTGGGTTGGCTTTTTTTAAAGTTGAATGTTTGACTAGTCTATCATTCAATATTGATGTTTGGATATTAGCTTGTGAGTTTGGCTTTTGGATTTCCACAAGTCAACTTTTGAAAACCCAAGAAGGTTGGCTTATGGGTATTGGCCGGTGACATTAATGTAATCTAATGACATAATAGTCCAAAACTTGCAATTATCTACTTCTATGCCATCAAATTACTCAATCAAATGAATATCCTTATAGGTCATTTTGCATATAACCAGCGAATGTCACCAGCCAATGTTACCAAACATCTATTTCCAAACATCCAATGTTATCAGCCAGTCAAATCAGCTAACATTACCAGCCATCGACCACCAGCCACCAGCCAACAGCTAATGTCACCAGCCAATTGCCAAACAGGGACATTGGAATTATTTTTTTGCGCAATTTGGTGAAAACCCCCTGAATCGTTGCTTTTTGTTCAGTACCCCCTTAAACTTTACTTCTACCCTGTCGCTCACCCCTTAAGTGATTTACCAGCCAAATTTCACAACTTTCTTCCCAATTTACCTCAGGTGACTCGCACATGTCACTTAAAATAATGACGTATCCTTATTAACCAATTTAATTACCCCATTTGACCCATTAATTAATTAACCTTTGATTTAATTACCCCATAGCTTTCACCTTCATCTTCTTCTCTTTCTTCATCCTTAGCTTCTTCACCCCAGTTTTCGACCCTTTTGCTTCTTCTCACCCCCTTCTTCTTCAACCTTGGTGGCATGGATTGGCTCCAGAAATTAACAACCATCTGAGTAATTTGCAAACATTGAGCAAAAAATATCCATTCACAAAATTCCAATTTCATATTATCTAGATTTTGGTGGAACAATACAAATGTGGAACAAGTATTAGAGGCAGGAACTATAAGCAACTTTAACTTGACCAGATGAAACTGAGGCAGACATCTATTCTTGAAGTAGACGGAAAAGAAGGAGAGAGAAAGAAGTAGGTGGATGTATTGTGGCCTGAAGCGAATCAAGATAAACAACAAAAAATCATTAATTTATTGTAAAGATGAGAATTAGGAAGAACTCAAGGTTGATACTTGGAAATACAAGTAATGGTTCAGTATCTGGAACCTCGTCGTCATCCCAAATAGCGAAGGTTGAAGAAGAAGGGGGTGGGAAGAAGCAAAAGGGTCGAAAATTGGGGGTGAAGAAGGTTGAAGAAGGAGAAGAAGATGAAGGTGAAAGCTATGGGGTAATTAAGTCAAAGGTTAATTAATTAACGGGTTAAATGGGGTAATTAAATTGGTCAAACAGGTGGGTTTTAAGTGACATGTGCGAGTCACATGAGGGTAAATCGGGAAGAAAGCTGTGAAATTTGACCGGTAAATCACTGAAGGGGTGAGTAACAGGGTGGAAGTGACTTTTAAGGGGGTACTGAACAAAAAGCAACAATTCAGGGAATTCCAGACAAAAATTGATACTTTTTAAGGAATTTTCACCAAATTGCGCTATTTTTTTCTAATTAAAGAATTCTCATAACAAGGACATTTTGGGAAAAGGATTGCCAAAAAAAAACAAATCCAAGGTGGGTTGGTTGGATGGAGTTGTCAGGCCTGGCCCAGAACAATGTTGCATCAGTCTTTAGACTCCAACCGATTTACAGTAGGCTTCGTCTCGGTGCAGGATAAGCGTCCAACGTTGAACACTCATTCCATTAACTTTTATTTAATCAAGCCCATTAAAAAGAGTGTTTATAACATCAAGAAAGTTCAAATCCAAAATTAATTGGTGATAGGTGGAGTAATTAGCTTTCTTAATTATAAATATCTCAACACACTCTTTCTTAATCAATGTGGCTATGTGGGACAACTTACTTAACACCCCTCCGTACGCAAAGACTCATCTAAGGCTGAAGTGTGGACTAATCATAGCCTATTTTGGGCCAATCACATGCGTGTGGGCTAAACAGTAGTCATAAAGGCCAACATGTCTTGTGTGGACTTAGTCCACCTTGCACCAAAGTGACTCCAAGTGAAGTATTGGTCTACCATGGACTAAGTCCACACAAGTTTTTTTACATAAAGACAGGATCAAAGCCCGCTCTGATACCATGTTAACTTTTATATAATTTGACCCATCAAAGAAAGTGTTATAACCTCAAGGAGATTACAACCCAAAACCAATTGGCTATTAATGGAGTTGTGGGACTGTGGGAGGGATATGTGAAGAAGAGGGTAATTATTACCCTCATTTGGGGGTCATAGTTACCCGGCTCCCCTCAGGGTAATAATATCCCCTTTTCTTCCTTCATTTTTTCCATTACCCTTTTAATGATCATTACCCCACCTCTATCTCCACATTTCTATTTTACCCTTTAATTTGCTTAAGTACCCCATTAATCATTACCTACATACCAAGCAATCAAGCATACCGTTAATTATAAACACTCAAAACCCTCTTGTTTAATCAATATGGCACAACCCACTTAACGCATTTGCACTCTTCCTGATATGCGTCCAAGCCTGATAAAAGAAAATACACCCTAATATTATGAATGTATGATGAGACTTTCTAACATTTGTTTTGGTGTTAGGTGAGATTAGGTTTTGCTTCTATTTTATTTTTCTTTTCTATTTTTTGGTGCTCAGGTTTTACTTCTATAATAGAATGGTGGAAACAGGCAAACAATATTACCCTTTGGGTTCTCTCACAAAAATTTCAATTTGCCTTTTAATAATGAAAACAACTCAAGCGGGATTTTTTCGATTAATGATTAAGGTGTTTTTTTCTAAAAGATGTATATAGGGTTGGACTAGTTGTTTTGTGGATATTAAAAATACAGGAACATTGAACTAATCATTTATAAATGTCTATTATGTGCTGCTTCAAGAATCTTTTAGAAAAAGATAGTGCAAATGAGTAGTAAATGATTTAAGGGAACTTTTTTGCACCAAAGTAGCACTTCAAAATGGGAAACACAGCTTGTTCATACAAACTACAATGTCACCAAATTAAAGGCATCAACATGCAAACCAACGCTACACAACACACAATTTGAGAGAGCTTATTGTACGTGTACCACATTACTTATGTGATCACCATAAATTGGTAACCAACACTAATTTAGACACGCTGAGGAAAAGGCTTATTATATTACTTTCTCCCTAATAGAAAGAAGATTTTGGAACGGAGGGAGCACTATATATACATCGTCTTCCTCTCCTGACTCTTGATCACTCTCACTTTCACTCTCGCTCTCTCCCTACCCATCAGAGCAGCTTGATCAGCAATGCTATGCTATCATTGCTTACTCAACGCATATTCTGCGACTTCGATCACAAAATTGACAGCCTTTATCAACACAAGCACCATCATTGAAGCATCCGATTCGTGAACAAGGTCGAGTGAGTCTCCAGAAAATGTTCCATGTCAGTACGTTTCCTCCTCTTCTGCCCAGTATTGCTGCTGCTATCTCATAATTCAGTTCCTCATTGTCATTAGGATGATCTTCCTTCTTGCAACTCCCCATGTCTACAGTAATATATAGAGAATGAGAATCATATATTCATCACATAATAAACCCCCAGATGACCAGATTGGCCTTTTAAGTGAACTCATTTGGACATATGGTCTATTAAAAATCAGTTTGGACATTAGGGTATTAAAAAGTGAATTAAGTGGCATATAGACCCTTTAAATCGGAATCTGGAATTTATGTAAGAATCTTCTTATTTAATCAATTTTTTTATCCCCTTTTTTATTCCTATTTCCCAATTTCTTACTTCTTTCCCCCATTTTTTTTTTTAATTTCTAAAGAAACGGTGAGAACATTACAGTAAACATCTTTAGAAAAACTGGAATATGACAGTGTCACAATGCCGAAATTCTGATCGAAATTCACATCCTACTACCCAATCAATTGAAAAAAAAAGGAAAAGAAAAACAATTACAAATAAAAAATTGTAAACAAACAAGTCAAATTATGAAATTAAACCAAATTAATAAGGAGGAGAAGCATTATTGTAAGCAAAGAAGAGCCTTCCATGGTGGCTGTAGTAGTGGCAAGGCGTTGTGGAACAAGAAGGTGCACTAATATTGAGAGTATGATTCGATTTGTGAAATCCATTCTTGAAAATTCTAAATCCAAAGACTAAACCAATTGATATCGCCACCAAAATGAACATTAAAAACCATGGAAGTGACTGGTTTGATGAATGCAACCATCACCGCCACCATAATAGCCCTGCTAGCTGAACCTGGGAATTAAGGGAGGAGAGAGAATGAAGGAGAGAGTGAAGGGAAAGAAGGACAGGGCAGAAAGAAAAGGAAAAATGGGGAAAAGAAAAAAAAAATAGGGGAGAGAGATAAGAAAATGGGAAAAAGGAATAAAGAAGTGCATAGAATTAAAAAAAATTGATAAAATAAAAATACTCTTACATAAATTTCAGATTCCGGTTCAAAGGGCCTTTATGCTACTTAATTTACTTTTTAATACCCTAATGTTCTAATTGATTTTTAATAGACCAATATGTCCAAATGGGTTCACTTAAAAGGCCAATTTGGTCATTTAGAGCATAATAAACATATTAATCAATGAGAATGCATGGATGAAATTGAAATTAGCTTTTAGAGAACAACTAATACTCCCTAAGTAAATGACGAACAATACATAAAACTTGTTATTAGCTTTCTCTCTCCTCTCAAAACCCTAACTTTTCTCTTTTGCCTCTTCTCATCTTTCATCATAGTTTCAGGCTGGGAGGACCAATTTAGGTCATTCCCGGCCTGTATTTGATGTTTTTCATCTAGTTTGACTTTAATTTCTACTCTTTTTCGCTCTAGGTGGAACAAATTTCTCTCCCTTTGTGGAGTTCTTTGGTTTTTTTCATTTCTTCCTCTTCGTAGGATTCTCTTTTCGCCTATAGTGCGATTTATATTTTATAGATTCAATATGATTTTGGGGACCGGATATACATACAATCAATGGTATCAAACAAAGTTCTGTGGGCAAGTCATTGCATTGCTCGCGGTGAAGATCTCCACTTCCGTCAAAGATGAAGATACATCAAAGGAAGCACATGGTTACTATGCATGTTGGGAGTCGCACCGAGGTGTCCTTGTCGATTGTCTTGTTAGCAAAAATTGTGTTGTTACTGTTAATTTAGTATATTCTAGGGTTATTTTGATTGTAAATGCCATATGGCTTTTCTATTAATGAAAATTTCCTATTTTCCTCTCAAAAAAAAAAAATACTCCCTAAGTAAAATGGATGAGTCTATTAAGTAATCCGAGGGGCGTATTGTTACGACTATAGGTACGCATACACATCGTGTATACTTACCAAGCAAGGGAAGTAAAAAAAAAAAAAAAAAAAAGAAGAGTTAAGCTCACTTAATTAAAAAAAAAAAAAGTTTCTTATTAGTAGTAAAGTGTGTATGAAAGCATGGAAAATAATTCATTCCCTATTTGACTGAATGACTACTTCACCATCTTCTATAATATTTTTTTTGTTATTTATTGTAATCTTCAGGATCTAATTTTTATTTTACCACAAATTTTACACAGGTCGTCGTAATATCTGATGACACATCCTTATCCCATCATCAAGGATCCTAATCTCATCATAGGATGACATTAGGTATGTAAGTGGGGAAAGTGGGAGGAAAGAGAGTGGTGAGAAAGGAGAGAAAAAGGAAGAGGAAGGAGAGAAGGAGTAGAGAGGTTCCGACTCTTAAGATCATGATTGAACTTGAACCATTGATCACAAGGATATCCCATAGACTTTTCCATCATTCTCCTCATTAGAGGTCCACAAAATTCTAATACTGCTAAAAGTTAAGAAAGTGAATATATATGGAGTATATCTGAAAATAAAAATGACAATTAAATTCTGATAGACTCAAAAAATAGTAAGAGTAATTATCCAATAACCAATTGAAATGGAAAGAGTTCGTATATAAGCTTTAAGCTTTTGTGGGCAAATTAAAGTCATGCGCTTAATTAAAACTCCACCTTGTCAAAACAGACAAAAAAAAAACATGAACTAATAATGGGAGATAGAAGAAAACTGGCTCACCAAAGAGGGTGGTACTAGTAACACAAGAAAGAGGAGGAAAGCCAACTTAACCGAAGAAGAAGATGCCATCTTTGATTAATTTTGATTGATCTATTTGTGTAATGCTACAAGTCTATGATGTAGTCTTATATTGTTTGGTCTCAAGTCCTCCCTATTTATAGGCAGGATCAGAGTTCTACTCAAAATTTTAAAAATAATTTAATCAATTTATGTCTATATATAAAGCATGTATTTTTTTGGGCAATGGGTTTTGTATAAGACTACCTCTATATATAATCAAGCATGTCATGTTAAGACCGTTTCAAATAAGAATTTGTGTTTTTGTGTTGTACATATTCTCCAAATAAACACAAATTCTTATATGAGACGGTTTCAACGTGACAGACTTGACTACAGAGGTGACCTCATATAAAACCCATTGTACAACATAAAAACTCGCATAAAGCTCCTCAAATAAGCATATTTATAACCAACAAGCACTTAGATGAGTTGGTGAGGGACTCTTCTAGCTTAAGCAGAGATCTTGGGTTCGAGACCCTGTGAATACAGCAGTGTTAAATACTTGTTGGTAGAGCTTTGCCGCCCTTGTGGTCCCACCTGGCTCGGTCCGGATTCAACCGGACGGTCTCAGACCAAAAAAAATAAAAAAATAAGCATATTTATTAAATCTTTACAATAAACGTGTGAAATTGTATCCAATGTTAATTCTAGTAAAAAAAAATAAAAATAGGATACAGAGTGACTGTCCCGGCTTCAGATATCTATGAAAAAGTGATCTTTTGCCACACAACTTCATTTCGAGCTTGTGAGAATAAAAAAAAAAAACAATAAAAATATTTAGACTCTAAGACCCTGTTCTCTTCAACGGGATGGTGCAAGATGGCGAGAAACGGAACGGAATAGATTGAAATGGAACGGAACGACGCAGATAATGAAGCAAAATATGAGACAAAATGAAATACAGAATGCGGAACAGAACGACGCGGAACCGAATCAATTGAAACGAAACAGAATGCAGCATGGAGACGACGAAAAGAATAGAGCCTTAACTCGTACTTCACCCGTGATTACTAGTATTAAAATATAAGGTGCGTTTTTAGAGTTGAATTGGATATCACTGAACTGAATTGGACACACTGAACTGAATTACATGTTTTTGAACTCAACATCATTGAACTGAACTGAAAATTATTTAATTAAATTTAAAATCATTAAATAGACACCTAAACTAAATTAAACTGACCATATAATATCTAAATAAGGCACTCCTAAAGACTTTTCAAATGAGACGTGTTGAGCCAACACTAGAGAAAATATATCACATATCCGATACAACCACCCTAACAAATAAAGATGAAATTTCTTGATGACTAGCACATCACGTTAAAACACTTTTCTCTAATTACTTTCGTGTTTGTTTTGTTTTGCTTGGGCGTTTCGTATAATGCCTTTCACTTCACCGAAAAAATATACTTTTTCATGATTAAAGTTACTTCTTTTTTTATCTTAATACCGCAAAGTGCGGTACTAATTTTCATTCAACTTCATCAAATCAACAGTTAAAGCATTCGAAATATTAGAAGGGACATAAGACTCCTAACATTTACTACCTACCTTCCACGGAAGTACATGAGCTAACTCGTGGGTGACACCATTACCTTCCCTACCAATATGACTCCAACAAACAAACTAAAAATTACAGCTAATATTTAAAATATCTTCAATAATCATGTCAAACTCACTAACACTATGGGACTTCGCTTTAAGAGCATTAACAACACGAAGGCAATCACTTTCGACTTCAATATGAGTGAAACCATAAAGATCAGCAAAGCGTAAGCCAAATAGAACAGCTTTCGCTTCAGTTATAGGAATGTCCCATTCTTCTTCAAACCCCAAGGTCGTCCATAACAGAACTTCGCCTTCGCTACCACGACCCACGAGTCCTATGCCTGTACTAGTTTCACCCAACCGACCTGCATCAACATTAATTTTAACAAGGCAAGAGGGGGGACATTTCCATTTAGCTGACTGCTTCATTCTAGCACCTCCCTTCGTCGCCATATCCTTTGCCAATTCATTTATGATCTTATCAACATATGTCAAAATGTCTGTAGGATTTTGCCATTCTCCCTCAAACAACCTTCTGTTACGAGCACCCCAAATAGCCCAGGCCACTATGCAGCAACGCGCCATCTCATCTTTGCCACATATATCTCCAACTGCCCACAACCAATCCTTAAAGCACAAATCTCTCCTAGGCACCTTCTCACCTGCTGCACACATATCCCAAACAGAAACAGCCACAGGACATGAAAAGATGGCATGCTCCACATCTTCAATCGATGAATGGCAAGAGGAACAAGAACTGGGAATAGAAGAGACACGAGAATTCAGCCCTGCACAAGTAGGAAGTGCCCTGGAACAAGCTCTCCAAACAAAGAATTTAATCCTAGGCAAAACGTTAAGTTCCCAAATTCTCTTCCACCCTGCTATATCATGCGAAGATGGTCCAGCCATATCGAAATCATAACTTGCACGAAATGCTGCATTATAAGCACTCTTAACAAAATATAATCCATCCTTTTCAAGGCCCCAAATCACTCTATCACAAGGCCTTCTAGTACTAAGGGGAATTGACAGAATTTTCTCCGCTTCGAAAGGGACAAAGAGTTCACGAACACGATCCTTATTCCACTTCATTAACTGTGAGTCAATCAGATTTTCCACCCGTAAATCAGGATCATGAGACCCTAAGGGTGAAATAACACGTCGTGCTCCGCCACCTGATAGCCAATTATCATTCCATACACGCACACAACGACCATCACCAATTCGCCACTTAAGACCTTTCTCTAAAATCCATTTTGTCTCCCATAATCCCCGCCATGTGTAGCTAGGATTAACACCAACCACAGATGACAGAAAATCACCTTGTGGATAATAACGAGCTCGCATCAATCGCTCCACAAGGCTCCCCTCCTAGTGAATAAGACGCCAAGCTTGCTTACCCAGTAGCGCCCAATTAAACATTTTAATCTCTCTAAACCCCAGACCATCGCGCCAACGGGACCTACAAATTTTTTGCCATGACAACCAGTGAATCTTTCGCTCGTTACGTTTTTGTCCCCAAAAGAATTGGGAAACCATCGAGCGAACTTCATTACAGAAGGATGCTGGAATTTTAAAGACACTCATCGCATAGGTCGGGATTGATTGGGCCACTGCCTTTATCATTACATCCCTCCCCGCTTTAGATAACAGCATACATTTCCAACCTTGTAGTCGTTTCCATAACTTCTCTTTAATAGAGGCATAAATAACTTTTTTAGATCTCCCCACCACAGTTGGAAGACCCAAGTATTTGTCAAACTGTTCAACCTCCACCACATTCAAGCTGCCAGTGACCTCATCTCGACGTTGCAGGGGCGTATTCTTGCTGAACCATGCACTTGTCTTGTCACGATTAACAACCTGGCCAGATGCTACCTCATAAATATCCATAATCTCCCCAATAACCTGAGCTTGGTCAAGAGAGTCTTCAAAAAACAGCACACTATCATCGGCAAAAAATAAATGAGTTACCTCAGGTGCACCCGGACAAATACGAACCCCCCAAATAGCCTCCCTCTCTGTTGCCCTGCGTATCAAATCAGAAAAAGCTTCCGCACAGAGAATAAATAAAGTTACTTCTAGATATATTTGACCCAAAAAAAAAAAAGTTACTTCTAGATATTTCACAAAAAATAAAAAAAAAAAGTTACTTCTAGAAATATTTGACCCGTTAAACAAAAAATCCATCGAAAAAATTATCCTTGGGCTTGGTGTAATAGCACTTATCTTTGTTTACCATTAAACTTACCTTAATAATACGAAAACTTGTGTGGACTTAGTTTATGGTGGACCAATACTTTGAGTCACCTCCTATTTCACTTGGAGCCACCCATCTCTAAAAGTGGAGCCACCTCTACTTTACCTAGAGCCACCCCTCAAATTTATACTTGGTATCACCCCTACTTCACCTAGAGCCACCCCTTATTTCATCTGGAACCACCCCCTACTTCACCTTTAGCCATCCTCAAAATCACTTGGTCCACGGTGCTAAGTCCATATAATACCTACTGCCTTAATAATGTAACGCCATTTCATCAAAAAAAATAAATAATGTAACACCAACCAACTATGAAATATGATGACTCTAAGGTCATATTCTTTTCAACTACTTCTTGAAACTTAAGTAAATTTTAATTGGGTAAATTACATTGAGATATACTGAGATTTGGTTAAATTACACAAAGGTATACCCACTTTTGACTAAATACACTGAGGTGTGCATAGCAAAAAAAAAATATTCATTGAGGTGTACTCTTTGACCACTTTTCGACCGTTGACCAAAGTCAAATTAATTTTTGAACTTCAATACCCCATTGTATACCTAATTGAAAGTTTATAGAAAAAATTATTGTCCAATGCAAACCACGGGACCAACTTATGTTAGTTACAAGCCTACAACATTGTTTGCTAAATTACAATGCTTCTCATGTTCAAAACGCAATAAGTTGCAATTATCAAAAACAACAAATAAAAAGATTGCTGGTTGAAGCTCAAACTACTTCTCAGGTCCCTTCAAATATTGTGAACAATGGATACAGCACTCCCCATATGATGACCAAGATTAAAAGAAAGCTCTTCTAGGATTAGGGTGTGTATGGTGTACCTAACTACCTACTGGTTTTAACTGCACAACCGCCATAACTGCTTCCAAGTTTCAAAAGACTGTTGAGCACTTTCGACCATGTTGGGCAATCCGGATCCCCTGTCCAATTCTGGTGTACCACTCCATATCCCAAACACATTCTGACCATCTTCCAAAGACTCCAACAGGGATTATCCACATTTGATCAACCAACTGCAACTGCACCAGTTTACATGGTGGTGACTGCCTGACTGGTTAATAGAGAGCAGCCCGACTTGCAAAATTTGGACCGACACAGAGTCAATTGTTAATTAAGAGTATAACACGCCTTCAAATCTTCAACAATCTCAAATCTTCACCATAGCAAAGGCAATTCAATTTTCATTTGGTGCTGTCTGATCTTATCAAAACATCCAATTACTGAGGCCTGATCCAAACTTGCTCCTCAAACGGTACTACTGCCTCTTTAGAAGGTTTAGTGCCACACTTGAGGCAGTTAATGTTTCTTCTGAAGTTCAGATAATCACACCTGTCAAAGGAAAACGGGTAAAATAGCTTGACATCAAATCCATAGCACCAGTGACTTGATGAATATGATTGGTAGTCAGTCACCGATTGAGAGAAAAGGCCATACTTGGGACACTCCCATTCTCCAGATTGTAGAGTCCCCGCAGGTCGGGGATCCTCGCAGCTAAAACAATTCCTTCTGCTAGCGAAGTTCATACATCCACACCTATAGTAGCAAATTAATTGTGTAAGGAAAAAATTCTACCATTCATGCATATACCTGAAAAGATCCTCTTTTGTACACTTCATGAAAATGATTAAACCTCTACCTTCTTCTCTCCCAACCGAAACCTCCCCCCCCCCCCCCACTAAAAAAAGACCTTCCCTCTGTCACCAGCTTTCTCCACAGCATACCAAGATTTTGGCTGCTCGGTGTTTCAGTCGCCTATTTTGTGTTGTGTGTACCTTTGACAGGGGAGTGAAAACATATCCAAGATTCAAGTTTGACAATTTCTAACTCAGTTTTTGAGAACGCTAAATTTCTATCCTACTTTTTGGAGTACTTCATACAAAAGGGGCTGGATTTTCAATTTTCATGGTATGCAAAACTTGAGTTTTAAATTTCTTAATTCTTTTGCTTACACCAACTTCTATCCTACTTTCTCATGCAACTTTTTGAAGTTCTCCAAACGAGAGCATTTTCATTTTTCATGGTAGCAATTTTCATTGTCCCCCCCCCCCTTTTCAAAGTCAAACTTTTGCGGTTAAAAAATAAAATAAGAAACAAGTTCCCATGGGAGCTAGCTATAATATATCTTTGGACAATTTTATTAGTTAGTTACTGTAAACAAAATTGATGATACCTAAAGTCCCTAGTAATTGCTACTCATGTGCATTATACTCAAATAATATACAGCAAAATGCCTTTTCAAAGTAAACTACAACATTGTTTAGCACGTTCATGCAAATCATTACTTACTGGGGGCAATTCCAGTCACCTCTCTTCATCTCAGCTACACGCTCACCGCCCCGCTTAGGACCTCTCTTCATGTCAGCAACATGCGCACCGACCCGCTTAGGACCCTCTGTCTTGCACTTCAGGCATCTTACATTTCTTGAGAAATTCATGAAGTTGCATCTACAAACCAATCCAAGAGGTATACAAAATTTGTTTAGCAATTCTGTCACTAGGATTAATCATAGAAGAGTTTCTCAACTACTCGATCATCCTAAGGTGAATAAACATAGAAGACGGTTCACATGAGATCGACCCTTTGATTTGAAACTTTTCAATTTAGAGGAACTTCAACCATCATTCTGATGTTTCCATAGCTTTAGTAAATTTGGAAAATTGCGAATTCTGTTTCTTAGACTTTGGAGAATTCTCCACTTTGAACACATTTTCAGGAATGTTTTTTGCGAGTAAACAGCCCTTACTGCCACCAACAGAGGGGCTTTTGGTGGCCTGGTGGTGGTCAACTTATGGACAATAAGTATGGCTAGAAAGTCCAGTCATTGCTTTTTGCACAATAACTTAACAATTCTCAAAGAAGATTATTACAAATAACAAATGAGTTTTATCAAAACGTCTCCAATTGAGTGGCTTCTAAAAGCTTGTGTTTATATAGAGATTTGCAATCTTCTGCAAAACATGAGAGCACAACCTGAAATGACACGTAAGTACTGAGGGAAACACAACATGACACAAGCAAGCATAACCCGAATGTGACCACTTATTGTATCAAGTAATTATCTAGCATAGCACAAGAGTTTACATACAACCTAAAACTTGCATGTAAATAAGAAAGTAGTCCTATGTCCAATTCTTTCCCAAAGATAATATGAAACTTCACTAGCCTACCCACATTAGCTTTCGCCAAGAAGGGGTTCAGCCCCTCCACGAACTATGTTTAGGTACCAACATGGTACGGGGTATTACCAACATGCTAAATTTCGATCCTACTATCACTTAAACATAATTTGCAGGCTTGCAGCCATCAAATTAACACCCATGGACAGGCTATGATGAAAGACATGGTAGCCATCAGATAATATATTCTCCTTTTTTTAACTTGGTCTTTGAACACCACCGTGAGGTGTATCACTTCCCCTACGAAGTCCTCATCAATTGTTACTCTCTTGAAACAATGGTAGCAGTCACAAGACTCACAATCGCACCCATGGACACTGGATAGGCTATCAGATACACTAGGTTCCTATGACTCAAGTCATAGGCCTGTCAAGTCTAGAAGCCTGTACCACATACAATAAGTTAATTACCCTTGACATAGGCTATCATACTCATGTGATGTCCAATAGTACCCTCTCTAGTGCAAGTTAAGGATGTTATGCTCTGCTTACTTCAATGTCTTTGTGCTAGTTCTCCAACACAGGATAACCTCCTAAACATACATATATGCACAAGAGAAACACCCTTGTTAACTTGCGTTAAAAAGAGACCAGCGGGCGGGGGCGGGGAGTAAGGAGATGGGAAAAAAGTGTTTAACTTGTCCATAAGTCAATAATAAACCAATATCTAAAACACAGTTGTGTGCATGCATAATCAAGATTCTTCGTGCAACTCACTTGGGGCAGATCCAATCTTTTGGCTTAATTTCAGCATCAGTAGGACCAGCTTTGGTAGAACTATCCTCATTGGAGCACTTACAGCGTGAATTTCCAACAAAATCGATGAAGTTGCATCTGCAAAGGATTTAAGAGCAGCAGAGTCCAATATGTGAGTACAAACAACAATTACAACAGGAAAAATCAATGTAGGATCACGTTAGCTATTTAGCCTCTTAATGGATGAAGACGGTAGGGGCTTTTAAGCCCTACTCTATTCTGAGGTTCAACATTAGCTTAATTTATAAATAGCTACCTCTTAAAGAACGTCTTGTCCTCTTTTGTTGTATACTTAACTTCTATTGATACATATGTTTTTCTATCTTATAAAAAATAACAGGAGAAATAAAAAAGAGAACAAATTTTATACATGAAGTTAAGATTTTAAAGCACATCATATAGCTCCAAGCTTGCCCTATGGAAGGGGGCCTGCCAGTAGCAATGCAGTTTGCAGCGAACATCAGTACAAAGTGTTAAAAAAGAGTTTACACCCATGCACGGGCTGGGGAAAAGATCTTATACAAGTGGCAGCAAAGTGTATGGTATGTCGTATAGGTATAAACGTTTGCAGGGGTCTCCCGAGTACCCGACCTGCCCCATCGCCATCTCTAAATTACACTGTATATACTAGGGGTGAGCATAGGCAGGTACCCACCTAAAATTTTGGGATTTGGTATTGGAATTGTTTAGACCAGTTCCTCAAAACTGGGACCCGGTATTAGAATTGGTTGGACCAGTTCCTCGAAATTGATACCCAGACTTGGAATTGGCAGGTCCAGTTCCAGGACCAGGTACCCAAACCTCTATAAAATTTCTTTGGATGAATGCAAATATTATCTAATTACTAAGAGTTTACATTGTACTACACTACATCCGCTTCGAAATTAGTAAAACAATATCAAAACACAGAAATTATAACCTATTTGATATCAAAAGGTAAGTTAGCAATAGAATTAATAGTACTGGGACCAATTTTATTACCAATTCGATATTTGGGAGATACTCAATATTAGTCCTAGCAGGTACCCACTGGGTACTGGGTCCGAGAAAATGATACCCAGAATTGGAATTGGTTGCAACCAGTTCCGAATTTTGGGACCCAGAATTGGTATTGGTAAGAGCAGTTCCAGGTCCATACCCACCAGGTCCAAACCAATTCCAGTACCAGAACCAGGTACCCGGGACCCATGCTCACCCCTACTGTATACTGTACACTGTGGGCATATTTCTTGAGGTCATTAGCCCTTTGTCAAAAAAAATTGGCAAGCAATATACTTATTGGCTCTATAACTTTCCATGACATAGAATATAACAAACTTTAAACATCAGGTCCTATCAGGATGAAATAGAAGCATCTGAGCTAATAACTTTCTCAAAGAAGACATACTTGGGACATCTCCAGGCTTCTCGCTGCGATTCAATGTTTGGAGACAGCACAAAGTTTATAGGCTTAACCCTATTTTTCTTCTGAGTGGATGCTGTTTTAGAGGGCTCCACAGAATCCAGGGCAGGAGAAGATTCACTCAAGTCTACAAACATACTCAGCAATCTTCTAGCAGATGATTCAGCCCGTTCAGTACCAGGAGGCCTTTCTGCTCCTGATATAACCAAAGGGTCTAGTGCATAGAACAATAAGAGGCGCATGAGATCTACTGTTTGTGCAACTCCTTCAGATTCCTTAAGCATCACATAAGCTCGATCACAAGATCCTCGTAGACTACAACCACTACATACCTGCGTCCGTACAACCGAGAATCAATACTAAAAGCCTAAGCAAGACATGCAACAATAAAACAATCACCAAGATGTTAAGATCCTATATGCTCAGCTGCAGCAGGACAATAAGACAGAGTACATAGAATGAAATTCAATTCCCCACAGAAGGGATTGACTAAAATTCAAACAAAAGCTGTATTAAGTTAAAAGTTCTTATGTCCTCAGACACCTGCAGACAGGATAGGACATTTGACATTCATATATCATTTGGACTAAGGAACAGAGGAAACCAAAACCTCACTGATATCGAACAGGTGGAGGGCTCCAGTTCACTGACCTAACTGTAAAGGGGTCACTAGTGGAATCACATATGTACATTAAATCTATAAAATTATAGTTACTGAGCTCATCTAATTGTATTGGTAAATGTATCAGAAATGCAACTGATTTCTTTTTGTAATACGCCATTAAGTCCTCTGTCCCAAGTTGAAGGTCCAATATTGACCTTTTTAATCACACAATAATAGTCCTAGTGAACATAAGTACTCACAAGTTCCTGCTTGGACTCCTAATTTTGTTGGTTAAACTCCCCCAACCTCAATAAGTCAATATGTGTGATAAGTCACTTTCGAACCTTCAATTTGGGACGGAGGAAGTATTGATTTGAGTGAAGAAGAAATCAACAAAGTGAAAAAATAAGCAAAGAACCAAGTATCTTCTAAAGCATAAGTGATAAGGGACTCGTAAATTTGACTAGGAGGTGAAAGGTCGAATCCCCAAACCTCGATTTTTATTAAAAATATAAACTAAAAAATTTTAAAATCTATCTTGTGAACTGATGATCAGTCAGATACAACTCCTTTTGCACAATAGTTGAACAGTTTTGATCAGTTCAACTACGTATACCTAACTGTCTGATCTCACGACCACGTAGAGGACCAGTTTATGATCAGCAAGACATGGTCCACTCCAATAAGCTACTAAGAATATACTTGCAACCAGCAGTTACTGATAGCTTATAGTTTCTCCCTTTCCAATTCTTGATTTTTATCTCATAATTTATCATGTCACACGAAAAATTAACACTGTTTATAAAAGGCACAAAAAAAAAGATCGCTGGATACAAAAGGAAATGCAACAAATCCTAAATTTTTTTGATGTTGTGCTCATTAACCTTACAACCAAATTCATAGTTGAATTCACCCGCCAAATACAACAAAAAGAGAAATAGAACAACTAATTCTCTTGACGAAATATTTTTCAGCAGTCATGCAAAATAAGATTACACTATGACACATATAAAGGCCAAAGTACTCAACTAAGACCATATTAAAGAATCAGCAATGAACAAGGGAAGGAGCAATATGTATTCACGTCTATTATCATCAATGATTTGCACTCACATTTTTTTCGTCCAATCCAACAAATAATCTCAACCGTTTTGCTGAATTAACAACTTTGCGAAGAAGTTTAGGACATCCACCCTCCACAATGATTTTAATATCACCTTTTGACAATGACCTACATGGAATGAGCATAAAAGAAAACTTAATGTCATCCACAAAAGCATAAACCACATTGGTATATTAGATCAAAAGGCAATAATTGAACGCTGGAACACTAAGAATAAGATTTTATGCATACGGGTTACATGAGATTGATGGTCTCTCATATTTACGGTATAGCTTATTCTACAAAAACAACAAAATCAAGGCAAATAGACCGAGAATTCACCCAAAAAATTGTCGAAAATATGATCCTATGAGTTCTAGTAACCTTAAACTCAAATCACACTCTAACAAGCCTTTATACTGTATATTATGCATTTCGGGTTTTGCACTGGTTCAGTTGGGTGTTGGCAAGGGGTCTCATAGCGGCGGCTTCAAACTTGTAGATTGATTTCGGCATTTGGCTTTTGATAAATTACATTGTGAGCAAAGGATCCAAGGCTCAGACAATCCCAAGCTACATCACAGACATTTTTACATTTTCGAGTTTTGCATATAAAGCACACTAATTACTATGTCATCCAAATTCCAATCTAAAGCCTATCATACAATTCACAATTCTTGATTACATCCCTTCATTTCTATATGCAGTGCTATCAAATTCAACAATATCTAACATTCTAATCTCCACACAAGCAAACAGGTTATGCAAACTTCGAATTCGAAAACAAACACACACACATTGAATTCATTTAGAAAGGCAAAAAATTTGCTTACCCAAAAATGTCATAGCGGTCACGAGCAAAGCTAAGACAAGGGTCCTTCAAGACCTTCATATCACGATACGCCAATTCAGAAGCAGCGCCGCCATTAGAGGAGGTTTGAGGAAAGTAACCTCTGGACTTTAACTGGTTCACAAAAGTGACCCATTCAGGCCATGGATGATGGTCGTCTTGTGAAGTTGTTGAAGGGTTATCAATGGCGGTTTCTACAAGAGCAGCAGAACTAGAGTAAGAAGTATAGTGGCGATGAGAATAATGGAGGGTTTTGGGGAAAAGGGGTTTAGGGGTGAAATGGAGGAGAGAGAGTGAGGAGAGAGAATTGGGGGTTCGGAGTATCATCATGTTTACTGGGTTCGTTGCTGCTCCTACTATGAAACGCAATCTGGTTGCTGACATTTTTTTGTGTTTCTGGGTAATGGAGAAGAAGGATTGAGGTTGGAGATGATGGACTGTTTAATGATGTTTGTTAATCTGCTGCTACTTATACGATTCTCTCTCCAAGTTGTTCTGAAGATTATCCGGGTCAAGGTCGGTGAAGCGGTGCTAGTAGAGAGAGAAAGTTCTCTCTCCCACCATCTCCCCCTTCTTCTTCCCCCCTCCATTCATCTCACAAAGTAAAGCTTGGTTTGTGTTTTAGGGGCTGCCATCAGCATTCTAAAGCTGATGGTAAGCCCCAATCTTGTAATTATTGTAGTTTTTATAAGTTTTTTTTTAGTGTTAGGTTTTCGAATAGCTACAGTCTCACCATTAGTGAGAGTTATTTTGTCTATTTATTGAGTATGATTGTCTCTCCTTTTGTGAGAGTACTGCTAGTTTTAGGTTTTTTGGTTTATCGTTTCATCGGTCAAATGACACTACTGCGCATCTTATTCTGCTACAAGCCATCTACAACATCGGATGTGAACATTCACCAACAAGGCTATGGCAGGGTCTTCCGCAAAAAGGTTGTACTATGGACAACAGCGTTGAAAAGGAAGCCGTTCTTTCTCGTCAAATCTCTTCAGCAAGTTAGCTTTGTTACTAGAATGGTTTCTGATGTTGCTTTAGATGTGTCTTCACTTGTAGAATTCGATATCGTTTGTAGATGCCGGATGACTTTATAATAATGAAGTTTCGTTTTCCTTTCAAAAAAAAAAAAAATCCAATTCGGATTACGAGAATGAATCATACCAGGATTGGAATGTGGTTGCAGAACGGGTTAGCACGAGGCCCAGCACGACTCAGAGCAAGCCCGACCCAACCATGATCATGGAGGATTGGACTTTGGGTTATGAGCATATGATGTCAGGTCCAGCCCAATAAAAATAAATAAAATTTTGTAAAATTTGAAAAAAAGAAAAGCTTGGGCATGGCTCCAGTGTCAAGTCTATTAGGATGAGACGGCTAGACACGAAACACTCCGATCAAAGACATGACACGACATAGCTTAAAAGCATGAGTCTTTTTTTAGTAGGTGATGATGACTAGTGAGTGTGAGTAGTGTTTACTCTTATAATTTGATGATTATTGCTGGTGAGTAAAAAAAAAGCAAAAACAAGACGTATTAAACGGACAAAGGCATGCAATTTCTTGAAGCGCAACTAATTGAGAGGCCTATTTTTCCGTCCTTGACTGTGGATCATGGAGTATCCACCTAAGTACATTTAAGGAGCCTAAATTTTTTACCCGCTCTTGGAAACATGTAATCTCCATCAATATTTTAATGGTTGGCCTGAAAAAATGAGGCGCACCCACACTTTTTATTATGAGTGTAATAAGACAAACCAAATAGTAGATTTGAATTGTTGACATAAGAGTAGGGAAGAATAGTTGAGTTATGGGATGGATTAAATGACTTTACCCATTTTTGTTTGAAAAACACTTGCAAGAGGTTAGGAGGGTGTGACCAGGGGGGGAGTAACTTATACGGGGACATATGCGTTTGTATTAAAGAATTTTTGACAAAAAGATAAAGTTTAACTCACTACTTCTTTTCTTAATGGCAGCTACTCATAAACCTAGCTTGTTCAAATCGTTTCATTAGATATTACAGAGTATAGTTTAATAAGGCTGTCACTGTTCCAAGAACAAAAACAAAGATTGAACATATTTTCGGCCTTTTAATTTCTCTTTCTTTTTGCATAAACCAACAATTTAATTTCACCTAAAAATTTTAGTTTTTTAACATTGGAATATTCATCCATCAAAAACTAAAAACATTGGAATATTCCATCAAACATTTTAGTGAGTTCTGCCTTTTTCCAAAAACCCTGTACTAACCTTCATTATTTTTTTTTATTTTTTTTTTTGTTTTTTTTGTTTTTGAGAAGAGTACTAACTTTTACACATTTTAATTTCTCTTTCTTTTTGTATAAACCAGCAATTTTTTTCACCTAAAAATTTGGCTTTTTAACATTGGAATATTGATTCCATCAAAAACAAAAAACATTGGTATATTCCATCAAATATTTTAGTGAGTTCTGGCTTTTCCCAAACATCTTGTACTAACCTTCTTTATTTATTTTTTTTTTTTGTTTTGTTTTTGAGAAGAGTACTAACTTTTACACTTATTACACTTTTACAGTTTTACCAAGCTGCCTAGGTAGGTCTTTACTTCTTCTTTTTTTTCATCTTTTCCTTTTTCCCACTTTTTATTAGTGGTAGACCCCCCCCCCCCCCAAAAAAAAAAAAAAAAAAAAAAAAACAGGGGTAGACCACCATTGACTATTAACCAACCATTAAACCACAGATAAACCACCTCTGCTAAAATGCCCATCATCTTTTGTTACAACACTTACAAGTGTGAATGACCACAAACTTTATATTGCCCACAAATCTTACAGCATTTCGTTATCTGTTTCCTCCACAATTATTTTTTTACATTAAAATGCCGGCAAAGAAGAATAGTCCATACTACCAGTCAGCTGATCGTCAAATTAAATTCCATTATCAATAAATATTAGTTGTAAGTAATAATTAGTCAGCGTGATTGAATCCTCAACACTTTCATTTCTTCCCCTCATTTAAGACAAAACCATAATTCTTCACACTTTGATTTGCTCACCCAAATGCTCGAAATTCCATCCTTTTTGGTTCTTACATCTTGATCTCCATAAAAATATATGCTTTCGATGCCAAACCCTTTGTTTATCTGAATTATTTACTTATATTGCAACTGTTTTATATGTACTTCTAGTTTGGGAACTGTTTTTCTCTTTGAATTTGGTATTGAAATACCAAAAATGGGCAAAAGAAAAAACACCAGTTTCAATGTTGAAGCAGCTATGGAGTTCTTGAAGCAAGTAGCCATTGACAGACCCATTTACTTGTTGTTGGTACCTTTGGTTACTGTTCTTTGGGCTTTTGAGAGATGGGTTTTCTCTCTTTCTTCCACTTGGGTTCCTCTTGGAATTGCAGTTTGGGCTACTTTTCAGGTAATTTTTTCAAATTATAACTTCAATTTCCTTAAATTTAATGACTGGGATTAGTTTGAGTTCTTGATCATATGCTTAATTTCTTTGGTTATGCCTTCTTCCTGTATTTTGAATCAATTTTCTACTATGGTGGGTGTTCTATTTTGTTACGAAAAAGACAGAATATTTTTTTTTGTTTCTTGTTGACAAATATCTGTTTGTACTAGATACTGTTTGATCATATTTAATTATTTCTGTGGCCTATTTTGGTATTCCTAGTTTATCTTTACCTTGTTATTTGCTCTGTATATACTTTCTATGGTAAACATTGGATCCACCAGCTCTCCACAGTGGGGAACCAACCATGGCTCGTCGGTGCATTTTCTTCGGCTTCATAGGAGGCACAAACACCAATACAATACATATACATACATTCAATAAAGAGTGGCAGCCATACACCGGTCATGGTGGTGGAAAGTGATACACATACACTTACCAAATTTAACAAGTTGGAAAGTGTTTTTATTATTGTAAATAATGTCCTTTTCATTACAGGAGTTCTCTTAGTTTGAGTGAACTGTTACCTTAGTGTTATTGTTTCATCTCAGTTTTAGACATAAAGACATTGTAGTAATTTCTTCCGCTATTCAAAGTTACTTTTAGTTATCTTGCTTAACGACACAACGAGTGTTCAGCTGATTATGAGAATATTTTCTACTAACAGCTTTCACCATACACTACTTTGATTAGGCATTGGAATATGTTAAGCAATACTCCTTGTAGTAAATTCTTTATGTTGCATCTACTTTTCTACTTTATTGAGAGTTCAGATGATGAATCTGTTCTGTGAATAGTTTTCACCCTACGCCCGTCTGAATTCTGATTAGATGTTTGAATATATTCTGCATAGTTGAAGTAGGACAGCTTCTCAGGGAGAAATGTGTCCATATTGAGAATTCTCATATCTATCATATGTTATCTTTAGATTCTGAAAGGGGTTAAATGAGGTGGCTTAGTGCTTGGTTCGGCCTTTGTCATTTGAACTGTCTTGTTAGTACCTGGTGATCTCATCAATAATGATAATTTACATCATGAGAGTAGACGAGTAATAGTAGAAGCATTATTGCATGTCTTGTTGTAGATAGGCTACTAAAGGAAATCTGTTGCAGGGGCATTGACTAACCGATACCAGCTTTTCTTTCCACTTATCAACATGTTTTCTCGTATATGCATGTTTGTGTCTCAGTGTGTGTTGTGTTTGTACTTGCACATCTGGCCACATATATGTATGTGTGTGGAAGTGTTTATATAAAGATAGTCTGAATGTATGCAACTCCATGTTGTTAAGAAGCGTAATTGTATATTGACATGCTTTCCAGATTGCATACAATTTGAGTAATTTCATTGCTTTAACATGAGGCCTTATGATGTTGTCAGTATGGAAGTTATCAGCGCAGAATCCTTGCTGAAGACCTGAACAGGAAATGGAAAAGAGCAATATTAGACTCATCGGTACTCTTACATCTTTATTCGTTCATCTTAAGATACTCTCCATATATGAGATGAATATCAGTCTGACATTCAAGAAACTGTACAGCCAACTACTCCTTTGGAGCACTGTGAGTGGTTAAATAAGCTAGTAATGGAAGTATGGCCTCGTTACATTCAACCTAAGCTTTCATCAAGGTTTTTCTCTTTAGTTGAGGTCGGTACCTTCCCCCTTTCTCCCTTTGCTTCTCTGGTATTTTCCTTTTTCTCTTACTAATTTTTTGATATTTCTTTCTTATTCTTTATTAAAATTTCCCTTGTTTTACTTGTATTCTCTTTTTTCCCTTTGCTGAATGGTAGTTTTCTTTCTTCATTTTATATTAACATTTGGGTTCTGGTTCCACCCTTCCATCAATCACATTGGTTCTCAGTTTAACAAGACTGGTGATGCCTTTGAGCACCTTAGCATATGATGGTAGTATACGGTAGAAATAATTTAGTTGTTGGTATATGATAGGAATACGTTTTAGACTTGTAGGATAAAATCACATTTTGCAACTATTACCATACCATATTGCAGCGACCGACCACTGCCACCACCAACCACCAGGAAGGATCCTGCCGTGGGCAGGGTCTGGGGAGGTCCAGAAGGCTGTTTGTTATTGTTGGTCGTTGCAATTTGGTATGGTAGTAGTAGCGAAATGTTGCCATAGCTTGGAAATATCATATTTTCTATCATTCTATGTTTGTTCAGTGGTAACATTGGAGGAAAGGCATTAAAGTTGTTTGACATGTATGTTTGAAGTTCCAAATAAAAAAAAACACACTTTAATTTCCACCTCCGTTCTACACTTCTGGTATGTGGCCATCCACAAGTGCTGGGGAATTGTGTCTTAGAAAGTGATAAAAGTTTAAGTTGGCTTCTTAAATCTGCCTCTGCAGTTAAAGCTAAATTATACTCGTATGATTATTTGCTTTCCGTATCTCCTGTTACCAATCAAGTACCAGAGACACAGGATTATGTGTAGAGATGTGCTATATTTCGTTTTTAGTTTAGACTTGGAGGCATGATATCTCAAGATCCAAATAAGTTGTTATTTGTTAAGGAGGCCTTAGGTCTATTAGTACATTTATTTATGCTAAACCTTTCGGACTTAAATCTGGATATCATGACTGACATATGCTCTAATTAACTGCGTAACTCATTCTGTTCATTAATTTAACTGGCTTAATTAATGTGCCTGCAGAGACGCTTGAAGCACAAAAAACCAAGGCTTGTGGTAAGTTGAATTTTTTTAATTTTTTTTTTTCCCTTTCTTTTCGCTCTGTGTGGGCTGGTTCATTCCAGTGATGTAATTTACTGATAGTCATCCTTCTAGGAAAGGTTCGAACTCGAAGACTTTTCACTTGGTTCTTGTCCCCCTAGCTTTGGTCTTCATGGGATGCGCTGGTCAACATTAGGAGCCCAGGTCGGTTTCTGTTCTTACATTTAAAATCATGGCTCCATCCCTTGTTTCTTAGTTAAATGGTTTGTTTTGAAGGTTTAATTTATAACATTATTTCTGATCTCTCTTCTTTAAAAGAATGGAAGATATTGTGATGGTAAAATCTAGTTATGTGGCATAAGCCACTTGTATGTCTTCTGATGGGTGGTTCAGTTCTACCCCTTCTACAAAATAAGCATTCTGTTCATGGCTACTTTCAACTGTTATTTAATATAGCATATGAATCTTTTCTAATATTATCTACTTTGTAAATATTTGCAATTTCACAGACATCACCTTTGTATGAGTATTTTATTTCTTAACAGCCTTAGTTTAGTTGGATTAGACTGCCTGAAAGTGGTTCTCTTAGTTTTATGTATGGTATAGTTCAATGGAATCTCCTTAATCGTCAGTGATGCATGTTTAACGGATTATCTTTCAATATTTCCTTAGGCCTATTAGTTTAGTCACCAGCGTCTATAAGATTTTGACGAAGGTCCTGTCTATTAGACTTGGGGCGGTTTTGACTGGGACTATCTCGACTGCCCAGAGCGCTTTTGTGGAGGGTCGCCAGATCATTGATGCAGCTTTGGTTGCTAATGAGGTGGTTGATGGTGCCCGCCGGAATAACCACTCTGGGATTGTTTTTAAGGTGGATTTTGAGAAAGCTTATGATCGGGTTAGTTGGGGTTTTTTGGATCGCGTCCTAGATAGGAAGGGCTTTGGGGGGCGTTGGCGCTCCTGGATAAGGGGTTGTTTGTCCAACGCTAGTTTTTCTGTCCTTGTTAATGGGGCGGCTCGTGATTGGTTCACTTCGTCACGTGGTTTGCGCCAGGGGGATCCCCTGTCCCCTTTTCTATTCACCGTAGTCGTTGATGTTCTTGGCCGAATGTTGGATAGGGGAGTGGAGCGGGAGCTTGTTGAAGGTTTCCGGGTGGGTCGGGAAAGGGTTTGTGTTTCCCACCTGCAGTTTGCCGATGATACGATCCTCTTCCTGTCGGCTGAAGCCGAAGGTTTTAAGAGGGTACTCACGCTCTTACAAGTTTTTGAGGTTGTGTCGGGGATGCGAATTAATTTGTCTAAGTGTAGTTTGGCGGGGGTCAACGTGGGGGAAGATGTTCTGACTTCCCTGGCTGGTCTAGTGGGTTGTCCAGCAGTGGCCACTTACGTATTTGGGGTGGCCCCTCGGAGGTAATCCCAGATCGGCTTCCTTTTGGGAACCGGTGGTGTCTAGAGTGGCTAAGCGTCTAGATGGTTGGAAAGGGGTATATTTCTCGTTGGGGGGGAGGATCACTATTCTACATTCCTGCCTAGCTAGCATCCCTCTTTACTACCTTTCCCTTTTTAAAATTCCTGTTGGGGTAGCTAATAGGATTGAGAGGATGATGAGGGACTTTATTTGGTCGGGGGTTGGAGAGGGTAAGAGGGATCACCTGGTTAGTTGGGACCATGTTTGCCGGCCGAAAATTGAAGGGGGCTTGGGTTTTGGTAGGTTGGTGTCTAAGAACATTTCGCTAGTGGGTAAGTGGTTATGGCGTTTTCCCCTAGAATCTGACTCCCTATGGCACCGAGTTATCAGAAGCAAGTACGGCCTTCAGCATAATGGGTGGGGCATTCGAGCCAGCTCCACTATCTCCCATGCTTGCCCTTGGAAGTTCGTTTCCCAGGTATCGTCCTTATTCTTTCCCCTGGTCAGGTATAACGTGGGTAATGGTCAACGGGTTCGGTTCTGGGAAGATGTGTGGAATGGGGAAACTACTTTCTCTTCTACATATCCGCGGGTTTATCGTTTGTCCTCTCTTCACGGGGCGCCTGGGGCTGATTTTTACTCAGAAGTTGGTGATTCCTGGAACCTACACTTTCGGCGACCACCCAGGGATATAGAAATGGAGGAACTCGTTTTCCTCCTGGGTGTCCTCCACACTAGGCTTCTCGTCCGTAGGGACGATTCTCGGACTTGGATGGGGGACTCCTCTGGGGTTTTTTCTTCCAAGTCCTTCCTTCATCATCTTAGCCTTCCGTCACAATTTCCACATTTTCCCCTTTCCTCTTATATTTGGAAGTCAAAGGTTCCTCTGAAGGTTCGTGCTTTTGTGTGGACTTTGGTGCTAGGTAAGGTGAATACTTGTGATATGGTGCAACGGCGGAGGCCACATATGTGTCTCCTTCCCAGCATGTGTCATGTGTGTGATGTGTCGGCAGGACGGAGAGAGAGTTGTCTGCACTTGTTTGTAATGTGTAACTTTGCGAGGGCGTTGTGGGATCGGCTGTTGTGGGGGGAGCCTTTTGTGTGCCCTGCTACTGTGGGGCAATTCCTACAGATGCGTTTTTCTGCTATGCGGAGGGGGAAGGAGGGTAGGATGTTGTGGCGGTGTGCCTGTCTAGCTATTCTTTGGTGCACTTGGTTAGAGAGGAACTCGAGGATTTTCTCTGACAAGGGAAAGAGTAGCGATATAGTTTGGGAACATATAGTTTATTTGGCATCCCTGTAGGCGAAGGTGGCTGGAGCCTTCAAGGGGGTGCCACTGACGGTCATTCAACGTCATTGGCGTGATTTGTAGATACTTTATTCCTATCCTTGTGCTTTGAGGATACCTTATCCTCCATTTTGCATTCTTTCACTATTTGATTAATAAAATTTTTTCTTATCTAAAAAAATCTTTCAATATTTCCATGATTCTAAGACAGTATTGGTTAATTACCAGTTTCTCATTAATGCATTTTTTGTTGGCATGCAAGTTTTTTAGGACAGTCACTTTCAACAAAGTAAAAATATGTGCCACTGAGCCTGAAACAGTGTTGATCTTTCAGATTGTTTTAGAAAGTACTGCTAAGATTTTGTTTAGTAACCACAATGAGCAAGACTTCTTAACTGATGAGTATGTTTCTTCTATCTAGACAATCAATCTGCATAATTTTCTATTTTGTGTGTAGCTGATAACATGTAGTGCTCCCGCTGAAGCTTAGAATCCCAGGAAGGAGGTATATGTTGTGAGCAGGTAATGACGAGCGCTTCATTGGATAAGGTCTTATAACTCGCCTAAGAAATAGGAACTTAAGTTGGACATGGGTAAATCTTAACATTAGTGGTCGTTTGGTTGGCATAATGGCATAAAAAATACAGGAAGTAGAACGTCCATTTGAACTATTTCTAAGTTGATTGATTTCTTCTGTTGGAGCCCCACCTGGTTAATTGTCTGTTGAATTTCTACATTGCTAAGTTGTTCATATTTTATTCCCTTCATTGTGTGAATGGTGTTCTGGAATTTTCTTTCTCCAAAGCAACTGCAGGTAATGAATTCTGGGAGTCCTTTCTCGTGTGAAGTACTTGGTTCTTTCAGCTCTTATTATCTGCTATTTAGATATTCAAATTCTTTGATAGAAAAGGTTGCAAAACCAATAACCGGTTTACCTTATGATTTGTCACAGAGGATTATGCATACAAGTTTTGACTGGGACACCGATGAGATGAGCATTATGCTGCTAGCTAAACTGGCAAAGCCATTATATGGGACTGCTCGTATTGTCATAAACTACCTCCACATCAAGGGTGATGTATGTTATATTACTTCATCTTCTGTTACCGGTTTCTTTTTCTTAAAATTATGTCATAGCAGTCAAAAGTATTATGTTATACATTTTGTTTATCTCAAGAAGGGTAAGGATAGCCGTTCTTATACAGCTCTTTGCCTCTTTCAGAACTTTTTTTTTTTTTTTTTTTTTTTTTTTGCTCGTCAAAAAGAGGGTGCAAGTGAATGGCGACCGAGACACCACTGCTACGTCATGTTCAGACTCTCGTGTTCAATAGCGAACATATCAGACTAGCTGAACAACCAACGCAAGCACGGGCCCCGTCACCATAGCACCAACAAGGGGCTAGTATAGTTCCTAGAAGCCGGCAGACACAATGCATGGGGGGGAATGGGGATTCGAACCCATGACCTTGCCTTACCAAACCACTTGGGAGTAAGCTTGGAACCACTAGACCACCACCCTTGTTGGTAGCTCTTTTAGAACTTATAGCTAGTTTCAGAACTTATAGCTAGTGTTTGTTCACTGATTTTCTTTTAAATTGTGAGTTGTTATAGGGTTCTCAGACCATTCATGAGATCCTTACAATAAACTTCATTTGTTGTTATGACTGATGCTGAAAACAAGTTGGTAGATCAGTTCCTAATTGAGTTCTAGATATTGGTTCTCTAACCTTATGCTGTTCTACTCTGGGGATGCCTGCGCTATCTCCTTCATAATGTAGATTTATGAAATTCTTTCACTGTTTGTTTAAGCGTTGTTTTGGTATTCTATTTTTTACTTTTCCCTTCTTTTTCTCTTTTTGGGTGAGTGGGAGAGTAGGATGGGGGAGGCTGGCAATTTCCAGACCCTTTTGTATGATGATTATCTTCAAGTTAAGGTTCCTGTGGGAGTGGGAGTCGCCACTCATTTTCTCTTGACAACTCTTTCTTCTTCTCTCCTCCGTGTTTCTCTGTATATCTGCCCCCTCCATGGACGTGTATTTCTTGTTTTTTATTGTTACATCATTTATGTTGGCCACTTTTGTGGCTATTGCTATTCTGAAAATGAACTTTAGATTTTGCGACGCTAAATATGAGGAATTCAATCCATTTAGGTTATTCTGAGGGCTATTGCTGTCACTTTCACAGGACGTTCTTTGTAATGCTTCATATTTGTGACACCTTTCTGCTGTCCATTGATTTTTTCAGCTGCAGCTTATGCCTGTCCTGGATGGAGAAGCAATTCTGTTCTCCTTTGTCTCTATTCCGGAGGTGAGGCTAGGAGTTGCATTTGGCAGTGGTGGAAGTCAACTCCCTGGAACAGAGCTTCCAGGTGTTTCTTCATGGCTGGTGCGTTTATGTGATACTATCAAAGTTACAGATTTTGAGCAAAAAAACTAGCATTCGTTCTGGCATGCTCTCTTTAGTTCTGTCAGTTGTACAAGGAAAAATAAAATTTCTTTAGTTTTATACTTTTATTTACTCAAAATTACCTCTTGTGAATGGTCTATAAGGACTCTTGATGACTTTCCTGATGCAAATTGAGCAAAAGAATATATCTGATGAGATGTGGCTTCGCGTTTTGTACATTTTTCTATTCTTGCTTTTAATTTTGACTTTTGAACCATACCTACTCATAGGTGCAGTAATTCTTTCGTATGAAATTAGATAATTCCTGGAATTCTATGTTGAACTCGAGGAAAAATCAGACTTAAATTGTGAAGGATTATAGCTATGGAGAAATTCCTTGAACAACTTTAATCAGATGATATTTGAGAGAGAGATTTTTTAGAAAGACGAGAGAAAATGGCAAGGAATGAGATATATGATTTCATTGATAGATTCTGCCCTCATTATCAGCTTATATGCACACAGAGGCCTCTAACTACTTGCCAGCTCAGCACTGGTATTCTGACGCATAACGGATCATTGACAGAATATCTTAGTAAATTTGCACCAAAAAAAAAAAGAATATCTTAGCAAATATAAAATAAATGCAGAAATGAACGATGCTGTAATAAACCAATCCACCCCTAGCCACACGTGCAGCTCACACACTCCATTACATAATTCAGTATCATTTGTGTGCTATTCAGAGTCTGTGTTTTAAGATATTTCTTATGCAGGTCAAACTTGTTACTGACACCCTAGCAAAGACTATGGTTGAACCTCGTCGTCGTTGCCTTGCTCTGCCAGCTGTGCAATTAGGGAAAAAGGCAGTTGGTGGCATTCTGTATGTATCAGTGGTTGCTGCCAGTCAGATTTCTAGAAATGGAATGAGAGGAAGCCCTATCAGGAGGCAATATAGTCATCCCGTGAATTATGCCTCAGAGGAACGTTTTTTCAAAGATCTGAAGACCTTTGTGGAGGTAGAGCTTGAAAACCTAACCAGGAGAACAGATGCGAAGCCAGGCAGCAGTCCCCGTTGGGATTCAACATTTAATATGGTTTTACATGACAGTGCAGGACTTGTTCGATTCCATCTTTATGAATGTTCGCCCGGCAGTGTGAAGTTTGATCACCTAGCGACTTGTGAAATTAAGGTACTGTTGCCGGGAACTTGTAATAATTGTACAAGCATATGGAGTATCTACAGGGATTCGGGTTGCCTTCTTTGATTGACTAATGTCAAGATGTTTGAGAACTATTACTATAGTTGACACAGCCAATCACCACTATGCCTAAGATTCTGTTAAAACTTTTACTTGATGATCCTAGTAATAATTCTTCAGAAAGCATTCAGGGAGATATTACATGACAATATCCTAGGTTGTCTGAAGTTATAGCAGGGTACCTAAGGTTTGGGGTAGTTCACTTAAGTAACCCGAGTTTACCAAGGCCTTGGCACATCAGTACCCTTAATGCAGGGTGGTGTTAACTTCTACGCACAGTGTAACACTGTTTCTTGAAAACCAAGATACTTCTTGTGAAAGTGAGTATAAGTCCTTTTTTTTTTTTTGAGTGAAAGTGAGTATAAGTCCTAAGTGGGTTGGATTTAAGTGCATGTTATGACATTTTTTCAACATAAACCCATTATAGTGATGATTTAAAATGTTACAGTTTGCTTTCTGAGAATTAATAGTTAACTGCTCATCATAATCAAGCTAATAAGCTATCCCATTCTGACATCCAAAACCGTCAGGGCTTCAAGCCTTCAAGATATTTTTTTTCCCATTTTTTTTTAATTCAGAATGCTGTATGGAAATCATCTATTTATCTGTTGGAAGATTGTGTCATGATCCTGAATCCGGCAACATGTTTCTTATAAGCAATACCATAATTTTAGGTTTGACCAATTTGTATTTCTTTTATCTGCAGATTAGATATTCTGATGATGATTCCACTATATTCTGGGCAATAGGCCCGGATTCAGGTCTTCTAGTCAAGCGCGCTGAGTGTTGTGGAAGAGAAGTTGAAATGACTGTTCCTTTTGAGGGAGTAGATTCAGGAGAGGTAAAATAAATTTCATTTCTTATTTTCATGTGTTTTTAGTCACTATATTATTCATGCTTACGGTTGTCCCATCACGTAAAATCTTGTTAGATAATTATTTAGCCCTATGTTGTATCAGTATAGGTGATGCAATTATTATGTTCACAATTTTACAGTTGATTGTGAGACTTGTTCTAAAAGAGTGGCAATTTTCGGATGGTTCACATAGTGTTGGGTTACGTCTTGGTGCTCAACCATCAATCTATGGATCGGCATACTTCCCATCAAAGACTGGAAGAAAAATTTACGTGACTGTAATAGAAGCTAAAGATCTTGTTGGAAAGGACAGAACTGGAAGGTCTGAGCCTTATGTTAAGTTGCAGTATGGGAAGGTTGTTAACAACTTCACAATTATGTTACTTTCTCTGTCGATATCTTAGGCACGTACTATATAACTAACTTCATTCATGTACAAGCTGTTGCTAAGGTTCATTTTTCATCTAGCTGCTATCTTCTATCAGGTTGTCCAAAGAACCAAGGCTCTAACACAGACCTCAGATCCTGTCTGGAATCAGATATTTGAATTTGATGAGATTGGAGGTGGTGAATATCTCAAGTTGAAATGTTTATATGAAGAAACATTTGGAGACGAGGTCGTTGGTAGTGCAACTGTCAACTTGGAAGGATTTACAGAAGGTTCAGTTAGAGATGTGCTTGTACCCCTTGAAAAAGTGAATTCAGGGGAAGTGAAGCTTCGAATAGAAGTGGTGACAGAGGTATGTGCTTGCTATCAGGAATATATTCTGTAAGTAACATAAGAATTTGACAGTAGGAGAAATGACAATTTACGCTTCTCCTGAAATATTCATAAAGTACTCATCTCATGCTTGCACATTAAATAGTGGTGATGTCTGTTAGATTTAGCAGCTCTGTGCAAATATAATTGGAAAGATTGTTGTTTTTCACCTCATATTTTATGGCCCATTTGTAAGCAATAAAATTAATTGTAATATGCCACCATCATATAAGAACTGAAGTTACATGGAACAAGCCACTATCATATAGAAAATTTTACTACCATCTGTGGACTTCATAAATGTTTCGTAATGTTCGTTTCAGGTTGCCCCAGATCGGAATTTGAGATGTGAGCCAATAAGCTTACTTCTATGCATTCAAGTCACTGATTTTCGTTTCTTTTTTGTTTCATCCTCTGAATGGCTTAGGGTTCCAATGATGAGCCGGGCAATGGATGGATTGAGCTTGTTCTGATTGAGGCGAAAGATCTTGTTGCTGCTGACATCAGGGGAACGAGTGACCCCTATGTGAAGATCCAATATGGAAGTGAGAAGAGGAGAACGAAGGTGTGTTTGTTAAAGTGATATATATTTAACAAACGTGTATCCTGGAAATTCAATGTTTTATATTATGTCACTAGGAGGGCTTTCTGTCGATGTGCTGTTTGAACGAGCTAAGATTGCTTTCATTTCTTGGATGACCCTTTTTCCAGTGCAGTCAGTAGTTTTGATTCATGTGCGTAGACTTCTTATTTCTATACTTTAATATGCTGCAATATACTGAACTTCTTTGTTTGTCTTGTCTGGAAGGTTGTGTACAAGACACTAAATCCTAAATGGAATCAGACTTTTGAGTTCCTTGATGATGGAAGTCAATTGGAATTGCAAGTGAGAGACCACAACGCTATACTGGCCTCATCAAGCATAGGCAGCTGTATAGTAGAATATCAAAGACTTCCACCTAATGAAGTGTCCGATAAGTGGATACCTCTACAAGGAGTTAGAAAAGGAGAAGTACATGTTCAGGTAACGAGAAGAGTTCCAGATCTTCTAAAGAAACCCAGTATGGATTCTGATTCATTGTCAATTAAGGCTCACACAGTTTCTAACCAGGTAGGCCCTTGTTGCTAATAGTTACTATCTATAATGTGTGATTGCCTTTGACAGTGCATGCTGTTGACAACTTGCATTGTAAAAGAGGTCGTTTTCCGACAGCCAATCTGCAGTCCTGCTTTATCATGTTGTTTCAGTGTTGTGTCCTCAATCTACTTATTTGTGAGTTGTGACCCATATAAGTCCATGTTGTGCTTGGTTTTAGTTTCTTTAATCACTTCATTTCTGTGGTCATAATAATGTCCTTAAAGTATAAGTGATGTTAGGCTTTTCTAGAGCGAGAATGTGCATAGCCTTGTCGTAATCTTAATGCGTACTGGTAAGGCATCACTTACATCATCTATTATATTGAATGGAAATATGATCTCTGGATTAAAAATTTGTTTCTCGGTGATGCAGTCTAGATCTGTATCTGCATGTTAATATGGAAAAATTGCGGAATATTTATTTATCTGATTTTTGGGTTTTCCTTAACCGTATCTGTGAAGTTCATTAGTCCCTTTGTTCAGAAATTCTGGACACTGTTACTAGTTGAATGTTCCCCGAAAAGCTTACTATCCTAAGCTAGTAAGCATTATGGTTGTATGTCTGGTGATAGCCTACTTCGACTCCTGGCCTGCTGTCATATAACTAGTAATGAAAGGTGGTGTGTGGTGTGGTCAAAATGCAACAAGTCCTTGCAGAGGCGGAACTTGGCCAAAAAAAAGGAGGGGCCAAGATTTGAACCCCTATACCTTGAGCATGCAATTTTAATGCTTCGCGTTCAACCAATATGCCAGAGCCAAGTTCCATTTTTCTGTGGGAGGAGGGGCAGCCCAGTTCCGCCCGGTTGATGTTCCGCCACTGAGTCCTTGTTCTTGAGTGGTTGCCACAATGTGACAACTAAGCTCCTGATAGAATAAGCATATAAAAAAAATCCCTGAATTTTCTAGACAGTCCCTGAATTTGTTCAAAGCTAGTTTTCTTTTGACTAATACGTGCCTTTGAATGACCTTGTACAGATGAAGGAATTGCTAATCAAGCTTCAGTCTTTAGCGGGCCAGGAGGATTTTGAACAACTATCAATCGCCTTAACTGAGCTTCGGAGCCTTGAGGATGTGCAGGAAGAGTACATGCTTCAGCTTGAGACCGAGAAAATGCTTTTACTGAACAAGATAAATGAACTAGGGCTGGAGCTATTGAACTCATCCCCTTCCCTCAGCAGAAGGATTTCTTATTAGCAGTGTAAGCAGTAAGCTTCACAAGCAAAATGGACAAACACTGCTTTCATTTATTGAAGTGAGGTATAGTCGTATAGAAGATACGACAATGGCAGCTGATTGAATAGGGGAAAAGGTAGGAAAAGAAAGGGATCAAGTTTACTGAGATTGTGTCATTGCTGGCTTGCTGCTGTCATGTAATTAGTTTGTTTTAGAGTGTAGTTATTGATATGTTGTTCTCAACATAAAGTAGCTTCAGTTTTCGCTGTAAAGAAACAGATACTGAGCTACTACTGTATGTAATAGTCTTATAAGAACACCATTGTCTTGGTTAGGTTATTCTTGCTGAAGAGACAGAATTTTGTACAATGATTTATTTCTACCTGAATTGTACGTACATATATCCAATGGAGCGAGGAAAAAAAAACTACAAAATTTGTAATACAAAAATTTCATAATTGAGTACTTTAAAATAAATTGTAACATGACCAAATGTCCAAAATTCAAAGTTCACAATAACTTTTTTCTTAATGGTCTATGTTTCAACAGACAACAAAAGTAATTGATAAGAGATAATATTTTCATACGAGTATAAAAACATGAATGCGAATCGGATATTGCATTCCAAAATTTGGAAATCCCAATTTGTATTTGCTCCAAATTTTGCCCATAAAAATAGGTCAGATATCCGTATTTCGGATAAAAATACGGATTGGATTAGCGAACCGGATCAATCTACTCCCCTAGGTTCCCCTAGGGTGAGAGTTTAAATTGTGTACATATGGCCATATGGGTGAGGGGCAGCAGCTAACTGGGTGCTCTCTTGTACTCACCTTTAGGCCCATGGGCCATGAGGCATAAATGATTGGACATATCCTGGTATTAAACTTCGAACTGGTAGAAAGAAATTAACAAAAAAAAGTGCCAAATTGCTGGTAGTAAAAGTGTGGAAGTGCCCAACAATCTTATCATCTCCCTCCAAAGTTTCAACTGCAACAACACTTCCATAGCCATTTCTCCTCTCTCCACTTCCCCACCATTCTTTCAATGTTTTTGTTCTTATGATGAAACCATCACCTTCTTCATTTCTATAACACGTCAAATGCAAATACACAAAAAGATGGCTTTTACAACAACAGCAAAACTATCAGAATTACCATTACGAAACACTCATTCTCTCCCATTTGCCTCATCTCATTGCCCTTCTCACTCACCAGTTTTCAAGAAATCCCCTAAACCCTCTTTCACTTTTCTTAGAACTATTTCTTCTTTAAAAACTTCACACCCTAACAAAAACCCAAATCCTAAATCTCCCCAAAACCCTACTAAAACCCCAAATTCAGCTCCTTGGCTCAAAAAATGGCCTTCCCTTGATCCTTCTCATATTCCCAATGATACTGACCCAAAAATTGCAAATTTGAGAGAACCCCAGAATAAATTTGTGGATAATAAGGGGTCAAGTGCAATTGATAGGATTGTGCTTAGGTTAAGGAACATGGGTTTGGATTCAGATGATGATGAAGATGATGATGATGAAAGGGAAGAGAGTATTAGAGATGAGAAATTGGGGAATTTGTTGAAGAGGGATTGGATTAGGCCTGATGCAATGCTGGTTGAAGAGGATGAAGGGAAAGGGAAGAATGATATTGAGTTGTTGCCTTGGGAGAGAGAGGAGAAGCAAGAGGTTGGGGTTAGGGAGGAGAGGGGAAGTGGGGTGAAGGCGAAACGGATTGTTAAAGCGCCAACCTTGGCGGAATTGACGATTGAGGAGCCGGAGTTGAAGAGATTGAGGGGGCAGGGGATGGTGTTGAGGGATAAGGTGAATGTACCTAAAGCTGGGCTGACACAGGCTGTATTGGAAAAGATTCATGATAAGTGGAGGAAGTCAGAGTTGGTGAGGTTGAAATTTCATGAGGATTTAGCCCATGATATGAAGACTGCTCATATTCTTGTTGAGGTATGTTGCAATGATTTTTAATGATAATGTATAAAACTTTGATAAATTGTTCATGTTTGATGCAGATAAGTGTTTATTTTGTAGTTCTAATGCAATATTCATTATGCATGATATCAGCTAGCTTAGGTTTTTTTTTTTTTTTTTTTTTTTTTTTTTTTTTTTTTTTTTTTTTTTTTTATCATAGCTAGCTTAGTTGGTAATGTAGTAGTGTTTTAGAAATTGTATCTAGACATAGGTTGGACACCCATTCTAATAAATGTTGCACCTCCCATTAAAGACGGTCTGGGAGGGGGGCGGGTGTATGATAATAACAGAATTATGGTTAAAAATTTCCATAGGAGTGAATTGCTGTCTACCCTTATCTGTATGCGATGGATTTGAGGGCAGCAAACTTGCATTTGAGAACCTAGATTTAGTGGAACTTAAGGATTGCATGTAAGCCTCTGTGTGATCAACAATCTAGCTTGATTTTCTATCTCTTGCAGCTAGAGAGTCCTAAAAGTTAATTCTGCACGGAGGGTTTGGGGTTGTATTGCATTGACAACTCATCATAGGATGATGTGAATTGCTTTCCCGATGCTGATTGTGTTATTTTTATTTGTTTTTAAGTAAGATTGTGATAAATGGAGGTGCACTAGTGTTGTGTCAAAGAAAATAGGTAGTTTACATCATCAGGTGTGAGAAGGCTTGCTTGAATGGAGGTATCCACCTCACTCTGCACACTTGTCTTTTGTAAGTGGTTGCTTCCTGTATGCGGATCCTGTTGGTGCAGGACTTGCTCAACATCAAATAATCAGTGAGTTTCTTTTTATTCCTTTTTCTAATATCTTTTGTTTTGTTTCGAAGGAGTGGGTTTCAATAAGAGTTTTTTTATTTTTTTTTTTAATGAGTCACTTGAAATGTCATAGGGACTGTAGTGTTTGGCAAGACAATTGGTAGTCATTCTTCCATATTTCTCTGAGTGAACTGATTCAACTGACAGTAAAGTGAAGAAGGAAAAGGTGAGAGGAGCATAAGTGCTGTATCATGTGGTTCAGCTTTTAGGAATTACATGACTTCTGCTTATGCCTTATATAGCAGTTTCTACTTGCACTTTTCTCTCCCAATGCTGTTCCTATGAAATGAACTTATTCAGTGTCTTGATCTTGATTGAATTGTATGTAGAGATACAATTATTCTTGCGTGCTTCTCTAATGATCTTGTCTTGTTTTATACCCTCCAAGTGATGCTAAATATTTGTTAAATAAATATAGGCGCTAACTTTTATTACATGTATCTTGATAAATATTACTTGTTTTTATTGATCAGCGCCGAACTGGCGGATTAGTTTTATGGAGATCTGGGAGTGTTATGGTGGTATATCGTGGAATTAACTATGAGGGGCCGCCATCTCAATCACAGCTTGTGGCAAATGTATCGTCTGTAAATACAGCTGCAGTAAATAATCAAAATGCTGCTAGTGGTACTGGAGAGAGTAGTGCACCACAAGCAATGCCTCTGGGACATCATAGGTACCTGACAGCTGAGGAAGTTGAATACAATAGTCTTCTGGATGGTTTGGGTCCTCGATTTGATGAATGGTGGGGTACAGGACTGCTTCCTGTTGACGGTGATTTGCTTCCTCAAACTATCCCTGGGTTTAAGCCACCATTGAGACTCCTTCCTGTTGGGATGAGAATAGGGCTGACTAATGCAGAGTTAACCGATTTACGCAAACTTGCCAAGTCACTTCCTTGTCATTTTGCTCTTGGTATGAATTTATTCATTCTTTATTTCTATTTGATTTGCTTTCTAAGTTACCATCAATCAACTTTATTCTTAATTTTATGAAGGCAGAAACAGAGATCATCAGGGTTTAGCAGCTGCTATAATTAAGCTTTGGGAAAAGAGCTTAGTGGCAAAAATTGCCGTGAAACGAGGAGTTCAGAATACGAACAACAAGTTGATGTCAGAAGAGTTAAAGGCAAGCTTTTTGCCCCCGTCTCTCTTATTCTTTTTATTCTGTGTCCCCCCCCCCTCCCCCCCGCCTTCTTTTTTCCTTCCCTTTTATTTCTGTGTGTATCAGTGCATGTGGCTTGTGGGCTGGTACGTTGTGACTCTTCCATTTTAGGTATCTCTTTGTTTTCAAGATATGTACTGCATGTCTCAACTGATCTTCTATGGGCTGAAGGACTTTTCCAATGTGATAATTTAGTGCAACAGATGAGCTGAGGGCAGAATGACTATGCTCTTTAGACACTTTCTTATGTGATAATTTAGGGCTTTTGTATGGTAGATATATTTATTGGATACAGCTTCTCTACTAGGCGACTAGCTAGGACTAGGGGTAAGGTTGCGTACATCTTGACCTTCCAGACCTAGCCCTCGGCGGGATACTTTTTGGGTTGTTGTTTTATGGTAGATATATCAAATTATCTGCATAGGTAGTCTTTATAATTCTTCGTATGAGCTTCATGGTATGAAATGGCTTTTCTTTTTTTCTTAGATAAAAGAAACCTTGTGGTTAAAAGGCTGTAAAAACAGCAGCAGAGGACAAGCTGTGATCCTTAAGAAATTACAACAAATTATGCCAATTTCCCTGAAGCTCAGTAATCGAATGACTCCTAAAAGCCCCTCCCACCATATCTGACATAGAAGCTAAATAAGTGACTCTATCCTACAGTGCCTCAGGTGGTAGGGCTTTGTGATATTGCTATGTTAATACGCCCTGGAAAATTCATAGAAACTCTTGGTTAGTGATGAATCTCGTTTTATTACATTTTTTAAATGGTTACAATAAATTTCATTAAGAAAACTATTTGGCAAATCAAATCAACATTACAACATGGCTCTTAGAGCCAAACCTCCCGCAGCAGCCACCTGAAACTAGCCAATGCAGAAAAAGACAAAACATAAACGACCTAAGATCAAACTGGCTTAGTGTAAACATACAAAGGCACAATTCTCTTACAACCTACTTGTCAACTCTACTAACTCCTTTTTGTTAATTCTCTATTTCTCTTCTCCTTTTTCTGCTGAAGCATCTGAGTTAACATTCTTAGCCCTGAGTGGATGTTTAACCGCAAATATCATTCGGAGCATGTATGACATTGTCAGTTCAGTTGAGTCATTGCCACCATTTTCAACTAATTCCAAAGGCGTTCTGTTTTTGTACTGATCCAAGCCTATGTTTCTCAGACTCGGCCACTCGGGAATCCGGGGATATGGTTAGGGTGAGGATCGGATCATCGAACTCGCCTATTTTCAGGAATTTTTTCTTTTTTTGTTGCTCTTTGAAGTGTCCAAGTATCATATCGTATCCTAGTATCCGACACGGATACTTTTGTTGAAATGAAGAGTCCGATACTCATATATCCAAGCTACCATATTAGTTGAGTCACTTTCAAGATGAGATTTGGGCGTGGGCACTTCTGGTGCTGTCAACATGAGAAGACTATGGTTCACTGCTAGGTTTCACCTGCATATAGCTCCAAACTGCTCCTGTCAACAGAGAAAAGCTCTGATGTTTTCCTGTGACCCTCTAAATGTGGCATTCACTGCCAGCCGGACCTGGCTTTCGTTAGCTTATTTGCAGAATTTAGTTTGATGAATTCTGCTGGCGGAGCTTTATAGTGTTCGTCTCCTCTATCAAAGCTTTGAAAGTTGTTGCTGCTGGTTATAGAACATGATTGTTAGTAATGGTGGTTATAAAAAACAATATGTGTTGTTGCTGGTTCCCCTTTCTTTCTTGGTGAAAGTTGCTGGATCATCCTCTATTTTCTATCTCACGTGTACACCTGTTCCTGGGTCTTCATAGGATTTACAGTGGGTCATTGTTATCCACGTCCTCATTGTTATGTACATCTAGAGTCCAAGAACTACTTAGTTCTTCACCCCCCCCCCCCTCCCGGCAAAAATAATACTAAGAGAGACAATGATATATTTAAGTTTTCCCTTCTAGAAAGCTTCTTCCCCCTCAGAAACATTCCCTCTGCTTGTCCTTGGGGGGGGGGGGGATAAGGTGTGTGTGTGTGTGGTGGTGGCGGTGTGTATTTCTTTCCCACCTTCTAATGTCTTTTCTGTTCATGAGCTAGTATGAGAGTAGAGGGACTCTTTTCCAAACTATTGCTATGGATAGTAGGTGCACAATATGATAAGGAGCCTATGAGGCTATGACCAACAGGAACCACATGGTCTTATGTTTTCAAAGAATTAAAATCTTTTCTCGCAGGAGGGCATTGTGAACAGACGGGTGTGCCCTTCTATAGGATTCTTGGTAGTCAAAATTTTTGCCATAGTGACACCTCCTTGAGCCTGAATTTTGCTATCACAATTTGCACCTACTAGAACTACTATCCTCAACCTACTATCGTACCAAGCGCTAAAAGTGGATTTTCCATCTCGTAAGTTAAATGCATTACAGTGAGCTTGGTTTGATGACAAAATGATGATATGTAGTCTAAGTAGACAGGATTTTGACGCTTGGGCTTGTGCTGCAGAATTTAACAGGAGGCACTTTGCTGCTAAGAAACAAATTTTTTATCGTCATATATCGTGGAAAAGATTTCCTTCCACCAACGGTAGCTGCGGCTGTGGCTGAAAGAAAGGAACTAACCAACCAGATCCAAGATGCTGAAGAACTAGCACGAAATGCAGCATTGGAGGCAGCTAATACTTCTCATGAAGATGGACAGCCACTTGCTGGTACTTTGGCTGAGTTCTATGAAGCTCAAGCTAGATGGGGCAGAGAAATATCTGCTGAAGAACGTGCAAAGATGAGAAAAGAAGCTTCTAGAGATAAGAGGGTAAAGGAGGTCAAGAAAATTGAGCATAAACTAGCTCTTGTAAGTATTCTGATTCTCCCTTAAAGTTGACTAAATAATACTCGTGTTATTATAGCAAGTGCTACAGATATTATGAACTTTACCAATTTTTCCAAAAAGTTTAAAAGAAAAACTCTTGTTTTGGTCTCAAAGTTAGGACAAACTTGGTTATCATTAAGTCATTAACAGTTCTCATTTGAATCCACTAATGTATTGTAATCATTTCGGGAAGTCATCATCCAGCTTATGAAAGTTAGTTGTAAACTTTTCTTTTAGTGAATTACTAGGGGTTTCAACTAAATAAACCAAGCGTAAACCCAATATGTGCGGTTAATTTCATATAAAATCTGCTATCAAATAACCTGCAGAGTCCACTGTCCGTATATTATCTCCAATCATGTTTATTTTGCTAACAACCTAATGCAACCTTCCTCCCTAAAAGATTGCATAATAATCATAATTAACTATATAATAATTACACATGGAAGCTTTTGAAGATTGCACAACATTACTAGTCGTATCTGAGATTTTACATGCATGAACAGGCCCAATCTAAGATGCTTCGAGCAGAGAGTTTGTTAGCCAGAATAGAAGCATCAATGGTACCTGTTGATCCTTCTGATGACCAGGAAACAATCACCGATGAGGAAAGGTTTACGTTTCGTAAGATTGGCTTAAGGATGAAGGCGTACTTGCCTGTTGGTAAGCATTCCTGGGTTTGATGCTTTTAATGGTTTACTATCAGCAGACATCCTAATTAGTGTATACTTGATTGTGACTCGTCATGTGTTGTGTGTATTTTCTAGGTATTCGTGGTATCTTTGATGGTGTTATTGAAAATATGCATTTGCATTGGAAACATAGAGAACTTGTTAAGCTTATCACCAAACAGAAGACCCTTGCGTTCGTGGAGGAGACAGCAAGGTTATTGGAGTACGAGAGTGGTGGGATACTAGTAGCAATAGAAAGGGTGCCAAAAGGTTATGCTCTTATTTATTACCGTGGAAAGAATTACCAGAGACCTATCAGCATAAGGCCAAGAAACCTTTTGACAAAGGCAAAAGCCTTAAAGCGCGCAGTTGCCATGCAACGTCATGAGGTATTACAGTTACTTATGCTTCAGTTTTTAGCTGTTAGAAAATAATTACTTCCACACCATTTGATGATTAATGCTGTCTGTCATGTGTTCATAATATCTTGTAGGCCTTCAGTCAGCACATATCAGAACTGGAGAAAAATATAGCCCAGATGAAGAAGGAAATTGTAAGTAGTGAATTCAGTTTTCAACCTTCTTCAAGTATTGCTAAGCATGTGGACAAAATCTTGGCACAGGCCCAAGGTGTAAAGTGTGACAATCATTGTGTCATGAAGGATATTCCTTTGCACGACGCTTTCCCTGAAGCTGAGGCTTGATTCTTTTTCTTGGAAAGGCTATTTCTCTGGAATTTGATCTCTGACCAAGTTCATTTTCATTTTCTTAATGATGTTTCTGCTCTGGATTGATCTGTTACAGTTATGCCAGAGTTAGTTTATAGAATTTGGATATAAGAGTTTTCCCTGGAAAGGGGAACCCCTAAAATTAGAGCCAAGTATAATGAATCTGTCTTCTGTCTTGCTTGGATACTCTTATCCTTTTCTTTCTAACTCATTCGATTAATATGCCTAGCGTGAAACAATTTTCACTTGAAAGTTCAGTTTGTGGTTGCTTTTCTATCTTACTCTTACCTCCTTCCCTGTCCTGATCGACAGGACCCATAAGTTAAGGATTGAGTTCATATAGAACATTGTTCAGAGGATTATCCATATACCATTGTAACATTGTTACTGTTCAGGCTAATAACTTCGACGATAACAAGTTTGGGAAGTAGGAATACAAGGAATCAAGATTATTTTTTTCGTTTTTTTTTTGTTGAACTCACAAGATGAAATCTATCTTTGAAGAATTAGGAAGGAGAATAAGTAAATACTAGTGTTAACAGAACTATTATCTTCAGATGTTTAAAATGCAGTTATATATGCAAAATCTCTTCAAAAAACATTAGCCATTCCATTTACATTCCTTGTGATGGTTATACTTGATTTGCCCTTGTGGTCACTACTTCATTTTATATGCCTGTAGGGGTATAGCAAGCCCAGCTCAGACGGAGAGTTTGATCCGGTCTCTGAAACAAACCAAGTGAGTCATTCTATGTCTCGGCCTCTTTCATTTATGTCTCAGATTCTTATCTTAGTGACATAAAAGATCCTAGTTTTCCACACAAGTTGCATTTAGGATGTATTCACCGGTTGTATTACTCGGTACAAAAAGTGTGTAGATAACGTAATGGAATGTAGAGAGTAGGTTTATAAAGTTAACTCCGGGAGCCGACTCTTGTTAACATTAGGTTCTCTCGTTTCTGCACTGAGATTCTTTCCTTTTATTGTAGAGTGAGGATGAAGAGTCGGATGTGGATTCTGGTGATGAGGAAGATTATGACAGTTATTATTCCAATGATGATAATGATGATGATGACGACGACGACGATGATTTCGTGAACATTGGGACTCATGATGAATCTATCAGGTTCAAGAGTTGAGGTACTAACTCCAATTTGGATGATAGCATGGTGCTTCCTGTCAGACGTTCAAATGAAGGTAATTCTGGATATATTGATAAATTATGATAGCAAACTGGGAGCTGAATATGTACTATACTATACCATACCATACCAATATCCTTGTGCCTCTTACGAGCCCTACCTAGGCCAGGGACCTAGGGTAGGGCTGTAGGGGTGGAGGAACTGTATGCAGCCTTGACCCTGCAACCGCAACAAATAGAGATGCTGTTTCTCTTTGCTACTTCACAAATACAAATCGCAGAACATGTTAATGAGCCAGTTTGATGTAGTCGATTATAATTAGAAGCTTTAAATTTGCCAATAGTGACTATTTCGAAGCTGAATAGATGTCTGAAAATTGTATTACTTGTAAACATCATGTCCAGCAGTCCATGGGGTTTAGGGGCATGGCCATTTTCAAGTTTTAGGTACATTGCTAAGAAGTGGTGGTTGATTATTTGTTTCATGCTGTTTTGTTTTGGCTTCTGATGTGCTTTTTCTAGTCTCTAGTTTGGCACTGCATCAGCACCAGTTGGTCTTTTTTTATTTTTTCTTGAGTGCCCATCCTTGATAAGTTTTTTTTTTTTTTTTTTTTTTTTTTGAACTTCCCATCCTTGATAAGTTATAGAGCACACAGTTCTGACAGTTTATGTTTTGGAGAATTACACCTTTGTATGCTTTTAGGGCTGAGAAACTTGGTTAATGGTGAAGATTTTCTGAATTACAGTTCTGGTTGCACTTGCATGCATCACAATAAACTTAGATACTAAATAATGATTTTCATTTTACCCTAGGTCACCAGTCTTGCTAAATGCTGATGTAACTGCACGGCATTTTGATTCTTCTTTTCAAAATGTACAGTCAAGCTGTAGCAGGATGGTTGCTCGGCCGAGGATACATGTTTTATTGGGATGGAGTCTTCCACTTGTTTCCTCGCAATTGTTATTGGCATGAGCAAATTGGCATAGAGGGGGGAGGCATCCCATTCTATAGTGAAACTATGCTAACCACGTCACCTGAATAGTGGCAACGCGACGTGCTTGCTTTGTCCTGTGAGCATGGAAGGGGCAAACTGCTGACGTTACACCTTGCTAGCAGTGAATTCTTTGTTGTAAAGTAGTGTTCATTTGCAATTATTGTTATCTGTTGTATCCATAAATCCTATGTTGTTAAGCTTCAACAAGTTAATTATAAATTTGTCTCATTTTAAATGGATTCAAGTTAACAAGTGTAAAATAGTGTTCATTAGCGAACATCCAATGTTGAAGCAACTTGAAGTTGTTGAACGATTGTGCCAATCTCTTTTAGACAGATTGGGAGACAGCACATACCGACTACCGTCAAATGTATTAAAGTGAGCAGGAGTCTCCATTGTACTTTTGTTATCAACTTTTACTAAAAAAAACTCACTGCCTATCTCTGCAAGGGAGAAGAAATTCCTATCGAGTGTGCATAACTACTCTGATTAAAAGGTTAAAATTGTAAGAGATACAGGACGTGCATGGAGACAAGAAGTTTGTTCTACACCAACCATTTGCTTTTCTACGTCTATTTCTTAAACATAATCGGGATGTTAGTGACCAAATTAAGTACAACATCAGTAGCATTTATCCATCAAATTACACCTCGTAAATTCAACATCTATTGAAGATAATTGCACTATTTTGGACTTCCATGGAGCCATATAGACCGTATCCCTCTTTGTAATGGGAAAAATGAAGGTCAAATTCCGACATCTTAACTAGGCAAAAAAAGTCATACGCAAGATCATTGTCGAAGCGCCTGCTGCAACTGAAGCACTTGCTGTCTTTGCTCTGGAGGCAAGAAATTAATCTGCTCTTGGGTAAGACTCATGACTTGCTGAAGCAATTGCTGCTCCACCTCATGGGCCATCTGAAAAGAAGAAGAAGAAGAAGAAAAAGGGGGGGGGGGGTGTTAAATTAGCTAGTCAAATTGAAGACCATGGGTACAAGCTAAATCATCAGACTTTGGAAGTGGAACAACGAACAAGCATACGTACAATTCGTACAAAAGACTTACAGGACGAGGAGGACGAGGAGGTTGATTGCCTTGAGGCATCTGTCCTGGGCCTGATGGTAGTTGTCCATGCAGCTGTGTCCCGATTGTGTTTTCTCGAGAAACAGGTGGCCAAGGGGATGCCCCTTCCATTTGCATAGTGCTTCCGCCCTGGTTACTGAATTCTGTCCCTCCATGTGGACCACCCCCCTGAAAAGTATATGAATTGGTGAAGAACTTGCACTGATACAATAACTGAAAACAGCAAAGCACTTTTAACCGTATAGTTTGGTAATCAGGTTGAGTATGGTGGGCTCAGGTTGATTCACATCAGATAAGGCAGTTTCTAAAATAGAGTGTAGAGACACCCGCCACACAGTTAACTCGCAAGCAAAGAAGCATTCATATAACTGGTAAAGAAGTGCATTTCATGCGAATTGCTAAAAGCAGCACCAAACTATTAGATACAACATTTTTTCCCTTTTTGTTCTCAAATGCCCTCCCATTTGAATTCCCCACCCTCCCTTTTCTCTCTTTTCTGTTTCCTCCCATTGCCAATCAACTAACAAAATCAAACTCACTTGATATTTGGGAGAAATTATCTTTGTAACATGTGAAAAAACAGACCAATATTTATAAATCAATATACATATTTAGGAAAAAAAGAAAGTAAATTGTGGAATTAATAATATTCACAAATTAAAAACAGCAATAATTTTCTTCTAGGATGGGGTGCACTGTACACCATGCAACAAGCATGGAGTGGGCGGCTTGTCCAACCTCCCATGCATTTGTTACACAAAGTTCACCCTTTCCCAAAATAAGAAAATAAATTGTCCTAAATAATTTGGTTTTCAATTATTGGTCCGAATAAAATTTATGACTTTCTTATTCTAGTTGTCCCAAAATTTTACGCAAGTTGTCCCACTAAGCTTAATTTATGGAGTTGATTGACGAGAGCAGAGATAAGGGAGAGGTATTTCAAAAGGTTAGGGCCAAACAACGTCGAATTTAGCAACTATGAAAGCAAAGCATAGTACAAATTAACATTGGGCCTTGTTAGGAGTTAGGGGAATGTGATGCATTAGCATAACAAAATAAGCTAAGCATTTGTTGCTTCCAAAAAAAGTGTTTTGATTGATTAGCTTAACCCAAATGACTTGACCCGAGGAGAAAAGGTTTGGGTTTAGTTTGCAATGGATTCAACTCACTTTGGGTGGAGATTGGAACTTACCAATCGTACAACTAAAATTTTGAAGGATTGAGTTAATCCACTGTCAACTTACAATTGCATATCTGTATTTGGAATGTGAGTGCATGGCAACAAGTAGTTATTTTCTTCTCCTTTCATCCCAACAAATACTTAACACAGAAGGCAGAAGCAAGCATGTACAGATCCACTGGACCACTCTCACTCCTTCAGATCTAATGTAAGTCATGACTACTCTATTCTGCTTTGTCGTCCCTTGCTTGTCACATACTGCAAAGCAGTATCTCTAAAATCTAAAAGTTGGAGTTTCATGATTACTCAAATTAAGAATCAAGGTTCACTGGTCTGTTACAAATTTGCCACATAAACATGGATCTGCCCTAATCTGCCCTCATCTGCCCATGCGGTGGATATCATTGACACTCATACCGGACATTTCGTCTGGGGGTATTTTAAAAAAGGGTCTTGTTTGGCAAATGCCTGTTGATATTAGTTGTTGGCTGATGATTCTTAGATGGTTGTATTAGTTATTTTGACCAGCTCGTATCGTTGGCTTTTTGCAAAAACATGGATTATAGCCTTCCTTTTTGTCTTCCCGACTCAGGGTGACATTTTTGCCCAAACTTCTCCGGGGTTTCTATCATGACCGTAGAGTACCCTCTGTGCCCCGGGAGAGACATCTGGATCCCCAAACTTCGGTATCACCCATGCCTCTGGTTTTCTAGCTCTTAAACCACTGTCCCATAAAAAGCCCTTCCAAGCCTATCAAAGACCAGATAAGCGATCCCAAGGGCCTCCCATGTCCCCTAGAAGTGCTCCGTCCGATGCGGTAAGAAAATATCCACCTTCGTTTCGAGGCCTCCCGGGAGCAAAAAAACGTGGATTATGTAGCCTTCGCTTTCGGCTTCCCGGGGCCCGATTGTCATTTTTGTTCAAACTTCTCCGAGGGGTCTATCATGACCCTAAAGTACCCTCGGTGGCCTGGGAGGTACATCCGGGTCCTCGAACTTCGATATCACCCATGCCTTTGGTGTTCTTGCTCTTACACCAGTGTCCCGCAAAACTCTTCTAAGCCTATCAGGGAGTGGATAAGCGACCCAAAGGGCCTCCCATGTGCTCTAGGAGTGTCCGGTGCGATGTGGTGCAAAAATATCCACCTTCGTTTAGGGCCTCCCGGAAGCTAAAAAACGTCGATTATAGCTTTCGTTTTCGGCTTCCCGGGCTCCGGGTGTCATTTTTGCCCAAACTTCTCCGGGGGGTCTATCATGACCGTAGAGTACCCTCTGTGCCCCGGGAGAGACATATGGATCCCCGAACTTAGGTATCACCCATGCCTCTGGTTTTTTAGCTCTTAAACCAGTGGCCCGTAAAAAGCCCTTCCAAGCCTATCAAAGACCGGATAAGCGATCCCGAGGGCCTCCCATGTCCCCTAGGGGTGTTCCGTCCGATGTTGTCTGAAAATATCCACCTTCGTTTCAGGGCCTCCCGGAAGCAAAAAAACGTGGATTATAGCCTTCGTTTTCGGCTTCCCGGGGCCCGATTGTCATTTTTGCCCAAACTTCCCTGGGGGTCTATCATGACCCTAAAGTACCCTCGGTGGCCTGGGAGGTACATCCGAGTCCCCAAACTTCGATATCACCCATGCCTTTGGTGTTCTTTCTCTTACACCAGTGTCCCGCAAAACACTCTTCTAAGCCTATCAGGGACTGGATAAGCGCCCAAAGGGCCTCCCATGTGCTCTAGGAGTGTTCGGTGCGATGTGGTGCAAAAATATCCACCTTCGTTCAGGGCCTCCCGGAAGCTAAAAAACGTAGATTATAGCTTCGTTTTCGGCTTCCCGGGCTCCGGGTGTCATTTTTGCCAAAAACTTCTCCGGAGGGTCTATTATGACCTTAGAGGTCCCTCCATGCCCCGGGAGGGACATCCGGATCCTCGTACTTTGATAGCCCCCATTCCTTTGGTGTTTCCGCTCTTACACTAGTGTCCCATAAAACAACCTTCCAAGCCTATCAAGGACAAAATAAGGGTCAAAATAAGCTATCAGGGACCCAATAAGCGACCCCAAGGGCCTCCCATTTCCTCTATGGATGTTCTGTGCGATGTGGTGCGAAATATCCACCTTCGTTCCGGGGTCTCCCGGAAGCTCAAAAAACGTGGATTATATTATATAGCCTTCGTTTTCGGCTTCCCGGGCCCTAGTTGTCATTTTTGCCCAAACTTCTCCGGGGGATCTATCATCACCCTAGAAGACTCTCGATGCTCCGGGAGGGACATCCGGATCCCCGAACTTCGGTATCACCCAAGCCTTTGGTGTTCTTGCTCATACACCGGTGTCCCGTAAAAGGCCCTTCCAAGCCTATCAGGGACCAGATAAGCGACCCCGAGGGCCTCCCATGTCCTCTAGGGGAGTTCCGTGCGATGTGGTGCGAAAATATCCACCTTCGGTCCGGGCCTCCCAGAAGCCCAAAAAACGTGGATAGCCTTCGTTTTCGGCTTCCCGCGGCACGGGTGTCATTTTTGCCCAAACTTCTTCGAGGGGGTCTATCATCACCCTAGAGTACCCTCGGTGGCCCGGTAGCGACATCCGGATCCCCGAACTTCAATATCACCCTTGCCTTTGGTGTTCAAGCTCTTACACCAGTGTTCCGTAAAACGTCATTCCAAGCCTATCAGGGACCGGACAAGCGACCCTGAGGGCGTCCCATGTCCTCTAGGGGTGTTCCGTGCGATGTGGTGCGAAAATAACAATATCACCCTTGCCTTTGGTGTTGAAGCTCTTACACCAGTGTTCCGTAAAACGTCATTCCAAGCCTATCAGGGACCAGATAAGCGACCCTGAGGGCGTCCCATGTCCTCTAGGGGTGTTCCGTGCGATGTGGTGCGAAAATATCCACCTTCGTTAAGGGGCCTCCTGGAAGCCCAAAAAACGTAGATTATAGCCTTCGTTTTCGGCTTCCCGGCCCCGGTTGTCATTTTTACCCAAAATTCTCCGGGGGGTTTATCATGACCCTAGAGGACCCTCGGTGCCCCAGAAAGACATCCGAATCCCCGAACTTTGATATCACCCATGCCTCTGGTGTTCTAACTCTTACACTAGTGTCCCGTAAAACGCCCTTCCAAGCCAGCTTAATAGGGACCAAATAAGCGACCCCAATGGCCACCCATGTCCTCTAGGGGTGTCCCGTGTGATGTGGTGCAAAAATTTACCACATTTGTTCAGGGGCCTCCCGGAAGCCCAAAAAACGTGGATTTTAGCCTTCGTTTTCGGCTTCTCAGGCCCCTGGTTCATTTTTGCCCAAACTTCTCTGGGGGTCTATCATGACCTAGAGGACCCTTGGTGCCCCATCCGGATCCCCAAACTTTGATATCATCCATGCCTTTGGTGTTCCAGCTCTTACACTAGTGTCCCGTAAAACAACCTTCCAAGCCTATCAGGACCAGAAGGGACCAGATAATCGACCCTGAGGGCCTCCCATGTCCCCTAGGCATGTTCTAAAGCCTTTGTTTTGGGCTTCCTGGGGCACGGGTATCAGTTTTGCCCAAACTTCTTCGGGGGGTCTATCATAGCCCTAGAGGACTATCGGTGCCTTTGGAAGGTCATTCGGATCCCCGAACTTCTATATCATTCATGCCTTCGGCGTTCCGGCCCTTACATGGTGTCCCGTAAAAACGCTCTTACAAGCCTTTGAGGGACTCGATAACGGACCCCGGGGGTCTCTTATGTTCCTTCCTTAAGGGTGTCCCGACGATGTAGTGCGAAAATATTCACCTTCGTTCTGGGGCCTCTCGGAAGTCCAAATAACGTGTCTTAGTCTTTGATTTTCGGCTTTCCGGGGCCCGATTTCCGTTGTTTTCCAAAATTTTCCGGGAGGTCTATCGTCACCCTAGAGGACCTCCGGTGCCTCGAGACGGTCATCCGGTCTCCGGACTCCGATTTCACCCATGGGACATGGTGCTCGCTGGGCGTTGGGATATGGGACATGGTGCTCACTGGGCGCTAGGACATGGGCCACCCATATTTTGTTTCAATAAATTATTGATGTATTTATTTCATTTCGATGAAGAACTTTATAAAAGAGTATTCTCAAATTTGTTAATAAAAGGCTAATAATCGTTTCTTAAGCACTCGGTTAAATATAGATCAAAGTTTACAGTATGACTAATCATAATAAGTAGAACTATTATGCCACAAACAATGTCATTTAGGGGTAGGTACCTCTAAATTTTATAATCGCACCACACAAGCTAATGAATTGACTTCTTTTTTTTGTGTCAAAGGCTAATACACGGCCAGTGAATGACTATTACCATGACTTGAGGGCATCCCTCCCCCCAACACTTTAAATTTTCGCTAGAACTTGTTTGCGGCGGCCCTATTGTGTACGGACAGTTTCCACGTCATCAGCAAACAATTCCACTAATTGCCTCTTCACGCGCGCCCACTTCCCTCACTCTCTCCTTCCCTTGCCTTCTTTGACTGAAATACTGGATGCAGCGAAAGAACATCTCTCGTCAGTCGAAGGCGACCTCTCTGAATTCGTTCCAATATGTTTTCTATCTCCTCAGTCAGTTCTTTACTACCAGTACAATGTTCATCAGTTTTTTCTTTTTGATAATTTATGGTGTTCATCAATTATCTGCATTTTTCATTGTTTACACTTTTGAAAGGGGTTTTGTTAAATTCAGTTGGATTGAAACGCATGTAGTTACCAGTTTAATTTGATCATTCTTCTTAATTCTTGTGTGCTTCATTGAGAGAAACCTGAAGTCATTAGTCATAACAGTGTTTCACTCTCACTCCAAAGAAAAACATGGTGTTTCGCTCTAAAACAAGTACAGTGCGGGTTTATTTCTTTTCACTCTTATAATCTGGGCAAGATGTTGAGTCAGTTTTGTATTTCTTTTCATAGATTACAAAGCTGGGCAAAATGTTGATTTAATTTCGGGTTTCTTTTCATCAGTGTTAGGTGTTTTTTTTTTGGATGTACATCACTGCATGTTACAATTATCATATATTCTGATCTCATGATCAATCATGATGAATTCATGATACGATCGGAATTCTTTTCTTTATTTATTATTTCGGCTTTGGTTTTGTTACCTTTAGTTTTACAGAGTACTTTATTGTTGAATTTAATTTTATAGAAAATATATTGGTGCTTGAGTAAGTGATACCACCAGAAAACAAAGTAACACTGGAGTTTAAGAAACTAACACGACATGCAAATAAAGTGATACTAGAGTTTAAAAACTCGTCGGTACAAAGGAACAAAAAAAAAAGTGACACCGGAGTAAAATAAACTACAAGGTAACGAAGTAACCTCAAGACAAGTGACACTAAAACAAGATAAACTGGCACAATAAGCCAATAAGGTGATACTAAAACCAAATAAACTGACACCAGCACACCACATACAACAAGGTAATAGGAAAAACAAATAAATTGACACCGCAAGATTATTTAGTGACACTACAGCAAATAAATTGATACTACTACTAGATAACATAGTAACTATACCTAATTAATTGGGGACAAAAAAGTTACACTTATTAAAAACGAATAAAAAATAAATGTTTAAATAAATATTAAGTAAAAAAAACTTGAATGAAGAACCATTATGATAAGAAAGTAAAGAGAACAAACACAAAAACTCTACAAAAAAAAAAAAAAAAAAAAAAAAACTGGTTAATAACTCAAATAATAACAACAAAATAATAGTACAATTGTACAAACGAATGAGATTCGAATACATGGGCAATGAAACTCAATGTAAATGGGTTGTCCAGACAAGGCCACAAGGGTGATGATTTTGTCAAGGCGACAAACACTTCTTTTCAGGCAAATGCTTATTCTATTTGAGCCATTTGACTTGGAAGACCTGGTTATTGTCATGGCAAAATCACTCTCCATTATCCATTAGCTAGTTAAATACTTTTGTGAATAAAAGGACTAAATCATTAGTTTAATATGTTTGTATTATTTTGTCTAAAAAAACTGACACTACACAAGTAAAAAATGTCACTATGTGAGGAAAAACTAACACTACGTTAAACAAAATAATAATATCACTTTAAATATAACACTAGTATTTAAGAAAGTGACACTAGATCAACAATTAGGTATTATCTAAATCATTTGGACAGAAATTACATTTACTAAGAAAGAGTAAATTAATCCCTCAAAAAAAAAAAAAGGAAGAGTAAATTCAAAAAAAAATTAAGACAAGAAAAAAATGCATTTAGAAAAAAAAAAGTGAAACAATAGTAAGCCGGCGAGAATCGAACACGAACCAAATGAACTAAATAACAAGCTTGACAAGAGAACCCAAACAAGTACCACTAGGCTAGCCGACATAATAACGTTGAAGTACTGTAGGCCTATTAAAACGAGCGCTAAAGCGCACATAGCAAAATATCCGCGGACGCGCGAAGTTTAGTGACGCGCACGGGACCCACTATTATTCGCCCTATACAATAAGTCCGCCCTATAAGAGACTTATTGTTAAATTTTTCCCTAAACAAATGAAGAGTCAGGCGCGGATGAACCTCTCCAAATCTCGCCTTGGTGTTGTTTTAGTTTTATTTACCAGTTAATCACAAAATTAGCACCAAAAAAGAAAAGAAAAAAAGAAAATTATTACAACAAAGTTAGAAGCAAGACAACCCATCAGAAAACATTAAATTAAAAAAAAAAAACCAAAAAGAGCTGAAACATCCTGTGCATCGCACGGTCATGCACACTACTAATAGTAATAGTAATTATAATAGTAATAATAATAATAATAATAATAATAATAATAATAATAATAATAATAGTAATAATAATAATAATAATAATAATAGTAATAATAATAATAATAATAATAATAGTAATAGTAATAATAATAATAATGATAGTAATAGTAATAGTAATAATAATAATAGTAATAATAATAGTAATAGTAATAGTAATAGTAATAATAATAATAGTAATAGTAATAGTAATAATAATAATAATAATAGTAATAGTAATAATAATAATAATAATAGTAATAATAATAATAATAATAATAGTAATAGTAATAATAATAATAATAATAATAATAATAATAATAATAATAATAATAATAATAATAATAATAATAATAATAATAATAATAATAATAATAATAATAATAATAATAATAATAATAATAATAATAATAATAATAATAATAATAATAATACAATTGTTGATGTACATGAGTTTTCATTATAATTATTGATGGAAGTATGATTATTTTTATTTATTTAAATCCAAAAGGTACTCATTTGTATGGAAAATAAAAGTGAATGCTTTTTTATGAGCAATTTATTTAGTTTTCTTCTTCTTCTTTTTGACAAGGAGGAGCAATTTATTTAGCTAATTATAAGATCTAGTACAATATATATATATATATATATATATATATATATAAATCCACTCCCTAAAAAAAACCCAAAAGAAAAAACAATACAAAAAAAACCTAAATGCTTTTGTTCCATTATTTATTTCACTAACAAGTACTGTAACAATCATGCCCCCAACCTCTTTTGCCTCCTCCATCTCCAATACCCCAAGTATTTCAAGTTCAATCTCAAGTTCTAAACCCCAATCATGGCATGGCATCATCTCTCTCTCCTCCTCTATCTCCAAATTCTCTCAAATTCTCCATATGCAACCTGTAATCCAATTTTCAGCCTAATTTGTGGTAACGAATTCATCTATGGTGATTTTGGGGATGGTAATAGCAGATTATGAGAAGAACAGGAAGCGTCCTTCACCCTCCCTAGACGCTTTCTATGGCTTCAATTTCATTAAAATGGCAAGCTTGTAATGTCTTTGCACACATGGGCAAAGTTGTCATTGAAGGAAGAATACAACCCACCACCCGAAATGAAACGCTGCCCAAATTGGCTGGTGGGCTCCCAACAGCCACCTTCCAAACACCTTAACTGGCTGGTGGACTTGGTCAAACAGCCAATTTCACCAAAACTCACCCCACCAGCAAGCATCCAAACACCCCCAAGGTGTTTCTTCATACAGGACCCTACTTGAAAATCAGTTCCTTTCATTTGGGGATTCGGAACCATCACTTGTTTCTCAGTCTTTCTCTCTTCTAAATGGACCACTCACATCTCTCTCACCCTTAGCACATATTATATCTTTCTCCCTCCCCACATGATTGCCAAAGGAGGGGTACACAACCAAGTGCGGGGAGCAAGATGAAAGGGGATAGAGATTACTCGTATAAAGGGATATGGAATAAACCTATGATTAGAGACCCCCCAGATTCGGTATGGCGCCCAAAGGCTCTTGCGAGGCCGAAATTATTTTTTGAAATGCTCGCTAAGGGCAAACCGAGAGGGGGCAAGGGTTAGCCCAAATCTAAAGGGCCCTAACCGTAAGTTATAAGCTACCCTACAACACAAGCAAAGAAGAAAAAGAGAAATAAAGCCAACAAAACCTACACGTGGCTAACCCCAACAAAAATATACAGCAAAAACAGCCACATGGCGAAGCACAATCACCAGTGCAAGGCTGTCGGCAAGAGGAACCCTTATAACGAGGCGGAAAGCATACCACAACTTCCAACCTGATTCTGGACATGCATACAAAATCCAGAACTGGAATGGCTACAGAGCGGGCAACCAACGGAGAGAGCAAGGGTCAACCCCATTCAAACATGTCAATGGTCATGGGCAAGGAACAGAGTGACCCATCAGATCTAAAATCCTTGACCCCAGTCAATACCAAAAACCGGACATGCAACCAAACCCATCAATATCTAAAAACACTGAATACGACCTCCCCAGATAGGATCAAAGAGTCTGATCTGACATGGGGGCTAAGTTAATAACCACCATCAAGATGGACGGTAGGCTAAAAGCGTCAAGAATTGGGGCTAAACGAGGCTGATGCGGCCGGTTCGGAAACCACCAGCAAGAGGGTGGAAAGCGGTGGGCTGAGAGAAGGTGGAATAGGGCTGATGGGCAGAGGAAGGAGGTGAGAGGTAGGCAGCCGTAAGCTAGTGAACGTCCTGGAAAGTTGGTGGCAAGCAGGCTAGTGGGCTTATGCATAAAAGGGGATAACGGGCTTGAGGATGGTGGGCGGTGGCTATGGGGAAGCTAGGAGAATTCAAGAGAGAGGCCCTATGCCCCTATCTATAGAACTTCATCTTTCCTAATTTCATGTCCTCACAGTTGCAGATCAATCTATAATTAATGTTTTTTCCTTCCTATCTCAATAAAGGAAAAAAGCAAAAGTTGAATCTATGACAGAAGCACAGAACTCAGAGTACCTACTTAGCTGCTAGGTTTTGGATAAGAATCTTTGAATATAGATGCAACTATATATAGCGGTCACAAAGATATGCATGGTTCCAGAAACAGAAAGAGCAAGATAAGCAGATAATAATTTATTATCAATTTGATGAACATGTGCATAGGTAACACCAGTTAAGCTGATGAAGAAAATGTATACATACCTGATACAATGGCTGGTGTGATGGATGATTAGGAAGAGGCGGCTGTCCTTGAGGATATGAATGTCCCATTCCACCGGGTCTGCTGCTTGGCTACATATGTTGGGGGGCAAAAGGAAACAAAAGACAATAATTTAGATTATTGAGATTGATACTAAGCTTGACAGGAACTAATAGGACACAAGTACGCATGAAATCCCAACCCAACCCAACGCCCTCCCACCAAAAAAAACCAAAAATAAGAGGTAAAAAAAACCAGTTATAGAAGTTATTACTCTTAAAGATGTATAGCTTACATGAAACATGGGCTGTGACTGTGAATGGGGCATTTGAGGGATGCCAGCGTTTGGAAAGTTCATATTCGGCCCCATTTGTGGTTGATACTGAACCTGTATTGGAGGCCTGGGTTGCGGAGGTAGTGGAGGTTGTAGCATGTGGTGGGTAACACTACTTGTTTGCATTGGTTGCTGCGAATGGCCAGGCACAGCTGGCATAGGAGGTTGATGACCTGAGGATGGCTGTGACCCAGAATGAACCGATAGTGAGGACATATTAGGCACTTGAGAAGACTGTTGGTGCGCCATTTGGGTTATCTGGGTATTTATGTGACCCCTAGGCTGCTCAAGTGGTTGTGATCGTAAAGGTTGAGAATGAAAACCCGGCACAGGAGTTGATGACATTGGCATTGAAGGGTGATGTAACTGTTGTTTTCTTGTGGGAACTTGTGTCTGGGTGACATTTCGTTGGTCTTGCATACCCCCTTGAACAGGCGCTGAGTGAGTCACATTGACATTTGTTTGTGGAACGGCGTGTGATGACTGCTGTGGTGCTTGAGGCTGAATGCTTGGAACCTGACAAGTGCTGTATCAGCAAGACAGAAATCCATACACACTAAAAGACGGAAGAAATAAACACTTTTTAGGATCAAGATACTACCGCTTGCGAGGGCTTCACCATACCAAGCATTATTTGTGCCTGTTCCAGCATGCATTAAGAATGACAATCAGTAGTCAAACAAGCCCCTAACAGACCATGCTCAGCGCCAGGAGACAAACAACGAATAATAGCAAAAGAGAAAGTAAAATCAAAGAACCTGAAAGAGAGCTCTGGTCAAGAGAGGGTTCTGAATTAGAATCTGTCTTGCTTGGTGCTCATTCTGCTCGATAAGTGACTGCACGAGCAACAAAATTAAGCAAAGTTAAGTAATCATCGCAAAGAACTTGAGAAACCGGAGACAGATAATCCACAAGAAATGCTGTTCTGGGACATTCGAGAGCAAAACAAATGAAAGAAAACATATAATAGCCTCAAAGACATTGCAATGAAATCAAGATGAAGAGAGAGAGAAACTGTGCCTTCATCTGAGACATAATGTCGTAAAGTTGATTTTTCGACATGCCAGCCAGGTTCGATGCCAGGCCATCACCGGAGATTTGTTTCCCCGCCATTGCCCTCTCAGTGAAAGAGAGAACGCTACACGATAGACTGAGTTAATCGTCCGCCTATCAACGCTTACACCACCACTGATCAATTGCCGAAATTCTGTGTTGAACAAACAAACTTTTTACATTCAAATCTCATATTAACAATTGGGTCAATTGTGTTCTGTTGATGCTTTCGTTTGATTGTCCAGTCAATTACCTCATATCAAAGCTTTAACTATATTAAGCCAGTTTAAACAAACAACAAATACATTGCTCAATTCAATAGGCAAAGTTATAATCAACAATAAGGAATCACATTGCTGAAATTACCTAAATTGTGTCAAATTAATTGCTCAACTAAACAAGTTATATTAAATAAGCAATTGGATTTATAAACCCTAACCTGAATTGTGCAAGGAAGATGATTGACGGACAGTGGGGCAGGAATCGTAGCACAGGGGCACAGCAGGGCAGCGCGAATATGAGAGAGAGAATGAGACAAGAAACTAAACGAGTTGAGAAAGCAGCAAAGTGCGAAAATACCGGTGACAATAAGCACAGCCACCGGCGACGGTATGGAAAGGACAACTCGTAGCGAGAGAAAGCGCGAGATATGCCTTTTGTTTTCAAGAGCTCTCTTTTTTTCTTTTTTTCTCCTTTTTTTTTCCATTTTCTGTTTTTTTTTTTTTTTTTGGAGCAAAAATGAAATGAAGAAAATAAGGGTGGGTTCTTTTTCACTTATTGGACCTTACTCAATCAATTGAAATCAATGGCAATACCTTACTCAATCAGTGGAAATCAGTGGCAAGATCTTATTGAATCAGTGAGAATCAGTGGCAAAACCTTATTCAATCAATGAAATCAGTGACAAGACCCACATTTCTCCTCACAGGATCAGTGGCCGGACCTCACACAATCAGTGAGAATCAGTGGAAGGACCTTACTCAATCAGTGAAAATCACTGGCAAGACCTTACCGAAACAGTGGAAATCAGTGGCAAAACCTTACTCAATCAGTGAGAATCAGTGGAAAAGAACGCACCCTACATAGAGTAGATAAAAAAAGGGCTTGGGCCGGCTGCAAGCCGGGCCTGACATGTTTTTTTAGCTATATGGACAGGGCCGATAAGTGGGCTTGGGTCGGGTCCTTATAAATTTACACAAATAACTTGTCCATACCCGCCCATTTTCCGCGCCAAATGGACAGGCGTCAAGGAGGGCCCGTCCTTGATTAGCTCTAAAAATAAGTGACACATGGAAATGAAAATCTGGTACTTGTCCAAATATCAAGTGGTAGTCAATTCAATTGGTGTTCATCTCAATTTAGTTATGTTCAATTCAACTCAAAAAACATACCCTAATTAGGATTACAAATCAAAGTTTTCAGTACTATACTGGGGGGACGCTTTACCTTAAGATGATTAGTTGAACTGAGTTGAGTTCAAAACAACCGAATTGAGATGGACACTAATGCACATAATTGAACACCACTGAACTGGATTGAACACCACCTGACATGACAAAATGTAAGTTTCCTAAATTGAACACCACTGAGAACTAAAAAAGTAAAAACCACTGAACTTACACGAAATTACCATTGAGCTGAACTAAACGGACCAGATAATCTCTAAAAACTTACCCAATCAAAATTCAAGTTGTCGATACAGATTTGGCAAAATATTTCATCTTTCAAGAAAATACTATAAAATGAAGGAAGTGCTACTTTCTAAGAAGTGTGATTTTCCTTCTTGTTTGGTTGATAAGAAAATGTAGAAACTTACTCTAAAAATGTAGGAAATAACTTCTCATGGTTAACCAAACGACCACTAAGAGGGGAATTTTCTGTCATCATAGTGAAAGAGAATACCATTGCAAACTAAATACATACACAAGTTGTTGCAGGTACGTAAGCATTGTAAATGGAGGATAATGATTTAATAGTACAGTTCTTCTATTGGTAGGCTTCGCCCCCTAAACTACTTATTTACTATAATTTGAATTACATTTTTGAGTCTCTTTCATATAATACAGTTATCGACAACGAGAAAGAATTTACATTACAAGTTGTTAGTTCTCTCATTTGTTCAATAACTTCACCACATGGAGTCCAAATTAAATGGTTGCTCCTGGAGTTGTTGTTGCTGTTGTTGATGTTGATGCTGTTGTTGCTGTTGTTGCTGTTGCTGTACCACAGACTCAGGGTCCTTGTTAGTCGACGACGAAGGCTCGAAACTCGACGTTAAATCGGTCCCAAGAGGCATCATCCCTTGCCCCATGAATGAGTAGTGATCACTTGTAGTTGTAGCTTCTCTTATTGGTTGATTATAAGGACTTCTAAACTGTAATGCTTTGAGCAATAAGGAGTTCACAGTAGTATTAAGATTTGGACTAAGAAAACTTGTAGGCCATGACAATGAAGGGAGATTTGCCATTTCTCTTGCCCAATTCAAATTCAAGTTCATATTTGCTCCCATATTGAGGTGATTATGATCATTAGAATAGGCTTCAAGTGAAGGATAACTAAACCCACTTGAATTTGATAGTGAGTTCAAATTTGGTAGTTCAATATCTCCAAACTCATTTGTATGTGTTGTATCATCAGGAGAATCTGCTGAAGGTTGAGATGGTGATGTGGGTTGTGGCTTCTTAATTGCTGCACTCTTTTGAAAAACTCTGCAAACCACCCATTCCTCCTAAAGACAAAGCAAGAGTTGGTGATATTAGATAAGTTTATGGTATAAAACTAGTGGGAAAAAAAAACTAGTGAAAATGGTGATATATGTTACAATCAAGAGATGTATATGTCAAATAAAACAAATAGTAACATAAATGAGATGTTTTTTCAATTGACTATGTAGAAAATTCAATACATGAAAGTACTAGGATTAAATTAGTTGTGAATTAGTAAATCACATCGAGAGGGTAAGAAATGGTGTGACTCAAGTAAATGTATGAACTTAAATCACAAATTTTTATATGAGGTGCTTCAAGATAAGACCATATGCTCTAATAAGCATGACGTCATGCTGATGTAAGATTTGGCTATAGAGATAACCTCATGTATATTGATGAGGCAGCCTCAAATAAGATTCATTAAACTTATTTCAAGTGAAGAAAAAGAAGAAAAAAACAAAGATTGTGCATTTAAATAGATGCTTCTTTACCTTGGTGGGTTTGAAAGCGAGTTTGGTGTCGAGCCTATATTCATGCATAACCCAATTAGTTTTCTCTCCCTTAGGAGCTCTCCCCCGGTAAAACACCAAAGTTTTCTTCATCCCAATAAGCACTCCACCTTGGAAGATCTCTTTATCCTTCCCGGTGGTTTTCCAATAACCAGCTTCAGTAGCTCGGTTTGTTCTAAGACCTGTTGGGTATTTTCGATCTCTTAAGCTGAAAAAATACCACTCTTTTTCTCCCATAGATGCTTTTGCTGTAAAGAGTTTTAGCCTCATATTAATACATACATATCTCAACTTTAAATTGTTATGTGAAGAAGAGAGTGATGCTAGCTCTATATCCTCATAAGCTGTGGGCCTAAATAATCTATGATGTATATTAACTATAATGTCATGGTAGAAAATTATTGTCAACAACAAATTATACATATACTATACTCTTGACTCTTGAGCACATGAACTCCTTTTACTTTCGTATTAAAGTACATATATAAAATAAATCTCATAATTCATTGACATATGCTAAATATGCATATCATATAATTTCCATAAGTCACTCTAGTACCATGATTATTGGAAATTAATTATCTAAAGTAAGAGAAACATGCACGTTGCATGGTGGTCTTATTGTTTGTAATTGAAAATCAATCATATACGCAAAACTAATTTTTAACCAAATTTTTGGGTATAGCTAGCTAGCTACATATAGAGCTCCTTTCAAGGAGTGTAATTTAATCGAGTCGTCTTGGTAAGTCCTCGGGTTCGCCTCGGTCAAAACTTGGTTCGAGCTCGGTCAAACCGATCTCGAGCCAAGTCCGAATCGGCTCGAATGCTTATCGAGGCGAGCCTGAACCTACTATTATATAACTCGGCTCGATTGACTTGATTTTCCCCTCTTTTTTAAATGAAACCATTAGATTTTTATAGAAATTCGTAATTTTTGAAAAAAATTCTCATATATAACTTGCAAATAAAGCATCACTTATAGTAAAATTAATTTTTTTTTGATAACAATTGCTATGACAAGTTTGAATTCGAGAGCCAAATCGAATCGAGCCGAGCTTTGAGCCGGTCTAGCTCGGACTCGATTCGCTTACACCCCTCCTTAATTGAATGTTCGATTTTTTTTTTTCGCATCCCGGATTCTGTTTTTTTATCAATCATCATAACAAACTTTTGAAAGAAAGCATCATTTACTACTCTTAGATTGGCTAGGGGGAAAAAACACAGTTTCATGTGTGTATATGTACATGATTACCAAACAAAACTGTATACTCCTATTTGTACATACCTGGGAGGTCCCAAGGTTCAGACTTGTTAAGATCAACATCAACAATGGCCTTGGAAGTGAATCCGAAATCGGAGAGCTTCTTTGATAGATAGCAAGTGATGAGCTCCTCGTCCGTTGGATGAAACCTGAACCCTGGAGGAAGTTTCTCCTCCATTGATTATTTCTTCGATATTAACAACACAAGAGCTTCAAAAGAAAGGACTAATAAAAGGGTTAAATCAGGGTACGGTTGATGTCCTTAAATACTACTGGATTCAAAGGAGCAGCAACAACTTTGGCTATTCATGGTTACTTATGCTGTTTATAATATTGCCTATTATTCATCCTTGAAGAAGAAGCAGCCATTTCTAGTCCTTTATTTTATTGTTTTGAGCACCAATGCAGCTAACATTTTGAAAAAGATGGTTCATGTGTTGATCGAATTTGATATTGACAATTTGGGCTTTTATTATTATTATTATTATTATTATTATTATTATTATTATTATTATTATTATTATTAATTTTTGTTTAGCATTCAAAATCCAAGTATTGAGCTATGGTTTTCCCTTATTTAGCCATATATTTGGTGATAATTACTAGAGAGCCATTATTAATTTACAAATAATGTTATGTACTTTCAATATTGTAAATGGTTTCCTAAGAACAGGTCGTCTATAAGACTAACTCACAGTAAAATGGAGTTATTATTCAGAAATGTAGCGGTCACTTAATTAATATGAACAGTGACCTTTGTTTCAATAAAAAAAATAATTCTCTTCTCGCAAAAATCTACAGTAAGATCGTCTAATACAAGTTTTCGTATTTAATTTTTCCCTCTTGTTGGGTGTGGTAAATTTAGAAAGAATGAAGGGCAAGTATTGAGAATTATGAATGTGTTGATGAAGCAAAATAAGAAGATACACCACTAATATTGTAGGGGATGTTTCTTCCTTGCTGTTGTCCAACCACTTTCACCCAAACCGACCCACCCTTTCTCATGGCTCTAACTTCTCAATGGTCCAATTGGAAACATCAAAACACATTCCTTCCTTTCAATCTGTTCTGGCTTCAATATTCTAGCATTGCCACTTGTCAGTGCTCGATCATATTCTACTATTGCCATATTTGCCAAGTCAATAGGAAGCTTATACATGAATATAAAATTTTGGAGGTTTAAGATCGAATGAGGTAATAGTTAGTTATATTATTGGAGCATTATATTATTGGCTTGTTTTGAAGTTATACTAATCGAGCAATGGAGTTCTATGAAACATTACAAATTTACGAGTAGTATTTTTCACGATGTGAAGTACTCGTCATCTGCTATACCTAATAATAGACTCACATTTCTCTTATAAAAAATAATAGATTCAGTCTAGTAAGATTTTCAAACTTTTTCGCGATTTATCAATTACGCTCTTGATCTGTTATTCTAAAATTCTTACATTGATATTAGTAAGCGATATAACAAATCAAAAAGTAAAGAGATACAAATTTTACATGGAAAAGTCTCATCGAATCCACTCAATAAGTAAAAACACATAATTAATAGTAATCGAAGGATTTTCCAAAACTCTGATCTACTAATTAATAGTGTTCGCCGTAAAATGGCCTCAAACACAATAGACCCTAATTATATTATATTTTCCAAAAAATATACTCCCTCCGTCCCAAGTTAACTTTGACCATAAGATGATATTTTGAAAATACTATTTAAAATGATTCTAGTAAAGTTCACAAAGGTGTGAGCATAATTCAAAACCTAACGAGGTCCATGGGTGAAGACAGCAACACTGTACACAAATCGAGTAACGATTTATCCTAAAATCAAATGGCGTTAGGAGGAGTAGCTCACTTGACTTATATATTGATGTTTTTCTTTCAAAATTTCCAATGTGGGACTCTAATCCGATCCATAATACGAGTAGTAGTATATCTTACAGTAACAAATTAATACGGAATAATTTCTCATCGTAGACATACAGTGACGACAAACGATCGTAACCACTAGGACATAGCGTGATCCTATCCTACTACGCAGTCGGATTTTTATTTCCATTGCCAATGATGAAGAAAACAACCTAAGAGACCCCAAAAAAAAAGCGAAAAATTGAATGAAAAGAGGCAAGTACTTGGAAAGTGTGAACTGTCATAGTATCTGTGAAGAATGTCGTATTATCTATTCCAGATTTGGTGAGATATGGAGTAGAAAGGGCATTCTAGAAGCCAAAATGCTGCCACGCACTGTATGTGTGTGTTGAGAAAACCACTGGGAGATCAAATGAAACGTAAAAGTTCATGGTAGGATTGACAAAAAGGGAATAAGGGCACAAAGACGTGCGTAAGCATGCATATTTTGCGGATCACAAAATGGGAATTGCTTAGGATACAGTCATTTGGGTTGGTGACCATTTTAACCACTCATTTTACCATATACAGTATCACTCCCTTTGAACGAGTATACATATTTTTTGGCTTAAATTAGGGATATTCGCCGTCATTGACAATGACTATATGCACACGCTATTTTATACGCACATTAAAATGTAAGATAATTGATTAAGGGATTTAAGACTGCTCCTCCATACATGTTCAACAATACGAGATTCAAGCTCTCAATTTAACGATGGATGAGACCCTACCTCTCAACTACAACTCTTGGTTTGAAATATGCCACATAGCCACTAATCAGCTAAGAACTTTTCATCACCATGAGTCCACATAGAAGCTCACCTAAAAACAATATGGCGAGTCCACTTATTTTATGATGGGGGTCAATAGTATAATCAAAATTTTCGTACTATTCTCCACCCAAAAAAAAAATGTTACTGTAATTGATTTCCAATCTATAAATCTAATTCTTGTCTTTTTTTTTTGGTATGTATTGAAATTTTTTGAGCAATAAAGTTAGGGTAACTATAATTAACATTCGAAACTACATGCTAATACAGTTGTATCAATTGAAATAATTGAAACTACAATAAGATAAATTAAATCAATTCTAATGTTTTCAACAAGTTTCACCATTTGCTACTCGCTTCTTCATTCATCCGATCCAATAATGATATGTTACTTCAATTTATATAGTATGTACGTATACTCAATCTTTGTAAAGTTGGCTATTAGGCTCTGCAACTTGTTGTAGCATCTCTTATGAACACACCTATTTGTTCTTTGGCCAAGCTAATATATTTATAGATAGACTAGAGTCTACTTCGATATGGTCATTTCCAAACATAAGTGTATTCTAACTTCTATATCAGAGAGATTAGTTGGTGAATTACGAATGAACCATGTTTTGATACACCATTAATATAATTGAAGATTGATGATAATGAGAACTTGCGGCAGTTATGTGATGCCTGATCTTTAGCGTCTCTTACGAGTCTTAATTACTCCTTATTCGAATTCGCAGGAATGTTGTTGCATTACCCACCACCCCACGAACATGATTTTGGCTTCTTCAACCACCATACCCAACATTGTAAAATGGCCCGACCACTTTCACATTTTTCTTCTTTTTGTCTTTCTCGTGCAATATTTCGCTTGGTTTTATTATACATTTTATTATTTTATCTTATTTTTTTGTTTTATTCTGCAATCTATTTTGTTCTGCAAGTTTCATTAGAACAAGACTTTAGTTGGTTGATATCACTCCGAGACCAACAAAGCTTTCAAATTATTTGGTATGTTTTATTTTCCTTAGCTTTTTCCAATTTGAGAAACACAAAAACTTCTATAAGACGGTATTATTGTACCTATTAAATTGTTTTTTTTAAAAAGAAATTTAATTCGGCTCTTTATTCTGTTTTTCATTTTCCGAACGCGCTCGGCCATTAAGCAACACACCAATTCTCGCGCCCAGCGGCTCTCTCTCTCTCTCCTCGAACAGGGTCGCATCCTCTTCCCTCGCTCATCCACACCGCCATCCACCAACCACACCAACTGATGGTATTTCTCCCCTCCATTCTCTCAGTAGCTAGGGTTTTACTATGCAATTTATGAATTTTGACTTCAATTAATTATTTTGAAATTAGTACTTTGTTTTTGTCGTTGTTGATTTAAGTCGTAAATTTGTTATTGCGTAATGGTGTGAATTTTGTGCTTACTTGTTGAATTGATCCCAAATTGTCGCATAATAGGCTTATACAACTTAGCACTCATCTATCTAACGACAGAGGGATAAGTTCCAAGTTCGTTTGTTTATTTATTTTTGTTTTTTTGTAATTTTAATTTTGTTCTTTGTGTGTGCTTGCTAATTAGGGTTTCATGTTACTCTATTGCCTACTTGACATGTAATTTGAGAAATTGGTAGGTGGTAATTCCAAATACTGCTCACCAAACCTTGTAAACATTAGCTAATCTTGAAATTTAAAAAAAAAAAAAAAAAAAAAAGCTTGATGGACTATTTGAGTAATTTGATCATTTTCTTTCCTTTGACAAAATTAATTAAAACATTGTATGATCCTCACTGGAATGTGTAACAATTTCATGTTTTTGAAATTGCGGCTTTAATTAGTCATAAACTCATAATACTTGCCCATCGGTGTTTATGTGTTAATGTTAAGTACTTGGATCATTACTTTGTCACATGAAATATTTCCTTTTTAGTTTTAGATTTCCCTGTACAGTCTTTTAAATGTGGTTTATATATTTGTATGCTCACCTACATTGACAAAATGTTACAGGGAAAAATGGGAATCCTTTCACAGAAACTCTGGAGGTATGAGGATTTTGCTAGTATTACTTTTCTGTAAACTAGTTGTTTTGAACTCCATATTGGATATTACATGTTACATATCTAGTTTATTACTTTGGTCAGTTGGTGTTTGGTATGTTAATTCCTTTTGTTAACCTTACTTTGATTTCAGCACAAGGGACCCTGGGCAGCAACCTTTTACCATTCAACAATGGCAGGTTAACTTTATAAGTCCAGGTATTGTGGTTGAAATTTTGCACTTTTTATACTGTGATTATCAAATGAAGACATATATTTTTATCAAGTTGCCTCATTGAAGATTGTGTTGTTAGCGATTTGCTCACTTGCTGCTTCCATTTTGGCCTCTCATCTTCCATTGTGTTGTGAATATGTGTATCTCTTTAAGTCTAAACAATCCGCCCATTTATTTCTGAAGTTGTATGTGTGAGTGCTGTTCCATTCTCGCATAGGAAAACAATGTCTACTTCTTAATATGAGGGAATACAGAACCATTGCAGAATATCTTGAGTTGCCCCTGTAGTAACTTTTAGGCAAGCATTTTTTATCAGATTCTTGTGGCCCAATCTTGTTTATTTTTCTTACTCGTCTTTTATTGCATTTAACCTCTTTAGTATATTACCTGAAAGACTGGAGAAGTGGAGATGTAATGTCTTGATCTTTTTCTGTCTTTTGAATCCTTACCAATTCTATTCTAATGAATAAAGGATTGTGTAACAAAGGGATTGGAGGGCTTCAAACTACTGATTTACCTGCTAACTATGGCTTAGGTCAAAGGATGTTAAGGTTTACTCCGCTTCCGCATCTCCCTATCATACATATGTTGGAGGACATATGGTTATTGAGCTGTTCATATGAAGCAGGTTCTGGAATCCACCTGCAAACTGTTGATTTCTGGATAAAAAAAAGTGAATTTCTATCACTTTATAATGATATGATATATGTTGTACCTGAGTATATTTCAACATGTTGCCAATCAAATCTGCAATTAGTGGATTCATTGTTGAATGATTGATGGGTTATTTCTTTGATGTGCTTGAATTGTCGATCTTAAGAGAGTAGACGAATGCATGGGAGACCCTGAGACGGATGCAGAAGATCCAGTCCTTAAAGGAGAGTAGGAGCTAGGATGCACTGCTTTTGCATTACTGAAAACCTCAAATTTACCAAATTATTCTCGATTGGTAAGGAATTACTGTGAATAATTTCTCTCCATGTTTCAATTTTATTTATTTATTTGATAAAAGAGTTACGGTATTAACAAGGAATTAAAGGCAATCAATGTAATAAGCCCTTCAATACCTCTGTACTTTTTACAAAGGGGTTCTTGGGAAAATCCTATGAGCAAAAACCCACAAAGAAGCAGAGACCATTGGAACCCAAACCAAGTCTTCAGCGCCAAATTGATTCCTAAATAGTCCAAAACTCCAAATACACCACACAATAGCAAACATAGTACATGTCCAGAGAACCTTGAACCAAAGCCTCTGTACCCAATCTGCCATATCACTAACAAGGTTGCAAGGCAAACCCAACCCCATTTTTCTAGGCTTTCCTTCTTTGCAATGGCTCATATTTTAGTTCTTCGTGGTCAAAACAAAAGTATCATTGTTTGCAGAAGCTGATCGGAGTTATTTATTTGCTTTACAAAAAAATATATTTCAGTGTGAGCAAAGGAATTCCGACTGAAAAGCAGAATAGAGAGGAAACTGATAAGCATGGCTACAAGGAGAAATAGCCAGTTGCAGGTCATTTTTCTCTTTACCTATCAGTGCCTGCTATTGTTTTTTAGTTATGGGGATTTAATTCTGTTATTGATTTCACTTTTAATTATTTGGCATTTAATTATGCTGATAAAATTTTAGATTTGATTAGTTCTGATTGCTTCTAAATTAACTAATTGATTAAACTTATATGAGGATTTACTTTTCTAGCCCTTGGTTGTATTTTTTTTTTTTTTTTTCTTGGTGGTATTAGACAGCTGGTAAGACACAAGTACTAGATAACAGAAATACACCATATAAGGAAACCAGAAGAGGATATTCTATTTCTCCCATTTCTGCTTCCTAGTTTTTTTTTTTCTTTTTTAGTTTTTTGGGTTTTTGATGAGTGCTTCTTAGCACTGTTGGCCAACTTGTGAGGTACCTTTTATGGATTAAACTCTTCTTGACACGTTCCCTTGTGCGTGAGAAAGGTTATAAGTCGTGCTTTCTCTTGACTCCCATTATCAAGCTAGGTTGGTATCTGCAAACCTTGAACATCATATATTGTATGCATCCTGCTTGAGGTTTCCCGCAATGGCGACTCCACTAGTTGGAGTCAGCTTGTTACTCTTGATTTTTGGCCTCCACTTTCCCAGGCAGCATCGTCTTGAACTATATATTCATTATACACAAAAACTTGTATAAGATGGTCTTTCGGTAACATTTGGTGAGACCATGGTTACTTTTCAGTAAAATATGGGTCACGGTTTATAATATGTGATCCCTACATTTCTAAATAGTGACCCCGTTTTATTGTGAATTGGTTTCACACAATACTTGCTTTGTATATGTAGGTATATATTCATTATTATATAACCGTAGATTCATCATCACAAATAAATAGATGGATTATGTTATAGCTATAAGTTCACCATCGTGAACCTATATATTCATTATGATAATTCTGGCTTCATTATCCATGCTCTGAGTTCATTAAGTCTTACATTTAGTTCGTATATGTAATGAATCTTGTGTATACAGTTCTTGCCTAGTTGTTTCCGTGATCAAACAATTCTTGCATAGTCAAATCTCTTCCTTGGCAGTAATGTACATAAACGATGAGCTTACATTGAAACAAATCGAAAAAAGGGACACAAGTGTCTCTTCATTGCTTACTTTATCCTCCAAATTTTCAGCCAATGGTTCCGTATGCGGTAGCGTGTATGGTCAGGGGAGGGGGTGGGGCAAAGGTGCTGGTGGGGTTTGATCCCAGGTTGCCGGGAAGACCAGCTTGGATCAATACCACTAGACGAGGCCTCGCTTGGTGGACCTAAGTTCTTTTGCTTATGTAAAAGAATGTGCTAGTGAATGATGATAAATACACCTCCTGTTACATCATCTTCGGACTATCGTGTTCAACTTCAAACTTAGAGCAACTAGCACAATCACTAGCTCTGTCATGGCGTCAACGTAGCACATCAAGGGGCAAATATAGTTTCTAGAAGTCGGAAAACAAAACGGGAGGGAGATGGATAATCGAGCTCATGAAACCACTTGACAACCATCCTTAATGGTCAAATTGGAAAACTAAATTAGCTTGGGACCTTTAGAATGGAAAATGCCTAGATATTGTTATTGTTCTTGGCTACGATATATCATGAGCCTCGGAACAGGCAAAGAGATCCTTTAGTAAGCCTTGCAAATGAGCTAACCGCCTTACGCAAGATACTCTGATGTAGGAATTGACTCAGCAAAATGATTTTGTATTAGACATTCAATTTCAAAAGTTTTCCTGTACGTGTATGGTGTTATTGTTATGTTAATGCTGCTTTTTTTTCCAAAGAATATGATAAGGAGGCGTGTGTCTTGGTTCAAGTCTCTGATTTGCTTTTCTGGGCTATCTTTCTCTCTCCAAATTTGCAGATAAGATCACAGCCTTTCGTTAGAGGTTAGGAATTTCCCATTGTTTTATTGTTTAGTTAAGTATTAATTAATTTCTGTAACTGTACTTTCTATGTATACACACACATACGAAAGTGCATGGCAGAAATATTCTTGTCCCTTGAACTAAATACTATACTCGTCACACGTGGAAAAGGGATATACCAAGCATTAGACATTGACTTTATAACAGAGATTTTATGAAAAGCACAAAGCACTAATCATATGGCCCAACCTTTTCTTTTCTTTTTTTTCTTTCCCATCTCCATTTTGCTTTCTGATTTTTCATCTCATTGATTGACTTGTGGCAATTATATTATTTTGTCTGTTTTTTTTTTTTTTTTTTGAGAAGATATTATTTTGTCTGTTTGGAGTACTTTAATTTACTAAACCGGGGAAAAACACTCTAATGTAATATGCTAATCACTCAGAAAACAAACGAGCAAGTCTTGTGTGAGACCGACCAACTCACAAAATTATGGGTCACTAGTTAGAAATGCAGGGTCACTGATTATGAGCAGTATTGCAGTAACCCTTGTTTTGCAAAAGTTATGGTAAAATTGTTTTATACAATTTTTTGGCAAAAAAGAGAAAAAGAATTCCAACCCAATTTCCCAAAACCAAACACAGCCTTTCTACCTAATCAAGTGCTTAACCTGCTAATCAGTGTCTTGATTTGGGTCTTTAGGTGAGTTGGAACCAACACAGCACTGAGAAGTAACGCACGAGACATTTTGAAGTTCAAAACCGTGTTTGGTATCTGCAAGTAAAGCAAACTAGAAACTAAAGTGGTAGGAAAAGGAAAAATATATTTGAATTTTGACTAAGAAGACTCAAACGTTATGAAAGCAACCAACAAAAGCAAGCGGCAAACTTTTTATTTAAATTTTATTTTATTTAAGTGGGGATTATTGCTTTTCAATATGTAAATGTAAGATAATAAAGCTAGCAAGTTAGGCTCATTAGTGAGAGCAAAGAAGAAAGAAAGAAAGAGAATGCCATGTTCAAAAAAGGAAGCTCTTGCTAGGGTGTTCTTCAATGTCACTAACATCATCAAGTACTTCTTCCTCTTCTTCTACCTCTTCTCTCTTTTTGTTGCCAAGCTCTTCACTTATTTTTTCAGGTAAATTCAACACCCATCCTCTGTTATCATGTTCATATATCTAGTCTTTCTGAAACAACCTCTTTAGAGGGATAAAACCCTTAGTTGTTGTCTGTTGTAGTTATATAATTTGACTCGTTCTCTTTTATTTTTTCTATTTTCCCCCTTCCCTTGGCAGAACTGAGGATGAATATGATGATGACATGGTATATGAAGACGAGGAGGATGAAGAAGAGGAAGAGGAAGAGGATGAATACGCGAAAGTAGAAGAAGAAGAAAAAGAGGATGACTATGCGATTGTAGAAGAAGAGGTGGAGGTGGAGGAGGAGGAAGAAGAAGAAGAGTATATGTGTACACACGTTGAGCGAGATCATCTTGTGGCAGATATAGTAAATGGCGGCAAAGGTCTCATGTTTAAGCCCAAAGACTGCCATCAGACAGAACAAAATTTTGCTCATGCGCATAGCAACTCATACGAGAGCGCATTTGAAGATCCGGTAGAAGTATTTGATGACGAAGCATTCCAATTTGAAGACTCTCCCAGCAGCTCGGAGTTTGATCAAGATGACAGTGATGGTGGTGTAGTAAAAAATGAGGTGTTCAAAGAAAAGCAAGCAACAAGAACAGTTTATAATCCAGAAAAAAGCTCTGAGTCACCAATAATCATCGACTTAAAGGAACATATCTCTGAGACTACTCAACACAACAATCATGGTAAATTTTATCTTAACATGAAATTGATTTTAATATAGTAAAATAAATGGCGTATTAATTGTCAGACTGACTAGTTTTCCGATGTCAAACACAGCTGCAGGACAATTTGATCAAAGAAAAGTGGAAGATGTCAAGGAAGAATCAAATTTTACGAAGGATGAGAAGTTTCTCATTTTCGATCCACCTAACTCAGAGGCTAAGAAGCTACAAGTCCTGGAAAAATTAGAGAATGATCAGGACATATTCGGCGATTCATATACTGTTGGATCGACTTCAAAGAGCTCGTCTGAATGGAGAAGCTCCATCAGGGACTCAGCTACGGATGATCCATTTTCTTCTTCATCAAGGAGGAGTTGTCCCAAATGGGAGTCCTACACTTTGTATCAGAAGTATGATGAGGAAATGATGTTTCTTGACAGAATTAGTGCACAAAAACTCCATGAAACAGGTATATGTTCTCAGATGTCAATAATATATTTCACAAACTATGTATCAGTTCTTCCCTTGATTGGAATTTGAATATTAGTCCACACTCCTCCACTATTTCACAATAATAAGTGAAAGAGTCTAGTCAACTTCTTTTTTTTTTTATCTTTAGTCTATTGTTAAATATTGCCCCAAAACTAATTCTTTCAACATTGTTAAATTTTTTTGTATAATCCTGTGATAACAAGTTCTGATTCTTATAAGCCATTTGTACTTATGTTTCATAAGTTTTGTGGCTTTGTAAAATCCTAACAAACTGATTTCCTGTGCTTAGAATCACTTAGGTCATTTCAGGTGGAGCCAAGATCAATATCCCAAAGGATTGTTCATAAACTAGCTCACAAGAAACAGAGATCCTCTGAGCGAATCTATCAGAATACATACTGTGAACTAGAGGCTGCATATGTGGCTCAAATATGCTTAACGTGGGAGGCTCTTAACTGGAACTACACCAACTTCCAGCGCAAGCGAGCTTCAAGGACAGATTCCGACCCTGGCTGCCCTGCTCACATTGCACAGCAATTTCAGCAGTTCCAGGTACTTCTCCAGCGGTACGTAGAGAACGAGCCGTATGAACGTGATCGAAGACCTGAAATTTATGCCCGGATGAGAAGTGTAGCTCCCAAATTGCTTCAAGTCCCCGAATATCAAGGTATATGTGGAATTTTTCTCCCTACAACTTTATGTAAAGCAAAACAAAGCTCATGAATTACTCGCGCTTGACTGTAAGAAAAAAGCTCATGAAAATTCTAGTGTAATAAGCATGTTACATGATTTCGGAAATTTTGGCTAAGACGAATACTAATCTTTACATTTTTCATGCCATGCTATTACATACCATTATAACACTGCTTCTCATAGGCTCTTACCTAAAGCAGGGTGCCAGAGTTAGTTGGACATTAATAATGCATTGATTGTGTGCTAATTCTCTGTAAGTAAGAAACACATAACAGTTCCATTTTGATTTTGTCCATTATCTACAAAGCTGGAAAGTTGCCATTGTGACTATGATGCTTAATGAGTCGAAAACCTAGCTTGAGAAGTTGAGCTCTATAATATATAACTGAACCCTGCTCAGGATAGTCTGGTTAAGTAAAATCATAGTATGAACTGCATTAGTCTTGAGGAAACAATAGAGAAGTTCCATTGCAATAAGTAGGATCCCCAAAGAAGTCCTTTGATATAGTATGACTTTCAGTTCAGATATTTAGGCTAACAGTACTCGGGTGATGTTACATTGTTTGATTAGACTACGAAGAGGATCAAAAAGAAGAAGCTGTTAGCTCAAGAATACCATCAGAATCGTTCCTCACGATACTACAAGACGCAATCCGCACTTTTATGAATTTTCTGAAAGCAGATACGGAGAGTCATTGCCAAGTTCTTGCAGCTCTGTTTAAGAGACGTAGAACAGGATCAGTTGATCCTGCCCTCATCCAAATGGTCAAGAAAAATAACAAAAAGGTAAACTCATCCTTGTTAAACATATACAAGTTGGCTCTACCCAAATAAGAGAAAGAAACATATGCAAGTTGGTCTTAGAATTAAGAGCCAAAGAAAGATGCATCATGGATAATTCATGATGGCTTAAAAGTTGCAAACAAAATCAACAGTTCTGGTAAGCAAGACTTAACAATATACTTTTCAGACTTAGATTAGTTTTTATTCTACTTTTGTCCATTAGAACAGAGTGAAATATTTTTTGACCTCTGAAGTCAAATGTGTAGGTTCATTTAAGGATTGTTTAGAGTATCTCAATGATACTCCTTGTACTTAATTATGTCAATAAAGTTGTTTTAATGATTGATTTTGGCGTGTAGTACATAGTCATAAACTAAGAATATGGTTACTCAGCTTTAAAATGTACTCTATATTTTACTAACAAAACCTAGGTCAAATTTGTTTTCATTTTGGTTTCTATGTTGAACTCTTTCAAATTGGATTTGCAGAAGAAGTTGAAGCTCAAAGAACTTCAACAGCCGCGTAATTGCTTAAGAAAGAGGAAGCTACCAAGGGAAGAAGACATGGAGATTTTGATGGGTCTAATAGACCTAAAAGTGGTGTCAAGGGTTTTAAGGATAGCAGACGTAACACAAGAGCAGTTGCATTGGTGTGAAGGGAAGATGTGCAAACTTAGAGTAGTAGAAGGGAAATTACGCAGAGATTCCTCTCCACTTTTCTTCCCAGCACATTGATCAGTGAGACCGTCCCACCCACCAGATAAATATACTTTGCTTCAATGTCTAGACCATGTTATTACATACTCTATGTTCTGAGCATGAATATCCTTCTTCACACCCTTTTGTAAAATACTACTGATCAAAAGACACTAAGTGAGTAACAAGATGTGGGTGGGTCCCACAAAATCAAAGGTGGAAAACTCATGTGGTGACGTGGAATTATGGAGATATGGGGGAATCTAGCTAGGAAAAGTACTGGGTTTAAAACTTTGTTTTGGGCTCTGTCCTTGTTAAAGTGCTGTGACATGGAAAGTGAAAGAGCAATAGGCAAAGCAAGGAACATGAAGATAGAGACAAGGGTAGCTTTAATTAGCTTTATTTGCTTTTAGACTTGTATGGTTTTATCACTTGTTACAGGATATAGATGGAGGTTAAAGAAGGCAATATGCATGGGTGAATGCAGAGTAGTGGGAATAAAAACATCACCCGGATAGACTACCCGGTTGGTAAACTAATGTTTATCCGGAATAAAAAGGTTGCACATGTTGTACTCAAAGATTAGCAAGGGTTAGGTGGAAACAATAAAGAGATGAATCACTCGGGCAGCAATAACATCAAGATGTACCTAGAGAGAGAGAGAAGTTTTTTAATTTTTTGGGGAGTAAAAGCCAACCATGTAGTTGAGAATAACTAATGACAACAATTCTTTTTACGAAGAGACTTATGTATGAGGCGATCATAACTATAACTTTAGTGTTCGGAGCCTGAGGTATCACTTTGGTTGGCCACTACTTTTTCTACTCACACGTGTCAATGTATTGAACCCGTCTCATAAATTGTATTGACCTCTAAAATATATGATCGACAAGAATTACATCCATTTTCTTTTTTTTTTTTTTTTTTTTAGAGCACATCCATTTTCTTTTTGACATGAGCTCATTGTATGGTTAATAGGCTAAAATCTAAGAAATCAATCATTTATTATATCACTAGTGTGCATGCCCGTGCGATATACGTAATATTTTACCTTTTTTTTTTTTTAATTTTATATTATCAGATGAGTTGCCTCGTATCTAACTTTGCTGTAATAATAATTTTTTTTTTTGTGCTAATTTTGTGATTAACTTGTATAAAACTAAAACAACACCAAGGCGGGATTTGGAGAGGTTCATCAGAGGCTTGACTCTTAATTTGTTTAGTGAAAAATTTTAAGTGTTGGGGAGAGGGATGCCCTCAAGTCATGGTAATAGTCCTTCACTGGCCGTGTATTAGCCTTTGACAAAAAAAAAAAAAAAAAAAAAAAGTCAATTCATTGGCTTGTGTGATGCCTCTATGAAAGTTAGAGGTACCTACCCCTAGATGACATTGTTGTCGCATAATAGTTCTACTTATTATGATTTAGTCATATTGTAAACTTTGATCTATATTTGACCGAGTGCCTAGAACCTTTTATTAACAAACTTGAGAATACTTTGTTATAAAGTTCTTCTACTAAAGATTATCATAGTAGACAATGGATCGAAATGAACTAAACACATCAAAAGTTTATTGAAGGCAAAATATGGGCTGCCCAAGTCCCAGCGTCCATGTCCCATGGGTGAAATCGGAGTCCGGGGACCTGGATGACCGTCCCGAGGTACACGAAGTGCTCTAGGGTGACGATAGACCACCAGGAGAAGTCTGGAAAAACGGAAATCGGGCCCTAGGAAGCCGAAAATCAAAGGCTAATTAATCATGTTTTTTGGGCTTACGGGAGGCCCTGGAATGAAGGTGAACATTTTCGTACTACATCGCACGGGACACCCTTAGGGAATATAAGAGGCCCCCGGGGTGTTTTTACGAGACACCAATGCAAGGGCCGGAACGCCGAATGCATGAGTGATATAGAAGTTCGGGGATCTGGATGTCATTCGCAGAGGCACCAAGAGTCCTCTAAGGCCATGTAAACCCCCCGAAAAAGTTTGGGCAAAACTGATACCCGTGCCTCCGGAAGCCAAAAACGAAGGCTCTAGAACACGCCTAGGGGACACGGGGGCACTTTGGGTTGCTCATCCGGTCCTTGATAAGCTTGGAAGGGCATTTTAATTTTTAAGTGACACTGGTGTAAGAGGTGGAATACCAAGGCATGGGTGATATCAAAGTTCGGGGATCCGGATGTCCCTCCGGGGTCATCGAGGGTCCTCTAGGGTCATGATAGACCCCCAGAGAAGTATGGGAAAAAATGACACTCGGGGCCCGGAAAGCCGAAAACGAAGGCTATAATCCACGTCGTTTGGGCTTCGGAGAGGCCGTGAAACGAAAGTGAATATTTTCGCACCACATCGTACGGAACACTCCTAGGAGACATTGGAGGCCCTAGGGGTCGCTTATAAATCTCTGATAGGCTTGGAAGGGCATTTTACGGGACACTGGTGTAAGAGCCAGAACACCAAAGGCATGGGTGATATCGAAGTTCGGGGATCCAGATGTCCCTCCCAGGGTACCGAGGGTACTCTAAGGTCATGATACACCTCCCGAAAAGGTTTGGGCAAAAATGACACCCGGGCCCCGAGAAACCGAAAATGAAGGTTATAATCCACGTTTTTTGGGCTTCCGGGAGGCTCCGGAATGAAGGTGGATATTTTCACACCACATCGCACGTAACACCCCTAGGGGACATGGGAGGCCCTCGGGGTCGCTTATCCGCTTGGAATGACGTTTTACGGGACACTGGTGTAAGAGCCACAAGACTAAAGGCATGAGTGTTATCAAAGTTTGGGGATCTAGATTTCCCTCCGGGAGCACTGAAGGTACTCTAGAATCATGATAGACCCCTAGAGAAGTTTGGGCAAAAATGACATCTGGGCCCAGGATGCCGAAACGAAGGCTATAATCCACGTTTTTTGGGCTTCCAGGAGGCCCCGGAAGGAAGATCGTTATTTTCACACCACATCGCACGGAACACCCCTAGGGGATGTAGAAGCCCTCGGGGTCGCTTATCCGGTCCCTGATAGGCTTGGAAGAGCGTTTTATGGGACATTGGTGTAAGATTCGAACATCAAACGCATGAGGGTTATCAAAGTTCGAGGATCCGGATATCCCTCTCAGGGCACTGATTGTCCTCTAGGGTCATGATAGACCGCCCCCGGAGAAGCTTGGGCAAAAATGACACCAGAGGTCCGGGAAGCCGAAAATGAAGGTTATAATCCACGTTTTGTGGGCTTCCGGGAGGCCCTAGAATGAATGTGGGTATCTTCGCACCACATCACACAGAACACCCGTAGAAGACATGGGAAGCCTTCGGGGTCGCTTATCCGGTCCCTGATAGGCTTGGAAGGGCGTTTTACAGGACACTGGCGTAATAGGCGGAACACCAAAGGCATGGGGGATATCAAAGTTCGGGGATCTGGATGTCCCTCCCGGGGGCTTCGAGGGTCCACTAGGGTCATGATAGACCCCCCGGAGAAGTATGGGTAAAAATGACACCCGGGCCCCGGGGAAGCCGAAAACGAAGGCTATAATCCATGTTTTTTGGGCTTACGGGAGGGCCCGAAACGAAGGTGAATATATTCACACTACATCACACAAATCACTCCTAGGGGACATGGGAGGCCCTCGGAGTAGCTTATTCGGTCCCTAATAGGCTTGGAAGGGCGTTTTATAGACACTGTGCAAGAGACGGAACACCAAGTGTATGGGTGATTTTGAAGTTCGGGCATTAGGATGTGCCTCCCGGGGCACTGGGGGTCCTCTAGGGTCATGATAGACCCCCCTCAGAAGTTTGGGCAAAAATGACACCCAACCCAAAGCCCCGGAAAGCCAAACATTTTGTAAATGCATCTCATTGCGAAGTATTTCTCCATCAGTATAATTTTTGTTATTTTTTAAATATGTATGAAAAATATTATATAGGAATTTGAATATTTGATGAAAATTAAGCTCTCAAGAATTCTAAACAGTAAGATGTTAAGACTGCTAAACGTTTTAACCAGTTATTTTTTGTCATTATTTATTAAAACTCCTAAACGTTCTACACCAACTACTTTTTGTCATTATCTTCGCTTAAGTGGCGCGCTCGTAAAATTCTCGCTTAGGTGGCATGCCTCATTAATCTTGAAAAATGCCTTCTTGGTCATGGGAGCCATAATAGAATTTTGTGATATTATGCAATAGAGTAAAATGTGTGTTAAAATTCGCAAATGAGTGTGATCGAAATTGTTCTTGATTTTATGTTTACGATTTTTTATTGGGTGAGACCGAATTTCCTTTAAGAAATACTTATAATCGAAAAATAGATATAGGGAAAAAAAAGACATGTTATCGCGTGAATCAAATTAAAATTTTTTATAAGAGCACAATTTGAATTTTGACAGAAAAAAGTATATCAACCAAATAAATCGAAATTCAAAGGATAATCATACAATACATAATTTCGAAATCTCTTCCTTCTCGTTGTCATTTACTATTATAGGTTGATGTTAAGTCCAATTCTTTTTTTTTTTGTTTGTTCAGTTTTTAAAATTTTGTTATCTCAAATAATATCAATCTCTCTATTTAAGGGAGTTAGTTTGTTCCAATCATTAAATTCGATTGTCTCTCACTTTTTTACTTTATTTTCCATTTAACCATTCCCATAGTAATATAGTTGATTTGTTCTTAGATTCAAAATTATAGTAAGATGTTCCATAAAGAGCCTCTAATATGGAAAAGAGCGATTAATTAACACTTTAACCGTTCTTAGAGTTTACAGTATTAAAACTCAACCTCTATGAATTTATCAAAAAATAAATAAATTTACCTCTATGACTTCTATTCAATAAAATTTAATAAATATTTTAATAAGAGATGATGTTTTATTTATAAAAAAACAAAAGAAATTGGAAAAACAGAAGCTTTAATTTCTTTTGTCCAATAGAGATCCTTTTTCCCATCACACACCCACAAAAATCAAGAGAAGTATCTTACTCCATTTTACCTTTGCATATTTTCTAGTCAGTTCATCTGGTTGAAACTTAAACACGCGAGGGTTGAGAGAGATAACCAAATTTCATAGTTCTCTCATGGCTTCTTAGTACATTTCTCATCCACCATCACAATCCTTGGTTATTAATTATTATGCTGCTTAATTACCCATCAACATTCATCACTATTATTGCATAGAATTTCCCTATCTTATTTATCTCTTCGATGGCAGATATTATCCGATTATCTTCTTCTTTATTTACTTCGTTGAACAATTTGCAACCAGTTGTAGTTTCCAATCGAAATTCTTTCAAAAGGGTTTCTAAATTTGTTGATTCATCAGCTGTAACTGTTGCTTCTGTTGCTCCTTCTCTCTCTTTCACACCCAGAAAGCGAATGACTTCACTCAAGGTATACCCACATCCTCAATTCAGTTTTTTTGCTTGAAATTTTAATTTCATACCTCAATTTTAAGCTTATTTGATATGATTCTAGTTATGGTTGCTTGCTCTTAGTTATGGTGCATGTGGGTTTTCTTCCTGTAAATGATAATTGTTCTTGCTGAGTGAAATTATGTAATTCTGCCATTAGCAAGTAATTTTCATCTTTAGCTTGTTAGTCAGCTATAGTAAATGTGGTTATCGGTTTTTTTTTTTTTTGGGGGGGGGGGGGCATAACTTTGCTCTTTGCTTAGGTTTGATTGCAGTTGCATAAGATGGTGTCTCATCAGTTGACTATGCTTGCTTTGGGTTTAAATAGGAAGCATTTCTCTGTCTGGATACTTCTTATTCCCAATTCCTTTATCAGTTTGAAATGAAAGAGAATTGAGGATTTATAAGTAGTAGTATGGTTCAATCCTTGACAAATCTATATTGAGCTTGCGTGTCCGGGGGAGAGGGGTAGACATCTTATCTTATCAGCAAGATGAAGTTTGAGGTGTCTGTTGTGGGTTTCAGTATGGAATTTCTATAGAGGGTCTTTTGAGATAGTCGGTCATGGGCAAGTTTTTATGCATCCCTAGTATTGGAGGGGTTATTATTTATATCTTATCTTGTACTAAGACTAAGGTATTCAGTTTTTAGTTCGCAACTTACTTTTTCTCTCACACATTAGTTTTCATTCAATTCAGAATTTGAAAGAACAGAGCTAAAAGTGTTTTGCTGGTTGTCGCTTTTGTTTTGAGTTGAAGTAGTAGCTGCGACGAAGACAATTTCTTTGGTGAATAGGGCCACTTTTTTTTTTTTCCCTTTTTCCGGGGTGGGTGGGGGTATAGTGCATAAATTTTGTAGTGTTAGCTAACCTTCTTTATTTATTTTTGTTGGCTTTTTGTTATTTTTGTAAACATCATCATGAGGCACTATGGTTATTAGGTGCTAGTTCAACATTAATATAGCTTATTGTGTGGAAATTCACCTTAGGTGCACGCGGTTGTTGCTGAAGCAACTGATCAACCAAAATGGTGGGAGAGGAATCCAGGACCCAATATGATTGACATTCATTCTACAGAGGAGTTTGTAAGTGCCTTAAGTGAAGCTGGAGATAGATTAGTCATTGTTGAATTTTATGGAACATGGTGTGCTTCTTGCCGGGCTTTGTTTCCCAAGGTAACTTCCTAAACTGTTCACCTTTTGGGGATGCATGCTCTTATCATTGTGATGGGCTCTACTTGATAAGTGTTGTGGCTTCCCATATATAATAAATAAAATTCCCTCTTAATATTGTTATGTTAAATGAGATATGAAAAAAGAATATTAGCCTACTAGGAAAGGTGATAGTTGATGCTAAGTAAGGTTTAGATATCAAGAGTCAGTAGGGAAAAAAGTTATTCTTATTTCTTAATGTGCAATTTGGGTCGGGTCGGGTCGGGTCGGTTACGGGTTGTTTCTTTCCACTTTTTAGCTCATTTTCCCGAATGTAAACGGGTTTGAGTCGAGAAAATTGTGTCGGAACCCTGAATAAACGGGTCAGGTTTTCGGGTGGTCGACAGCTCTAGATGTAGTTGTTTGTCATCTTCTGTATCATTTAAGAAGCTTCTTGTTTTACTCTTAGGGTTGCCCATCCGAAATAGGATATAATTTGTTATAGGGTTTGCAATGTCATAATGTTCTTTATCTGTTAGCCATGAAGTTACCAGGAAACGAAAATGATTGAACTTTCTGAGATTTGGAGAGCATTGCTTTGTGTCCGTATCTTATGTAATACCAAAAAGTCATCTTTTAATTTGCACTATCAAGTCCTCTCCTCCTCTTTCCAGTACAACAATATTTTGTTCCTTCTAGTGGGTTAAGACTTGGTTCTTGTTTTATAGGCTGGGAAAAGTCATCTTTTAATTTGCACTAGCAAGCCCTCTCCTCCTCTTTCCAGTACAACGAGATTTTGTTCCTTCTAGTGGGTTAAGACTTGGTTCTTGTTTTTTAGGCTGGGAAAATTAATGAGAGAAGATCAATGATTAGCTTAGTTACCTGCTTCTAAACCCGCCATGGGAGATCCTGTATCACCCTTTCATGTTCCTCTTTGCTAAGAGCAGCGCCTTGCAGAGTTCTCATTCCAAATGTTGGAAGCTCTATATTACTCGTTTAGGTTTTGTGGATGATCTAGTGTTGTTATTATAGACGGGATCTAGTTTCAGTGGGGCTGCTGTTTGCTTGCTTAAAAAATTTCTCTGTGGCTTCTGGTCTATCTGCTACCATGGTAATGGGAAATCTGTTTTCTGTTGGGGTTGCCATTGATGTTCAGGAGCATAATTTGGAGTATCATGGTTTAAGATATCTTGCTGTCCACTGAAAAACTTTTATTCTTGAACGACGACCCTTTCTTATTATAAATAGTGGGAAGTATTTGGTTCTGAACTGCTAAGCTGTTGTCGTATGCTTGTAGATTTCAACTTGTCTAGAATGTTCGGTTTAGTTTGCAAACTTCCTGGGCCCAATTCTTTGTACCTCCTAAGGAAATTGTGAGGGTTATTGAGAATATCTTTTGAAGATTTCTTTGGACCCGCAGCTCAGAAGGTCTCAAAGTCTCAACAGAGGCTTTAATTGCTTGGGATAAAGTTTGCCTACCCAAATTTGCTGGAGGTCTGAAAGTGTTGGATACGCAGACGTGGAATAAGGCAGCTATTCTTTTACTTCTCTGAGAAAAAAAAATTAGTTTTGAATAAAATGACCTTAAATATAATAAGGTCAAGCAAGTGATGTTGCCTAAAATTTTGGGAACACAGAAATGAATTTTATGGTGAAGAAAAAGAATGGTGATTTTTAACAGAAATCCGAAGAAACAACGGTCAGCCCTAACAGCTCAAGGCCTCAAGCTATGTGATTTGCATGAAAGTGAAGTCTGATCTTTGTGCGATTTGAACCACGTGAAACCTGAAGTTTTGAGACTGGAAGGAAGTGGGAAAAACCTAGAGACGAGCTGGCTGTTCAAAGAAAGATAAAGGAAAGAAATTTCAGACAAGCTGAACAAGGTCAACAACCTTAATGTTAATATGAGTTTGTGCTGAATCGCTTCTGGGCATCAAGAAATTTGGGAAAGACCGCTGGAGGTTTTTCTATTGTTAACTTTAGGGCACCTTATCAATTAAAAGAACAGAAATCTGAGAAAGGTGTAGTTTTATTGAATGTAAGAAAAGAAGAGAGGTAGAAGAGAACTGTGCTAAACTGCCGCCGGTGACTTTCTCAGAACTCTGCAGGAGAAGAAAGAAAGTCCTGGCTGACATGCAAAATTCATGTCAGAGAGGCTTTCACCTCCACCAAAATGGCTGTTGATACTGGCAAGACCCAGCCAGATGATACACTTTATTCTGAAGAAAAAGAAACGGAAGGTCTATTTTCGCTTGTTCATAAAGCTTTTGAGAAGCCAGAAACTCCTCGTGCTGAGCTAACTCACCCATTTCTAGAGTGTCTATGGTTTGGGTTTGCCCTGCAAATGTTGTTGACAAGGCATATTGGTATTCACAAGGGGAAGGAGTAGAGGTTGCTTTGGTGGTGTGCAGTTATGACAATCTTTTTGGTGCTTATGGTTGAAGCGCAATTCTCGCGTCTTTTCAGGGTCGGACTTAGTTTGGAATAGGGTACTGGTTTGGCTTCACTTTGGGCCAAAGAAGCTGGTGCTTTTAAAGGGGTGTCAACTACCTACATCCAGCGTGATTGGGGTGTCTTATAATTATTTCTTTTTGAGTATTTCTTGTTCTCTTAGATTGTAACCATTCCTATTTCTCAATTGTATGTGTTCCTTGTCTAATTTCTTTTTTAATACAAAACCACCTTTGATGATGGCTTTCCTTCACGTTTACCACCTGAGGTCACTATTTAGTGAAAAGGACACTTGAAATATCTAACATACTCTCACATGAGTGTCTCAACCTGTTTTAGATCTCTGCATTCTTTCGCAATTGCTGTCAAGAAAAGGGTTAATTACATGAACACATGTGAAATGTGGTGCGAAAAATTTCGTGGGAGTCTTAGGAAATCAAATTACCGGAATTTAATAAGCACTTAATAATAACGTAAGGGTAATTTTATCAATTCAGGTTTCTTTTGGTCCAAAAGTGGGCTTAGGTGGCTGTCTGAAAGGAAACCTTATAACCAGATGGTTTCATAAATAAATAAATGACCCCATTTTTATATGAGGTCATTCTGGCATTTGATTGTTTTTTTTTGTTACTTTTATTCTTGATCTTTTTCTTATTCTTGTTCCTGTACATCCTTCTCTATTTACTGAAGACAACTTTTCTTTTATTTACATTGGTTGTGTATGTTTGGGTTCATTTGTTCTTTTGGGAATACATTGCTCCCCCTCTCCCTATGCCGCTATGCAGAAGTTTCTAGCTCAGTTCACTCTTTATTAAGATTTTAATGTTTCATGTTGCAATGCTTGCAGTTGTGCAGAACGGCTGAAGAACATCCTGAGATAATGTTTCTAAAAGTCAATTTTGATGAGAACAAACCAATGTGCAAAAGTATGAACGTGAAGGTGCTCCCTTACTTCCATTTCTATCGTGGAGTTGACGGGCAGGTGGAATCTTTTTCGTGTTCATTAGCTAAGGTAATCCAAATTGTGTGTTTTGCAAGTGCTCTTTCTTATCAAGTCATTGCTTGTAGTTAGTCAGGGCTCTTAATCTTTTTTTCTTTTTTGTTAGACAGACATCTTAAATACTGCAATTCTTCCCTTCTCTATATCAGAGTAATGATATTCTGTGAGGTGGTGTCTGCCTCAGTAATCAGTATGCAAATGGAAGCTCTATTAATATATGCTCCCTCTCTCATGACCCCAGGAGGTCGGTTTGTTGAGGATAGAAGAGCTTCAATAGAATGAAACTTAGATGTCATGTTACCTACAGGTGACATCTTGTGAAGGGAGTCAGCCCTGGTGTTTTATTCTTTGCTTACTTTTTCTTTTTGGGGTGCGATTTCCTGAAGGGGAGGGGGCGAGGAGAAGGGAGGATCAAGTATACTCAACATGTGTTGTAGATTTTGTATTTCCAGTAAATGAGGGTCTGCTTGTCTCTACTTTAATTTGGGCTTTAACTTTCTCGTGGACTTTCAATGAAATTTGATGTTGTGTGCTCTAGATAATAAGATATTTAGTGTGGATATTTGTTGGTATTCAATCCACCTATCTAAACAAACCATCTGTAAATTGATTGGGTCCTTCAAAGTCTTAAACATCTTACTCATGCTTACAGTGTTCTCATTGCTACTGATCCCCTTCCTAAATGCAGTTTCAGAAAATAAAGGATGCCATTAAGATGCACAGTTCACCTCGCAGCAATGACAGTTCCACAGAAGTTGATGGAAATCTTAGATCCGATTCTTCATCTAGTGTAGAGGATAAACCAGCCGAGTCTACTAGCACATAAAGCACTTGAATTTGAAGCCAGATTATTTGTTTATAAGTAGCATGTATGTATTTTTTGCATCTTTAGATGATTATGCTCGCTGTGGTGGCAGTAGTGCCTATGTATATTTGCAAATTCTATTTTTGTAACATGAAATTCAGCAAAATGTAATCTTGCTCATTCTTCATCAATTGTTGCAAATCAAATGCAGTGAATTCTGGATAAGGCAAATCATTATCCAAATTCCATGTGGATTCTACTGATTCTTGAGAGCATTTGTCGACTCCCTGGGAAATGATATCAGAGTATAGAGTTGCACTGTAATTAACAGATATTCCTTTTCAGCTTACCACGTAAGTGGTAGCTTGGTGAGAGTTCGACTCCCATCGGGTTTCCTTTAGCTCAAAATCAGGTATAGGTTTGGAATCAGGAACTGTGGATTTGGAACACCATACCATAATTTATGGTGTTCGGTTATATATTCATAAAACCTTTTCATCTTATGAGAGGTGCTAGCTTTAATATCAGACCAATAAAGGAAGGTTTTCTGCCTGACTGCCTGTTAGATATTTGGGAATACACTTGACTTCCAAGCAGATTCTGCAATGTTGGTGAATCTCTCTTCTAAAATGAATCATTGGACTATCAGGTTTCTTTCTTATGCAGTATATGTGATGTTGAGTTAAGTGGGTGTATGAATGGTATTCGACTCTCATTACTGTGTGCGATTTGCGTGCTAGATGCTCATGATCCTGAAGTTTTAGTTTCAGAAGATTAGAATTCAGGCCCTTCTGTGTTCCTTCTTACTGGTTGCTTAGCTTATTCGGCCAGGACAGCCTCCTATAGTACTCTTGTATTGTGCAGCAGCTGTTCAAGCTTGGGCTAGAAATTTTTAATTGGCACAAACCTGTTGTTTCTTTACACAGCTATGTAGCATGGCTGATTTGTCAACAAAGGCCATTAAGGTTGGATGGCTTTTTTTTTTTTTTTGTTGTTGTCAAAAAGGGAAGATGCGAGTGAATGGAGAACGATGCATCTCCCGCTACATTATGTTCGGACTTGTGTGTTCAACTGCGAATATATCAGAATCATACTAAAGGTTGGATCTCATTTATGAGCCACTATTTCTCACCAAAGAAAGGTTTTTATTAGAGTAAAGAAGCACAAACATTACAGGGAAACAAATTACAAAATTAAGTATTTTCTCTTTATTGGTAAGTGAAAGGATAGTTTGCTTATATTCTTGACCATAGGTTGTTCATCACAGATTCACACCTAAATTAAAACAAATTACAAAATTTGTCACCAAATTACAGTCTACATATGAATCAAAATCAATAATTAATATCACACTCAACAATCAACATTTATGTACCTTTTTTCTCGTCCAAAAAATAATTTATTATATTTTTCTTATTGGGTATGTCACACATCAGTGATGGACCAAACATGCAATCTTTATGTGTGGGTTTGTTTATGAAGACATTTAATTACTTATGGCTTAACTTTAATTTGGTTTACACATGGGCCGTACATTCTGTGATACCAAATTATTGCTTCCTAATCTGTGAAGACAAGGTGCGTGGACATCACGTGGACAAACAAAATCTATCTTACTTTTTTATATTTTAATTTTGCGTTGAATAAAAGCTAAAATTAAATCAGTGACTAGATCTATATTTTGCCCACAGAAAATGAATCAATCCAACGGTAAGCAAAATATCCTACTTTTTCTTTTTGTTTAGGGTAGCAAAATATCCAACACATAGAAGGAAGCCCAGCATATCATAAATACAAGACACCTTAAATAAGCATGACGTCATGTTTGGTTATAGAGATGGTCTCATATTGAGGCTGACTCATAAGAAATCTAATTCATTATGCATTTTTCGTTCCGGAATATTAATAAAACATTTAATCAATTGAAGGAATTTTTTCTTCTTCTTTTAAGGATCACTTGAAAGAAAATTTAGTTTAAGAATATTCAAAATGTTTTTCCCCTTCAATCAAAAAGATGTTTTTTCCCCAAAACCTTAGCTTTCATCCCTTTTTGGTTTTGGTCAAGGAATTGTCACTGATTTGAGTCACTATATTAATTTTTCATTTTTATGAGTGTGATATAATTCTAAATTATGATTGGTTACTTCAAAAGAACAGTTTGTAATTTGGCCATTTATATAGAAATATTAATTTTCTTTATTTTTTTGGGAAATGGTGAGTATTTCATTCCAAAAAATATCAGTTTTCTATTATATTTTTTTTATTAATATCTCAACAATAAAACACTAAAACTTCAATAATACAGATTTACCCCATCTTACCAAACACTTTCTCGCCTTCTACACTGCCAAAAATTCACCCTAAATTTGAGACACCATAATTTCCATTTACCATCCTTTTTTTTTTCCTTTTCAAATACATCCCCTTTAACATCTTAACATCTGAACATCATACATAATACAGTAATACAGTATTTATAATTTCCATATTCTCAAATCTCAATATGCATTTCAACCCTTTGATTCCAATCCCCAATCTTCAATTTTCTTTTTAATTTAGAAAGTATTCCCTTAATCGTTATTGTCGAAGGAGCGTGTGAGGATCTTTCCCCTCTCTCTCTCTCTCTCTCTCTCTCTCTCTCTCTCTCCTCTCACAGTCTCTCACTAGTCAAATAAGTCACTACCAAATAAAACTTTCTGGCAAATACATCCATGTGTGGGTCTCACATATTTTAATTGTTTTTTTTTTTATAAAATCGCATCACCAAAATAAACAACATAATATAATTTCCCCTTCCTCTTTAAATCCCCCCATTTCTCTCTTCCCTGCTCTCTCTCTCTCCTCTCTCTCTCTCCTTCTTTTCCTCCCCTCCCCTAACGGAGGGTCTCCCCTGTTGTTCCCCAGGCAAGCGCTCTCTCTCTCTCTCTCTCTCTCTCCTCTCTCTCTCTCTCTCTCTCTTTGCTGTTTTTTTGTTTTTTTTTTATTTTCATCACATGAATTTATTTTTCCGGCCAAAAAACGAACGAATTTTCCGGTATTATTGTACGTGTGGTTTTGTATTAATTTGATTTGATTTGATTTGATTCAGACCTAACTTAGTTTATGATATTTGATTTGATGTTACTTTAATTGACGATTAATCGAATTTGTTTTTTGTGAAAACAGGCGTTCGTTTCTATAATTGGAGGAGAGAGAAAATAATAATATTATAATAATAATAATAATGAAGCGATGCGCCATGGAGCAGAACGCCATGGCCGGTAGGAGAGATTCTGTGGTTTGCCCTAAGCCCCGCAGAGTTGGAGATAATATCAGGCCTCTTCGTTGGCATCCAAAGTATGTTTTCTTTAATTTTTGGAGATTCAATTTATTTTAATTTATTAAAAGTTTCTAATTTGTGGATAAATAAATCTAATTGTTTTTTTTAAATTTTTGACAACAGTAATTATTCGGAGATGAACGATTTGAAGGCAGGGGCGGAGCTCCTTGATATTATTCTTTCAAAGGTGCTTTTTTCTTCTTTTTTTTATTTTCATTATTTGCCAAGATTTTATTTTGATTTGATTACTATTGATGTTTGGGAAATACTATGAATTTTGTGTTATTTGGATTGGGATTTTTGTTGCTTTGTTTGTGTGTTGGGTGGCTCCAAATTTGTATTGTTGTGGGTTTGTGTGTCCGTGGGTGTGTCTAGTTTATTTTAATTTTTTTGTTATAGTGGTATTTTGTGAAAAATCATATCTTCAAAAAAAAAGTACCCATTTTGATTAAAGAATCAGATGTGTGTGCCAGGGGTACAGTAGGGGTAAAATCAAGGAAAGAGAAAGAAAAGAGTAACAGTAACATAGATTTTACAGTGATCTGTTTTTTGCTTAGATTTGAATGAAGTAGATTGATTGTGAAATTTATTGAGGGGTGCGTGCGTTAGATAGAATTTGTGCGTATCTTATATTGAATGCACATTTAAGGATTTAGGTGGTTTGATATTTGTCAACTGTTGGACAGAAAATTGGTTTTTCTATCTATGTATAAATGATTTTGCTCAGAAAACAGCTTTTTTCAGCCATTGATGAGTATGGTCCATGGATGTAAATGAAAATAAGTTGTCTTTCTTCTGATGTTTAATGAAATTGTGCAAGATGGTTTCCCGTTGACAAGTTTTTTTTCAGTACTGCATAAATTTGGTGTTTTTATTATGTTCACATGGTTGTACTAAGATTACAGTTCTATCACAGTTGGGAGATTGTAACTGTTGACTGTTGTGGTGATGTGGGGATAAATTAATTACACTGTCCTTTGTTATCACTCTGCAATGTTGTGAAGCTGAAACATGAAGTTGATTTATGTTTTGGCATGTGGGTCACTTGTTGGTTGAAGGTGATAGAAAATCATGGCCACTTTTAGGAGAACTGTGATGCAACAACTTTAAGTTAAGGCCAAAGTTAATGAAAACTTGCTCTCTTAACTGTATGGTTTAATGTATCCTACTGTTAAAGGTAATTTGTTTGTGGTATTAGTTATGGTATTATGTTACTGATTGGTAGTTCCTTGATACAGGGAAGTGGAGTTGAGAGATCAGGCAACCAAGTAGCTTCATCTCCACCATTTTTCTGCGGGTCTCCACCGAGTAGGGTATCAAACCCTCAAGTCCAAGATGAGCATTTTGGTACAGGAAACTTTAACCCTTTTTCTCCTGTACCAGCAATGCCCTCTTCACCATCCTCTTCAACCCGCAAGGGTGGATGTGTTCGTATGTCGTTTGGTCAGAAGCCAGCAGCAGTGAGAATCGAAGGTTTTGATTGCTTAAGCAGAGATAGGCAAAACTGCAGCATTTCTGCTGTTGCTTAAAGCGTTGCGACTTGAGAAGGCTCGAGGAGAAAAGCGGGGTAACATACACAAAACATAGGAATTAATGGCCGGAGCGTAGATCGGGGGGAGAGAGTTAACCTTTTTTTCGAGTTTTTGTACATACAGTTATCCGAAATTAAAATTGGTTCATCTGCTAGAAGTTTTTGGGCTTACACTTACCCAAACATATGTAAATGAAGTGGGTAAGAAATGGTCAAGTATTGTTAATAATGAGAAGAGTCTCTTGTTAGGTCTCTTGATAATCTATCTTTAGGAGTTGGTTGCGAATATCTTTAGTAGTAAACAGTCCACTTTGCTACTACCATCCTTGATTTGTACAATTTGTGTCTTGTAAGGAAGGAAAATTTCTACTAGTGGTCTCAAAATTCTATCTAATTTTAGAATTTAATCATATTTGCACGTTTTTATTGACTTGAGTATCGTATGGGGATAGACTAACAGAGTTTTTGGTTGCGATAGCGACCTTGGAAATATGAATTTATTTTTCTATTTGATTGGCGCAAATTTCGGCTATTATCTTGGTTTTTTATGTGGGTGTTAGAATTAAAAGTGTTGATAATGCAAAGTATGACTGGCCAAAGTGACCAAAAGAGAAAGTTAGCTGATGACTTGATGAGTCATAACTCATGTGATTTTTGATATGAATATGCTTTGCTTGGTTGCTTCCTTGCAAGTAGCTTTTTATCAAACTTCTAATGGGGCATGGGGCCCATAGAGAAGGAGAGTAACATCACGCGCAAGTCTAATGACGGTTTGATGTTTTTTCGTCGATTATTCAGATATGGGACATTAGTCGTTACTCACTTTAGCGATTTTTGTGATTGGATGCGCAAGTCTAATAACGGTTTGATGTTTTTTCGTTGATTCTTCTGATGTGGAACACTAATCGTTACTCACTTTTTAACGGCTTTTGTGGTTGGATGGTATGTCGTTGGCTTGGGTCCCTATAATTTTCAGAGGTCAGTATTGGCCTTTGCTAACGTGTTATACCGTTGGATTGTCTTTGAGCTGATAAATATGAAGCAGATAAACATTTACCAAAACGCTGAGGAAATTAGTTGTTTTTACAGTGACAGAATGGGTTGAAATTATTAAATGAAATAACATGGGGGGGGGGGGGGGGGTTGGCAATTGGCAGACTTTCCCAGATTTGAAAGTGATGGAGATCAAGATGATGGATTCCCAGCAACTTGCATGTACTCTTGGCTATTAAATTTTTAGGAAATAAATTATATTATCATGACTTTTTGTGTAGTATTGTGGTCCATATATATATATACCGTACAGTATCTTGTATTTATTATTATTTCATTTCATGTGAATATTCATGTATACCAACATGGTTTAAGATGGTAGACAGTATGAAGGGCTTGCCTAGTTCGGGATTCACGGCAAGGCATCGGATTGTTTTTCTCCAGTTGGCCGTGGTTATAGTTAAAAGGGCACCTTTTAATGCATGATTTCGAGTATTCTTCGAATTTAATATATTTTGTATACAAACGAAAAAGAGTCTCTGAGGACTCAGGTATTCTAATTAATATTCGATTGGATAATTGGCTTTTATAGAATAGAAAAAGCTCAAAAAGAACTTCTTTTCTACCGTTCAAGAGTGGAATAGACTATTAAAAATCATATAGGAATTTGTTATACATATGTGGCTTTATTGAATTGGTTCATTAAATTAATAGTCCGAAATAAGAATACTTTTTTGACTCTGTACTATTAATTTCACTATTATTAGTGAACAATAATGGAATAATTCCTTCATATTCATAGAGATAGGGGACATAATTCATATGGATATTGTAAGTCTCGCTTAGGCTGCTTTAATGGTAGTCTTTACATTTTCCCTTTCACTTGTCGTATGGGGAAGAAGTGGGCTCTAGAAATACTCCTTAACTAATTGAGTTTTGAGTTGAGGAATCAAACTGTATCAATTGTTTTATAGATCGTTCTGCAAAGTGTTTTTAAAGATATTAATGTCAATCAAAAAGAGATTTCAAGAATTCTCATGTTTCTATTACTTCTTGGGAATGACTATCTATGAGGTCTAAATCTATGACCTAATATATAAGTTGTTAGTAACTTATTTATCAGTGAGCTAATCATCTCTTAAATTAGGGTCTAACGTTGTTATTGAAGGAGTCATTAGCATAGAGAAGTGATGAACGTAGTTAGACATGACGTAATCCCTAGCTAGTGTGGTCAGATGAGAATTTTTGGCGAGATTTTTTTTTTTTTTTTTGGTTTGACCACAGGTTTACCCAAGTTCTTTGGACTAAGACTAATCATGTTCGCACCGGATTGGCCCATAAAGGGGTAAAATGCTCCCACTAAGCAATTTTTCCATTCACAAGATTCAAACCCTCGACCTTGCTTAAGGGATGAGAGTACCAAACCACTCACACCAACCACTTATTGGCGAGATTTCGTTAGTGTAGTAGTACCTGTTAGTTCACCTCGCTCGTGCACAACTTCAAACTTACCCTTTCAACCTTGCTTAAAATATGGCAACATCTACATAATGTGCTTCGTTGCGAAAACTTCCAACTCGATCAAAGATGTTACTCCATGTAGCAGATTTATAGAATTCGAGTATCCATCAACTCGATGTGAGGATCGAGTAGATGAACTTTCCGATTGCCAAGGATCTTTCTCCTACTACAATGCTCTCCTTCTACAATGCTTTCATGAGCCTATCAACGAGCAAAAAAAAAAAAAAAAAACTAAAATTGAAGATCAAAAAAAAAAAAAAAAAAAAAAAAAAAAAAAAAAAAAAAACTTAACTGAAATTGACAACGACATGATTAAATTGGTCTTCCGATAACTAATCAAACCTTGTACTAAGTTTGAAGTTACCCAACCCAACTCAACCATATTACTTATTCTTTTTCAATATGAAGGTAAGAACGAGTCTCCACTTAATCCAACTCATCATGGACCTGTAAGTTTAGCCCATCTTAAATTGGGTCAAAATTGGCTGGATGTACAAATAACTACGGTGTGCTTGGCCTACCTTGTGAGGAGTTTTTAATTTTCTCCCTATTTTTTTTCACAAACCATCCCCTCCACCTCCTTCTTACCCTCAGTTTCCAATCCGTATTAGCTGGACATGTGTTCAGCCAAATTAGCTGGACCAGGCCCAGTCCACGCGCGCGAGAGGTTTCAAAAGCAGAATTACGGAGGCCCAAGAAAGACGCATTTGCTTGCAATTCGTTCTCTTCGCGCTCATCCACTCCAAATTGATCCACGTTACCGTTCTTTTTGAACTCATTCACTTCATTCATTCTTTTTTTCTTTTTTTCTTTTAAAGTGGTCCTTGACTTCCTTTCACTATGTGAAGTTTTTCTTTTAATTTTCTTTCTTTTTTATGAACTATCATGTTACTTATTTTTTGTGAACTATTTGGTTTGTCAACTATGAACTAGTAAGCTGATCAAAAAAAAAAAAAAAACAAAAAAAAAAAAAAAAAAACTATGAACTAATAATTATTTCAAATGAACCTTACGCTTATAGCTTATGAACTATTAGACTATTTTAAATGAACTTTACGGTTATAGCTTATGAACTATTATGCTATTTAAAATGAACCTTACGCTTATACCTTATGAACTATTAGGCTATTTTAAATGAACCTAACTTTTACACATTATGAACTATTTATGCTATTTTAACTAAATCTTATGTTTATAGCCTATGAACTATATACAGTAATATTTTAAATAAACCTTAACGATTCTTTTTTTTTGGGAGAGGAATGATTACATTTATACCGGATGAACTATTGTACTATTTTAAAAGAAGCCTACGCTTATATCTTATGAACTATTAAACTTTTTTAAATGAACCTTACATTTTTATTTTGTTTTTCGGAGATGAATGAACATTACATTTATAGCATATGAACTACTCCTATTAATTAGATTATTTTAAATGAACCTTAGCTATAACTTATGAACTATAAAACTAAAGTTCATTTAAATTAGTCTAATAGTTCATAAGTTATAAACGTAAGGCTTATTTTTAAAATAATTTAGTGGAGTAGTTCATAAGTTATCAACATAAGGTTCATTTAAAATAGTATAATAGTTCATAAGCTATAAACATAAGGTACATATAAACTATTGTAATAGTTCATAAGCTATAAACCTAAGGTTCATTTAAAATAGCTTAAGAGTTCATAAGTTATAAGCGTAAGGTTCATTTAAAATAATCTAATAGGAGTAGTATTGTAAAGAGGAATGAACCTTACACTTATACCGTATGAACTATTGTACTATTTTAAATGAACCTTACGATTATATCTTATGAACTATTAAACTTTTTTAAATGAACCTTACATTTTTATTTTGTTTTTGAGAGAGAAATGAACCTTACATTTATAGCATATGAACTATTAGACTACTTTAAATAAACGTTAGGCTTACAAAACGAAATATACTCAAATTGGGTGTTGATCGATGAACCCTAAAAATTAAGGGGAAATTATCTAAACTAATTTTGTTGATTAATTCTCGCGTGTGAACCTATAAAATTCCATTGAAAATCATGGGAGGTTGATGAGAGAGAGAGGGGAGAAGGATGAAGAGTCACTGAAGTCTGAACCGTGAAATGTGAGGAGTAAAAACAAAGAAACAGGAAAGTTGTAACGTGACGTAATTACCCCTGCGGTTTACAAAAATTACGAACGTGCCACTGTAGTCCAGCCAAATGGCTGGACGCAAGTCTATATAAAAAAAAAATCCATTTTCAGCTTCTAAGAAGCTCAAAACACCTATTGGGAAGCCCAAAAGTAGAATCTCCAATTTGTTACTTCTACTTTTGGGACTTCTAGGGGGGTCCTGGGGGTGCTTTGAGCTTTTTAAAAGTTGAAATTGGGAGTAAAGAGAAGGTGGAGAAGGTGGTTTGTAGGGAAAAATAGGGGAAAAAGAGAAGCTACCTACAAATTAGGTCAAACATGCTAGTATATCACTTGCACAACCCCGCACAAACCACTTTGGCGAATACCCAACTAACCAAGTGTTAACGCCCCCATATTTCCGTCAACCATAAATATATGAAAGTTTCAATCCATGAATTTGTGATTCAAGGATATAGAATGTGTCTTGAACTCTTGATATGAATATGAGACAAACTACTACGAAACTTGATTTGCCAACCCAAACCATCCAACATATCCGATTTTTAACTGATCTAGTTTCAAAATAAGCCCACAGCCGTTTTACTAGGTTGTTTTGTGATATCGTGGCCAACAATTTTCTTCACCTATACACTAGTAAAGTTTGTAGTTCAGGTAAACAGTTATTTGCCTAAAAAAAACCAAGATATTGAAACCCTAACCCTACTAGCAGGTAGCAACAACTTTTTTGTTCCCTCAATTACTTCCAATTAATCAGTGGCCCTATCAGAATGAATCAGAGGAACCGTAGAACATCATTCTCGTGGTATTTTCCGGCAGAATTATTGCCGGCGGTGCTCCTCGAACTTCCTGTAAAATCTCTATTAAGGTTCGGGTGCGTTTCCAAAACTTGGCGTGACATAATTGAGAACCCTACTTTTACTTTTAAGCATCTAAATCACTACAATAACAAGAACAACAACAACGTTAACAGCCATGCAACATGTACGTACTGTCACTATTGTCGCACTAATATTTCATCTTTCCAATGGGCCAATAACAATAAACGAGCAGAACACTTAGCTGAATTTTACCAGCCTCGTGCTAGTGTTGATGGTTTGATATTATATTTACCACATGTTTTTTCTGTGGTATTGTGTAACCCTTCACTTAGAAAATCAGTACAAATTTCTTGTTGGCCTTTAGCATTTAGCGACCTTCATGCATTTGCCCTAGGGTTTTCTACTTTGAGTAATGATTATAAGGTAGTTATATGTAATTTTTACCCTACATGGAGATTGAGCCCAACTGGGTTCGCGGTTTATAGACTCAATGATCAGGCCCATCCCTAACATTTTAAAGGCCCCAGGGCGAATTGAAAATGAGGGCCCTAAATTATTATTTTTTTGAGAGCTGTAAAATATATAAATTTTTACCTGAATTTAGGAAAGGTAGCGCAGTAATAAAAATATAAGTTCAAGCATCATATCCTTGAGATTTGTTTGCTATTAACAAAAAAGGACTTGTTTACCAAAAATCAAAAAAGAAAAATAGTAGTCATGAGACGAAAAAAGTAGTAGTGCTTATATATAACCATAGTTTGCATCTAAAAGACAATTTGTAATTTCATAAAAATCCCCCCAAAAATATGATACTCTCACGAAAAGAAACTTTGTAATTAGTTTATAACAAAATCAAAGAGGTATCAAATAGAAAACCTTGATATAAAATTATTTTTAATTAAAAGATCTATTTTTACTAGATAATAATAATAATAATAATAATAATAATAATAATAATAATAATAATAATAATAATAATAATAAAACCTCTTTTTACAGATAATAAAAAAAGAACAAAAAACCTATTTTTGACATAATGGGATAAGAAATGAACAAAAAACTAAAAAGAAAGAGAATGAGCGAGGGTCCTAGGATTCGAACCTGAGAGAAAAGAGAATCATTTTCACTTTCTTTTCAAGTTTAACCACTGAGCTACAGCCTTTTACATGTTTCTTCACTTCATATTTTAATATATATTGACATTTCTATTTGATTATGGCCCCTTTGTGCATTGGGCCCTAGGCGGTCGCCCCTAGGGCCTATGCTCTAAAACGGCCCTGTCAATGATGGGTGTTGGCGGACAAGCACCAAGGTGATGGATACTAATTGTGTGTTTGATTTGGAGCCATATTCATTGCAATATGAGTGTGTTTACACCAAAGGGGCTGCACATTGGCTAGCGAGTTATGTTCATGTTGGACATTACTCCCATGTTATTTCCTTTGATTTCGATGTTGAGGAATTCAGTGTTTTGGAACTCCCATATGGTGGACAAGATAATATGTTCAAGACGATTTTCCCTCTAGGAGAATCATCTCTTGCAGTTTTGGGAATTTCCGCGGTAAGTACCTGCATATGGGTGATGGTGATGGACAAGGACGAAGGAAAGAAGTCATGGGTCAAATGTTATTCAGGGGATTCAATTAGAGATGGGTACAAATTCTTAAGAAATCGACCTTCGATTAAGAAGATTTTGTATGTGGAGAACACTGGAGTGTTTTTGATGATGGTGGGTAGGATACTGATATCATACAACATTAGAAGTCTTGAGTTCCGACGTCTAGCAAAGTCTCTTAAGAGGCTGTTTGGCCTGACTTTTTTAGGTGCTTTTGGCCACAAAAAGTACAAGTTGGGCCAAACACCTTAATTTTGAAAAAATAAAAGTTGCTTTTAAAAAGTTGCTTTTTTAGAAAATGACCTACAGAAGCAGAAGGAGCAAAATCAAGCTTTTGCTTCTGTTTTTGGAAAAGGCGCACGTTCATTTCATTACGAATTTTAAAAATTCCAGACATGTCCCCATAAAAATAGAATATTACTCCAGTCTTCATAAACTCAAAATACGTTTTCCTCAGCAGATCACCTCTCTCTCTCCCCTCAGGTTCGAAAAACCTTCAGCCTATGCTCAAAAAAAAAAAATGTCGGTGATGAATTCGTCAGAACGTCCTCCTCCTCCATATCCGAACAATAAAGTTGGTGGTCATCTTGATTTTCAAATTTTTAGGGTTTATAATTTTGTGTTTTTAGGGTTTATTATTTTGTATAAATACTGATAAAATTCCAAATTAGATCTACACTCATGACACCAATACGCATCCTATACCATCTCGAAAACCATGGAATTCAGGGTAGCAATCTTCTATTGTTGATGAGGTTCGATAATTTTATTTTTATTTTTCGTGAATGAATCGTTTAACCCTGAAAATTGGATCTAATTTGGCTATTCTCTTTCTTAATTCACAGGGAAAGGACCACAAAGTCATGTAGGCTATGGTGATTGGTGAGGTTTTGGCATCATCTCAACCAATCAATTCACAGCCTTTCCTAACAATGAGCAGGTGAGCATGTAATTTGAATTTTTTCAAAAAGTTTTTTAGGTCTGATTTGGTGGTAATTTAGGTTTGAAATTGGAACATTGGGGCATGATCATCTCCCTCTGATTTGGTGCTTATATGATTTAAAAAAAATATGCAAGTTATTTGGGGTCAAGTGGAATGTTATTTTTGGGTCAAGTAGAATGTGCTTATAATGATTTGGCTCTCATTTTGCCTTGGAACTGAATAGTTTTTTAAAAAAAAAAAATTGAAGAAGTTTTGGGTGGGTGCTATAATTTGAGTGCTTTATGTTTGATGCTCATAAACTTGTGGGGTTTATCAATGTTCATAGATTTTATTATCTTAAATGATAATTTGAAGTTCCAAGGTCAATGGATTTGCTGATGAGAATGTGAGTGGGTATGGGATTGTTTACCTGGTGTTTTGTCTTCTGCAATTCTGGTCACCACCATCGTGGGTTTTGCCGCCCAACCCATCTCAAAGATTATTTTTCCCTTGTACTATGGATACATATGGCACTATAACATATCTTTTTGTGATTATCAACTAGCATGCCTTCCCTTATCTGGGCAAGTGCCAGTAGGGATTGATAGCTTGCTCATGAATTTTGATCTTACATGTGCATCCCTTTTTATGTTTGCCTTCTTTTCCATTGTCTACTTGATGACAATAGCAACATCATATATTCAGTTGTTGTGAGCATTCAGTAGAGCTTTCTCTACTGAATGAACAAATACCTCGTAGTGTTTATAATTTTGCTAGTGGTCCATGCTAGTGGTTCATGTAAAGAGCGGCTAATATTTTTAATTTTATCTCTCCTCACCTCCAATTAACTCCAATGGCATTCTCCTTTCTTCTCCTCTCTCTCTCTCTCTCCTCATTTTCTCTCCTATTTTCTGTCTTCACATCCATTACCACCGCCATCACCAAAACCCTCAAAATCCTCTCCAATTGACTTTTCCCGGCCGACCACTTTCTATCTCCTCCCTTACGCCACTCTTTTCACTCATTCAACCCGAATTCGTCAGAAAATTGGTCGGGTTTGTGAGGGTAGAGGGCCCGTTTTGCCCTGAAGGAGATGGAGGAGAGACAGTGGATTGTTGTTACGGCGGTAGAGGTGGTGGTGTGGAGGAGAGAGAAAATGGAGGGAGGGGTGAGGAATTTGGGGGATAGATTGGAAGGAGATAGAAAATGTGTGTGACAGCAGAGAGCATGAGCTTAGTGAGCATAAGAGAGAGGAGAAGAAGAATGGAAAGGAAATTGGATTTGCCCGTGAAAAACTAAGATTAAAAGCTAAGCCATGAAGGTGAACTGATGTGGTACTGGTGGGCATGATGAAGAAGAAGCAAGGAAAAACAAAAGATAGAAGAAAAAAGAAGGAAAGAACGGCTCAGTTGACGGCAAATACAATTGTTGGTCACACATCAACTTTGGATAATTACTCAAGGAGTCAAGGGCACCACTTGGATTTAGAAAAAGCATTGGGCACCACTTGGACTTGGCACCAACAGGATTTTCCCAAGAAAAAAAATAAGTTTTGCCAAACACCTTATAGCTTCTCCAAAAGCAGCTTATGCTAAAAGTGCTTTTGATTCACAAAAGCAGTTTTGGAAAAGCTAGGCCAAACGGCCACTAACTCTCTTGATTACATGGATATACATGTAGAGAGCTTGTATTGCAAAAAGGATTGGAAGCACTTTGACATCTTGTCTTTTCATTCTTGTGGAAGATAAGAGCAATAGAAGATGCAACGGATGGTTTTGAAGAGCAAAGGTACTGTAAAACATATAATCAGAATGTTTGTTTCAATACTTGCTCATATTTCTAAGTTCCCTGACTTGTCAAGTAATTTTTAGGGCTTAATAAGTTGTCCAAGTGTATTACCTTTGTAATTTGAAATTAGATAAGTGGTTTTTTCTGACACTTATTTTACTGGTTAAATTAACAAAAGTTAAATTTTGGTTCTTCTTCATTGTTTTTCACAAGTAAGAAACTATTAGTGTACAAACAATAAGAACTATCTCTTCACTTAATTAAGTAACTTGACAAAAATACAAATACAAGCACAACACGATGCAGCTGAAAATGATTGGCAGCTCTACCAATTGCTTGTTACTTGGAACCTGAAAGAGTTTAGGCATCAATATCAACATATATATCTGGGACATATATACTTTTGAGGATCTCAAAAGATCTAAATGTGTAGTCTCACAAAGCTGATTCCAGAAGCTGCACTGAATGATTGATCAACTGTATTTGTATATTACAGTAAAAGAGAAAGGATGTACATATATATCAACACGAAAGAAAGTAGAAGAGCATTGCCTGCTCGTTGTGGATCGAAGAATGGTTGACTATGATTCTGATCTCTAAGTATGCTGGTACGAAAAAATGCTAGTTGCCAATATCATACAACAAACAAATGAATGACTTGTTACAGGATGTGAGACGAAAACGTAGGAATTACGTGGAAAAAGGGAGAAAGAGCAAAGAATTGAGCATCTTGCAGCTCCAAGAATTCTGCTACAGAGAACAGAATCCAAAAATATGCACAACCACTAAAAGCTGTCTACATAACTAATTTAGGCCCATCGTCGGCCACTGGAAGGTGTGACTGGAGAAGAGCTTCCACTTGCAGGTTTCTTCAAAGCTGCAAGAAGAAACAATTGATAGCAATAGTGACATACATGCTGCCTTCAAACATTTAGTACTTTTAGTTGTTGAAAGAGACCAGGAAACAATACCTGTAGTTGCTTTCAAGGTGGTTCTAACCTGTGACAAACGTGATGAGCCACTCTGGGATGCTAACCTAGATGTTGGAGCAGCTCTCGTAGGTGTTTTTGGCCTGCATTAGACAGAAATGTTATGCATGTATTAGCCCATGAGTGCATATATGTCTCGTTTGTCAAAGCCATCCAAAATGTACACATACTTTCTAAATCTATCCTTAACGAGTTAACGGATAACATACCTTTACTCTTGGATTAGATATTCTAAAATTGCAAGAATCGAAATATACTACACCCAAGCAACCAAAAGTTAGTTAAGATACGTACTTCTCTCTGCGCTTTTCTGCAGTCCCTGATTGCCTTGGGCTATCCAGTGAATAACTACCTTCAAGAGTGCCATCAGTGTCTGTTCCAACAGAGAGATCACCATCAGATACTTCACTTAATCTCTCATCAGTATCAGGATCCCCCATACCTATATCATCATCATCCATAGAGCGTCCAGCAAGCTTTGATTTCCGAGGAGAATCCTTTTGAGCTTTTAAGTCACTCATGGACCTTGATGATCGTAATCCTTCTTCAGCTTCGTCTATGGCAAGGGAACCAGGATCGGAGTTATCTGAGAAGTTGTCCTGATCAGAAGCTGCTCTGCGAGGACGTCCTACAAGTTTACCACTAGATAATGGTGGGCTCTGTTGAGGACTACTTCCCATGGACCTTGTTGAAGGAGATGAAGCTCCGTTCTTCAAGGAGCTTGTATTACGCTTTAGTGCACCTTGTGGGCTTCTAGGGTCCCTCAGCAATTGCAGCCTTTCAATCTCCTCATCTTTCTTAGCTATAGTATCTTTGAGAGATGCCACCTGAAAGTTCATGTTAACTTTTTTTTATTTTTTTTATTTTTAAAAGTTCATGTTAATTGTTATTGAATCACTAAAATATATTCCTGTTACCAAATACATATATCGAATTTCTATGGGATTTGATTTAGATTCATGGCAGAGAAAAAACATCAATTAATACAATTTAACGGAATGTTTCTCTCAGGGGTGAGCACTGTGCAGGACAAACATGTCTTTCTTTTATAATTGACCGACTGATACAAAATATGTTCATCCTTGTTTAAAGCTGTGGCCTGTGGGTTTGAATTTTAGAGGCCTTGCAACTTGAAAGATCAGTCTATGAATATGATCATTGGCACAGAAAGCAGCTTTACGCATTTCATTAACTGCGTTAAACTCAAACAATCAAAAACATTGATGTGAGCATCAACATGGGAGTCAGAAATAAGCACCTGGTCCATTAATTCTTTGACATCTCTTCCCTCTTTGCTGCTACGTGCAGCACCCAGCTCAACCCCAGAGACCCTTTCAGCAAACTTTAAGGTGCTGAATGTTTCTGAATAAGAGCTCACATCAGGATTAATCTGCACAAACATAAGTGTCTTTGCTCGACCCCCTGAAATTTTTAAGAGCAAGGGTTAACTAAACAATAAACACAACAAGGCTCGACATCAAACAGTAAATAGCATAGCACAAAAAAGGAGAGGTGGTATCAAACAGTAAGCAGCTGGTTGACCATGCAGGGCAAAATATTGGGAAGAAAAGAAAAGGGGGTGGGGGGGGGGGGGGAATATTACCTAGAGAAGTTTGAAGAACCTGAGTAAGCTTGCTGTTTCTGTATGGCACATGGGGGCCCTTTTGAGCAAGTGCAAAGATAACATCTCCAAGAGCAGATAATGATTTGTTAATATGCTGTGCTTCTCGCAGCCTATCTCCAGTTGCTTCTGACCTATCAAGTCTCTCACTTCCAGCAAGATCTACCAAATGAAGAGTACCATGTGAAGTAGCACCACTTTTTAGATCTGTTCCCTTAACATGAATTGTAACAACACTGCACAAAGTAAAAAATTCGTTTGGTGCATAAGGAAGTAAAGAAATGAATAATTTCTTGAACAAGAAGTTCTGAGCAGCATGTGTAAGGACCTGTGGGAGCGGCTACTTCTTTGGTTCATCGCAGTAGCACTGCAAGCCCTGTTTTCTAGTCCAATGTTCATCAACTCAATTACATCTTCAGTAGATCGAACTGGGTGCATGCTTGCGTCAGGGACAGCAAGTCCATGGGGTTGAGGAGTGGCTAAAATCCCAAGAGTGTGAAAGTTAATGGAAACAAAGGATAAATAGGACAATATGCAAAATCAAGGAAATTAATTAGCTCTGCTCAATGAAGTTTCAAATAAATGATTGCAGTATGTGATGACATAGCAAATACTTTCAATACTACAAGACAACAAAATCAGCTGTAGTAAATCAAGTATATTGACTTCGCACCGGAAAAAAAAAATGAAGTATACTGACGCTAGCTGTATCATGAGACACAAATGTACAAAAAGGATATTTTTTTTGTGAGCCATCACTTGAGATCAAATCCCGAATTTGTTCATTATATATTTCGATCATCTGGACCCCTATCTCATAGAAAAAGAAATTCCTTCTGTCTTCAGAGATATGAAAAAGGTCATCCAAAGCACGATAGTTGACCCCCCAATCCTCTTTAGTTGCATTATCAGGACCACTCTGTCAAATCCAAGCAAATGAATTAGCGCTGCTGAAGAATCAGGACTTTCACAGGGGAAGCTGGAGGTGAAGCAAGTTTTTTTTTTTTTTTTGGATAATTGAAAGTCAAGCAAGTTGATACCATTGTAAAAGTTTTCCCTGAACCAGTTTGACCATAAGCAAATATGCACACATTGTACCCATCAAGAATAGTTCGTATCAGTGGTTGCGTATCAGTGAAGACTTCAGCTGTCAGAATATAGAGTAGACATGTCAGGCCAACTTACATCCAAATGGAATTATATCAATATAAACGAGGAGTCAAAAAGGTATATCATAAGCAAACATGTTCAAAGTGGATCCAGAACATAAGAGAATATTGTAAGAAAAGAACCTTGAGTTGCCATAGAACTGTAAACCTTATTAAATCTGAATGACTTCTGAGAATCTTTCGGTTTGGAAGGATTTACAATAGTCAACTCTCCATGTTCCCCAACGTTCTCTACAACTGTCTGCTTTCTGTTCTCCCCAGGAAGGAATGGTCTTACTCGACAATATACTCTAATATTACCTATCCAAGAGGGTATCTATGAGCCAGTATTAAGGAAGACATAAAATTACTTTCTTATACTAAAACTTAGCCCCATCATCTGACAGGGCAAGGAAGTAGGGTAAAGAAATAAACCTTTCAAATCCTGAAGCTCATTGTATAATTTACGGTTTTCATTGAGGACTTCGTGGTAGCTCTGAGCTGCTTCAGCTAACTTTTTAAGCTTTTTGCCTGAGCTGGTTGAAAACACCAAGTTACATACATAACTGAATAGGTCAGTACTGTCCATAAAATGTAAGATCATGTCACTTCTTACCTACGTGGTTCAGTTCTTCCAAGTAGGTCCTTTGAGTCTTCAACATTTCTTGCTTGATGGCCTCTGAAGAATGCCTCAGCTCCTAACCATTCAAAATGAGTTTAAGGACAAGTCCTGCATTTGGTCCTCACAGTAAAAATAGCAAACTGGAAATTGTAAACATACCTGCAAGCCAGTCCAATGAATTTCCATAAAGCTCTCGTATATGTGCTCTTTCTTGGTCCATCTCTGATTTTTTGACTGCGAATTCACCTCAAGTTCTTTCATCTTAACCTTTGAATCTTCGAGAATCTGCTCTTGCTGTCTTAACCTTTTCTCTAAGTCACATTTTACTTGTTTAGCCTCCGTTTCAATTTCCAGGTAACGTAGTTCATGTGTCTTTTTGGCCTTTTCCAGCTCGTGCTTCAGTGTGGAGATCTCAACATTGCTTTCATCCTTCTGCTGCTTTAATTTATCTGCCTCCTGCTGTTCCACTCTTTTCTTCTCATCCATCTTACTCTTCTCGAACTATAATAGTCCATAGATTGACAAGAAAAACATGATATCCATAAATAATCATGAGCCTTAAATTCCACCAGAAACAAATGAATATATAGATGTTCAACTCATGCAAGCTGATATAAAAAAATTTAAAATTTCCTCTATCTCAGCATGACTGTGCCTATTCATATTTTGTTAGTCCGGCACTCATATCCTTCTGTTTATTTATGGAAATTTGTTCTAACCTTATCAAGTGTTAACCTCTAATTTAGCTTTAAAAGAACCTAAGAACCATTTAACGGTCAGTAACTAGTATTCGTAATTCGGACATAAAAGGTATCTTAATATTTAAAAAAGTTGAACGAGGACTATCACATGGGAAAAGAGAAATTTTGAGTTTTCATTTAACATATGATTATGTGAATGGGAGTCAACGGTTCATATTGCTATTGAAGACCACCAAAATTTGGAATCCAAGAATGAGAGCTTGTGTACAGGGAAATAAAAATTCTGGTATTTCACAAGAGACTACGACACATGACCAAGATTCTGCGTTAATGCTCCAGGCCAACAGTCGGCTATGCGGAAAAGTAAGCGGGGGTCTGAAGCTTGAGCTTGCGTACAACATATTAATCGAAATCCAACTTTAAGTAAAATCTTAAACTTTTAGCTCTTCGAGCCAGCCCAAGTCCAGCAAGTTACCAAGTTTTTAGCAAACAAAAGCAAAGCACCAAGAAGATTTTCTTGCAACAAGAAACAGATGTTGCATATATACTCACGTGTATGGATGTAATTAAGTAAGCTGTGATCTAAACATGAACTAATGAATTTTATTTAAGATAAATCCAAAAACCAGCCACAAACATTTTTAGCGTACCTTTATATGCTGAAGCTGGTTCATAACAATCTGCAAAGAAATGGGTGAAGATTGAGTCACCAGAAGAACAGTGGAAGACAAAAATACTTTGTCAAACTGAGTTAATGGATATACTTTATTCTGAGGTACCTCAGTCTCCTCACTTGTCCCTTTGGCAAGTTCTTCAAGTACTCTAATCCTAGATTGGTATTTGTCTTCACGAGCCTTAAAAAGATTGCTTTGCTGCAGGTGAAACATAACAAAAAAATAATTATCAAACAGAAAATAAGCCATCTCATAGCCTAAATAAATCAATAAATCGAGAAATAGGTTACAGTTTTCAGATGCTCTGCTTGAGTTGCAATACGCCGTTCTATCTCCTGCACAACTTTTCTTAACAAGCATGCTACACGCTGAGAAACAGAGAACAGCAAGTAAGCCAAGAGAAGGAAAACATTAGATCATTTCTTAAACTGCACACAAACAAGCTTCCAAATATATGCAAATCTAAGAATCAAATATTATAGTACCTGAGGTATTTCGGCATTCTTTCTTTCTATGCTTTCATCCAAGATACCATTGATAACACTCAGTAGGGATTGTGTTGGGGCATTCTGCACAAGAGGAAACATAAGAAATCATATAAATTCATCAAGTAGGATTTACAAAGTATGAAGAACTCTTACATCTAAATTGTTTGATTTCATCAACTCTGAGATTTTGGTAGCAGGAAGATCTGCATAGAATCCATGTTTCATCTGAAACACTTCATGGAACTTGTTTCCTCCATGGAGATGTATGGTTGGTGATTCTGAAATTTGAGAAGCACAATTCAAAAACGAAAAATCAGCTCCCTAATCTCTTCAAGTCAAAGTGTGTCATTAGAAACTCAGTGTAGCATTTGGGGAATGAACTATGTGTTTACGTCTCTTCATCATATGCTTCTAGAACAGCTTGCCATATGTGATAGTTGAAATCACAACTATAGAAAATCATAAGAAACTTATACATCTTCACTTTAACAGAAACATAGTCTGGGACTATGTGAACATAAAATGACTTCCCTTGATGCATGGATTAACATAACTTTTTAATCACTCAAAGGCATGCTTGAGAGAACCGGACCTGGTGAACGTGGGGTCCGTGGACTATATGCACGCTGAAATGTTGAGTCTGACAAAACCTTACGCCTGTCATCCACAGCTTTCGATAATGAGCCGCCAAAATGTGGCATTGAATTCTCTTTGAGTGCTAAAAGGCAATCTAGAACAGGCCTCATAGATCCCTTCACAACATGAAAGCACAAAAGGTTAGTTTACAAGCAGGGTAAACATAAAGTAGTGAATGGGAAATTGGGAATGGACCAAATTACAGAGAGGGAGTTCATCAAATTTCTTATTAAATAACCAAAATATGGAACGCTCATCCCTAAGCTTCTTGAAGATGCTCTTTCAAGAAAGATAAAGACTGGAAATATAATTTCCATCTTTTTCCCCCTTTACAGATCCATGCCCATTGTATGTTATTTTCTAGCTGATAATCACAGACTTCAGATGTAGTGAATACCTTCTCTAGGTCGGATATATCAAAACTCCGCAATCCCATCTCAGACATTGCTGCAATAAACCGCTGGATTTTTCTTTTTCTAGCCTCTGGAGATGGACTGGAATCATCTCCCTACGATAGAAAATTGGCATTATCACATAACTTTAAGTTCACAGCAAATTTCTTTTATATTATTCAGAGGCACACAATAAATATATTTGAAAGTAGAAATGAAATGGATGTATCTGAACCTCATCAATCGAACTGTATTTTAGCTTTTGTAAAATCTGGCATAATATATCACCGTCGAGCAATGATGCCCTCAGCTCCTCATCTGAAGCTTTTACTGACAAATAGAAATGAGGAACTATAGCATTTATCCATTCTACCAATGCCATACGCTGTTGGACTGCAGTAAATAATAGTTTCAACAACATTAAACAGGTGAAGGTTGAAAGGCAGAAAAGATACAGATAATTTTTCTTACCATCACCCTCAAAAGTTGGACTAGACACCAGTTCATATGTATTCCCCTTAATGTTGAACCTCGGGCTGGTATTCATGATGTCGTATTTACAGGGGCTATGGACCTAAAAACTCCTAGACAACATCAAGTGCTATTACAGATTCCGATTCCATTATCTTCCAATCTGGGTCTTGACGGCAAAATCCTACAGAAAAAAATGAAACAATCATCAACAACTTCAGCAAGTTATTACTAAGGTTTAGGGGGGGGGGGGGGGGGAATCATTGAGTGATGGAGCCAAGTAAATGAAGGTCCCTCATCACATTACTCTAGTTAGACCAGGAGAGTCAACAGCAGGGATCAAATCGTTGTCCTAAATGTAAGGGATGTTTCCAGAAATGCAAGTCATGAAAAGCAGAAAGTCAAAGCTCAGATAAGGCATTCCAAATCATATAGCAAGGCAAACAATATACTGTAAGAATGTTCATCTTAAACTACTTCTAGAATGATGACATGTTTATGTGAATAGTTTTGTAGTAGTAAAATTGCCTCCAGTTACTTATTAAGTGAAGATATGACCCAACCTCACCCACCATCCACCACCCGCCACCCCCTTCTTATCCTCTTCGAACTTGCAAGAAGGTTAGTATTCTCAGGGTTGGGCAAGGGGTGCCCTTACCCTTACCCAACATCCTCACCAGACCACCCACTGAAGAATCAGGATTTTATTTGCAATACAACATCAACCAAGAATTTCCAAATAATATTAACATTTTCAAGTTCCTAGCAACAATGTTGACTTCAAAGTACAAACAGGAGATGATCGTCAGCGCTAATTCTCCAGCACAATCTAAAGGTAAATTTGTTTATTGATAATCCATAGCCGACCATTTTGCAATTTCATGAAGATACAGAGAAAGAGTGTAAATTTTACTCTTTGGATAACAAACAGAAACAAAAAAAAAACTGCATTTGTTGAAGACGAGACATGACAAACAACGTCCACCCCCCCCCCCCCATTTACAACCACCTGAGAACAAATTCCAGAGCTGGATTATGCATTCATGCATGCTTACATGACAATGACAACAAGGACAACAACTACGACAACAACAACGACGACGACAACAGCAACAACAACGACAAGAACAACCGTAACCACTTGATTAGAGTCCTGGCTTAGGTCAGGATGTTGGAAGGTCAAGATGTACGCAACCTTTCCTTATATAACATAAACAGTTTCCTAACATGCATAACCAAAACAATCAACTATCCAAAGAAAAATCCACTTGTGATCAATGCAAGGGGACATATCATCAAACAGTTGGAAGGCAACCCAATTGACTCTTAATATCAGAGACCATGGTCAAACAAACACCCAGATCATAATAAACCAAAACTACCCACTACACAAAATCAATAGAATCATAACAACCAAATGAAATTACTTACATCAGATTAACAATGGCTGATCAAAATAACAAAAAGGGCACAAGCAATTCGTACTAAAAAAAACGAAAAAAATTAAAAATCTGGAAAATTTAGGATGAGAAATTATTTTTTTTTGTTTTACCAGAAGAAGAACGGAAGGTGATGTGACGTGGGAAAATGACAGGAACATTGGAGGTGAGGAGATGTAAACGGCATGCCTTTGTTGTAGGAAAATATAAAATTGAGACCGTTGAAATTTTGAATGTTTGTGAAAGGGCAAAATTGCTTCACCAGCCATTTCATTAGGGAGTTTGTTGGTCTGACATGGCGGGAAGGAAGTCTCCTCTCTCTCTCCTCTCTCTCTCTCTCCTTTTGATGCTTTTGCCATCTACTTTCTTTCTTTTTTTTTTACCTTTTTTAAATTCAAAAGAAAAATGAATTTCCCACTAATTTCCCACTAATGATGATTGAGTGTAGTAATCGTGCCTAACATTATCTACCACAACATCCCACTATTATTTGCTTTCTTTTATAGAGTTGGTGATGAACTTAAAGAAAACGTTTATTTTTTATATCTGTGTAAGGAATGTTTTTTTATTGATATGATGTAGTTTGTGGAAGTTGAATCTATGAGTACACAAGGTTATGTACTCATGGATTCACTTTCGATGAATTAATAGAAAGTCCGCTTTTCTCCTTAAAAAATAAAAGTAGTTTGTGGAAGTTTTTAAGAATCGAAATTTTTGAATTTTTGAAACTTATATGCATTTGATAATCAAATTATGTAATAATGTAAGAGTTCAGCTAATGAGAGATTGTTGTTTGGATGTTGTGTTTCTTTCATTATACGAGTTTGAATGTTAGATAAACAAAAAAAAAATTAGAGCTCTACTCACCTAAGTGGAGTTTATATCTGATTTTTTTTTTCTTTTTATTACATATAGGAGCGGTTTCACATATGCCTAATACAATCAAGAGAATGCATTTGAGTGACAAAATTCTCTAAATCCTTGTGTCATAGCTTTTTAAATATTAAAAAATATTTTATTAAGTCAAAAGAAAGCACGCACTTAAACTTACTTTTGGATTCACAGTAAATTAAAAATTTGTATTAACGTCGATAGGGGATAATAAAAATTAAAAAAAAAAGCATAAAAGACAAAGTGCCTAGGTTATTCATACGAATGGTTAGGGGTCAAAAAAAAAACTATAACCTAAACTAATAAGTTGCCTCCTATATGATGCTATATGGATATGTATGTGCTTAATGGATTTATCAATTTATACTTAGTTGATGGTATCTTTATCTTTAATCAAGATTGATGGTTTGAATCTCACTTTAAGTCTAGGGCAGTTTTAAATTTTATGACCAATTATCCCGCCTTTAGGTACATATAAGCCACTGCGAAGAAATAATTATTATGATTGACCGTGGAAACTGAATACCCTTGATTGAAAATCAGAAGTCTAGAAAGTTCCAACCACTGCCAAAGGCGCGTGGAGGACGGTGGAGATAAACATTGAAATAGTATAACAAAGGTTGAAAGTTGAAACCAGAAAATGGGAGTCCAACTCCAAGTGCGCCCACGGTCATCATCATCAGATCAGGTTCCAGGTACTATTCTATTTTACCAACTTTTCTGCCCCTTGAAATCCTTTATGATTTCCAAAATCAACGTAGGAGAGATCCCATTAAACATGGAGTTGTAATATCTTTTCTTTATTTCCCAGTTTATCTCTCATCGCCAGCAGTCCCACAAAAAAAAAAAGAAAAAGAAAAAGAATCCACTCCATTTAATAAAAAGTATTATTTACCTTTTTTTATTTGGTGCAAAAAAGTTCCATTTTTGCTTGGCAAATTTGTCATAAATCCCTAGCTGTTAGAAGTATCCTTAATCAACGAGGTATTCCCCTTAACCCTACATGCCCACTTTGCAACTCTTCCGTGAAAGATTTAGACCATCTCTTTATTGAATGTCCCTGCACCCAGCAAGTTTGGGAGTATGCATACAATTCGGGCTGGCTGGGTTGCGTTCCTCCGGATCACAACCTTCTTTCCTGGCTAAATCTACTCTGTCACACTCGGGACTGTTAGAAACAGGATAAATGTAAAGTCTTAATGATTCTCTGGAGCCTCTGGGTTGAACGTAACAATGATTGTTTTAGGAACCAACGGTTTAGTGCTGTTGGTTGCTGGCTAAGGGCCAAATCTTGCCTCTTTGAATGGGAAACTAGGACTAATCCTTCTGCTTTCTCGGCCAACTCCAGATAGGAGTCTGTCAGACTCCCCGTTAGGAAATGGGTGGCTTGGGAAAAACCTATGATAGGCTACACCAAAGTTAACTTTGATGGGTCAAGACAAGGTGAGATGGCTGCGACGGGCTTTGTTATTCGTAATGAAGGAGGTTCGTTGCTGGGAGCGGGAGCCAAGGCCATTGGTAATACTTCCGTAATTATTGCCGAGGCTACAGCTCTTAGGGATGCTGTTAAAAAGGCTGTCGAGATGGGATTCTCAAAGCTTCACATCCAAGGAGACAACCTCATCGTTATTCAAGCCATGAGAGGTGAAATTGAAATACCCTGGCAAATCCATTCGCTCATTATTGATGCACGACGTTTCCTTGCCCCACTAGGACCAATTATTGTAGATCATGTTTTTAGAGAAGGTAACCGTGCAGCTGATTGGTTATCTAAGTTAGGACATCAACATGTCAATGGAATTTTTTTGGCATACCTCACAGGACCCCGAGCTGAGTAAAATCCTCTATGAGGATGTGTTAGGAGTTCACCTCGAGAGGAGGTCCTCCTACCTTATCACTTCTTCTTACCTACTTAAAAAAAATAAAAAAAAAAATCACTAGGGCTTTGTTCTCTTCAACGGAATGGTACGGGACGGTGAGGAACGGAACGGAAATTGCAGCACAGTGCGGAACGGAACGGAGGTTGCAGTGCGGAACGGAACGGAAATTGCAGTGCAGTGCGGAACGGAACGGAAATTGCAGTGCGGTGCGGAACGGAACGGAAATTGCAGCATGGGACGGAATGGAATAATAAATATAACTAGTATGGTGCGGAACGGAACGGAAATTACGGTGCGGTGTGGAACGAAACGGAAACTGCGGTGTGGAACGGAACGGAAATTGCGGTGCGGTGCGGAACGAAACGGAATGCAGCATAGAAACGACGAAAAGAACAGGGCCCTAAGTTTTTGTATGAGAAGCCAATTCTATATATAACCAAACCTGACTTCAATATGACGTTAAGCTTGTTTGAGGTGGCCTCACATTGAGCGGTTGAGGCTAGGCCTGTCAATGAGTGGTGGGTTAATGGATACCCGCTCCACCCGCCCCAAATAAATGGGTGAAAATCCGTTTAAACGGGTTCGTGTGTGGATGATGGATGGATTAAGTGGTGGGCCGGGTGAGATTTGGGTGATAGAATTTCCACCCGTGAATCCACCCATCACCCTTTTAATGTTTTAAAATATAATACTTAAGATTAAACAATATAATTTTCTTGTTATAATTCCTGTCATTATTGCCTGCTTAGTGCCCAGTGTGCCCACCATCAAATCATCAACAAAACTCTCCCTTCTTTTTCCTCCAGCATTCTCTTCTTTGCCCCCTTTCTTCTCTGGTTCCTTATATACTGACTTTCTCCAGTAGAATAAACTCTGGCTTTTACATGTCCCGTTGAATTCACTCTGAGTTTCCCCTCACGACAACAACAGTGCCTTGTTTAAGGTGCTTTGAGATGTAAAAAGAAAATTAAAAGTTATTTGCACAGAGTTCGACGAGCTACATGCCAAAGGGAAAGTTAAGTTTATTTCACCCGTTAACCACCCGTTCACCCGTGGATAATGGGTGGATTGGATGCGGGTGGAGTATTTTATGGGTGATGGGTGAACAGGTGAAACTCAAAAATTAAACGGGTGGATGCGAGTAATGCTCCACCTGCCCCGAACCCGACCCATTGTCAGGCCTAATTGAGGTGACCTCATATAAGAATTGGTGGTAAGAATTGGAGGTCAATTTTAAGAATGTCTAGATCTAATGGTTAAAATTGAGATGCTCTATATATTGCGTCCCAAATTCAAATCTCCCTTCCCCATGTGTATATGTGATATGACCTGCAACGAACGAAATGGATTGAACGATGAGACTAAACCTAACACTTGGAGATTTTTTGAATGCGTTAGTCTGGTCGTTTGATCATTATGTTTGTTGCGGAACATAATTCAGCATGCTAATCAATATTAACCAAGATCATCACCCTTTGACATTAGCAGAATTTAACGGAAGTTAACCTCCGTCATCAACTGTCACCTAAGTGAAATTATTTAAAAAATATATATATCACCTAAATGAAATTATTCAAATCTTATATAACCTAAAAAATAATACCCAAAACCTTAAAGCACCCAAGTGAAAAATTTCCTTTATTCTATCTAAACATCAATACTCGATGTGAAGTGGGAATAAGAAATTGTTTTTTTTTTTTCTTTGTCACTTATTTCGAAGGAAAAAAACTAAAGGAAAATTTAAATAATGTCATTAATATCAATAATACTCCTTCAATCAATAATTATACTATTAATTTTCATAAGTCCTATCTAAACATGACTACGAGATGGCTCGCTACGCTAAATAACACGGTCCAATTCCAATTTGATATGACACGGGCACGGTCTCAGCACGACACAATATGTGACACGAACTAGTAAGTTATAGGTATGTAAGTGACATGTGGATAATACAAGGCACGACAAGATGAGATATGCCCGAGCCGTCTCTAAAGGTGAGATGACACGACACAAAGCCCACTAAGTTGAACGTGGACTGGTTCTTTTTGAACTTCATACACAACATGCGGCACAACCCATGACCACTTCTACTCCAATCTCCGGAAAAAAAAAAAAAAAGAAAAAAAAAGGTGAAGGACAATACCGGAAGTCCATTCATTTGTACCATCACAAGTTCACAACTTGTTTTCCAAGTTAGCTATAATTTTTTTTAGGATTTTTTGCTAAAAACACCCCTAAAGAATTTAAGTAACTGGAAAAATACCCCGATAAATTTTTGTTTTGAAGGAACACCCCAATACAGCAAAAAGGCCCTGTCAGGATACCCCAAGCTAATTTTCATGGTGGTTTTCGTTCACTTTTTGCTAGGTTTGCCCATAATACCCTCACGCTTATTATCTCATGTATGCAATTCTTAATGGAGGGAAAGTTAGAACATAAGTGAGGGGGTAAATGATGGAAAATTAGGAGAGCTATGGGTGGGTGTGAAATTAAATCCATGTGAGATAAGCGTGAGGGTATTATGGGCAAACCCAACAAAAAGTAAACGGAAACCACCATGAAGATTAGCTTGGGGTGTCCTGACACGTTTTTACTGTATTGAGGTGTTCCTTCAAAACAAAAATTTATTGGGATGTTTTTCCACTCACTTAAATTTTTTATGGGTGTTTTTGGCAAAAACATCCTTTTTTTAAAATAAAATAAAATGAGAAAAAGGCAAGAGGAAACCAGAATTCGGCTCCAAGAAAACAGGCGACCACCAAAACCACTGCAGCCCACCTTTTCCATTTCCATCTTCTTCAAACCCACGTTCTCTCTCTCACCATAATCCTCCCATAAACTCGAAACTCTCAACTCTCACATATATAACCTCTTATTCTCTTTCCCATTAACCCAAAACATTCAAACCAACAACAAAAAAACTTCACTATTTCTTCAACCTCTAATACTTCTAAACTAGTAAAATCACCAAACCACCATTGTTTTAATTTCATTGATTCCCAGTAATTAAGCAGCTAAAAAGATGCGGCTCAGTTGCAACGGTTGCAGAGTACTGCGAAAAGGGTGTAGCGAAGATTGCTGTATTAGGCCTTGTCTTGATTGGATTAAGTCCCCTGAAGCTCAAGCTAATGCTACTCTCTTTCTTGCCAAATTCTACGGCCGTGCTGGACTTCTTAACCTCATCAATGCCGGCCCCGATCGCCTCCGTCCTGGTAAGAACTCATTCGGTCTCGGGTTTTGAACTTACAAGTGTAATGCATAAATGCGAAAATTGGGTAATACCGAAAATTAGAAACTACTTTAATCAGCTCGAAAACATAATTTATTTATTTTTTAATTATTAAAGAATGGAGGTTAATTTATTTTTTTTTGGCAGCTATATTTAGATCGTTGTTACATGAAGCGTGCGGTCGAATAGTGAACCCAATATACGGTTCATCCGGTTTAATCTCGACCGGAAGCTGGCACCTTTGCCAAACCGCTGTAGAAGCCGTTCTCAACGGTTCACCAATCACACAAGCTCCCATTGAATCAACGGATGATAAAGCAAGCTCGTTTTTCAAGGCTTGCGATATTCGCCACGTGTCCAAGGAGGAGAAAAAGTGTGCACGTGATTTGCACAAGGTGAAAAACCGAACCCGGTTCAAGAAATCAGTGTCAGCTAAGCCGAAAAAGGCAAAAGAGGAGCCGGCTGAGTTGGGGACCGAGTCGACTGGGGGTGACTCGGTGGGTCATGAGGATGACGCGGTGTCTGTTGAGACTGTTGAGGATACGCTTGTGAATGTGAAGCCCAATGGGCTTGGTAGTGGTGGTGATGATGATGTTAGTGGGCTTGAGCTGACGTTGGGGTTGAGTTTGTTTCCTGTTTTGAAGGCCCAAAAGATGGAGACTGTGAAAGAAGAGGAGGTCATGGACGGTTGTGATGAAGACACGTGGACACGTGATTTGACCCTTTGATTATCCACAGTGTGCTAGTGCTAATGAAATGAGTGTTATAAAGAGTAAAGACAATGAGACAATTTTTGGCGTTGATATGTCTGTAATTATATAGGAAAGAAAAAGAGTATGTTAGTGAAGAAAAAGTAACATTTGTACATTTTTGTTTGGTCTTTTATATACTCATGAAAATTTGAGAAATTATATACAAAAGCTACAAGTCCACCAGTGACAACTTTCATGTGTGAACTACTACCTCCGAATAACAAATAACTTTATATTAGACTTTCGCAATTTTTAAGATACTAATTTGATTACATATAAATCTTATATGTAATATGAATATTACTCCGTTCGCAATTTTTAAGATACTAATTTGATTACATATAAATCTTATATGTAATATGAATATTACTCCGTATGTGCCAAATGGATGAAAAAACTATCTCCTCGACATTAGGGGTAATAGGTTTGGATGAACATGTGGTAATATTTCTAAACTTAAGAGATTAGTCTGATCATGATGATTGCCACTTTGTTGAAATTTCTGGTATATATAAGCCGTTCTGAATACATCTTGATCCTTATGCCCTTTGGGTATATATATATATATATATATATATATATATATATATATATATATATATATATATATATATATATATATATATATATATATATATATATATATATATATATATATATATATATATATATATATATATATATATATATATATATATAATTGGGTCATTCTTTGTGTGGTGCCGATGAATGATTTATGTCCTGTCAGTCAAGGTGTAAAATTTGGGATTAAATAACAGAGATAATTAACCCATCGATTTAGTAGGTCGTAGCGTTTAGCTAGAGACTACTTACGATAATTGGACCAATATGAGTTGGCCGACTACTAAATGCGATGGGCCTAACAGGTCACACGCTTAAGTAATCGATTGATTAATAATTAATTAATGGACCTAGGAGTCGCATTAGTTAATTAGTAAGAGAAAACGGTATGTGGGCCTACCTAGGGTTAGCCCACTACATGTGAACTCTACCGTTTAAATAGAAGAGAAGGAGGATGTAACTAGGTTACAGGTTTCAAGTGATAGCCTCCTTCTCTCATATTTTCTCTCTAAACCAACCAAACACCTCCATAGCCAAGGAACGGTTCATTGTGCTCGTTCTAGCTAACGAACGTGTTTGGATTGATCCAATTGATTGCTGCGTGGACTACGGTAGAGGAATTACACTTGGAATCCTAATTCACACCTATCAATATTTAATCGATCAACGAGGCACGCATCAAGAGGTATATTTATGTGTATTTAATGACCCGTTAAGAATCCTGTTTTCTCGTTGTCTTCCGCTTTTATGATTAGATCATTGCAACTAGATCCTACAGCCGACACGTGGGATGCCACATAGGCGAGCCACGTCGTGCAAGCATGACACGTAAGCACAAACTTGCCATGCAGCATGACACATTATCCATCATTAATGTCTCATAATTAGTTGACTTAATTACATATTTATTAGCATATCTCTAAATTACAAAATAAAATAACTTTAGTTACGTAAGTTAAAAAATTATAAATCTGACTCCGTTGGATTGGATTTGAACAACGCTTCAAAATGAGATATATATGTATATGTGTCCAATAAAAGTTGGGTCATTTCCATGCGGCCGTAAATGTCACTTCAAAGGGGATGTTCGTGTGAAGATGATACATAAACGCCACATGTGCACAACTTTCTCACTTAGTTAGTTGTGCGGTATAAAAGGAGCATGGTATGAAACTTTTAGTACAAATATAATGTTATTGCGGAATGAGTTTTGTTATTGCGGAATGAGTTTTGTTATTGCGGAATTACTTATTAAAATTAGTGTACATATACTATTTTTACTCTCTATCTATATTTAGTTCAATCTCATTACAAATAAAGATGAAATTAAAATATCATTTATTTAAGAATTATTATGATGCATAATATCGATAGAAATCTTTGCAAAAATAAAATAAAATAAAATATATTTTTATCAATAATTTTAATAATTTCACTTCCAATTTTTTAAGCATTATATTATTCAATGTGTTCATAGAATTATTTTACGAGCCCGTGCAAAGCACGGGGATAAAACCTAGTCAATTTATATATATATATGTAAAATTGAGTTCTCACCAAGCATTGAATAAGTAATAAATAGCCATAAATGCATGGGTGATTAAAAAGAAACTAAAAATAGTTTTATTTTATTTTAATAAGAAATAAGTAACATAAGTATTATATTTATTAACCTAAAAAAAATTATAAATTCAGTAAAAATGTAATTTCTTTGTTAAATATATTTTTTTATAAAAAGATTATTATTGTTCTTTGCTACTCCTATTATTCAACTATATATTGATATGATTAAATTTTTTTATCATATTTCTTCTAATAACAGAGTGTGCATGATAAACAAGAACCCGTGCATTGCACGGGCATGAAATCTAGTATATATGTAAAATTGAGTTCTCACCAAGCATTAAATAGGTAATAAATAGCCATAAATGCATGGGTGATTAAAAAAAAATTAAAAATACTTTTATTTTATTTTAATAAGAAATAAGTAACATAAGTATTATATTTATTATGTAAAAAAAATTATATTATACATTTACATAAAATGTAATTTTTTTGTTAAATTATTTTTTTTGTTGATAATAATATTATTATTGTTCTTTGTTACTCCTATTATTCAACTTTTACATAATGATGTGATTAAAAAATTATTATATTTCTTCTAATAATAGAGTACGCATGATAAACAAGAACCTGTGTTCATAGAATTATTTTACGAGCCCGTGCAAAGCACGGGGATAAAACCTAGTATATATATATATATATATATATATATATATATATATATATATATATATATATATATATATATATATATATATATATATATATATATATATATATATATATATATATATATATATATATATATATATATATATATATATATATATATATATATATATAACTGGGTACTTCTTCGTGTGGTGCCGACACGTGGGATGCCACCTGTCGTGCAAGCATGACAAGCAAGCGACACGTAAGCACAAACTTGCCATGCAGCATGACACATCATCTATCATTAATGTTTCATCATTAGTTGACTTAATTACATATTTATTAGCATATTTCTAAATTACAAAATAGAATAACTTTAGTTACGTAAGTCAAAAAAATTATAAATTTGATTCCGTTGGATTGGATTTGAAAAATGCTTCAAACTGAGATATATATGTATATGTCCTATAAAAGTTGGGTTCTTTCCGTGTGGTCATGACACGTAGGACGTCACATAAGAGGAAATGTTCGTGTGAAGATGACACGCACACGCCACATGTGCTCAACTTTGTCACATAATTTTTAGTTGTGCGGAATAAAACGAGCATGTGATATCAACTTTTAGTGCACATATATCGTTAATGCAGAATGAGTTTATTCATTATTTTCATTAATTGAATTACTTATTAAAATCAGTGTACATATACTGTTTTTATTATCTATCTAAACTTAGTCCAATCTCATTACAAATGAAGGTCGCATGAAAATATCATTTTCAAGAATTAGCATGCTGCATCCTATGGATAGAAATCTTTGCAAAATAAAAATAAAATGTATTTTACTAATAAAATTAATAATTTCACATCAAATATAACATTATATTATTATCTATCTAAACTTAGTCCAATCTCATTTCAAATGAAGGTCGCATGAAAATATCATTTTCAAGAATTAGCATGATGCATCCTATGGATAGAAATCTTTGCAAAAATAAAATAAAGTGTATTTTACTAATAAAATTAATAATTTCACATTAAATATAATATTATATTATTATATATATTCATTAAATAATTATTTTACGAGTAAAATCTAGTATATATATATATATATATATATATATATATATATATATATATATATATATATATATATATATATATATATATATATATATATAATTGAGTTTTCATCAAGGTGCATTGAATAAATAATGAATAATCATAAATGTATGGGTGATTAAAAAGAAATCAAAAATACTTTTATTTTATTTTAATAAAAAAAAGTAATATAAGTATTATATTTATTATTCTAAAAAGGTATATTATTTATCACTAAAAATGTAATTTCTTTGTTGTTTTTTTGGGGGTTCACGACCAATGATATCCACCGTCGACCACAGTGACTATCCCCCGCGCTGGCTTGTAGGCACCTCAAAGGGTGGGACAACTGGCCAAGGAATTTAAAGTTGCTCCATGCCCAAGAACAAGAATGATGTGTGAAAAAAGATTATTATTGTTCATTGCTACTCCTATTATTCAACTTTATATATTGATGTGATTAAAATTGTTTATTATATTGATTCTAATAACAGAGGACGATGATGAACAAGAACACGTGCATCGCACGGGCACGAAATCTAGTATTAATATTAGATTAGAGATGATCAGATGTGGGTTTAAGTCGAGCACACAAACACCTTTAATTTAGGTTAAGGATAACGTTTTAATGGATTTATAATAATACTATGTCTAGATTTCAAACAGTATTAGTGATTGTGGGTGAGTCGTGCTCAATTGCACTTATAGAGAACTGATCATTATAGTCATACAAATTTTACAAGTCTTATTGCCTAAATTCGGGTTCATGTAAATGTGTTGTACCCAATAAAATTATAAATTGAAATCAATGAAAGTATGACTTAAACAATGTGTTGGAAAAACCGTTGATTATGTTGGGATCACGTCGTTCACAAAAACTCGTATGAGGCGGCTTCACAGAAACCTTTGCACATTGTTTACTTGGCATCGCTGTGGACAAAGACACCTAGGGCTTTTAAGGGTGGGCGAAGACAACTGAGGTCTTCAAGGTCAGGGTGGGCGAAGACAAGGGGAACACCGTAAAGACCTTAACTGTCTTTGTCCACAGCGATGCCAAGTAAACAATAATGTGCTCCCCTTTTATATTTTTTCAATCGATCGATTATAAAAAACTTCTTATCCAACAAAAAAAAAAAAAAACAAATGAAACGAATGAGATTCATTTTTTTTTTTTTTTGTTGGAGTAAACAGTTTCGTTTCCTTGATCATTGTTTCATTTTCGTACGGACATAATTTATTGGGGTTCAACAATTATATGGGTCCGGGCAATAATTTGTGTCTAACCGTGGTGAACTTTTACATTGGGCTATTTAACCCATCACTGTTTGGGCTTTATCACAGTCCAAGCCCAAAAAAGCAGACAAGTAGCCACCACTCCACATTCTTGTGAGGAGAGAGAAACTTGACCAAAGCAAAGCAACGACCATATACTGTAAACAAACACACAAATTCAGAAACAGGAGAGCGAATTGAAGATGGGTCGGAAAAGCTTCAAGGTGGAGTTCGACGAGTCACCACCAGATGACTTCGATCCGGAACACCCATACAAGGACCCAGTTGCAATGCTTGAGATGAGAGAACATCTTGTTAGAGAGAAATGGATCGACATCGAAAAAGCCAAGATCCTTAGAGAGAGACTCAGATGGTGTTACCGTGTTGAAGGTGTTAATCATCTCCAAAAGTGTCGTCATCTTGTTCATCAGTATCTTGAGGCTACACGTGGCGTTGGCTGGGGCAAAGACCATCGCCCCCACTCTCTCCATGGTTTGTTTCTTTCCCTTTTTTTTGTTGGATTTTTTTAGTCTATCATGTTTTTGATTGATTGATTGAATTGGGTTTTGTTTGAATTTGTGTTTGGTTGGGTTTGTTGATAAATGGGTTTGATTTGTTCTAGGTCCTAAGGTGGAGGTAGAGCCTGTTGAGGAGGAATGAATGATTTGCTGTTGCTTGGATTGTTTTTGAGGTAATGTTTGTTTTAAGTTGTTGTTTACTTGTATGATTTAATTTATGATATGGGTTTTTGGTTATTTCGATTGTTGGGTTATGTATTGGGATTAATTGTAGAAAAAGGGTCATTTTTCAATAGAACTGAAAGAGGCCACTATGGGGCAATTTTTAAGATTTGGGTTGTAATTGATTTCCAATTAAACGTTGTAATAGAAATGGGCAGTTTGTGATTGTAGGATAATTTATATTAAAGAAACCACCTCAACGTTGCGAGATGCATTGGGGTAATAATGGTTGGAAGTGGTGGCAGGAATTGAGCATTTAGTAGGATGAGATAGTAGAGTCCAGCTGAATTGCGTTGGATAATTTGTGGTTGTAAGAAGGAGACTGAATAAATATTTTACCTAGCATTTTATAGAGAACTTTGTGACTTCTGGGAGATTCAGGCTACTGGTTGTGGGCTAAATTATTGTTTTGTATCCTGTATGATTAAACTATTCCGGCCTCCTGGGCCTTTGAGTTTGTCTTCCTGTATTCTACAAAGTTACTGATTTGCGTATACTTCAGTAAGCATTTCTCTCTCCAATGTTTATTAAGTGAATCGCGGAACTTGTAGAAAGGTTCCGGTTCATGTGCTGCTTCATATTGTTATTTTTTGGGTGCATTAGAGCCCAAAGGGAAATCGGAAATCAGAGTAATATACTTTGAAATTTTGTGTAATTTAAGTCCGAAACATGTCATAGCGTTTGCCTCTACTTCATAATGGCCCGTCCATCACTAAACATGCAAAACACTTTCTGAATAATTAGTGATTGACAAATTGAATTTGGATGTTTGGACTTGATGGATTTGTTGAGGGGTCCAAAGCCTTTGAATATTTTTCCCATTGAGTAATGAGTATATAGGATAGAATATGGATGCAGGACATTTTGGCCTTTATGCCTCTTGCTTTATAGGTAACTTGCCATTTATGTTGAATATTGTAGGACTAATTTGTCGGATGGTATTGTCCACAATATCTCAGATGACAGTCAATAAGATTGCTCATCAGCTCTCAAATATTCTCATCTTTTCCAATTTAGTCATAGGATATTAGTGGAGGACTAGACAAAGTAAGAATGGTTATTGTGTGATGAACATCTCATGTGCTTCTTGTAGCTTGTTGGGTGACTAGATTTGGCATCTCATTGAACTAAGACATTCTTATGAGCAACATGCTGCCACTGGAGGGTTTGGGTACAATGGTCTAAACTCTATAAAATTGAGGTGCTTCACGGTCTTCTTCATATGTTAGCTCTGTTTCCGCGTTGTGATAAAAAATGCTTATTGTGGTAAGTTGATCAGATAGTCCTGGAAATTTGCATAGCAAGTTGTAGTGCAGTATGCGATTGTAGTTGGGAAGATCAAAGGACAACAATTTGATCTTGTGCAGTGAACGGGTGAACGGTTTTGGCTTTGTGAGCTGTCCAAATTATTCCAAGTAGGTACTCATCTGGTTCATGAAGATTGTTTGCTTCACGAATGGGACAAGAAGTGATATATCTTTGAGATTTGTGAATTGTGACCCTATAAGTGGTTGAATTGTGCTGATTATCTGAGGGGGTTTTATGAGTTGATAAGTCAAACATATTGCAACAAAGTGTTATCATCTCAATCTCTCAACTATGAACTGTTGATGAGTTGAGTTAACCCTGAGGCGATAGCTCAGCTGGTAAGGAAGTATCCCAGGTCCGAGTCCCCTCAGGGCCACTGGAGGTTTTCCTGGTTGTTAACTTCAGGGCCCATGGGATTAGTCAAGCAAAGCTTGGACACCCATGTTATCTAAAAAGACTGTTGATGAGTTGATGATGGAACTTCCCCTCCCCGGAAAAGGGAAAAGGAAGAAAAGACCATTCTAGCATAGACTTGCATACCAAAGAGGATATAAATGATAACTTGAATCTTAATTCCACTTGAGAGATATTTGTTTTCCACCCCCATTTGGCATTCTATGACACTCCAATTCTTGGGAAAAGGGTGGGGGGGGGGGTCTGAAGTTTATCATGGGAATATCCCCTTTAGCAATATTGGCCGTGTTCAGAATGACATTTGCGTTTTCATCATCTAATGCACAAATTTTAATTTGGGTTTGTTCTTATTAGCCAGATCAACTAGTAACCTCCTATAACTTGCACTGTGCTTTGCAAAAACCATCAGATCTTCAACCGAGCAAGAAAATGAGTTGAATGAAGCTTTTTGCGCATAGGATGCATTCTAAAATCATGTAGCTCACAAACCATCTCCTTGGTCTAGACAAATACTCCATCACCATCACAAGGAAATTGGGATCACCTTGTCTCAAGTAGAGTTATTGAGTGGGTCAAGGCTAGACTAGGAAAAACAGGACCGAACCGATTGGTACTATTCGAAAAATCGGCCCAAATCCGATTCGGCTCCAGACATAGCCGACCCTAATTAGACCCGACCCAGAATGTTTGTATACTCATATGGATTCAAAGAAGAATAATAAGCATATTGACAGTAAGCCCGAATTTGACCCGAACCGAAGCCGACTTTATCATGGCATGAACCGATTATGACCCAATCCGAATAGATCCGAACGAAAACCGTCCCGAATGACCCGTTTACCAGGTCTACTCAAGTCATATAGTTTGCAGATTATAATTCGTGTTATTTTTGGTTGCACGAGCATGATACTTGGGTTGGATACTTGGATTGAGTAGAGTTCGACTAGATTGTTGTTGATGTTGTTCAGACTTCACCCAGGTTGGATTGGGTTTCAGGTTCTGCCCCACAAAGTCAAGCACGAGAGTATAAATATTTATTCTGTGGATTCAATCCACGAGATTAAATGGGTGCGTTTAAAGCTCGTAACTTTAGCACTTTTAAGTTGTTTCTACAAAATTGAAATAATATTTTACTAACTCTGCATTTTGGGTTTTCGGTCATTTTGAGTTAGATGTATTTGGGTTTTTGGTGTTTTGACTCCCGTTTATTTCGGTATCGGAGTCACTTTGGATCGTGTTTGGGTCAATTCGGGTTTCAAAAACAAAAGAAGGAAGGACTAGTTGAGCCTGTTACGAAGTATATCTTAGAAATGCATTATAAAGATGACTAACAGTATCCTATGGACTCCATTTGGTATGAAAGAAACATCCCCTCATTTGGATTTTGTTCTTTTTCTTTTTGGTGCTGGAAATGATTATCTCCTACCTCCCTAGACCTTTGTTTGGAACTTGGAAGGGACCTCGCTTGTTTTCATTATTAGAGAAACGTCTTTGTTGACTGGATTGTATTATTTATGCTATCTTCTCCCATTCTCCATTTGAACACCCTCTTGACAACATTGTAATCATCTCAGACCCCCAAGAGGGAATGGTTTATTCCTCAGAGAAAAAAGATGTTCCTAATATGGAGATAGTTCTAATAGTTTCAAATAGAAAACTTTGTTTCTCCTTCTCCAAATCTTGCTGAGCAATCATAACACATCATTAGTTATTAGCTATTACACTCTTGGGGTTGTGGTTGGCTCACATGGAATTTGTCTGTCTTTGCAGGTCACTAAACCTGGAACCATCAGAAGTGTAAGGTTATAGTATATGCTGCTGGCCTGTTTCAGTTGTGCCGTGACACTTGCAGTGTATTGCCTTCCTTGCCCTTAAACATTCTGTAGATCTTGATGACTTTTACCTTCAAAATAAATATCTTGTTCTCGGCATATAAGAGGTTGAGATTTGCATTGGATATTTCAGTGTGAAATAACATAAATTTTCCTGTTGTCCATTTCGATCTTCTGACCTACAATGTTACTGTCAAATTGACTGCTGTCTGTAAAGTAGTTCCAAATTCGTATTTTGAACTCATTTGAGATTGTCAGCCACCTAGAAAGTCCAGTTTGATTTTCTTTTTCTTTTTGTTGTTCTTTTTTTTTCGGGGGCTTGGACAGTGGGTTGGGCTGTCGGAATCATGGTAATGCATATGTCAATGTTACACGGACTCTTCATTTCACCTAAAGTACCCATGTCGGGCACTCAACACTCAGACATGGGTATGGACACTCGACACCTCATTTTTGGCCAAAAACATGCTAGAATTTTAAAATATTGCCGAGTCCGATACTTGGAGACGTACCCACGGGGTTACGTTAGATACTTCCAGCCGAGTCCATGTAACATACGTAGTAATACAAGGTCGGAGCTGGGGATAGCTCAGTTACTGATTATATTCTCCAAGCAGCATAGCTTGTCAGTTGGGGTTTTTGGGGTTATTAATAGTTTGTGTTATTTGGATTTAGCGTATCTCCTTTCTTGAGGGGCGCTTCTGTTGTGCTGCACAGGAGCGTCCAGTGCATTTTGTGAGCCGTTAGATCTGTGTTTTGATCTCAGCCCTTCATTTTATTTGTTGTTTTTTAACTTATTACTTGCTAGCTTACTCCACACCAAGTCATCTTATTTGTCAAGATGGTCCACCATACAAATTGACTGGTTTACCAAATAAAATTAATGATCCACCAAAAGTTTACATAGTACACCAATTCACCACACTATTACTTCATTATATCATCTACCCACTTATAAAAAAACTACCACTTGCTCCATGTAAGTCATATCTTCAATCTCAAAATTATTTCAGTCGTTTTGGTTGGCCAACTGATTTTTTTGGTGCACTAACCTATATGCGCAATTACTCCATATCATCAGTTTCTACTCCATCCCAACAATGAAATACACCATTTCATTATACTTTTACTTCGCCTTTCCATCTACCCAATTATAAAAAAACTATCACTTACTCCATCTAAGTCAAATCTTCAATCTCAGGATTATTTCTTTCGTTTTGGTCGACCAACTGATTTTTTTGGTGCACCACCCTATATGCTAAAATACTCCATATCATCGGTTTCTACTCCATCCCAACAATGAAATGCACCGTTTTATCATACTTTTACTTCGCCTAACCATTTATCCGATTATAAAAAATTATCACTTACTTCATGTCTCTAAATCGTTTACTCCAGTTCATCATGAAAATACACCTTATAGGCAAGTTTTCTACTCCAAATTACAAGTCATATTTTCAATTTTAAAACTATTTCATTTGTTTTGGTTGTTTTGGTCGACCAATTGATTTTTGGTGCACCAATTTTTTTTTTGGTGCACCAATTGAGCTTTTTTTTTTCATTTTTGTTGTTTCCGGTTACCAAAACCGGCTACTACCTTTCAAAATTCAATGCGCGTGTCTTACACACAAAAAATAAATGCGTCGGACCGTGCTGTGCAGCATAACAGAATTGGCCCTTTCTTGAGGCTCTCTGTAGGGTTCTACTGGCCTACTGGGTAATAAACTCTCTAGCCCTTGTTGCAGAAGTGAAGGAGTTTTAAGTTTGTGTGATAGGGAATAGTCGGAATACTGTCTCCTCTTCTCTTGATTATTGGTCTTGATGCTTCAGCCTTTTCCTTCTCTTGATTATTTGGGGGAGGGGGGGGGGGGGAGGAGAGGGGGGTAAGGAGATTGTTGTCATCCCCACGATACGTGGCTACGTGAGAGATAAATCAAAGGATCTGGGGGATAACAGATGGTAGCAATAGAGAAAGAATTGGCAAATAAAGCAGTGACATTACTAAATTGTATGAAACATAACCTATATCTTTTACATATGGTGAATTTATCAAAGAGCAAAAAGAATAGAAAAACAAAAAAGGAAAAGGGGAGGAAATAGTAGGAAACAAGGTTCAAGTGCTCTTTGTGTCTTTCCAGAGTTGAGGAACTAGCTGATTGACAATAGATCACCACTGCTCTGATCTTCATATTTGGTTTCGACATTCGATCGTGACCTCCTTGTTGTGACTTGTGACTCGTGAGTTGTGGGATCACATTGGGTTAGGGTTGTTGCATCTCGTACTCTCCCCACCCTTCGATTTCTTGTAGCATCTCTTCTGCTAATGCATCAAGGTTTAAAGCCACGGATTATATGATCTGTCAAGAACATAGCAGAGATAAGTTAGAATGCATTTTGAAGTTTAAATGAAGTGCATGGACGTGCAAAAATGTAGCTAATTAGTAGAAACTAATGTAGGAAAAGAGTGTGAGGACATAGAGAATGAAAAGAACTGGTTGGAGCTCCCTTCAGTCCAATGAGCGGGCAAAGAACAAGAACGCGGAAGGAGTTGCTCCCACACCATGCATCTGGCTATCAACTTGGCATTTCCATAATGCAAGTAAATGACCAAATATGCATGAGATGGCAGCTCTTTGCCGTGTCTCAACCCTCTGTATTGGACCTGAAGGTCTCTTTCTTTCCCTGACCTTGTATCTCCTCCTGCCATCTCTTATATAGGCTCCAAAAATAATAGCCAATTTATAATAGGGAATCTTTTTCATTTGGGATGTTTTGAGGTTTTGTGTGTTTTCGTTTGTGCATCTTTAGAGCTTTATTACTCTCTTGGTCATTACTACTACCCTAACATATACCTGTAGTTATACAGATAGTAATATAATGAAATGTGTATAATAATCAAGGGTGTTTTGACCTAGTGTATCAGGTCATAAAATTTGAGGGGTTATCTTATCACCATGTGAAGACTATATTTTGTTAAAAATGTATTGCAAATGATTTGATAATTCTATTTAATTTGATACCGGAATATGCTACTGATTTTATCCTGTTTTGTACTGATACCAAAAGATTTGCTGTATAATATGCTACCTTAACAACCCATAAATGCTAGTAGATACGATGAGTTTAGTGACATAATTAACGATATACTACATTCGTTACAAAATGTTCTTCCACTTTTCTCTTTAGTCCGTTCCAAAATGATCTTTTCATTTCCTTTAGTAGTACAGTAACATTTGAATGGTTGATATTATCTTTTGTCTTTTTAAGAAAATATCAACCACACAATTGTATTGTCATGGTATTCTTGCCAAAAGTAAATGGAAAGAACAATAAGGAATAGAGGGAGTGGCGTATAGGAAATTGGTCTTCAATACTCTGGAATTTCCTTCATTATTGCATCAATTCAGTTTGAGATAGTCTAACTTATGCAAGAGTTTTTTTCCTAGATTTCCATGTGAGATTAACTCATAGTAAAATGAGGTTATTATTTAGATAAATTAGGGTTACTTATTATGAGCAATGACTTTTACTTCACTACAACTCATGATCATCGTGTCATCGGTAGTTACGGTAAGACGACCTTCTTATATAAGTTTTGGTATGAATGAAAGATGAGCTTTACTCAAAATTGGAAATTAGCGTATATCTGTTACACAATAGAAACATTTTAAGTATATTATAATGATTTTATTGAAGTTCAGATTAACTTGCTGAAATTTGTTTAAAAGGAAATCAAAAGGAACCAGAGTGTTAAAGATAGGGATTCATGCATAGGACAGTTGCATGCTGAAGAATCTTATACGATTTTCTGTCTTATTGTATCAATTGGATTTCGATTGGATGTAGAAGGACATATTTTCATCATTCCAAGAATCCTTTATTTTCCATACTTGTACCCGTATCAATACTTTACCCATCTGAAATTTTATTTTGTTTGATATGCATGAATTGGAGGACATGGAGCTTTGCCTTTGTGTCAGCTCCTATCTCCTATGTTTCACTTCCAAGTTCCAAGGATTCATCTTGCTTCTTGCGAGCGAGTAAATGCCTTGTGCATGCAGTTTTATCCTAAACTTGTGAAAAAGTTAAATGTCAATATGGGATCATCTAAAGTAAAATGGTGAAGTATTTGGTGTAGTAACTCATAAGAACCAAAAAAGAAAAGGAAAAAAGAATTAGTTTTGGATGTCTATTGGAATTAATAAGTGATGTGGCATGATGATATTGATTTATTGGAGGGGATATTGGAGGGAAGTACTTTAGAGGATCCTCACTCATATATAGGACCTCAAGAGACAATCATGAATAGGATTAGATGATAAGGATTTTTCAGATATTTTCGGTACCCTTAGCTTAGAATCAAATTGATCAAATTGAAAAAACTAAATTTCACTAAACTGAACTGAATAGTAATGTGTGAGAGAAAAAATTGATTTACGACTAAACTGAACTCATTACTAAGGCTCCGTTTGATTTACCTGGATAAAACTGATCTGAACTGAACTAAACTGAACTGAACTTAATTGATTTTTTGAACTTGATCGTTAACCATTTAAAATTCGTCCAAACATAGTCAATATTGGACTTATTTGAAAGTATGTTTTGAGATCTTTCCGATAACATAATTTTCATCATGAAATTATTTCGGAATGAAAAATTATATGAGTAATAAAGTTACACATGAACTGAACTGGACTGGACTGAACTGAACTGAATTTAAGTAAAATTAAGGTGAATCAAACAGAGCCTAAGTAATTGGAAAAGAAAACATCGTTAAACTATTTTGATAGGAAAATGAGGTTGATACATTGAGTGTATTGTATATTCTTTATTTTTTTTTTTAAACTCGAAACATTTCGTGTCCTCGGTGTCATCTGAGAGTATAATGTTTTTAGTAAAAAAAATTAACATTTCCTCGTGTGAAATCAATGAAAAAATTATTTATTGCTAATTATTTAGATTTTTCATTGACCATTTGGATAACTACTGCCACGCACTCATCCTTTATTACTTATTAGGTTCTGTTCTAACTACTAAGTAACCCTTTATAACTGAGTTTAAGGCCCTGCTTAAAAACATAAAATCTGAGGACGTACTAGAATTAGTTAATTGCCTAACAAAATAATGACACGAGTAATGAGCTTTTGTTGCATAATGATGGAGTATTATTGATATGACAAGAGCAATGTGTTTGGACTGGAGAAACATGAATACACGCCAAAAAAGAACTGAAAACTAGTAGTACTGGGTATCCTCCGACCTCGGCAACCTCGAAAATATCCGTTGGTCTCTAAGGTTGTGGGATAATCTACTGCCATGATTCTCCTACAAGTGACAAGACTTGCTAGTTTGCTAGATTCACAAGTCATAAGGTACGATCCTAACTTGATTCTGATTCGCTCTGAGTTATGTTAGTCTGTGCAATGCAAACCAATCCCACTCTGCTTTCCCCGAAAGCCACACCAATTCCACTGCAGTAACATTACTAGGGGTGAACACCGGTCTGAACTGGAACCGGAAAAGACCGGAACTCGAAAAGATTTGAACCAGAATCGTGCAATTGAGGGATATACTATTGATTGCGCCTCCAATCATAAGATTAAACGTTTGATTAAATTGGTTCCAAAACAACTAGAACAAATTCATTTATTCGAGAAATTATAAATCGTTTAAGTGCTCATCAAACGGCTTTATCACTTGACGGTTGAACCTCTGAGCTTGGTGTCACAAGTTTTGTCTAGTGGTTTGTATTGAAGCATGAAAACATTGGATTTAGCCAACCTCGCTTGATAGTTTGACATATAAATATCTAATTCTACATCTTTGTGCCCCTTATGAACCAAACAATTGTTTAAGAATTGGTCGTGAAAATGACTACTATAGTTTGGCTGAATTGAATTATTTCGGACACTCTGCTTGCTCCAACGATGACCTCTCAAGACTTACTCTAATCTACTGAAATGAAATGTCTAATTAGAAATAAGGTGAATTGAATTTTTGACTTTTATGACATTGTCACTCATTCAAAACTCCTCAATATTAGGATCATATGGAACATGCATCGAGATCTTTTGATGAAACATGAATCATCTCAAATATATCTTGAAGTCAATTATGAAATCTATAAACTTTGAGTTATATTTATCTGAACTAAAATAAACTTGATGTATATAACAACTTGCATGATAGATTCTACATATATAAGCACTACCTGAGTCTTGCGAATCAACACAAACATATCCATCATTGAACTCTACAAAATACAACAATTTGTCATACTAAAAAAAACTTACAAGCTCGAATAATTTTATCCTTGAACTCTATAAATTAAATTAACACTAGTTTGCATTCAACTAAATTAAATAAGTTAAAACTCCCATTTACAACATTATTATTACACATGCCCAAAAACTTCTCCAAAAAAATTGTTATTTGTTGGGCAAAATTACATATATACTCAACATTAGTTATATATTGGTCATAAATTATTTAGTTATTTATTGAGGTAATTAGGGAAAGTGTGTCCTAGTCCTCCTTGTGCAAGGGACGTTCGCTTGACAAACCGTCCTTTCAAGCGCGGCCTTTTCTCAGCGTTCAATTTCCTAACTTCATACCTTATCTTCTTTGAAAACAATCTTGTTCGTCTCTTTTCTCTATATCTTGATACTCTTGCCTCTCTGTCACCATCTCCACCATCCACGTGTCCTCTCCCTCCCATCATCATTTCCCCACCTTGATGGAGAGCTCCATTTGGGCCTACAACTCCCTGCCAAATTTCATAAAAGAAGACAGTTATTTTCCTTTCCATCAAGGCATTGACTAAAAGATTTTTTTTTATTAGAACAAATTTTGTGTGAAACCGCCATATGATAAACACAAAAAAAATTTATAAGATGATTTTTTTATAAGTTTTTGTGAAATATGGGTTACTTTTCAATAGAACAAGAATCACTACTTACTAAAAAGGACCCTTACATTTCTAAATAATGATCCTATTATTTTGTGAGTTGGTCTAATACAAGACTTGCTGCAGTAGAAACTGTTAATACAATTTTACATAAAATGCTAGCCTCTCATCCTAAAACAAAGTATTTTTAATACTGGACCTTCACTATTTTGTCTTTTATAAATCAAAAAACAAAGTAAATTAAAGACTATGTTTCCATTTTAGAAAGTAATGAGTATAAGAATAAAAAATTTCCCTGCTGCTAGAATCTAAATTTCTGAACTTGTGTGATATAGTTTAATTTGTTGTTTTCTGCTTAATAATTTTTATCCTAATTTGATGAACTTGGAACTCTAATGAAGTAAAGATAATGGGCTAATGGCTATGGAAATGGCAATGCATGCATAAAAAAAATAGCTACTCCAAGCTCATTGAGAGAGCAATCTTACTATCTATGAATATCTAGGTTAATTAATAACACAAAAACTTATATGAGACAATCTGAAGGCGTCATGCTTGCTTGGTTATAGAGGCGGCCTCACCTCATCTTGAGGCTGCCTCATAGGAAACTTTTTGTATTGATTTCGTGGTGATTCTCTAAATATAAATTTATGAACATTAGACAGAGATTAACATCTAAGTCACAATGCTATGAAAAGATATATAAAAGATACAATAGGTAGCAATTGAATTGAAGGAGAGAAGAGGGAGTAGTATACCATGCAATTGGGCCAGCCATCATGGTCAGGATCGAACTCCGGCGGGCGTCCACTGGTCCACGGTGATGAACCAGCCCATGCATTAATAACCTCCTCATAATTTAGCCTAAGAAATATTTTCCTTTTATTTTTTGCCCCCATATTATTATTATTACTTTCCCTCTCTTCTTCATCCTCAATCTCCATACACATTCTTTTCTTCTCTTCATTTTCTTCTAGCCCCATCACTTGATCATATTGACCATAATTCACCTCAAAATTCAGTATCTCGCTAGCTGCATCGGTCGACCAATCGAATACATGGTCGCAATCCGCCATGTTATCATCTTCGATTTTCACTTCCCACTTCACCTCCTCCTCCTCCTCGACTTTGAGTACGTATTCGACATTTTTTATGTCTTTGTTATTAGTTAGGGGTAAAGTTGCGTACATCTGATCCTCCTCGTCGAGTTCTTGCTCAAGCAAGCTCTCAACATCAGCTGCAAACTCGGCGAGGTCATGATCATCTTCCCTAGGGATAAACCCGGGTAAGTTATCCCACTCATTTCGACCATCTTCATAACCTTCAAAACCAATCAACGAGATGTTGGAATCGTCATCAACTATGGTTGAGTTATGATTAAACTCGTTGTCGAGTTGTTCCACATCAAATGGATCGAATGTAGGAACACTAAAAATGTTCATTTGTTCTTCATTCTCTTCTTCAATTGACCCTTCATCGCTACTAATCTCGGGGACAATAGGCATCATTTGAGAATTATTATTCGGCTTATTGGCACGTTTATTCCCACGGGGAGTTCGGGGCTTCTTCGTGAAGCCCTGGAGCCATGTTGGCGTAGAGTCATCTGTATGATGAGTTTTATCGTCGTGGGCCGGCTTGAACGATGCAGATTCAAGCCGGACACGTTTGTGCCTGCCTGCGAGCTCGTTGGCCGAGTGGACCGACGAGTCGCAGGCATGGCAAAGGAACGCATCATCCGCCTGGCAAAACCACCTCGCGCGCCTCTTTAGACAACTTTCGCACGCTCGTGCTGTTTTACCGCCTATGGCGTTTGCTGTTGTTGATTTCTTTTGGATGATCATGTTGATTTTTGGTGAAGTGAGTTTAGTTTAATTTGCCAATTGGTTATGGCTTATGGATGGTATTGGGAGCTAAGTCAGTTCAAAAAACACGAAGAGGTAAGGATGAATGAAACAGTGGAAAAAAGAAAGCGTTAATATTTGAGTATTTATTAGGGCCAAAGGAAAGACAAGTGATGAACAATAATTGTATTTTTGAGAGGTCCCTTGATTTTTAACTCAAGCTCAAAGGTAACGTCTATTTGATTTGGACATGTTCTAAGAAAATACTACTTGATCTATATAATAGTATAATTATAATATAATGTGTGTTCTTTTTCACCAAATTGAATTAAACTAAATTTTAGTGAAATAATCGAATTGCACTATATTGAACTAATTAAAATAGTACTATCTGAGAGAAAAAAAAGTAGATTATTGAATTATTAGGGTGCGTTCTTTAGAGCTGAACTTATCTGAACTGAACTGAATTTATCATCACTGAACTGAACTAGACACCACTGAATTGAACACAACTTAATACGTGAGATAAAAAGTATGTTTCTGAATGCGACACCACTGACTGAACTGAACATCACTTAATTGAATAGGAAATCACTGAATTGACACGTGAACTGAACTGAATGACCGTATAATAAGCTTTAAAAAATGCACCTCCTTAATCATTAAACTGAAACGAAACAATTATAAAATAAATAAAAAACAACAAACTCATAATAACATGGCAAAAGGATGCACTTGTGTTAGTTGTGTATGAAGATAAAAGTTTCACCATCTTTGAACTGCTAAGCACAAGCTAAGGTAAGGTTTAGGCCCTTGCAATTTTTGTTAGTTTTCTATGGACAAGGATTTGCACTTTTCATGCCCCACCAAGGAGTAACATCTGAGAGCTGATTGGCTGAACCCATATGGGGTAATCCTATTTTCTGCAATTTGATTGGGTGTTTGATCAATTAGGAGATTCCTTGTGGGACCCATTACTAAGATAGATAGGGCATATACTCTAACTCCCAAGTGTCACACGGACAGTGATTGGTATACACTATGTGTAGTATACACAAAGTTGTCTAGTGTCTATCTCTCTCCTCCTCCTTGGGCCCTTTTTGAATTTTATGGGGATAGTATGGGTATTTGGAGTCTAAGGAGGAGGAGAAAGATAGACACTAGACAACTTTGTGTATACTACACACGGTGTAAGGTTAGCTTTTTTGGTGTCACACACCTTTGAGTAGGACTTTTAATGTTGAGTTTGTCTCTATTTATGATTGATTTATTCTTTGTGGACTTTAATAAAAGTCTTTTTGATTTGCTTATTTTATTCAATCATGTTTTTTTAAGGTCCCCTACATATTTTGATTGTGGACCTGTGTTTGTTATGTGGATTTTCTGCAATATGTTCCTGTCAATACGAACTGCCCCTTCTCTTGAATTCTTTTACAATTTACAGGTTTTAATAATAAGTTGAGATGATTATGAGCCATGCCATGTTCTTTGGTTCTGTTTTGGAATTTGGAGTGTGTAAGTGGGGAGTGTGAATACAATTGTTGTGACAATTCAGGGGAGGGAGGGAGGGAAAATGTGTGTTGTCTGTGTAGTTTAGTAAGTTCTCATGTTAGTAATTGGAACACGTAGAATGCTTTACATGCACTAAAACAGGGGACTTAGATCTCATGCACGGTAAAAGTATATATAAACAATACCAAAAGAAAACAGCTGGTTTGGGGTCGCGTGGGTTGGGGTCTTAGGACTAGACCTAGGCAAACGAGCAGGTCCCTTGTGCCCGATAGATGACCCGACCCGACCCATGTAGTAAGTGAGCCGATCCGCCTAGTTGCCCCGGGTCTAATTGGGACTTGGGAGTGTGTGGGTTATAAGTACGCCTATTCTTTGTCCAATTTAATATGGACTGTTTGAATGGAGATTCGTTTTTACAAAAAGAAAAGTACTACGCTTAATTTTGCTGAGGTCGATATTTCCCATGAAAAATTTATCTTTTTAAGTTTGAGCTCTTATTTTGTGGTGATAGTACGAAGTAAGTAGTAAGTTCCAAATATAGGTGACAATTGGGCAATTGGGGGGGTCAAGTTGGTTTTGGTTCACATCATTCCTACTCCAGTTAATTTGGGTCGTTATACATGAACGAAAATTCTATCAAGTAGAGTGGAGTAATCAAATGGATTGTGCTGGTTTCGGATTCCAAATTGCTTAAATTCTTACCTAATTTTACTCCTCTTATTGTTTTTTGGGTTTTATACTTACTTGGGCCTAGAAATGCATGTTTATATGCTTGAGAGTACATGCTTTTGAGCTTAAGATGGAATTATTGTTCAAATTGACTCTTATTTGATTAATTAGATAGGGAATCTATGAATTCTAGTTCGGGTGTGTGTTTGCTATCAAATCTAAGGAGTCAAGGTCAAAGCTTGACAAGTTAAGATTGTATTGTACAAAATGCTTTGATATTCTTTGAACTTAAGTTACTCAAATTAAATCTATAGATTATAAGTGTTTTTATTGACTTTGATAAGTGAATAAGGTAAATCTATAGATTATAAGGTTTATTCGAATTTTTTTCATTTCAGGCCTTTTGAATGATCAAAAAGTGAATTATAACCTTTAATTTTAGGCTTTTTCGGGCCCGATTAAGATTCTTACCCAAAATTTTTGACGGTCTATTGTAACTCATGAAGGCCCCTTGTATCCTCAGTACTCCATCAAAATCCCAAACTCAGTATTCCCCATGGTTACTGTGTTTCGACCCTAAGAGGGGTGTCTAGAAAAATGGCTATCTAAACTTAATTAATGTGTGCCCGATAACTGACCTTGGGGGCGTCCCATGCCCCCTAGGGATATGCAAAACAAAACAACTTTCGTTTCGAGTCCTCCAAAAACCCAAAAAAGTGTGGATTAACCTTCAGTTTTCAGATTCTCGAGGTTCAATTAAATTTTTGACCAAAATTTTTCGTGGGGTCTATTGTCAACCAGGACGGCCCCCCGTGTCCTAAGTAACCCATCAGAATTTCCGAACTTTTGTATTCACCCATGGTTAAGGCTTTCCGACCCATAGAATGGGTATCCATTAAAATGGTCATCCAAACTTAATATGCGCTTGAAAACTGACATCGGGGGCCTCCCATGTCCCCTACGGGTGACCCATTCGATATGGTGCGAAAACAACGACTTTCGTTCCGAAACCTCCGAAAGCCCCAAAAAACGTGGATTATAGTCTTCAATTTTCAGCTTCCCGGGGCCAATTGAGATTTTTGCCCAAAGTTTTTCAAGGGGTCTATCGTGACGCAGATTTGCCCCTCGTGAGTCGTGCCTCTAGTAAGCCATCAGAATTCTTGAACTCTATATTCACCCATGGTTATGATGTTCAGATCCTTAGAGTGGGTGTAAAGCAAAATAGTCGTCCAAATATAATATCCGTCCGATAACTGACCTCGGGAACCTCCTATGTCACCTAAGAGTATTCCGTGACATATGGGGCTAAAAAAAGAGCTTTAATTCCGGGGCCTCCCGGAACCCCAAAAAACGTGGATATCTAAGTTTTTTTACTTTCGAGGCACGACTGAGATTTTTACCCAATATTTTACGGGGGTTCTAATTTGACCTAAAACGGTGTCCCATGCCCCTAGTAAGCCATGTGAATTTCCGAATCCGTATTTACCCATGGTTACGGTGTTTCAACCCTTAAAGTGGATGTATCGTAAAATGGTTGTTTGAACTTAATATGGGGCAGATAACTGACATCAGGGGCCTCCCACGTCCCCTAGGGATGACCCATGCGATATGATGCAAAAAAATCAACATTCGTTTTGGGGCCTCCTGAAGTCCCAAAAATGTGGATTATAGCCTTCGCTTTTCGGCTCTCCGGGTCTGGTTGAGATTTTTGCCCAAACTTTTCCAAAGGGCCTATTGTGGCCCAGGACGACCCCCCATGCCCCTAATAAGTCATTCGAATCCCCGAACTCCGTGTACACCAGTGGTTGCGGTGTTCCGACCTTTAGAGTGTGCGTTTGGGAAAATGGGCGTATAAGCTTAATATACTTCCTGATCACTTACATGAGCGATCTCCGATCCCATGTCCTCTAGCCCCTAGGGGTCTTTTGTGTGATATGGTGCAAAAATTACACAAATTTTTTTTTCCGAAGCCTCCAGAAGCCCCAAAAAAGGTGAATTACAGACTTCGATTTTGTATTTTTCAGAGTCCAGTTGAGAATTTTGCCGAAACTTTTGATGGTCTATTGTGATCAAGGACAGTCCCCCATGCCCCTAGTAAGCCATTTGCATCATCAAATTTCGTATGCTCCCATGATTTTGGTGTTTTGACCCTTAGCAGAATGGGTGTCTAGTAAAATGAATGTCCAACCCTAATAGACGTCTGATAACTGAAACCGGGTGCCTCCCATGTTCCCTACCGGTGTCCTGTGCAATATGGTGCCAAAAAAAACAAGGATGCCCCAAAAAATGTGGATTTAACCTTCAATTTTTGGCTTCCTAGGGCTTGTATGTAATTTTTGCCTAAACTTCCCCGAGTTGTCTATTATGACCCAAGATGACCCCCATACCCCCGGTAAGCCATTCGGGTCCTCAAATTTCGTATCCATCCATGATTTTGGTGTTTGTCTCTTTAAAAGGTGTCCAGTAAAACGGTCGTAGAAGCCTATAAAGGAGCCGATAACTGAACCTTCAGTCCTTCTAGGCCCCTTTGGAATATCCCGTGAAAAATGATGCAAAAATGTACGACTTTCATTTGGGGCCTTAGAAACCCAAATATATGGATAGCCTTCAATTTTTCACCTTTTCAGAGTTCGGTTGAGATTTTTGCCCAAATTTCTACAGAAGATTTATTGTGACCCAAGACAACCCAAGTGTCAACCGTAGGTTATCCATATCCTCGAATTTTGGATTTATACACCTATGACATGTACTCTTAGACAAGGCCTTGGGACATGATACATGGTCGCGTAGGACATGGGACACATTCGCTGGGACAAGGGGCATAAGATAGATGCGTTGGGCATGGGCGTTCTATCCTCCATGTAGCTCGGAATGAATTTTATTATCGCAAGGGACTTCGCCTTCATCAACCGACTTCTCCTTTTACTTAGCACTTGGTGCTTTCACCCACACAACTTGTTGATCTATTGTGTCCCTTGTCACCTTTCTCTATTCCTGCATTTGCTGACATAGTAAGAGTTGCAAATTTGAAGGGGAGAGAGACGAATCTAAGCAACTAGAGCTGAATATAATCTCAATCAATTGTGACGAAGTTAAGTGCCTTATCACTCTTTGTCTATCTCCCTCTCTTTTTGTGTGTGAAGTAAGCTCGACTTCATGACTATTAGAAATCATAATAGGATAAACGTACATAAACGATGCATTAATATATAGTAATAAATTTAAAAATTTAGACAAAAGAAAACCCTAAAACTAATACATCACGTTAAGTGTCAAACTAATTATGCATTAAAGTATACTTATAAGAATGAATATAGGCAACCGAAACAAGTTAAAATAGCCAAGTAAAGCTCGAAGTTAGCTTGACCATAGGAGATCAATGAATGGCTAGAATAACGCTCTAAGCCTTGTTCTCCTTGTTGATTAGATGAGACAAGTCCAACTGTAGATGGAGATAACGGTCCACATGAATTAGATGAGACGTTTGAACGTTGCCATGGTAAATTGGGGGAAACAACAATGCCACTATTATTTACACCTGCAACGAAATACAAGAACAATTCCATAATTTAGTAACTAAGAAAATTAAATTGGAAATTTCGTGTATAATTTTTGTTTTTATTTGTTTTACCTGAGCATTGAATGTGAGACTTTACCAAGCTGTATGTATTTACCAAAAGAAAGATGAGTTAATGTCCAACATAACATCTAGAAATAATTATTTATAAAATATTTTATTGTAAAGTAAAAGTATATAGGTAATATAGTACTGAAAAATAAAGTGTAAAGATTTTAATGGACCCGAAAAAGTATATGTTACCTTTTAAAAATTTTGTCACCAGAGGAGCCACGATAAACGCAATTGGTGACATTGCAACCACTTGTAGTAGGAGTTTCAAATACTTGGCCAATTGATAAATTAGAATCCTTACATTGCAAATGAGAACAAGAAGTCCCAATTCCAGAAGTTAAACACTGCAAACTGACAATGCAAATTCCCCAAGCATCAAGGATATATTATTAGTCAAACGTACCTTCAGTTTCAGTTAATTGAATGAACTGAAGGCTTAATTGAGATAATCAAATTTTCTTTTACTGATTGTAAACACAAAGGTTTATGAGTATATAAGTCAAGTTGTGCTTACTTGATGTCTTCACAGCTACAGATAATACAGTCATTTGCGCGTAGGGCATATGTATTATTAGGGACAATCAGAGTATCGTTGTGCCATTCTAGATTTGCAGATGAACACGCTGCAAGTAAACAGAGAGAATCCATGGACATAAATATATAAGTTCTTATAATAATATTGTGTTCGATCATGTAAAACAAAATTATTAAATATGCATGCAACAATCTCATGAGTGAACTAGACAAAATTGGAACTTTTTTTTTTGTTTTTGGGCAACTAAAATTGAAACTTTAGTTGAAAGAAAACCTTCATATGAATTAAGGTCCTAAACTTTTTTTGCAACCAATATTTGATGTATATGTTCGCACATTATTGGTCCATGAATTGCTCATAAATATGTAAATGATTAATTTCGATAAAGTGAAAATTTTTAACAAATTGGGCCTTAATTCAAGTGAACACGTATAAAATAGTTGAGGTTACAACCCGAAATCAATTGACAATGAACGGATAGAGTAACTCACTAAAGAGGCAGATCTACCACACTACATATAATTAATAGTTTCCGGACGTAAAATTAAGTTACCAACCTGGCAATGGGATGGCCAATATATCCCCTGGATCAACATTGAATTGAGCAAGTTCATTAACATTCTGCAACTCATGAATTGTAGTCCCATATTTAGTTGCAATGCTACTTAGCTCCTCTCCTCTTTGCACCACATATGACATATACACATAAGGCAGCCCATTATTAGTATTACCAAAACAAGTGCATGGCATAGGAACCATTATCTTACGTCCATCAATAAACCCTTTAATCTTGCTATTAACACTCCTTATTTGCTCACCACTAATCAACCCTCCAAACCCATCGGATATGGAGTCAAGAGTATCCGGTGCACGAATCGTGTAGGTCACTGGAGCTCGCCTGATGCCACTAATACACGAACACGACACGGGCACCTTCATGGTTGAGCCCTTAGGGTAAATTTGGTTGCCTGGCCATGGTTGTGTTGGATCAAGTGAATTAGAGCCTAAGAGGGATGAGATGTTGACCTGGAAACGAAAGGCGATATCGGATAGACTCAAATCCCATGGGAGAACGTAGGAGAGGAGAGAAAAACATGAGTCTGAGGCTTTGCATGGTTCAATTACTGATTTTGCTTGTGAGAAATGGAAGAAGATGAAGAAATTGGGAAGAAGTATTATGAGAAGGAATATAAAAGGTTGAAGTTTTGGTTGTGGCATGTTTGGGTTAGTTGTTTATTGTACGTATAGGCTCACGAATTTGGATTGATAGAACTAGCTAATTGGTAAGCTTATTAAGTCTTACGGGGCCCAACATGGTTGGAGATGTCATCTAACTCCAGCCAAGCAACTACCGAAGGTCCAAAGTTATTAATAAGGATGTTTCAAGGAGTTAGTACTTGCTATTATTGATGTGCACTATAAATTAGATCAGACCAGCAACACATGCATGATGGCTGTTATTTTCCATTTAAAGGTAAATAAAGGCACTTTAAATTGTGAGATAGTTGAATCGGGAATTTAAGTCTATTCTATATGTATGTTCATCAAGACGAAATTTAAACCCTTAATTTTAAATTGGTTAAAGTTGGATGAGAACTTTTACAGCTTATTATAAAATTCATGTCGAAAAGTACTTTTATAATAATATAATATATAAATAGAAAGTAATATAGTTTAAAAAAAAAGTAGTGATCAAAATTTCAATCCCGAAAACGAAATTTCATAAAAGCAAGGGGAGTAATGATTTAAAATGGAACTAACGTATTTATTGTTCATTAATAATGCAATCATGATCAAGTTCCCAATTTCCAAATTCACGTGGAGATCGTCACCTAGTTTAGTTGTGCAAAAGAGTAATAAGGTTGAATACCTAACCTATTGGACCCAAATAAATTAACATAGCTTCTTTCATTTTCCCACCTATTCTAGTGCTAATTGCCTAGTGGAGTAGTGGTCCTCAGACTTTTGTATTATTAAACTGAATAAAATTAAAATGAACTAAACTAAATTACTATTTTAAAAATAGCATGGTGAAAAACAAAAATTTAAGATCTTATATTTTATAAACCTTTAGTTTAGAGATAATTGGCGTATTTTTTTAAAGTGATAATAGTTGTAGCAGTAGTTAGTCGTAACCATAATTCTTAAATCCTAATTCACTGTGGAGATTCAAGCTATAATACACAATGATATGGAATACATAAATTCGAATTGTTTTTAAGCCTTACAAAATCTAAGCAGTTTTAGATGTTACCAAACTTATGAGTCATGGAAGGCAACTTCACTAAGACTTCTAACTAAGAAAAGGGAATTCGTTGTATGATGTAGGAAATTAAACCACAATTGACATAGACGTACATTGACGCACAAAGTTTAAAGTAGGATCTTAAAGTGAAAATAAAGATACTCGATGGTGGATATTATGAAATGTTCGAGTAATATATGAATAAAATATAGGAAATATATGTTTTAGGTTTAAAACGTCATCCATGGTGCTCAAATAAGACTTGAGACATTGATCTATCATTTAACTTGTTGCAAAGCTATAGGGTAATGGGTATACCCAGTTGTATCCATTTATGTCTTACATACACGTGGGACCTAGATGTATGGGCCCTCTATTGACATCATTTAATGAATTGTGAGAGATGGTTGTACCCAAATGAGTACAACTCCAAACACCCAAAAATTTAAGGTTAAACACAAACGAACTTGGAGATTCAAGTATATGACCGTTTTGACATTTTCTAACCCGATCCGACCTAAGTCCTAAACGATATTTGCGACACAATGTTATTCGATCAAAGTAACAAAAGCTCGAGCAAGTGCTCCCAACACAGCTGGTGCGAGACTCTCTAGGACTTGGGCAGTGCCTGGATTTGAGGATGCTCATCCCCTCTCCCCCCTAATATAACAGACTATAAATCAGGGCGGCCTAGTCATCTACCCCGACTCAAAAAAAAAGAAGTAACAAAAGCCCGATTACAACCCGACCCAATCCAAAATCCAAATGTCTCAATTTAAAGCTGGCCCGTTCCCCGTTTGCCGGGCCATAATATCAAAGGCATTCAGATTTCGGCGGGGAGTATACTAATGAAACTTCCGTTTCCTTTTTCTGTACCCGTTTTGTTCCCTTTCTCGCCGCAGATGAAACTCAAACTGTCGCGATTTTCCGTCAATAAAAGAATCATGAACAACGTCCACCGTCAGAACCGCCCGTCACCGGCGGGTGAACCACCGTCCCCTATCGACGAACGACATTCAAAGGCGTCGAAACATTCTAATCATAAAACCAAAAAACGGAAAATTTGTTTATGAAGAAGTAGAAACCCTAACCCTAAAACGATGTTCTGTTCACTGCAAATCGAGTTCGAAGAACTTCAAATCAGCTCTATCTTCGTATCAGAGTCACACGAAGTATGATTTGAAGGATTCCACATGTAGTCATGTTGGTAGAAAGTGGACTTACTCTGATGAAGATTGCTCTGATTTTAGAGGTATTTTGATTTCAACTTGCTTAATTTAATTAAGTTTTTATTTATTTTTTGTTCAGTTGAGTTCATTGTGATTGCGCGATTGTGTAATGGGTTTTAGTGGCTTTAAATCGTGTTTGAGTTGAAATTTATACATAACATTCATCTGTTTGTTCGATTGAGTGATCATTGGTGGTTTATTTTACGAATTGAAGTACAAGTGATTAGTTTTTTGAGCTATAATTGTATGTAATGTTGATATAGTAACATGAACTTGGATGACTATTGACATTGTGGCAACTTGGACCAGCACATGTTTATTGTTAGCTGAAGGAAGAATGCCATTATTTGTAAAAGACAAAGCTAGAGTTTTTATTTTAAATTCCAGCAACTCGAGTATCCCATACATAACATGTTAAGAATCCATTGCCAGAGGATCCAATTGGATATTTCGCCTAGGAGTATTGATAGTAGTGCAATTATAGAAGAAAAAATCATATCACTCGCTAATACGGTGCCCACAGTATTGGCACTATGTTGCGGCTGAGAATGAGTAATTGCGTATGATCATGGGTCATGAACGATAGATGGAAGTGTATTTTGAGTTCCTTCTAGGTGAAAGGTATGATAACATCTAAATTTTAAACCCTATTGTCACTAACTAAGTGCAACACAGGCCCATGCAATCACCATTGAGATAAGGGCTCCTAGCATGATCACCTTTTGGGCTGCCTCATACACATTACCTGTCAGGTTGCCTTACCATTGCCTTGTAAAGTGTAACTTTGAAAAACAAGTTTTATTTTCTTCTTTCCGCTATGATAATGCATGAAGAACTTAATGGAAGAAGTTCTCTTAATTTTTTTATGCTGTCAGGTTTTAGCAAATTGTAGATCTATTTACTACATTGTTAAGTCTGGTACTTTTAACTTGTCAAAAAATTTCACCAGTACACTTTTGACCAAATTTTAAATGATCTTTGCCACTTATATAGACTTAACTATAAATTAGTCTAGAAAATAATTTTCCAGTCAGTTGTCCAGAATTTATAGGGATATAGTTAAAATTGATCTTACGCCTACTATTCTGAATTTTGTTTGAGCACTAAACTTAATAATCCAAAAACTGTAGGTATAGGTCTGATATTTGCAAAATGCATAGGATACATCACTATACATAATACATGTATCAAATTTTCATTTATCTACTCTCCCTCCATAAGTAAGTTAACTTAAGTACTCATATTGTAACACTCCTTTAAATTTACAATTCAAGTGATTTTACCAAAATCCTTAAATTGGAGAGTAGTGTTTTCGGATGAAGAGTGGCACATGCAAGGGATCACTATCTAAGTGAGGGGTATTTTTGTAAAATAATGATAATTTATTACTATGTTAAAAATAATGCTATCATTGGACATCCTAAAGTAGAAATAGTGACTCTTAATTTCTCAACGAAGGGAATGATTTTTAGTTGATGATTCTGGCATATGATGCTTTAAAAGCTGATATGGGACTTTATGAGCCAACAAGGTGACTACGTGAGCAGTGGAACAGCCCAAAAATTTTGTTATGAGGTTAATGTTGATCAATTTAGACAATTATAGATGGAATTGCATAAAGTGATTTTTTTTGCACATAAATTAATCTGAAAGCATGGGGTCAATGTACCCAATGTTCTATATAGTGTAGGTCCACCCAAGTATACGAGGGGAGTGTGTACTGAAGGTGTATTTGCACCTAGATCCAGGGTTGAAAATAGGGAATACTATTCCCTATCGATTTGCCTACTAGATGATGTTTCTAAGCATTTATATATTATTATTAGCCAATTAGGTAGGAAGTGGGTCTAGGTTCACGATAAAGGAGAGGAGCCAAAATTGTTTTGCGTCTCAACTCCCTCACTCCAATATATTTGTTCATGAGCTAGGTATTGATTTGGAGCCATCACATGAAAAATATCCTGAAGCATGACTTTGATGTAGCTTGAGTGGGAATATTGAAGGTTGATTTCACTTTCGTATCTTACTTTTGTCTATATCAGTAAATTTGTGATGTCAACTAGTTGCGGGATCTTACATTGTTTTCAGAGTTTTCCTTTCTCTTAGAGCCTTTTCCAGTGGAGCCAAAAGCTGCTCTACTTTTTGGCTTCGGAATGTAATGGAGTAAAGCAAAATGGCTCATAAAACTGTCGGCACTTCTTATTTATTGTGAAGTTGCCGATGGTCGTCGCTCTTCGGATCTCGGGTCAAACGGAAACAGCCTCTCTGTGAGACTCTCACAGGGGTAAGACTGCGTACAACTGACCCCCCCTTACCCTGCCTAGGCGGGAGCCTCTTTGGAGGCACTGGGGTAATGTTGATGTTGATGTTAGAGCCCCGTAATCTGTGTCAATGATACCTCTCTGTGCTCAGTAATGTACATTGGCTACACATGATACATTTATTCGTGCTTGGTGTGTGACTCTTCTGGCCATCTATTACACACCTGTAACTTACTCACGGGACTGACTTAGGGATAAGTTGTAGTTACTTTTGGGATACTCTGGGGGGCTTAGTTCAGTTACAGATTTTCTCTCAGTTGCAGACTTGTGCTGCTTATAGTGTTAGCAATACTTAGAAAGCAGTTCTCTGCCAGTAGCCTGCTCATGAACCGCAATTCACACTCCAGTTATGTTTTTGGTTCAGAGAGAAATTTCAAGCTTTGTTGGGCCAGGTAATGTACTAAAATAAAAGGACTATGCTTAATCCATGAGTTTGCAATGCTGGCAGACATTATTGCTTCAATTTTATTGAAATACTCTAGCATTTTGAGGACCAAGGTTGTGTGTCCTCTGTTACTAACGAGCATCTGCTGGGATAATTTTGTGCAGCTGTGTTCCTTATGTACTAGTTTTTGATCAGATTACTATGTAGATCCATCTTTAACAATGTTACTCTGTTTTGTTTATTTTCTTTTACCACTTCTTTTGCAGATTAATTTTGGAAATGATACAGTCAATCCCCTTTTCTCCATCTAAACCTTTGTTTCATTCTTCAGATAAGCTTGTTGTAGTTTCCTACAATATTTTAGGTGTTGGAAATGCATCAAAGCAAATATTCCACACAAGTTTATGGGTTGGGACCATCGGAGGACACTTATATGCAAGGAGTTAACTCAGTATGATCCCAGCATCCTATGTTTTCAGGCAAGATTAATGTTCCTTGTGTTCCTTGTCTGCATAATATGCTTTATTAATGCACAGCAAGTGCAGTGAAAGTGAATATGTATAACACTTAGGAATTTAGTCATCTTCGTACTGAGTATTGAGGATCTTATCTTTTACACCTTGCTTATGAAAGTGCAACCTTTCTAAAGGTCATGGTATATTCTTTTCCTTTCAAATCATCATGTACAATAAATTATAATCGTTAAAATCAAAGCACTTTTTCATCTATCGAGATCACGAAAGTCATATGGTATCTGGCCAGCTTCTCTAGGAGAATAACTACCTGTACTTGCGGTGTTTTTATTTCGCCACCTTTTCTCATCACTTTTCCGCCTCACCAAAGACGGAAGATTTTCGTTTTGTACATTATTACTCCCTTTAAAAATCGATCTTCTTTTCAGCTGTTCTTCGCTGTTGTGGGAAATCAAGATGGTTATAATCAGGGTTACCAAATTCTCTCATACCCCCAGCGAACTGCGAACTGTACTCCACGTACTGTTCGCAGTTCTCCAGCGTACTAGTACTCTCGATGTTGTGAACTACTAGTAGGCCAAAAGCAGTGGCCAGAATTAGACTTATTTCATCCATGGTTTCAGCCAGGGAACATCTTTTAGTTTACTTTTCTACCAGTCTGTACTATTTTTGCCTTTCATTCTTTATCCCTTCTTTTTATGTGACATAAATCCTCAAAAATTAGCCCATTCCAGATAAGCAAACTAGTCCTATGTAGTACCCCTAGGGAATGCAGTTCTCCGCGAGGAGCGAACTGCGAATTCGTACTACGTTCTAGAACTGAGCGTATGGCGAATTTGGCAACCCTGGTTATAATCTCTGCGTGTGATTGCAGGAAGTTGATCGTTTTAGTGATCTGCATGATGTTCTCCAACAAGATGGATTTAAAGGTGTTTACAAAGTATGTGTTATGCATGGAAGGTCTTTGTATTAACGATTGTAAAAAGTTGCTTTTGTTTTGACATCATAACAAAACGCGCACACTGGTTTTGTTAATGTAGGCTCGCACCGGAGATGCCTGTGATGGATGTGCCATATTTTGGAAAGATGAACGATAATGAATTGACATGTCATGTCTTATATGGTTCCATATATGAAATAGGTTGTAGATAGAAGAAATGGGCTTGGAGGGGGGGGGGGGACTTTCTAATGGATATGGTGACATGACAATTAGGCAGTAGCAGTAGCACTAGACGCTTCATGACGCGTTGCGTTTGTCTCCGGCGTAGGGGGTCGGTGCTTGACCCGAGGTGTCGTGGGTGTCCGACAATGATGGTGCACGACTAGACACTACTCGGCGCTCGGCGCCTGGTGGCGCTTCATGTCGCGTCGCTTGCCTTCCTTCGCCCACAAGCATTTTCTCAAGCAACTACCCCCTAAAGAGTCTTATAAGGTTTAGTGGTTTTGATAGGAGTAGACATGCCTAGTGCATAAGTTAACTTTCGTAATGGAGTTTTTGAGAGTTTGGAGGATTATTTTCCAAAAGTTTCACCTCAAACTTTTCAAGTATATTATTAAGTTATGGAAAAACATTTTTTTTAAAATTTTTCACACAAGGCAGCTATTTAATTTAATTTTCAATTGAAAAAATACATTGAAAATAAAATAAAATTAGAAATCACTTCAAAAAGTTCGGGAAAAATTATGAGACCTCACTATAATAGCAGAGAGGGCTTGGGGGTAGGTTTGGTGGCACGGGGTGGTGGGGAGCCATGCTCGGAACCAAAAAACGGGGGATTAGCCTCCGATGTCCCTTTAGGGGCCCTTCCAAGCCTACTAAGGACTCGATAACCTACCCCCGGGGCGTCCTATGACCCCCCAGGTGTGTCCCGTGTCATGTGGTGCGAAAATATAAACCTTCGTTTTGGGGCCTCTCGAAAGCCTGAAAAACGTAGATTATAGCCTTCGTTTTCGGCTTCCCGGGGCCATGTTGCCATTTTTGCTCAAACATTTCCGGGGAGTCTATCATGACCCTAGAGGACCCTCGGTGCCCCGGGAGGGTCATGCGGATCACCGAACTTCGATAACACCATGCCTTTAGTGTTCAAGCTCTTACACCAGTGTTCCGTAAAACGTCTTTCCAAGCCTATTAGGGACCAGATAAGCGACCCCGGGGGCTTCCTATGTCCACTAGGGGAGTCCCTTGCAATGTGGTGCAAAAATATCCACCTTCATTCCGGGCCCCTCGGGAGCCAAAAAAACATGGATTATATATCCTACGTTTTCGGCTTCCCCGGGACCGAGTGCCATTTTTGCCAAACTTCTCCGGGGGGTCTATTATGACCTTAGAGGACCCTCGGTGCCCCAGGAGGGTCATCTGGATCCCCGAACTTTAATATCTTCTACATTGGTGTTTCGTAAAAACGCCCTTCCAAGCCTATCAGAGACCTGTTGACGGACCCCGGGGGCCTCTCATGTTCCCTACGGGTGTCCCTTGCGATGTGGTGCAAAAATATTCACCTTCGTTCCCGGGACCCCCAGGAGCCAAAGAAACATAGATTATAAAAGCCTACGTTTTCGGCTTCCCGGGGCCTGGGTGTGATTTTTGCCCAAACTGCTCCGGGGGGTCTATCATGACCTTAGAGGACCCTCGGTGCCCCGGGAGGGCCATGAGGATTCTTGAACTTCGATATCACCCATGATTTTGGTGTTTGGGCCCTTACACTGTCGTTCCATAAAAACGTCCTTACAAGCCTATAAGAGACCCGATAACGGACCTCGAGGGCCTCCCATTTTCCATAGGGGTGTCCCTTGCGATGTGGTGCGAAAATATCCACCTTTGTTTCGGGCCCCCCCGGGAGCCAAAGAAACATGGATTATAGCCTACGTTTTCGGCTTCCTGGGGCCCTGTTGTCATTTTTGCCCAAACTTCTCCGGGGGGTATACCATGACCTTAGAGGACCCTCGGTGCCCCGTGAGGGTCATCTCGATCCCCGAACTTTGATATCACCCATACTTTCGGTGTTCAATGTTCGGCTCTTACATTGGTGTTTCGTAAAAACGCCCTTACAAGCCTATCAGGGACCTGTTAACGGACCTTGGGGGCCTCCCATGTTCGCTAGGGGAGTCCCTTGCGATGTGGTGCGAAAATATCCACCTTCATTCCGGGCCCCCCCGAGAGCCAAGAAAACATGGATTATAGCCTACGTTTTCGGCTTCTCGGGGCCTGAGTGTCATTTTTGCCCAAACTTTTCGTGGGGTCTATCATGACCTAAGAGGACACTCGGAGCCCCAGAAGGGTCATCACTATCCCCAAACTTCGATATCACCCATGCTTTCGGCGTTGGGGCCCTTACATTGGTGTTCCGTAAAAATGCCCTTACAAGCCTATCAGGAACCTATTAGCTGCTGACCCTGGGGGCCTCCCATGTTACCTAGGAGTGTCCCTTGCGATTTGGTGCGAAAAATCTCACCTTCGTTCCAGGGTCTCCCGGAAGCCCAAAAACCATGGATTAGAGCCGTTGATTTTCTGCTTCTCGTGGCCTGGTTCTCGTATTTGCCCAAACTTTTTCGGGGTGTCTATTGTCACCTTAGAGGATCTCTAGTCCCCCGGGACGGTCTTACGTGTCCCCGAACTTCGATTTCACCCATAGACATGGGATATGGGACATGGCACTCGGTGGATGCTGGGACATGGGACATGGGCCCGCTCACTGGGCGCTGGGACGACAAGGGTGCCGTCATGGGTCATGGTGTTGTTATTATTATTACTCTATTATCTTAATGCGAATTCATTAATAACATATAATGGCTGCGATAAAAGTTGTCATTGACATCTTGACATGATACGACGAAGAAAGGGATCAGGATTCTTTTTGTTCAAGTATTGCGCAAATATGTGTAGACACCCTTTCAGTAAATCAGTACTGGATACGGTGAAGAAAATTTTCGAAATGTGACTGGGTAGACATCTTTGAAATGCTGATCAAACATGCCTAGGTGCACTTCAATTGTTCTCTTTCTGTTCCTTAGGTTAAGGGAATTCGATGAAGATAATTAATTCATTAAGTCTTTCATTTCTTATATCAAATCCATAGCAGGAGTTTCAACTGGTATCAATGCATCTTTAGCTCTTCATTTTGCAAATAGCTTAGTTCCTTTGAGAATCTTGTTTTGGTAACTTGGTGCCATTTTTATCACCTTGGCTGTTCTTCTTTCACTTGGTGTTATCTTTTGTTTTCCTTTGGCGTTGAAATTTGATGCTTGGGACACAGGTTTACTCTTCTTCACGAGGAAAATATTGAGTTTCGAAGCTTTGGTCTGCGTGACAATGTCGCACAATTTTGTGTTCTAAAGGTATGTTAAGCACCAGAAGTTTCTCCAATTTTGTGCTTGGATACCCATGTTATTGGAAAAAAAAACTAAAATGGCGATTATGTGCTAGACCTGCTAGTGGATGAACTCACTACCAAGACTGAGAAATAACCCTTGTGTCTACTCATCTTTGTTACAGATGAACGGGGATCGGTTGAACTCTGATCTGAATACATCAAAAGCGGAGTAAGTTCTGTGTTTGATTCCTATGATTGAATATAAGTGCTATATTACTGTCTACTGCTATCCATTTTTTCTAGATAAGAAATATTTTATTAATGAATCAATGAAAGAATACAAAAAGGTGGAAGACAAGAAGTCCTCAAATAGAAAGCAATAACATATCTACAAGTCCCGCCACTGTAACTGGACAAGTGTAAGGGGGACACCCTTGAAGGCCCCAGCTGCCTTTGCCCAAAGTGATACCAAATAAACAGCGTGATCCGAAACATTGTCAACTGTTTTTCCAGACGCAGAAAAAATCCTTGAGTTCTGCTCCATCCAAATACACCACAGAATAGCGATGGACGCACACCTCCAACACAACTTACCCTCCCTCCCTTTCCGACCAGCAGCAAAACGCATCTGTATAAACTGTCCCAAAGTAGCCGGGGTCGCAAAATGCTCCCCCCCAGACAACCTATCCCACAACAGCCTAGCAAAGTCACACAACACAAACAAATGTAATCTGTCCTTACAATCATGGCGACACATTACACATAAATTCGGCGACAAACACCGTCCAGGCCTCCGCCTCTGCCTCATGTCATGCGATTCACCCTGCCTAGCACCAACGTCCACACAAAGGCTCGCACCTTTAGAGGAACTTTAGACTTCCAAATGTAAGTAGCAAGAGGGAAGTGGGGATTGAGATGGAAGAGTAAGTCGATGCAGGAAAGACTTGCAAGAGAAGACATCAGAGGAGTCCCGTTCCCAAGTCTGGGAATCATCCCTTGGGATGAGAAGAGTAGTGTTTAGGACATTTAGGAGAGAAACGAGTTCCTCCATCTCACGATCATGCGGAGCTCGGCGTAAATGAAGGTCCCATGAGCCACCGGCATCGGAATAAAAGTTTGAAACCGGCACTTCATGAAGCGTGGACAGCCGAAAAACCCGAGGATATGTGGGATTTGGTGGCGCTTCATTGCATTCATGAAGCGTGAACTGTCTACTGCTATCCATTTTGGTGGCTGGAATTTTCTGAACTGAGTGCTTCTTTAGTTAGCCCCACATTTGGTTATTTTTGAATCATAGATTATTTTGATATAATTATCTGAGAAATGTGGTGTTCTCAAATATAATCTAATACCGGAAAGATTTTTCAGCAAACTTGTTCTTGTTGGGTTTCTCGTCAGGGTTCCTTCATCTATGGCTGGAAAGAAGTTGAACACTTAGGAGTTAGGATGTAAGTGATATACCATGCAGTAGAAGAGGATTAGAGGAATGGTAACAAGTGCTTAATCAGGAAAATTACAGTATCTTGCTCTGGATAGACCAGTTACTTAAAGATGTAATATGTCTCAAAGCTGTCTAGCTGTAGGTTTGTTACAAATATGGTCTCTTAAAGAGTAAACTTGATTGTACGTGATTAAATCTTTAGTATTTCGCGACAATTTTCTTCATGAACATAATGTTGACTTGAGCAAATTGAGCTTATATTTTTAGTTCAATCTGACTCCATCAACTTCTCTCTTTTTGAGATTCTTAGGCAGTCTGAAAAATTAACTCTGATATAATTTGCTATTTTAGTTATAATCTTCTCTGGATCCAAACTGAACGCGACATACTTGATTAGCTATTTAGTTGGTGCAGGTGCATGTCAATGCTTCTTTAGTTTGGTCTTGATATAGCTCATTAGCTCTTGACTTCCACATGGTTCAGACGTGAGACATACATGTTCCTACAGGGTTGCTACATCTAGAAGTGTAGTTGTTGGAAACATACATGTGCTTTACAGCCCAAATCGCGGGGACATCAAGCTAGGGCAGGTACTCTATTTAATTTTTTAATGAAAAAAATCCAACATATAGTTCCTGTTTATTCCTCGTTAAAGCTTGATTATTTTTTTTCAATCAATGATCTATGATGCTCACGCCCTTTAAATTAAATGTTCCAGATACGTATATTTCTGGAGAAGGCCCACAGATTGTCTGTAGAATGGGGTGGGATTCCAATTGTACTTGCTGGTGACTTGAACAGTGTGCGTCACGTATTTTGCAATTTGACAACTTGAAGTTGGTTCAAGGTGCCTACTGCCTAGTGTAGCAATTCAGTTTCTGATAGAAGTGTCTTTTTGCATTTCAGAGTGCGCTATATGAGTTTATATCCTCTGCAAAGGTGAGTAGCACTCTCTTTTGACTGAAATATTTTTAATGTAATACAATTATGCAAAAAACTACATCTTTTATTAGAAAGTCACTAATATGCGTATTTTGGTATGCTTCAGTTGGATGTCCTACAACATGAACGCAAAAAACTTTGAGGGCAGTTTGATGTTTCAATGCGTTGTGGTTCCCTTTCTTTTTCAACTGGAGGATCTTTCAGGTATTTTCTTACAATCCGTCTACTTTTATGAGGTAAAGTGTGGGTTGCAAATCAGAAAAAGCATTCATTCCTTTATTCCCATATAAAAGATTTTCGACGTCACAATAGCTTGAACTGTTAGGTGATAGTTCTTGAAATGGCTCTGTCAAATTGATGCTTGACTTGATGTGGATACCCCCAGCATTGGATCTATGTAAATTCCAGAGCAAGATATATGTTATCAGAACAGGGTGGTACAAGAGATAGAATGACAAACTTTCATGGAACTGAAATTAAGTTTACTTTAAATGGGATGGAGTGATGGACAGTATGTTGATGTTTCTAGCAAATGAACGTCATGAAATGAAATCACTTCCTTCTTCCTTTCGGGGAATCAAGGTATATCTTCTGTTAGGTCTTCTCTCAATATGTAGGCTTTGGAGGCCAAGGTTTGTAAATGGATTAGACTATAAATTCATTGACAGCTAAAACCATATGCATAGGCTTCCATAAGCATTGCAGTAAAGGCCATCCTGTTGTAACCTTCTAGTGACGATTTTCGATCAGGAATAAAGCTTCATGTTTTTTGGCTTATTCGGCTCCCAAACAGGATCCTTGTCATCTTTTGTCTCTTTTCATTTCCTGATAATGCTAGCTACTGGCCACTGATACAAATAATATAACTGGTACATAGACTTGTCATGAACAGTAGGCACTGCAAATCCTAAGGATTTTTCTCAGGATCATAAGGCTTCTGAGCGTCCAATTCACAGGTATCACAAGTATGCCTTTTGTAAAGGATATACAGTTTACAAAAATGTTGTGCTGTTTGAGTTCATTCTGTACTCCATGTATATCTTTTCTGAACCAGAGAGGCTAGAAGTCTCCTGCCCACTAAGAAGTAAGAACCTGTTAACCGAAGAGATTTGAGATGTTATCAGCTCTTCAGTTGACTCACGAGTGAAGCGTTCATAGTTTAGAACTTTAGATGCTTTTCTAAAAACCTATTTCAGAGGCCTCATATTCTCTGAAGTATTCAGATCTCTTCTGGGCATGTCCACGGTCCACATGACTGATCAATACCTTCTCACTGTCGAATCACGTGACACATTAATACCTTTACTCAGTTGATGTCAGGTCTGCAATGCAACATAGATCAGAGAACCAAAGATTATGGATACTGTTAGATGTTTGTAAGCTCTCAAAGGAAATTGAACTGCTTGTTGTTCAGGTTGTCATCTTAACATCCTGTCTTCCAGTATGTGGGATTCCTTTGTGGACATACTATGTCATAATCACTGTGTAATCCTATTGCTCTTTCCCACTGGGGATTCGGCAATTATGTGCATTCTGCATGGCCATCAGTGCTACTAGAACATCTTCTACGGTCGTTTTTCCTCTGACATTGTTCCTTCTGCCCATTTAGTCTGGTATTTTCATTATCTTGTAAGGCAGCCATCTGTCCTATGTAGCTTTTAAGAGTTACCCACTTTTAATTAGCTAACAGTGTAAGCCTGTATTACGTAGTTGGTGCTTATGTAGGGTACATGTGTGTGGTTTGACGTTTGCATATCCCAGAAGCAGATACTGAATACTGGGAAAAGCGGTGACCTGATCAGACACTATATGAAAGGTTTAAAGCGGAAGAGACGGGTATCACCGTCAATTGAATACTGGAAACTATTAACTGCACTACGACTATGACCCGTGTAAAATCAGTTTTCTTTTTTTTTTCGTTTTTTTGATTCATTACACTTCTTTCCGATTCCAGGCAAAGACCATCAAAATATAGGTGGAATGATGAAGAACTAAAGCTTGCTACTGGAAATGAACAAGTGACCTGTCTACACCACCATCTAAAGCTCCACAGTGCGTATCGTGGCATTCCTGTAAGCTGAATTTGAAAAACCTAACTCACAATGTATATGTTATAATAGTCACGTTGTCAATGAGAAAGGGGAATTTGTATTCTTATTCAATTTTGCGATATATCTTTCTCAGTCGGCACCAATTCTGCAAGTCTGCAATAGATAGTTACTACAGCCTTATAACTGTAGGAAATCATTGCAGACCTGACTGCCCGCTGGCATGACTAGCCTGTCAAAATGAAATTTATGTGATCAATGTTAACTCCAAACATCTTGGATGAAGGGTTAGGTCTGTACTCTATCATCTTATACATTGATGGTTGATTATGGTCAGGGAAATGACAGAACAAGAGACAATATTGGGGAGCCTTTAGCAACATCATGCCACCGCGAGTTCACGGGAACTGTGGATTATTTATGGTAATGAAACCCTCAGGTTGAAAACAAATATCCGTCGGAATTTGAAGTGCTGCCTATATCATTATCTGGGTTGTTGCAGGCACAGTGAAGCACTTCTTCCTGTCAGAGTTCTTGAGACTATACCTGTGAATACATTGCCAGATATGGTAGGGCTTCCAAATGAGGTACTTTGAACTTCTCTAGTGTTTACTTAACCTACTTTTTGCATATATATAACCAAGATTCGCATATAGCTTAAGTTGACCAAGGCCTGCATTTCAAGATAGACTTGTCTCTTCAGTTGCTATTTGTTGTTTGTTTCTTTAGTTACTATCTTACATTGTTCATTCAGGTTCGCAAGACTATCATTTATTACTCTCCTTATCTGGAATTAGTAGTCACATTGCTAGTTCAAATTTACACTATCAAGGTTTGGTAACCATTATTTCCAGAGGGTCCCAGTATCTGTTATTTTCAAGTACACTGTTGCTGGTCTTTTGTTACTAGGGCTAAGGCCTATGCCATCCAGCGGTAGAATTAATCATATGAAACAGGATATATAGGAATAATCAAAATACATGGAATATGAGATAGGAGTTAGGCAAGTAGGGAAGTAAAATTAGTCCTCTCCTGCATTGCTAACTATGAATATGAAAAGCCTGTGCTGCCAGTTATTAGTGATTCCAGGTGCCTTTTTCTTGGAAGAAAACTCTGAGCACTGTTGTGTGCCCTCGTTGAAATAGACCCGATGATGGTTTGTAGATTGGTTTCTGGAATCTACAATTGACGTTCCCTTTTTGGTATAACTTATAAGCCACATTTTTGTGATAGGCATTTATGGGAAGTCATTGTTTCAACTTGTTGAATGGGAAGGTAAATAAATTTTGGCAAATAGGAAGGTCAGTTGTTTGACGTAACTGGAGAGACAAGTTCTCTGGTTATATATTACCAACTTTCCTGTACAAGTATAGCCATAGCGTGAAAAAATGTTCCTTTGCTTCTTGCATCTCTATATGTAGAGACATATTATCAAGTGAAAATATTAGTCATTTGCTAAGAAAAAGATAGGATGTGATTGCAGATGATAGTAAAAAGGATAATATTTGTTTGTTCTTCTCTACAATGGGTTGTCTATTTTATAATAGGTGTTGTAATTGTATAAGTTGAAAGTACATCAGTTGGTTTGAGACGAAATTGTTTCTCTCTCTCATTTGAATACAGTGTGAATCATTTGCAGCTGCATTTAGATTTAGGATTGTATGTTTTTAATTGATTGCTTGCTGCGTCCGTGTCAGAGATTATATGGGCATGGGACTAAGAAAAAATCTCACAATTGCTGCTTATCTTCTGTATTTTTTTCTTTGGGAAAGAATTTTCCAGAAATGACTTAGTTGTAAATACTAAATACTGATGCAGAAATGGGGCAGCGATCATCTTGCGTTGGCATGTGAATTTGCTTTCACACGGTGAAGGTTCAATTTAATAGTCATCATTGCTTCGCATGTGAAGAAATTCGCAACAAATGCAGGCAGATATTGGGTTTTCCTTTGAAATTTCAAAGCAAACAGCGGCCAAGGAGGATCCACATGAACTGCAACGAATGACTGAATGCTGTTCTTATGGTTAACATGAAGAAGAGCTAGTTAGACTAGCCTAAGTTGGCTGGGAGCGGGATTGCATTGGATGATAACTTGGTAAGTTAAACTTCAAAGTTCAAACGACAAGTTTGCAGAAGAAAGACATACTTTTAGGATATTAGAGCTTTGTTATGATGGAAGGGAATATGGTTTGTTTAGATTGGCTGTCATGAAGATTGGCAGTCATGCCAATAGCTCCACGGACAAGGAAGTTGTGATTAACCACGTAGGATCTTCTCCATTTTCTAAATAAATTCTTTAAATAAGTCATTTTGTTTTGACTGATTGCAAATCTTATCCCAAATAAATCATATGTAAGTTTGTAATTGACACCTACATTTTAAAAAAAAATATTTAAAATATAAGATATGTGAAGGATGTAACTCTATTCCATTATATATTAATGGACCGGTGAACCTTTATTGTGTGGCGTGTAGGTGTGGGTGGATTGGGAACATATTTGATCAAAACTCGTTTGCTAATCAAATAAACAAATATGTACAATCTTCCTTAAGCTCTTTTAATAAATGAGACAAGCTCGATTGAATATTATAAGTTCGTCTTGTGTACGTTCATGAGGAACTCAAGTAGTAGTGTGTTTTCTCTCGAAAAAAAGTAGTAATATGTTTTGACAATACTCTAAGTAATAGGGTAGATAAGGTTGAGCTAAGTTTTCACAAGAGGGATTGTGAGAAATAATTGTGTGTAAATGTTGCGAAAATGCTTTGAGTCGATATGATTAGAATATTTTGAGTCCATTAAAATTCCGCCACGCAAAAATTTCAATAATGCTATAATTTTTTTGGTCAATAGTGCTATATTAATCAAACGCTTTCTTCACCAACCCCTTGTTAGCACCTTTAACCTTTCGCCAGTTTTATACTTCCTCCATTTTCTTTTAAATTTTCTAGTTGTTTTTTTGAGGTCAAACTTTGTAAACTTTAACCGTTAATATATAAAAATTCATTATGAGTTGTGATTTGAAATTATATGCATTAGATTCCTTTAGAAATGTATTTTCGTAATATCGAATTTATACAAATTTTACTTGTATAATTTTAGAGATATTAATGGTCAAAGTGCCACATTGAAGACCGTGAAAAAGCAAGTAAAAAGTTTAAAAGGAAACGGAGGGAGTATTAATCAAGCACTTTCTCCATTCATAAAAATCGATCCTTTAATTTTTATTTAAAGGATAAAAGTCGTAAGATTGCCACATGACTCATACCAATTGCTTGTTAGCAACTTTGATATGACTTTTCAAGCATTTACATTTGACACTCATACTATTGATTTGTTTACAGCCATATCCCAAAGGATCATCTTCAGATCTCCTATTCTTTAACGCACGTATAGCGTAAACTCCCGTTAGAATATCCGTACATAATTTGTCAGTTCATAATGAAGCCTAAGGTTATAGCCGACCGAAGGTAATATGTTATACATGTTGGATAAAATAAAGATAATATAGTACGTACTAAATCTTTTGGGAGTGATGAGAGAGAGTGATGAGTGATGTGATGATAGTGACTAGAAAGTAGACCTGTGGGTATATGAAGATGTAGAGGTGGACGAATTTGGAGGGAAAAGTGGGGGATTTCATTGCACACCCATAAAAAATGACTAATTAATTACTTATTGTTGGGTAGTTGTGGTCCTTGTTTGAAAACTTGGCGCCATCCTTGCCCGCCAAGTAACTATATTCATTCTCTTTGTAACAAAGTCAAAAGCACATACAGAGCCCAAACATAGCAAATAAATTAACTATCGGTTGGTTAATTGATTCGGTTCAATTAATTCACTGCTCTACGTTGCTTTTTACATATTACTCGTACTATTTAATTCAATTCAGTTCAGTAAAGTTCAGTTTAATTTATTGCAATCTGATCACTTTAATGAAAAAAAAAAAACACATTTTACTAATAACAATTATATTACCTCGTTGATTCGAATTGGCCACCTATAACGTAAGAAAATACTCCCCCATCAAGATTACAAAATTAATCTGATATGTTAAGTAACACAAAAACTTGATTTGGACATATTATAACTTTTGATAAGACGATAGTAATTTTTAGTGGAACAAGTAATGGTCGCGGTTCATAATAATTAATAAGTGACCCCTATATTTATTAATAATGACTCTATTTTTATGTGAGTTGTTTCACACAAAGACTTACTCATTGAGAGTACACGTAATACCTCGCATAAGGTGATAAAATAAAATAAATAAATAAAAACTTCCCATAAACTCATTTAAAGATTGGTTTTGGTTAATTTTGAATGAAGGAATTTGCGGATTTGGTTGATTTGAATCTTCACTTTGTACTTAATTAGTGTACATGCCCATGCGATCGGGATGTTTCAACTCTTTTTAGTTTTTTTTTTTATTTAAATATTTTTGATGGGTTGTCTCGCTTCTAACTTTGATGCAATAATTTTATTCTTTTCTTTTTTGGTGCTAATTTTGTAATTGACATGTAAGTAAAACTAAAACAACACCAAGGCGGGATTTGGAGAGGTTCATCCGTAACCTATCTCTTAATTTGTTTATGCTTTAGGGTTTAGGGTTTAGCCCCATAGTGCCGGGGTCGCTTATCCGGTCCTTATAAGTTTTGAAGGGCGTGTTACGAAACATTGGTATAAGAGCTAGAACACTAAAGGCATGTGCGATATCGAACTTCAGGCATTCAGATGTCTCTCCCGGGGCACCGAGGATCCTCTAGGGTCATAATAGACTCCTCCCGGAGAAGTTTAACAAAAATGACACCCGGGGCCCGGAAAACCGAAACCGAAGCTATAATCTACGTTTTTTGGGCTTCCGGGAGGCTGCGGAATGAAGGTGGATATTTTCGCTTCACATCGCACGAAACACCTCTATGCGACATGGGAGACCCTCGGGGTCGCTTATCCAATTCCTGATAGGCTTGGAAGGGCGTTTACCCAGACACTGGTGTAAGATCCAAAACACCAAAGACATAGGTGATATCGAAATTCGGGGATTCAGATGTCCCTCCTAATGCACGGAGGGTGCTCTAGGGTCATGCTAGAACCCCTGGAAAAGTTTGGGCAAATATGACACCCAAGCCCTAGGAAGCCGAAAACGAAGGCTATAATCCACGTTTTTTGAGCTTTCGAGAGGCCCGTAACGAAAGTCGATATTTTCGCTTCACATCGCACGAAACACCCATAGGGGACATGAGAGGCCCACAGGGTCGCTTTATCCGATCACTGATGGGCTTGGAAGGGTGTTTTATGGGACACTCGTGAAAGAGCCGGAACACCAAAGGCATGGGGGATACCAAATTTCGGGGATCCGAATGTCCCTCTCGGGTCAACGAGGGTGCTTTAGGGTCATGATAGACCCCCTGGAGAAGTTTGGGCAAAAACGACACTCGCGACCCGGGAAGTCGAAAATGGAGCTATATAATCCATGTTTTTTGGGCTTCCAGTAGGCTCTGAAATAAAGCTGGATATTTTTGCACTACATAGCACAGAACACCTCTAGATGATATGGGAGGCCCTCAGGTTCACTTATCTGGTCCCTAATAGGTTTGGAAGGGCGTTTTACGGGACGCTGGTGTAAGAGCCAGAACACCAAAGACATGGCTGATATCAAAGTTTGGGGATCCGGATGTCCCTCCCGGGGCACTGAGGGACCTCTAGGGTCATGATAGACCCCCCAAAGAAGTTTGGGCAAAAATGATAGCCGAGTTCCGGGAAGCCAAAAACGAAGGCTATAATCCACGTTTTTTGAGCTTTCGGGAGGCCCCGAAACGAAGGTGGATATTATTGCACCACATTGCACTGAACACCCATAGAGGATATGGAAGGCCCTCGGGGTCGCTTATCCGGTCCCTGATAGGCGTGGAATGGCGTTTCAGGGGCACTGGTGTGTAATAAGAACCAAAACGCCAAAGGCATGGCTGATATCGAAGTTCGGGGATCTGGATTTCCCTCCCGGGGCATCGAGGGTACTCTAGGTTCATGATAGACCCCCCAGAGAAGTTTGAGCGAAAATGACACCCGGGGCGCAGAAAGCCGAAAACTAAGGCTATAATCCACGTTTTTTAGGCTTCCGGGAGGCCAAGAAACGATTGTGTATATTTTTGCACTACATCGCACGAAACACCCTTAGGGAACATGGGAGGCCCTCTGGGTCGCTTATTTGGTCCCTGATAGGCTTGGACAAGCGTTTTACGGGACACTAGTTTAAGAGCCAAAACACTAAAGGCATGGGTGATATCGAAGCTCGGGAATCCGGATGTCTCTCGCGGGGAACTGGGGGTCCTCTAGGGTTATGATAGACCTCCCAGAGAAATTTGGGCAAAAATGACACCCGTGGCCTAGGATACCGAAAAGAAGGCTATAATCCATGTTTTTTGAGCTTCACGGAGGCCCATCACATCGCGCGAAACACCCATGGAGAACATGGTAGGTGCTCGGGGTCGTTTATCCGGTCCCTAATAGGTTTGTAAGGGCGTTTTACGGGACAGTGGTGTAAGAGCTAGAACACCAAAGAAATAGGTGATATAATTATCTTTTATGAAAATTTTGATAAACTTTTGGTTTTATTGAGTTTGCTTAGGTGGCGCATCTTATGCTATTTTCTTATGTGGCACGTCTCATTTTAATTGTGGCATCACTCTATACTCTTTAATGATGTGAAAACATAACTTAACACTCTCACTCACATGTTCTAAACATATTTAAACATATTGTAAATGCATCCATTGCGAAGTATATTTTTCGATCCGAATCTAATAGTGTTATTTTCGTTATTTTTAAAATGTATGAAAATATTATATATAATTTTGAATATTTGACGAATATATATATATATATATATATATATATATATATATATATATATATATATATATATATATATATATTATCAATTGACAAAGAAATTTGAATAGACTTGCAGTCCTATTGGGGCTGCCCCCTTGCCGGGTTGTGGAATTAGAAATCAGAAAATACCAATGATAAGATGGTTTGTGCTTTGTAGTGCCTTTCAAAGGAAAAACGAAATGGGGGGAGAGAGATGGTTTTAACTTTTAAGTGGTTCTCCAAGCTGAATTGAATATTCTTGTTGGATGTTTCTTATTGTTGGGTGTGAATGATAGCGTGGGACCTACTTGGAAAGTCGCATGGAAAACTTTAGCTTAGCGTTGTGCCCAAGCAACACCATACACCAATAGCAATTACAGCCGCCCAACTCCTAGGATTTACTTGTTTGCTAGATTGCTAATGTTTGCTCTAGGTGTTCTTTTCTATTAAAATTACACTAAACTTTACCGAACTGATTAGAAATATGTTTGAGAAAGGTAAATCACTCAAGTGAAAACTATTAAAATAAACTTTATTCTAACCTAAATATTTGAAAATAATGGAAGAAAAACACAGAGTAATTCAGTTTAGAAAAATACATCTTAAATATTTGAGTTATATTGTAGTAGTTTTTGTTCCCCAAAAACTGTCTTGTTTAATGAAATCTGACAATATTAGAGCTTCAACTTCTCTTTACACTATCCTCAAACTCTTTATTCTTTGCATATTTATAACCCTTTGCTCTTGATCTCTTATGCAATAGCATTTCTCTTTATCCAACACTCCAGAGGGTATAAATGGCATGAGAGTGAGACTATTGCGCATTTAGAAGTTGGAACTTGATATAACTCACTATCAAGTATCACCGAAAAAGTCCCTTATCAACGGACTTATTGATTTCCAGTTACTCAGTATTTGATTCAATTCATTAGAGTTCAATTTCTCTCACATATTACTATTCAGTTTTAGTCAAGTCCAGTCCAATCTAGTGAAAAAGAACGCACTCTTCTTCTACACGTGGGCCGTGGTCTTCCAACTTAATCTCTTCCTTCACTCCCCAAACTAACATGTTCTTATAGTTCTATTGAATTAAATTTACACTTTACGTGTCAAATTTCATTTCATGGCACCAAAACATTAGAGGTGATCTAGCTTATAGAATGAGAAGAGCATGGTAATACTCACTTTGTGCACCTTCAGGCTTTCACTGTTTCACATTGGTTGGAATCATAAAGAAAGAAATCTGTAGAAGCTCCTATGTCTTACTTTTGTGAGGCAAACATGTGAGCTTCACAAAATGCAAACACCAATTTGGACTTATTGCCTCCACTTACAAAGTGTAGAAAGATAAACGCATTTAAGACTTTTATACTCCTTGTCCTGGACTAAAGGAAGGCCAAACCATCCAATGGCAAAGACCTTGCCACCTCATTTTCCTCCTGTTCACTTCATCACTAACTATTCTAATGCCCTCCCAATACGGCACAAAGAAAAATCTCATGCAAAACAAAGATTGGAAATCAAGGCATGTTCAATCATGGTAAGTTCAGATTTAAAATATCTTGTGATAAAGCTAAAGCTCTATATATATACTTCACTAGATACTTTCCTTAGTAGTTAATAGTCCCAATGCATAGAATTTTCCCCTCATCCATGATAAGAAGCAAATTGTGCAGGACTCCAGTAGTCATAAACCTTATGAACAATAGACATGTATATACCGAACCTAATATTCAAATAACCGATTTTCTGTACTTAAATCCGCGAAAAAGGACTTCATACACCAGCAATGTTTAGTGCTCCATCGATCCAAGCAAGCTCGGCACTAGTAAAATTGACATCAAAGTTGGGAATATCAATCGATTCAGCATCAGTCAAATTACACAATGGTAGATCTTCCATCCTAAGATCGTCAAAGAAAAGCTCAAAATCGTTCCCAAAGTTTGTAGAACTTGCAAAACTTATGTTAAGCTCCTGATGCGCAGATGGTATGTCAGACACACCTAACACTGTTTCTGCAATGGGGGCTTGTTCGACGGGATCTCTCACCTCAAACAGGGCGGCTGCTAGTGGAGCATCCTGAACCAGATTACTCACTGCATTTTCGTTATCCTCCGTTTTGGTCACAACAGAAGGGTTAGCTCCAAATGGGTTTGCGTTAGAGACATCGAGGACAGAAGATGGAGATGGCTGAGAGGACATGGCATTTGCATTTGTGTCCTCTGAAGCAGTGGGCTGAGGGGCAGACACATTAACGTTACGGTTGGTTAATGGCTTCTTCCGCTGCTCTGCTAGCAACAAAGTGCTATATTCAAGCTTCATTTTCTCATAAGCTGAAGCCGCTTCTTCCTCGCTGTCAAATGTTCCAAGCCATTTCCTTTGACTAGTTTGAGGATTACGAATTTCGGCGGCCCATTTCCCCGACTGTCGCCTCCTAACACCGGGATATTTCGATGATGATCCGCCCAACCTAGGAACAGTTCCAGCTTTACCATTACGCTTCAGTTTACTTCTGCCTATACTAGCAGGGTTCGCCCTACTGTCATCGTTTCTGAAAATGCTAACTTCCTTAATCAATCGCTTTACACCATTGAAGCAAATCTTTACATCTGTACACCTTTCTTCATCACTAGAATAATCGGTAGCATCAGGATCTGAGTAAATAACACGAATTCGTTGTTTCATCTTCGCATTACCATTATTGTCCAACTGTTGCTTCTTTTTCTTTTTCTCTGTGTTTGAAACCACCCCTTGATTCTGATGCCCTGGCATGTTTCTAATACTATATCTCTAGGAATACCTTTGCAAATGATCAGGTCCAAGAAATTTCACAAAGCCAATCCTCAGTATTAAGGAAAACTAGAGGTCCAAAAATGCTTTATATGAAAAACACCAAAGAATTTCACTCCAGAACAAGTCCTGCAAAGTTCAACAGAAACTCAGGACCCATACCCATTACACATCATAAATTAAATTTCTGCCACTATCAACTCACAAACTGAAAACGAAAAAACAATAACAAGTCAAGAACTCAAAACTCAGGGATAGCATTAAAGCAGAGATGTTTGGAGAGAAGGAAAAAAAAAAAAAAAAAGGAAACAAATTCAAGCCAAAACCCAGATCATGAATGACATAGTAGGTACATATAAGGTCATAATAAACCCATGTCACAGATCATACAAAATTGATGCTTTTACTACTAAACCCCTTCAAAACCCACATCATGGCTGATTACCAAAACTAGAGCAATCCAGAAATTAAGCACTCCATGGCAAAATTGACAAATAATTTGATCTAATCAAGACCTAAAGCAAAAGAAAACTACTCTTTCTCTTCTACAAAGTCAGTCAGTCCCATCCAAAAAAAACTCCTTAATATGATCATTCAAAAGGGACAAAAAGAACCCAATTTTCACAAAACCCCTCTTAAACTCCCCAATCGTCATTTTACATGAAACCCATTTTATTTACTGAGCCAAATAGTCAATTTTACCTAAAACCCATCAAAAAACCCCATGCCTAATCATCTGAAAGTGAGTACAAACAAACAAAATTCCATCTTTTTCCACAAAAAACCCCTCTTAAACCCACATCACCAGTTCACATTAACCATTTCTTTTGTCATTTGAACAAAGTAATTAAATGGGCAGAGAAATCATACCGTCTTGATCTGAGTCGCATGGAAAATCTTGGGAGACACAGATGGGTCTTGTTGGCCAAAGATTGCATGTAAGACTTTGAGAGAGAAGTGTAGAGAGAGAAAATTATTAGAAAGATGAAAAATTGGAAGAAAATCAAGAGCTGCTTGGGAGCTCTGATCAGTAGATCAACACCAGAAGACATAAAGTTGCCACTTTTTCTTTTTTTTTTTCTCCACCAAATAACTAAACCTCGTTGAAAGATCGGCAACAGAAAGGAAACTCGAATCAATGAAAATATTTACCCAAAAAATTATCAAAATTTGCCAAAAAAAAAATCAGGATATTTCTGTTTTTCAACCCCTCAAAGATATGAGAAGATTAAAAACAAGGCCACAAATTCTTTTTTTTGGTTACTTGAAACAAATAACAAACCTTGGAATTTTTTGGGTAATGGGACTCTTCTAATAATCTTCTATCTTTTCACTATGTTCAGTAATCAGTAGTAGTGTTTTACTCCAATTCTTTTGTTCATCAGGAATTTACACACTGACATGCACTCTGAGGTGGGCTCTTTCTCTTCCAGTTTTACTCTCCCCTCAAGTGGCTGAGAAGAATGACCAAGCAGCCTAAAAATAAGGGGTCCCACTTTTTTTCTTCTTCTTCTCTTTTTTTTTTTTTTTTTTTTTTTTGATGATCCAGTTATTCTCATCTCGTTTTGGAGTATGTTTAATTGTTTACATTTAAGCAATACCAATGACTAATGAGTAAATGGTGGGAGGATACTGGATAGTGGATACTCGTCACCGGATACCTCATTCCTCATATGTTGGGGGTTACTTTTGTCATTTACTTTTGTCTCCGTCTAAAAACACAGTATTTGCATACTACTAGTAGTCTAGTACTATTATGAGTATTTTTTTTGGCAACTGGAAATACATACATATATTAAACAAAATTGGACATACAATTGTTCATACAAGCAAAAACACAAACAGAATATTTATATTTCTTCCTAAAACTATCTAAAGGACGCTTTACAGGAGTGGCCTTGCGCTTGAGCTTGCTATGGTTCGTGCAAAACCAAGGCTTGTTAATAAAACAAGTACATTTACTTTTCTATTTCTTCAACTTCGAGATTTTGATCTTCTAGGGAAGAGTATATATGATTCTTGATCGTGAGAGATGACTAGATGACTTGTGTTGAAACTTCTATCTACGGGCCTTTGCTCTTGATGTGAAGATGACTATGAGTATTAGACATGGCTCAACACATAAGAAAAATAAAAAAAATAATTATGGCTTAACATTAACAAGTGGATCATGGATTAGCAACAAAAAAAAAAACGAAATGGAACATGGTTTGTGTCGCTTGTGCCTATGACGAGATTCTTGGAAGAAAATAAAAATTAATGGGCAAAACACGACACGATATAACATTATCCGATCGAAAAAAAACTAAACAAGACAATATAGAAAAAGAATATTAAACCAAATAAAAATGAAAGATAGTTTGGGCACGACATGAAATGGTAACACGTGAGCATCAGACCAAGCTTGGATTGCCCCTTGGGTGAGGGGGCACAATTGGAGTCCAAGAGTGAGGATCCATGTGCCAATAACCTACACGTACACTGGTCCGACACATGTACGAGCCAATATGTCATTTTTTTTTCTTTTTGAAAAGGTAAGAAAGCCAGAATAGTTCAGGAAAAGTTATCCTAAACCATCGCTTTCTAGCCAATCGGCAAGGTATCGGACTAACGAGCCAACAAGTCATGAATCCATCTTTATCTACTTATATAATATAAGATGTGACATTAGTTAGAAATCATTCTTAGATTTAAGATTTGACTTATATTGACCGAGTAAATATTGTAAAAAAAAAAATTACAAAATTTGTATATTAGACAAGTTTATAATAGCACAATGGTTTTTAGATTTTCAAAAATGAATAGTAATGTATAAATTTTTAAAAAGAAATTGGAAAACCAATTTTTGATGAGCAAAAATATTGTATGCCAAATTGCCAATTGCCAATTGCCAATTGCCAATGCTCTTTAAGTGGGCCGCTTTGGGACGAGAACCCAATTTTGGGGTAAGATTGCTAATACGTAATTTTACGCAATTTTAAGTTCATAATGGCAAAGGCTATTGAGATTCGTCATTGACAAGTTTTCATTGTCAGACTAGTTTGCAACACACCGTATTAGGCCCAAGCTCCTTCGCACTTACTACAGTCATGTACAGTATGGGCTATAGCCAAGATCTGTCAAAAGCGTTGACCCAGCTGAATTTAGGTCGGATCATTTCAAATTTGGTCCGGGTTGATTATCAGTATGTCTATGTGAACTTAGGCGCTGTTCTTTTCGTCGATTCCATGCTGTATTCTTTTCCGTTTCGTTCCAATCCGTTCCATTCCGTTCCGTTCTGTTCCGCGCCGCATTATGTTCTTCATTTTGTCTCACATATTTTTGATTTATCCGCACGGCGCCGTTCCGTTCCGTTCCGTTCCAATCTGTTCCGTTTTGTTCCGTTACTCACCGTTCCGCACCATTCCGTTGAAGAGAACAGGGCCTAGTAGGGGGTCCATATGAAGTAGGGGGTGGCTTCAGGTGAAGTAGGGAGTGACTCCACTATTAGAGGTGGCTCCAGAGAAAGTATTGGTCCACCATGAACTTAGTCCACACAAGTTTTTGTAGTTGATTATAGGTTGTTTTTTGGGTTAAGTTCATGTTTTTTTACAATTCGATAGTAAACAAGTTCAAGTCGAGAATTTTGTGCCAATGCTTAAAAACAGGTCGGGTATTTAAGTCGGGTTAAATTTTGACAATTTTAGCCATAGCCGTTAATTGTACGCTCAACTCCATATATTGAGCCTTGTTCTTTCAACAAAAAGGTGCAGAATGGCATGAAATGAGATAACACTAAATTTATTTATTTTTTTCAAGGTTCAAGAGAGGCACATATGCCAATCATTAAAGTAAATACAATATGGGACGGGAAATGGAATTTGAATCCTAATGTACCTAATATCTTAGACTTATTCATTAAGCCAAAAAGTCAAGCGGCCAAGAAAAGACCACGTTGGCAAAACAAAACAGATAATAACTAAACGACGCATGACAGAACGGGAAGGATTATATTCAAGCCAGAACGAAAATAATTGAAATAGAATGTGAGACAAGATAAAATGTCGAATGGAATGTAACCTAAACAGAAGAAAAGGAATTGGAAAGGGATAAAAGTAAACCGTGGTTTTCTTCTTACATATAGATCTGAAAATAATGGATTAATGTTAAGATAAATTAGGTATGTAAATATTTCAATACAAAATCATTTTAGAAAAAAGTACTTTGGTGAAAATAAAACGTGTTGACCCACATAAATTACTTATTGTGTCCCACTAAAATTTCGCCATTTTGATTGCGTGGGTTCCAAGTTCTCCGTATTTTGTTGAGATATTTATGTCACATGTTGATCTAGTAAATAGGTTAGTTGGGTTAGATTTAGAACCGCTAATCTCACTTGAAATAAATTTTTGTACTAATTTTTAGTTAACTTTTTGTATTTAGAGTCAACTCCTTTTTTACTCCGATTGGGTTTGGAGTGAATTTAGACCCGACCCCTATTTTTCTCCGATTGGATTAGTTGGGTCACTTTTGGATATATAGGTACATTTTTCTGCCTATTTTAATTTAGTCTGGTCATGTTGGTCTATCTCATTTTTTTGGGTTTGAAGTGTATTTATGTGCTAACTTTTAGTAAATTTTCCAATTGTATCTAATTTTTTTGTAACGGATTTTCAATTAGGTTAGGGCCGATTTATTTAATTTTCTGGGATTTGAAATTCCTTATATGTTTAGTGCTAACATTTAGTGAGTTATTAAATCGTCAAAATAGTTGTTGTATGTAGGGTAATTTGGACCGAGTTCAAGCCAGATTAGTTGTTGTCAGGCCTACGGTCACATTTCTTCACATTTTGCACTAATTACTTAAATTTCATGTTAGTGGAAAAGAGGTAAATAAATGAAAAAATTGACTTATGGTATGGAATCTTGTACACAAATGGTGTCAAAAATTAAAAATAACACCAATTTAGATTGGTTCTGAAACTATTTACTAAAGTAGTGACTTATGGTATGGAATCTGTATGTTTGTTGTCACTTATTTCCACTAACTCGATCAAATTAGTGAAAATTCATGTGAAAAAATGCACCCATAACCATGATATATATGATTATGTGATGCTCGATCATACAAGTGACATTTTCATCTGATCGATGTACAAAATATGCTTATGTTTTATGTAAAATGGTTGTTGTTTTGCAATGACGCCCTTATTTAATTTGTAATCCAATCCAATCAATAACTCTACCTCGATCACGTCTACAAATGTGACCAATTTAGATTTTTGAACAAGATGTTAGCTTTTTTTTTGGCTCGTCGAACAAGATGTTAGCTAGCAATCGCGAGTGTAAATGTCCAACCAGGCTCCCTCCATGCATGAAGCACTCTGCAAGATGCTTCACCAAGGAAAGTTTTAGTCATTCACTCACTATCATCAATATAAATGTAGTGGAACCCGTATTTAGATTTTTTTTTTTGTCCAAGTTTTTGGAGTACGATCAACTAAGTTAGCCATACACAAAGTGGCTCATATATTTCACCCCCTTATCTTCCTTTTTTTGTGTTTATATTTCTCATTTTCCCCTTTTCCCCCTTTTCACCATACCCATATTATCCTCTGAAATCCCAATGAGTAAGGAGTAAGGGGCAAACTTGTCCTCCCACTCACATTAAAAGAGAGTGTAATATACACCCAGTGTATGGATAGCCCTTTCCCAGTACGATAGCCTTGAAACAATGAAGCATGCATGAACTGCTAAATTCGTATGGTGAACAAATATCCTACCGCTACGCTAAATAGAAGGAATATGAAAAGAACGACATAAAACGACTAACAGCAAGTCTTGTGTGAGACCAACTCACAAGAAAATGGGGTCACTATTTAGAAATATAGAGGTCATTATTTATGGTGAGTTGTAACTCCTATTTCATCGAAAAGTGACCCCCAATCTCACCAAAAATTATGAAAAGACTGTCTTATACAAGTTTTTGTGATCGACAAATTAAAAAGCAAAACTTAAATAAAACTGAAAGTATTAAGGAGTTTTCTATTAAATATAATTTTTTTTTTTGGAGTTTGATGTTCTTGAAAACAAGTTTGGCATTCGAGTTTTGTGAGTGAGAGAATTCGCGACCCAAAAAAAGTGGATTATAGTCTACATTTTTGGCTTTTTGGGGCTTGGGTGTCATTTTCGCCCAAACTTCTCTAGTGGGTCAATTATGACCTTAGAGGATCTTCGGTGTCTCGGGAAGGTCATCAGTGTCCCTAAAAATCAATATCATTCATGCTTTCGGTGTTCGGGCCCTTACATTGGTGTTCCGTAAAAACGCCTTACAAGCCTATTAGGGACCCAGGCCAATAACGGACCACGAGTGCCACCCATGTTTCCTAGGTGTGTCCTTTGCGATGTGGTGTGAAAATATCCACCTTCGTTCGAGGCCTCTCGGGAGCCAAAAAAATTCGGATTATAGCCTACGTTTTCGGCTTTCCTGTGCCCAGGTGTCGTTTTTGCCTAAACTTCTTCGGGTGGTCTATGATGACCTTAGAGGACCCTCGGTGCTCCGGTCATCGGGGTCTTCGAACATCAATATCACTCATGCCTTCGGTGTTCGGGCCTGACCCTTACATTGGTGTCCGTAAAAACACCCTTAAAATCCTACCAGGGCCCCGTTAGCGGACCTCGTGGGCCTCTCATGTCCCCTAGGCGTGTCCCTTACGATGTGGTGCGAAAATATCCACCTTCGTTCCGGGACCTCCCGAAAACCCAAAAAACGTGGATTTAGCCTTTGCTTTTCGGCTTCCCGGGGCCCGGGTGTCGTTTTCTCCAAAAACAAAATTGGGGTGTCTATCGTCACCCTAGAGGACCTCTAGTACCCCGGGATGATCATCCGGGTCCCCGGACTCCAATTTCACCCATGGTAATGGGTCATCGTCTTGCATCAAGGAACATGGGACATGGGCGCTAGGACATGGGTGTTGCGTCATGGACAAGGGTGTTGCAGCGCCATGAGACTAGATGTTGCGACATGAGACAAGGGTGCTGCAGCGCCAAGGCTCATCGTGTTGCGACATGGGACAAAAAATGTTGCAGCGCCATGGGCTCATCGTGCAACGCCATGAGACAAGGGGTGTTGCAGCGTCATAGATCATCGTGTTGCATCATGGAACAAGGGCGCTGCAACTCCATGTGACAAGGGTGTTGCAGCGCCATGAGTTACTATGCTACATCATGGGATAAGGATACTGCAACTTCATGAGTCATCGTGTTGCATCATGGGACAAAGGTGTTGCAGCGCCATGCGTAAAAGAACACCTTGTGACACCATCCTTAATAATTCGAGTAATAAGGTGTGTTATTTTCCACATGGTCATCTCTATTCAATCCAAACTTGCTCCCAAAAGCTCTCTATTATTTGGTTGAGCTTAATTAAATTTTAATTCTGTCCAATTCAATCCAATTCAGAAAAGAAGATAACGTGGCACGCAATTGGAGTGTTGTAGAACACGTACGACAGGGATGCCAAACATAACAACAAAGATATTTAAAAAGTGAGACGTGGGCTGTTTGTAAGGAGGGTAGTTCACGAGCATATCACACTCCTTGTCCTTTGACACAAGAGAGGAGGAGATCCACAGATCCACTCGCATCTAGCTATCGCAAACAAGCAAGACTTTGTGCACCTCGAAGAGCTCACCGGGCACAGAAAGTACATACACAGTGACAGTCGGCGCCGCATAGACCATACAGCCATACAACAGCTGCATGAGAGGATGATGACGGGAGTGATGTGTGATAGTATGTCAGTCTCACACTCCCACTAATTAATCCTTTTAATTATTGATTTTGGGCTGCCGCTTAAAAGCTCTCTACTCATCCGAAACTCCAAAAGCAGCATTTGCGTGCGTATCGCTTAAGTTAATTACACAACAGAAACAGATATTACATACACCACCACCGTGTGCATATGGGAGACAGTAACGTGGACCGTTCTTAACCCCTGCTTTCTCCAAATTGTTTTCTAAGCGGCGGCCTAGCTACATCATCTCCATGTCGATCTCATCTCTTGTCTTGGCTCTCCATTATTAATTTCCACATTCCACGCTTAACCCATGAATCCACAATATCCATGTGGCCTCTTTCTAGAGGGTTCTTTCTCTTTTAATGAAGTGGTGCTGGATTGTGAGAAATGAAACGGAATGGATTGGAACGGAATGCACGACACAGATGAAATACAGAATGTGGCGCAGAACGGATTGAAACGGAACGGAATGCAGCATGAAAATGACGAAAAGAATAAGGCCTAAATCTCAAGTATATGAAAAAATCTGCAAATCATATACGTATAAAATAAATTAATATGTTAAATCTTGTAGGCAGGTTCAAGTAGTTCAACAAATAAGGCTCTGTTTGATTCACCTTAATTTTACTTAAATTCAGTTCAGTTCAATCCAGTTCAGTTTATGTCGAACTTTATCACGCATATAACTTTTGATTCCGAAATAATTTTACGATGATAACTACGTCATTGGAAAGATCTCAAAGCATACTTTCAAATGAGTCCAATATTGACTACGTTTGGACGAATTCTAAATGGTTTACGACCAAGTTTAAAAAATCAATTAAGTTCAGTTCAGTTCAGATAAGTTTTATCCAGGTGAATCAAACGGAGCCTAAGACTACTCAAGCCTTGTTCTCTTCAACAAAATGGTGAGAGACGATGATAAATAGAACTAAACGAAACGACGCGGAACAAAACGGTACGAATAATAGAAGAAATTGTGAGATAAAATAAAGTACAAAAATACGGAATGGTACGACGCAGAATGGAGCAGGACTGAAATTTAACAACCCACAACCTATACTATGAAATCCAATCAGTAGCGAATCTAGGATAAATAATCAGTAAAGACATCAAATAATTAACAAAATAAAAGAAATTATTAAATACAACCCTTGATTAGCCCTATCTTTAAAACACAACACTTTTCTCCTATATCCGAGTGGGATATTTTCCCCCGATATTCAAAGGTTAGATCTGATTATGCAACCTCACAACCAATATCCATGTGGCTTCTCTTAAGGGGGTCATGATGTAGATTTAGTTATATGAAATTTTATACTATAATATCATTATTCAATTTTACATACGTGTATATCTGTTTCTCAATCCAAAGTTTCCAAAATAATGCGTTGCATGATTAACAAAGAGCGGTATGTTGGATCTTGTCGTCAACCAGCAACCAGTATTACCACTTACCAGTCACTTCAGGCAGTCACCACTCAAGCACTCACCATCCCCCTGTACTACTCCGTATTTTGTTTTCTTTTTCTTTATTTTTTTTAATGCTATACATCTCACAACCTAACGTAGATATTTTTATTTTCTACCTAACCCAGATATTTGTAATGTTAGGTCTTTGCCTTCTTTCTCTTTCAATACAATAATCTATCTAACTGTAAAATCTTACCGCCTAACCAAATAATGGACAATGTGAAGCTCTTTAGAGCTAAGATAGAGGTACTCCTTATTTTCCTTCCAATCTCAAAAAAATCTATATGGGTGACGTAAGAATTATTGTCATTACCTATTTAAGTCTTTTTGCTTGTCAAAAAGTAAATAGCGAATTAGCGATCGAGGCACCCCTTCTATATTATGTTTGAAAAACGTAAGTACTAATACTAACAAGACGCTAGCATAATTTCTAGAAGCCAACAAATACAAGGCGGAAATGAAAATTCAAACCCATCACCTTGCATTACCAAATTACTTGGAAATAAACGTGAAACCACTAAACCACCACTTTCATTAGTCATTAACTATTTAAGTTTGTGGTAAGATCCAAGTACTTCAAATTGTCCACTTTGTGTTGCATCTTATATAAGATTTCAAAATTATGATTTATTAGGATTGCGTTTAAGTTTCTTGATGAACATGTAGTATATGGATTATGGAGTTGTAATTTTTGGAACCGTGTGTTTGAAAGTGATCCTTAACCACGCTAAACCTACTTTTCATACTCAAAAATATGAATTATTAAAACCAAGGAGGTGTGGTTGAGTAGTAGGGTCTCATTCATCCTTAATCAAGGTTGAGGGTTCGAATTTCACATTGGGCATGGAGCAGTTTTAAATTCCTTGGCCAGCTGTCCCACCTTTAAAGTGCCTACAAGCCAACGCAGGGGATAGTTACTGTGATTGACGGTGGATACTCTTGATCGTGAACCAAAAAAAAAAAAATACGAATTATTAAAGGTGTGTTTTTCTTCCACTTAGATTCTCATCATTTCAATAAGAATATAATGGTGTGTGATAGATTGAAATAGAACGTAATTTACAGCGCAGAACATACGAACGAAAATTGCAACGTGTAATGAAATAGATTTTAAAATGATATAAAATGTGAGATAAAATGAAATGCAAAATGAATATAGTGGACCAAAACATAAAATTCAAAGTGAAACGAAATGGATTGCAACATGAACACGACGGAAAAAAACAGGACCGACAAATTTTTATTTTATTTTATTTATTTTTTTGAAGGTTCAAGAAATTTCATGTTTGGTTAGACTTGGACCTCATGTAGTTAGGACTGTTCATAACCGGATATCCGAAATTTCGGATAGTAAATTTTGATATCCGAATCCGTATTCGAAATTTCGGATTCGGATACTCGGATATCCGACATCCGAAAAACTTAAATTTTTTTTATTTTAATTGCCTTTAAATTGGTTAATTTTTGGATATCCGAATCCAAAAGTATTCGCTTATCCATAAAATCCAAAAAAATGGATATTTTTCGGATAGTTTTGGATAATTCGGATATCCGTATCCGAAATATCTGAAAAATATCCGAAAATACGATTTTTCGGATATCCGAAATTCTCAAAGTTGATATCCAAACCCATATCCGCTTTTTCGGATATCCAAAAATTCGGATATCCGCTTTTTCGGATATTCGAATCGGATGCTCGAATACAGATTCTTTTAAACAACCCTACATATAGTCATATGACTCATATCCTCATCTGATACTCCTAAGAATATCTGCTCCCTTCTCCTATCAAAAAATACCCCTTGAACATCCGTTTGGAAAGTTTAAAGGAGTGGGTCCAACGAAAGAAAGATGTTACGCCAACTGCCCACATCCATTTTTAAATGGAAACCGCTCTCACGACTCGCGAGCGCAAATTCCCAAATCAACTCCCCTTCGTACAGTAGAGAAAGAAATCACTATTCGCTCCATGTTTATAAAAAGAAAAAAAATATGTGTATAAAAAAAGGGAAAAGAAAAAAATCAGTCAGATCTTTTGCTGTTTTAAAAAAAACAGTAGAGTGCTGCCCTTCAACTCTTCACTTTTAAATTAGAGGAGTTGAGTTTTGGGCCTTTAAATGAAAGAGGTGGGTTTTTTAAATTTAAATAAATTGAGAATAGAGATAGAGAGAAAAAAGACAGCAGAGAAATAAAAAAGTAGAAGATCCAAACACAAAAAAATAGTCCGTACACAAATTGGAACAGAAAAAGAAAAAGAAAGAGGCGCACATGATTTCCGTCCCCTAATTCGGTGGGTCCGGATCAGATTTCACACCCAACATTTCGATCTAACCCTTTTTGCTTTCCCACATCATAATTCATATCCGGTATGCCCAAACAATTTGTACATAGATAAATTAGTAAAAAAACAACTATTAACACCTTGCATTTCAACTAAGAAAAAAATAGCCAAAACAACAACAAAGACTCACTATTTTAAACCAAATAGACGTGATTGAGTGGTAAAGATTCATCTATCATTAATCAAGGCTAAAAGTTCAAATCTTACTTGAGTGTAGAAGTTCTCTTCAATTTACTGACCAACTATTTTATCTTTTAAAATATCTCAAATTTAAAATGAAAAATAAATACTGTAATTAATGGTGAATACTCTTATCAGAATAAAAAAGGCTTAACTATTTTTAAAAAAAGAGATCTAATCTAATGCAAGACACGTCCGTGAACATGACTATATCCCTCCCTTTTTTTTAATCTCAAAATCGGCTGTCTTTTTTCTTTTGTCAATTCTCATCAATCTCTCCCACCTTCTTTTTATTTTTCTTAAAATAAATTAATTAAATAATTCAAAGCACCCCATGACCCAACAAAATTTAAGGATTGATTTAGTTACTAAAATAATATTCAAACCAATTCGTACCACCACTTTTTCCTACAATTAGATAGTACTACAAAGAACACCCCCCTTCTATTCCTTAATTTCCAACCTTTCCACCCACTATATAAACCCCATTTCCCCTCCTTGCGTGTCTCCTCATCCTTCTCTAACGTTCCAATTCTCTCTCCTCAAAGAAAAAGGATAAAAATCGTAATTTACACTCACAAACTTTTTTCTGAGTATTTTCTTTTCTTGGCCAAATTTTGGGTGTACCAAACCAAACACACCCTTACTTCAAATATCTCACGTTTACTTTTTTCTTTTCTTTTTTTTTTTTTTTTTTAAATTTCAAAAGCAAAAGCCTCAACTAGTATAAAAAGGCCTCTTTAGTCCTTCAAATTTATATCCTCTTTACTCATATATTCCCATTTTGCCCTTCTTATATTATCAAAAACTGATATTACCATGGTGGCCTTCGATGATATCACCGACAAGAAACGTCCCCGAGTTGACTCGGATAACTCGGGTTCTGACTCGGAATCGACCGAGTCACCCAAGCGAGCCCGAGTTGAACATGAAGATTCTGACAAGATACGTGAGGAGTTGCTGGAAATTCTCTCCGACTCGGATGTTGACTCGGACCGTGACCCGGTGAGTCAGGATCTTGACTCGGTTATGAAGAGTTTACAAGAGGAGATATCGCAACCAACGGAGAATGTAACGAATTCCGGCGAGACACAGCCGGAGCTAGGGTACCTTCTCGAAGCTTCAGACGACGAGCTCGGGATTCCACCGGCGACCGTCTCACCGGCGCACGATGGAGAGATCGCGATACCTTCCATCAACGACGTGAATTATTCTGAGGCCGGTGACAATGGTTTCGGAGAAATGTTAGGGTTAGGGTTTGAGGAGGACTCGTTTTCGAGTTACGAGTCGTTAGAGTTAGGGTTAAGGTTTGGATTTGCTGAAGAGGAAACGGTTAGTGGTGATTTTGTGGCGATTGATGGGTTGTTTGATTATGGTGGATCTGATTCGTCTGGGTTGTTGTGGCAACCGGAGTCATTGCCCGCCTTATGAGAGAGAAAGAGGAGAGAGAGAGTTTTGTTTGTTTGTAGAACAAGTAGGTGGTGTTGACTGTTGATATGTAGATCAGACTGATATGATGATGATAATAGCAGTTCTGTAAATTGGATCTGTAGTTGAAATGGAAAAACGGAAGTTTGAAAATCTCAAAAAAAAATCTCGAATTTGTTCATTACTTTGTTCAAAAAAATGTGCCTAATTTTATCACAGATGAGGATCTCTTTGATGAAATAAGGTTCACCGTTTATAAATGGATAAAACATCAATTAGTAACATCACTACGGGATAATGGAGTATTACTAACGTCAAAAGCATGACTTGTATGTTGTATCATTTGAGAAAGGGAGTACATATATGTATTCATCTCTTCAGAAAAGAACTTGGCCAAATTTCTATCCCATTCCTTGTGTAATCCATTTTATATACACGAACCTAACTTAAGAAGATAATTTGAGAAATTATGTCCAATGTGTGACCTTTGATTCAAACGTTACTTTATGCAAAATTAAATTGTGCGTGTAAGCGTGTTTGTTATAATTGATCAATGGTGGTTCGCGTAAAAGGGTAAGATTATAATTGATCAATGGTGGTTCGCGTAAAAGGGTAAGAAAAATCTCAAATGCTAGAAAGCACCTACAAATTTTAATCAATAGGCTATCCTATGATAGCTAAACTAGAAGTAATTGAAAATTCAAATCTAACTCTAAAATGTTATTGTTAGGCATCAACAAAAAGTAGATGTTTTAGTAGGTCAATCAAGAGTTCAAGACTAAAATGTTTTGTCGGGATATTGAAATGGTAACAATGATCTTACCTAACAACTAAAGTAGTAATTAATTATAAATGATCTTTTCAAATAAATGGGCATATCAAGGAATTAATAGTAGCTTTTTATTTTTATTTTTATAATATGATACCCTTTGCTTAATTCAGAGGATTACAATAAATAGGAATTAAGGAATTAATAGATGCTTCAATGGTCCTAAATGGTAACGCCAATGTTAGATTTATACCAACGTTTGTATTTCTCAAAAAAGAAAAGAGCATTATAATGTAAAAACAAAAAAACCAATTTATTTAACGAGGAAAAAAAAGTTCAATTGAAGAGTCTACCTGAAAAAAATTGTGCTAAATAACCTGAATTTGGAATAATGTTTTGCAAACACATTTATTCTCTTCGATTTCTCAAAAGTGAAAAGTTTGCCCTTGATGCTTGGATGAAATCCTTTAGTTGTACTTTTACAATCTTTGATTCTTTGGAGAAGAGATTTCCTTATAAGTAGACTTTGTACTTTCTGTCACTACCAATTCGAGCCCAAAATTATATCTTTAGGTTGCATGAACTATTGTCTTGGTTTTGGAGACATAGCTTGGTTGGTCTTATTTGAATGCCAATAAGTTGGTTCCTCTTAAGAAAACAAACATTGCATGTACTTAAGTGATGGGAAATCACATGGAGCTTCATTTACTTGCTTCATTGTTAGCTTATGGTTTATTAGCATTGGGAATTTGGTCTCAAACATAATGATACTAATTTCAATTTTCTTGCTCTCAATATGCTAATTCATCTCATGAAGAACCAATATTTTGTGGCTTCAATGTTCAAGCCATCTTTAATTTATACAAATTGAAAGGTGTTGTGCCATTCAAATGTTGTAGAACTCACAACAAGCAAATCTCTCATTGGTAACTCAAATGAGGTTGAAATCTCTATTATTTGTCTTACTAGATGGGGCATAAAAGAGAACAAGAATTCAAACTTGGAGGTCCTACATTAAAATTAAAAGATTTGAAGATGACATACCATCTCTACTTGTGGAATTGTGGTATATAATTATTCAAGGCTCATAGCCATGAACTAGGCTATGTCGCTACTCGCGATGCATTAGCATGATTGAGATGATCACTAATTCACAAGAATTGGCAGATTTTTATTGCTAATTAATCAAAAATATCAAATGAGTAGAATCGAGTCTTGTCTTTATTTTCAAGATAAGACCCATCTTTCTCAATGTAAGACCGTCTCACTCAAATTTTTCCGAAACAAACAAACAAACAAAAGAAAGATAAAAAAATTGGGCAAGCCAGGTCCGAAAATACTAATGTCAGGTCATAAATTTTTTGGGTTGACAAACTTGCCCTCTATGTTAATAAAGCAAAATCCGTAATCTCTCACAACTATCTTTAATTGCCTCATTTACAAATAAAATTTATGGAAAGACAATAGGATTAGAATCTTACAACTCCATTAATTTAGCAAAAGATATGGAAATATTTTTCTAGAAACCAAATATTTAGATTGCTATGGTCCGTTCAACTTTCGTTTTTGTTCTTCAATTTGTTGAAGCCTTAGCATGGCAGGGAAGGTTTGATCTTAAATCCACGTAAAAAAAATGAGCATTGTTGATTTAAAAAAATTCAAACACCAATCGTTACATATGGCAAATCACCAACTTGTCCCTCTATCTCTTTGGCTTGCCTTTCCCTTTTGTAATAGTTTCCTTCCACACCTTCACTAGTCGTCAATGGAGTCTTGTTTTGACTCTTAAGTGCTGCCATTCACCACCTACTCTGATATTTCTATGGGGATTTCATTGAAATGAAGTAATGAACTACTCTAATACTAAATTCCCATTAAAAATTCTAACACCCAAAGACACCAAATGGGTACCTCAGAAGATGATATATAAATCAAATGTTTCAATCAACTTTCTAGGTCCGTTCTTCAACTTTCTTTGTAATTTCAAGATGGCCATAAAGATACATAAAATTCAAGCTCAATGTTACAAGTAAATAAAATCAAGCTCAATGTTACTTGCATATTTCATTTACAATGGGATCTTGTGATTAGAATATGGCTTTCATTATGATTTAGTTATTAGATGTTCAATATATAGTAAATGGCAAGTGTGGACAAAACAATATTATGAAGAGAGAATATGGGGATTTCCTTATTAATACGAAGAGCTGAATTATTAACTCAAATAATTAATAGCCTGGCGCCCTGCATTAGTATATTTTGACCTGCCAATAACCGTTGCCTAAAAAAAATTGCTTAACAATACTAAAATAAAGGAAAAATCCATTACACAAAAGCGGGAAGAGAATCCACAAAGCCATATCCAAACACACATTTTCATCCACACACAAAAAAATGGCTCTAACCATCAACAATCCCGTTGGTGGTGGCGCAACCATCACTGGTGCCACTCTATCCACCACCACCACCACCACCACCACCACCACCACCACCTCAAACAACGCCCATCTCTCTCTCCTCAACCACTACCATCACCAATTCTCTCCATCATCACTTTCTCTATCCTCAACCTCTCGTACCAATCAAACCCATATAATACCCAGAGCAACTGGCAAATTCACTTCACGAACAGGAAAATTCGATAGCAAAAACAAAAATAAGAGAGGCTCACCCACTACAACAAAAGAAGAAGAACCTGATTTCGAGAATATTAATAACGACGTCGCTTTTGGTGATGTGGGTGTTGTTGATAATGGTGCTGTTGTTGATGATGGGTATTTCTTGCCTGATTTGCCTGGAACTAAGCCTGATTTCTGGGAGGGTCCTCAGTGGGATGCCTTTGGGTTTTTTGTTCAGTATTTGTGGGCTTTTGGCGTTGTTTTTGCGGTAATCATCATATCTCTTTTATTAATTACATAGTTTTTGTTTTGTTTTATGGTAATTGTTGATTGTGTTATGTTGTAGTTTATCTAGATTGTTGATTGGTTGTGAAAAAAATAAAAATAAAAATAAATTGTTGATTGGTTTATGTTACTGGGTTTTGCTTATTTTTCTGGTTTTTGTGAGGTATAATTGAAATGGTAGCATAAAAGTACTTGAGTGAAGTAGCACAGTGGAAGAGTTTAATTCATACTTGTGGGTGTTGTTGGTTTGATTGTACTAGATGAAGCAGTGCTTGATAATCAAAGTATCATATTCAACTTTGGTTTGAAACTAAGATAATAATTTAGTGAGTTTGAGGTGTTCTACATTTTAATTGAAAATTTGAAACATCTATGGGTAGTTGTTGATTTAATAGAGGTTTGATGGGAACTATGACAAAAAAATATGCCATGTATGTTGATCAAGTGGAAAGTGGAGTTGCTTTGTTGATTATATTAATGCTGGCATTGTTATAGAAAATTTTGTTTGTTTGTCAATTTCCATCAATATAATTAACCCAAACAGATAGTACTGAGAAGAGTTAGTTGCCATTTGGATGAAGGGACTGTCAGATAGAGGCTTGTGGGATAGCACATCAGTGCTTGTATTGTGTAGCTTGCATTAGTGTGCATCCTTCTTCTTTTCTGCTTCTTGAAGATTTTGGTAATCTGAAAGTTTGAGCGCAAACTCTTAACACCTCTGACCCTGTGGGTGTGGGTTAAGCTAATAGTACGTGCTTCACCATTGTCTTATTGAACTACATTTACTTGTGGACTAATGTTTGAGGATATGTAAAGTAACTTCACAGGCAGAGGCTTTAGTTAATGGTTCTTATGGTTAGGATCCACTGACTCCTCTTTTTTTCTTGGAGACCAAAAATGTGCAAGCCAACTTATGAGTTCCAAGTAAAATGTCTTAGCATGAATTTTCCATGCTGTAGAACATGTTTGGCATACACTTGGGCGGCCTATATACCTTTATATGCTTCTGAAGTTGAACACAATCCCACTTCCCACCTATACTCCTGGCAACTGGCGGATAAAACTGACATTCATTGATTCAAAACACCTTAGAGATGATATTGTTAAAATTAACATTGTTAAAATTGTTAAAATTAACCACACAGAGCCTAGCTAATTAACATTGTTAAAATTAACTGAAGCCATCACTTGAGTCTGAGGATTACACCTTAGAGATGATAGCGCATGGAAATCATATTACAGTATGACTATCAAAGTAGAGAACAAAAGAAACGATATATGACCACTATTCAATGTTCAATTAGATAGTCTTTGTATGAGTAAGATTGTGCAGAAATAGAATTTCCCTGTGCCTGTGTTTGCTTCTTTTGCCTTCATCTGAAAGGTCTATGTTATGTTCTAGTGCTGATTTTATATTTTCTGTGGTCATCGCAGTTGGTTGCATGTGGAGTTGCTGTGGCTACATACAACGACGGGGCAACAGATTTTAGACAAACTCCTGCATTTAAGGAGTCAGTCCAGACTGGTGATGTTTTAGAAGGACCTGAGGCATCTGACTCGGATGTTTTTGAGTCTAACCCCACAGAGGAGGCTCCAGCACTGGAGTAGCTTCATAGCACTGGATGAAAGAATTCTATATCTTGCAGTTACGGTAAACCTTTTGAAACGATGGTAACATATTTCCAAAATGGCAAGATATTTCATCTTTTCTTATTAGTTTTTAGCATGACACTACTGTTGTATAATTATTATGCCATTATAAATTGTGGAGTACACAGTAAGGGTCCTGTATAAGCACTATAGGTGATAATTTTGGAATATGAACAATTTCTGTGCTATTCTCTGTCTTGAAATGCTATTGAAGATCTTGCTAGCTGACATTGTGTCTCAAGAATGACTTGTTGCGCTTTGTTGTCGAAGTTTGATTGTTTAAGGTGAGCAAGGAAAGGAACTAAGACCATCTCCCTAGTTTCTTGCTGCCTTGAGCATTACAAAAGATAACAAGTACTCTGCCCAAAACTCAATATCAATGGATTCGGTAACTGAATATATGAGTATCTGATCCGCAAGTTCTTGTGTCTGAAAAATGGACCTTGATCTGAGAAATCTTGAAGTTGTATTTATTTGAGCATTTTAGTGAATCAGGAAATGTTAGAATGCAGGACAGATGATTATGCTCATGCAATTGTTTATTTGTTTGAGATGATTTGCTAACTGTTGGGGCAATGTCGTGGACCTCGTGGTATATGGCTATTGTTCTTTTCAGTCACAGGATTTCATTGCTAAGTTTTCAAAGAAGGAAGTCGTGTGTATTAACTCTTATCTTTTGTGTGTGTGTGTGTGTGTTGGGGGGGTGTGTGTGTGTAGGATATAATGCGACACCAAAAACTGTTTTGATAAACTAATACTGGGATGTTTGAATCAATAGTAAGGATCACTGAACTGAACAACTATAATGAAATAGACAAACTAGAAATAGTACTCTCCTGCGAACTTCCTCTATTAACCTAAATACCGCTACGAAAACTCACTTAGTTGCTACATAGACTATCATCCCTTGTCAAATTCATTAACTTTCCCAACAGTAGAGGGATTACTGCGATTATAGCTCCGCTTCTCAGCTTGTAACCCGAGCTCCTCCCCATTCCATAGCCGCCAGCGCTTGGTCTGGGTGCAATTATAACTGTTTTTTTTTTTTTTTTTATTTTTATCACCCAATTATAACTGTTGTTGGAACTGCAGAACATAACCAAACCAAAACAATACGTAAGATAATGAATTTTGTCATTCTAATAGTAGTAATAGACTTGCAGAACCAAAAAAAAAAAAAAAAAATTTACAAATCCATATATACCAGAAATTGAAGGAGAATGACGAGGTGGTTTTTTCTTGAATGAAACCTGAGATCCAGGAGCTGCTGATCCTCCATCCCCTACACTCATGAATGACAGAGAAAGTGGGAAGAAAACATGAATTACAGAACAGAAAAGATTTTCTGGTAATTATAACAAAGACGATGAGTAGTTAAATGAATACCTGATGAAGAGCAAGTAGAGGGGTCAATCTGGGGACTGCAAAGGCCAGGCAGTTGAAGAGCAAGAGTGCCGTTGATAGGGAGAGTGGCCAAGGCACTGCCATTGAGAAAGAGACAGAGACAACCATGCTGCTCGCTGTACATTTCCTTCAGGTTGTCACAGCACGGCTGGCTGGGCGCTGGAACTTGGCCCTGCACGTAGGGGACACATGGGGCAAGGGAGAGGAGACGAGGCCCGCAATCTGCGACAGTGGGGGTTGAGGAGTCTGGCGGAGCATTCTGAGAGAGAGTTGGGGTGACGAGAGACAGGAAGAACAGTAAGGATGCCAGAATGGTGATCCCAGTGAAGGGAACTGAGGGACAGAGAACCATTTTCTGTGACTTCAGTTTTTTCTTTCTGTCTTTTTGTCTTTCTTTCTTGAATTTGGGCACTTAAAATTAAAATGCAGGTATAATGGTGGCTAGGTTTGATGAATATATAGGAGGGAGGCATTGCTCAAGTGTGACTAGCTGCATGTCTGATGTGTGTTTTAGTTTACATGGATTTCTGATTTTCTCTGAATAACAAACCTTCTTTTTCTTCTTTTTTTTGGGTAAATCTGAATAACAAATCTTCACTGCCTGATATATTAGGCCTCTGACAATGCAATTTCAATGGTCCAGGATCAAGTTTAGTCACCTGTCTCTTATGAAGCTGCATAAGTTATTGATGAGTGATCAATGGTCAGAGGTCAAAATTCTATGAATTGCAGATTACATGAACTAGTACTTGTATAGTGATAGCTTCAATCTTCACAATCTTCACATGCTTTATTTCAGTCAGATTCCTGTCTTGCAGTAGGAAATAAAAATATCGGTTTATCTTTTCTAAAATAATAAGTAATGTAATTAACAACAGTTGTAGGTCCAATATTACACCTACTCAATCATGTAGTGACAGAACTAGTAGTAAGAGGAATATGTTCAGTGTCATGATATGATCAACAAATTCCTAATGAACGGTAGTATATTATCACAATTGACATGACCGTTGTCTAATTATTAGTACTCCTTTAGCAATGATTTTTTTCGGTAAGTATTATTTCCATTGGCCAAAGTATATTGGAATAGGACCCTCGGAAGTGTTTAGTTTAGCAATGATGCTGACTATGGTTTATTCTTCTAATGACGAGCATCATTGTCAATATTTGTCAATTGTCAAATGTCAAATGTCAAATGTGGAATCGTTTAGTTTAAACAGCAAGACGTACAATCCCTATTCCCTAATTAATATGTCAAGCTATTTCTTGATCCCTAGCATTTTATAACCCACAAAGTTGTACACGACAACGTATTGAATACACAAATCATATATATATATATATATATATATATATATATATATATATATATATATATATATATATATATATATATATATATATATATATATATATATATATAAAAGTGAGTTCATTTCGTATGGCCATGACACGTAGTGTTGCATTTGTTGATTTTGATGATGATAGAAAAATGATACTTATCTAGCTAATGATTATTTGTTAGCTTTGTGAATACAAGGAATCCAAGATAAGTAGATGTTGTTGATCTGAATGCGTATGCTGTGAAGTTTGATCTGGAAACAACATCACTTGAAGATGACATGAAGATTGGAAGAAAGAAGCTTTACTGTTTTCTTAGACTTCATGTAAGAGAAGTCGTGTCTTAATGCGTTGAGGTTTGATCATAGTTACAGTTGGTAACAGAGGAAGTAACAGCCTAGGAACAGATGTGTGTTACCAAGTCTTTTAAGTACTGGAGTCTTTACGTGCTAAATGTGAAAACGTTTGACAGAATTTATCTCTGGGTAAATTGCTTTCCTCAAACTGTTTTCATAAATATTTCTTTTGTACTTATAAAAGTTTTCCTGAAAATCTTTTTAAGGAAGCCTTGCTATACAAGGACTCTCTGTTATTCTGTAAAAGATTTTGTGATAAAATGATTTTATCTCTTTGTTATCTTTTAGTGATTTATTCTGATTCAAAGAGTTCAGTTTTCTTAAACAGAAAGATATTCTCATTGAATCCTAGTTGATCTCTACTAGTAATTAGGTCAGATAAATCTCTCTATATATAGTCTGTTAACTGCTAAGTTTCAGGGTTACGAATTCACAGAGCATAGAGCGTCAGTTCATTATTTACGTGAATTCATAGAGGAGTCTTGGCTGTTACTGATCGAGTTACTTCACTGTTACCTTCCCGCTTGGCACTTAAGCACGTTTCTCATAAGGTTTGATTGTACCATTCTTGCTTGTTGAGAAGCTAACTGGTAACATCTTATTGTTTAGATTACGGCTACCATAGCAGGTAGTTTGGTTCTCGGGTTCCACGGCGAATTCGAGAATTACGGCTCAACGATAGATTAGGGTCTATTGTACTGAGTTTGGTTTTACGGCTCTTAGTGGAGTTTCGGAAAATCCCTCAGGGTCGTGGTTTTACTTCTTGGTTGAGCTCAAGAAGGTTTCCACGTAAAATCTGTGTTCTTTATTATTGTCTTGCTAATAAACAAACGTCATAATATTAGGCAGTCAGATTTTAGGTGCTAAAATTGATAACTTGCGAAAAAGTTTGAAAAACTCCCTAGACTCAATTCACCCCCCTCTTGAGTCTATTGTTAGGAATAGCACGTAGGATGCCACGCAAGCGCCTAAAATCGTGTGTGCATGACACCTAAGATGCCACGTAAGCGCCAAGTTCGTGTGGTGATGACACGTATGCTGTCACCTAAGCCTCCATCCAAGTGTGTCAAGCATTAATTAATAATCATTATTTGACTTCATAAATAAAACCTATTATATTTATTATTATTTTGTTAAGATTATAAAATAAAATAACTTTTGTTACGTAACTTTAAAAATTATAATTCTTCCTCCATTGGATCAGGTTCGGAAAATACTTCAAAATGAGATCCATATCTACTATGTCTTATAAAGTTGGGTTCTTTTCGTGGGACGACGACATGTGAGACGCCACATGGGAGAGATATATTCGTGTGAAGATGACACATAGGCACCACATCAGTATACGTATAAAGTGAGTCCAATTCGTGTGGGCACGACACGTAGGACGCCACGTAGGGGTGTGATGACCCTTAAGCGTCACGTAAGCAAAGCTTGCCACATAGCTTAACAACTCACAATCAAAGTGTCACTCATTAATGCCATATCATTAGTTGAATTTATTACATATTTATTAGTTTTTTTTGTATTACAAAATAAAAAAAAACCTTTAGTTATGTAAATCAAAAAATTATAAATCTTGATTCAATGGATTGGATTTGAAAAAAATCTTCAAAATGAGATATATGTCTTACAAAAGTTGGGTCATTTCCTGACGGTGATGACATGTAGGATGACACTTAAGAGGGAATGTTCGTGTGAAGATTACATGTAGATGCCACATGTGTACAACCTGGTTAAATAACAATAAATGACACTTCTAACAATACCGGCCTTAACTATTTGATGACATATGTATTTAACTTGACCTTTAATATTTTATAGCTAATTTGAATTGGATTAAACTAAATTAGACTAATAATAAATTGAGAAAATAAAGTCTTAGTATACTCGAAGAAAGGTTTATTAGTCTTTATCTTTTTTTTCTTTTTAGAATTTTGATGTAGGCTAAAATTATGTTTATAAATCAATCTTTTTTACATTCATTCTAATTTTGATGTAGATCGATTTAAAGGGACATTTCATACCAAAAATATTAAAATAATCAAATATAGAATTAGTTGTGCAGTATAAAACAGGCATGTGGTATCACTTACGAAGTTATTTTCATTTTCGAGAGATAATTACGAGTCCGTGCGGAGCACGGAGATAAAACTAGTATATATATAAAGTTGAGTGTTATACGTGTGAGGCCGACACGTGGGACGCCAACTAAGCGGACCAAGTTAGTGTGATGTTGACACGTAGGCTCCATGTAAGTAATTCATCCACATGTCACCTCATTAATTGCATCAACATTAATTGAATTTATCATTGCAATTCAATAAGATGTTTACAATTATTAGCATTTTGGTTCAAACTAGAAAAAGCAATAACTTGGATTACGCAACTCTAAAAAATAAAATTCTTACATCATTGGGTTGGATTTGAAAAGTACTCCAAAATGAGATACATATGTGCTATATTTGAGCCGGCAAAATTTGGTAGTAGATAATTGAATAAGCTAAAACATATGAGATTGATAGACATAGTTATATTATAAAAGTGAGTTCAATTGGTGTGGGTATGACACGTAGAACGCCAACTATGAGGGCTAAATTCTTGTGCCGCTGACATCTAAGCGCCACATAAACACAAGTTGCCACATAGTCTAATCCAAGTGTCGCACATTAATGTCCATCATTTGCTGGCTTAATATATATTTATTAGCATATTATTTAAAACTACTAAATAAACTATCTTTATTTACGTGACTCTAAAAATTATAAATCTAATTTCATCAGTTAGGATTTTTAAAAAAAGCTTCCAAAATAATCATATATATATATATATATATATATATATATATATATATATATATATATAAAGTTGAGTCATACACGAGTGGGCACGACACGTAGGATGCCACTTGGAGGCTATATTCATGTGGTGATGACACGTAGGACGCCACGCAAGCGCCCAAGTTTGTATGGTGATGACACGTATGCCACCACCTAAGCCACACATCCAAGTGTGTTAACAATTAATGCGTAATCATTATTTGAGTTCATAAATACAACATAATATATTAATTATCATATTGTTTAAATTATAAAATAAAATAACTTTTGTTACACAACTTTAACAATTATAATTCTTACTCCATTGGATTAGGTTCGGAAAATACTTCAAAATAAGATACATATGTCTTATGTCATATAATATTTGGTTCTTTTCGTGTGAGGATGACATGTGAGACACCACATGCGAGGGATATGTTCGTGTGAATGAATATGAGATGGCGTCACATCGGTATAAGTTTGCCACATAGCTAACATATATAAAGTTGAGTCAGTTATGTATGGGCACGCCACGTGGGATACCACGCAATAGTTTATATTTGCCTGAGGACGACACGTGGGATGCCACGCAAGTGGGCAAATTCGTGTGGTGATGACACGTATGTCGCCACCTAAGCCACTCATCAAGTGGGTCAATCATTATTGCATGATCATAAATACAACATAATATAATTATTATAATATTATTCAAATTATGAAATAAAATAACTTTTGTCATGCAAATTTAAAAATTATAATTCTTACTCCACTGGAACACGTTAGAAAATATTTCAAAGTGAGATACATATGTACTATGTCCTATAAATTAAGTTGGATTCTTTTCGTGTGAGGATGACATGTGAGACGCCACATGGAAGGGATGTGTTCGTGTAAAGATAACACATATATGCCACACCGGTATACGTATAAAAGTGAGTCCAATTCGTGTGGGCACGATACATAGGACGCCACATAAGAGGTGTAAATTCGTGTGACGATGGTACCTAAGCGTCACATAAGTAAAGCTTGCCACATAGCCTAACAACCGTTCATACAAGTGTCACTCATTAATGCCTCATCATAAGTCGAAAAATTATAAATATTACTTCAATAGATTGGATTTGAAAAAACCTTCAAAATGAGATATATATGTCCTATAAAAGTTGGGTCATTTCCATACGGCAATGTAATATTCACCCAAATTACCATCCTTAGTTATGGACTAATTCCTTTATAAATCATAAGTTAATAAAGGTATAGAGCTATTAAAGACCTTTTGAAGTACTATAGCATGCTTTGAAGTAAACCGTATTGTTCTCTTGAATTAAGGCTTAATACGAACCCCGTTTCTTAACCGTTAACCCATTATCTCTTCAAAAAAAATGCTACCATTAGATAAAACTGTGTTTCTACTATAAGAATAGGCTTTAATCATGCTTCAATAGCCATAGAAACGACCCTAGAAAAGTCACACAAAGTTATGCAGTTCCAGCAGCAGCACATCAGCATGTACGTCTGATTTAAGCATCGTTTTAAGGGCTCTAAACACGAAATCTTAAGCTGTAAGCAAGACTAGTTGGACAAAATACCTCTAATCTACAATAGTAGCCCACCATAGCCTTTTATGTGGCATGAAAACCGGCTAACAACAAAGCTTTCCCAACCGACCTACACCACCGACTTAAATGACGTCTTCTAGGAGGTTTTGTAGCCGACTTTGGACGTCCTTATTGTCTGAGTTTGCGTGCGAGATTTGGCCATATTCTAGCCCTATAAAAATCCCAGAAACCCAGTCATTTTTCCTGCAGTTTTCGAGTCTCTAAGCCACTCAAAAACCTCATTTCCCCCAAATGTGCAGTTTCACCCGTAAGATTGACATCTCTGTACTTCTGAGTCATTATCTTCGAGAATACTTATAATCATTGCCTCCTATTACCCTTTTTAGAAAGCTAAGACATGAGGCTTTAATACCCAAGTCTTGTTTTCTGTATATGATGTTATTTGGGGTTCCAAATAGTCCATAGAATCCGAGCTTTGGTTCTGCAGAACAACTAGAGAAGTTGTTTAAGTTCTTTAGTAAGTTTCTTTTGATATATTGGATCAATTAAGTTCTTATAAGGCTATAAGTACTCACTTAAGCTATTTCAATCCTAGGGGAGTGTGGTGAAGGAGAAGGTGAGAGATATTAAGCAATAGAAAATAATACCTTGAGCGTACGCGAGGTAACTGTTATGTCCACCTCTTGCTAACTTTTATTTCGTTTTCAACTCTATGTGCTACCTGTTATGTATATGATTTGGATTTGATTTGCTTTATAAAGAGTGTTCATAAGGATCTTGAAAGTATTGTTACAAGATTACCGTTGTTTGTTTGTATTTTGAGAATTAAAGAAGTTAAAGTTGGTGCCGAGGAGATAACAATCAGAATAATGCGATTATGGTTGTACTATATGTCTTTATGTGCTATGTGCTTTTGTGTAAAGACATTAATCACTTAAAGTGAAAGAATGGCATGTGGGTAGAGAAGCTCATGGTAAAGTACCTCCATGAGTGACGAACATTTTGTACTCCAAAGGATTGTTCTCGAAAGGGAACCCTCCAAGGAGAATTCTGTATATTGTGTGTCGTCCTTAAGGTCATGGTTTGATCGACCATGAATGTCCTGTGTTGAACTCTCCGAAAGACATAAATGTCTTGTGTTGAAGTATCTCCGAAGGACATACTCTACGGTAAAGTTATCTCCGAGAGTACTTAAGGGGTATGATCATACTAGACTTCTGTTATGTATTGTGGCCAAATATTGTGGGGGAAGACGTTCCCGTAAGTAGTATACACATGGTAAAGTATCTCCATGGTGGTTATACTACCTTGTTCACTTTCCCAATGCCATAATAAAAGAATTGGATTATGGAAGTAACAACGGGATGATGATTGGGTGGATATTGAATTATGTTCTGTAATCTGTTATCTATAAAGTGGTGATCGTCAAAAGCCCTTGTTTTGAAAGTAAACTCTGTTTCAAACAAAAAGTGTTGATTTCAAGATTGTTTAATCCTATGTGCAAACATTCCTAAGGCAGGAGTACTTAGGAATTGATTTACAAGGTGGAGTGAGGTTACTCAGCAATCGCTGATTTTACCCCTGTTCTCTCCGTTTACGGCGAGGGCAGTGTCTGTGTTTTAACTTTGTTTTGCAGGACTGTCATTTGGGGAAAGTCGGGACTTTTGCGAGAGCTCGCCACTTGTAGCTGGTTATACTTTCGTTTGTAATATAAGCTCGTCTGTAAAACAGTTATGTTTCAGTTTAATAAGAGTTCACCGTTTGATATAAATAGCTCACTAGTGTTGTTATGGGTTAATCATTCAGCTTTGTATTTTCTCTGTTTGGAAATACGGCGGTAATAGATCCAAATTAGGCTTCCGCAGTTGCTTTTTCATTCTTAATCAAGATTAGAAAATTTGGGTTGTTACAGGTAATAACATGTAGGCTGCCACATTAGAGGAAATATTAGTGTGAAGATGACAGATAGATGTCACATGTGCACAACTTGGCTACATAGCTTAACAGATCAATCCAAGTGTCAGAAGTTCATTATTACTCGAATTTATTATTTGATTTATGTGCATATTATTTCAAACTACATAATAACATATCTTTAGTTACATAAATCTAAATATTATAAATCATATATGATTAGATTGATTTTGAAAAGGTTAGGTATAAACTAATTGGATAAGACACTTAACATATCTATATTTGTATTATATTAGTTGTAAATCACACTTGCATATTGGTAAGGAAAACATATTCTAAACATTTAAATTCCATTCGTAATAAATAATTTATATTTATAAGAAAAACGGGGTCATTTTACATATACCGATGTCATATGGACGACATTTCGTGTGGGGGATGAAACATGAACGTCAACTCATCATCTACTCCAATGCTTTCTTAGCAAAGTAATTGAGAATTCAATATAGCACTTTAGACATACTTATGTAACATAAATGCCACGCAAACGAAGAGTAAGATTCAAGTAACACTCCTTATAAGCTATGTTGAAATTTACGAACGTTGAACTACCTAGCACATTTGAGAAATAAATATTTAGGATCAAATTGTTGATTATAACTTTAAAAAGTGGAAAATTTTTGCTCGGCACTAATTGATTTTATTCAATTACCAAAAATCCATTTGCAAGAAGAGACTGATTTTTAACTAGAGAGAGATAAATTAATCTTTATTTTTTTTTTCTTTGGGAATTTTAAAGTAGGCTCAAATTATGTTCATAATAAATAATCTTTTTACATTCATTCTATTTTAGATGTAGATCAATTTAAAAAGGATATTTAGAAGTAAATTATGAGGGCGACATGAAATTATACTATTATTTTTAAGAATTAGAATGCATCCTATGGATACAATTTTTGCTAACATAAAATTAAATGTGTTTCACAAATAATATTTAAAATTTCATAACATATATTTTTAATGTCTTTAATATATATATTAGTAAAAATGTTTCTCTTTTTCTTTTCGTGTGTGCACGACATGGAAAACGCCACATAGAGGTCAAAAATCGTGTGACGATGACACCAAAGTCGTTATATTAGCAAAGCTTGCCACATAGCCTAACAACTCATCATTCAAGTGTTTTCCCTTAATGCCTCAACATTAGTTATCTTTATTACATGTTTATTAGCATAGTTTTATATGAAAAAATAAAATAATTTTAGTTTCGTAAGTCAAAAAAATCATAAATCTTATTTCAAATGGATTGGATTTGAAAAAGGCTTTAAATGGAGGAATATGTGACCTATACAACTTGGATAATTACCATGCAGTGATAACATGTAGATGCCACATAAGAGAGAATGTTCGTGTCAAGATGACACGTTGACATCAACTTCATCACATATTTTAGCAAATCATGATCCAAGTGTCAAATGATCAATATCACTCGACTTTATTATATGATTTATTTGCTTATTATTTCAAACTACAAAATTACATATTTTAAGTTACGTAACTCTAAAAAAAATAAAAAACTTACTTCATTCAATTATCTCTTCTTATTCTTTTGTAAGTTTGAAATATCCTCAAATTATGTTAATAAATTAATCTTTTTTATATTCATTTTATTTTAGATGTGGATCAATTTAAAAGGGTAATTCATACAAAAATATTAAAATAGTCAAATATAGAATTAGTTGTGCGGAATACAACAGACATGAGTGTATCACCTAGGAAGTTATCTTCATTTTCGTGAGATATTTACGAGTCCGTGCTATAAAACTAGTATATATATCAAGTTGAGTTCATTTCGTGTGGGCACACCACGTAGGACACCATCTAGGAGGCTCATGTTGGTGTGGTGATGCCATGTAGACGCCATATGTGCAAGCATGCCACATAGCTTACAAGTGTCACCTCACCATAAATGCAGCATCATTACTTTGTTTTAATATAATTTATTACTATATTATTTCCAAAAACAAACTAAAATAATTTTTATTAGGTAACTTTAAAAATTATAAATCTCACACCGATAGATTGGATTTAAAAAACGCTTCAAAATGAGATATATATGTCATATGAGATTTTATAGAAGTTAAATGTATAAGACACGTAGTATGTCTTTTGTTTGTAACATTTTTTGATGCATAGTTCATTGTCCAGACTACTTGAATATGAATGTATGATTTCCATCATGTAAAGTTGAGTCAATTTCATGTAGGCATGCCACGCGGGACACCACCTAGGAGGCTCATGTTGGTGTGGTGATGTCACGTAAACGCCACATGTGCAAGCATGCCACATAGCTTACAAGTGTCACCCCGCCATGAATGGAGCATCATTACTTAGTTTTAATATAATTTATTACTATATATATTATTTCTAATAACAAACTAAAATAACTTTTATTAGGTAACTTTAAAAATTATAAATCTTACATCGATAGATTGGATTTTGAAAAGCGCTAAAAAATGAGAAATATATTCATATGAGATTTTATGGAAGCTAAATGTATAGACACGTAATGTATGTCTTTTATTCGTAATATTTTTTGATACACAGTTCATTGTCCACACTACTTGAGTATGAATGTATGATTTCCATCATGATAGTTTTATTTTTTAGGCCATCCTCAATCACATAAATACGGGGCTTATTGCTATCAAAGGTCCTCTAATTTACCATCATTATTAAAGGAACTCACAACTAATTCAAGTTTTTACAAATATAAAAGTTGAGTCAATTTTGTGTAGGCATGCCACGTGGGCCGCCACTTTGGAGATCCAATTTCGTGTAATGATTACACCTAATCGCCAACGTGCCAAGTTTGTATGGTGATGACACGTATACCGCCACCTAAGCCTCCATCCAAGTGTGTCATGCATTAATTAATAATCATTATTTGACTTCATAAATACAACCTATTATATTTATTGTCATATTGTCAAGATTATAAAATAAAAGCACTTTTGTTACGCAACTTTAAAAATTATAATTTTTTCTCAATTTGATCGAAAATAACTAAAAGTGAGATACATATGTACTATGTCTTATAAAATTGGGTTATTATCGTGGGAGGATGACATGTGAGATGTCACATGGGAGGGATATATTCGTGTGAAGATGACACATAGGCGCCACATCGGTATATGTATAAAGTGAATCGAATTCGTGTGGGCACGACAAGTAGGACGCCACGTATGAGGTGTAAATTCGTGTGATGATGACCCCTAAGCGCCACATAAGCAAAGCTTGTCACATAGCCTAACAACTCACCATCCAAGTGTCACTCATTAATTCTTTATCATTAGTTGGCTTTATTACATATTTACTAGCATTTTTTTTTATATATTACAAAATAAAAAAACTTTAGTTACGTAAGTCAAAAAATTATAAATCTTGCTTCAATGAATTGGATTTGGAAAAAAAAACTTAAAAATGAGATATATGTCTTATAAAAGTTGAGTCATTTCCTGTGGTGATTACATGTAGGATGACACATAAGAGGAAATGTTCGTGTGGATATTACATGTAGATGTCACATGTGTACAACTTGGTAAATAACAATAAATGACACTTCTAACAATACCTTAACTATTTGATGTTATATGTATTTAACTTGACCTTTAATCTTTTATAGCATAAATGAAATTTATATAAGTGGTACGTTCCTACATGACCTTCTTAACTAATCTGAATTAGATTAAACTAAATTGAACTAATAATAAAATGAGAGAATAAAGTCTTAGTATACTCAAAGAAAGGTCTATTAATCTTTATCTTTTTTTTTTCTTTTTAGAATTTTGATGTAGGTTAAAATTATGTTTATAAATCAATCTTTTTTTACATTCATTTTAATTTTGATGTACATCGATTTAAAGGGACATTTCATACCAAAATATTAAAATAATCAAATGTATAATTAGTTGTGCAGTATAAAACAGGCATGAGGTATCAATTAGAAAGTTATTTTTAATTTCGAGAAATATTCACGAGTTCGTGCGCAGCACGGATATAAAACTAGTTACATAAAATATAATTGACATGAATGATGGAAATAGATGCTTATTCTTCGTGGCTGGATCTAATATGGGTTTCAATCGCGCTAATATGCATTTTCTAGACTGTAGGAGGGGTAAAGTTCATAAAAATCTGTCTTAACAGGATACCATGCCCAAGTACAATTATCACTCCTATCTCCTGTATCCAGATCGATACAGAGTAGCTCAACGTTTTTTTTTTTTTTTTTTTTGTTGGGGTGAGATTTCATTCATCAACAATCTAAGGCTAATAGACGCTCCTCAGCTCTTATATACTACTAGTCCACGGAGGAGCGTCTAGGAGTGTTTTTATAGGACGTACGAATTGAATAAGCTAATACAATCATGTGCTTGAACGAGTATATATACACGAAACAATTTCAGATTTATAAGAAACATCATTATTATTAGTTGAGCCAGCAGATACAACATTCCCAGGAATTTTGCTTATTCTTATAAGAAAACACAATGTTGAAAAATGAAACATAAGATAAAGGAAAGAATCTCTGTGCCTCTAAAACAATGTATATATCTTTGAAAGACGATGTTGCTTCTTTTAGCAGGTGAGAAGAACAATCTACAAAAGTCAAGGATCACCAGCTCAAAACTACCCCATGAAAATATATATGCTCAAAACTACCCTATGAAAATATATATGCTCAAAGACCCACCAGTTTCCTAGCAACTAATAGAGACCCTATAAGAGAACCTGATTCCCTAACATCATAAAAATGATAGAAACTCATCACTTTAAGAAAACAAATGAACCAAACTTATGACCGTCGTTTGTGCTCATCAATAATCTAATATGAGCTTATAAGTGATTGCCCTTTTGTTCCATCTTTATGCTTTCTGGCTTGTTAAATACTCCTACTTACAAGTTTACTTTCTTATTGAATTCCTACGCGTTTTGATGTGCTAACTTCTTTGCCTCTGCCCTCATGAAAGAAAAGGTAATCTCTCCTCCTCCGTCCTCAAAACTTTACACTATCTAGGAAGCACCGATGGATAAGGGTGTTGTATCGCATGGACAACACGCTTGGACATGAACAACACGCTTGGACATGAGAAGACACAGCACAACATGCTTATGCGTCTGAGCTGAGGCTTATATATACCCTCTATATATAAGTGGCGCATTTACATGTCGTGTTTGTGTCTTTCCATATCCATATCCGTGCAACTTATAAGTTTACATTATTGTTAATTATGGTATTGTTGAGTTAACCAAAGTTGCATATAACTGATTATGACAGTATTGTTGCATGGTCATGAGGATCAAAATTGATTGCAATGGTTGCTACAAGAAGGTCAAGGAGGCTCTTCTTAGTATACATGGTAAGCAATCTATCTAACTGCTGTTTCTTAATGAAATCTGATCTTTAAAAGGCAAAGTTATCAAATTTGAAGATATCTATTATTATTAATTTCCATTAATAATTTATGAGTTGATTGGCTGCAATAATTTAATTTGGTTTGTTGAATTGAAGAGTTGGAATCTCATATGATTGAGAAGAAATCGAGTAAGGTGATTGTGTGGGGAAAACTCATCCCCCAAGATGTGGCAATCAAGATCAGAAAGAAAAGCAATCGCAGAGTGGAGATTTTGGAAATTCAGCAACTTATTAGTTCCACTGATCCAGAAAACTGTCAAGATTATCAAGGCTCTTATATCAACACTAAAAGTAATAACACATGTAATATAGTGATGGCACCTCACTTCTAGGCCACAATATTATTAGAGCACAATTGTTTTGTTGCTATCTTTGCCTTCTAAAATTTTTAGTTTTCATTTGTTATTAGTATTACATTCAATTTTGTGATTAATCAAATTCTTGAGTCATGCAACTCTTGGCTCATGAACATCATTATTGCTAACCTAATTTCGAAGAACAACGCCATAAGGATCACTTAGGACTCAAACTAGAGAGTAAATTATGGAGCATGCAACATTGATGTAAGTGGTTCACAAATCCTTGGAGCTGCCTTTGGTAGTGCAGTTCTAGAGTTTGGCAAAGCTAGAAATGGCCTGACTTTTAAACAGACGATGTAGGATCCGATTGGCATCGTCAAACAGATAACTGAACTACTAGAGACACTTTTCACTGTTGCCATCACTCAGCTACTCGAATTGAACAAGAGCATGAGGAGAGACTCTAGGCAAGCACAACAACTTCTGAGTCAATTCTCGAGGCATAGATTGCAAGTATGATTTGCCTTCCCGTGATGCATCAATGACCATCTTCTCCAAAACCGTTTGCATTTGAAAGAAGAAATTGTATCAGTGCAGTTACTTGTTCCATTGATTCATCTGTTGGGCAGAACTCTTCAATTCCAACCACCTTCAGCGTAGGCAGTAGATGCTTGAAGAATTGCGTCCATATTACAGTGTCATAGTCTCTTGGTAGACTGCATGAATTGTCCCAGCCAGCCTGCATGTCATTTTCTGATTAGAATACCATCATGCTCAGGTTGGACAATGAACTAGTGTATTTTGAGTATAATCGTGGTGCAGGGTCCAACAAATAATAATGGCACAGTTCCTACAAAGTCATTAAGTGATGCCTCTTATTCATTTCAAAGATGCGAAACACAATTTAACCATGGCATTTGGAATTCCAGAAATTGCTAAGCTTTCTCACTCCACGGGGACAGGATGTAGGAGGTGGGGGCAAGGGGCAGCAAACGACATACCTAAATATAATGTCAAAGACGATTTCACAAACATAAGATCCCAAGAGATTCATGAAATTCTCCCGTATTGAAGCTATTGCTTCATTTTAATCACAAAAAGAGCACAATTTGTCTCCCAAATTTCAACATTATACCTAATTACTCTGAAATTCCCTGGCATTCAGTAGTGCAAGCATCTTAGGCTCTGTTTGATTCACCTTAATTTTACTTAAAACCAACAATGGTGGTGGTCTAGTGGTTCCAAGCTTACTCCCAAGTGGTTTGGTAAGGCAAGGTCATGGGTTCGAATCCCCATTCCCCCCATGCCTTGTGTCTGCTGGCTTCTAGGAACTATACTAGCCCCTTGTTGGTGCTACATTGACGGGGTCAGTGCTTGCGCTGGTTGTTCAGCTAGTCTGATATGTTCGCTATTGAACACGAGAGTCCGAACATGATGTAGCGGGGGGTGTCTCGGTCGTCATTCACTTGCACCCTCTTTTTACCACTTGGACAAGCAAAAAAAAAATTTACTTAAATTCAGTTTAGTCCAGTTCAGTTCAGTTTATATGTAACTTTATTACTTATATAACTTTTTAGCCCGAAATAATTTCATGATGAAATTAATGTCATCAGAAAGATCTCAAAGCATACTTTCAAATGAGTCCAATATTGACTATGTTTGGACGAATTTTAAATGGTTAACGATCAAGTTCAAAAAATCACTTAAGTTCAGTTCAGTTCAGTTCAGTTCAGATCAGTTTTATCCAGGTGAATCAAACGGAGCCTTAGTCTCCACTCTTAAGTCTTAAGTAGTGAAATAAAGTTTAGTAAAGATCGCATGAGAAAACAACAGAATATTTTGCCAAAAATATTACTTGGCATGCAGTTTAAAATTTGGTGAGCAGAAACACTACTATCAGAGTCCAAGAGCATATTGGAATAAGCTAATTCTCCCATATGAAGCGATCAAAGTTATTTGACATATAGTTCTTTGTAGTTTCTGGGCCACAAAGGAAACAACAACATGCAGAGAATCGTCAAGAAAAAGAGATTACTTACTGCTATGTTTGACACTCAATCAGACGGTAAAACGAAACTTACGAATGTACAGCATGAACACCTCTATATTAGATAACTAGGAATTAACCAAAACTAAATTAATATTGAATGAGGAAACGTTACCAAAGAACAGCCTTTGGTGACACAGAGAGTCAACTTTTCCACTTGAGGAGAAGCACTAAGCAACATCGACATCCCATCATTGACCTTTTTGTTAAAACGTGCATCAAGCAGTAAACTTTTGCACTTTGACAATGCAGATGGCAGTGTTCTGTAACCAAAAGTCGACAAAACCTGAAATCCCAGAAAACCAGTGAAAATTTGTTAGAGTAGGAGTCACTTATTACTTATAGCTCAGTAGTCCAATTGCACATAAGAATTAAGAAAGGACATATGTTTTCGATCAAAAAATCACGGAGGTGTTGCAGTCTGCATAGACCAGAACCCCAAGTGATTTCTAGAACCACTTGATCAATCCCCAAACATGAAGATAAAACATAAAAGTTACACTTGGCCCTGCTTCCCCTTCCAACCCACACGGAGTAGTAGTAGGCATTAGCATAGGGTAACTTTTGCTTATCTTGTGAATGTACTGCTTGATTTAGGTGAAAGTTGTCTCTTTCAGAATGCTGAGAAACAACGCCATAAACACCATTAGGTGATACTTTTGCACTCATTATATGAATCACCTATAACTACGACTCTGAATTTCAACAGCTATCAAACAAGAATGAAAGATATGCAACACTAATGTGGTTCTAGATTGATTATATAAAGCACATATAACACAGTTCTTTGTGCTTTTTCATTATAAATAGGTTCCATCATGTTGAAGGGCAAGAAATCAAAATATATGGAACATGTTAAAAGTAGCCTAAGATGCAATTATTAGGAAAAATACAACCAATTTCGAGAGAGTGGACAACCGAACATGGCTAAAGAGAGACCAGAACCCCAAGTGATTTCCAGAACCACTTAATCTATCTCCAACAAGGAAAGGACACCAATAAAATTTACCCTTGGCCCTGCTTCCCCTCCACCACACAGAGTAGCAGTAGGCAGTAACATAGGGTAACTTTTGCTTATCTTGTGAATCTACTGCTTGATTCAGGTGAAAGTCGTCTCTTTCACAATGTTGAGAACAACGCCATAATCACCATTAGGTGATACTTTGTACACATTATTAGGGGTGATTATTAGGGGTGAGCGCAGGCAGGTACCCATCTAAAATTTCAGGATTTAGTATTGGAATTGGTTAGACCAGTTCCTCGAAATTGGGACCTAGTATTGGAATTGGTTGGACCAGTTCCTCAAAATTGATACCCAGACTTGGAATTGGCAGGTCCAATTCCAGTTCCAGATACCCATCTCCCTATAAAATTTCTTTGAATGAATGCAAAAATTATCTAATTACTAAGAGTTTACAGTTGTACAATAGTACATCCGCTTAGAAATCAGTAAAACAATATCAAAACACGAAATTGTAACCTATGTGATATCAAAAGGTAAGTTAGCAGTAGCATTAATAGTATTGGGATCAATTTTAATACCAAATCGATATTTGGGAGGTAACCAATATTAGTCCTAGCAGGTACCCACTGGGTCCAGGAAATTGATACCCAGAATTGGAATTGGTTGCAACCAGTTCCAAATTTTGGGACCCAGAATTGGTATTGGCATGAGCAGTTTCAGGTCCAGACCCACCAGGTCCAAACCAATTCCAATACCAAAACCAAGTACCCAGTACTCATGCTCACCCCTACACATTATATGAAGAACCTATAACGAGGACACTGAATTTCAACGGCTATCAAACAGCAAAAAGAATAAAAGTTATGCAACATTAATGTGGTTCTAGATTGATTATATAAAGCACCTATACCACAGTTATCTGTTCTTCATTATAGATAGGTTCCATCATGATGGAGGACAATAAATCAAATTATATGGAACATGTAAAAAGTAGTCTAGATGCAATAAACCATGTTTAGGGAAATGCAACCAATTTCGAGAGGGTGGAACACTGAACATGGCTAAAGAGAGGTAAACCATGAAAATCTGATTGGCTGTCTAGATCATTTTCTCTAGGAAATGTTATGGCGATGGTTTCATAGCAACATTATTATCAGTTAGTTCACTTATGAAACAAAAGGGTACAACATAGGACCAAAAAACACAATAAACAGGAGCAACATACCTCCAGACACCAATCACCTAGTGTAAGCTCCTTCACATTGCAAAGCTCATCAAGAATTTTCATGAACATGTCTTGACGACTGGTGATGGTAAGGCAATAATCATCTTTATGGTAGCCTTCTGCCTGGTATTCTGCCTCACTCAAAGTAAACATCTTCACATCAAGTCTAGCATCTACCAGTGATCCTAAATTACTTAACTTCAACTCATTTTTTGTCAGCGAACCCGAAACTTGCAAAGATTGCAAATAAGGGGCACAAATAACCAAATCCCCGACAAATGTTCCCTCGTAAGAGTCGTAACCTTGTACCCATTCGTCACACAATGCAAAACTTTTCAAACTCTTGGAATTGATATCCAAGTAAGAAAGGTGAGTCCAATTGGAAATGGTGAAGCTTTCTAGAACAGGACAACCAGATAGTATTTTCTCAAACACCTCATCATCCATCATAGTTGTAAAAGAGATAAACAAATATCGCAACGAACTCCAATTAATACTTCCACGAGGCGAGAAATCACAAAATGAAGTAGTCAATCTCCTCAATTTAGAATTGGTGTAGAAGAACTCACCAAATTCATGAAACTGACGATTAGTTGCCTCAAAATTGGTCAAAGAGAAAGCTAAAACAAGCACCTCCACATTCCTTCGCATCGCGAACCTAATCCAACGGTTCACACTGGTGTCAAATCGATCTTCATAATGGAAATTAACCGTAAATTTCTCAATATGGTGGGCGTACTCACAATTATAGAGGATTAGGGTTTGGTTGACGAAATCGACGAAATAATTCTCATTTCCCCGTCGATATTTATCATGAAATCGGAGAGTAGTAAGCGATTTCGATAGGGTTTGAAAGCGTTTTGATAAAATCCCAAGCTGAATTGCTCGATCGACTGTGAAAAGGGACAAGATTTCGATAAGTAAATTGTCTGGTAAGCTGCTAAATCTATCTAGGGTTAGGGTTTGTGATTGTGATTGTGATTGTGGGGTTTGGGGTTTCATAAAATCGGCTTTTTCCGATTCATCGGAGTTGCTGCTACTGGTACTGGTATCGTATTCTGAAGAAGAGCTGTCAGTTTCTGATTCGCTGGGGATGTCATTTTCTTCTTCACCGGAATTGTCATCCATTGTTGTTGGCTTGAGGTGATGGCAATTGGCAAGGCACTACTTTTGTGGACAAGTTTGCCGCTCTCACTTTCTCTCTCCTCAATCGTCACTCTCTCTCTCGCTACTCATAGTGTCACTGGCTCAGTGCCTAAATTCCCGCCAAAAAATGCCTAAATTTCGTTTGGTGTTCTTCTCAAAAAAAAAAAAAAAAAGAGAGAAACTTGAATCCAATTATTATTAAAGGGGATTGCTAAACATAAATCAGAGTATTACTTAACGCAAATATTTTTCCTACAATACCCTTAACAAATCTCTCACCCCTTTCTCTCTCTCCCTTCCTTTCTCTCTTCCATCAACTCCCTCTATCAGTAAAACCCACGGTGGTTGTTTGGGTGGGAACAAAGCCAAATTTTTGATGGATGAAAGTATGATACCATCGAAATGGTGTCGATTGCCTATCAGGGTCACCAATAGGGTTGCTATTTGGATGGGGATTGACGTCGCCGGCGGCTGTGGTACCTCGGGATGGCGATGGGTGGCCACCACCCGAATGGCATCTTACAGCCATACTGTTAGTACTCAATTACTAACAAATTGTCTATGCTTAGATATCTAGCCACTACACTCAGCCAGCCCATCCATTGCTGCACTTCCGCCACAAGTGCAGCCCACCGTCCACCCCGCCGCGTAGCAACTTTGCATGAACCCTAAACAATCGATAAGTAAAAAAAAATAAATTTTGAGTCTATTGTTACCTTAATACCACCAGTACTTGTATCAAAAATATCGTTCCAATCAAATGAATCATTATGGTGAATTAGTGGACTCGAATTAGTGACCAAAAGATAATTTTTTTTGCTCGTTAGTGACCAAAAGATAATAGAGACTGGGATTTTAGAGAAAAAGAGAGAGGAAGGAAGTTACTAATAAAAAGGATATATTGGAAAGTATTGGGTCAAAAATATTTGCGTTTAAACTCGAAAATAACCCTTTTATTCAAAATACTTCGTATAACATTATGAGGATTGGGCGATAAATCATATAAATAAGTAATTAAGCCCATACCACCCCTTATCGGTGGTTTGGTGTGTGGAAGTTGAGACATAAGATTGTGAATTAGAGTTAAGAAATAAATTCTCAAATATAAGTGACAAAGCCACCAGTTACTCTCAAACAGGGCAAACATTTATACCAACCCTTTTACCTTTGTGCCAAAAGGGTCACAATAGTGACGAAAAGTATATTTGCTATGCCAAATAGTAATGTGGCAAGGGAGATGAAAGGGGCAGCCCAACCCCACAGGTTACCCCAACTGATGAAACACCTCCCCCTTCAACTTGGGGGAGTTAGGATTTGAAAAAGGGCAGACTTCAGAGCTGCCATCTGGTGAACTAGGGAGAGTTATGCCTCATACAAGGTTATAGGCTTCGGAGCTGCGGCCATCTGGTTTGAGCTGTGCCTTCGTCGAACCAAAAAAAAAAAACTCCATGGCTGCTCGGCTGCCGCTATCCGCTTTTAGGGGTGCCTACAGGCTACAGTAGCCCAAAGTCCTTTGCACTCCCCACACAAGAAAAACAGAAAAAAGGGTAGCCCAAAGTACTGCTTCCTGAATGAATGATATGTGTTGCATTCAACTTCTAGTAGAGCAGAACACGACTTTTAGCATGCTCTAACCAGTAGTAACCACCATCCAATTCCCGGCCATGGGTAAAAGTAAGTCAAAAGCGCAATCTCAAGTGAAAATGAATACAGTAGAATTAACCTTCAGAGCTAGAACAAGGACAACAGACCCTTTACAAAATCCTATCTGAGCATGAAGTTGATGGAACTACAAAATAATCAGCAGATGAAACAGGATAAATACTACAGGAGATGGTCTAAGCATTACTATATTAAAACGAGAATACTACATGGGAAGAAGCTCTGGGCATCTCTTGTAGCTTTTGTTCCAGAGGGTAGCGTGGAAGTGAAACAGATGAGTTACGTGAACGCAAACGCAATGGAAAAGATTTTCGTCTTCGAACTACAATTTTCTCCAACACTAGTCCATTAGCAAGCAAGAACTCCAAAAGGTGAAGTACGTAAGTTAATTCTTCAAGGCTTTCAGGAACATCAATAACCGTCACTAGCTTGAGGTGATGCAGCAAGCACCCATATTTCATCTTTTGTGATGCCCAAAAGTTTTGGGCAAGCAACCGACCCTGCAAAAACATTATTGCATCAGAGAACATAACATCAGAGACCAGGATTAGTAGATTCTTGAAAGAAATCAGTCATTAGTAGTACACAACTTTATCTTCGAAATACGCTTTAAATTACTGGTGGATAGTGAATAGAATTTGGTTTAGGTGTGAGTGCACATCAGATAGCACACATCTCATTTTTTTCATACATGGTGAATAGTGAATAGAATCTCCTCATCACTTAGCATATCTGTGTCAAAATGTGAAAGCCACAACTCAGGGAGAAGGTGTGAGTGCAAATGAACCTTAAACCAATGGTGAATACCGAAAAGAATTTCCTTATCACTAAGCAAATGCATATCTATGTCAAAATGTGGAAGCCACAACTCTATGACAACCCAATTCATTCTCTCCCACTCATATTTACCTCAATTACGTAACGTAAAATTCCTACATGTATAGCATAGCTCTTGCAAAGACATCTTACACAACCGATGCTAGAACATACAAACCAAAAAAGCACTGTGTCTAGCAAATGAACCTAAATAAAGAAAGTCTCTAAGTACACTAAAAGAAGCTACCCACAGCAATCACGATGAATCGTTCTCTATTAGTATAAGTTGATTTGAAGGATCAAAACAGAGAAGGTAGAAACTGATATTTGATCTTCTAGTCAAATTGTACATGCAAAATGTCAAATTTTCATTAATCATTTGTTACAATTAGAATTTAGAGCTGAATTTTGATTGAAGGATAAAATTGGATACCACCAAAGTGGAGTATCAACAAGTACAAAAGGCTCCACTAAGGGGCCTTCTCAAAGAACCATCAGCTCAAAAACAAAACCCACCCCTCAAAGAATACACCACAAAATAACAAAATCCCGGTGCTATTTCGTTCATAACCAGGCCAAAATTTCTTCCTACCAGTCAAGCCCTTGTTCTGTGTGAGAGTCAGCCACTTTATTTGACTCTCTTCTTCTATGTGGCCTTTAAGGAGAACTTACATGTATAAGACCATTTCTATTCTGTTCATCACAAAGGCCAACTACCCAGCCGTGCTGTTTCCACATTAGAAAATCCATGGAGTTTTCGAGCGTGACTCTATGATGACCATTACTCAAGGTTGAGTACCCGCTCCTTTGAAGCAATCTCAATGGCTGTATGAATTCCCAAACTTCTATAGTTGATCTCTATATGTTCAAGGGGGGTGAACAAATTGTAGTGGAAATTTGTGCCAATCCCTTAAGGCTCTTCCAATTATTGCCTTATGATATTGTCCTCTTATGCTTTATCAATTTTTCGTTTGAGAGCCTACTTGAGGATCACATCACTCAATTTCATAAATACAGTATGTATGCTAAATTAATCATGGACACCTCTTTGAACCAGTTACACAACAATCTTTGATTTGACAATCTCACTGTTAGGATCTGTCAAGCAAAATGAATTCTTAAGCGTTTAGCATCTCACTCTCTATGCATAATGATCCACATGACTGATGCTAAACTAATCCCCCTCCTCTCTTTCATCACAAGCCTCCACCAATACAGCACCAGAACAAGATTGTTTGTACAGATAGCATGGGTATCCAACTTTTTTTGACTAATCCCATGAGCCCTGAAGTTAACGACCAGGAAAACCTCCAGTGGCCTTGAGGGGAGCACCAGAACAAGATTGTTAACAAGAACAGCCCGTAAAATGAGATATAGGATTTCCTCAAAAGTCTAATTTAAAGCAGAGACCACAGGGCCTGATCTAACAAACGTATCATTTACAACATGTAGATGGCAAATCACAGATCTAAGTTAGAGGTTGCTGACATCTATTAGCTGAAGTTGATGGGGTCAATCGACTTTTTTTGATTTGATTTTCACTCAGTGATAGACAATAAAAGTTCAACATGGGTCCTGAGAGGGCATATTTCTGTTACGGTCATATGTTGGCAGGTTGGGCAGTTTAAGGTTACTATGTTGGCAACATGGTCAATTTGTAATGATACTGGAGTTTAGAACAAGGAGTGTAGGGCCAGAAATAATGAGAAAAGTCTAGCTCCATAAAACATACTTAAGGTAGGGACGTGGGGTATGAACCATAGTATCACTAGCAATGACAATAATGATATGTTGCCAATGTATGCAAGCATGCACCAATACCATCCATAATAATAATAAAATGCTAGAATGAACGGAACACAACTATATGCATGGAAGATTGCGAATTCACAAACAAGATGGACAAATTCAAGAACCAATCAGAGCAAAACATACCTCAGATTGGTAATCGGGCAATTTGATTATTAGTGACTCCAGATAAGGTGAAGAGTGCAGGACACGTGACAATGCAAGACATTCCCGTGGCGCAAGATTTGTATTGAACAAAGTCAAGCTTTGATTATTTAATGATGGAGAGGACAAAACTTCAGGAACACACGATGATAGAACCTGAGAACAGCATAAAATTTGGATCAGCAGACCTAGTATAATCAGCCAGCAGCAGAAATATGAAGTACATTATCATAACATAGTTACAGTATGTACTAAACTGCAAGATAATGACCACAAACAGATGCCTGAAAATCCATTACAGTTAAAAGATGAGTTTTTGAGATCAAGGTTTGCTAAAACTGATAATCAATTCATGATATAAAATTACTATTGCTACATTTAGCTTGGAGAGAACTTGGTTTATAATCTAATAACATTTATTGTACTGAGATATAATGATACAAAAGATAGCCAAAGTTTCGAGTTAAAGACTATAAAATGTCAAATGTAGGCAAACACTCAGCACGGAGGTGATACATAAGTCATACACAGTTCCACCCAATTTTAGCACCAACGAGTGATGACGCCCTCTGGGAAGGGAATAGGGATGGGTGGTGACAATGGCATTCATGACCTATTCGATATCTTAGTTCTTTGGTGGCATCCCATTAGGTAGTGGTCGAAGTAGCAGAGGCCAAAGACAGAAATGGGAAGAGAATCTTTCATCATCCTTTGAAGGTCCATTTAAAATTGTTTGGAATACTTGCTAGTTATTATATTTCAGAATCATAGATTTCTTGAAGATTACCTCTCAAGGAAAACAGTGAAATTGGAGTTTTAAAACATGGTATCTGTCTTCTATTGAGAGTTGGAGACGGTGTCAATGATTCCTACTGTACTAGATCTAGATAATCTCTTCTATTGGACGGGCAAGCACATGACACCGGTCCATCCGACTTCCAAAATAAGTAGATATAAACAACGTTTTTATTTAAATTTATAAGGATCTGGCCCAAGCCTTAAAAATACACCCGGCCTGCATCTAGCCAAAGCTCATTTTTTATCCGCTCTAACAAATTGCAAGTTTGTTAACCCACTATTGCTTAATGTAAATCGCAAATTACTATTTTTTTCCTTCCATACCCTTGTCACCCATATAGCTTTAATCCATTAATGTCCTTGTTAGATAAATTATACTATGTGGTAAAGCTTGCAATAAACAAGACTATCTTACTTAAGAAAAATAAGATTCAAACAAACTACTCATTCATCATCCTTTTGAACTTCAAATTAAGTGCCAATAAGAAGCTAAAGAGCAAAAGCTAAAAGCAAAACATAACATGTCATCACAATAAACCTCATTTTTTTTAACCCTTTTTTTCTTTTCCTTTTCAATTGAAAGGGAAAATAGCCATAAAAAGGCAGTGATCCATGTGAGTACCTCTACGCTCCTCTAATACAAATTTACAAATCTACCCTCACAAACAACCTTACCTTACATTACACCCAATTAATTAAAAAAAAACGAAAAAGAAACCAAATAAAAAAAAGAGGGATAAACATGACATTAAACTACTACACCTAACCACTAATTAAAAGTTAATTTTTTTAAAATCTCTTCTCATCAAACAAACTGACCCAAACCCAACGGGCCAATGGGCGGGCCCAGCTTCAATCCCTAGCCTTAGGGGGCCTACCTCTCCCTCTCTTGACACCAGTTAAATTCGCCGGTGGGGCCACAACAGAACCAGCTGGATACTTACGTGGCCTGCCACGTGGACGCCCAGTTCCAGGTGAAGCCTTCTTGGGCTGAGGTTCAGGAGCAAGTGGGTCCCTTGGCTTAGGTGGACGACCTCTGGGCCTAGGTGGGCCGGAAAAAACAGAAGTAGTGCCAGGTGGAAGAGCAACCTTGGGCTTTGGTGGACGCCCACGGCCTCTTTTGGGTGGCCCATTTCCATTCGGGTCAGAATCATCGGGTTTGACGTAGTTGTTGTTGATTAAAGTGAGCTGATTGGTTTGAATTTGTTTATCAAGGGTGTTAGACAGAAGAGTAGTGTGAGCATCTGGTAGATCTGAGTAATTTGCGGTTATGTAGTTTGATATTGCTGATTTTGTTGTTCCTTCTTTTTCATCTAGCCCTTCAATTGCTTCCATTATCATCTACAATCACAAAAACAACAGCAAAATCAGTCAAAATTTGTCAAAATTGGTCAAAAACTGGGAATTTTGATGAAAACCCAAATGAAATTACATACCTGAGAGTAATCAGGGAGAGGAGGCTGGGTGGTATCTTCAACAGCCATGAGAGAGAGAGTGTGAGAGCAGAGAGAGAGGAGAGAGAGTGAAGAAATAAAAGGGGGGGGATGAGGGGATTTATGGGGGAGGGAAGGGGGAATTTAAAAACAGGGGAGAGAGAGTGAGTGTAAGAAAAAAGGATTGGATCAAAGGAGGCACAAGCAATGATGATCGAACGGTTAGGGATTGGTCTGAAGTTAATAATCGGACGGTTTGTAATGAAAGATGGTTGGATGGCACGGATAAGTGACATGGCAGGGAATTTGCTTTTTTGTGTGTTGAGGTATCAGATGGGTTACGTGAGATTTATGATGTGTCATGCGTATAGTGGGTCTTACGAAAAGGACTATATATGAGATGAAAATAATCATACTCCTAGTAAAGTACTTGAGTATTAAATTTTTATTTTTGAACTTAATTAACCCAATTGAATTGAATGAACATTATGATAAGACTCCTTTAAATTACTTTGTTGAGTACTTTTTTTCTAAGCATTTCATTTTTATTTTTTGTTCTCTCAAATTTTTATTGCCCATAGAATTTTATCAATTGGTATCGTGATAGTAGAGATTGAAATGAAAAATGAGTTCTTTCGTTTCAATTTGAGTGGAAATGGAATGGTTTCTCATTTAGCACGAAATTTTTTATAGTTGGTTTATCATTTAGCATGTAAACAAAAGTACTCTTAAAAAAAGGAGTATATTTTGGATATATAAATGAAGTATGTTGATTTTATTTATTTATTTAAAGATAAAACAACCAAAATATTATTCTAAGGTGTTCAAATTCGATAACCTGATTAAGATCCGATGGAATATAATCGAAAAAACAGAAAGTTGTCAGCCACTGTCCAAATTCAGGAGCAATTTACAGTAGATCAAAACACCAACACATATTCCACCAGACTGCCAAGTTCAAGTAGATCAAAATAACTTCCTAAATTCACACATATTTCTACCAACTCTTAAGTAGATTAAAACACCAACATCTAAGATCATTAATCAACACAATGCATAATGCCAGTTATATGCTCTAGCCCAGTGTAGCCACAATCCATCCATCCAGTCCTGCCCCATGGATGAATCTGAATCACAAGGGCGCAGTCTCAACTGAAGCCAAACAAATACTTTTACATACTTGTAAAAGACAGATGAATACAGTAGAATCAACCTTCTATGCCAAAAGGACAATACGTCAATATATCAGTTAAAATACATAATTTTCTATCTTGAGCGTGACATTGATGATGGAATTACAAAAGGATCACCAGAAAACCGCAGGTTACTAATTAAACTGGAATACTAATACACAAGGCGATGCTCTTGGCATCTGTAGTAGCTTTCGTTTCAGGCAGCAACAGCCAACAGAAAAGTTAGCCATGGAACTTATTTTGGTCCCTGAATTACGACTTTCTCCAAAACTCGGCTATTAGTAAGCAAGAACTCTAACAGGTTCAGTACGTGTGCGTGTAACATTTCAGAATTTTCAGGCCGGAACGCCAATAATCTTCACTAGCTAGCTTGAGGTGCTGGAATCCACCCCCGTCATTATTAATTACATGAAATCATCAGTAAAATAACATCATGAGTAGGTTCTTGATAGCAAATTAGCAATGACATATCATTCATTAGTACACTACCAACTTTATGTTCGGACTAGGCTTGGAGTTACCAAATATGTGACAGTCCTCAGGGTGCAGGTACGAGTGCAAATCGAATAGCACTCACTGATGCAAATGCAAATAAACACACTTAAGACTGATAACATAGCACGACACACAAAATAAATACACTTAAGAATCAATAATACGAATTACATGCTCTAGCCAGAATGACAATAGTCCAGTTACAAAATCCCATCCTTCTGAGCCATCTCAAGTGAAGATCTATACAGTAGAAGTATCAATCTGAGCTAGAATGACAACAGATTAGTTACAAAATCCTGAGCATGACGTTGATTTTGGACTACAAAATGATCACTTGATAAAACAGAAATACTACACGAGAGATGCATGCTCTAGGCACTACTAAATTTAAAACAGGAATGCTAAACGCGAAGATGCTCTGGGCATCTGCTGTAGCTTTTCTTCCAGAGGGTAGCGTGAAACAGAAGAGTTATGCAACCGCAAACGAAATGGAACAGATTTTTCTCTTCGAAGTATAATCTTCTCCAACACTAGTCCATTAGCAAGCAAGAACTCCAAAAAGTGAAGTACATGAGTTAACTCTTCATAATCATTGCTTATAGGAACGTCGATAATCTCCGCTCGCTTTAGGGGATGCAGCAAACACCCATATTTCACCTTTTGGGATGTCCAAAAGCTTTGGTCACCAAACTGATTGTGACAGTCTAATTGACACTGCAAAAACATTATTGGATGGGAAGAAATATCATGACTGAAGACCAGGATAGGTAAATTATAGGAAGCAATGAGAAATCTTCATTTTAGTAGTTTATTACACTACCAACTTTATCTTCAAATTACTGAAGTGACACACAAAGACAACTATGGGAATGAATATAAACAATACTGTCTGCCTTGTGCTTATTGACAGCACAGCTCACAAGGCGAAGCTCAAAAATGAATAGAGAAGAGCAATATACAATGAATCACTGCATTTGCAAATTCCTAAAGGGTGAGAATTTTGAATAGAATCTGATGGCATGATGAAGGGTAGACTCAATAAGTGCATATGGCTTCATACCCTAACAAAGAGACTCACTGTGAAACCCGCAAGTTAAATAGCTGGACATCTTAAATCTTGGCTATAAGCTGAAATGAAAAGGCTTAAATGCCAACTAATTTGGCTTATTCCCTATCTACCTTCATCAGTTTCAGTGAAATGAACAAAAATCGCTTACTGCACAATCCAAGCTTTAGATGCTCTCGACTCCCTAGATTCATGAATCAGGAATAATAAGAAGTACAGATGTCTATTAAGATTTTTCGTACACCATAGGAAAGTCTAAAGAGATTTCTAAAACTTGAATGAGCTCTGTCCATTTTATATTGAACTAATGATCAAAAGGATTGAGCATGAATTGAAGATGGCAGACCACAGTTCTAAGTCATCTAACTTCTAAGTTAAGAAGTTCCTAACAATTAAGTAAAGTTTGATGGGGTCAATCACATTTTTTTAAATTTCAGTTGTGAAAGTTAGGGAAAGTTTCACATCAATCCTGAGTTTCACGATCGTAATATGCTGACAGGTTGGGTAGTTTAAGCCTTAAGGTCACTAAGTTGGAAACATCGTCAATTTGCAACAATAATGGAGTTAGAAGAAAGAGAACATAGGACTAAAAACAATGAGAAGAGTGTAGCTTCATAAAAGTAGGCCAACACAACTCTGCTCAGGTAGGGATTTGTGGTACCATTTAACCAAATCATCACTTGCCAATGTACACAAGCAAGCACCCAGACCACGCCGAATAGATAAGAATGATAGGATGAATATAACACAAATATACATATTGAAGAATTCGAATACACTTACAAGATGGAAAAATTCAAAGAGCAAAACATACCTCGAATAAGTCGGAAACTCTGATTATTAATGACTCCAGAGAAGGTGAAGAGTGCAATAAACGTGACAATGCAAGACAATCCCATGGCTTAAGATATGTATCTAACATAGTCAAGCTTTGATGATTCAACAGTGGAGAAGTTATATCTTCAGCAACAAGAGATGATAGAGTCTGAATACAGCACACCCATTATATTCATTAGCCAGCAACAGAAATATAAAGTACAATATCCATATATATATAACATAAAGAACAACTAACATGATGCAAAAACAAAAACGAAACTGTATTCAAGTGTCAAATATGTAATACCTGTATACACCAAGATCCAAGAGTGAGATTCTTGACATGACTAAGATTCTCAAGAATTCCCAAGATCATCTTTTGGTACATTTTCTTGTTGTTCTCACAAATCGCTTCCATCTGCAAATCAATAGTAGCACTAACCAAAGAAGTTAAATTCATTAGCCGTAACCCGCCTCGGAATCGTCCTGAAACTTCCAGATGTTGAAGATTAGGAGCAAAAATCATAAGAAAGCTGTCATCTTTCTTCAACCATTCCAATTCCAAGTGCAACGTTAGACTTTTCAAGCTACTAGAATCGACATTCAGCCTATTAGAACCAACGAGCACCCTAATTTCAAGGTCTCTAAAACAGGACAACCTAATAAAATGTTATTAAAAAATTCATCACTAAGATCAGCAACCCAAATATCCAGATATTTCAATGACGGCCATCTGATTTGCCCATGGGGTTTAAACTCACAATAACTAATTCTCAATTCCGTCAAATTGGGATTAACATAATAGTATCTGACTTAAGCCCTGTGAATATAAATGCTCAGGTGGTTCTAAATCGAGGTCGAGGGATTTAACCTTCCTACGAATAGCGAATTCGATCCATCGGTTGATGCTTGTAATGAATTCGTCCGAGAAGGAAATACTGATCTTCATGTGCTCGATGTTGGGAAATGCAACAGCACTATTTAGGGTTTTGTTGTTGGAATTGACGAAGTCGTAATTTTCATCGATATCCTTAGTGTCGATGATATTGAGGGTGGTGATATTAATCCAAAGCCATCGAAAGCGTTTCGAGAGGACACTCGATCGTAGAACGTCGTCGATTGGGAGAAATGAGAGGATGTGGTGGATAATTTGAAGAAATCAGTTATGCGGAAGAACATTTTAGTAGAAGAAGAGAGAGAGAGAATTGTATTATGGTGAGAACACAAAATAAGTCTCACTTAATGAGTCATTACAGTATTAATGACTATATATGTAAAAGGTTTAACCGCGCCTCTAGCTTACTTGACAGCTGTATATGTAATGACAACTATCACTCTAACAAACTAATTCTCTAATGAGAAAATAAGAAATAAATATTAAATCATATGGCTCATATATCTTCAACCCCCCCTCTCAAGATGGAGCATTTGTGAGGCCCAGCTTGCACTTCAAAAAGGAATGTTGAACCTGTGAGAGAGCCTTGTTCATTATGTCTGCCAACTGCAAGTGAGTGGGAATGTAGGTTGTCTGCAAGAATCCATCTTGGACTTTATCGCGAGTGAAATGACAGTCGATCTCCAAATGCTTGGTTCTGTCATGAAAGCAAGGGTTAGCATCAATCTGCTGAGCTGCCTTATTATCACAAAAAAGGGTAACAAGGAGTTGAACCGGAACATGAAGGTCCATGAGCAGATAACTTAGCCAGAGAAGCTCGCATGTGGTGGTTGTCATACTTCGATACTCTGCTTTTGTGGAGGAACGAGAAACTGTTGCTTGCTTTTTAGTTTTCCAGGACACCAAAGCGTGGCCCAGGAAAATACAATAGCCAGTAAGAGACCTTCGAGTCATGAGACAAGAACCCCAATCAGCATCAAAGAAGCCTGTAATCTGAAGATGCTGCTGAATGGGGTAAAAGAGGCTATGAGAGATAGTACCCTTAAGGTATCGAAGGACATGAAGAGCAGCTTGCATGTGAGGTTCCTTGGGGACAGATAAGAATTGACTTAGATGTTGAATAGCATAAGAAACATCTGGCCTGGTCATGGTCAGGTTATTACCTGCCAACTAGCCTTCTATAAGACTCTGCATTAGCTAGAGGAGTACCTTCATCAAGTGAAAGTTTGAGACCTTGAGGTAAAGGACATTTTGCTGGCTTAGCAGCTGTCATGCCTGCATCTTTGAGGATGTCCAGAATATATTTCCTCTAATTGAGAAGAGTTCCTGAAGAAGTTCTGCAAATTTCAATTCCCAAGAAATATTGTGCAAAACCCAGGTCTTTGATGGTGAATTTAGCATCAAGAGCAGCCTTAGTGGCACTTATTTCATCAGAATTGTTTCCTGTTAGGAGCACATCATCTACATAGATCAAAGCAGTTGTAAACTCAGTACCATTGTTCTTAACAAACAATGAGTAGTCATGCTTAGACTGTTGGTATCCCAGTTCAACAAGGAACTTGCTAAATTCTTGATTCCACTGTCGAGAGGCCTGCTTGAGACCATAAAGAGACCTCTTTAGATGACAAACTTGCCCTGGCTTAACTTTGGTATACCCTTGAGGAGGCTGCATATAAATCTCTTCGTCAATATATCCATGCAAAAAGGCATTGTTGATGTCGAGTTGATGCAAAGGCCAATTATGGGCAGTAGCCAAAGCAATTATCACCCGTACAGTAGCCAGTTTAGCAATAGGTGAGAATGTATGCTTGTAATCTTTCCCTTCCTTTTGATCAAAACCCCTGATGACCAGTCGTGCCTTGGGCCTTTCAACAGTTCCATCTGCTTTATATTTCGTTTTGTACACCCATTTAGAGCTAATAGCTTTGTGGCCAGGAGGTAAGGTAGTTAAGTCCCAAGTATCATTGTGCTCCAGTGCTTCCAACTCCTTATCCATGGCTCCCACCCATAAAGGGTCCTGCTGAGCTTGTTCAAAGCAAGCTGGTTCCTGCACAGTCAACACATTGGCAAGGAAAGAGGTATAGGCAGGGGGGAGGGAAGGTAGGGAAGTGTCTTGGAGAGGATATGGTGTAGTAACAGCTGTGTTGGCGGTACTAGAAGAGGGAGTGAGGTAGTCTTTTAGCCATGTAGGTTTGGTTTTAGATCGAGAAGATCTTCTTGGTTCAGATATGGTGAGTGACTGAGGTGGAATAGGTGAAGGACTAGGCTCAAGAGAGGGTATAGGATCATGGGTAAGGGAATCTGGGGAAGGAGCAACAGGATTAACAATCATTGTGTCAACTGAGACATTGACCTAGTCAGTACCATTCAGAATGGGAGAAGACTCCTCTAAGTCAGTATCAACTGGAAGAGGCAAAGAGGAAGCAGACCTGTGAAAAGAATCATGTGTGGTATTGTGTTTAAAAGGAAAAATATTCTCTTGAAAAATAACATCCCTGCTCAGAAAAATTTGTTTTGTATCAAGGTCAAAAAGTCTGTATCCCTTCTGATATGGTGGGTATCCAAGCAAAATGCATCTCCTGCCCCTAGGTGCAAATTTATCTGATTTAGGTCCAGTAACAGCAGCATAACATAAGCAACCTATGGTCCTAAGGTGATCATATGAAGGGGTTTGGTTAAAAAGTTTCTCAAAAGGTGTTTTCCAAGATAGATTAGGCATGGGCATTTTGTTGATAAGATAGGTGCCAGCAAGTATGCATTCACCCCAAAAGGTTTTAGGAAGATTAGCATGAATTTTTATGGCTCGGGCTATATCAAGAAGGTGTCTATGTTTCCTTTCCACCACTCCATTTTGTTGAGGGGTATGAAACATGGATTTTTGATGCAGGATTCCATGAGAATTCATGCAAGCAGTACACTCAGCTTTCACAATCTCTGTGCCATTGTCTGATCTCACAAACTTAGGTTTGGCTTTGAAATGATTTTGTATGTAGTTGATGAAGGTTGTGAAGATAGGACCAACTTGAGTCTTATTGTGTAACAGATAGGTCCAAGTGGATCTGGTGTAATCATCCACTATGGTCAGAAAATAGGTAGCACCATTTAGGGCAGGAGTTTTATATGCTCCCCACAAATCAACATGTATTAACTCAAAAGGGATAGTACTTGATGTAAGACTCCTTTTAAAAGGAAGTCTATGATGCTTAGCCATGCAACATGTATCACAAAAAAAAAATTGAAGAACTAAAAGATTTGCATTCATTAATATGAGAAAGTTTAGACAATGAAGTGTGACCAAGTCTGCTATGAAAAATATGTAAATCTGAATTGGCAGGGGGAACAACTGAACTGCCTACAGAAGCATTGACAACAGATTTATTTTGAGCAAAAAATTTAGAAAAACCAGCTTCAACTGACTTAGTTGGAGCTCAAAATTTGTATAGACCATGAGACCCAATGCCATCAGCCACAACATGATTAGTTGCAAGTTCCTGTAAAGTCCAGTGAGTAGAATAAAAATTAGCAACAAGCCTTTTATCATTAGTCAGTTTGCCAAAAGATAACAGGTTATATTTGAAATCAGGCACATAAAGAACGTGATGAAGGGTTAAGATTGGGCTAAGTTTAATGTTGCCTGTAAGTGTGACAGCTTTAGAACTGCCATCCGGTAAGGTAATGTGGATAGGATTGGCATGTATCATGGTTTGATGGAAAAGGTTTGGATAGGGTGTCATATGGTCTGATGCCCCTGTGTCAACTATCCAGTCATACAGCAATGCTTTATGAGATTTTGAACAAGACAAAGCATGAGAGTTCAGAAAGTTCATACCAGCAAAATGCACAAAAGGTCCACAAGCCAAGTTAGCAGAAGACGTAGAAGCACCACCAGTTTCTGAAGTTCCCTTTACTGGATTCTTGCCCTTGAACATTCTCATCATCTCCTGACAAACAACTTGAACCAAATTCTGATCCATACCACCCTGCTGCATACCATCAGTCCCCTCATCATAGTCAAAATCAAAAGGTGTGTCATGACCAGTAGCATATTCTAGACCTGCACTAGCTTGTGCTGCCATCTTCGTACCTTTCTTTCCCTTCCTTTTACCTTTGTACTAGTCAGGGTATCCAATCTTCTCAAAACACTGATCAGAAGTGTGTCCCTCTGACTTATAGTAATCACAAAACCTCCTACTCAAATTCCTAGGTTTCTTGAAATCTCTCTTTCCGCCAAAAGAGGTATTACCACCAGTATTGTTAGCAAAGAAAGCTACAGGTTCTACAACATTATTAGTGACCTGCTTCTGCTTCTCTACTTGTTGCACAATGTAATAAGCTCGATTCACATTAGGAAGAGGATCCATGGACAGAATTTGACCACGCACAGGTTCGAAATTATCATTCAAACGCATCAAGAATTGCATTAATTTGCTACGACTTTCTATTTCAAGAAACTTCTCAACTATTCCACAAGCACATTCATTCAGTTTACCACAAGAACATGTAGGAACACCATTCAGACTTTGCAATTCATCCCAATACCTCTTAAGTTTGGTAAAATAGGTAGCAACAGAGAGATTACCTTGAGTAATTTGATTAGATTCTCGCTCCAGCTGATAAATCAATGGACCATTGCTCTGTCCAAAACGCTCCACAACTTCCTTCCACAAATCACGAGCAGAAGTTGCATAGAGAAAACCATCAGATAATTCCGGAGACATAGAATTGAGAATCTAGCATGTAACCATGTAATCACATCTAATCCAGCGCTGATAATCTGCTGAAGTAACAGCAGGTTTCACAATTGTGCCATCGATGAACCCTAACTTCAATTTCGCACCCAAGGCCATCTTAATCTGACGACTCCAACCAAGATAATTAGCTCCACCAAAAGGAGTACTGGTGAGCGCCATTCCTGGATGATCCGAGCTCGCGATATGAAGCGGATCGTTGTGAAGATTAGTGGTTGTATCTCCATTCGTAGCTTCAGGCGCCATTGTTGAATAATGCGAGCTTCAATTTCAATTGCAAATACACAATCGAAGAAGCTCAAATTTGATATGGAAGAAGTAAAATCGAATTAAAGAAAATTAAAAACAATCGAATCAAGATTTAGGATCTTGCGCTCAAACCAGGAGCTCTGATACCATGAAGAAATCAGTTATTCGGAAGAACATGTTAGGAGAGAGAGAGAGAGAGAGAGAGAGAGAGAGAGAGAGAGAGAGAATTGTATTATGGTGAGAACAGAAAATAAGTCTCACTTAATGAGTCACTACAGTATTAATGACTATATATGCAAAAGGTTTAACCGCCTCTAGCTTACTTGACAGTTGTATATCTAATGACAACTATCACTCTAACAAACTAATTCTCTAATGAGAAAATAAGAAATAAATATTAAATCATATGGCTCATATATCTTCACATAATTGGGTCAGGGAGTTCACTAAAATGGTCTTGGTTTCGACATCTGCGCCGCGGCTCGTCGGAAGGTGGGTTCAGGTTGTCCATGGCAAAAGGAAGGAGAGAGAAATGTGTTCCGGTAATCAAGTGTCTAGTGAGCGGTAGATAGGGGAAACAAGGTATATATAAGCAGCCGGAAATGATGAATATGGCGGGGAAATGAAATGAAACATCCCCAAAAAAGGCGGGAAGTTGGAATTCATGTTTTTTTTTAATTGATAAGGAAGCAAAAAAAGTTAAGAGCTCCTCTTTTTGAGTGTTGCTCTTAACCTATCTGTATAAAGTAAAGAGTCTAATTCATCATATGGGAAAGCCGTTAAAGGTAATTTGGGTTGGAGGCATCTATTAGTCATCTAATTCGTTACCCTGTTTTCTTCACGAAAAACATGATTAATGATAATTTAGGGACATTTGTCTAACATTCTACTTGTCGAGATGGAGTTTAAAAGACACCTGAACTCGGGTTTGATAGAATCCATGTCAAAGGAGATAATCAGATTATTCTTCCTCCAATGCGAAGCGAATACATCATCCCATGGAAAATACATAATGTGATTAGGGAAGTGGGAATTCATGTACTATTTCTTTTGCTTTTTTCCTTCTTTTTTCCGTACACAAGACTAGCCCCATGCAAAAAACATGTATAAGTCGGTCTTACCAAAACTTTTGATAATATGAGAGTAATCTTTAAGTGAATGTCCATGATAAAGGACTTCTATATTTCTAATTAGTAATCTCATTTTATTATTATTAGTCTTACACAAGACTTTCAATAATATTACAAAAATACAAATACAATAATTAAATCACTAATATTATAGAATCAAATTCTTAAATCACTAATGTTATTAGAAAATCACGATAGTTTGCTTCCAACAATGAAAAGGGCTTGTAATTTTTATGTTGGTACCCAACATATTTCATTTTTCGAAAAGTCACGATTCGGCATAAGAATTTACCAGTATCAATTTTTGTGTTTGAAGATTATAATTGAATCTGTCAACCTGTACCTATTTCCAAAATCACATATTCTGATTCTAATATTGGTTAACAAATATTTTTGCTTACCTTTAATGTGAGTGATTCACTTTTTTAATAGCATATTTCATTGGTGCTTGTCCTATTATCAAGTACCCACTTGAAAATTTTAGAATTTGGTATTGAAATTAGTTACACCACTTTCTCAATTTTGAGACCTAGTATTGAAATTGGTTAGACTAATTCCTCAAAGCTATACTTGAAATAGTTAGTACCAAGTACCCAGCTTTCCACCTACCAATTTGAGAAATAATGTTTCGGAACATGTCTCATAAAATGAATGCAAAAACTGTATATATACTATGAATTTACAATCGTGCAACAATCCTTTACTAATCAGAAAATACAAACCTCAAAATAAATAAATAAAATAAAATCAGAAGACAAAATCAAAACACTTAAATCGTACATATCTAGTAGCAAATACTCGATTCATTGTTTAGTTTTAATAATTTGAAAGACGTTCTGACAAAAAAACAATAATAAAGTTTCACTAACTCTTTTCCCCTAATTAGAAAAAATAAAATTCAAAAATATGTTTTCAGTATTGGGATTGGGACCAACTCTAGTACTAAAAAAATTTGAAAGTTTCACTAACTCTTTTGGGTACCCATAATTGATACTACCCGACTACCCGTCACCAGATACCCATTAGGTATAAGGTCTGACAAACCGATACCCTGAATTAAAATTGGCTGCAATCATGCTTGAATTTCGGGACCTAGAATTGGTTTTATCAGAGCCAGTTTCACGTTCGGACCGGCCAAATTCGAACCAATCACAGGATCAGAATCTTGTACCTAGCACCCGTGCTCACCCCAGTATTAGCATACTCTCACCTTCTGCATGTCTTGTGTGAACTTAGTCCATTATGGACCAAGTATTTTTGAGGGATGACTCCAGATATTACCATATTGGTCCACCATGGACTAAGTCCACACAAGTTTTTGCATCTCACCTTTCCTAGCCAACATGTTGGGGCTAACCAATGGAGAACAACTGGACTTGATCAAAACCTAACAATAAGCAGCCCGGATCAAGTGAGCCAATTGAGCCAGCCCATTGACCATAGGAATTTTCTGTGCTAATTTAGACCCATATTGTAGATAAATTTTCCAGATCAAAATAGGTAAACAATCCCACTGAAGTGTGAACCCACCAACATACCTATAATAACAAGGAAACCTTGCCCCACTTCTAGTTCCGATAAGGAACTAAACTATAGAGTTTAGCACTACGAGAAATCTGGAATTTCACACAACATACAATACCAAACAAAACCTGACATGAATAATTTCTGAAAATCTCACCAGAATTCAACAGAAATCTTCACCAATTTCACAAACCCACCAACGAATATTCCTTATTTTTTCACTTGATTCTCTCTCTCCAATATACAATAAACTACTCCTACCTACACAATCCAGTATCTTGTTCTTCGTCGTTACCCTCTTCTTCACTCTCTAACTATAATCTGTCAACCCCACAAATTTGTAGTATTAATTCTTCTAGTTGAGCTGAAAAAATGGCAGCAAAGTTGGGATCTTTTAGGTACAGTTTTGCAGAGAGGAGAGAAAGGGAAAGATTAATGCCATCAAAAGGTTCATCATATCTGGGTTTTCCCCTTTTAGAGGAACAAAATGAAGAGCAAAGAAATTGCTGCTCTTTTCGAAAAATACGTGACAAATTTGCTAATGGTACAAATGGGTTTCGGGAATTTATAATAAAGGCGGTTCAAATGGGGAAATCTGATCCCAGGAAGGTTGTTTTCTCTGCCAAAATGGGTTTTGCCTTGACACTATTGTGTTTCCTTATTTTTTTGAAGGAGCCCTTTGCAGATCTTGGGCGTTATTCTGTTTGGGCTATTCTCACTGTGGTTGTTGTCTTTGAGTTCAGCATAGGTATATAACTAAACTGTTTTTGGTTATTCTTTTTTGAATGTTATATTGAGTTTCTATTCTGGGTTTTGCTATAGTTTGCTTGTTTATTTACTTCATATATAGTTAGTCACCAAAATATATGGATAATGGTTAATTAAGTGTGTGAGCCTTGTTAGAGGCAATGGGATGTTGGTAATGTCACTAATGTAGGAACTATGATATCTGCAAAAGACCAGCCTTCAAAAGTTTTAAACTGGCATTTGGTGGCATATTATGTGCTGTTGTGGAATGACTTGAACCCATTTGTAGTTAGTGACAATAACTTAGTTATGGAACTGATCTTTGTTCAGTGAGTCATTGCCAGTTAAGACATGGTTCATATTTGTTGTTGCTACATTTATTTGGATGCAGGGCATCATACAGCTTAAATATCTCAAGATTCCTTGCATATTCAAGTTGTTCATATCTGGGGGGACTAGGGATTCAGGGTTCGTTTTGTTTCCTTTCACCAACCGCGTCCTAACGTGATTATCGAGACACAAGAAGTTATAATGAGTTGTCTCTGACAATTTGCAAGAATATGGCAGGTCTATGCTTGAATCTTCCTTAAATTCCATACAAGGTGTGCTTCGAGAGTTCTCGGGGAGAAAAGGTGAAAGACTGAAAGGATTCCTTGGCTCCAAACACGAACATTTACAAAATGTAGACTCTAGACGCATTATTTTCATATCTGCAGTTCGGTTGCGTATAATACGACATACTAAGTACTAACTTATAATTTACAACTTACTAGGATAGCTGTCATATTTGCTGAGATGTGCTAAGCTCTGCAAGCCCGCATATATGTCAGTCTCCAAATCACCACATCCACATAAGGTGCAGGAATCAACAAAACACCTTGGACTCACTAAACATATCACCAATTTTAGACCTTCATAAATATATGGGCTGATGTTTGGTTGCTAGCGAGATGCTTTCTGAAGGATTTTGTGTCAATGTTTGGTTGCTACCCTGAACCCTGGTGTGCAAGTTAAAAGTTATTATTATATTGTAGAAAAGTCTAGAACTTGGTCCCGTATTTACAGAAAGAAAAAGGTGTTTACTGCTGATGTTCATTTTAGCTTTTGTGAAAGACTATGAGCTTATTGATCTAAGTTCCAAGGTGGAAAGGATCTCATTTTGCTGGGAACTTTGGCTTCTATAAGCCAATGGGAGTGAAGCTACTTCACATTGCAAGCAAATCCTCTGACCTTAGAGACCGTTTTGGTCACATAACTTGATGTTCCGTTTCATTATACTGTTTCACGCAAATAAGCATGAATCCCTGTCTTCTGAATTCCTGATGCATCAATTAAAGCTGATAATTGTACATTCATGAGTGGCTGATTTTCATCTTGCTTTTTGAGCTTTTGATTTTACCATTCTGATTATGTCTTGATCCGTGAAATTCGTTGTGCGAAAAGGATATCTCGCTTGTTTATTTGTTTTGTGTGTGCTGACATGCCTGTATTCTGCCTATTTGACGTGATTGTAGGAGCAACTCTTAGCAAAGGTTTCAACCGTGGGTTAGGGACATTATCTGCTGGTGGGCTTGCTTTGGGCATGGCAATGTTGTCTACTTTGGCTGGAGATTTTGAAGAACTTGTAGTTATCATTAGTGTTTTTGTCATAGGTATAATACAGTGAACACTCAATCTTTCCCATTTCTCTTGGTTCCATTTATCCTTGTCCATTTATGTTTTGAAACTGAGCGTTATCCTTTTCTGGTGCTGCTCAATTCTAGGATTTATCGCCACTTATTTGAAACTTTATCCTACGTTGAAGGCTTATGAGTATGGGTTCAGAGTGTTTCTGTTGACATATTGCTTCATCATGGTCTCTGGGTATAGAACAAGGGAGTTTGTCAATACAGCTGTTACTAGGTTTCTGCTTATTGCGCTGGGTGCTGCTGTTGCATTGGTGGTAAACACATGCATTTACCCAATATGGGCTGGAGAGGATCTGCACAACATGGTGGTGAAGAATTTTATGAATGTTGCTAATTCTTTGGAAGGTAAGTTGTCTTTCATTTTTATCTTATTTCTATTCTGCACTGTCCCATCTAGAATATTTGTGGAAAGTAGTTGACTATAAATATCTGTTTCTACTTTGTCTACCATCTTCAAATTAATCATCCAAAGCTGCACTATAGGTTGTGTCAATGGGTACCTGAGCTGTATCGAATATCATAGAATCTCCTCAAAAATACTTACTTTTCAAGCTTCTGATGACCCGCTCTATAGTGGCTACAGATCAGCCATAGACTCAGCAAGCCAAGAAGATGCTCTGGTAATTCACCTTTTGATTTTCAATATATCTACTAGTAACTCCTGTTATTCAAGTGGCTGAAAACTCTTATTGTTTGATGAGCATATAGGTAGGTTTTGCTATCTGGGAGCCACCACATGGTCCTTACAAAATGCTTGCATATCCATGGAAAAGCTATACGAAAGTTGGTGGTGCCTTGAGGCATTGTGCATTCATGGTCATGGCTTTGCATGGCTGTATACTGTCAGAGATTCAGGTGCTTGTGCTTAGCCATTTGCCGTCTTGTTACTATTTTCTTTGATTTTCAGCGTTTATTGTTGAAAACTTCAAATTCAACATTCAAGTTTGTCATGTGAATTCTATTAGAAAGTGGGTTTTTTTTGTTTCTTGTTTTTTAAATTTGGTATCCTTTTACAAGCTAGCTGAAAGAGTCATTATTAGGGGAACTTGTTAGCTTTGTGCCTAAGTGAAGTGTCCCTTTAAGCTGTCTTATGCTTCTTATTTGTGGGACTATCCAGCAACTATGTCTCTCATTTTGCAGAAAGAAAAGTAGCTCATCCGCAGAAGTAGGTTACTTGCATCTTACCTGCTTCCTCCACTCTCTTCCCTATAAATTTCTGTAGGCAAGAGTTTCGTGAGAGACGCTAGGGTAGAGTGTAGCCATAGGTACTGGTTGGTGTTACCTGCGGTGCTTCTTGTTCAATTATTAAATGAAGCCCTTTTGTTCACATGTTGCAGCAAGTATTTAGAGGCTACCCCTTTTGACGTCTTATGATTCCACCTTCCTCTTTCCTGGGTATGTAGTTGACATATTTGCGTTCGTTGTAGACATTGCTGGGCCATTTCGGTGCAGAAAGCTCATAAATGAGCTGCATCTTGGAAGCTAGTCGGCCAACAGTATCATTCAGCCCCAGTCGCTTTCGATGTCATTTCCCGGCTTTGTCACCTTGAATATTGCTTATGTATAGTTGGACTTGACGTAGAGCGGTGTCACTAGCTTTTGAGAATCTTCTTTGCTTGTAAAGAAGCAGATGAACTGAATGAAAATCAAATGCCTCCTAGTGAGGTCACCCCCTTATATCCACTTGGTGGTAAAAAGCCCTTCATCCTTTACACGGTGGCTTAGCATTTAATCTTGTGGGGTGAGGGGTGGAAGTGTTTAGTCTTGGGTGGTGGGCAATACTGAAACCCAAGTCATACGATACTTCTTCTTGACATTGTCTAAATTGCAATTAGTCAGTGCCTACAGGCATACACTCACTTTGGCAGAGTTTGGCTAAAACTTAAATTTTCCCCAGCCCAGCCACAGATCATCTGTGAATCCAAAGAGGGGGAAGTGTTTAGTCTTGGGTGGTGGGCAATACTGAAACCCAAGTCATACGATACTTCTTCTTGACATTGTCTAAATTGCAATTAGTCAGTGCCTACAGGCATACACTCACTTTGGCAGAGTTTGGCTAAAACTTAAATTTTCCCCAGCCCAGCCACAGATCATCTGTGAATCCAAAGAGAGGGAGGGGTTAAGACTCAGATTTGCTGATCTTCAGTGGCTGTGGCAGTTATATATCATGTCCGGTCAAAGAGGACAGAAGAGGTTCTGAGGGTAAGGGTGTTTGCAAAAGTAGCTGTTAAGATGGTAAGTGCGGGACTTCATTCAAGGAGTCAAAGCTACTAAAAAGTTTGGATGAAGTGCATGAAAGTTTGGATTCATCCATAACTTATGTGCTCTGTTGTTTAGAGGTTTGGACTGTACCTTGGAGTTCTATGATCTGTTACAACTAAATTTTAAATTACGGATCTGCTGATTGCATTATGGAAGGCATAGCAATACCCCTGTGGAATCAGATCTCTATATTTATTTCCAGTGCTAAATGCTAATCTATGTGATTCACCTATTCCTTTTCCTTCCTATTTTTTTCTGTTGAAACAACAGACTAATGTACACCTATATAAAGCAAAAGTACAAGTTTCAAAAGTAGTTTTACTGAGCAGAGTAGCAGACAGCCCCAGCCACCCCACCCCCCAAAAGACAAAAAGAAATAAACTTGCACATATGACTTTTACCAAAATTTGGAGCCGTTTGATTTTTATGATTTGATTCATGTCCTGGAAAGTTTTAGGATTATGCCTTTTGCCAAAAACATGAATACAACAACAACAACAACAACAACAACAACAACAACAACAACCTAGTAAATATCCCGCCGAGGGCGGGGTCTGGGGAGGTCCAGATGTACGCAGCCTTACCCCTAACTAGTCGCCTAGCAGGGAGGCTGTTCCCGGAAGACCCACGAAAAAAAAACATGAATATTACATGTAATGAAGATCCATCCATTTGCTTGTACCTCTTAACAACTATTTTCATTGTTTCTCCTATTGGTTCCCCAAACCCCGGCCCTTTCTCCTGTTCCCCTCTGTGCAACTATTGATTTCTTATGTTTTGTTGGTCTTTACTTTTCACTTATTAGTCACCTGCTGAAAGAAGACGGGTCTTCCGTGCTGAGCTTCAAAGGGTAGGAAACGAAGGTGCCAAAGTGTTGCGTGAGCTTGGAAACAAACTGAAAAAAATGGAAAAGATAGGGCGACAAGAAGATTTACTTTACGAAGTAGACGAGGCAGCAGAACAATTGCAAAGGAAGATTGACCAAAAATCTTATCTTCTTGTAAATTCAGAGAGTTGGGAAATTGGAAATCCCGAAAAGGATCCTGGACACGACCACGATCGTCTGATGATGGATCATGAAAATTCAATGCCAGAACTGAAGTCACTCAGTGATCTTGGACCACTACCAAATTTTAAAAGCTTTGATGTCAGAAACAATACTGGGGCCAACTCCTCCCTGCCTGAAACTCCTCCTTTAGAAAGCATATATAAGAAGCAGGTATCTTTGCCTGGTCCACTGCCATCCGTTGCTGGTAAGGAGCCAAACGAAGGTGAATCAAAGACTTACGAGAGCGCAAGCGTACTATCTTTAGCGACATTTGCTTCTCTTCTGATCGAATTCGTGGCAAGGCTTCAAAATCTTGTTGAAGCATTCAAAGAGCTAAGTGAGAAAGCAAATTTTAAGGAACCTATACAACAAGCTTCAGAAGTATAACTTTCAAATAAATATCAAGCTGCAGAAGTAATTTTCCGGGTATTTAAGGTACAGACAGAGATGTTTGAGGTTCTTTTCTAACCAGAAGCATGTTTACGAGTTCATGCTGGTCAGCATCTCTGATCAGAATAGGATTGACAGTTAAAGTTTACGCAGATTTACTTAAGTGGAGTGGATCACAGTTTTACCTTATATATTGAGGCAAGCAAACTTGTTTACTGTAATTGAGGGCATCTTTTGCTAGTCAGAGCAACACTTACAAATTCTGTAAGTTGTATATATACACAGGGATTTTGTGTTATTGGATCAAGCAACAATACACTCAGCACGAAAGTAGCCTAATCTTTCTTGTCAGCAAAAACGAAATGGTTGAAGAAGATCATCAGATGTCCAGAATCTTTTGATTGCTGCCCTTCTGATATTCTGATCCAAGCCAAAACCGCAAACAGGAATCACAAGGTGAAGATCAGGCATGGCTTTGGGGAATCAAACCAAGTGGCTGATAATTCTTGCGAACGAAGCTGCAGGGAACTCTGGTACCTCTGATTTGCTAGCTGATGGTAGGGAGACTCTATTCCCATTTCCCATGGCATTGTAACAGAGTAATATTTTTAAATGTATATTAATCATATTATATCCACAAATCTTTCTTGTATTAGAAGGATAAACTACAAACATGTACACGCAAAATTGTTCATAATGATATTATTTTCGAGGTTAGATACGGCATCTTATTTGCTTAAATTTTATCCAGGTACACATTGTTTGAATCACCTAGGGAAGTTTAAAGCAACACAAGTTCCTCAACCCCTTTTTGAGATTGAGGAGTGAAATTCGTATTACTTGAGTAAAAACTATGAATGAACAATAGCCTTGAAATGAAAGATCCCTAGTGTCAAGAACTCAAGACAAATAGTTTTAATGGCAATCGACCTCTAAGATTTTGTATAGGGTTTGATAACTCGTTTCAACAACACTTAGAATTTAAGGAAATTCTACCTGATATTCTTAAATTTGGGGGATTTCACAAAAAAATGCATACACTTCTAAATATTTTTGACATGGTGTTAGTTATCAGCGAACTAATTAAGAGCAACCAATAAGTTTTGATACAGGTTAATTTTGTCACGTGGTACCCGTCAAGTTAGATACACCAATTTACGAGAGTGTCCTGTCGAAAATTTAAGGAAAAAAAAACGAAAAAAGAAAGAATGTAATGACTTAGTAGTTTCACCCCTCTCAACATATAGTGATTGTTTTTGTCATAATCACATCATTTGAACCCTATGATGCAATGTTCTTTTTCTTTTTTCTTTGTTGCTATAAAATGTTTACTAAGTCTAGTTTCCTATGAAGCAACTTCACTCACCATAATAAATGTGAACAAAAATACTGTATGCTTTCTTTTTGGTTAAGAGTTGAAGAAAAATATGTTTTAAACACTCAAAAAGTATAGATCCGGCACACTCTTTGTTAATGCATTAATGTGTTTCTGGTTTCTTGTTACTTTTTAGTACAACTATTTAGGGTAAGAAAACTCATTATGTTCGATGTTGTAAAAGGGCAGATACGAACATAGAATTACAATAAATTTATAAAAGATTGTCCCTTTAGCCCTGCTCGAATCCACTTGCCAACCCGTTGTTTTTTTTGTTTTTTTTGAAAAGGCAAGATAACCAGGTAACCCAAAAGTTAACCTAAGATGTCCTTTACCAATAAATTGGTAATGGACTGGTCAAATGGGGATGACCAAAACCGTAATGTATCACAGGAGTGCCCAAAGTGTGCTAGATAATCCGCCACTGTGTTTGCCTCTCGGAAGCAATGTAGGACCTCTACTTTGTCGAAAAAATGGAGGTTCTTCTTGGTGTCGATCAGAATGTTCTCTATCTCCCACGGGATGTGCCACTCCGCACGAATAACTTTGATGACGGTCAGGTTATCCCCTTCAATAGTGATGTTCCTAATACCCTTAGCTCTCGCCAATTTAACCCCTTCTCGCAATCCAATAGCTTCAGCCATTAGTATGGACGCATAACCACAGGATCGAGCCCCCATGAATAGCACTTCTCCAGCGTCATCCCTAAGCACAAAACCTGCAGCCGCTGCCAAATTATTTATTTTAGATCCATCAAAATTTAACTTTACATAATCTTTCCTTGGGCGAGACCAAACAATATCTGGACGGTGTCCTTTTTTAACGTACTTGCCAACCCGATTACCAGACTTTTGGATGAAAAATCATGCATGGTCCGTCCAACGTCCCATCTAAGCTCACTTTTAAACCGCTCTACTTTTGACTATTCGAGGGCCGAGGCCCATAATATATATTTTTTTTTTTATAAAATAAAAAACAAAAATCTGGGCCAAAAAGAAAAAGAAAAAGAAAATAAAAAACACATCTGATACCCTCTCTAATTCTAATCTCCATTAATTTTGAAATCTTCGTTGCCTTTGCCTAATGCTTGGTTTTAGCTTTGTTCAACATCGCTGTATTTTATGTCCCCCTTTTTGCCATTTCCAAAGATCTCTCTAAATTTATGCATTTTCTCTCAAAACTAAAAATCTCTCTCTAACCCTCTCACCATTTAGATCGACCGACCTCGACGGTGAACTCCCACTTGCCTCTGGTACGCCCTTTCTCTCTCCTCTCCTCCCCGTTTCTCTTTTTGTGTGTAAACTGCAACCCCAGTTAGAAACTTGAATCTACAATTATAATTTCTAGGGATTTATATGATTCTTGATGTGTTATCTAGATCTCGTTCCCATTTACGATTTACCCAATGTATGATTCTTCAAATCTGTAATGAAAAATCTTCTCATTGTTTTGTTTATCACTTCAGATCTAACCTCAAATATGAACTTTTAGGTTTTGAATTTATATAAATATATAATTCTTTATTCATTTGTCTTTTTGCTTATCTGGGTTTTGAATGAAATTCACTGATAGGGGTTTTATTTTACTTTTTTTGTTCAGTTAATTGTGAATTGGTGAGGCACCACAATGGCTATGGTAGATGAGCCACTATACCCAATTGCTGTTTTAATTGATGAGCTGAAAAATGAGGATATTCAGCTTCGTTTGAATTCGATTCGTCGCTTGTCCACTATTGCTCGAGCCTTGGGCGAGGAGCGTACCCGAAAGGAGTTGATTCCGTTTTTGAGTGAGAATAATGATGATGATGACGAGGTGCTTCTTGCTATGGCCGAGGAGTTGGGTGTTTTTATACCCTATGTGGGTGGTGTCGAGCATGCTAATGTGTTGATTCCGCCATTGGAAACCTTGTGCAGCGTTGAAGAGACTTGTGTAAGGGAGAAAGCAGTGGAGTCACTCTGTAGAGTTGGTTCCCAGATGAGGGAATCAGATTTGGTCGAGTCGTTTATTCCTGTGACCAAGGTTAGTGTACATATGTTGTTGCTTGTGATGCTTCTAGGTAATAACATCTAAGTCGAAAGATAATGTCTTACGGATTTTATAATCTATGTTACTTGGGATTTGGGGACAACCGAAGAAGAATTTGGTATATGTTACACCTAATTGGAACATTTCTTTCACCGTAGCTTTATTATATTGTACCATAATCAAATGAAAGATGAAGACTATTAGCAGAAAGTAGTATTTAAAGCTTTTGCATGTTCTAAACTTGGTTCCTGAAAATATTTGCTAATTGTGGCCTTGAGGGAAGTGTAATGTTTAACAAGCTCTAAATACTTGATTGCTGTCAGCTTCATTTTTTCCTCCATTAATGGGAAATAGAAATTTTTGTTTTACTAGCCTACATAGTTGCTACAGAGCTTGTAAACTCATAAAAAAACTTGTCCAATTTACCTTTGGGGATAGGTTATTGAATGTAGTTGTAGTCAACAATTGAGGCTTTATTCCCCTTAGCATTTGGTATTAGAAAAATAAAGGAGCTAATATATTGTTTCGTTGTCCTTTGCCTTATCTTATTCTTCAGCTTGATCATTGGTTTGCTCTGCATACCATTTTTGGTTATTACCTTATTGGCTTTACTCACTTGATAACTTGCCTATATTTGGCAACTAGCTGAACTTAAATTTTGAGAGTGGAGAAACAAAGTTCATGTTTTGCTGGTTAGTTTCTATGGAGAGATAACCCTAATTGGGTAGCTCAATTGGTAATAACTTTCAGATCTATTCCAGAGATACCTAGTTCGAACACCCTTAGGAACAATGGAGGTTTTATGACTGCTAACTTTAGGCCCGTGGGATTAGTCAGACAAAGCCAGGATACACACAATATCGAAAAAATAAGGTTTATCTGGTAGAGATGTCTTTGCTTGTCTTTGTAAAATAGTTGGTTTGGGTTCTTGTGGGACTGGGGACCATCGTACAAAGAGAAGTAAGTGTCAAATGGATGGGAACCGGGAGGGTTAAAACTTTCAGTGTAGATTCTTATCGTCATTTGCATGGGATGTCCTTGGCACTTCGAAAACTATGTTTAAGATAGGATAACTAGGTCGTTATGCAGACTAGTTATGAGGTGCTCAATGCTATAATAGTTCCATTATCTGCACAGGCCACAGCGCTTTGTGTAGAACTGTTATGTTTCTGATTCCTTCTATTTTTAGCTTATAGAGCATTTGCACAAAAGTCAATCACACGGATTTTATGTCTACACTCTACAGGTGTTGAAATAAATAACTTTTATTAGCTTTAATTTAGTTGTACTTGTAAGTTGTATATATACATGATAATTGTACTTCCTGCTTAGCACATGAGTTGGAGCTTTTCTGGCTGACTTTTGCTTGGGTGACCACTACAATTTGTTTACCTTTTGTGTATTCTGATTTGCTGAATAAAGTATTTATCATATTGGTCACAATCATTCTGGATTTTCAGAGATTGGCTGCTGGCGAGTGGTTTACTGCTCGTGTTTCTTCATGCGGATTGTTCCATATTGCTTACCCAAGTGCTCCAGAAAGTGTAAAAGCTGAGCTACGTACAATATACTGCCAGCTGTGTCAAGATGATATGCCTATGGTGAGAAGGTCTGCAGCAAGCAATCTTGGAAAATTTGCTGCCACTGTTGAAGCTGCCTATTTAAAATCTGACATCATGTCAATGTTTGAGGATCTGAGACAAGATGGTATGCCTTACTCCTCCTGACAATTTCACAATGTTCAAGTATTTTTAATCTGTGATTAATCAGTAGGAAACTTCGGAAAAGGTGTCTTCTTTAAGATGCTCTCACTGTCTTTTTTATTTTATTTTATGCATGTTCTCACTTTTCCATTTCATTGTTGAAGTTTGACTTGTTATTTCTACCCTCTCACCATTAGGGATAGTTATTTCACTGTATGCTATTTACATCCGCTTATCTTTGGTTCAGATCAAGACTCTGTTCGCCTATTGGCCGTTGAGGGTTGTGCAGCCCTTGGGAAGCTTTTGGAGCCACAAGATTGTATTGCGCTTATTCTTCCTGTAATAGTGACTTTCTCTCAGGTATTTATCAATGACTCTTCGTTTACTTGTGCCAAGTCTTTACTTCACGAGCTTTAACTTGTAATCTGTTGGTGAGCTTCTTGTTGAAGGTTTTTACTAGGTTCGCAATAACATAACTTTGTATATCCTGAAGCACCAATCTGCTGTCTTAGGGTTTGGTGATTCAAGAAATATCACCAAAACTGACATAATGATGCGAAATTAAAGTTAGCGTGATGTATCAAACCTAAAGCATGAGGAATATTTGGGTTTATTTAATCATGCTATATTCATACCCAAAAAAAAAAAAACTTTTTTGCAAAATTTTTTCAAAAAAATAAAAATAATTTTTTTTTTTGTGGGTCTTTCGGAAACAGTCTCTCTACTAGGCGACTAGTTAGGGGTAAGGCTGCGTATATGTGGACCTCCCCAGACCCTGCCCTACGCGGGATATATACTGGGTTGTTGATGTTGTTGTTGTTGTTGGTTGTTGTTAAACTGTTTTTTTATTATTTAATTTTATCTTTTTTTTGCTTGTCTATTTTATTTAATTTTATCTGCTTTCTGTTATCTGGTCACTAATTTAACTTACATGAAAGAATACAAGAGCCAATGAGGCAGATGTTAACATCCTTGTGACTTAGTCTATGTCTTAATCTATTTGATTTGGTTGCTTCGTTCTCCAGAGAATTGTAGAGATTGAGTTTTATTGTAATTTTATGATTGGGGTAGCCTATGTTTATGTGAGTGCAAAATTATGGTCTACTATATATTTCTGCCTTCTATGAGATCTAACTCTTCTTTCCCCGTTTGTCTTTTATCAGGATAAGTCTTGGCGTGTACGTTATATGGTTGCAAATCAACTTTATGAGTTATGTGAAGCAGTTGGTCCTGAACCTACAAGGTACTTGATGCTCATTGACTACTCTTGTGTGCTGGGATATTCTTTTAAACATTGCTACCTTATCTAGCATTTGTTTGACTCTTGTGAAGATTATGCTTATGGTTAAAGCTTTACTGTCTTCATCGTTGTTTAAGAGATCTCTATTGCGTTCTTTTCTCTCTTTTCTGGATTTGCAGTGGCTGAAGTGTGCTTTTGATGTCCTTGATTTACTGTTTTGTATCTTACTTGATGGTTAATTGATTTTTTAGGTCAGATTTGGTTCCTGCGTATGTTCGGTTACTACGTGATAATGAAGCTGAAGTACGTATAGCAGCTGCAGGGAAAGTGACAAAGTTCTGTCGTATCCTGAATCCTGAACTCGCAATACAGCATATCCTTCCCTGTGTCAAGGTATATAGAGAGCTTCTGCATCCTCCTTTATCTTCTTGTTTCACTTATCGATAACCCAAGCTTCTCTTTCACAGGAGTTATCATCAGATTCTTCTCAGCATGTTCGTTCTGCTCTGGCTTCAGTTATAATGGGAATGGCACCTATTCTGGGAAAGGTGACTATTTCTTTTCTAACGTTCTCAGTTAACACAAAAACTTCTATAAGACGGTCTTTCTCTAACTTTTGGTGAGACGGGGTCACTTTTCAATGAAATAAGGGTCACTACTCACCATAAGTGACCCCTACATTTCTAAATAGTGACCCCAATTTTCTATGAGTTGGTCTCACACAAGACCTGCTGCTCTGTTAAATATATGTATTGACATGTAGTTGCTGCCACCAGTCAGTCAAGTCACTATTAGACTTTCATGGTACGCAAGTGGTATCAACATACCCACACACATGTGATCTCTTGCCATGTACAGATATGGTTTTTTTTTCTTTTTCTGGAGACCCTGTGGTTTCTAGATTTTCTTTGACTTGTCAATTCTAACCATTATATAGTTCTTTGATGTTTCATATTGAAGAGCTTTATGCTGTAATGTATGCACTTGCACTCCTCTGGACATTGTTTCCCCCCTAATGCTTTTACCATCTGCTCTAATCACTAGTTGACCCAGGTTGCCAATTGACAGTGGATGGCAATTGTAAATGCTGACTAACACACTCTCAGCTAATAATTGATGAACTCTTGAGAGAATAGAGAATGAATTAAGGAAAAGAAGAAAAATATCCTGATCAGTGAGAATTACCACACGCTGCTGTGCTGGCTATAGTTTCTGGCTTCCATAACTTTCACCCCTTTATCTCATCATCTCCTCTCTTTTCTTCTCTCTCTCTACTGCTGCTGTCTGCCTTGCTGAAAAGTGAAAAGAGCTGAGCTTGCTCTAGTGTATGATATTGGCCTTCTCTGGTGGATGCCTCAATTATTCTCAAATGGTTGATGCGGTTGAGAGTGGGGACTGTTAAGTTCAGGATATATGTCGTTCTATTATGTTATCTTTTGTACTCTGGAGTATCATTAAATACCGGCCATTATATTTTGATGCAAAGAATGTAGGAGTAGAGTGTATAACATACATCTTACATGTACACACTTAGCATCTACTTCAAGTCAGGCTATTCATTTTCTAACCTAGGGCTATGGTGAAATTTCTCTATATGACTATATGTCTTTTCCGGCTTTTTTAAGGCCAATTCTAACAGTAACCCTTTTGAACACACCTGCAACGTTTTCTATGGTTGCTTTTCATCTCATTTGAGTTGCGTAGTACAGGTTGTTTTTCACGTGCTTCATGCTTGGTTACTATTTTTCATTAAACACTTTACCCTGTAGTCACAAGTCTTGTGTTCTCCAGAGTATTCAGTTTGTTTTCCTTCAGTTGATGAGATACTGTTGTACTAGGATATTCACTCTCTTGTTTAACTTCTAACTACTTCTAATTATGATTTCTAAGTTCTATTCACTGAAATAAAAATTGTTCTATTGGATTGCTTAGAGGTGTGGATTCGTAAATTCTGACCTCTTCAGAGGGGTATGCTTTGGTGGTTGTTGCTTCTAAGTTGTGTGCTATTCACTTGATTCCTCTTCGATTTTGTTGTTGAGTGCCCCACATATTTGTTATTTTCATTTTTCTGATAGACTCAACCTTTGTGTGTTATTTGTAGGATGCTACAATTGAGCAGCTGCTGCAAATATTTCTTTCTCTTCTGAAAGATGAATTTCCTGATGTTCGATTGAATATAATCAGCAAGCTTGATCAAGTGAATCAGGTTTGTCAACAAATCCTGGTTGTCTGTGCTGTATGTATACTTGATAACATTTTGTGTAGGGTCTCATGGGGTTGGATGAGAGCTGAAATGATTTGGAATCTAAGGAAATTACAAAGGTCCATGTATAGTTAGTTTAGTGAACTTCTCTAAGCTTTTGTTCCATCCCACTGTCCCACCGTAAAAAGGCTCTCGTATAGTTCAATGAATTCAGGATTTTTTACTGGCCTTGTTGTACTCTCTTCTTACAAGTGAAGCAGCTATTTCTACCCCAGACCCTGCCCCCAGTGGGATCCACACTGTGTGGTTGTTGTTGTTGCAATTCCAACCATTTATGTTGTCACTGAAGCTAATAGACCAAAACGCATTAGCATCGTTGTTTAATGAGAATCCATAATAAGTTAATAACTGTTTTTCCCCGTTCGCTTAGTGACATCTTCTGTTAAAGATTATGAATCCTTTAGATTTGGTTCTTGCTCAGAATGCTTTGCAGTTTTTCTGTGTAAATTCCTAACTGACTTAGTTTACTATTCTTAATAATGCAGGTTATTGGAATAGATTTGTTGTCACAATCATTACTTCCTGCCATTGTTGAGCTTGCTGAGGATAGACACTGGAGAGTTCGACTGGCCATTATTGAATACATACCCTTATTAGCTAGTCAACTGGGTGTTGGGTTTTTTGACGATAAACTTGGTGCCCTCTGCATGCAGTGGTTGAATGACAAGGTTTGTCGATTCTAGCACATTAGTTTATTATAAAGTTTGAAGCTTTGCCATACCTTGGACGTTGGCTAATTTCTCTCTCTTATGTTTGATGTCATCGTCATTTAGTTGAAATCTCTGCCTTTTTATATCAAGATTGCTAAATATCTTGTGTATGAACTTCAGGTTTTCTCAATTCGAGATGCTGCAGCTAATAATGTAAAGCGCCTTGCTGAAGAGTTTGGCCCAGATTGGGCAATGGAGCACATAATCCCACAGGTACACTTTTCTTATTTTAGTTGACAGGGATCCCATAGCTACTCTTGAAGATGTTTGATGGAACCCTATATGGTGTTTCGTAAAATATAATTATTCAATCGAAATACTTAAGGAGGGCTCCTAGCCCAGCCTACAGATGGGCCGTACTAGACTACTAGGATACTGCCACTTGATTAAGGTCTTGGGGAACTGGGAGGGGGTCCCTCAAGCTAAATAGGAGACCATGTTTCCTTAATAAAAAAAGAATGACATGTGAAATGATTTCAATGAATGAATGGTCTTTGTGCTTCAGCCCCTATATGTTTTTGTCATCTTACCAAATCACATGATCCCGATCTTTCAACAGGTGCTGGACATGGCTACTAACCCACACTATCTGTATCGTATGACCATCGTACATTCAATTTCCCTGCTTGCCCCTGTTATGGGTGCAGAAATCACGTGTGCCAAGCTACTACCAGTGGTTGTTAATGCATCAAAAGACAGGTACCTTGCTTTGCTCTTCTACTGTTTATGATTTGTAGCCTTGTGGGGTTGGATTGCTAATTTGAGTTTTAAATACTTCAGGGTCCCAAACATAAAGTTTAATGTTGCAAAGGTGTTGCAATCACTCATTCCTATAGTTGACCAATCAGTAAGTAATTTGGCTATTTCTGTTAGAACTCAAAAAGGGCGATAGAGTCTGGTGCTATATGTCTATTATGGTTCAGTTTTATGTTGGCTGTGTAGGGTCCCCCCCCCCCCTCCTCTTTCCAGGGAAAAAATCTTCCTTGTCTGAAATTGAACTTGTCAATTAAAAGATGCAAGGAGGATGTACATCAAGTTGTAGATTCTCACTTCTTCTATTGCTGTTGTCCTTTTTCTTTTCTTTTTTCTTTTTGCTTTGCAAATATTCGTACATTACATTTATTGGTATGAGAATCCTATCCAAAATGCTCTCTCCACCCTCTGGTCAGTATAATATTTTGGTTTGAGTTAAAAAGAATTCTGTCCATGTGATGTTCTGAATAGTAGCTAATTTTTCTTTTATGCTATAATATTCATGTAACATCTTCCTATCCTTTTGCCAATGCCCCCCCTCCCCCCCTTCCCTCTTTAAACATGAAGGCCAATACCATGCCATAAGATGCGAGACAATGCTTTGGATATGAGTGTAATTTTGCATGTAAATTTAGATTGCTTGTTTGAACTACATGTTCACCTCAAAGGGTATTGACACTCGACAGGACAGAGGCATGCTAGGAATCTGTTTAAGGTGGAAGATTGTAGGTTTTAGCTTTAAATTTCTTCTTTCTTTTGTTTGGGCTGTGGGTGGGCAGTGGCACGGAATTGTGCTATAAAGACGACATAGAACATCTCATATCTACTCCTCGTGCCTGAACTTCATCAATGTGTTTTTGCCCTTTGTGATGATTAGGTCATCCACCGCTGCCAATTGGGTCCAACTTTTTCCTAAACAGTCCCTCTCTGATTGTATGAGTGTTATTCTGTAGGTTTCTAGGTGGTTTTGGAGGCCATTTGATTTGATGTTCAAATGTAAAAGGTGATAAAGCTCTTACACTATCTTCATGTGGTTACTACAGGTTGTTGAAAAGACGATCAGGCCTTGTTTGGTTGAGCTCAGTGAAGACCCAGATGTTGATGTCAGGTTTTTCGCGACACAAGCACTGAAGTTGACAGATCAGGCTGCCATGTCTAGCTAGAGTTGTGTCCCATTCTCTTTTGGAATCCCAGGTGTGTAGTTAGATCTTTGTGTTATGACATAGCCATTCTTTACTTTTTTTTTTTTTTTGGTCTCCTTACCTTCTGAACTCAGGAGGGAAACCTCCGCTGTAGAATGTGTCTAGCATTGTAACTTTGCTGATGGAGTTCAGTTCAGACGAACCAGTTTTGTTTCTCATATCTGTTACTTTCGCAAAGGAATAGACAACTACAGATTACTGCCATTGACAGGCTGAACTGTACTTCAATTTACCATTTATGCGTACAGTTTGATTGTACTAATTACGGGTAACTCCGCCCCAGAATGAACTGTCTAAACAGACCCTTGTTTAATTTAATGTGATCAGATCAGATTTGTATTACTCGTACAGTATTAGAAGATTAAAAGATAACTTTATAGATGTTTATATGGAGAAGGAAGCCTCGTAACTGTAATCTTTGTAGCCTGATTTGTCTATAAATAAAGAAATCTGATAATGCAAATGGCTGATATCAAGAAAACAAAAAACTTGTATAAGAGGTCTTATCGTAACTTTCAGTGAGACTAGGGCTATGTTTTTGTGGAACAATGGTCACTATTCATAATAAGTGATCCCTCTATTTTTAAGTAGTGGCCCTATTTTACTCTGACTCTGTGAGTTGGTCTCACATTGATAGTAGTTGACTAAAAAAAGAGTATAAAGTCTTAGCTTAATGGATAATATTGAGGCTCTGGTTAGTGGTTACTTTAGGTCTCAAGTTCGAATCTCCCCTCACTTAGTGTGTGTAAATTTAGTGTTCTAGAACTCTGCTCCTTAGTCCCTTGGACCAAAATAATAAAGGAAGAGTGATTCATGAAAATTCAAATTGAATCCTAAAAATATGTTGAAGAGTGGCTTAGTGGGACTAACACAACATCAAAAATTTACTTTCGAGTAAATCCTTTTCAACAACTAGAGTATTATTAGCTGTTTGATTGCCACACACATGAGAATAAACTCATTGAGATCTCAGTAGACATTAATCATAAATCAGTGTTACTCCATAGTACTATCTTGTAACCGGTATGAAGGTATAGCTAACAACTTATCTGCTTTTGGCATTGACAAACCAAACTTCTCTGTCATGTCAACTTCATCCGGTTGCATACCATTCGGGAGCTCCCAGTGAAAACAATGCACCAATTGAGCCAATACTAACTTAATGGTAACTAAACCCATTTGTATTCCTGGACACCCTCTTCGCCCAGCTCCGAATGGGATTAACTCAAAATTCCGACCTCGAACATCAATGTCTCTACTCATAAACCTCTCAGGATGAAATTCCTCGACATTTTCGGACCATACATTTGGGTCCCGACCCATGGCCCAAATATTGACAATAACCCGTGATTTTTTGGGTATCATATATCCATTTATAACAACATCGTCCATAGACTCTCGTGGCACTAGCAATGGTGCCACTGGATACAGTCTAAAAGTCTCCTTTACCACCATGTCTAAGTAGGATAACTTGGGTAAATCCGATTCGTTTACCATTCTTTCTCTTCCTACGATGTCATTGAGCTCGTCTTGTAGGAGTCTCATTACTCTTGGGTGTCCAAGAAGTGCTGCAAGTGCCCATGTAATTGTAACGGCGGATGTGTCTATACCGCCTACGAATAAGTCGAACATGATGGCTTTGATGTTGTCTCGAGTGAAAGAGGAAAGGAACTCGTCATTGGGGTTGTTCATTAGCCCTAGCATTGCACCAACAATATCCCTGGGTTGCCCAAAATCTTCTTCTTTGAGATGATCTTCAATTATACTCTCAAATATTTCATCTGCCATCTTGCTTGCAGCCTTCATTCTTCGTGTTAGTCCCTGAAATGAGAAAGTTTCAACTTTTTTCATTTGCATTCTAAGATAACGTTTACTTGCTAATAATGCAATAGGAAGGGGAGGAAAGAGACGGGAAACATGAGATTGATTACAACATCAAAAGTAATCATCTTTACATGTGCTAAAGTTGAGCATTGGTGATTACATTGGATTGTAATCACCACTGTCGTCGTCAAGTAAACAAGGCTTAGGTAATTATTTCTTATTCTATCTTAATCATGAAGTGCAATGAACTAACCAATGTATAATCAACCAAACTGACAAGATATGAGCATACAACATACCTGTAAATCGAGAGAAGCAAGATAAGGAACAAAATCAGCAAGATTAAAAGCACCAGCCAAAGCTGTAGCTTCTTCAACAGCAGCTTTCAAGTCAAATCTCTTCTCTTCCTTCTTACCCTTCCCAACGATCATCTTAAACGTAATCTCCTCTATGAGCTCCCCAACTCTCTCCCCTACGTCCACCGCCTCACGTGTCACCCCTACCGCCTTTAACCACTGCACGGCTTCCTCAGTCTCTCTCCTCCTCAGCGCCGCAAACCCCTCCACCTTCGCGGGGGTGAGGAGTTGAAGGGTGCACATCTTCCTCACCCATCGCCAATAGTCACCATAGGGGCTGAATGCCATACCCTTAGTCCCATAGGACAAGTAAACCGAGGTTTGAATAATGGGCCGGCTGGCGAAAACAGCATCATGTTCTTTGAGAATGAGTTGGGCTGCTTGTGGGGAGGAGACCACAATGGTGGGTACATGGCCCAACTGTAGGGACATTATTGGGCCGTATTTTTGGGCTAGTTTAGCTAGGGCCCGGTGTGGGAGGTGGCCCAATAAGTGCAGGTTTCCAATAAGCGGTAGGGCCCGTGGCCCGGGAGGTAGTTTCGGGCCGAGCTTCGCAGCTCGGTCACGACACCGGAGAAGAAGCCATATGAATGGTAGTAATAGAAGGAGGAGAGCAATGAGAGGGTTCATAATTTGTGGAGAAATGAGAGTTTCACAAGTCTTCTACGTACGTGGGGAACTGGCATATATATATGTATGAAATCATGCAGGTCCATCCCTATTAAATATTATGGAGCAGTTCGTTGCCACATATAATAAGTGATGTTAGGCAAATACACCATGTTTTTGTAGCTCCCAGTTTAGAGATTATCAAAGGATTTGGCTAATCTCTAAATATGATGTTATTCAATGTTGCTTTTTCTTTGTTCATATCAATATTCAAAGACTTCCCGTCCCATTTATAGTATATGGAATGCTAGAACAGCCTAAAAGTTGGCATATCTTCCCATTTATAGTATATGGAATGCTGGAACAGCCTAAAAGTTGGCATATCTTCCATCAGTTTACATTCACATTCACATTCACATTCACATTCAGATCTATCTTATTATTTTACTCATTTACAATCACAATCATCACATCGACATCCGCGCATCCACATGTATCTCTCTCTCTCTCTCTTTTTTTTTTTTTTTGGGTTGCTCCGCGTATTAGTTAAGCCCAGCTCATAATTTGCTACGGAAGCAGGTAGCACAATGAAATATAGCTAGTTAGTTAAGGTTTAGGGTGCGTTTTTTTTTTTTTACTTATTTCCACTGATTCTTACTGATTGGGTAAGGTACTACCACTGATTCTTACTGATTGGGTAAGCATCTGCTACTGATTTCCACTGATTCTGTAATGTCCTTCCACTGATTATCTCTGATTCAATAAGGTCCTGCCATTCTATGAGTAGGATTGTGGGTCATGCCACTGATTTCTACTTATTGAATAAGGTCATGCCATTGATTCTCACTGATTCAATAAGGTCTACCTACTAATTCTTATTGATTAAGTAAGGTCTTGCCACTTATTTCCACTGATTGAGTAAGATTCAATAAATAAAAAAGAACACACCCTTATTTACTTGCTAGTAATGCAGTACAATAATTTATCATTGATATGAGCCTAGCGTTTTACAAGTAGTGCACCGAATATAAGCCGTTGGTATTTCCATTAGCTTGCATGTGTAGCACGGTAGCACCTATATGGTTTTATGTCTTTTTTTTTTTTTCTTTTTGTTGGGAATAATTGCAATGAAGATCATTTTACCCAGCCCATTTCCTGAGTGCTAGAGCTGTTAAAATTTGATCCGACCCGAAAATTTGACCCATACCGATTTAAAAAGTTTGGGTCATGAACAAAGAATTCCAACTCAAAACCCGATGCATATCGAACTCGAAAAATCGACATTTATTGGGTCAAACCCCAACCCGCTCTGGGTCGACCCGTTGGGTTGGGATGTTCAAAATAAAACACCTCAACATGAGAAAAGTAGATGACAATTGACTTTATCATATCAAAATTTCTAACCTATCAACTAACTTTGACATTTGTAATTTCATATTTCTCTTAAAAAAGAGTTTTTCTATTACTTATGAGGATTTTTATACTTCTTTTGCATTAGCAAAAACCCAATAACAGGTGAAAACCTTACAAAATATTTTTCAAGTAGATTAGAAACATATCTTTTATGTCTAATATCAGATAGTATGTCAATTTTTTATTTTAAAGTTGAAAATAAAATTAATTATGCAATTTTAACCAAATTAAAAAATTAAGTGTTCAACCCGTTGTGTCGACCCGGACCCCAACACATTGGGTCATGAACAAGCTTTTCTCAACCCGAAAGTAAAACGACCGACCTGTTAAATGACCCGACCGAAAGTGACCGAACCCGAACCCGACCTGACCGACCTGTTTGACACCTCTACTGAGTGCTATCGGATTATGTAGAATGAACTGAAAGTCCGCGATGATAGTGAAACGGGTAAAACGATGATTATCAGCATGTTTTGTGTGCACTTAGTTCCCCATGGACCAAGTAATTTTCAGGGATGGCTCCTGGTTAAGTAGAGGGTAGCTCCAGTTAAAGTAGGGGGTGACTCCAGGTTAAGTAGAGGGTGACTCCAGATGAAGTAGGGGGTGATGCCAAGTATAAATTTGAGTGGTGACTCTAAGTGAAGTAGGGAGTAAAATAGAGGGTGACTCCAAATATTGATACCATGGACTAAGTCCACACAAGTTTTTGTAGATGATTATATATCAAGGAAGCCCAAGAAAAGAAACCTTTGTTGTAGAATGTGTCTAGCATTGTAAGTTGTAACTTCGTTGATGGGAGTTCAGTTCAGATGTGCAGTTTTTGTTTCTCATATCTGTTACTTTGTCAAAGGAATAGAGAACTAAAGATACTCCATTGACAGGCTGAACTATACTTCAATCTACGATTTATGCGTACAGTTTGATTGTACTACTAGTTACGAGTAAGAACTGGCTAGTTATAGTAGACACCAGGTAATCGCAAGGAATTTTGCGACTACCCGTGTAGACGCAAAAATGGTTTGCGGCTAAGGTTTTCGACTCCACCCACAATTAGTCGCCACAGCGGTCGCTAAAATTAACTTGCCACCGAATATCTATTTTTAGCGACCGAATTTGTCGGACGCAAAATCTATGTTTTCTTGTAGTGAGATCAGCTCCAGCTGTAGGTGCCACCCTGCTACTTCTCTTCATGTGTGATTTTCTCTTTCAAAATCGGATGCTCAGCAAACACACAAACAAACTGAATGCTCTTGTGGTGAGATTTGTGACCAATTTTACACAATTCACTGAGAGTGTAGTAGCTACAACTACAACTACAGAAACAAGCGTACAATTCAACATCTTCAGTTATGTAATGATACCTCATCATGTTCTGTTTTTATAGTTCTCTGACATCAAAATGGTTTCTATTTTTATGTTTTTACTCATCATTTTAGGTTTTGCACTTAACTTTTTTGTTTCAAACTGATAAATTTATAGTGCTTGATAGTTGATACATCAGCTACACAACAAAACAAATGCACCAATTCATTTTTGACTGCCATATACATGAGAATAAACTCATTGAGATCTAAGTATACATTAATCATAAATTAGTCTTAACTCTTAATTAATTAACTACTAACTTGTAAGCGATATAAAGGTATAACTATCAACTTGCTGGCTTTTGGCATTGACAACCCAAACTTCTCAGTCATGTCAACTTCTTCAGGTTGCATACCATTAGGGAGCTCCCAGTTAAAACAATGCACCAATTGAGCCAATACTAACTTAATAGTAACTAAACCCATTTGTATCCCTGGACACCCTCTTCGCCCCGCTCCGAATGGGATTAACTCAAAATTCCGACCTCGAACATCAATGTCTCTATCCATAAACCTCTCAGGGTGAAATTCCTCGACATTTTCGGACCATACATTTGGGTCCCGACCCATGGCCCAAACATTGACAATAACCCGTGATTTTTCGGGTACCATGTACCCATTTATAACAACATCCTCCATAGACTCTCGTGGTACTAGCAATGGTGCCACTGGGTACAGTCTAAATGTCTCCTTTACCACCATGTCTAAGTAGGATAACTTGGGTAAATCCAATTCGTTTACCATTCTCTCTCCTCCTACGACGTCATCGAGCTCGTCTTGTAGGAGTCTCATTACTCTTGGATGCTTAATGAGTGCTGCAAGTGCCCATGTAATTGTGACGGAAGATGTGTCAATACCGCCAGCGAATAAGTCAAACATGATGGCTTTGATGTTGTCTCGATCGAAGGAGGTAATAAACTCGTCATTGGGGTTGTTCATTAGCCCTAGCATTGCACCAACAATATCCCTGTGTTGCCCAAAATCTTCTTCTTTGAGATGATCCTCGATTATACTCTCAAATATTTCATCTGCCATCTTGCTTGCAGCTTTCATTCTTCGTGTTAGTCCCTGGAATGAGAAAGTTTCAACAATTTTCATTTGCATTAGAAACTCTAAGGTGGCGTTTACTTTTTTGCTAGTCAAAAAGAGGGTGCAAGTGAATGGCGACCGAGGTCCCTGCTACATCATGTTCGGACTCTCGTGTTCAATAGTGAACTTATCAGACTAGTTGAACAACCAACGCAAGCACTGATCCCGTCAATATAGCACCAACAAGGGGGTAGTATAGTTCCTAGAAGCCAGCAGACACAAGGCTTGGGGCGAATGAGGATTCGAACCCATGACCTTGCCTTACCAAACCACTTGGGAATAAGCTTGGAACCACTAAACCACCACCCTGGTTGGTTAAGGTGGCGTTTACTTGCTAGTAATACAATAGGAGAGGAAAGGGAAAGATGAGAAACATCAAATTAATTACGTCATTCAAAGTAATCATCTTCACCTGTGTCAATGTAATCACCGTTGTCGTCAAGTAAGCGAGCCCTAAGTAATCATTTCATATTCTATCTTAATCATGAAGTGCAATGAACTAGCTAACCAGTGTATAATCAACCAAACTGAACCAGATATGAGCTTAAAACATACCTGTAAATCGAGAGAAGCAAGACAAGGAACAAAATCAGCAACATTAAAAGCACCAGCCAAAGCTACAGCTTCTTCAACAGCTGCTTTCAAATCAAATCTCTTCTCTTCCTTCTTACCCTTCCCAACGATCATCTTAAATGTAATCTCTTTTATGAGCTCCCCTACTCTCTCCCCTACGTCCACCACCTCACGTGCCACCCCTGCCGCCTTCAACCACCAGACAGCTTCCTCAGTCTCTCTCCTCCTCAGTGCCGCAAACTCCTCCACCTTCGTGGGGGTGAGGAGTTGGAGGGTGCACATCTTCCTCATTCGCCGCCAATAGTCTCCGTAGGGGGTGAACGCCATGCCTTTAGTCCCATAGGACAAGTAAACCGAGGCTTGGATTATGGGCCGGCTGGCGAAAACAGCATCATGTTCTTTGAGAATGAGTTGGGCTGCTTGTGGGGAGGAGACCACAATGGTGGGTACTTGGCCCAACCGTAGGGACATTATTGGGCCGTATTTTTGGGCTAGCTTTGCTAAGGCCCTGTGTGGTAGGTAGCCCAATAAGTGTAGGTTTCCAATGACCGGGAGCGGCCGTGGCCCCGGGGGTAGTTTCGGGCCGGCCTTGGCTGGGCCTCGGCCCCAGAGAAGTATCCATATGAGTGGTAGGAGGAGGAGGAGAAAAATGACAAGGGGGTTCATTATCAGTAGGGAAGTGATATAGTTTGACAAGCTAAGTTTGAGAAAGATCAGAGGAGAACAACGACAAGGGCTAAGGTAAGGGGGGGGGGGGGGGGTCACAAAACCATAAATTGAGGGGAACTTGTAAGGATGGTTGTCATCAATGTGGGATCGTGCAGGTCCATTCCTTTTCAATATAAAATCTTGGAATTTTGGAATGAGTGATGCGTTGTTTTCACTCCAATCCACCAGTCAGAAAAATAGGAATAATAAAACGCTTTAACTTGCTAGCTCCTAATAAGTCACCAGGATGAATTTCCTACCTCTTTTTTCCAAACTTATTGGCCAATTATTAGTCCATCAATTATAAGAGCAGTTAAAGCGTTTTTCTTCTCAGGAAAAATTCTCAAAGAAATAAATCAAACTTTTATCGTCTGGATCTCTAAGATTGATAATCCCTCTATGGCAAATCATTTCAGACCGATTAGTTTATGCTCTACTATTTACAAGATTATCTCCAAGATCCTGACGTCTCGTCTTAAGACTGTTTTGGGAAAACTTATCCATCCTTTACAGGGTGCCTTTGTAGCAGATCGGTGTATTCAAGATAACATCCTTATAGCTCATGAAGTTTTTCACTCTTTTTGCTCAAAAAAAGGAAAAAGTGGTTGGCTTGGAATCAAGTTAGATATGGAAAAAGCGTATGATAGATTGGACTGGAATTTTATTATTGAGGTTTTTAGGAAATTTGGGTTTAATGACAAATGGATAGGATGGATAACGGAATGTATAACTTCAGTATCTTTTTCGGTCTTAGTAAACAATAGCCCTGACGCCACTTTTACTCCTTCTCGAGGCATAAGACAAGGAGACCCTTTATCCCCTTATATTTTTATTCTATGTGCGGAAGTACTTGCTCGTCGTCTTCAAAGAGAGAGTGACATGACTACTAAAAGTATTGGTATTAAAGTGTGTCAGGGGGCTGAAAAATTACCCTTTCTGACTTTCGCAGATGATACAATGATTTTTGCAGATGCATCTAGTCAAAGTTGTCACACTATAAAGAATATTCTCGACCAATACTGTAGAATGTCAGGACAGAAAATTAACTTTGATAAATCTGTTTTCCAATGCACAAAGAATATTAGCCGACCAATGATTGAAACCTTTAAAGGAATTCTGCTTATGCGGCATACTGTTAGTTTGGATAAGTATTTGGGTTGCCCTATTATTAATGACAGAGTCAATGCTCATACTTTCAAAGACATTGTGGATAGAACTCAGCAAAATTTGACAAAATGGAAAGCTAACTCTTTATCCCAAGCAGGACGCTCTACACTTATTCAAGCTAATCTCTTTGTCACTCCAGTTTTTACTATGCAAAGCTTCTCACTACCTTCTTCAACTCTTAACCAGTTAGATAAAATCAACATGAATTTTTTCTGGAACAAGGCCCCTGACAACAAATCTCCTAACCTGATTGGGTGGGATAAAGTTTGTCGGCCTAAGAATCTAGGCGGTCTAGGTATTAGAAAGGCAGAAGTTGTTAATAAGGCAATGCAAATGAAGTTAATATGGAAAATTTTAAAAGAACCAGACAGTAAATGGGTTAAGATGATTAATCATAAATATCTCAAAGGACAACACGTTGTAGAAGTCTCAATAGGGAATAAAAGCTCTTGGCAATGGAAGAATCTTTTAGGAGTACGAAGTCTGTTTAAGAAAGGTTTACGAGGGCAAGTTGGGGATGGTCAACATATTAATTTTTGGACTGATATTTGGGTTTTCCCGGTTCCCCTTCAAGAAATGTTCTTTGATGAAAATTCCGATGACCCTCTTTTTGATAAGAATATTCCTGTTAGTACTTTCCTTGCCACTTCAGGTGGTTGGGATATTAGCCTTATTAATAGAGTGGTGTCTCAAGAAACTATACATGCAATACTTGGAATTCCTATTCCGTAGACAAATGGTATTGGGGTTACTCAGCGAACGGTAATTTTTCATGTAAATCAGCTACATGGATTGCTCAGGGTATTCAAGATAAGGTGAAGCAAAAATGTGAATTTAATTGGATTTGGAAATTAAATGTTCCGCCTAAAGTGCAGATTTTCCTGTGGAAAGTATGTCTTGATGGTCTACCCACAAAACATAGGCTTAAACAAAGCAAAATTTACACTCCACAAGAATGTATTTTCTGTAATTTTTACTGTGAAGATAAATTTCATTTGTTTTTTGATTGCCCTAAAATGATTCAAACTATATTAGAAGTCGAATTTCTCTGTCAAACCAAACTTATGATACACTTAGATCCCTCACTTTCCTTTATAGAAAGGATGAGAGTTTTAAAGCAACAGTTGTCTGAGTCTGGTTTGGTGCTTTTATTCACAACTTGGTGGATGTTTTGGTTTGCTAGAAACAAAGTTATTTCTAATGACCTAATCACTAGCCCTACACAAATAGTTATTTCTAGTAAATTAAGCTTTTTAGAGTGGCAAAGTATCTCCTCTAAGATGTTGAAACTTGATATAACAGGAGTTTTTCAAAGGAAACCAACCCGTAAAGAACCTCCACAAAATGTCCACTGGTCTCTACCCAGAACGAATTATATCAAGATCAACTTTGATGGTTCGAAAATTAATAATGATTTTTCTGCTGCAGGGTTTGTTCTAAGAGATGACAATGGCGGAGTCATTTCTTTGGGTGCATTACCTTGCGGTACCAGCTCAATACTTATGGCTAAGGCGACAGGATTACTGGAAGGGGTGCGTTCGGCTCGTTCCAAAGGTTACAAGAATATCACTATAGAGGGCGACAACTTGGCAGTCATTAAGGCGGTTAGAGCTGAGTGGCATATCCCGTGGGAGATTGAAAATATCATCATCGACACGAAGAAAGACCTTCACCATTTCGACCGGGTGGAAGTGCTCCACTGTTTTAGAGAAGCTAATACAGTTGCGGACTTTATGGCAAACTTTGGCCATAATTGTCCTGGTCTACTGTCTTGGTCTACCTCCTTTGACCAGTCCCTCACCAACCTGTTGATGAGGGACACCTTAAGTTAACCTGCGAGTTACCTAGTTGTCTTGACTAATAAATAAATAATAAAAAAAAGAAAGAGCTTCTTATCAAAAAAAAAATAATAAAAATAGAAAGAGCTAGCCATATGTTGCCACTTGGCAAACATATATATAGTAACTATTTGATATTATTATGAGTATTAAATGAGTAACTGATGTTAGGTAACACAAAGTCACAAACCATGTGCACCTGGGCAAGTGGCGGGCCCCTATAGCCAACCCGTTCTGACTTTTCATGGACGAGTGATGATCCGTTTACCATTATAAATAGGCGGGTTAAAATAGGTTGGCCCATTTAAAAGTTAAGCGGGTCATAATGTGTCGCAAATGAACTTGACACATTAATTTTTTAAATAAAACTTTAATGGGCCAAAACGGGCCGGCTTGACCCGTCCAGACCCGTCTCACTCCCAAACATGTCCAACCTGACCCGCCCCACCCCATTTATTAAATGGACCGACCCGCCCAGTTGCGTAGCTCTAGTGCTAGGTAACAGCAAGTTAGTTCCCAAGTAGTGTATGAATACGACATTAAAACCAGTAAGGATTTTCTGTCACGTGTCATTTCCTCTCCCATTCCCTTATAAATTCGACACGTTCATTTTTTAAATTTTATTTATTATTAAAATAGAATGCATGACAAATCACGGACAATCATGATGTGATTGGGACATGAAGTGATATGTATAAGGGGATAGAATATTCGTATTGCATCAAAAGTTCAAAACGTGATGCCATTCAACCCGATTCAAATAAAACTGAAATCGGAGGAAACTGTATCCTTCGTATCGAATTATTTAGACTAAAATATAAGCGGAAGTATACTTAAATTTAAAGGAAGTGGCTTTTGATCGGGTTAACGATCCAATTGGGCTAAATATGTCATGTATCTATTTTAATTCAATGTTTCTTTTTGTTATATCGAGCGGTCTAATAATAAGATCTAACAATGAGCCATGTCCGGATATAAAGTTGTCAAATGTCATTGCTTAATTAACGTATTAGATAATCAAGGGGGTGTGGTTGAGTGGTAAGAACTTATCCATCCTTAATAAAGGTCGAAAGCTCAAATCTCGCCTTGATCATAAAACAACTTTCAATTCTAGATGGTGAATACCCTTGGTATGAACCAAAAATATAAATAAAATTAGCGCATTGGATAAGCTCAGTTCATGATTTGCTTTGATAATTGAAGCATATAATAAGGAATACTGCTTTGCTAATTGTACGGTTTTCTTACGACTAGCCAATCAATAGATTTTCAAGGGTTTTATCAACAAACTTTTCCCTTCTATATTTCGTATAGTATTTGGTCATTCCTAACATGGTTTTCCTGCTCTATTTCTTTTAAGTTAACATTTCGAGTAGTATACTTGATTGTCTTTTTTCTTTTGGGATAGTAAATTTGACTATTAAATTGTCCAACATTTGGGTTTAACCAATCCAAACTATCATTGAATTGCAGAAAATGATTCCACCTACATAATTGGACCAAAATAATCCAAATTATTGAAGTTGTTGCAATTATTGCACCAAATCAGCGCCATACGTACAATTCATTTGACTTGCATATTTGAGCGAACTTCACCAAATCATGGCATAGACACATGGAAATAAAAGTCTAATACTCTATTTCCCAATCTGATAACTCATAACTTAAAAATCTTGTGTGGACTACGCCTATGATTAATCAAGAGACCAAACCTTTTTAATAAGTATCCTTCGATGTCCTTAAAATATTTGCACTATATCCTTTGTTCATAATGAACCAAGTCCAACCAAGACGGACTGCTCAAAACTATATAGTAACTTGCAAGCGGTAAGAAGGTATAGCCAACAACTTACTAGCTCTTGGCAAAGACAACCCAAACTTCTCAGTCATATCCACATCTCCATTATTAGGAAGCTCCCAATTAAAACAATGCACTAGTTGAGCCAACACCAACTTCACAGTAACAACACCCAATTGTATCCCTGGACACCCTCTTCGCCCTGCCCCAAATGGGATTAACTCAAAATCTTTTCCTCGAACATCAATATCTTTATTCATAAACCTCTCAGGATAAAATTCCTCAGCATTTTTTGACCATGTATTAGGGTCTCTACTAATAGACCAAAAATTAACAATAACCCTTGAATTTTTAGGCACCAAATATCCATTTATAACAACATCTTCCATGGATTCTCTTGGTATTAAAAATGGTGCTGCAGGGTATAACCTCATTGTCTCCTTAACCACCATGTCTAAGTAGGATAACTCCGGTAAATCGGATTCGTTCACCATTCTCTCTCTTCCAATGATGGCATCTAGCTCTTCTTGTAGGAGTTTCATTACTCTTGGTTGTTTAAGGAGTGCTGCAATTGCCCATGTAATTGTAAGGGATGATGATTCAATAGCACCAACAAATAAGTCAAGCATGAGGGCTTTGACATTATCACGAGTAAAAAAGTCTTCGCCATTAGGCTTGTTCATTAGTGCAATCATGTTACTAACAATGTCTTTGTGGTCTCCAAAATCATCGTCTTTGAGATGATCCTCAATTATGCTTTCAAGTATTTCGTCTGCTGTTTTGCTTACAGTCTTCATTTTACGTGTAAGTCCCTGAAATGAGAGAGTTTCAACAATGTATGTCCATTGCTATTAATATGATATTCGAGAAATATTACCTAGTTTTTTTTTTTTTTTTGGGAGGGGTTTTAGATGAGGTTTAAAAACTGGTACAATATATGTATGTATAGGAGTAGGGAGATTTGAACATGAGACATAATGTATTGAAAACATCAATTTTAAGTTTTAATTTTAACCACTAAACCATAAAGCGAAGATATCATTGGTTTCTTGTTATCTGGTGTACACGTCATGTCGGCATCGACCAATTTCCAAACACATGTTAAAGACTATACTTTTTTATTGTGCTAAAGACTATACTTCGAGTTGTCAATTTCTAACTAAAAACGAGCTCGATCGTAATAGGATAGTACTCAAAAGGTTTTCTATGAGGCAGTCTCAGGTGAGACCCCTTTTATAGTCAAGCTTGACAAACATGACGCCATGCTTGTTAGTTATATGGGTCTTACCTTAAGGTCGGCTCATACGAGTTTTAATAGTACTATTAAATTAGATACTCTAATGATGTGGTATACCGTATAAAACTGTCTGAAAATTTGAGTTAGCATATTGAGTTCGATCAAGTTGAGGTCCGGGTCACTTTCATCAATGATATGATATATCAAATACGATGTGAAATAATAGGAAATCACTTTCTTTACCACACTTTAGAAATACGTAACGTCATGGCCAAATTTGGGTCAGGTTGATATTTTTTCTCAATAATTTGTGTCGGGTTCTCGGATCCGGTCATGTCAGACCTATCTATTGTTTTAAAACGATCGATGTCTAACATTTTAATATTCAAATAATTCCTGGCCATTCTCTTCTTATCGTTTTTGAGCAGGACTTTTTATTTTATATTCAAAACAATTAAACATGTGAGTGATCAAGCTTTTATTCTATAAATAATTTAGGCCATGTAAAATACCAAAAAAATACATCCAATGCAAAAACAATAGTACAGTGTACAGTATGTACGTATGAAGGCACAAAATGATGAATTGATGATAGATACTACACCTGTAAATCGAGTGGTGCAAGCCATGGAACATAATCAGCCACGTTGAAAGCTCCAGCCAAAGCCACACCTTCATGAACAATCCCTCTTAAATCATACTTCTTATTCCATTTCCCAACAACCATCTTAAACGTAATATCCTCAATCAACACTCCCACTCGCTCTCCTACATCCACCACCTCACGCGCCACCCCGGCCGCCTTGAGCCACCGCACAGCCCCCTCAATCTCGTTCCTTCGGAGTCCCTCGAAACCCTCGATCTTAGCGGGCGTCAGGAGTGTGAGGGTGGTCGTCTTTCTCACGCGCCGCCAGTAGTCACCGTAGGGAGTCAATGCCACGCCTTTCATCCCATACGTGAGGTGATTAGAGATTTGTGTTATGGGCCTGTTGCCAAAAACGGCGTCGTGTTGTCTTAGAATGAGCTCTGCCGTTTGTGGGGTTGAGACCACTATTGTGGGCACCCGGCCCAAACGGAGGGACATTATTGGGCCGTATTTTTGGGCTAGCTTTTCGATGGACCTATGTGGGAGCTGGCCCAATAAGTGAAGGTTTCCGATAATAGGAAGGGGCCATGGCCCAGGTGGTAGTTTTGGGCCGGGCTTGCTTTGGCGAGCCCAAATAAACGGCCCAAGAATTAGTAGGAGAAAAACTACGACGGATAGACTCATTTCTTATTTAGCTTATAAGTTTGGAATAGGTGACATATATCAAATTTAATGGGGTATTTAGCACTTATATATATAAAGTTGAAGTGAGAAGCCATCAGGTTGCTGTATGTGGATGTGAAGCATAATGTGGAAAATGAATCTTTGGAATTTTGTTGAATTATTGTGCTAGGTTCTTAGTTTTCACACTCCTTAATTTTAGCCGCCTCTATTATTGATGGAAATGTGAATTGTAATGTAGTGCAATATTTAGGATCTTTCAGTTTAACTACATACTACAACATGTTTAAAATACTTAAAACTTGTTTAACGGGTTTTTGGAGGGCGAGGGAAGGAAAGAGAATTGAGAAAATAGAAGAGAGGAGTAATATCTCAACATGTTTGGTAATCTTCCCTCCTTCATTCTCTTCCCTTCTCCTCTTAAGAAACTTACCAACATTAATAAATTTTTATTTCACCAACGTTCTCCTCCATTCGATCATTATCCTCTGTATACCAACTTTTGCGTACGTTTTAGTGTTGTGTAATTGTATGGTTAATATCAAATCCATGTCCAACGTAACATCATATTATGTATAGTCTTCCTACCAAAAAAAAAGAAAGAATAATGTCTAGTCTCTTTCTTATTTATTGAAAAGATATAGCCTACCTAATTAATACACAAAAAGTAGTATTCATGAGCGCATACCAAATGTTTAATCTCAGGTTTATCTAAGTTCTTTTGATCAAGACTAATCTTATTCGTTTCGGGTCGATCTACAAAGGGATAAGTGCTTTTAATAATTTAAATAGTTTTTACATTATAAGATTCGAAAACCCACAACCTTGCTTAAGGGATGAGTGATGTTTTAAGAGAAACAAAGATCAAAGAATTACTCTCTTTATTGCTTAAGAAACTCTCTCAAAACTTAAGCTCTCTTTTATCTCTCACAAATTAATTATGATGCTACATACCAGCATCTCTATATATACAAAGAAAGGAGGTGAATCCGATTCCTAAAAGGAATCTGATTCCTAAAAGGAAAACTACATAATTAGATAACTCCTAATTCTAAATGTATATTTAGCTTATCTCCTAAATATACTCTTCCTTATCCTCTTTAATATTGGCTTCAAGCTTAAGCCAACATTCACCCTCCTAAGCTTGAAGTCATTCTCAAGCTAAATCCTTCATACCCATAAGGTCCCTCATCTCCTTGAATTTGAGTCTTCCAAGAGCCTTTGTTAGAATGTCTGCCTTTTGCTCATTTCCCGGAACATGTTCCACTTCTATTAGTCCTTTCTCAACACATTCTCTGATAAAATGATACCTCGTATCCCTTTGAATTTATGGCGGGCACAGAGGCAGCAAAGCAAGCTATTTGGCTTCAAGATTTACTTGATGAAATCACTGGAAAGATATGTAAAAGGGTTATCATTCAAATTGATAATCAATCTGCAATCGCTCTCACTAAAAACCTGGTTTTTCATGGTAGAAGCAAACACATACATACGAGGTATCATTTTAATCCATACAATGCTTTCTTGAGTTTGTAAACTTTGCCTTTGCATCCTTTTACTTCGAAACCTTCCGGTTGTGTAACATAAACTGTCTCCTTTAGTTCTCCATGAAGGAATGCTGTTTTGACATCAAGATGATGTATTTCCCATCCATTAGAAGCTGCAAGATTAATAAGAAGGCGAATTGTCTCAATTCGAGCCACAGGCGCAAATACTTCCTCATAATCTATTCCATGTTTTTGCACATATCCCTTGGCGACGAGTCTTGCTTTGTATTTGTTGATGCTACCATCTGAGTTTCTCTTTAGTTTGAACACCCATTTTAAACCAATTGGTTTAATTCCTAGCGGGGCATCTTCGAGGTTCCAGGTTTGGTTCTTTGTTATTGATCGGATTTCATCTTCGCATGCTATCAACCAAGCCTTCGATTCTTTAGCTTCAGAGAAGTTACGTGGTTCTTCATTTAAGCATAGCGATGGATACTCACCTTCTTCTTCTGCCATCATTACGTAGTCATTGAGGTAACTTGGTTTAACGCTTAATCGTTGTGTTCTTCTTGGAATCAGATGATCTTGATTTTCTTCTGTAGCTTCATCATCTTCTTCGTTATCTGTTTCAATGGTAATGTAATCTTTTTCTGGATTTTGGATGTTGCCTTCATTATTGTTGTGCTCTGTATTTCCCCTGTTTTCCGCTGCTGTCAAACCAGAGCTTCCAAAATCTGAGTTCGATAAAACAGAATTATTTTCTGCATGGGTACTGATATCGACTCCGTGATTATCGAATTCTCCAAGTTCTATACTAAAATCTTCGGTTTCGTTGGTTGTTTTATTCTGTTGATTCCAATCCCAGCCTCTTGACTCATCAAACACAACATCACGACTAACGATTATCTTCTGATTAGTTGGATCAAACATCCTGTATGCCTTTGTTCCTGGTTCGGTTCCAAGGTGTACTAACTTCTTTGATCTATCATCTAGTTTTGTAAGATGCTGTGCTTCTGTTTTAGCAAAACCGATACATCCAAAAATTCTCAAATGCTTAACATTAGGCTTCCTCTTCTTAAACGCTTCATATGGAGTTTGATTTGCTAAAGCTCTTGATGCAACTCGATTGATTAGATAGGTGGAGTGTCTCACCGCTTCTCCCCACAAGTAATTTGGTATGTTCATGTGTTTTAGAGTGCTTCTTGTCATCTCCAACAATGTCCTATGTCGCCTCTCTACCACTCCATTTTGTTGAGGTGAATATGGAGCTGTTAAGTGCCTTTTTACCCCAGATTTTTCACAGAAATTCTGAAATTCTAAAGATGTAAACGCACCACCTCTATCTGTACGAAAACATTTGATAGCAGCTACAGTCTCTTGTTCGACTAGTGTCTTGAATTTTCTGAACTTGTCGAATGCTTCTCCCTTTTCCTTTAATAGGATTGTCCACATATAGCGGGAATAGTCATCTATTAAAACAAATATATATCTGTTTCTCACCGGTGTAGGAGGTGTAATAGGTCCACAAAGATCTCCATGTATAAGTTCAAGCACTTGAGAAGCACGATATTTGGCAACTTGTGGGAATGATCCTCTCGTTTGTTTTCCCAGCAGACACGAAGTACATATTTCTTTTCCAATTACGATTTCAGGGATCCCGACCACTAGTTCCTTCTTTATCATTGATTTCATTGATTCTACTCCAATATGTCCTAATCTAGCATGCCATTTGCTTGAATCACTTGTGGTTATGAGTTGAAAGCACCTTGTATCAATACTTTCTAAGATCACTTTGTATAGTCGATTCTTCGATCTGCTAGCTCTTGTGATCAAGTTTCCTTCTTTGTCGTGTAAAGTAAGATAATCTTCCTTCATCCTAACTTTGCATCCTGATTTCGTAGTCTGTCCAAGGCTGATAATGTTACTTTTTAGTTCCGGGATGAAGTAGACATTGGTCAAAACTCTCTTCTTTCCATTCTTATTGACAAACATAATTGAACCTTTCCCTTTTATGTCTACTCGAGAATCATCCCCAAATCTGACCTTCCCTGTGATGGATGTATTAATGAATTGGAAGAAATCTCGATTTCCTGTCATATGATTACTAGCCCCGTTATCCAAATACCAGACGTTTTCTCCATCTGCAGAAGTTTCGAAATCCTTTGGTTTTACGTTTTTCTCATTAAGCAGCACTGTTTCATTTGTTTCTACAACCTCATGCATCATAAGTTCATCTGCTTCCTGTGTGTCTGAGTTATTAAATTCTTGAGCTTCCTGTAACTTGAGTAGGCGATCTGGACAACTCGATGCGAAGTGTCCAAACTTATCACATCGGAAACATTCGATTTTGGACAAATCTTTAGCTCCGTTATAACGTCCTCCGCGTCCTCTACCTCTGTAACTTCGTCCTCCTCCTCTATAAAAACCACGTCCTCTACTTCGATTTTCTCCATCAAAAACACGACTTGGTTGTGTTTCTGATTTTACAAACATAAGTTTGCTTTGGTCTTCACGAGTCTCTTCTTCATCTTCAGCAATACGTTCTTCATATGCTTTAATACGCCCTATAATATCTTCAAAAGGAGTTTTCTTAAGATCCAGTAATTGCTCAAGTGAAGCTACCATGTGAATATATTTCTTTCGAGGAAGGCTTTTAAGAAATTTCTGAACTATTTTGGGTTCTTCTATTTCTTCTCCTAACGCTGCTGCTCTTGACGTTATTTCGGTTAGTTTACCAACGAATTCATCAATTTTCTCTGTTTCTTTCATCCTAAGTCGATCGAACTCAGCCATTAACGTCTGTAGTCTTGCTTCTTTGACACGATCTGCTCCAACGTTTCGTAGTTTTATAGCGTCCCATACTTTCTTTGCAGTTTCTAGTTTTCCGACCTGCAGAATGAGAGCTTCCGGAATTGATTCGAACAACAGTGCTGTTGCTAAGTCGTTTCTGTCTCCATCGTCTTCTCCTTTTTCAATGGCCTCCCATACCTTATTCACTTTAAGCAAGGTCTTCATCCTAATGGCCCAAACAGTATAATTACTGGAATTGAGCATCGGACATTTGATTGAGGAAGCTCCTCATTCCTTCTTCAGCCCGGACGTTGATGGTTTCTTCTCATCACCGCTCATCTTGTATCTCTTGATTTACGCAAGCTCTGATACCAATATGATGTTTTAAGAGAAACAAAGATCAAAGAATTACTCTCTTTATTGCTTAAGAAACTCTCTCAAAACTTAAGCTCTCTTTTATCTCTCACAAATTAATTATGATGCTACATACCAGCATCTCTACATATACAAAGAAAGGAGGTGAATCCGATTCCTAAAAGGAAAACTACATAATTAGATAACTCCTAATTCTAAATGTATATTTAGCTTATCTCCTAAATATACTCTTCCTTAGCCTCTTTAATATTGGCTTCAAGCTTAAGCCAACAATGAGAACGCCGAACCACTCACACTAACCACTTAAAAGGTATATAAGTATTTTTTTGGTGCAAAGAAATATGAGAATTTATGTAGCTCCGTGGTAAATTTTCCCTAATAGACTGTTTTATTCAACTGGCAGCATCTTTTTTCCTGTTTTGATTTTTGAAGGGCAATTTGGAGCTTTGTAAATCATAAGATTACAGGAAAATGATGAAAAATAAAGGGAAACATGGACAAATCTCAAATACATTACATACACATAATATATAAGTTAGAAATTTACATCGATATTTACTTGGATTTGTATGCCTTCAAGCCTCCTTATCAATCTCTTTCACTAGATCGTGACGTCCCAGTACATCACTTAATAAAACACCTTTTCGTTGAGGGAGGTTAGATATTTTGTTCAACTCCTCATTTGTTAATGACCAATCAAATATTTGCAAGTTCTTTTTCATTCTTTCCTTGTTAAAACTCTTAGGTACCATGCTCACTCCTTGCTCATATGCCCATCTCAGACAAACCTGCAATTTGTGGGTGTCGATTTTACCATCATAAGACAATCTTATACAAATTTTTTTATATATATTTTAATCAGTATAGAATCAGTTTTGAGTTCATAGGAACATTTTCATAAACGTAGGAGTTTTTAGCGTGAATTGACATATTTGAATCCACAAAGTTACACGAAGATTTTATTTTATTTTTAGCTAATTGACATATTGTGATTTTGTGATGTTAAAATTAGGTCCTGATGGTAAAAGGAACGTACCTGTGCAACGGTCTTATTTCTGTCATTAGCCATCTCTTGAAGTATGCTACATCCTAAAATTCGATCATCTCCCCATCTTGTATTACTTGCACCTAATGGAGAATAAGCTGTAATATGTATTTGTCTACTCTTGCAAAACTCTCGTAGCCTTTTCTGGTGCCACATTGGGTTCATTTCCACCTATAAGGAGGACATCAAAATTAAGGTATGTTCGATCAAAAAAACTCATATAAAGCGGCTTTAACGTGAGGCGCCTCAAACAAGTATGATGTCTTGCTGATGTTATATTTGATTATAGAGGTGACCTCATATTGATCAGGCGATTTCATAAGAGACATTTTGATGTCCAATTTGTTCAAACGAACATGTAATATAGACACATAGTACAATTATATGGTATATACCTGATTTACAGCTGGAGGGACTTGAGCAAATTGAAGGATCTCTTGAAGCCTTGTAGTTGAAAAGTTGCTGACCCCAATAGCTTTGGCAAGCCCAAGATGTTGACACTCTTCCATTCCTTGCCAAACTGATTTCAGGTCAATTGGGAATATGAAGTTCTTTGGGAAAGGCCGTTGACGTGCTCCTGGGCCAAGTCTTAGAGGCCAATGTATAAGGTATAAGTCCACGTATTCTAGCTCAAGGTTCCTTCAAAAACCATCGACCAATGTGATCAGGATCTTCATTTCATGAACACATAACAAGTAATTATGTAAAAGTTACATTTACATACTTTGATGTTTAAAATTGTAGTTGAAAATTGAGTATGTTTTGAGAATTTTCATTTAGGTCCCATGTATTTTTGAAAACATTATCACTGAGGTACGATATCTAATGTCATTATCGTTTTCTAGATTGGTTGCCAGGAATGAAAATCCTGAAATTGAGAGACATGTCTTAACTCTTGAATAAATAGTTGTACTCAAACCCCTCATATACGATAGGACGGTCAACTCCGTGTTCTGGAAAACAAAATACTAGAAGATAAAAAAAAATTGAGAAGTTGGAATGGTACTATACTATGGCAGGATCATTTTGCAAAATTTTGAGCAAAAAGTATTATAGATGTCGTATAATTTTCAAAGCATTAGCTATTTTAGTACCTTAGGCTCATTTGGATAGCGGGAACAACATGATCTCGCTCAGCAAAGGTGCACCAAAGCTTAGAAGTGATGAATAATTCCTCCCTTGACATTATAAGGCCTTGTTTTAAGGCTTCAACTATGGCTTCCCCAAGTGGCTTTTCTGATCCATAAACAAACGACGTGTCGAAATGTCGATAACCGAGCTTAATGGCTTCAACAATGGCCATCTTGCTGGTGTTTGAATCCACTGCCGGATATGCAGCCGTGCCTAGTCCGATCACCGGCATTGATCTTGCACTTGGGCTTATTTCTACCTCTGGAATTTTAAGGCTATTATTTGCCATTGACCCTAATTAGTAAATTGTACGTTCTTTTTGTTGTTTCTGATTTTTTTTGCTTGTTGTGGCATGTTCTAGTTTTGTAGGTAACAATTTTATAAGTGCAAGAAATGGGTTTACAATGTACTTTGATCTAACGTGTTCATATATTATAACATTGACACAACATGGGCGGTAGGTTGTTCCATGACTTGAGCTTCGTTTTCGTACTTGAAGAGAAACAACTAATCATTTGGTTTTATTCCCTTCTTTTTTTTTATAAGGCAATTAAGGAAGTTAGATGGAACAAAAAAAAATTGTTTATTTTAATTGAAATGGAGTTGGATGGGACCTCTAAACGTCATCCTATAGAATTAGAAATCCTTTTATTCTTACCCTTCTAACCAGTCTCATAAATATCTTTAAGAGGATCATATATTCAACGAAATACTTTCAGATAGTGTGTAAAAACGAGTTAGAGTACTCGTGAGTTGCTGGAAAACGTACTCGGTCAAAAATTGTTCAATAATTACGAGTTGAGTATGATCACTAATGTGATACTCGTTACTAAACGAGCCGATACGTGCACCCTAATACTCGGCTCGTTAGTATGGAGTATTATTATGGGTTATAATACCAAACGAGTACTCGCGAACATATTAGGTCAAAATTCGCTCGATCTCAGCTCGTTTAGACCCCCTATTTTCAGATGTATTCGAAAACAATTGGTTCAAATTTCGCCTTTGAAAATGATAATTATTTTGTAATGGATAGACTTAGGAACTTAGGATTGTTCAAAAAATTCAAACCCGATTATTCTATCCAAAACCTAAAAATTTAATCAGATAATATTATTCAAAAAGTTGGGTATCCGAAATTTCATCTACGGGTTCGAATTTCAGAGATGAACCCCCCTTGATAGTGGACTCGGTGTATTTCAGAAACTAGAAAAAAGACAGGGCCCAAACCCAATCGATTGTCCGACGATATTAGCTGGCCAAATCTCTCTCCTTTAAAACTCCTCAGGTTACACTTTCTTCCCCTTTCTACAAAATCCACTTCTTCCCTCCACACAGAAACACCACAGTCAAATTCACAGAGAGAGAGAGAAAAAAAGAGAGAGAGGAGAGAGAAAATGGCAGCAGCAGACGTAGAAGCAGTAGACTTCGAGCCAGAGGAAGACGATCTAATGGACGAGGATAATGGCGTCGCCGGTGACGATGCTGGTGGTTCACCTAGGGCTTCGCACCCCAAGCTCAAATCCGCCATTACTGGTGGTGGTGGCGGCTCTTCTGGTGGGTTTGGTGCTAAGAAGACTAAAGGTCGAGGTTTCCGTGAAGAAGGTGACTTCGCTGACCGTAATAATCGCTTGACGGCTCGCGATTTTGAGTCTCTCTCCTCTGATGGCGGCCCTGGTCCCGCTCGATGTAAATTTGTTTCTCTCTCTCTCTTTCTAATTAAATTGGTGTTGTTTAGGGTTTCTAGCTAGGGTTTTGTTTTGGAACTAGTTAGGGAAATGGATGACAAAGAAAGAGGGCTGAAAATCTAGGGTTAGGGTTTTTCCGATGTTTATTAAGTGAATTCTCTATGGTTTTTGTTGGTGAACATAGTCCTTGGTACATTGTTAGGGTTTTGGTTGTAGTACAAGAGCGAACAATTGCGAACTTGCAATCCTCTTCTTTATTGCCCAGTTGTTTTTACTAAGTGGAACATTAGATTCATTCTCGTTATTGAGTTTGTGGAATTATTGTTGTATATAGACTCTGCGGTTTTGTCAGGTGTCATAAAATGGGCGAACTTGCAATCCTCTTCTTTATTGCCCAGTTGTTTTTACTAAGTGGAACATTAGATTCATTCTCGTTATTGAGTTTGTGGAATTATTGTTGTATATAGACTCTGCGGTTTTGTCAGGTGTCATAAAATGGATGGATGTTATTTTATATTATGGTTGCCATATAGTAATATGTAGCTAGGCTTTGTGTCTAGTAGTGCTTCCAATTTCCAAACTCACTATGAAGTAAAAATAATTTGGGATGTTCCATAAACGTAGCGATTGACACTTGCTGACAGCATACAATTCGAGTATTACTAGTGGCACTGAATTTGGGACTCCAATAGGCTATGTTGAAGGCAACTGTGACAATTACTTGAGTGGTCTTTTGAACATGTGGGAGTCTTTAGATGGATGGCTTCTATCGAAGGTTATGATTAAGTTATACATCATCGATATCTAGCTTTTTTGGAGCGGATCAAATTGTCAGACAAAAGAGTATAGCCTGTCTCACACAATGTTTTGCCTTAGTGTTAAGATGTTTGATATAAGACCACACATAGAGCATAAAAAGTGTTATTGGATTCTTTTACACCCTGGAGTGTGGGAAACAATTAGTCACCTATTTCTAAGATACTTCTAGTATTTTCTTTATCTTTTGGAGAATGTGAGTTTGAAGGCTAGGCGTTTTATACATGGAAAAATACTTGCTATTAACTACTCCATTAAGTAGTTTGCTTTTGACTGAATTGTTTCAGACGAAAGGAAGTTGTATTAGTGAAGCTGTAAAGACCGAGGGAGGAGAAGTTTAAGCTGTTTTGTTTGCATTTGGTGAAAGAAATAAAAAGAGGGGGGGGGGGGACCTAAAAGAAACAACTTGGGTCTCTGAAACTTTGCGTGACTACTTGTTTCACTCAAGAAAGGCTGTGGGGAATAAAATTATTCAAATTTGATTTCTAAAAGGAGATGGAGAATCAAATGAGGGATGGAGAGGAAAAAATCAAAATTACTCAAGTTTTGAACGAAACAGGAGACTTTATTATTCCTTTTGCCTTTCCTTAGCCAAAAAATACATCAGAAAACAGCCCGTCTTATAAGGTTGTAGGTCTGATTGTCCGTATTCTGCAATTTTACATATGTAACATCCGTTCCTCCTAGGTGAATTTGATTTCTTTAAGATGCTTTGTCGACTTTTTCTCTTTCTTTGTCTATAGATTTAGTCCATGTATGCTTGGTTTTAAAAAGCGCGAGGCGCACTGAGGCGCAAGGGGGTCGAGGCGCAAGGCGAAAGCGCACGCCTCACGTATGCGAGGTGCACATTTTTAAATAAATATTTCTAATTTGTAACTATATTTTTACATAATATTTTCTACTTAAAACAACATTTTTTAAAATTTTATTTAACTTTCTGAATATATTCCTTAAAAAGGAAACCAGAAAATGTGTTTTTTAATAAATACTCTAGTAAGTAACAATTTATAATTTTAAGAGGGAAAAGTAATAATAAGTTGTGGGTCAATCACTCAATGAGATGGAACTAGAATATACAGTACTGGCATTGGTACAGTAAAAGATAAAGAGAGAGTGTGGGACAGCTGTTTGGCATAAAGGAATCTTGAGAGACAGCTTGGCCTAAAGAGAAATGGGTCACGTGGAAAATCAAAAGACACGCATCTCACCAGCATCTCTAGAGCAAAGAATAAGGGCCCAAGAGAAGTGAGAGAACCGAGAAAAAATGAAGAGAGAGAAGACGAAGAGAGAGAAGAACGAAGAGAGAAGAGAGGAGATCTGTGTTTGGGCGTTCGCCGGCCAGAGTTGATTCTCCCGGAGAAGTCACCGGCCTGTGTCGAGGTCACCGGCCTGTGTCGAGGTCGCCGGCAGTGTTCTCTTCTTCCTTTCCAGTTCTAGGGTTTCTCACGTTTTTTCTCTCTCTTCGATTTCTCCTTAATTTTTTTGTTGTGTACTTTGCTGTGAGTTCCTCGCGTTTTTAGAGCCGTTGAGTAGGTCACGTGACATTTTTTTGGTTTTTCATTCTCTTCCCAGCCAGTTTTGCGCCTTAGCTCAGAAAGCGGCCGCCTCTGGCTGAGGCGCGCTTTTTGGTCACCTCCTGGAAAACGCTGCGCTTTGACATTGTGAAGCGGTCTGTTCTGCACCTGAGGTCGCCTCACGCTTAAGCGCGCTTGAGGCGCGCTTTTTAAAACCAAGCATGTATGTGCTCATATACTTCTGATCTATTAGGTCCATAGGTGTATGTCACATGTTCGACACGTGGACTTGACAAGACATGACACATGTGTCCTATGCATATAAAGCTTTCATCCTTGTAAAATGATGTTTCCCATGTTAGTTTCATGTCAGTGTTGTTGTCAATTGTGTCCATTTAACGTAGCTTCTTTTGTCTGAACTACTCAACTTTTGTTATGGAGATGGTTGTGTAGTTTCTTGGTCCAAGTGGTTTTCTTAGAATTTTAGTTGAGTAAACTTTTGGGAGGAAGAAAACTAACAAAGTTGTTTTATTGCAGCAATTGAAGGCTGGATTGTACTCGTCACAGGAGTGCATGAAGAGGCCCAAGAGGAGGATCTCCAGAATGTTTTTGGAGAGTTTGGTGAGATTAAGAATCTACATTTAAATCTGGATCGTCGTACTGGATTTGTCAAGGTAAAATTATAGTTGTTGATTAGGAGCGATGGTGTTGGTCACTTAATGGTGCCTTTTCTTTTATGCATTGCCTTTAATTGCGAAGAGATCTAAAGTGAATTCATGCTAACTGAATGTTGACAGTTTGATTTTCGAAGTAATCCTGGTGATTATGATTAGAATTATTGATGTGGTCTAATATAATTATATAATTATATTCACGAGAATGCAGTTTAAGGGTCTAAATTTATTTAAGTTGCCAAAACACTTGGTTACATTATCTTCTTTGTTTTTATTTTTTTAAGATGTAGGTAGTAGGTTATTATGTTGACAATAGAAATACGCTGCTCAGTGGTCTTGCGCTGCTTAGATTGTGGGTACTTAATTTAGAGTGGGATTTAAGAAATGACTAGATTTTAAATTTTGATGGAGCTTCTGTTTCATGTTACTTTGTTTTGATTAAAAGAAATAATAATAATTTATGTGACAGGTGGATGGACTTGGGAAGAGTTGGTTGTTGTTGAGTTCGTTTATCTTTTTTTGGTGATATAGACCTTCTGTTTTATGATTTTTATTTTATTTTAAATTCTATGAGACGTGGATGGGACCTGGGAGTTGGGAGGGGGTTGGATGAGCCGTTTGATCTTTTATCAACTTGTTGGATTCTTTCACCTTTCTTGGTGATTCATATAAAGACGGTTTGTGGTCTTGAAGATATGGGTGTGTTTCCTGCAAATATTTTTCCAATATTCGTGTTCCCTGCACCGCGCTCTTAGTTCCAATTGGTTGGCTAGCCAAGTTCTCCTTTGAGGTTCCTGCCTTCGTTGACCTCTAGCTTTACGGTAACACTAATAATTTGTAGCAGAGAATTATCTCCTGTAAAGCAATTTCACTCGTTTTTTATGTAAGTTGAAAGATTAGTGAGCATTTGCTTTTACGCTTTTTGTTTATGTGGGGGAATTTGAAGTGGTTTTTTGGTACTTTTTGAGGAGCAACTCTTTGACTCTGATGGCAATGTCCAAGGCATTTATAGAGGCTATCGCGGAGGGGCGGGGAAGAGGGGACATTCTCTGGAGATGGCTCTTTGACTTGTGGCTTGACCATGGGGGATTCCGTTTGTTGCAAGTTTACACACAAAGTGTTAGCATGGAGATCTTATAGTTTAGGTCTACATGTGGAGGAGCATTTTGAAGAAAGAGTTGCATTGATGCTGTAACTATGTTTTGAAATTGTAATGGGATGATGTCTGGATTAGGTATATCTTGGAGATGATGAACTTTGACAAAAACTGATAAAAGGAAGGGATTGCTATTAGTGTCATCGCTCTAAAATTGCCACCAATGTCCGTTACTGATATAAAAATTAAAATGTTCATCTTTATCTTTTCTTTTGGGAGAATATTAGGTTGGGGGCATTTATCGGATCTGTTGCTGTGGAATGTAAAGGAAAAGGAGTTCTAAATATAATTTTATTTCATTTTGGAATTCTTTGACGAATATATGTTTGGCTTAATGATTTGCTCATTTACAAATTTACTCCTCCTTTTTTGGGTTTGGTTTTCAGGATGTATCTTGAGTATTTGTTCAAATTTACAATTTAGTACTGATTTTCTTATACCAAATTGTTTGCTGGCATATTCACCTTCAGGGGTATGCACTGATCGAGTATGAAAACTCTGAAGAGGCGCAGACTGCAATAAAAACAATGAATGGTTCCAAAATGCTTGAGCAGACGATAAATGTTGATTGGGCTTTCTGCAACGGCCCCTACAAGAGGAGGGGCAATCGGAGGAGGTTTGTCATTTTACCAGTTTGCTGTTGAGCTCATAGATAAAATTCGCTGAATGTTTTGAACTTTTGGATTTGTGCGTGTATCCAACTTTATATGTTTTACAATCTTGGCCCGCGACAGAAGTTTATTGCCTTTTGGAGTATGTGGCTGTTTTCATTAGCATATTGGTTCACTGTTTATGTTTTAATTCTACATGATAGTAGTAATTTAGGCTTTGTACATGAATTTATTTTACTTATTTGCTCTTCACCTATTTTCCATATTTGCAATGATCGTGTTTGTATGCGAATCTGTTCGTCTTCGTTGATTGACATTCTGGCATCTGAATTTTGCAAAGTGCTGTTAATGGAACGTTTCTTGCTTGCTACATATTTGGAATTGGATATTGTGTGAAGTTTGGAAACGAAGAATCTTTTTTGTCTTTTATCTGATAGGATGGTGGTGGAAGTTTAAGGGGAGCAAGGTCCTAGAGGGGCTGGTTTGGGCTTGGACCCTTCTCTTTGTACCAAAATCCCCTGGCAGTTGTGTATTCTGTGGCATCAACTGTGTCAGTGCTCTTGTGTAGTTTACTTTCAGTGTTAGGAGGAATAAACTGTGGCTTCAACTGTTCCTTGTTAGTTGACCCTGAAAGCAGCTGTCTGCATATTCATTAGTTTTAAATTTACACCCAAGTAAACATATTGTATCAAGAGGAGAAAATTTAGCTGTCAGAAGGAGTGTTTCGGAGTGAGGGACAGATTTTAAGCCATTGCCTGCTTAAAAGCTGAAATGAGAAACTAAATAAGAAAGGAGGAATGAGAGAAAGCTTTCACTTTAGGGCATGCCCATGTATCTTTGAAGACTTCTTGCTTAGTGAATAGTTGAACTCGGAATTTTTTACCCTTTGAGGAAAGAGAGGTTGTTGTGGCTTTTATCTGAACTGGGCAAACAGGTGCAATTACTTTAACATCTGTCTGCCTTGCAAAATACTAATTGGGTTCTGGGAAGTTACATAGGAAATTTTCTGGCCATTGGCTTTTTTGAGGTGTTTACATTATTTGTGGGTTCAGTTGATTTTTTTTATTAATAAAACAAAATGTATGGTCCAATATCTATTGAGCTTCAGCTAAAAGTATTTAGACTCGTTAAAGGTTATCTTTTCTCTGCTGCTTCATGGACGAAGGTGATTTGTGCTGTCCTTGCCAGAACTAAGTTTGTGCTGTCTGAGAGATGGATCTGTTATGTCCCCCACCACCTTCGGGGGGGGGGGGATGACAGTCTGTAGAGGGTTGAACTTGGACAGGTGGCCCATCCCCCCCCCCCCCTCTCTTTTTGTCGGTTTTGGGGAGAACGATCTTGGCAAGGTCCATGGTCAGGGGACATAGACATACCACATACCACTTGAGCTTAAGCTATTTGCTCTGCAAGGTTCAAATAAATTTATTTGATAGTATGCAATAGGTCTTGTATGGAACGGACCTATCTCGTGAGGCGTGAGAGGAAAAGAGGAGGAGAAAATGTGAGAGGCCTTATCCTATAGCCTGTACAAGTTTTTGTGGATAGCATGTTGCTACTCTGCTCATCTGCCGGGTTGATACTTTGGTTTTCAGATTCTTCTTGCTTCCATTGCTGATCACAAGTTTTGATGTTTCTCTTGCAGATCACCACGTGGTCACCGATCAAGGAGTCCCAGGAGAAGATATTGAATCTGTTTACTGCCGTTTTGAAGTTGTGGATTCCTTCTGTGGATTTCCAGTTAAGATATGTTGTGAAGCTGTGTTTCATATGGAGGTGCTACATAAGCTTGATTTTTGCATCTGGTTTGCAATGGTTCACTGGTTACCATTATGAAATGAATGTTGTTTGGGTAGCATTTTCTTTTTCGAGTGTAGAAATTTTTTTTAATTGTATTTCTTCGATATATTTGCATGGCAGTCACCTTATGACTTCAATATGATGAGTTCTTTATCTGAGACGTCCTCCTTGTGTTTCAAGGGCCTCACATATGATCTTTAGACGAAAAACAGTCTAGTCACAAAGATAACATTACCACTATACATGCCAATTCCTTATGAAATATTATAATTACTATAAACATCCATCATGGTGTACACCCACAATCTATACCGTGGTAGGGTATCTGTTCTACCACTTTTAGATACCGGTGTTAAACCCTCACCATAAACATGGATATAGTAATAATAAGACAAAGTATTTCACATTATGACAATTACTTATGTAAAATAAGTCATAGTAACAAAATTGTTTGACAACAAGGTCTAAACAAACATGGACCAATAATTATCATTTAATTAACTTTCAATACTTTCAAGTTCAGACTCATGAACATAACATATGACCATTTGTGTTCTATTACAAAAACATCCATGTCCAAATTTCATGTACTTTACACAATCTTCTAAAACCCGAAGTCAAGAATATAAATCTTTGTAACAATATCTCTTATAGGTATAATTTATTTGGCCACATATCTCTGTCAGTATCCCAATAATTACATGTTAAATAAATAACACATATGTTCCAACAAGTAATCAATAACCAACTTAATCATGAAACATATATAGCAAATTTCAAAATTTGATACAATGAAATTTCAAGTTCAATTACATGAACTTAAACAAATATCCAATTAGAAGACACGCAATTTTGGCTATTATAACTCAATAAAAAATATTAAACAGTATACATTGAGTGCAGTTATACACCAAAAGTTTAACATGCTAACATGCATAAAATTTCTACAAATGCATATAAAGTAATAGTCAAAGAGACGACAATTGAATATTATGATAAGCATCAAGAATTTAAACATACAAGCATAAATCCAAGTAATTTATACTCACATAAGTAATACTCATAGTCATATACAGCACATCATCGCTGATAATACTATGGTCATGACTACGCAAGTTTAAATATAAGGATGACCACAAAATATTTGCCAAAGGAAATTATTCAATAGAATATATTTCCAAAATACATTGTGGGTTAAAGCAAACAAGGCAGACATGTATACTCAATTATTATACCAAAGTTGCTATAATCATACATACTGAAACAAAGTAGGAGAAAACCCCATGAAGAGACACCATCCAAATTCAAGTCTTTAGATTGTTGGATAATATTTTTAGGGACATGGGTTAATGGCATAAACAATTTCGAGGCACGTCTAGGGCGCTTTTCTAAAGACTTGATTTGTCCCTATGTGTAACGGGAGAACCAAAACAGTCTTTGAGATACAACGGAGTTCCGTTCCTAACAGCGTCTTGCACTACCAATATTAGGACACTAAGAGACCAAGGAGAAGGCAAGGTTAAGAGAATAGTGTGCTACCAGGATATCACTCCTTTACAACCATAAGTTTACCTTATGTTAACCATATATCAAGAGGCTTAAGGCCTCCTCTATATATAGAGAATCCAAGCCCCTTGTGAACCATTGTGCATTTTCACAATGTGTCACACATGAAGCAACATGCCTATTAGCATGCATGTGTCTTTTCACCAATAGGCACAATTAAACATTGTGTCTCTTGAAATAAGACCCATTCATAAATATACATGTATGAACCAACATGTCTTTTCACACACTATACATATATGTTTGGAAATAATACCAACACTCCATACTTAAATCATGAGGAGGGGGTCTCTGATAAAGAACTCATCATATTGGGTCATAAGGTGACTGACATGCAGCTATATCTAAGAAATACAATTAAAAAAATATTCTACACTCGAAAAAGAAAATGTTACCCAAACACCATTCATTTCATAATGGTAACCAGTGAACCATTAGCAATCCAGATGCAAAAATCAAGCTAGCACCTCCATATCAAACACAGCTTCACAACATATTTGAACTGACAGTATTATCCCCTATATATGGTCACTTGATCAACAAGATTAACCCCATCTTCATTTGTATGAATCCTCCATACACCTTGCTGAAAACGGCCCTCAAAGTGTATAAACATATCCTCCCACCCATGAATAATGTCATCATTGTGAGCCACCATGAGAGATAACATTCCCAGCTGCTCCAAGGTACCAATGTCATTTCTGTTGACAGTCTGCAACAAGACTCTTTGTGAGCACCAACGAGGTGCTCCGATCTATAAAATCGTATCCACCCGTCCAGGGATCCTTGTCTCGAGAGGGAACCTGTGAAATATCAATGTTCGCTTGAGGAGGGTCATTGACGTTGGCGTTGCCGTTACCGTTAGCTGCCATCCCTGCACAATTACATACTAGGGGTTAAATTACTTTATTGATTACAGAGTTTGATAAAGAAGGCATGAAGCACACATACATGAAAAGATTAAAATCTCCATGTAACACAAATAACTAGCTAGCTAGAGACAAAGCCAAAGTCTTACAAAACATGACCAAATTACTCAGATAGATAGCTACCTAGACCACACTAATAGTAATGCCAATTACTTATCAGCAGGTCCTCTAATCTATGATCCTACAACAAAGGCCTAGGATCACTAATTTAGCTTAATTAATTACTACTTATCAGCAGGTACTCTAATAATAAAGCCAATTACTTATCTAGGTAATCATATTTGGCTAGAGAAAAAGGCCTAGTAGTGGTGAGAAATTGGAACAACAGTGATTCCTCTTACAAACACTTTTACCTACACATTTCGAAAAACCTTCCATATACAGCCATGATAAATTTTATGGAACGGGACACAGTTCCTTTCCCTCCAATTTCTAGGACCCTAGCTCCCCTAATACTTCCACCATCCTATTAGAGAAAAGCCAAAACAGATTCTTCTTTTCCAAACTTGCAAACAGAAAGAACATCCATCATCAACATTCATCAACATTACCCCAGTGCCTACAAAGAGGCTCCCGCCTAGGCAGGGTAAGGGGGGGTCGGTTGTATGCAGCCTTACCCCTGTGAGAGTCTCACAGAGAGGCTATTTCCGTTTGACCCGAGATCCAATTCTCATAAATATATAGCAATTATAAACAGATTGCTAGGCACAACATTTACCATTTAGCAATATTCAGATGCCAGAATGCCAATTGGCAACAATGAATAGATCCAGAAGAACATAATTGAAAAGATCAAAAATGGCCGAAGAAAATAGAAGTCAACAAGAGCCTGAATGACTACTATCATATAGAAACTAAAATATAAACAATGGACCAATATGCTAACAAAAACAGTCATAGGTCACAGAGCAAGATTCTAAAACATGAAAAGGTCAACACAAGCACAAATCCAAAAGACACATTAGGGGATCCATCTATCAGATGGCATATCTTTGTTCTTGCAATGACAGAACGGAAAAATTCAGGAACATGTCAATCTGTGGAGTAAAGGTTTTTCACCTGTTTGCCCAATGCAGAAACTCTTAAAAGCTAAGCAGAGAATTCGTCAAAGATGCATGGGCATGCGAAAAGCACAAAATCAGCCGCCCCACTTATCCTTGATATTTAAGTCGAAAGCCTTTTCTCGTTCCTCCTTTCTTATTTAGTTTCTCATTTCAGCTTTAAGCACGGAATGGCTTAAAATCTCTTCCCCACTCCCAAAATACTCCTTTTGACATCTAACTTCTTTCTCTTGATGCAACTATGTCTACTTCCTAAAATGTACTGAATATGCAGACATTCCAGGGACAAGAAGAAAGGAACATTCTGAACACTGAAAGTAAATTAACCCAGAGGGCTGACACAATTGATGCCACAGAATACAGAACTGCCTGACAGGGATATAGAAGTTATGAGCAGCAAATCTCCTGCGCAAGTTTGTTGCAGAACATGACCCCAGACAGTCATGTTTGTGTAGCTCCAAGAAATTTCATCCATTCCCATAAGGTTCAAGTATTTAGAAATTTAAGACTTACACTAACCAGTATGTATGTCATGAATTATTGGCTTACTACACATGGAACAGCTTGAATAACTGGCCAAACACATACTATCTTCAAATATATATCAGATCAACCCAATAAGTCTTCCCATCCTACTTCAACTAACAGTCCTTATTTATTTTTAAATAAGAGCCTCTTAAAAACACTTTTACCTACACATTTCGAAAAACCTTCCACATCCAGCCATGATAAATTTTATGGAACGGGACACAGTTCCTCTCCCTCCAATTTCTAGGACCCTGGCTCCCCTAATACTTCCACCATCCTATTAGAGAAAAGCCAAAACAGATTCTTCTTTTCCTAACTTACAAACAGAAAGAACATCCAATTCTCATAAATATATAGCACTTATAAACAGATTGCTAGGCACAACATTTACCATTTAGCAATATTCAGATGCCAGAATGCCAAATGACAACAATGAATAGATCCAGAAGAACATTATTGAAAAGATAAAAAATGGCCGAAGAAAATAGAAGTCAACAAGAGCCTGAATGACTAGTACTATCATATAGAAAAATCACATCAGAGGAACAGTCACATCATTTCGTCATTTGCAAATTGATGACTCAAAAGGAGCTTACGATTAGAGTCAAAATGCAATCATTCACAAAAACATAGAATTATAACACTTATGTGATATCCACTATGCACTGTTGACAAACTAAGATTAATGTCAGAATTGATTGTAGTATCATCCATGTCAGGAAATTAGCAAATACTCTCACTAACTACAACAACCACAAATAAATCACAACGATGGCTAAAAACACGAAGTAATCTGTAAACAAAAATAAGTAAAATCAACAATACCTTAAAATTTAGCAAATCTTCAATGAGAAATCACAGTCCAATTTAATCGATGAGTCACACTCCAATTTTAGCAAAGAGAAATGTCGCCAATTGAGAGAGCATTCACGCCAAAATCAACTACACCTTTGCAAGGCAGAGAGAAAAATTCAGGAACATGTCAATCTGTGGAGTAAACGTTCTTTCACCTGTTTACCCAATGCAGAAACTCTTAAAAGCTAAGCAGAGAATTCGTTAAAGATACATGGGCATGAGAAAAACACAAAATCAGCCGCCCCACTTATCCTTGAAATTTAAATCGAAAGCCTTCTCTCGTTCCTCCTTTCTTATTTAGTTCCTCATTTCAGCTTTAAGCACGGAACGGCTTAGAATCTCTTCTCCACTTCCAAATCGCTCCTTTTGACATCTAACTTCTTTCTCTTGATGCAACTATGTTTGCTTGCTAAAATGTACTGAATATGCAGACATTCCAGGGCCAAGAAGAAAGGAACATTCTGAACACTGAAAGTAAATTAACCCAGAGGGCTGACACAATTGATGCCACAGAATACAGAACTGCCTGACAGGGATATAGAAGTTATGAGCAGCAAATCTTCTGCGCAAGTTTGTTGCAGAACATGACCCCAGACAGTCATTTCTGTTTAGCTCCAAGAAATTTCATCCATTCCCATATGGTTCAAGTATTTAGAAATTTAAGACTTACACTAACCAGTATGTATGTCATGAAAAATTGGCTTACTACACATGGAACAGCTTGAATAACTGGCCAAACACATACTATCTTCAAATATTTATCAGATCAACCCAATAAGTCTTCCCATCATACTTCAAATAACACTCTTTATTTATTTTTAAATAAGAGCCTCTTAAAACCACTTTTACCTACACATTTCGGAAAACCTTCCATATCCAGCCATGATAAATTTTATGGAACGGGACACAGTTCCTTTCCCTCCAATTTGTAGGACCCTGGCTCCCCGAATACTTCCACCATCCTATTAGAGAAAAGCCAAAACAGATTCTTCTTTTCCAAACTTGCAAACAGAAAGAACACCCAATTCTCATAAATATATAGCAATGCACATTTCAGGGGCCATGCACCCAATGTGAGCTAGAAGACTGTGATATGGGAGAATACAGCAGTGCACAAGCTTAGAATTATTGCATGGCTAGCTGCCTCTGGAAAATTGGCCACAGGCCCACAGTAGACAATCTAGCTAAGAAAGGAATGCACTTTGATACATCATGCAAATTGTGTCAGCAAGCAAGTAAGAGCATCAACCACCTCTTTTTTCAATGTCCTTTCTTTTCAGGAGACTATGATTCGAAACCCGAGAGAAGATACTGGTAAAAGAAGGAGAGAAGGAGAGAGGGAGGAAAGCAAAGGCGTTGGAGTAGACAGCAAAGACATAGTTGCTCAGACCTTTGGTTGATGATGCTTTGACGAGAGTGCTTGATCCCACTTCTAAGACCTCTATAATTATCAACAACAGCACTATCCTGAACATATCTCTCTCTTAATTAGCTTGCTCTCTCTTTTCCCGTCTCCTTATTGTTTTCTGAAAAATAAGTGGGAATTTACTTGTGGCTTAAAACCTGCTGGTTGAATTTCTGCGGTAGGAGATGGAGATGGACATTGCCAAACGGCATTGATGGGTGGAAGTGACTAATTTTGTTTATGTTTGATAATTATATTAGTGCCATAAGTCAACTATGGTCCATCTCCCACACTATACTATACATTGATACCCAACCCCCAATAAAAGAAAAGGTATTTGAGTATTATATTTCTTCCCTTAGGGGCATGCGAGTGGGGACAAAGCATGTTGTAAAGGCTTGTGGTGGTTTGTGGGGTGAGAGTCATGGAAGCAACTTTTGGTGGGACCAGCGGGGCCGGGGTGTTACAGGTAGAAAGAAATGGAAATACATAAGCATGTGGAGCAGTGGAGGTATAAATATATCCATTGTTTGAGCATGTGAAGAACTGAAGATGGTAGTTATAAACCTACCACTTAACTATTGTCTTCAATAAAGCTCTTGGAGTATAAAGATATGAGATTTATTCATCCATTTCGATCCAAACAATTGTTGCATGTCATGTAAACAACTTCAAATAACACACACAACTTCGGTTTTGGGTTCCTACATATTGTTTACTATATATCAAATTGATAAATCATTAACCTTTAATTAAAAATTGAAGAAAACAATCCAAAACATAATTTTTAGTGATAAACTACAAGCCCATGCATCACACAGAACATACACTTGGTTATAATCTTAAACCTCAATCACGCCAAAACATTCCTCAACCAAATTACACAAATGAAACCCGTCAAATCACTTAACAGCATAAATAACCAAAGAAAGAGCCCTACTTTTTAAACCCTACTTAACAACAGAACCCTAACATGCTACCAATCATAACCTTAAACCACATCACTACAAAAAGCAAAAGTGAGAGGGAGAGAGAAACTGACAGTATAGGGGCCGAGGCCGCCATTGAAGGAGAGAGACTCGAAGTCACGGGCAGTCAAGCGGATAGTACGGCCAGCAACATCACCTTGTTCATGGAACCCTCGGTCTTTAGTCTTCTAAGCACCGCACCCACCAGATGAGCCGCCACTAGTAACGGCGGATTAGAGCTTGGGACACCAGATGGACTGGAACTCCTTCATACAAGGTGGATTTTTTTGTTTTTGGTATTATAATGTTTTGGTTCCAAAACAATTATAGTGACGTGATTCATGCAAAACTAAAACTTTTTGGTCACAGTAGTTAAACTACATTCAAAGCTAAACTAGATTGCAAAAATAAATTGTTTACAGCATAAACACTGCCAATTATATCTAGCTACATAAAATAACTTAATAAGCAAGGAAAAAATGAAAATTACATGCTATTTCCTCACAGGGAATATTGACTAAACCAGTGAACCCTCCAGTGTTATTGTAGGAGTAGGGAGTCGGGTTGGCTTCCAGGGAAGTACAAATACATATTGGCCAAACATGGCACACCTACTAAAGACATTACGAGTATTTAAAAAGGTCACAGTTCGAATGAAGCTCACCGTCATGGTTGGCAAGTGGCATGATACCAATTTATAAACAAGCTCATCATTCAGGATCATGTAGATAATATCTTTGTTAATGGTATCCATACTCACCAAATGAATTCGGCAAGTCCGAGAAGTACCACCGGGATCTATAATACGTTTTAAGAAATTATTGATGCTGGTATTATCTTTTGACACCATTTGGCTGAATTGAACTTGGTGTATTAACTCCCACAAGCTGGCTTTGTAGTCCTTGAGCTCCAAAACATGAACCCTTTTATTTGAACCATTGGCAACCTGGATATTGACGCAAACTATTCGCCCTTCACTCTCGACCAATCTCCCACAATTAGAATGTAGCAAATCAGTCATCTGTGGTACAGGGATGAAATGACATTGATCTGTGATGTCAATACTACTATTAGTAGGAGTATTATTCACCGGAACCTTGAAAGGATCGAAAGCAATGAAGCGGTCGAATTCCCCATGCCGAAGGTGGATCATTCCATTACAAACCATACCTTGAATATGAAAAATTTCCCCACAAGCAACGTTATTAAATCGTTGAGGGTAGGACAGCACAAGGTCTTTCCATTGCCCTGTCTCGGAACAGAACATATGCAGCTTAAGACTCAACATATTCTTAAACTGCGACCGATCACCCAAAACCACCCTAAACTTACCACGCTGAATTACAAAACCAGCTGCAAAACCTCGATTTTGGAGGCCAACGGTGATGATCATGTCGTTGTTGTCTTGTGTCCGCGGAAAAGGAGGAATACGAAACCATTGCTTAGTCAAGGGATTGCAGAGGTAAATGATCATGTTGCCCAAGTGATTATTACTATTATTATTATTAATACCATAACATAATATTATGTCGCGGCATGATCCCGCAATGCCCTTAACCTCTACCTCTGGGGGGAGAAAATCGAATAATGACGACGTAAAGAGTCGGGATTTGAATATGTTATTGTGTTCTTCATTCATGGAGATGTAAGAATAATAACAAGGCTCGTCGTCGCATGTGTTAGCGAGTATGAATGCCCATGGATGAGAGTTTGTGGTGGGAGTAGGAATTAGGGACAACCAATGTTTGGATACACACTTGAATAGAGTCAAGGATTTGAAGCACAAAACCTTATGAAATATTTGTAACAATAAATCATCACCCAGATCATCAATCGAAAACCCTAAACTCATTGAACATTTTCTTAATTGATAATCCATGGCTACTACTATGAATAATATGAATCTAAATATAGATATATAAATAGATATATTATGTAATAGTACTATTTTCACCTGGCTTTTGGCAGGATCATCACAATTCCCTTTCCTGAAACACAAATTGCTTGCTGTCGAATCTCGATCTCAATCTCGACCCAGATTGCCAAATTGAACACTGGAATTAGGAATCAATTTGCTTTTTATTTCTTCTTTAGTCGACAAAAAAGACTCACTCACAACCACCACCGCTATATCCTGGAATTCTCAAACACAATCACACAGAGGAGAGAGAAACCATCTCAGATCTAGAAAACAGAAAGGAGGAGGGCAGAGAGAGAGAGATAATAGGAGTCTGTTCGAGTAGTCGGGTGAAAAAAATCTGAACACGTTTATGTTCTTTTCAACTTGTTTCACTTGTCCCTTAGTTGGCCCACTTATAAACTTAGACTTATCAAATTTTTCTCAATTTTAAGTTTTAGACTTTTCAACTTATCTCGAATTTTAAATAAAGATTGCTAAACATAAATGACAATTATTAAATGTAAAACTAATACGTGCCTCGTGTGATGGTTTAATTTTCTATTAGTTTGAACATTTCATTTTTCATTTTGCTCTACTAAGATCACCAAAAATGACTCCACCAAATCCATTCATGTGCTTAACAAAGCTCAACATGTGCTTGGGCTAAAATAAAAGGTTTAAAAACATTTTTTGGGGCTCTTGTATGTCCATGTTCTCCATTTACAATGACTGAACCAAACATCCTCACCCTCTTGTAGTACGCCAGTACCTCTGTATCTCCTATGACCATCTTTTCTCCCACCGGATCCCTTCTCTTCATCCTCTTTTTATGTGAGTGATTAAAGATGCTCCTGTTGATCTACCACCCCTCTCCTTGAATATATGCAGATTCCCCTTCTACTCTTATCCAAACAAAAAAAACTTCAACTCCTTTTTATGAACTAAACCATGTTCTAATTTTACAACATAGCCGATGGCACAAAAAAGATATAATCAAATGTAGATTCTATTTCCTTTTGTATCTAGTTATTAATCGACGCTTATTTTATATAGAATAGTACTGACACCTTAGACGCGCAACTCCCTATTATTAATTAAAATACCTTAGCGCCTAATTCGTACACAAATCCTGCTCAGTGGCGGTCACTAATGAGGTGACATGAACACTCACCACCCTGCAAAACACATGAAGCACTCAGAAAAAACGAAACACTCACCAGTCTATAACATACCATAACACTTGTTGTTTAACATCCTTTTAGTCACAATTTTTCTTCCTATATATCATCCCACTATAGTTTGAATCTGAACACGCTAATACTTTCCTCTTGCTATATATAAGTCATCCACTACAACTTGAATCTGAACACTTCATCTTGCAAATCACACTTGGTGAATAAGGCTATAACTAAAAGTGACAGTGGGCAATAATAATGAACACCCACCGCAAATAAGATGAAATAAAAATTCAGATATGCAGAAGCAAAAAGCTCCGCTGGCTCAATCTATATATCACACTAATTTTGATTAAGAAACTTTAATTAACCCCCTAATTTAGCTCCAGCTTGTAATCCTTTAATATGCAGAAGCTCTTTCTCAAGCCGCTCTTTCTTTTATGCTAATTAGATATTACCTGGTTTATTCTGCTAGTATTTTGTCAATTTTGTTAAACAACTCCTTCTTTCGTCCCTGTCAGAAATCATACCACTTAGAAACTCCAAGAATAGCATTTGTATAGCAACATGTACTTAGCTGTAGGAAAAGCGGCTACTCTTCGATTTTCAGATTAATGGTGATGTCGAATCTACTGGTCCTCTCTTGGGAGCTCTACAACAGCAAATTGGAAAAAAGAAATCATTTAATATCGCATTTAACTTGTCATTTTTATTTTAACAAATGTGAACTACTGGGTTAGAGTGCAGCACTGCTTAAAAATTGCACTGACAATGATACAAAATTATGAAATATATACTCCTGAAAAAAGAATTTGGATTTGGGTAATCATTAAAGGGTAGAAGAAACATATTTCAAATTGCTGAATACTTTCAAGTTCAGACTCATGAACTTAACATATGACCATTTGCGTTCTATTACAAGAACTTCCATGTCCAAATCTCGTGTACTTTACACAATCTTCTAAAACCCGAAGTCAAGAATATAAATCTTTGTAACAATATCTCTTATAGGTATAATTTATTTGGCCACATAACTCTGTCAGTATCCCAATAATTACATGTTAAATAAATAACACATATGTTCCAACAAGTAATCAATAACCAACTTAATCATGAAACATATATAGCAAATTCCAAAATTTGATACAATGAAATTTCAAGTTCAATTATATGAACTCAAACAAACATCCAATTAGAAGACACGCAATTTTGGCTATTATAACTCAATAAAAAATATTAAACAGTATACATTGAGTACAGTTATACACCAAAAGTTTAACATGCTAACATGCATAAAATTTCTACATATACATATAAAGTAATATTCAAAGGGACGACAATTGAATATTATGATAAGCATCAAGAATTTAAACATACAAGCATAAATCCGAGTAATTTATACTCACATAAGTAATACTCATAGTCATATACACCACATCATCGCTGATAATACTATGGTCATGACTACGCAAGTTTAAATATAAGGATGACCACAAAGTATTTGCCAAAGGAAATTATTCAATAGAATATATTTCCAAAATACATTGTGGGTTAAAGCAAACAAGGCAGACATGTATACTCAATTATTATGCCAAAGTTGCTATAATCATACTTACTGAAACAAAGTATGAGAAATCCCCATGAAGAGACACCATTCAAGGTGTTAGCCTACACCCACACAAATTAAATATACTCAAACTCAAGGGTCACAGTTTCATTTGCTTGTACGTGTTTAATACCTTTTCACACGAATTTGTACATGCTTGACATCTTTTCACATGAATAACCGCAAGAACTACTAACCAACCATTAACAAGTACATGTGTCGATTCAACAAAGAAAGTTACAAATACAAGTCGCATTGGGTAATCCCATAAACTTATCGTCTTATACCAAAAGGCATCTTTGGTTCTTTATTTGCTTTAAACAATGGTCAAACCAATACCAAGAACAAGCAAGATATGTCCACCAAATTCACATACTGTACACCGACCATAAAATACATTCTATCATATGCAAATATAGACAATCATTTTGAACACTTTGTCAACCAAAGTAAATTAAATAGATGAACGAATGAAAATACTTATCTCTTTGACCATAGTGACTCTTGGTCAATTCCGCATGTACAAGAATGTCAACATCCTTCTCCTAATACCGCCATAATCATCACGTGTACATAACGTCCAAATTCAAGTCTTTAGATTGTTGGATAATATTTTTAGGGACATGGGTTAATGGCATAAACAATTCCGAGGCACGTCTAGGGCGCTTTTCTAAAGACTTGATTTGTCCCTATGTGTAACGGGAGAACCAAAACAGTCTTTGAGATACAACGGAGTTCCGTTCCTAACAGCGTCTTGCACTACCAATATTAGGACACTAAGAGACCAAGGAGAAGGCAAGGTTAAGAGAATAGTGTGCTACATAGTACCAGGATATCACTCCTTTACAACCATAAGTTTACCTTATATTAACCATATATCAAGAGGCTTAAGGCCTCCTCTATATATGGAGAATCCAAGCCCCTTGTGAACCATTGTGCATTTTCACAATGTGTCACACATGAAGCAACATGCCTATTAGCATGCATGTGTCTTTTCACCAATAGGCACAATTAAACATTGTGTCTCTTGGAATAAGACCTATTCATAAATATACATATATAAACCAACATGTCTTTTCACACACTATACATATATGTTTGGAAATAATACCAACACTCCATACTTAAATCATGAGGAGGAGGGGGTCTCTGATAAAGAACTCATCATATTGAAGTCATAAGGTGACTGACATGCAGCTATATCTAAGAAATACAATTAAAAAAATATTCTACACTCGAAAAAGAAAATGTTACCCAAACACCATTCATTTCATAATGGTAACCAGTGAACCATTACAAATCCAGATGCAAAAATCAAGCTAGCACCTCCATATCAAACACAGCTTCACAACATATTTGAACTGACAGAGTATCATCCCCTATATATGGTCACTTGATCAACAAGATCAACCCCATCTTCATTTGTATGAATCCTCCATACACCTTGCTGAAAACGGCCCTCAAAGTGTATAAACATATCCTCCCACCCATGAATAATGTCATCATTGTGAGCCACCATGAGAGATAACATTCCCAGCATCTCCAAGGTACCAATGTCATTTCTGTTGACAGTTTGCAACAAGACTCTTTGTGGAGCACCAACGAGGTGCTCCGATCTATAAAATCGTATCCACGCGTCCATGGGTTTCTTGTCATGAGAGGGAACCAGTGAAATATCAATGTTCGCTTGAGGAGGGTCATTGGCGTTGGCGTTGGCGTTGGCGTTACCGTTACCGTTAGCTGCCATCCCTGCACAATTACATACTAGGGGTTAAATTACTTTATTGATTACAGGGTTTGATAAAGAAGGCATGAAGCACACATACATGAAAAGATTAAACTCTCCATGTAACACAAATAACTAGCTAGCTAGAGACAAAGCCAAAGTCTTACAAAACATGCACAAATTACTCAGATAGATAGCTACCTAGACCACACTAATAGTAATGCCAATTACTTATCAGCAGGTCCTCTAATCTATGATCCTACAACAAAGGCCTAGGATCACTAATTTAGCTTAATTAATTACTACTTATCAGCAGGTACTCTAATAATAAAGCCAATTACTTATCTAGGTAATCATATTTGGCTAGAGAAAAAGGCCTAGTAGTGGTGAGAAATTGGAACAACAGTGATTCCTCTTACAAACACTTTTACCTACACATTTCGAAAAACCTTCCATATACAGCCATGATAAATTTTATGGAACGGGACACAGTTCCTTTCCCTCCAATTTCTAGGACCCTAGCTCCCCTAATACTTCCACCATCCTCTTAGAGAAAAGCCAAAACAGATTCTTCTTTTCCAAACTTGCAATCAGGAAGAACATCCAATTCTCATAAATATATAGCAATTATAAACAGATTGCTAGGCACAACATTTACCATTTAGCAATATTCAGATGCCAGAATGCCAATTGACAACAATGAATAGATCCAGAAGAACATAATTGAAAAGATCAAAAATGGCCGAAGAAAATAGAAGTCAACAAGAGCCTGAATGACTACTATCATATAGAAACTAAAATATAAACAATGGACCAATATGCCAACAAAAACAGTCATAGGTCACAGAGCAAGATTGTAAAACATGAAAAGGTCAACACAAGCACAAATCCAAAAGACACATTAGGGGATCCATCTATCAGATGGCATATCTTTGTTCTTGCAATGACAGAACGGAAAAATTCAGGAACATGTCAATCTGTGGAGTAAAGGTTGTTTCACCTGTTTGCCCAATGCAGAAACTCTTAAAAGCTAAGCAGAGAATTCGTCAAAGATGCATGGGCATGCGAAAAGCACAAAATCAGCCGCCCCACTTATCCTTGATATTTAAGTCGAAAGCCTTTTCTTGTTCCTCCTTTCTTATTAAGTTTCTCATTTCAGCTTTAAGCACGGAATGGCTTAAAATCTCTTCCCCACTCCCAAAATACTCCTTTTGACATCTAACTTCTTTCTCTTGATGCAACTATGTCTACTTCCTAAAATGTACTGAATATGCAGACATTCCAGGGACAAGAAGAAAGGAACATTCTGAACAACTGAAAGTAAATTAACCCAGAGGGCTGACACAATTGATGCCACAGAATACAGAACTGCCTGACAGGGATATAGAAGTTATGAGCAGCAAATCTCCTGAGCAAGTTTGTTGCAGAACATGACCCCAGACAGTCATGTTTGTGTAGCTCCAAGAAATTTCATCCATTCCCATAAGGTTCAAGTATTTAGAAATTTAAGACTTACACTAACCAGTATGTATGTCATGAGTTATTGGCTTACTACACATGGAACAGCTTGAATAACTGGCCAAACACATACTATCTTCAAATATATATCAGATCAACCCAATAAGTCTTCCCATCCTACTTCAAATAACACTCCTTATTTATTTTTAAATAAGAGCCTCTTACAAACACTTTTACCTACACATTTCGAAAAACCTTCCACATCCAGCCATGATAAATTTTATGGAACGGGACACAGTTCCTCTCCCTCCAATTTCTAGGACCCTGGCTCCCCTAATACTTCCACCATCCTATTAGAGAAAAGCCAAAACAGATTCTTCTTTTCCAAACTTACAAACAGAAAGAACATCCAATTCTCATAAATATATAGCAATTATAAACAGATTGCTAGGCACAACATTTACCATTTAGCAATATTCAGATGCCAGAATGCCAAATGACAACAATGAATAGATCCAGAAGAACATTATTGAAAAGATCAAAAATGGCTGAAGAAAACAGAAGTCAACAAGAGCCTGAATGACTAGTACCATCATATAGAAAAATCACATCAGAGGAACAGTCACATCATTTCGTCATTTGCAAATTGATGACTCAAAAGGAGCTTACGATTAGAGTCAAAATGCAATCATTCACAAAAACATAGAATTATAACACTTATGTGATATCCACTATGCACTGTTGACAAACTAAGATTAATGTCAGAATTGATTGTAGTATCATCAATGTCAGGAAATTAGCAAATACTCTCACTAACTACAACAACCACAAATAAATCACAACGATGGCTAAAAACACGAAGTAATCTGTAAACAAAAATAAGTAAAATCAACAATACCTTAAAATTTAGCAAATCTTCAATGAGAAATCACAGTCCAATTTAATCGATGAGTCACACTCCAATTTCAGCAAAGAGAAATGTCGCCAATTGAGAGAGCATTCACGCCAAAATCAACTACACCTTTGCAGCGCAAACCCTAACACGCCAGAAAATTGAGAAGGCTGCTAGAGAGAGAGAGAGAGAGAGAGAGAGAGAAAGAGAGAGAGAGAGAGAGAGAGAGAGAGAGAGAGAGAGAGAGAGAGAGAGAGGTTTTAGTATGAAAATGTGGAAAATATGAGAGAAATATCTGATTGCACTAATGGAGCCATATAGAGAGAGAAACTCTCAATTACAGGAAGAAAATGAATAAAGAAGATACAGAAAAAACTATGAGCTATGAGCTATGAGCTATGAGCTATGAGCTACAGTAGACGTTCTAACAACCTTGCTCTGCTACTAACTGCCTGCTTGAGTTTGTTACAGAATAATTAAAATAATAATAATTTATAATCCAGCTCAGCACATATATTCCACAGTTAGTTACGAAGAGATGGCATGGGTGTGTGTTTAGCGCGAAAGAGAGTATGTGTGCGTTTACTGTTGTTTCAGTTTCTAAGAGAGAGATTGAGAAAATCAGAGAGTTTTCTTCTTTTTCTTTTCTTTTTTAATCGACCAAACAAGGCAACTCGCGAAACATTGCCTCGTTTGATGTGTTTTCAAATGAAAGGAGGTGAAAGTGACCAAGTTGCCCCCGTTAGATCTGGACCAAGGAGGGGGAATGCCTCCGCCCTCTTTGATATTCGCCTAATGCGATATGGGGTCGCTTTCTTTGATCCGCCCCAAGTCGCCTCATTTGACCCGTTTTGTTGTAGTGACAATTAAAGCTTGCAAAAACTACATCCAATCAACAAGCTCTATCGATGATGTCAAACTACTGAAGCCTCAAATAATTGTTCCTCAACAAACCAATAAGTAAATAGTTTCAAGAAATAATCCCAATATGTACTTCAAACTCAAGGGTCACAGTTTCATTTGCTTGTACGTGCTTAACACCTTTTCACACGAATTTGTGCATGCTTGACACCTTTTCACATGAATAACCGCAAGAACTACTAACCAACCATTAACAAGTACATGTGTCGATTCAACAAAGAAAGTTACAAATACAAGTCGCATTGGGTAATCCCATAAACTTATCGTCTTATACCAGAAGGCATCTTTGGTTCTTTATTTGCTTTAAACAATGGTCAAACCAATACCAAAAACAAGCAAGATATGTCCACCAAATTCACATACTGTACACCGACCATAAAATACAGTCTATCATATGCAAATATAGACAATTATTTTGAACACTTTGTCAACCAAAGTAAATTAAATAGATGAACGAATGAAAATACTTATCTCTTTGACCATAGTGACTCTTGGTCAATTCCGCATGTACAAGAATGTCAACATCCTTCTCCTAATACTGCCATAATCACCACGTGTACATAACGTCCAAATTCAAGTCTGTAGATTATTGGATAATATTTTTAGCGACATGGGTTAATGGTATAAACAATTTTGAGGCACGCCTAGGGCGCTTTTCTAAAGACTTGATTTGTCCCTTTGTTTAACAGGAGAACCTAAACAGTCTTTGAGATACAACGAAGTTCCGTTCCTAACAGCGTCTTGCACTACCAATATTAGGACACTAAGAAACCAAGGAGATAAAGAGAAAAGGGAAAAGGCAAAAAGAAGAAAAGGAGATAAAAATAAGAAAATGACAAGAATATGGGAAGAGTAAGGAAAAAATAATAATGAAGAAATTTGATCTCCTTTGGTAGTTTCCGATTTATGGAGTTAGGTGGGGTATCCTCTGCTCAGAGGTTTTTCTTATTGGCTTCAGGACATCTCAATCTCTATCTTAATGGTTCAAAATTGAAGGTAGAACGTGAAGTTGATAGTCTGCGACTTCGGTTCGTTCGTACGGGTATACTGCGAATCTTATTCTTCAAGAGGCGGTCTATAATGTCAGAGTGGTGCATTCATCGAAGCTATGGCAGGGTCTTCCGCAAAGAGGCTGTGATATGGAAAAAAGAAATAAAAAGGAAGCCGTTCGGAATTTTTAAATCTCAAGTGCTTGATAGTCTTTCTATTAGAATATTTTCTGATGTTTTTTAGATCCGTTTATTGTCAAATTTGATATCGTTTGTAAATGCCGTATGGCCTATTATTAATACAATTACTAATTTTCCCCTAAAAACAAACTTAATTTGATCCCTATGTTCATAAGGAGATCAAATTATCGCAATTGCTTATTTAGATGAATATTATTGGTAATTCGGAAAATTTATGTTAATCAAATGAATATAAGTCAGATGAGAGATATAACAACCAAAAAATAGTCATTTTCAGCTAATGATCGGGTTTATATGGTCTAGCTCATTATTAATTTATTGATGAATTTGATTTAGAGCCCATTTGAAAATTTTGGAGAGAAAGACAAGGGAAGGGAATCAGATGCAAGGGAAGGCAAGGGAGGGGAATTTATCGTGTTTGGCAGATTCCACCCCCCCCCAAGTAAACCCAATCTTAACCTACATAACATTTTTCTTAAAACTTTTTTACTCATCATCCCATCCCCATCCCCATTCCCATTCCCTTCTCGTTCTCAAGTTCCCGTTCCCACTTCCCAAAAATGTCTTCTTAAGGTAATTTGCTAGTGTAATGGATCTTTAATAATAAGAAAAAAGAAAACCGATAAGGCAATAACTGATGAATGTGAGTGGTTCGACACTCTTATCTCTTAAGCAAAATCGAAGATTCGAATCTTGTGAATGGATAAACTATTTAGGGTTCGTTTGGTTCAAATGGTGGATTGGGAATGAAGTAAGAATCCAATATGAAAGGGAAAGGGTAATAGTAATCGTTTTTTTATCTAATGTTTGGTTCAGACATGGAATGAAAATTTTGTCAACATCAACACAACTATCATGAGCTTAACATCTGTCATTGGGTAAACAAAACGTTGCCGCACTCAAATCGTCTTTGAAGTCCCAACTTCCCTGTTTGAACTTTAAAAAATCCACTTTTTCCAATTTTGCCCCTCATGTGGCTGGTGCAATTGACTGAAGAGAGGGAGTGGGGTACCACTAGAGGAGCGGGTGGGTCTTTTGTCGGAGAAGGAGGTGGGGGAGGAGAGGGTAATAGAGGCAATTCTTTTGTTTCCCTAAATTAAAACCTTAGGAAAGCCGAAAATTAAACCAGTAAAATCATTCACCTTAGGTAAGGGTTTCAGAAATCTTGCACACCGAACCAATAAACAATTGATAATTGAGTGACCCATACCATTCCGTTTCCGGCCCTCGTTTTTTGCCCAACCAAACATAATCTTAATAGGAAAAGGAAAAAAGGGTGCTTCACCGGAAAGCCAAATTCATTTCTCCAGTTACAGTACGTTAATAAGATGATCACGAACAGTATGAACACTATGTTTGGGAACTTTGTAATTGAGGAAAACTGTAGAAAAGTAAATCTATGGAAATCTACATAAAAGTAAAACAGTGGAAATCTTATCATTTTCACTTGTTTGGTTTATCGGTTTAAATGTTGTAGAAATGTAGGATATTTACATCGTTTTCTTTTCTTTGGTTGGTTATTCTAGAAATCTATGGTAGAATAAAGGTTTTCTTTTTAGATTTCCTCATATTTCCACAGATTTTCCATCGATTTTGAGGGAAAAACTAATAGAAATCTAATTGGGCAAATTATAACTAGGAGATTTTCACAGATTTTCATATTTTTTAATTTTCCACAATTTTCCGCACTAACAACCAAACAAAGCAAATTTAAAGATTTTATAGTTTTCTCTAGTTTTGCTTCATTTTACGTGTGATTTCCTCAAATATACATCATTCACAAACTAATTCCCAAATTAGCTTCGGTTCAAAACTATTTTCCCACATATACACCACGTAGGATCGGACTGTGGCCTGAAAGCGAATTTAATTTTTTTTTTTTTTTATAGCGAAAGGCAAAGCCGCTGTGGGCCACAGCGGCTTAAGTAAGCCGCAGCGCGGCTTACTTAAGCAGCTCTGGGCCATAGATGTTGCCGACTGTAGAATGAAGAAACAGCACGACGAGGCTGACCGACGACGAGCCTGGCCACGACAGGAACTGAGTACGCGGCGGGCGAGGGGGAGGGCAGTAGTGAACGCGGGGGAGGGAGAGCAGGATAGTGTCGGGAATGAACCACTGTGGGTGACAGCGGCTTATTTAAGAGCCGTGTTGGCGCACATCGTCTTTGTTGAGCCGTTGTGGCCCACAGCGGCTTTGCCTTTCGCTATAAAAAAATAAAATAAATTTGTTTCCAGGCCACAGTCCGATCCTACATGGTGTATATATAGGGAAATAGTTTTGAACCGAAGCTAATTTGAGAATTAGTTTGTAAATAACGTATATTTGAGGAAATCATACTCATTTTACTCATTAACTTAAAATTCTCAAACACACTGAAAAGCACACGAAAACCTCTCTCTGATACCATAGATCTCTCTTTAATCTTCAATCAGATCAACAATTTCTCTCTCTCGCTTAATTTCATTTCATAATCGTGTAATTTGAAGTAATTCCCTATCAATTTTGTACTTTTATATATATAGAGAGTGAAGGATCATAACACAAAATCACAAAACCCTAGAACTGAACCAAAACACTATTTCTCTGGTTCTTAGATCCGAAATCATCAATGGAGGTTCCTCAAGGTGGTGGAGAGAGAGAGAAATCGAGCTCATCTACTGCTTCTCCAGTTTCCGTTGTTGCTAATTTCTGGAAAGGTAAATCTCAAATGTTTCCACAATCTTATTAGCTGCATTTTCATTTTGGTGCAATAATACATCAAACGAAAGATTGATTGTTAACTTTTCCTTTTTCATGGAAGGAAATTGGTTATGGTTTTGTTCTAGGTTTTTATTGGTAGGTATGAATGTAATGTGTGTGCATTTCTCTGTTTGCAGAATTTGATTTGGAGAAGGAAAGGAGCTTATTGGATGAGCAAGGGCTTCGAATTGCGGAAAATCAGGAGAATAGCCAGAAGAATAGGCGAAAACTTGCAGAGAGCACTCGAGGTCTGTCAAATTCTCTATCATAAGCAATATTTTGATGTAAAGGATTCTACTGAAGAGATTTTGTTTTGACTTATTTGCAATGCCACTAAACTGGGGGGATGATTTTTGGGATGAGGGTTTTAAGTTAGCTTTTGAATTGGTAGTAATATTTACTGTATTGGACCGAGGAATTGCACAATTATATGGTTGTTTTGTGTTGTCTGTGGGCAGACTTCAAGAAAGCGTCACCGGAGGATAAATTGAGTTTGTTCAATTCGTTACTCAAGGGATATCAGGAAGAAGTTGACAACCTTACTAAAAGAGCGAAATTTGGTGAAAATGCATTTCTTAATATATATCAGAAGCTGTATGAGGCTCCAGATCCTTATCCAGCTCTTGCCTCAATTGCTGTGAGTACTCATTTGTTAACCTAGTATTGTGGTCATAATTTAGTCTTGTTACTGAATATATCAGGTGCATTCTATTTCTATAGTTTAGATGTTAAATGATGGATGGACCACTAGCTAGAAGAAGATGATCCTCAAATTTTAACTTGTTTAAGAACATTAAAGGCCTAAATCATGGTACTGTTTGATGTGACTGTGGTTCATTGTGTAGATGAGACACTCATTATATTATTTCCCTTTTGTTGTTTTTTTTTGGTAAATGTAACTTTAAAAAGTATGAATCAAGTATCAGCTCGCAAGCCCTCTTGCTAAGTTCATACTGAATCATCAAACCACAGCACCAGGTGTGTATGTGTGGGTTAAAATGTAGTCTTACCTTGCACTTGCCCGTTGCCTGCTAGATTGAAAACACATTGATTGATGTTCTACTTCACAGCACAAAAGAAATTGATACCAGGTGGCCGTGGTGGGCATCTGGCAGTGAAGTATAAGCGAAAGCTGGAATTTGCTCAGGATTGACCGCTTCAACTGGGCTGATAATGGATAGATTGTAGATGCCTCTTGCTAATGCCTATTAAACTCTGGAGTATAATCTTAGCTTGGGGAAGCTATGATTTAACCTGTATTAGTACTTAGTAGTGTCAACATCTTTATTGATTGCCCATATGTAGTGGTTTGTGAGAGTGCTACAAGGTGGCTAATAGCCCCTTCTGCTATTTGGTAGTACCACCAAAAAGAAAATTATCCTAAACCTATGTGATAGCAGTATGAGCACTTCCTTGGCAGTTTGGATCTGAACCTTTGGTTTTTGCTTTTGTAGGAGCAAATGGGTTCTACCAGTAGTTGGCCCATTATTTTGTAGTGCGTGCCAATGCATTCACTTAATGTTGCTTTTCCTTTTTTTCTTTTCAATGTAATTTCTCTAGTGTAGCTTCTACTCATCCAAGCTGCGACTGATGCTGGCTAACTGTCTTGCTCTTCAGAAAAAATCTTCCAATGATCTTATCTAAAATAATAAAAAATCTTCCAATGAAACAAAAATTGTGGAAGTTTTATCAAATGAGTGACCCATTTAGCATGGAAAGGGTGGCAAAGTTTGAATAGAGCTTTGGGAAACAATAGTTGGCATTTTCTTTGTTTCCTTGTAAAACATGGGCCATGGTACCAATAGTTTTGTACTTGGAAACAAGGAGTGGAGCAGGTTGTGTCAGAAAATAATGTTTCTGTGTAACAGCAATTTTGGAAAATTAACAGACGAAAAAATTGTACCTTATTTCTCATACTCGCAGATCAACCCAACTGCTCAAAGGTTTCTCTCTTTTGCTCTCTCTCGAATACCACTTTCAAATCTATTTTGCTGTCACTGCATCCCTGGCTCCTGGACCTATTGGTGCTTCTTCTCTACCGTATCTAAGAAAATCATTTTCTGAGCCACTGACTTCTCTCTTCTGCAATTCTCATTTTGTTTGCAAGTATTATGCCTGTCGTTTGGATAACACAATAATTCTCTGTGTGCTTTAAAATGAACTGCAATGGCCTGACAACTGCTCTTCGGGGTTATTTTGTTAACTATGAAAAACAATTAGGCTTCTTACATGTTTATTCATTTGTTTACTTATACCTAGCTGCATGCAGGAGCTAGACATGAAAATTTCTGAGCTAGAGTCTGAGAACCGAAAGATGAAGGTTGAGCTTGAGGAGTTCAGAGCGGAAGCAGCACATTTGAAAAATCAACAAGCAACAATAAGGAGACTTGAAGAACGCAATCGCCAATTAGAGCAACAGGTGAAATTGCTGAGATTGTTCTTACTTATTCTTGTACACTTTATATCATCCTATATCCCACCTTCTTATGCTACAGAACTTGATGTCTTATTCTTTAATATTTGATTAATAAATTTTTTTCTTATCTAAAAAAACAGAACTTGATGTCTTATGTCAAACAAAACCATGTGTTGTTGCACTGCCTGGGGATTTGTCCTGATGAATCTGCTGTCACCTTTTGTCATTGTTTATGACTCTATTATCCACAAAATTGAGTATGAAATAGTGGGTATCGATTCTTAACTACACAATATGTGGTGACAACTTCAAATGATAGAGATGATTACACTAATTACCATGTATAGAGAAGATAGAAAAAGTGGAGGCCAATGTGCTTGCTATAATAATTTTCTCTTAGGGTCTTGATGTCAATATTGTGGCCTTGGTCTGATGTGTAATCAGTGATTAATTGTTTTGCATTTAATTATTTTGAAAATTTGGACAAGCTCACTATAGTGTATACATTTTTACACTCCTGTGCATTGTCACTCTAATACTTTCTGTTCTGTTTTTTCTGCCCTTTGTGCAAGTTAGATGGAGGAAAAAGTGAAAGAAATAGTGGAGATCAAGCAGCGCAGTTTGGCAGAGGACAATCAGAAGACAATGGATGGCTTGAAAGAACGGTATATAACTCTTTCGGTGTATATTTTAATCTTTTTCGATTGCTCTCACTTTGTCCTGAATCACCTCATTACCTTGTTATCTACATGAAACCTCATTTCTTATTCTTTCCTTATTTGAAACTTTAACTGCTTGTCCACGAAAGTATACTCACGTCAGGTCCTAATAACTTATGGACTTGCACAATTACTTGGAAACACTAGGAAGAATTGCGCCATGAGATGTTCCTTATCTATTATCTACCCCGTAGTAGTTTAAGGGGATCTGCTTGTTACAGTGAACCCGCGAGGAACCCCCTATTTTCAGAATCAAGCTTAATTCGAGGTATAATGTTTCCATTTATGCCGTTGTTTCCCGAAATGAACGGTCCAATGTATGTGAAGCACAAGGTTTGTTGAATGTTTGTATCCTTATCTGTTTGCTGGCATTGAACTTTTATTTATTCTGCCTAGCCTAAAGCCCTTGAAAATCCACAGTTCCCAAAGTTCCTATGTATTGCTGAGGCCTTTTTTTTGGTTCTCAAGTTTAGTATTCCTTTGTATAAGTGAAGCCACTGCCTTTATTTGAATAGTGAGGGAACATTATCTACCCTCTTACAAAGCTTGTGATCCCAGTAATATAGGACCACGAAATTTCACGATCTTCTAGCAAAAATGCAAGGAGTAAGCTAAACAATGCTGGAGCAATAATAATTTACAGCAAAACAAATTGAATCACCTCACGCTCCTAGACTAGAATCACGCTGTAGTACTGTTCAAGTGAGGAGCGCATCATGAGCCACCATCTTTTGACTTTTGAGCATATTGCAAGCATAATCTGGGTTTTAAAAGACACCTCACAACATTCTAGAGCCTTCTTTGAGACTATGATCACACTCTATGGTACTCCCCTCGAGCTGGCGTAGTCCCCTTTGCACTTGCATCATCACATTATATGTACTGTTGCATGAAAATAAAATCCAAATGTCGATTTTATTGTCTTGGATACCTAAGGGCCTAGGCGATCCATTGAAGCAAGACTCGTGCACTGTAGCTGCTGGGGACACTCTTGAACTCCTCCAAACATGACATCCCGAGGCCGGGAAATGATCCAAGAGTTGACTAGCTTGCAATTAAACCTCCTTAGCATTAGAGGCTCCTACATCAACAAAAGCCTTCATCGGGGAGAAGATTAAATATTTAAAACAAGCTAAAATGCTATATTAGGAAGGGCCTATGATAGACAGACTTGTGTTCCAACCTTGAATCAATGTATTCATACGTCGCAGTGGTCCTGTGCATGATCTCTGGCCATTTCTTGAGATTAAGGGAACATCACGAAGATAATTGGTTGACTGAGTAGAACTGAAATATCTGTTTTTTGTTAACAACTGCTTGCCTTCTCAATTTAACTTGTACAATAAGATAATTGCATCTAGTGGTAATATTATGCATGCAAGTGATGCAACTGTCCTACATTATTAGGATTTTTCTGAGATTTGTGACTCTCTTGTTTGATGCAGAGAGGAATTACTGCAGGATCAGTTGCGCCAAGCTAAAGAAAGTGTTGCAACTATGCAAAAGTTGCATGAACTTGCACAGAGCCAGTTATTTGAGCTTCGTGCTCAATCAGGTGCTTTTCTCTCACTTCAAAACATGTGACTTAAGTGGCCGAAGAAAAATAATCTTTTTGTTATTTATTTATGGGATAAATTTCAGTAAGGTATACGGAGGTATAGCGATATTACAGTGAGGTATAGCGACGTTTCAAGAATTACATTGAGGTATACAAAATCAAAACCCTCAACGAAAAATTATTTTCCGGTAATCGGAATAGCTAAAAAGACAAGTATAACGCTAAAATAAAATAATAAAACAAAACCAAAACAAATCTATTTCTCTCCCCTCAGTTTCTCTCCTCTCTTCCCCAATGGCATCCCCATCCCATCCCATCCCATCCCATCCCATCCCATCCTATCCTCTTCACTTCTCCCACCAGTCCACCACAACCATCATGGTCACAACCACAGCCAACCACCATCCCCAAGACCCCAACTACTGCTGGATTTGCTGCTGTACCCCCACCAGAAATCCCCACCACGAACCCCAACTGACCACCTGCAAAGCGCAACCACCAAACCACCCACGAACCCACACCGCAGCCCAACACCACTGAAACCACTAAACCAGCCACGAACCCCCCACCAAACACCACAAAACCCCCACCCGAACCCCCAACAAACCCATTAATGGCGATCACTAATCTTTTTCTTCGCCACCCATAACCGAACCACCATCTCCTTCTCAATCCCACTTCTTTTCACCCATTTCCTTCAAAACCCCTGCAACCACACAAAATTAAAACCTTCCTCATTGAAGATTTTCCAATTGACATAGGATTCAAATGGTTCTGGAATGCCTTCGGCCGTTGGGGACGAGCCTTGGATGTGTTTGTGCCCAGGAAATCAACGCATTTTGGCAATCATTTTGGTTTTACCAACTAGGAATCTAACATTGATATTGCGAAAATTGATAGTAACTTCGATGGTGGATGAGGAACAATGGTGTGGTGATATGATTTTATGGGAGGTTTAGTTGGTGAATAATGGGAAAGGGAGGGATAACTTTAATTTCTGTGGAAACAAATTCATTGACTTGTATTTGGGGTATTTGGGTCTTAGAAAAATGTCTCCAACTTCATTGACGAAAGAAAGGCCGGAAATAGTCTAAAATGTCATCGAAGTATATCTGAAAGTAATTTGTGAAACGTCGTAATATCGCTATACCTCAGTATACCTCACTGTAATTTATCCGGTAAATTACATTTAGGTATACTGAGGTTTGGCGAAATTGCAGAGATGTATACCCACGTTTGGCTAAATACACTGAGGTATACTTCTGACCACTTTTCGACCGTTGACCAAAGTCAAACTAATTTTTGGACATAAATACCCCTAGTATACCTCATTGAAAGTATATAGAAAATTATTGTGCAATGATTTCCCACTTACTTTGCACTGCATGCTCGTGTATCTTTTGTTGATTGTGTCATATCGTGCTCAAATTTGTTACCAAGATCGACATATAATTGACATCAAACTCTCATAAAATTTAGATCAATAGCTGTTTTTTGGTGCAGGAGTCAATTTTGCATGATGAGAGAACTGTTTAAATCGAGCCACATACTAAGGGTATATATGTCCAAATATTAGTTTGACTTTGGTCAGACTCAGTGTATTTTAGCCAAACGTGGATATACCTCTCTGCAATTTCGCCAAACCTCAGTATACCTCAATGTAATTTACTTATTATTTTAGTAAGCTTCGGTTTCCAAGCTTTGCTTGGCTAATCCCATTAGCCCTGAGTTAACAACCAGGAAAACCTCCAGTGGCCTTGCCACTCGAGAGGACTTGAGCCTGGGACCTCAGAAATGAATCTCAGAAGTTTGAGCTAACCCCTTAGGTTAAAAAATTGGTTTAACATTCGAGCTCTTACCCCATTAGCTTATAAAGCTAACTCCTTGCCAATTGTGCCACCAATTTAATATGTCCGTAGAAAAATAATCTTTGTACTGCTTGGCCTTTGCCGCAATAGTGGGATAAGCAAAAAGTAAATTCGACTTCTTGACAGAGTTTGAGTGTCAGCATGGAACTTTTGTACATCTCTATGTATCTTACTACGCTATGTAATATCAGAGGAAGAGAGGGCTGGAAAGCAATCAGAACTTACTCTTTTGATGGATGAAGTTGAACGGGCCCAAAGTCGGCTCCTAAGTCTGGAGAGGGAGAAGGTAACTTATCTTTCATGTATTTGCTGATAATATATTTCTTCTCAGAAAAGAAGTTGAGATTACTTTGACTGTTCTCAATCCCTAACAACTGTAAGTGTTTTTGGAGTTTATCTTCAAAGAAAAATGTAACTTTTTTTTTGGAAGCATGAGTTTAGATCTTTTAGATGAAGAATTATGAAATTGGTAGTAAGGAGCTTCTCCCTTATAAGTCATTGTCACAATCATTGTCATTATCCTAGCCTCTCTCGAGGGCTCCCACCCCTTAGCGTGGTAAAAGATGAAAAGGGGCAGGGAGTAGATGTACACAGCCGTACCCCTTCCTGCAACTATGAAGAAGTTGTTCCTAAATGACACATGATTAGTTGAAAGTCTAAGGCTCCATTGAAAGCTCGCTTTTGTCTGGACTTTGGTGCTAGGTAGGGTGAACACTTATGATATGTTGCAACGTCGCAGACCTGGTTGGACCCTTTTACAGGGGATTTGTGTGATGTGACGCCATAGTGGGGAGGATTGTTTGCATCTGTTTGTGTTGTGTGATTTTGCTAGGAATCTTTGGAATAGATTGCTGTGTGGGCAGATTTTTGTGTGCCCAGCTACAGTGGGCGAGTTCTTGGAGTTACGATTTGCTGCGATGAGGAGGAGTAAGGAGGGGAGGATGTTGTAGAGGTGTGCCTGCATGGCTATTCCATGGTGTATCTTGTTGGAGAGGAACTCGAGGGTCTTCTCCGAGACTCGCAAGTCTATCACATAGTATATTTGGCGTCTCTTTGGGCTAAGGCGGTAGGGCCGCAGGGGCCTTTAACGGCGTCCTGCTGACCTTAGTTCAGCGACATTGGCGTGATGTGTAGATATGTTTTACTTGTTATTGAGGATGCCTTATCCTCTACCTTTTGTATTCTTTAACAATTGATTAATAAAAATCTTTCTTATCTAAAAAATGACACAGAATTAGGAGAAAGTGAAATCCTAGTGACAGACAGAAATTGTTGTTAGGAAATGATCTCTGATTCATCGATATTCTCATTTGCTCCATAGATTATGTTCTCTCTTATAGTACCAGCAAACAAGAGAGAGAGAGAGAGAGTGATCACCGGAGAACCACCTTCTCACCGCCGGTGAGGGGGATCTGGGAGTCACAAAATCAGTTGCTTTGTTCGATCTTTAACTTTGCTTAATGTTTTAGATCACAATTTTCTTAATGGCAAGCGAATTTAGAGTAGAGTCGAAATTATTCAGATTGGTTCGTGTTGATTATCAATTCCGTGTTACAGAATTTGCTCGACCGGACAAATTTGAGGTTGTTCTGAACAGGGAGGAGTTACAATGGTGGGAACAATCAGCGGGTGGAAAGGGAAGACAGGGGAGAGGGGAATTATCAAACGAATGGCAAGCAGGTAGAGGATTGCTGCTTACAATGGTGGACGGTTCTTTCTCCTGGAGAAGATTCCGTTCGTTGACCGGGCAGTGTCTCTTCGTATTCCAGAGGGAGTGAAGGGTGGTGGTTGGGCAGCGATGTTGGCAAAGTGAAAGCACCTATGGCTGCTCCTCGAAGACCCCCTGTTCCGGTATTATGAAGGCCTCCCAGTCCAGAGCCACGCCGGCCACCAATTCCAGAGCCACGCCGGCCACCAATTCCAGAGGCTCGAAAGCTGCCCTGTTGTCGGAGGTGTGGTTCTACAGATATTGCGTGGGAGGATGTCTCTAGGAAGGATGTCTCTAGGAATGGTTCTGAGAAGGCGTTGGTGGAGCAACGGAATACAGTGGAAGCTTTTGGGAGACGTCCATGGCGTCACAATAATTATCCGGCGAGGTACCGTTCAGTTGGTCAGAGAGAGTATTTTGGCAGGTCCAAGCGGGTGATGTTAGGGGGCAGTTATTTTGGGCAAGGAATTCGGATTGAAAATAACGCTGGTACCAAGTCAAACCAGCTTTTAATTTTCAAAAGTCACATGGGCCAAGTACTTCAAGCTCCACACTTAATAATTTTCAGTCACGTGGGCCAGTAGGACATGGAAATATTGGGCACAAACCTCCTAATAACTTTGGGCCATCTTCTAATTTTGGCCCAAATAATAATATTAATGAGAACCGGGTTTCATTATTTCAGAGGTTGGGTTCTCGACATCTGGAGGAGCAACGCTCGACTGTTTTGACACCACCAATAGGCTCCGGTCGCCGGACTCAACGGTAGCCGGAGGCACCAGATCCCACCGCCGGTAACAGAAAACGCCGGCGGTTTTGGGGGTAGGTTCGACTGGCCTCGTCGGCGACAGAACCGTGGGCAGCCGGTGATTCAAGATGATAGTGGTGACGGAGGGCAGGGTGCTGTGACCGTCGGTGAGACACCTCCGGGGAGTGGTTCTACAGGCGACAAGGGTGGGGGGGGAGAATCTTCTGGCGGTGCAGGCCCGAGACTTGAGCAGGAGGTTACGGGGACGTTTCTCAGACTGAGGTGGGTCAGCGGTGGTTGGTGAGGGAAGTGTCGCTCCTGTAGGGCCTATGTCGGGTACGAAGGGTGGTTTACTAAACGAGCTTGGTTAGCTGAGATAGGGGTTTACGGTTTCAAAAGGTAGTCCAACAGGAGGTCCCGGTGAGTGATGCTCATGCTCGGTTGAGGAGGGATCTTGGGCGGCCTTTGTGGAGTCAGAGTTCGATGAGGACGAGGACGACCTATTCAGTTCGTCGGATGATGAGGTTGGTGATGGCCTGCTATTGACTAGACTCAGGAGGGTTGAGGACAGGGAGTTGGGGAGTAATGAGCGGATCAACCTTTTTAACATGGGAATGTTTCATGATGGGAGTGCCATGCGGCCAGCTATGGGTGTGGATTCTCTGTTTAGCACTGGGTGCTCCGGAGGGCGCAACTCTGAGGATCACATGACTTCCAGCCCCTTCTCCTTTTCACCTATTTTATCTCCTGTTGTAACTACTAACCATATTGCACCTGTTAGTTTTTTCCTAACCAGGTTTATCCTATTGATAATCTTTCAGGTGCAAGCAAAGGAAACAACAATTCTGGCAAGGGGGTACAATCTGTTGTGTCGCATGAGATGGAAGCGACTGGTTCTCCGTTGTGCGATGGGGATTCTGGTGCCGGGGGGAATGTTGTGACTATTCCTCCATTGGCGGGTGAGAGGGACGACCGTAACCCACAGTCTCTCCTTGATGACATGGGTCTTAAAGTGGTTTGTGATGGGGGGGGGGAGTTAGCTAATGTCCAAGTGTCATCTCCGTGTTTCTCCATTAGGAGAGCTGCCGTTGGGATTAGGGAACTTAGGAGTCTTCAGTCTTCATCCATTCTTGGGGAGGGGGTAGTTCGTAGGTCTAGGGGTCAAACTGGTTTTAAATGAAGATTTTGAGTTGGAATGTTAATGGGGTTGGGGGAGTAGAGAAGCGGGGTTTAGTTCGGGAGGTAGTTATTTGGGCTTGCCCTGATGTAGTGATGTTTCAGGAGACGAAGGTTGAGGGGGTGGATTCTTTTTTTATTCGTAGTCTTTGGGAGGCTGGGTGTTTACCTTCAGTTGGGGCGTCCGGGGGAGTTCTTGTCATTTGGGATACCCGTTTTGCGTCTCAGGTCGAGGTCCACTTTGGCCACTTCACTGTCTCTGTGCTTTTGAGTGTTAGGGGGAGAGGTGAGTGGTGGTTTTCTTCTGTCTATGGGCCGTGTACTCCTGCCGACCGTGAGCTCTTGTGGGATGAGCTGGCGGCCTTGTCCGGGTTGTGTTCTCCGAGGTGGGTTATAAGGGGCGACTTTAATGTTGTCCGTCATGCTGGGGAGAGGCGTGGGCGAGGTCTCGATGGGGGTATGCGCAAGTTTGACTTGTTTATTCGGGAGTCTGCTTTGCGTGATTTGCCTCTCAGTAACGGGCAGTTCACCTGGGGGGTGAGTGAGAGGCGTGATGTGGCGTCCCGCATTGACCGTTTTCTTTTTACTAATGAGTTTGAGGATGAGTTTCTGGAGCTGGTCCAGGAGATTGTGTCCCGGCCTTGTTCTGATCATTTTCCGATTATGCTCCACTCTGCCCCGATAAAGTGGGGTCCCACTCCTTTTAGATTTGAGAATATGTGGACTACGCATGTGGAGTTCGGGAAGCAAGTTCAGGAGTGGTGGGCGGGTTGTGAGGTTGAGGGTTGGAAGGGCTTTTGTTTCATGAGAAAGCTGAAGTGGGTTAAGGAGCAGTTGAAAGTGTGGAATAAGAAAGTTTTTGGAGACGTGAGGGTTAGGAAGAGTGAGATTCTTAGGGAACTTTTGGATACTGATCAGGCTTTGAGTGTTGAAGGACATGATGAGGAGCTCTTGAGGCGGAGTGCAGAGTTGAAGAATAGCCTAGAGGAGGTTCTGTTGAAGGAGAGGCAAAGTCAGAGGCAGAAGATGAAAGTTCGGTGGGCTAAGGAAGGGGATGTTAGTTCTAGGCTATTTTTTAAGGTTGTCAATGGTCGGCGAAGGAGGAATTACATTAAGGAATTGGAGACGGGAGATGGGGAGATTGTGACGGATATGAGTAGGATTAGCGCGGAGATCACAGATTTTTATAAGGGCCTTTTTGCGGAGGAGGTGATGGGTAGACCTATGATTGAGGGTGTGGAGTGGTCCCCGATTTCGCCACAGGCTCGAACGACCCTTCGAGTTAGACGAGATTAGAGAGGCGGTGTTTGGGATGGACAGGGAGAAGGCGCCTGGACCGGATGGTTTCACTATGGGTTTTTATCAGGACTGTTGGGATGTGATTAAGGCAGACTTGCTTGGTGTGTTCACTGAGTTCCATGCCACGGGGGTTATTGGGAAGAGTATGAATTCTAATTTCATTACCCTTGTTCCGAAGAAGGACCGTTCCATTAGTGTGAGAGACTTTAGGCCCATTAGTTTGGTTACGAGCGTCTATAAGATTATCACTAAGGTGTTGTCCATTAGGCTGGGAGCGGTTTTATCTGGGACGATTTCGGTTGCACAGAGTGCTTTTGTTGAGGGACGCCAGATTATTGATGCTGCTTTGGTGGCTAATGAGGTGGTCGATGATGCCCGTCGTTCTGATTTTAGAGGAGTGGTGTTCAAGTTGGATTTTGAGAAAGCTTATGATCGGGTTAGTTGGGGTTTTTTAGATCGAGTGATGGATAATAAGGAGTTTGGGGGCCGTTGACGTAAGTGGATAAGGGGCTGTCTTTCTAACGCCAGCTTTTCTGTTTTGGTTAATGGGGCTCGTAGAGATTGGTTTTCTTCCTCTCGTGGTCTTAGACAGGGCGACCCACTATCTTCTTTTCTCTTCACCTTGGTTGTTGATGTTCTTGGTAGGATGTTGGATAGGGGTGTTGAACGGGGGTTAGTGGAGGGTTTTAGAGTTGGTAGGGAGAGAGTTCCTGTCTCTCATCTTCAGTTCGCCGACGATACTGTTTTGTTTTTGGCGGCGGAGGCCGAGGGCTTTAAGAGAGTACTCACTCTCTTGCAGGTCGTGTCTGGGATGCGTGTTAACCTAGCTAAGTGTAGTTTAGCGGGGGTTAATGTAGAGGAGGGTTTTCTTGGTATGTTGTCGGTCTAGCAGGGTGTCGCAGCAGTGGCCTCTTACCTACTTAGGGGTGCCTCTTCGGGGTAACCCTCGGTCCGTCTCCTTTTGGGAACCAGTGGTCTCTAGAGTGGCTAAGCGACTTGATGGGTGGAAGGGGGTTTACTTCTCTTTGGGGGGGAGAATCACGATTCTGCAGTCTTGCCTTGCCTTGCTAGTATTCCCCTGTACTATCTTTCACTTTTCAAGATTCCTGTTAGTGTGGCTAAGAGCATCGAGCGTATGATGCGGGATTTCTTGTGGTCAGGAGCGGATGGGGGTAGGCGAGAGCATCTTGTTAGTTGGGACCATGTATGTAGACCTAAGTCTGAGGGGGTTCTGGTTTCGGCCGGTTGGTGTCTGAGAACATTTCGCTAGTGGGTAAGTGGTTATGGCGCTTCCCTTTGGAACCCGACTCCCTATGGCACCGAGTAATCAGGAGCAAGTACGGTCTGCAACAGAATGGATGGGACGCGCGACCTGGTATCGCAGTTTCCCATGCTTGCCCGTGGAAGTTTATCTCTCTCGCCTCTTTTCTTTCCCCTGGTTAGATTTCATGTGGGTAATGGACATCGGGTAAGGTTCTGGGAGGATGTGTGGAAGGGGGATTCCACTTTTTCCGCCACATATCCTCGGGTTTATCAGCTGTCTACACTCCATGAGGCGCCCATATCGGAGTTCTATTCCGATGCGGGTGGCTCATGGGACTTACATTTACGTCGTGCTCCCCACGACCGTGAGATGGAGGAACTTGTTACCCTCCTGAGTGTCCTAAACACTACTCTTCTCGTCCCTAGGGACGACTCTCGGACTTGGGAGGGAGACTCCACTGGGGCTTTCTCCTCCAAGTCTTTCCTGCATCGGCTTAGTCTTCCTTCTCAATTTCCCCATTTCCCCCTTGCTACATATATTTGGAAGTCTAAGGTTCCTCTGAAGGTGCGCGCCTTCGTGTGGACTTTGGTGTTAGGCAGGGTGAATACGCATGATATGTTGCAGCGGCGGAGGCCTGGTTGGTGTTTGTCGCCGGGTGTGTGTTATGTGCCATCATGACTGTGAGGTTGGCCTGCATCTGTTTGTATTGTGTAAGTTTGCTCGGATTTTGTGGGGTAGGCTGTCTGGGGGAGAGCCGTTTGCTAGCCCTGCTACAGTGGGGCAGTTCCTTCAGATGCGATTTGTTGATGGAGGGAGAGGGAGAGAGGGCAAGTTGTGGCGGAAATGTGCTTGTCTGGCCATTTTGTGGTGTGTTTGGTTAGAACGGAATTCGAGGATTTTTTCCGCTACTAGACAGACCATCGATTATGTTTGGGACCATATTGTTTATTTGGCCTCTCTTTGGGCAAAGGCAGCTGGGGCCTTCAAGGGGATTCCTTTGACCTTTGTTCAACTTCATTGGAGGGAGTTGTAGATATTTTTTGTATTCTTTCGAGGACTTCTTGTCCTCCCCTTTTTGTATTCTTTCATTTGGTTGATTAAATAAAAATTTCTCTTATCTAAAAAAAAAAAAATGTCACATGATTAGAAATGTAAGGATTGTTTATACATTGTCTCCAATTTTCTATTTCAGGGACTTCTGCGTTCTCAGCTACGGTCTGCAAATGAGGAGACTGAAGATAAGAAAAGGTGAACTACTCTATTTTCAGTTAATTTTTGGAAATTTCCCCTCTTAGGGAGTTCTGTTCGGTGAAAAGAAAGTAACTCTACCACTGATTTAAAGCAATTGAACATTGAGATCAATTCACCCTGCTGGAGCAGCATGCGTTTTTATTCCACATATGTGACCTTGTAATTAGTATATCTGTATATATATTTTTTTACAACTTTGTCTGTGGTTTCCCCCCCCCCCTTTTTTTTAAAATTGCGCTTTGCCACGTATGGATACGGAAGGCATCAGCCCTCTTAAATGGAACTATGGATCTAGGACCATTTGACTAGTAGGCAACTCTGATAATTAACCTTGTCATTACTAGCAATGGAATTATGCTGCGTACATTTGGACCCCAGACCTTGCCCTCAGTGTTGCTTATTATATAAAAAATTTCATGAAAAATCCTCTTGAAGTGTGGAATTGCCATCCATGTGCTATCCTGAAATCACAACTATCACTCTCATAGCAGCGACTTCATTTGTTTCCATTTGATTTTTGCTTATGCAACAGTTGATTTTGTCCATGAATTCAGTTCCTGGTATTCTTCCTTGTTTAAACCATTTTTCAATGTAAAGCAATTGAGTGCTTTTGTTGTGAGCTAGAGCTTCAGGGGCATCTAGAGGTTATGCCATTATCAAATCCAGCATACTGGACTGCTTTGAGTTGTAACCAGATACTATTGGAGGACATCTTGGCCTCCTTTGCTGTAACTTTTTTGACAGTCATTAATATATACTCTCTTTATCAAAAGAAAAGAAAAGAAAAGAATTGACTGCTTTGTATGTACCTTGTGATAATCTATATGTGTGACATTAGTTTCGTATAGTCTTACTATTTGAATCACTTGTTCGCAGTGATACAGTTGATTCAAGTAGCATTCTTGAGAACTCCTTGAGCGCAAAGGAGAAGGTTATCTCTGAACTGAATATGGAACTTCATAATGTCGAGAGCACCTTATCAAATGAGAGGGAACAGCATATTAATGAAATCAAGAAATTAAATGCTCTCCTCATTGAAAAGGTATTTGTGAAATATTGCGTCTGTTTACACAAGGATATTCTTCTGAACATCGTGGAAAATTGAAATTTATTAATTACCTCTTTCCACAAGTTATTTTCTTCTCCTTGATTTCAAATATATTCTTTGATTGTGCATTTACTAGCATCATCACTGTTTGATGCACAATAACGTTGAGCTGTTTTAAGTGCCAGTTATATATGAGCTTAAAAAAAGAAAGAAAAAAGTGTCAGTTATATATAAATCGCAATCTTCTTGAGGTTGATACATTCAAGTTGCAGATTATTGGGTAAAATTGATCTGGCATCCAAATTACTGATGGTCAGCAAGGTGGCTGAAATTACCATTCCAATTGCTTGTATATATAGGAACCAGAAAGATATCATGATTGTCCAGTAAAGCCTAACAAGGAAATGGGTGTCGACAAATTAACAAATAAAAGGATCATCTCCTGAAGTAGTTTATCTCTCATGATCTTTCCTAAAAATATACATATGAAAATAGTCTGTCGATACTTGACACTTAAGAAGACAATTTTGTGCAGTAGCTCCCTGGAATAAGTTTCTCTTGAAAACTTTCAATTTCAAAGAGAATCAAAAAGAAACTGTGTTCCAATAAAATGTTGTATCTCTTTGTGAGCTGGATATAAATTTGCCAAATTGACTTTTTAATAAAATTATCTTTATTCTTTTATGACCCATCCCGAGTCAAAGTACAAGTTAGAGAACAAGATAAGAAGAGTTTGCGACTAGGGAGAAAGGGTTCGCCAGGGTGGCCACTGGCAACCTTCGCAATTCTCTTTCTTTACTGTTGCCTTTTCCTTTTTACAGTATGCTCCGTTTTGAGAAATTTTGATAAGTGATGCACAATCTTTTTAATAGAAGTGCCATTCTAGGAAACCCAAGAGTTTGAAGTTGAGAAATATTTGAGTTTGTGAAGCCCACGGCACTTCACTGTTTGTTTAATACCTTAATGAAAGGTTGTGGTGGGTGATTTTTGTAGTGTCTTTTCATGCTTTCTGGAGACACTTACAAAAATTTTCGCCTCAATAGTCAATACTATTCCACTTCTCATAAGAGGCCCATATAATTTGGTGGTTGGCAAGTTGTGGATATATCCCAAGAGTCCAATAAGAGCAATCTCACTTGTTATACATGGTAGTTGGTACCAACTACCAAGTGAAGATCAGAGAGACTAGGAGCCATGGGTCTCTGTGTAGCACGGTAGTCTCTAGACGTAGCATTCCCCACACTTACACCGTGCTGGGCCATGATCCAGTAACCAATACTGGCCTGGGCCTGCTCAACTCATAGTTTTTGAAAAAGGGCCAAGCTGGGCTGGGTCATGGGCTGACCTGGCCACAACCCAGCACGCACACACAAAAACTCGTCCGGGCTGGGTCAACTCATGGTTCAGCTGGCCATGACCCAGCACAGCTCACCATTGGGTTGGGTCAGTCTGAGCAGGACACTGGGACTGTTCATCTCCCTAGTATCCTCCAAGAAAAGTGTAGTTGCCTGGGCACAAATTTTGAACATTTCCATGTGAAATATGTTGGCTTTGGGAGGGGTAAAGAGTTGCCTGGTGGTTTCTTATTATTTTTTGGTGGGTTTTGTGGATAGAAAGAATGAAATCATTTGAAGCATACAAACTGGGGGATTACATGGGTTTTCTTGGTTCTATTATGTCACATGCAACTGGACTTTTTCCAGGTCTAAGCTTTCTTGGGTATACAGTGTAACTCAGTTGAAATTCTGATCTTTAGCTACTTTTTCTGGGAGTATAAGTTCCTCTAAAGCTGCTTTTATTAATTTTTTTGATCAGTACAATTTTTTTTCCTTTTATGATGCACTTGGTTTTCTGATAATTTTTCTGTCTCTAAATTTTTATTTTTGGTTTGCAGGAAATTTCTCTTGAGGAGCTGCGTAAAGAGCTGCATGCTCGTCCAACCCCAAAGTTAGTTGAAGATTTGCGTAAAAAAGTTAAAATTCTCCAGGTTGTTACAAATCTCTTTTATTTTTATACATTACTTTATCCAGAAAATTGGCAGTTAGGGGCATTGAACTTTGTGAAGTTGCATGCATGAATTAGAACTTTCCTGGTACAATGAAACATCAATTTTGAGATAACAAATAATCTATGGTCATCCAAATTCCAAACAGTTTGGTTAATTATAAATAGTAATGCCACATCAATTATTGAGGAGAAAAAAGAGAGCCTAGGAATTTGATTTTTTGGATGACCGCTGAAAGTTTGATTAGCAGAGCTTTTGGTTAAGCTCCCTTTTTGCTTCCTTATTCCTTGAAGCTTTAGTATCCAACTTTCTGAAGAATATGTTTTATAGCGATTCAAAACCCTGCTTGTAGTTTCAGAATAGATTGGTCCCAAATTATAGTTGTCCAACTTTTTTTATCGGTTATTCTTGCTATCATGTGTTATATTTTGTATTCTTCATGGTCTGTGGTTGATACAGTTAATTAGTTCCTTTCAAATGCTTTATCTTCCTGCATTATATGATGAAACTGGTCAGCTTTCAGTGATGAAAAGGTTAAAACTTGTGTGAATCTATTGATGCTTAATGTTGAAGTAATCTGTATGAAACATTGTTAAATGGGTGCTCTAATATGTGGTCTCATTTTTACTCAAGTGAAAGTAGAAAGATTACTTATATATGCCATAAGGGAACATAATGTGTGAACTGAGGATACTGCTTTCGTGGTCATGCATTATCCACCTTAACCTGCAGCATGCCTCCATGTTAATTTCCGTGTGTTTTCTTGAAATAATTCCCTGATACAAGCTCATCCACGAACTAAATTTATTTGGAATTCTCTTCTATCTTTTTGAGGAAATTCCCGCTGGCACGTTTACTGAAGAATGAAGATTATTCAACCTTAAGCTGATAATGCTTCGGCCGCATGGCAAATGCTGGTTGTCTGGCTGAGATATTCTGCTCCGTAACCACTGCTGTATTCACGAATCCTAGTCCTACGGTACGGAATATCATTGATATTGCACCCTTGGCTGGGACTTGTGAAGATCTGGAGTAGTGTTCCTTACTTGTGACATTGCACGAAGCATCTAGAGTAGGCTGTTTGGTATTTCCGGGGAGGCATGGGTTTGTCCTTCTTGTGTTTTATCAAATATCGGCTGATATGAGACATAACGGTTTTTGAGGTTGCCGATATGCGATATTCCGATACGTAACGGTGTCTCCGACATGGCCAATACATGACCGATACCGATATTCATGCCTCGACAGTTGACGGGCGCAGCTTGATACGTGTCACTGATGTGTGATATCAGTCCGCTTCTGTGACGTTGTACCGTTCCCGCGATCGCACCCTATACAGCAATTTCGAACCATAGGAAAGAAGAGGATATTTTGGGGCAATGCTGTCTTTGCGATCATTTGGTGTCTTTCGCTAGAAAGGATTACCTGGGTTTTCAATGGGGTAGCCATTTCAGTTGATATGCTGTGGGATAGAGTCATTTATCTAGCGTCTTTATGGGCTTTTTGGGCTAGAGCTGTAGGGTAATAAAGGAGTTATTCTATCACCAAGCTCCAGCGTAACTGGGCTAATCTATAACTAGCTTCTTTATGGAGGACTTCTCCCCCTTCGCCGTATTTTTGACACACATGAATGTATAATCTCTTTATCTAAAAAAGATATCATGCTGGATTTGAAGCAGCTTTATCATATTGTTTTGTTGCATGAATGGAAAATGTGACAGGGACGAAGCCAGGACTTCAAACTAACGGGGGCCAAACTTTTCAGATTCCTCGAAAATTTCTAGTTGTTATATACATTTTTTTAGATAAGGAAAAAATTTTATTGATCAAATCGTGAAAGAATACAAGAATAGAGGATAAGGTATCCTCAAATATCAAACATTAAAGTAAATTTCTAGTTGTTATATACATTAACATTACATTACATTAACATTACCCCAGTGTCTCCAAAGAGGCTCCCGACTAGGCAGGGTAAGGGGGGGTCGGTTGTACGCAGCCTTACCCCTGTGAGAGTCTCACAGAGAGGCTGTTTCCGTTTGACCCGAGATCCGAAGTGCGACGACTAGCGGCAACTTCACAATAAATAAGAAGTGCCGACAGTTTTATGAGCTATTTTGCTTTAGTCCATTACATTCCGAAGCCAAAAAATAGAGAAGCTTTTGGCTCCACTGGAAGTTGTTATATCCTCTCTAAATAAAATAAAATCACTTGAGCAGATAACACATGAAATTGTGCTACACAACAATAGAATGTTTGTTGTGTTTTCTTACCTACTTATTTTATAAAAATATTTAGTTTCATTTTAATTTACTAGAGAAGAGATTTTTAATTTTAATGCTTCTAGCCCGGCCTTTTCACCTTCTGACTTCAGGGGTAACTTTCTAATTCTTTCCCTTTTATGTTTTATTTTAATGTTTAATGAGACTATTAGAGTGTCTGACTGAAAGTTGTCAAGCTTTCATATGAGCTATTACACGTAGCAGTAACTCTTTGGTGTAAAAAAAGATCTCCCATCAAGGGTACATAAGGGCTGGAAATACAAAGTATGAGAGTTTTAACTTGACATGGGCCGCCAGTCTTGTACTTGTAGTTCAGCCACCAAGATAAATATATTAGTATAAATTATACTGAGGCGCCTGACTTCAAGCCCTCACGATCCTTCGTCAAGATTCACCCCCCCATCCATAATAAAACCTTCTGTCTCTGTCTCTCTCTTTGGGTGTTTGAGTGTCTACGTTTGTTGTATGGTGTGTGAGTTTGAATTGTTTTTGATTGTTATATAGGCAGTGGGTTATAATTCCATTGAGGCTGAAGATTGGGAAGTAGCTACAAGTGGAGAAGAAATGAGTAAACTGGAGTCGTTGTTGCTTGACAAGAACAGGAAGATGGAACATGAAGTCACACAGTTGAAGGTATGAGTATTTCAAAATGTGGTTGTTTCTTCAGATTCTATTCTAATGTTAGACCGGCTTATGTTGCCACATGATCATTACTAGGGGACTTTGTTAAAGATGTGATTATCATCCTAGTATTCTGTTATCCCCACCCCAGGTCAAGCTATCTGAGGAAACATCATTGCTTGAGGCAGCTGAAGCAAAGGTGTCGGAACTAACTGCTAAGATTAATGAACAGCAGAAGTTAATTCAGAAGCTTGAGGACGATATATTGAAGGTACAACCCTGTAACTTCTGTATGTAGGCTATTTGTAGTCTTTAATTTGCTATCTGTGAATAGTGCTTTCCATCAAAGTTCGACAGAAGTCAACTTGATAATGTTACTTTTGGGCAATATGTTTGTTCTTTTGTTGAGTAACTTGTAGCTTAGTTCATCACAAATGAGAAAGTGAGCAGTTTTCTCATTAGAATACTAAAAAGCCTCTTCGAATTTGTGTTTCTATTTTTTCCTGATAAAGATTTTTTATTTGTTTATAAAAACTGAATAGGAATTAATAAGTACAAACTAAGCAGACTTAATTACAAGTCGCCCCAATGAGTCAATGACATTGGAACATCAGTGAGGAGCACCCTGCTAAAGCCCTCGAAGCATTAGTCCATAACAATGAATTAGTACACCACTCAATCCCAAACCCAAGAGGCTTTACAGCTATGTTCATGTTCTAATTGGTAGCATTTGCTACCTCTGCCAGAAAATATTAGGATGAGAAACTTTGTGCCCTGGCTCTCTGCAGTCGGCTGTTTAGTGTAAGGGGGAGCCTCTCATCTGTCCTTCCAATAATATTCAGCTTCTAAAATCCCGGTTTATTGGCCTTGCAAGGGGTAAGGAGAATATAATGTTGTGGCGGTGTGCTTTCTTTGCTATCTTTTGGTGCATTCGGTTGGAACGGAACTCCCGGATTTTTATGGGGTGTCTAAGCCTCTTGGATTTGTTTGGAATTCGTGGTGTACCTGGCTTCTTGTGGGGCACGCTTCAGGGGCTTCCCTCACTGGCCTGCAACGTAGCCGGGGGTGACTTGTAAATTGGATCCTTCTTTGAGGACTCTTTGTCCTCTTAGTATGTAATTATTAATCCTTTGGGCGAGCAGTGAATCTTCCTCTCACCGTTTGTTGAGGTGTGGGGTTGCACAAACTCTTTGGAGCAGGTTAGCTAACATCATAGGAGAGACTTGGGAGTTCTCAAATATGGTAATGGAATTCTTGAAAGCGAGGTATGGGGGACTTGGGTGGAGGAAGGAGAAAAAGGTGTTGAGGAAGTGTGCTCGGTTTGCAGTGCTTTGGTGTATTAGGTTGGGAAGGAACGCTAGAGTCTTTGCTGGTGTTTCCTTGTCGGTTGATTTTCTGTAGGATAGGGTGGTCAACTTAGCCTCTTTGTGGGCTAAGGCTGCTGGTTGTTTTAGGAGTTATCCTGTAACACAGATTATGCTTCATTGGGCTGAGTTGTAAATAGTTTCCCTTTCAGAACTACTTGTCCTCCTATATTGTACATCTCTGGATATTAATGATGCTTTTTCTTTATCTAAAAAACAATGTAATTATCAATCCTATTCAGTTTTAATAAAAAAATTCCTTATCTAAAAGGAAGAAACTTTATACTCTTACTTCCTTATTGTATATTAATTATGGGTTATGCTAATTTATCAGAGTTTACTAGCAGAAATTACCTTGTTACCTAAGCGTTATCACCCTTGCATATCCGGTCATTTCAGCTTCCATCGTTCACAACTGCTTAAATTGTTTAATACGACTGGTTTATCAAATTAATGCAGGGATATACCTCTAAAGAGAGAAGAGGATCTTTATTTGATGATTGGGATCTATCAGAGTCTGTTTCAGCTGAGCCGTCTGAGGTACTGCAAATTTATTATTGCTGCTGCAACTTTTTTCTATCAACATGTATATATTTGCAGTTATAGGACCTTATTTGACTGTTCTGTATGTGATTATTTTACACGACCTCAGCCGGGGGGTGAAGTTACCTATATTGCCATTAGAAAAAATAGCATATTATGCAAATATGCACCATCTTCTATGTATTTTATGCATCAAAAGGGGGCTGGGTGCTGCCTTGAGACAAATACCAGTTGTTGACTACTCGGTGGTTAATTGTTGAAAAGGAAAGTATGTCTCTCACTATGATGCCTAGAGATATGTGTTGTCACTTCCCAATTCCCATGGTTACTTTGAGGTTTGCTGCTTGTCTACTGTACTTTTAAAATTCAGTGGTTAAAGTGACAAAGTAACCCTTGGTTCACAATTTCACATCGACTTATTCTGATTCTGATGGTATACTATATTAGGGAAAAAGAAACAAATTAAACTTCCATAGAATATACCAGAAAATGTTGAGACTAACAAATACCATCATAATTCATACCGCAAGAAATCTAAATTCTAATTATCTTCATTATTGAGCTCTATTTTATTTTTAGTTTCTTTTTTTGACGAGGTAATTTTTTTTTTTTTGTCCTATATTTGCAGTGTCACTCCTTTCTATTTCGTAATAATATATAAACTTTTGGTTACCTCAGTGAGGTAAGGCCAAAACTCAAGATACTTAGTGAAAATACCTTCACTTAAAAGAACCTAAAACAAGTGGATTTGGTCTACATGGGAGATGGCTATGTAGATTTGTTTCATTGCCAAAATCTCTTGTTAATATGTGTAATTAACAAAAAAAATTGAGGTTACAGTGCCTCACCTAAAAGTTCTTTCTCCTTTCTTGGGTGTAATATTCGTTTTAATATCCATGTGCTACGGCCATGTCCAGTTTCTCTACTTCTAGTTACTCTATAAAAATGGACTGAAATAAGGATTTGGTTTAAGTTAGTCACAACATTCATTGGTACATCTGGACATTTCCGGACCCTGTCCTTGGCGGGATTGTTCCTGGGATATTGTTGTTGCTAGTTACAACATTCATGGCTAGCCAACAGTCAGATGGGCTTGTTGTTAAAGGCTACCCCGACGGTCTCGAAACCTGTCTTGCATCAGCTATTCAGTCTGTTTGCCTCATTTGACACCTCAAAAGAAGAAAAGAAAAAATATCATGGGCTAACAAAATCACTCCGTTTCTCGTTTCTGTTTGCACGTTTTTACACGTGTTTCTCTCACTAGATGATTTGGTGATAGACACATGGTTTCTTCTCGTAACTTTCTCAAACAACTGTATTAAAGTCTTTCTCCGAAAACTTGAGCGTGCTGAAAGTGAGATGAATAGTGTGGAGCAGAGGGAGTGCTGTTTTTTTTTTGATAGGTGTAAACTGAGTGCTTTATTCTTGCTGCAGTTAAAAATATTCATGTCAATATAAAATGGAAGTTGTAGCATGCTTGACATCCATGAATGTCATGGAGTGTTAAATCTAATTTGGGAAAGGGGAGACGTAAAAGATATCTCATATACTAATCTATATTCTTGAGATCACCTTAATCATTGGTTGGTGTTTGACACTCAGTCTGATAAATGATGTAAACTAAGCCAACCAGGCACCATGAATGGACCCCTGTTTTCTGGGAGTTGGGCTGGTGAATGGGCTATGCATTCCGTGAATAGTTCATATTGTTTTTATTTTGTTTTATTATCTTACTAATGCATCACCACTGTTATCAGAATGCAGAACAGAAGCATATTTCTGTTGATCAGGACCAAAGTTCGATGATTAAGGTGATTTGTAATCAGAGAGATCGATTCCGGGCACGACTCCGCGAGACTGAAGAAGTAAGTTGCTTCTACTACGTACTATATCTAGTACTTATTTGACCCCCCCTCCCCCTCTTGTTCTATGATTGTTTTGTTTCTCTTTGATAAGGGATGGAAGTATTGTTGTTCTTGTGAGCCTTTCTCAGTGTTAATTGTTTTGTCTTTTCCATAAGAATTTCCTGTGAATCAGATTTCTTCCTTGTGCGATTTTACAGGAAGTAAGGCAGCTGAAGAATAAGAATCGGGCATTGACAGAGGAACTGGAAAGAACAAAGGCTGACAACGTGAAACTTTATGGGAAAATTCGTTATGTCCAAGACTACAATAATGAGAAAGTAGTTTCTAGGGCGTCCAAAAGGGTATGTCATTCACGAGACAATTTTTTTTTTCCTTTTTCTCGTCTCCCGAGCTTACAACACTGTTGATTTTCAGAGTACTGAGGATCTAGAAAGTGGCTTTGGCTCTGATGTTGAGTCCAAATATAAGAAGATGTATGAAGAGGATATAAATCCATTTGCTGCTTTCTCCAAAAAGGTAGTCAGGTCAACTGTCATAATTTGTTATATGTTTGGACTTTTCGTAGAATTAACATAATGAGAATCCCATCATTACTGGGGTCAGAGAGCTAAGTTCAAAGCTTTACCTCTAATCACCTGAAAGACCCAAAATGGAAAATGGATATTTCTTTAGTAATTTACTAAAATCTTAGTTGAGAAGGAGGCACAGTTCGTTATCTTAAAAAAATATGACCAAGAATGAAGGTTAACCAAAAAAAAAAAATATTTCTGTAACATTAATGTTTTTTCCCTAGTACTTGAGAAGAGGGTGGGCGGCAGTAGAGAGATATTCTGGTAAAGTTTATTGTTATTGTAACTTTTGTTAATCAATTCTTTTATCTGGTTTGAACTGCAATCAACATTTGTCTCATAAGCTATTCATTTCAGGAGCGGGATCAAAGGTACAAGGAGCTGGGTCTCAGGGATAAAATTACACTGACCAGTGGGCGCTTCCTTCTAGGCAACAAGTATGCTTTCTTGTGCCCTGAGAATTCTTATCCGTGTCAAATGTAATGCCGTAGTTATTTCCTTTCATTAGGTTTTTTAAAGGCATAAAGATGTATTTGTTCTTTTGTTACTTGATACTCTCACCTTGAAGAAAGAAGAATCACTGTTGCTATTTTAGGATGTGTGGTAAAATTAGTCACTTTCATGTCCATCTCCGATGGAGCCAAAAAGATTCACTACTTTTTGGCTTTGGATAATAAAGGACTCAGTCAAAATGTGTCATTAAACTGTCTGTATTCATTAGTCTTGTGAAGTTACAATGGTCGCTGCAATTATTTTTTTTTGATAAAGAAAAGTTTTATTTCAACTGAAGATAGTAAGCATTACAACCAAGAGGACAAGTAGTCCTCAAAAGAAAAGGCTAAGGAAAACGACTTTACAGATCACCAGTGACGTTGTACGTCAAAGCCCCCGAAGCCTTGGCTCAGAGAGAGGCCAAATACCCTGCCCGATCCCAAACAAAGGCAGGAGGCTTACGGACCCCATCAAATGTTCGGGAGTTACGTTCCAACCAAACAGACCAAAAGATAGCAAAGAACGCACATCTCCACAACATCTTGTTCTCCTTACCCCTACCTAGGCCAAGACTTCGAGCCTGGATGAGCTGAGTGATAGTGGTGGCACAAATGAAAGATTCCCCCGCCATGGTGAACAACCTTCTCCAAAGAGATTGAGTGAAACGACAATGCACGAAAAGGTGTAGACAAGTCTCGCAAGCCTCATTACAAAGCACACACACATCGGGGGACAAGGACCAGCCAGGGCTCCTCCGTTGAACCATATCATGAGTGTTCACCTTACCCAATGCCATAGTCCACACAAAGGCGCGCACTTTAAGGGGAACTTTCGACTTCCATATGAAATTGGCCAAAGGGAAGGGGGGATTGTGTGAGGGGAGGCTAAGAGTGTGAAGGAAGGATTTGCAAGAGAAAACCCCGGAGGGGTCTCTAATCCAAACCCTGGAATCACCAGTGGAATCAAAATGAATGGTATCCAGAACACTGAGCAAAGAAGTAAGTTCCCCCAATTCCCAATCAAAAGGAGCTCTATCAAGGGTTAAACAGAAACAACCTCTGTTTTCACTGGGGGTAATGTGTGTGCACCTATTCCGCCTGGGTGGCAGCCTCTTTGGAGGCAGTGGGGCAAAGTTAATGTTGATGTATTAAAGCTAGGTACTAAAAATAGCAGTAAACCATGGTTATCTTAAACCATGGTTATCTTTTACAATTATACCCCCACTGGAGTAACTACCCCTTTCATGCAGCACTCCTAACCCTCAAATACTATCCATTTTGGGGTATTTTGGTAAAAACTTAAGTTTAGGAGAGCTTTACAATGTCACTACTAATTTAGTAATTCTGGATGGCGGAAGTTTTAGCTAGAAAATTTATATTTATTACTGTAACAGATGAATCGCTATTAAGATGGGATTCTTCTTATCGATAAAAAAAAGAATCTTAATAGATTCTTCTTCAACTAGTGATGAAGTGCCCGTTTGGCCTACCTTCTATCAACTTCTCCTTCTCCTCCCAAATTTGTTCTTGCTCACCCACTTTTTATGCACTCCCCCCTCCATTTCCAACTTGTAAAAAGTTGAAATAAAGCTACAATTTGACTAGAAGGAGAAGTTACAAATTGTTGCTTCTCCTTCTCCTTCCACTTCTAGCTTTATTTCAAGTTCTAGAAGTTGAAGGTGGAGGTGAGAGTGGATAAATATGGGGTAAACAAGAACAAATTTGGGAGAAGTTGAATTTGTGGGAGCTAGGCCAAACGGGCCCGAAGTAAAGTCTCAAAGCTGATAGTACAGCTGGTTTGCTTGAACTTCTTAGGACTATTTTATTTCCCTAAACAAGCAGGTTACAGGAGTGCATATTAATGGGATGCCACCACATTCAGAATATGCAGACTTCCTGAACATATTTATTAGCATAAAATTCTAACCTAGATGGGAATGAGTTGCTGGAAAAGACATTACAAGAGTCTTCCTACCATGCCTTCTGATAAGGACTATAGCAAGTGGACGACAACGCAGCCATCTATGATCTTGTGGGTTTTCCTCGTAAAGTGGAAGTTTAAAACTTGAAGAGTTTATCCATCTCTAGTTAGAAACTCAATAGTGGTCTTTGTTTAAAGAAAAGGGAAAACCGGGATGGGAAATAGCTTTCCTGCTTTCTCAATCCCATCTATCTCTCAAGAAAATTACTGTCACTTCCTGTATAGTAGTTTCAACTGGCTAATGGTAAGGTTGCATGAATCTCGATCTCTCTCTATCCTGTCAGGGTCTTGATCTTATTAGGTGGTGGTGGTGGTGGGGGGGGGGGGGGGGGTTTCTTGTGTTATAGCAAAGCACTACTTTAAGCATTAACATACAAGGATTGGTGGTTGCTTTCCTGTATCATTGCAAAGCACTTCCTCTGAGCCTTAACTTACGTATACTGAAAGTGAAACTTTTGGAGTTCATTCAATTTCATCTGCAGGTCGAAGCATTAACTTACATATAGTGAAAGGGAAAACTTTAGAATTCATACATCTGCAGGTTGAAGCATTGACTAACATGCATAGCTCAATCAGATCACATTTTGCCTTTGAAGTTCCTTTGAGGGTTGAAGTTGAACTAAGCCGCTGAATTATGCAGATATGCTCGGACTTTTGCATTCTTCTACACAATTGGGCTGCATATCTTAGTATTCACATGTCTGTACAGGATGTCTGCTCTTAGCCATTTAAGGTACTGCCTTTCCCAAATATATACTATCTGCATAATTGCTTTCCTGAGCGGGTTTTGATTCCTGCAAGCTCCCTCTGCAGTCATGGCTATGAAGAAATCACTGAACCAACCATTGTGGCTCACTCTCTAAGCTCAGTAAAAAATACTCAGAAACCGCATCTGCTGTTTCACGCCTGAATTTTTTTGCACGGGAGCAGGTTGAAAGAATCACTAGTGGGAAAATGTATATATATGATCATTGATCATTACATTTGTTCTTCAAAGTTTAGTCATTCTCAGGTCATGATAGCTAACAGTATAGCACCCCCCCCCCCCCTGTTTTTTTGTTCTTTATATGGGGCAGTGTGGAGGATGTAAATTACATGTAAGATACGTGCTTCTGTTGTGCATTTGAAAGGACGAGGACGAAGAATTCAACCATGTATAAGCTGACAGATACTTTTATGGCCTATCAGGAAACCTCGTGTCCGGTTCCTAGTGGCGATGTAGTATTACTGTTATTGTTTTGTTTTTCTATGAAATCTTTTATACGTCAGGGGACTAAGCTGGTATGGTAATGCAAGTCTAGCAATTTCTCTTGTGATCCATAATGAATGCAGGGTAGATTAAGGTCAAGCTTCTTTTCATGGCCCATGCATTACAAATCACAACTTACAACAATTTGGGGGAATTCTACAAGAAGAAGCAATTCTTCACTTTCTATACACTACCCACGCCTCACGGGTACATTAAATTTACATATAATGGGTGAGGAGGGATTCAAATATGAGACCTAATGTATTCAAGGTCTCAATCTTAACATATAATGAGACAAATATTTCATTGACTATTATTAGGCGCTATTTTAAACTGGGTCACTTTGAAAGTATTATTGTAACTTTTAAAATTTTAACTTTAATTTTTTAATGAAGGTAAATAATTTTTTATTTTTACTTTTTTGGTTACAATGAGGGCGTAAATAATTTAGGTATCACTTTAGAACAATATACATGTACCACAATATTCGCGATTATATTTTATGTTTATACTAAATAAAATACAATACAAACAAAACACAATCAACTACAACTAGATGAAAGGAAAAAATGAACTCAATGTTTATGTATCCGTTTTTTATTTATGTATTAACTAATCATGTTTGAGATAAATTAAACCTTATATATCTAAGGTGATATTATTGCCAGACCAATAAACGCTATTGAAAGGTCCAATACTATCCGACTGAGCTCGTTTATGTTTTCATATACCAATCTGACAATAATATTTTATGATCGGACAATAATAATAACCTATGTGTATTTATCATCTGCCAATAGTTTGAAACCAGATCAAACTTCAATTAGATAGGGCTCAAATCTGTGATTATTTTAGTCTCCTCAACTCCTCAAGCTCGATAGAACAAGTGAATGGACTGGTAAATGTGTGTTTGGAGACTTTGGATGTAGGCTACCACCGTTACTGAGGCTCTGGGTAGAAATTAGAATCGTAGATTTCATTTTTCTCTTCCCTTAATTGGTACGTTACAACCGACGCTTTACCCCTGATTTTGACCCCTTTTAATCAGACACTTGAATGTACTTTTCTAACAACAACTAAAACAACGTTCTTGAGTCTTTGTCTTCCTCTTGCTCCAGTCTGCGAAGGCCAAGCTTTGCTGATTCTCTCTCCTATCTATTCTGCTCGCAAAAGGTTTTTCTCTACAACCCATCTTGGTACTTTTGAATCCTGCAAATTTTGATTTTTTGTCATTATTTGTAGCATTTGGGTTGTTTCTGATCCATCAGATATAAACCCATCTCAGGTGGGTCTTTGTTGTTAATGCTTATTATTCTATGTGGGTGACATTGTCTCTATTAGAGTATCATCCCATCTCTCTCTTTAATCTGATTGTCTATATGCTGTTGCCCTGTTTGTAAATCTTCTCTGTTTGTAAATCTTCTCTCTATTTGCTTAATTTGATGTTCTCTTCTGTGCTAATTGTTATAAATAGAGCACAAGAGTGTTAGTGACTATGCTAATTACTACACAAGTTGAAAGCTTTTACTAAAATTGAAGAAAATCACTTTGGTTTTCTATTGTCTGGTTGATTGACTTTGACAATCAGGTTAATCAATTAATCAAGTAACCAAATCTCTTGGGGTTGGGTTTGTTTGCATTTTGGTTTGACAGAAATTTGGTGACCAATCCGAATATATGTATAATATATTTTGGGTTGGTTATTGTTCTCCCATGAAGACATTCTACTCGTCTTAATAGCTGCTGGTATTTGTGTCATCTCAGCATTGATATTGAGGAGGGAGGAGGGACAGGCTACAGGAATCAAATATATGGAGGATGCATATACTAGAACTGTTACTGAGGTAAATGCATAATACAAAAATCAGTTGGATTTATTCGGTTGATTATCATTCAAGTCATTGTTTGATTATATGAATCTGTTTGTGATGGCAGGTACTAGACTTCTTTAGGGTTGACCCAACAAAAGGTCTTATTGATTCCCAGGTATTGGCGTTATTCACTCCTCAATAAAATTTGTTATCAATTAGAACAATTAGGACACAATTTGAGAAAATGAAGGAGTGAGCAAGTTGGAAGAAGGCGCTTCTTTGAGTTTTAATTTGGGGAGCTGAAACAGTTCCTGCGATACGGGATCAGTCATTTTACGTGGGGTTCATTAAAGTTTTCTAGATTTGTTGTTATTACAGTGATCTTTATATAAGTTGTATGATTTTTTCCGTAGGTAGCCGAGCATGGGAGGATTTATGGACAAAATGGTATGTCTCCTTGTCATACATTACCTGCATTAATATTGAATTTGAATGTGTATTATTAGACTGTGCTTGGGTGTGAGCTGGGGTTTTGATCTTTCTATGGCAGTTTGTGGTTAACAGAGTCATGCATTATTTTTCTCTTTTCAAAGTTCCGGGGAAATAATTTTCTTTGGTTTCCATTAGAAAGTGGTTGGACTGTGTCAGGTTATGGTAACAGGCACTGGTGTATCCTTGTCTAGATTCTCAATCTGAATGCGTTCATTTCATTTAGCACAACCAGGTTTGGGTGACATTTTGGTATTAGTAGAAAGGTAATGGAACTTGTTCAGTAGATAAAACTTATTATTCTTTGATGATGGATTTTCATTGATCACCTGGATTTTAGCTTCCTGTGTCATAAATAATACCTGTGTGGTTCTGTTCTTCTGCATCTGATGTTTTTAGTGCTTCTTCCATGTTGCTTCTAATACCAGTTTTCTTTTTTATTTGTGGAATATCATGCTGGAATCATTTTGCCGCTCAGTGCTTCCTCAAGAGAAGAGTAAGTTCATAGCTTCTATTTCTCCTTACTCTTACCCATACATTTCTAGAAGCAAAATATTTATTAGCGGAATTGCTGTTTTTCTTGATGTCAGTCCAAAATAAAGCTCTGCCTTGTTGATGGCGTGACTGCATGACTTAGGAAGACTGCATTAGAATGATAAACTGATTCAAGAAGCTTTGAATTTAATTCCTATTAGCCTTTGAGCCTACTCTAAAACCCTAAAAAAGAATAGCTTTTGAGTTAAGTTTGGGATCATTTGGTGTATTTGGCTTCTTTGTGGCCAAAGCGGGCAGGGACTTTTAAGTTATAAGGGGGATATTTAGGCCAAAGGGCAGTATGCTGTTAACTTTTCTTCCTTTTATCTTAAATTAGATGGTTTCCTTGTTTAATACATAGTTGTAGGTAACTGCCGCATTCAGTGATCCGGGACAGGGGCGGATTCCGACCTGATTCTCTGATCTTACCGTCCAAGAGGTCAGGAAGAGAAGAAAGAAAGAGAAATGAATCAAAACATGAGATTGTCTAACCAATCGACTCATTGTCTTTAACTAAATCGGCTGGGCTTAGGAAAAACAACAAGGATCTTTAGTTTAATAGCACATATAATGTTGACTAGTGTATCACTTTGGCTAGTGTATCACATTTGTCTGTTTCCAATCCATGAAAGTTGACGAATCTCGTCCCTGCTCCCGTCCCACGACCCAAACCAATCCACGTTCCGTGCACATATGGTTTAATCACATAGGGGCTTTGAATTTCCTTCAACGGTTTTGGTTTTCATTTTATATGGAGTATATAGTCTGTGTTCAAGAAAACTTGTCAGTTTCTGCTTAGATTCGTCAAGAGGACAATGGAAAGGAGATGGGGATATCCCTGTTACGAAGATAAATAACTGTCAAGAGGATGGTATGGCAGAAAATTTTGTTTCGGCCAACCCCTGTCAGTTGTTCCAAAAAAACTTAAGGCTTGGTATTAGTTTTACCAAAGGAGAAAGAATTTGATTATGGAGTTAGAAGGCTCGGGAGCAGGGATTAAGCTAAAGGGTAGTTAACTAAATAGGCTATGAGTTCTGGAGCTTTGTTTAGTTTTTTTTGAGAACAACTTGTCTTGCTCTTTATAATTCTTCTGTGTTCTGTCTCTTTGTTTCTAATAAGTGTCACATACTTTTCTGGAGCAAAAGGTCATAGAAAGAATGAGCTGTTCCCTTCTCATTACACGTGGAGCTGTAGAGGGTAATTGGTCACTCCAATGAGGCTCAGGTTCATGTGTAAGAGATTCATATTGACTAGTTTCTGTTCATCTTATGTTCAGTTTCTTGGTTAAGATGGACATTTGCACTTGGGTGTAATCCTTAGTTGGAGAAGCTTGATGCATTGAACTCGTAACTGGTCCAACATTTTTTGAAGAGTCAACGTATTTTAATCATAAGTTGTTGAACAAGGTTGGAGTTTTTCCGGTCATTTCGTAAATACTACTTTGCATGTAGTTTATAGAGTAATGAAACAATTTTATCTGCTGAGGATTGTTGTCGAGTGGGAGAAAGAAAACTTTCTTTTTAGCACTAGTTTTATCTATGTAATCATTGGTTGAAGGATGCATAGGTGGCCTTATGTGAAGGATAATAGTGTCAAAGAGGATTTACTTGTGACGGTATGTAAATATATATTTCAAAGATTTGAGGGGAGTTCCCTTAGCAGGCACTAAATGAGATTGGAAAACGTGTTCACTTATTTTCTTAGATAATAAAAAAAAAATTATTAATCAAAATTTGAAAGAATGCAAAGAATGAGCATAAGGTATCCTCATAGAACAAAAAAACAAAATATCTACAAGTCACGCCAATGGTGTTGAATAACTGTAAGTGGAACACCCTTGAAGGCCCCAGCAGCCTTTAGCCCAAAGGGGTGCCAAATAAACTACTCGATCCCAAACCTAGTCAATATTCTTCCCCACATCGGCCCTCGAATTTCTCTCCAACCAAATGCACCAGAGGATAGCCATGCAAGCGCACCTCCTCAGTAACCTACCCTCCTTCCCCCTCCTCATAGCACAGAACCACAACTGTAGGAAATGGCCCACAGTAGTTGGACACACAAATGGCTCCCCACACAGCAGCCTATCCCACAAGGATCTGGCAAAGTTACACATCACAAACAAATACAAACAATTTTCCCCATCCCGACGACACAAAACGCACATGTCTGGTAGGAGAGACCAGCCGGGCCTCCGCCGTTACTCCATATCATAGGTGTTCAACTTACCGAGCACCGAAGTCCACACAAAAGCACGTACCATCAGAGGAACCTTAAGACTTCCAAATAAAAGTGGATAAAGGGAAATGTGAATACTGTGAGGGGAGGCTAAGATGATTAAAGGAAGGACTTGCAAGAGAAGACACCGGTGGTGTCCCCAGTCCAAGTCCGAGAATCGTCCCTAGGGACGAGGATAGTGGTACGAAGGACACTCAGGAGAGAAACAAGTTCCTCCATCTCACTGCATTAATTAATCGAATTTCTAACTGTTTATGTTTTTCACTTACTGTTCTATTTTTTGTTGTTTTAAATGCCACAAACTGTTAAAATGAGATATGGCTATGTGAACAGATATTTGAAAGCCTTAGAACATTTGAACTGAAACTTAGCATATTACCATACTTTATATGAATGAGATTCAGCGTCTCTGTTTTACTTGGGTAGCCCATAAGACATCCTGCTGAACACTATCAGAGTATATTCCATATGAAGAAATAATATCCTCATCAGATATATATGTATTGGTTTCTTAATGCAGGTACACCTTTCTGGAAGCTGGTCTTAAAGCAGTTTGATGATTTGCTTGTCAAGATATTGATTGCTGCTGCCCTTGTTTCATTTGTATTGGCTTTGATCAATGGAGACACTGGCTTAACTGCATTTTTGGAGCCTTCAGTAAGGAGGAGCTCTTTCATTCCAAATATATATTTTTTTACTGCAATTGTTTTTTGGAGGATGGACATTAGCGTATTTTATGAGCAATATTTTATGATTTCTTATTTTTAATTGGTTTAACCATCAAAATTGCAGGTTATTCTCATGATACTGGCTGCAAATGCAGCAGTGGGAGTGATAACAGAAACAAATGCTGAGAAAGCTATTGAGGTAATCTCGATGTATCTTATCTAATTTGGCTTTCAAAAAGGCTCTTTTTTCTCAATATCATCTTGATCTACTACTGAACCTCATGACATTTATTACGTTTTCTTCCTTATGGTTTGGGGGATCAGAATTTTATTAAATGCTTCACTTCTCTTTTTATGTTTGTCTGGGGGATCTATCCTCTTAAAGCAGCTGCATTTAATATTTTCGTTTCCTTCCCCATTGTCTCAGGAGCTACGAGCTTACCAAGCTGATGTGGCAACAGTCTTAAGAAATGGTAAAAATCGAACTGAAATGGTTATGTAGAACTCTTCTGTAATGTTTCTATGTGCTTATCGTTTATCCAAGTTGCTGCTGTCCCTTTTGAGTATGCTGGGGTCAAAATCTTTTCAACTTTTGGTGTATCTAGTGTTTTGGCTGCTCACACACATCAAACTGCTCAACAGGATGTTTCTCAATACTACCTGCCACAGATCTTGTTCCAGGAGATATTGTGGAAGTTAGTGGTATGTTGGTGCTTTTAAATGAAGATATTATTTCTTACCGGATTTATGGGTTCTCTTCTAATCTTCTTGTTTATGCAACAAATTAGTGGGGTGCAAAGTTCCGGCAGACATGAGAATGGTCGAATTGTTAAGTGACCAGCTGCGAGTTGACCAAGCAATTCTTACAGGTACATTTCTCAGTCTTTTTTATAAGTCAATATTAGATGCATGATAAGTTTATGAAGCAGCAGCAGTGGTTGGTGAGGTCGGTTAATTTAGTCATGAGTGGTTCCTTGTTGTTTATCAAATGGCACAGCATATTATCCTGTTAAGATTGATGTTCTTTTAATCTTCTTGTAAAGTAGTTTTGCTGAAGGTGCTCGTGGTTAGGTTCTATACTGTTTTCGATAAGAACATTTTATTTGTTGATTTTGTATTCTGTTTTAGATATCAATCACGAGGTCTATCAGGTTAATGCAACTGGGTAATTTGCAGTAGACAAATTTTGGACTATGATCCATTATAAACATCACGTGACAACCTTGGGACTTGTTACCGTGGTTGTTTCTCTCATGTGCTCATTCAATAATGCATGTTCTTGACAGGCTGCTAGGATCCATATCACCATGGACATGAATCACATAATCTCTCTTACCTTTTGCATGTATATATATGCTCTCTTTCTCCTCACACGGGTCATATCGTTCAAATATTTGAAAAAATTTGTTACATATTACATAGATATAAGATTATCTGCCTATCTGAATGAAAGCTGATTTCTGTTTGCTAACTGCGAAATTTCAAGGTTTTCTTATACTGGCTGAAGGAAAATAATTGTCTTCTTTAGACAACTGGCTATGTAGATTTTTCTGCGTGTAAGACATTCGTACAAAGTGGAATTGGTTAATTTTATAACACACTGCAATACTAGTACCTTCTTTGGGGTTACTTTCTGGCATAAAAATCCTTATATCCCTCATAACCACCAAAAGAAGAAAAATAAAATTGATAAAGACAGAAAGAGACATCCCTCAAGGCCACTGGCACTGGACATTTTCGTGGTCGTTAATCTAGGGCCCATGGAATTAGTCAGCAAAGCCTGGATACCCATGTTATGAAAAAAAAGAAGAGACGAAAGTAAACAAAAATGAACAGGTTGTTTGTTTACCAGTTATTAGTTGTACTGCATTTGACAGAAGTTTCTTATGCATCATTCTCTCTTGCTGTCAGGGGTAAGGTCACATATCTTGACCTCTCCTGACCTTAGCCACACTGTGGTTGGTGATGGTGTTGTAGGTATGGTCTATGGGCTATGGCCATGCCCATGCTTGTATTGTGCATATCAAGGGAGTGATTGCGATAGTCAGTACCTCATGCTGTCTTCTTTTTTCTATCCATGTCTCATATGTGTGAGTAATTTGATTCGGTTTCCTCTGTATAGTGGCTTTCCGTTTCCCACTTATCTTCTGTGTACAAGATATTTGTTACTTGTCTTTGAAATTTTCTTTTTTGTAATGTTGATATATATATGTTTTTTTGATAGGTGAGAGTTGCTCAGTCGAAAAGGAAGTTGATTCAACTTCAGCTGTAAATGCCGTGTATCAGGACAAAACAAACACCCTCTTCTCGGTAATAGTCATATTTGTTCACTTCATTGCTGCCCGACGTGGTTTTAAGTGACATCTGATCTATATTATTGGTGTAAAACAAACATCTAATTAAGTGTTTATTTTTAAATCTATTTCCCCAACAAATAGTGGCAGGGAGCATCCTTTACCATCTCCTTGTGTTTCTTATATCCATAATATCTATAGGAATGGCACATTGTTCCTGTACCCCCTCTCCCCCCTCTCTTCGTAGGAGCTTCAAATTGTGGTCCTTTTGTCTGAATACTGGACGTAAATGTCTTTCCTTTTGGATAAAGGCGAAAATATCAACAGAAAAAAATATTTGATGTTATCGAGAGAATGTGCAAGAATGGAGGAAGGCCAAGAACCAGAGATTCCTGTGAGGCTGCAATTATGTGGAATTGGTTATTCTATATAATGGGGAAGAATTGAAAATGTGTCCAGCTACCAGGCTCCTTATGTACATGGGTGACATCCCCTTGGTGTCTTTTGGAAGTGAAGTTTTTTATTATTACCTACCAAACGAAAAAGGAAAACCTAAATAGAGTGTCTGTTGACCTTGATGGAGCATCTCCAAGTGAAGTGTGTTGGTTTTGGGAGGGTAGGGTTCAGAGTTCAGACACTCCTCAAATGTACTTTTGTCACTATGACTGCATAGTTGTACTTAGAAATGAAAAGCTATCTTCTGGTACAAGCGGGTGTCACTATGCAGCAGGGATGCTGAACTGACTTTTGAGAATTGTAGTTTGGTCGTGCTGTTGTCTATTTTTGTTCTTTACTCTTTGGGTGACTGCCATTATTCTGGGATTATGTCTGGTTCCCTTGTTTAATCTTATTCAGATAAGAAAGTGATTGTTTTTTTGTATAGATAAGAATTAATCAATAATCAAGCATTACATGTCTGAGGAAAGAAGTCTTAGGGGAACAGCCATAAGAGTAAAACTTTCTAAGCACTCTAAACATCTGCACTCCTAAAGCATCTGCCCCAAACAACCACCTAAAGACTATTGTGTATTATACTTGGAGGTATATATGTAGATCATGTAGAGTGATATTAACAATATTGGTGTTGATGCTTGGCTAGCTAGACATTACACTGGACAACGAGGTGTTAATACCTACCCAGAAAGATTGCAGCTTTTATATATACATTGTGTTACAGCTTCTGGAGTAGTACATTTCTCACAACAGAAGTGATCCTGTATTGAGGTGTACAAACTGCTTGCAGTCTTTTGGGGGTTTTTGTGACATGAATAGTAAAAGGCCAAAGTAATTTTAGCACATAAAGAAGATGGCTTGGGATTTACAGAGTTATTTTCCTGGATGGAGCCTTTTGAGTAGGTTTTGCAGCTTGACCAGACTCCAGTTAATTGTTCAATCCTATTGGTGTAGATGGGCTCAGGCTTAAGTTTCTAAGGATTTTGATGGGTGGACTAAACAGAGGAAATCATATATTTTTGGTGCTGGACCAGGTTGCTCAATGTGAGGGAGGTCCTCCTGCAACTGTTTGCTCCTGGCAAACAAGGTGGTCTTTCAGCGGGGAAGTTCAGAATAATACTGTATATGATATACAATATCACAGAACTCCTAGCAATCAAATCAGGTTTGGTTGGTTCTTTCATGTCCAACCTTGGTTTCATTTTGGTTAGCCACTATGAACAAACTTCTAAGATAGGAATTAAGATGAAAAGTTTCAATTCTTGAAGAGATGCTGGTTTTGCTTTCTGTCAATCTCTTGTGTTTGATAGTTTGAGCCTGATATGTGGCTCTAAATAGACTGGGCAATCCCGTGTTTAAAGCAGCTGCTTATTGCCTCCTGTGTTAATCACATCTGTGGGCAGCTCAGACAACAACAACAATAACAGCGATGACCCAGAAAGGATGCTGAGAGCAGGGTCTAAAGAGGTCAGGATGTGTGCAGCCTTAACCCTAACTAGTAGAGATGTTCCTTAGATCTGGGAAGCTCAACATGATGTGAATTTTTGGGTCATAATTGTTCATTAATATATATTTTTTGTCTTCTCTGAAAATAGTTATCTTCAAGTTTATCACTGGAAGTTTGAAAGTTAGGCTGGCCTCGTTAAAGTCTCGTAAGTAGTAACTGAAAATGCCAGTTATTTTGGGTAACAATAATGGATAGGAGAGTATGCCTCCTTCCAGACTCCGACATATGTCTCATCGACATTATTCTTTTTTTTTTGGTTTTTTATCTTCCCCTAGAATAGGAAAATATAAAAAAGGAAAAAGAAAAAATGAAAAAGGATGAGAACTGATAACAAATTTTGCTGAACTTTGTTTTGTTTTTTTTTTCTTTTCTTTTCTTTTTTTTTCTGGCAGCCATGCTCTTTTGTTTTCTTATCTTTTATGCCATTTGTTAGGGCACAGTTGTAGTGGCTGGTCGAGGCAGAGCGATTGTGATTGGAGTTGGTTCTAATACTGCTATGGGCAGCATACGGGATTCAATGTTGAGGACAGATGATGTAAGTCTTCATGTGCATATGTCTTATCTTTTGTTGGATCTCATCTTATCTCTAGTATAGTAGTATTGTACTTCTCCTGTTTCTGATTGAAAATAAATACTTCGTTCATAATAGAATTACAACAACGGACCAAAGTGATTTTTTGTGCTCTCCATTTTTGCAGGAAGCAACTCCGTTGAAAAAGAAGTTGGACGAGTTTGGTACATTCTTGGCAAAGGTATCACTTTCTGTCGTCAAATTCCGCTGCCTTCAAGTTCATGAACTCTTACCCTGTGTGTGTGTGTGTGTGTAAGGACCATATTAAGCTGATATTATATATAAACTGGTTTATATTACTAATAAGCTAAAACCTTGAACATATGAAAACCAGTATTCAATTCTAGTGGCAAGATATATTAAGATTATTCCCCCAAATACACCGAGCAATAAATTTGAGTAGCGCAATGTTACAAGAAGTAAATATTTCTCAGCAAATAGTAGACACGATTCTTTGAAATTAAAAAATGACAACTTAAAAGAGACAAAAGAAAGTGGGGGATGTGTGCTGGTAAGTGGGTCATAGACTCATAGCTTTATGATCCTTATTAAAGAGTGTTTTGTTTCTGATTAGATTATGTAATAATACAGTAAAACCTGAACAAGCAAAGGTACTCCTACATATTACATAAGAATGGTAGCTTTGTCCTGTTATGTATAACATGCGCATTAGGAGGCCGTAATGCTTTCAGTGTATGATATATAACATCTTCACTTTTATTCCTACAACCTTTCAATTTTTTAAAGCTGATTTCCTTTACAATTTTCATTTCAAGTATAGACTGAAAGTATCAATCTTGGTCCATTCTTCCTTGGAATAGGATTTTGAATTGCATTCTGATGTTGAGGAATAGGTTTCGGGGGGGGGGGGGGGGGGAAGAGGTGTAAGCAACGTAATACTGTTATTTTGCCCATTTCAGTTTTATTGCGCTCTACAATTTTGATGAATATTCTGTGCTGTTAGGTAATAGCAGGTATATGTGTGCTGGTATGGGTTGTAAATATTGGTCACTTCCGTGATCCTTCTCATGGTGGCTTCCTACAAGGTGCTATTCACTATTTTAAGGTAATTAATCATGGTTGAGGTTATACCCCCTATCTTCATGCTGTTATTTGTTTCTGCTGATTTTATATGTGGAACTTCTACTCTCTGCTTTCTCATGTTTAACTTTGTTCTATCGTCGTTAATTTGGCGCAATCAAGGGTGACCTGATCTGAAAGGTTTTTGTTCTCTAAACTAATTAACCCCCCTCCACTTCCACACTAATTTTAGGATAAGTAGGTCCCTTTTAAATTGCTTGTGCAACACTCCTCAGTTGCTGCCGTCTTTTTTATTTACATAATGCTCCTATCTGCTCGATTCCATGTTACTCAGAGTCTTTGACGTGGTTTGGAGTGTCTCATTCAACATGGTTATAGAAGTGTTATAGCCATTTCAAAGATTTTGCATTTCTTTTTGTGTCCAATCTGAATTGGAAACCCTAGCATAGACGTTTACAAAAAAGGGTGAGGTTTTACAACTAAGGTCATTTATTTACTTTCCGGATTTTCAAGGCGTTTATCTTCTCTTCTACTGCATGTAGCGTTATCTTCTGTTTCACAGACAAAGTTTGAAAGTGTACATTGTGACGCCTATGGAACTTGCTTATCCGTGTGAAGAAAATGAGGAAAGAAAAGATTGTATTTAGTGGTTATTGTGAGAATTTGAAAACATTATTGCAGAAGTGTTCACAACGGAAAGTTTATAACTGCTGTTAAGCATTGTTATTTTGTCTTATGTCTTTTTCTGTAATCCCCATTGTTTCCTTGTTAGCCTAGATTATTCTCTTCAACCTAGAATTTTCTGAGTGAGCCCCTTCTTTCACCTGCCTAGATTGCAGTTGCTCTTGCTGTTGCAGCCATTCCTGAAGGCCTTCCTGCTGTTGTTACAACGTGAGTGCTTGATAGTAAATAAATTTTCATTTTTGTTCAGTTGTTATCAGTATGACAATAGATTTGGCTTCCTGCTCTTTACAAGTTTCCTTTCACTTTGAAGGTGTTTGGCTCTTGGAACGAAAAGAATGGCCAGGTTAAATGCGATAGTAAGGTCATTGCCATCAGTGGAGACACTAGGCTGCACAACTGTGATTTGCAGTGACAAGACTGGTACTTTGACTACGAATATGATGTCTGTCGCAAAGGTAGCTTTTAACACTACTGGCTACATTAAGTAGAATTTTTACTCATGATATCTTTGAAGTTCTTAAAAACACAAAGATCTGAAAGAACAAAGAAATATATAGGTCTTACTGTAGGCCCTACTTTAACCATGATTGTTTGGGTAACAAGCAAAATTAACGAATTTGAAATGAAATAAAACTACACTTAAAAAAAATTAAAAACACCATCTTAAAGCATCAAATCAATATGTGTTTTTGATGTATATTTCCACTGGATAATTTTGGGATTACGTAAAAGATTATTTTCCCGTAGGTGAGAATAGTTCTTTGATATCTAGTGAAGGCATCGCTAATTATTTCTGACATGAAGTTGGTGCTTCTGCATGAGATCTTTCATCTTGTGTTGTTAGCTGGGGACTGAACAATATTTACTTTCCTTTTCACTTTGGATATGTCTGTTTTGAGTCACCTTACATGAAACAATGTTGGTGTAGGTGAGTAGAAGGTAGTGGTTTTGCGCTTGCCGTGTGCTGATGACACTACTTTGTGCCTCTTGGATGATGCAATCAACTTCTAGAATGTGCTTACAATTCTAACAATGCCTATGTGAATTTCATTGTTAATGCCTTTCTATTCGTGCCTTACAGATATGTGTGCTGCATTCAGCCCACCATAATCCTGTTACCACAGAATATGGCGTCAGTGGGACAACATATGCCCCAGAAGGAGTTCTCTTTGATAATGAGGGGATGCAGGTAGCAGTTTTTTTTTTTCTCAATTCTGCTAACTTCTAGGCGGAACCTTATTCCAGATGCTTAGGTACAGCTACTCTATTCCAAATGCACTTGGCTGGCTTGAGTCTCATGTATTTGTACCCATCTGCCACTCGATATCTCCTTTGCTGATGTCTCCACATACAGTCAGGGAACAGTTACCTCATCTCAAACAGAATTTTCATATACCAACTGCAGTCAGTTTGGTATGTTGACCTGCCAAAATGTTTTACCTTTCATCCACCTAACAAACCCAGAGATGATCCTCTTTATAAGCTAAAGCCAACATGAGTTTAGCCACAGCAGCTTGAAAGCAATTAGTTTACTTTACTCATGTAGTTATGGAGATTTTATTTTATAAAACGAAGTGAACAATTTGCTTACTTTCGAATTCTTTGTGGTTGAAGTTGTGCTCGCTTGGACGCTTTAAAAGAAAGCTTTGAATCTCTCAGTACTGTTCTTTTCAGACATAAGCTTTTGAACATCCGAGGCTCTCTTCTGTACAATCAGTTATCTTTCAGTTTAGAAAATTAAAAAATTCACAATACAATATTTGACTGTATGAGATGACTTGCAGTTCTTTCTTCTCTAACATGTGTGTCACTTGTGATTGGATTGCAGCTTGACTTGCCTGCCCAGCAGCCTTGTCTTCTTCACATAGCCATGTGTTCAGCCCTGTGTAACGAGTCTTCGTTGCAGTACAATCCAGACAAGGGAGCCTATGGAAAGATTGGGGAGTCAACAGAAGTAGCACTCCGTGTGTTAGCAGAAAAGGTTGTAAATTACAGCCTCTTCATGCACTTGTTCAACCATCTATTTTGTGATTTTTGCAAATTTATTGCCTCTGCAGCATCTGTTGATATGAGATCTCTGATTAAATGTTTGATATCAGATTGGAATTCCTGGCTTTGATTCTATGCCATCTGCTCTGGAAATGCTCAGCAAGCTTGACCGTGCTTCTTATTGTAATCGGTATTGGGAGAATCAATTCAAAAAGGTTTGCTTATGTATATTTAGTTGATTTTATTCCTTCATTCTGCTCTGACTGGTTCATTTGTTTCTGCTTGATTAAACCGTGGTATTCTTAGTGGTCCGTTGTAGGGGGTTGTTATATATTTTGTACAGTTTCTGTTTACTTCCTCAGTTACTCATGAGTTTTTCTACAGAACAAAAATAGTTATGTAATTTATCAGCTAATTACATACTCTTTTGAGCTAGAAAGAAAAATAGTTCATGGTAAACTGTCATCCATGTGAAGCAAAAGGTCCTCTTTATTCGAACGTTAATTCCAAAACATCGTCCCAGTGTCTCCGAAGTGGCTCCTGGCCTCCCTTGCACAAGGAGGTTGTTTCCAGTTGGCCCTTGATTTGAAGTGCGACGACCATGGCCAAAATCACGATTAATAAGAAGTGCGGATAGTTCGATGAGGCATATTGATTTGTTCCATTATATTCCAAAGTCACAGAGTAGTGAGTCTTTTGGTTCCTTTAGGAAAGGACAAGTGCTAAGAATTATTTTTTTCTGATCAACTCTCTATGGGACATTATCCATTGGCCCAATATAAGGAGAAAAGCTGATTGGGTGAGCCATAGGAAACCCCTGAATTGAGAGTATCCAATAAAAAATGGACATTGTATCCTTTCTTCTTGAAACTTGCATGTGGTATCCCTGAAGTTTTAACAAATGTATTGTTTTGACTTCTGTTTTAACAAACCCATAACATTGTTAACTGTATGACCTTCTTTAGATGACATTTTTTTTTATCAGTGACTGGGAAAATTACAACGTAGGAGGACAAGGAGTCCCCAAAAGAAACTAGAACAACTCAAAAAATATCTCGCCAAGGGAAGGGTCTGGAAAGGTCATGATGTACGCAGCCTTACCCCCTAGCTAGTCTCTTAGTAAAGAGGTCATTTCTGATTAGACCTTGCAAATGGGTCAGGTCACATCTGGGCCATCTGGCTGGGTCAGCCAATATCGATTTCGGGATGGGGCAGATTTTGTCTCACAAATTTGGGGTTTGGGTCATTAGCCTCGCCTGTCAGGCAAGATTTTGCCAACTCTAATTCCAATAAACCCACGAATACAGTTCTGAATGTTTGAAGAATTTTGATGACATTTCGCTGAAAGAGATGATGAGTAAAAATGAGATGAGTACATGAATGAATGGATAAAATTAGATAGATAATTTAATAAATCATGTGATGGATTGGCGAATGTAGGAACTCGAAAAGGACAAAGATACCTAAATATAAAATGCAAATGTCACGAGTTAATACACCTAGAAAATGTAACAGATCCCTCTAAATAGGATCCTCTACATGTATCCTACTATGCCAAAGTATCCTATTAAGGGTCAGGTCCTTTGTAAACTCTAGAAGTGATAAATCATGCCTTACAGTCCCAGAGTATAATTCTTTGGAAAGAAATAAACTGCTAATTACAAACACACCAATGACGTTCAATGTCAGTAACGGATACTCCCTTAAGCCCCAACCTTTTTAGCCCCTAAAGAAGCCAAATATGCTGTTTGCTCCCAAACGCTGCAATTTTCTCCAGTTTCTGCTCATATTGTTCAATTGTTGACCCAGATCCTCTCCAGAACTCAGTTTCAGAATTGCCAAATACCATCTGAATTGGAAGGAACAGTATGTGTATGTACTTTCATTAGGTTGGCGTTAGCCTCAAGTCCCAACTTATTTCGCATATTTTGGTGAACCCAAAGTGTGCTCGAGTGATTTGGCGGTCTATCCTTCAGCCTGAGTTAAATTTAGGGAGCTCTAAGGAAGGGATGATTTTATAAAAACATGCTACTTTGGCTGAACTGTGTGTATCTTTTTTTAGATAAGAGAAAAGTTTTATTAATCAAATAGTGAAAGAATACAAAATGGAGGATAAGGTATCCTCAAAGAACAAAAATAGAGTATCTACAAATCACGCCAATGGCGTTGAATGACCGTCAATGACACCCCCTTGAAGGCACCAGCCGCCTTCGCCCAAAGGGATGCCAAATAGACTATATGTTCCCAAACTAAATCGATACTCTTCCCCGCATCAGAGAAGATCCTCGAGTTCCTCTCTAACCAAGTGCACCAAAGGATAGCTACACAGGCACACCGCCACAACATCCTACCCTCCTTCCCCCTCCGCATAGCAGAGAAACGCATCTGTAGGAATTGCCCCACAGTAGCAGGGCACACAAAAGGCTCCCCCCACAACAACCTATCCCACAAGGCCCTCGCAAAATTACACATAACAAACAAGTGCAAACAACTCTCTCCATCTTGTCGACACATCACACACATGCTGGGAAGAAGACACATATGCGGCCTCCGCCGTTGCACCATATCACTAGTGTTCACCTTACCAAGCACCAAAGTCCACACAAAAGCACGGGCCTTCAGAGGAGCCTTGGACTTCCAAATATAAGAGGAAAGGGGAAAATGTGGAAACTGTGACGGAAGGCTAAGATGATGGAGGAAGGACTTGGAAGAGAAAACCCCAGAGGAGTCCCTGATCCAAGCCCGAGAATCGTCCCTAGGGGCGAGAAGCCTAGTGTGGAGGACACCCAGGAGGGAAACGAGTTCCTCCATCTCTATATCACGTGGTGGTCGTCGAAGGTGTAAGTCCCAGGAACCACCAACCGCTGAGTAAAAATCAGCCACAGGCGCCCCGTGAAGAGTGGACAAACGAAAAACCCGCGGATATGTAGAAGAGAAAGGATTTTCACCATTCCACACATCCTCCCAGAACCGAACCCGTTGACCATTACCCACATTATACCTGACCAGTGGAAAGAATAAAGACGATACCTGGGAAACGAACTTCCAAGGGCAAGCATGGGAGACAGTGGAGCTGGCTTGCGCGTCCCACCCATTATGCTGAAGGCCGTACTTGCTTCTGATAACTCGGTGCCATAGGGAGTCAGATTCTAGGGGAAAACGCCATAACCACTTACCCACTAGCGAAATGTTCTTGGACACCAACCTACCAAAACCCAAGCCCCCCTCAGTTTTCGGCCGACACACATGGTCCCAACTGACCAAATGGTCTCTCTTACCCTCACCAGCCCCCGACCAAAGAAAGTCCCTCATCATCCTCTCAATCCTGTTAGCTACACTAACAGGAATTTTAAAAAGGGAAAGGTAGTAAAGAGGGATGCTAGCTAGGCAGGACTGTAAAATAGTAATCCTCCCCCCCAAAGAGAAATACACCCCTTTCCAACCGTCTAGACGCTTAGCCACTCTAGACACCACCGGTTCCCAAAAGGAAACCGATCTGGGATTACCCCCAGGGACACCCCCAAATAAGTAAGCGGCCACTGCTGAACCTGACAACCCACTAAACCAGCCAGGGAGTTCAGAACATCCTCCCCCACGTTGACCCCCGCCAAACTACACATAGACAGATTAATCCTCATCCCCGACACAACCTCAAAGACTTGTAAGAGCGTAAGTACCCTCTTAAAGCCTTCGGCTTCCGCCGACGGGAAAAGGATCGTATCATCGGCAAACTGCAAGTGGGAAACACAAACCCTTTCCCGGCCCACCCGAAATCCCTCAACAAGCCCCCGCTCCACTCCCCTATCCAACATTCGGCCAAGAACATCAACGACAAGGGTGAATAGAAAAGGGGAAATGGGATCCCCCTGGCGCAAACCACGCGACGAAGTAAACCAGTCACGCGCCGCCCCATTAACAAGGACAGAGAAACTGGCGTTGGACAGGCAACCCCTTATCCAATTCCGCCAACACCCCCGAAGCCCTTCCTATCTAAAACGCGATCCAAAAAACCCCAACTAACTCGATCATAAGCTTTCTCAAAGTCCAGCTTAAACACAATCCCAGAATGGTTATTCCGACGAGCATCATCAACCACCTCGTTAGCTACCAATGCTGCATCAATGATCTGGCGCCCCCCCACAAAAGCGCTTTGAGCAGCCGAGATAGTCCCAGTCAAAACCGTCCCAAGTCTAATAGACAGGACCTTAGTTAAAATCTATATAGACGCTGGTGACTAAACTAATAGGCCTAAAATCCCTCACCTTAATCGACCGATCCTTCTTAGGGACGAGGGTGATAAAGTTAGAGTTCATACTCTTCCCAATCACCCCTGTGGCATGAAACTCAGTAAAAACCTCAAGCAGATCCTCCTTGATGACCTCCCAGCAATCCTGGTAATAAGCCATAGTGAATCCATCCGGCCCTGGGGCTTTCTCGCGATCCATCCTAAACACCGCTGCCCGTATCTCCTCTAACTCAAAAGGGCGCTCAAGCCAGTCCCGAAGCAATGGCGTAATAGGGGACCACTCAACTCCCTCCAACATCGGTCTATCAACCACTTCTTCCTCAAAAAGACCCTTGTGGAAACCTGTAATCTCGTCACTAATCCTACCCACATCAGTCACACGCTCACCATCATCTGTCTCCAACTCCCGAACAAAACTCCTCCTCCGCCTCCCATTAACCACTTTAAAGAATAACCTAGAACTCACATCCCCCTCCTTCGCCCATCTCCCCTTCATCTTCTGACGTTGACTCTGCCTTTCCCTTAGCAAAACCTCCTCTAGACTATTCTTCAAATCCACACTCTTCCTCAGCAACCCCTCATCATGGCCCTCCTCGCTCAAAGTCCGATCCGTCACCAAAATCTCCTTAAGGATCTCCCCTTTTCGCACCCGAACATCTCCAAAAGTCTCCTTATTCCAGACTTTCAAACGTTCCTTAACAAACCTCAACCTCCTCATGAAACAGTGCCCCCTCCAGCCCTCCACCTCACACTCCGCCCACCAATCCCAAATTTTAACCCCAAACTCCGCGTGGGAGCACCACATATTCTCAAAGCGGAAAGGGGTCGAGCCCCACTGAATGGGAGCAGAATGTAAGACAAGAGGAAAATGATCAAAACACGAACGGGGTAGGATCTCCTGTACCAAAGATGGAAACTCATCCTCAAAATCATTCGTAACAAGGAACCTATCAATCCGAGAGGCTACATCCCGCCTCCCGCTCACACCCCAAGTAAACTGAGCATTATCTAGAGGGAAATCGCGGAGGGCGGACTCCCTGATAAAGGAATCAAACTCAATCATACCCCCAGTCAACCCTCTACCACGCCGTTCCCCCGCATGACGGAACTGTGTGTATCTTGTTGGGGATGAAAGGTGGAAATCTTCACTAACCAGATGCTCCCAGAGGATTTGAGCTGGGCTAAAGTTTTTTTTTTTTTTTTTTGCCTTGCTGTTGTTCTATTATAATTTTATATTCAGGGCTTTGTTGTCAATTGTTTAGTGTCACCGAATGTGTTGCTTTAACAGCTTGTTTTGCTTTTTTTCTTCATTTGAATCTCTTCTATGATAGATGATGTAAATATAAATGTATGTCGTGGAAATTTAGTAGAAGCCTGGGTTCCTGTTATGAACACTTGTTTATGAAATGTCTTGCAGGTCTCAACACTAGAGTTTTCTCGTGATCGCAAGATGATGAGTGTACTTTGCAACCGTAAACAGTCCGCAACTATGTTCTCTAAAGGTGCCCCTGAGAGCATAATTTCTAGATGCACAAGTATTCTCTGCAATGATGATGGTTCCATCATTCCACTGACCACTGACATTAGAGCTGAGTTGGAGGCAATGTTTAACAGGTTGGTCTTTTTCTCACAGATTACTTACGTGCTTTTGTTGTTGAGTGGCTTTCTGTAATGATTGCTCTTTTCATGTTGCTACAATGCCTGAAAAGTGATAATAGCAAGGACTGCGCTTTCAGAAAAGCAATGTAATTTCATTTTATGGTTTTACTTGTGAACCTGAGTGAGCAACAATGTTTCCTCATTAGAAGGAAACAAGGAGAATACCTCCGTTTATTTGGATGTCCATTAGGGGTATTCGCCTAAAAGTCTTCTTCTTTGGCCAGGCCAACAGGGAAGCTAAATAAATCATCCTTTACCTGAAGGTAGTACACTGGTTGAGATTGTTGTGAGAATTTACAAGCATACCTCTCTATCCAAATGCACTAGAAGACAATAGAATAAGCTTCACACCAATCCTTCTCTCTATCCCTACCAAAGCCCACATGAGGAACTTGCATATGATTCGTCACAGACCTATGAATTACTTTGGTCCAAAGTATGCTTACTTTGCTGGGCTCATAGTTAGACAATGAGACTTCTCTACACTAGTTATTGGAGTGTGAGCCTATGAGGTGGTATGCTATCTTAGATGTAAGTTGTTTGGTGTGTATGGAGAGGGGTGGGTAATTTTTTTATTTTATTTTAAAGCATGGTAATCCAAACTTTGCTTGACTAATCCCTTCGGCCGTGAAGTTAACGACAAGGACAACCTCCAGTACCTCTCAGGGGGCTCGAACTTGGGACCTCTGAAATAGGTCTGAGCTACCCCTGCAGAGTTGGGGTAACTCTATGTACTGTTGTGGAGTTTCTACGGATTTATTTTTGTGGGATTTGAGAGAATGAAGGAGAAGAAATTGCTTTGGCTTAATGCTCCATTGGCATCATTGTGGTGTGTTTGACTAGAGAGAAATACAAGAGTTTCTTCCTTCACTTTGGGCTAAGGTAGCAATGGCTGTCAGTAGTTTCTATTCTTTAGGTCCAAAGGAATTGGCTAATTTGAATTAGACTCCCCTCCCTCAGGCCGCTAGAGGATACTATGTCGTCTTTTCGGTAATTCTATTCATAGGGGTGGATGGGGGGGGGAGGGGGTTGTAAACGATAACGCTGAAATGAATTGCTACAGCAAGTATGTATAGCAAAATAGCAACTTGGCTGTCCCATCCATTCTGTAAAAGGCCATTCTTACTATAATGACTGTGCGACAACGCACTTAGTTCTAAAGGGAAATCCATGAGAGAGAAAGGGAAGCATAGTTAGACACCCTGCAATTGAAACCTGAGCCTTTCTCTTCTCTTGCTGTATTCATCAAGTATCATCATTAACATTAACATTACCCCAGTGCCTTCAAAGAGGCTCCTGCCTAGGCAGGGTAAAAGGGGGGGGGGGGGGGGGGGTCGGTTGTACGCAACCTTACCCCTATGAGAGCAGAGCCTCACAGAGAGGTTGTTTCCGTTTGACCCGAGATCCAAAGTGCTGATAGTTTTATGAGCCATTTTGCTTTAGTCCATTATATTCCGAAGCCAGAAGGTACTAAAGCTTTTGGCTCCACTGGAAATGGTGGACATCAAACAAAATAAATTAATGTGCAAACCAGAGAAAAGGAAAAACTTCTCATCTGTCTTTCTTGTTAAGTGGCCATACTAAAAAAAGAGCTTGAGCAACATGAGAAAGTAGAGTTGAAAAATGAAAGACAAGTTTGGACTAAAGTAACTCTACCAGTCTACCCCCTACGGCCCCTAGAGAAAGAAGCTCTTTCCCAACCATTTTGTCTTAGAGACACAAGAGTTACAGATCTGGACTTGCAATTAGGTTAAGAGGCCAACATTGCTATATCTTGCACCTTGGTAGAGAAACAAAACTGCCCAAGGTGGGATGAGTCATATTAATGCCCGCTAGGCTACACCTTGAAATGTTAAAAAAAAAATCTTTGGACAAATGCCATTTAAGTGCTCTGAGGTTTGGTGTAATATTACTTTGGTGAAATCATTTTGAGTATTCCCACCTAGTATCCATCAACTTTTGGAAGTACTTTCATTTCAGGTCGTGGCATAACATTGTTAACATTTCCATAATTAGAAAGCCGAAAATGATGGGTTTTAATGTTAAAAGCAGTAAGTTTCAGAATTCAAGCCAAATTAGTTTGGTTTGTCCAATTATTTTGTTCAAAGTTCCATATATCAATCAATACAGCCATTTAAATGGGAAGTTTAATTGCTGGAACCGAGATCTTTTTGTGTCAACTGTCAAATGATAGTAGTTTCAGTTGTTGTACCAAAGAGTTAACTAACTTTACACTTTAGGCAGAAATGCTAACGTCATTAGTTAAGGGCATTTTGCTGACACTATTTACAAAAGTTGGTGGCACCTAATGGAGGAACTGAGGAATTTTTAAAACACGTATAGATCAGCATTACCCCAGTGCTTCCAAAGGGTCTCCTGCCTAGGTGGGGCAAGGGTGGGGTTGGATTGGTTGGATACTTGGATGTTGGATGTAAACACCTTGAAAATATATGCCAAACCTCAAAGCACCCAAATGGAGGTTCCCTTTTCCTTGAAACAAGCTTGCTGTACATGGAAGCTTCTCTTTCAGAGCTTTGGGAAATTTACCCATAATACATATCCACAGAAATTCTCAAAGCATTTGCAACACCAATACAATCTATTTCTGCTTCCTGTTCTACTATCAGATCAGAGATAAACATATACTTCATTATCAGTTTTGCAGGGAAAGAAACTTTGAGATGCCTTGCTTTGGCTTTTAAACGGCTACCTATTGGTCAACATCTCCTCTCTTTTGATGATGAAAAAGATCTTACATTTATTGGGTTGGTATGCTTTTGTAATTTTATCTTGCGTTATGTTTGTTCTCTGTCGATTACCAATTATCCTCCATTTCTGAAGTGTTATATATCGTCAATGAGCATCATGGTATCTTTAAAAAACCTATGTCAAACAAATCAATATTTTAACCGGATCCACTGAATAGCTTATGAGTGTAGCATGACTATGCATTCACTTCATCGAGAATGATTTGTTTCAGTTTCATTTCTCTGTTCTTCTAACACTTATATACTGATCTTCTAGCTCAGTTCTTGTGTTTTTAAGATGGAGATCATTTGTGTTGCATAGAACCTGATATTAACCCTCAAAGAGGGCAAGGACTCTTCTGGTACATTGAAAATCTACTAGCTCATCTATTACTTATATTATATAATTGTTAGATTTTGTATTGCTTACAAAAGTGAAATTATATAACAGACACTGAATAGGAGTTCTCAGGAACATTCAGTATTTTTAAGTATCTGTAATAATGTATTTTGCAAGTCAAACGAAGATAAGATATAACTCGATATTCCAAATATATGCCTCGATGGTAAACATATCGAGAATCCACCATCAGAAATTCAGGCCCAAGTTATTTCACATATCTTAATCACTCCAGCGTCCATGTTAGAATTGTTAGGTGATTGAAATAAATGAAGCCCAGCTATGTTTTCTTTCGTTTACTCTTAACTGTTTCTTATTCCCTCCATAACACTTTCTAATCTCTACGGGTGTTCCGCAATTTTTAAGATGGTTGTTGCATGTCTAGTGGGAGGATTTGTATACATCGTTTATAGAGTTCCACATGTCTTTAAAGCATGTTTGTATTATTCAAGTGCATAGATTGTCCATTCACTTTTGTGCATCTTGTGGGTAGGTGGGGATGCTTGATCCGCCAAGAGAGGAAGTACGAGATGCCATAATGTCATGCATGACTGCAGGAATACGTGTTATAGTTGTAACTGGCGACAACAAGGTACTCCACTAATTTTTTTGTTTTTGTTGTAGCAAAAGGAGAAGGCCCAACTGAGAATGTGGGGGTCTTTGGGGGGAAAAGGAATATTGGTAAATGGTACTGGTCGCCTGTTTGGCTATTCATTTGAGTATCAATCACAGGCAACTGCAGAATCATTATGTCGCAAGATGGGTGCTTTTGATCACCTTGGAGACTTTGTTGGACACTCGTTTACAGCAACTGAATTTGATGAACTTCCAGCATTGCAGAGGACATTGGCATTGCAACGCATGGCTCTCTTTACAAGGTACAGAGGATTTATTTTCTGTGCATTGAAAAGAGTCGGTTAAAGTATTGTGGAGCGATCTCTGTGGATTTGCCTGCCTGAAAAATGGAATTAATGAATAAGAAAAATCAATGCCTGATTTTCATGGCACACCATCTTGTGCTGCCTAAATTGTTTAGGTATGTTTACAACCACACTTTGAAGTCTAATGCTTTCTTTATTTCAACTCTTACCTGAATTTGTTAGGGTTGAGCCATCTCACAAAAGAATGCTGGTTGAAGCGTTACAGAACCAGAATGAAGTGGTAAAAGTTTTTGCATTGTTTCTTCTTTCATTCACTGGTTTCATTTTGTGATTTCCGATTCAATTGTGCAATGTCAACATGACCACTACGTTTGATAGCTTTTAGATGTAGCAAATTGTGTGATATAAAAACTGTAAAACTTGGAATATAATGTGTGAAAGCTTGTAATTTACCCTTGTTTGGTCACTGTGACGAAGGTGAGGTAAAGTCAGAGAGTTTGTGGTAGTCAATCATTTTGATTGCCAATTTTAGATAACTTAGTGCAAAAATAGATCTAAAACTGCTTCCCTTGCTTTGCTTCCCTGACTCCCTCCCAAAAAAGTAACATGTGACTACAAAGTTTCTTTGCTGCTTTCTTTACTTGTATGGATACTAATTTGCTGTTCTTCTGAATTTTTTTGGATTTGCATAATAACTTTGTTGTAACTTATTTTCATTAAGGTTGCAATGACTGGTGATGGAGTAAATGACGCACCGGCATTGAAAAAAGCAAACATTGGAATTGCTATGGGATCGGGAACAGCTGTTGCCAAGGTATACAAAACTCTCCCTTGTGTCACTATTCTTCCCTATAGTGCATCAATTAAGCATACACTTAGTTTATCATGAACTTGGTCACTAAGTTTTCGGTGTGGTCATAGTGGCCAATTAAGTAAGTACCGTCACTTTAGCTCTCTTCTGTATTGTATGTTCTGAATTCTCAATTTGGACTCTTCTTTAGGTGGATATTAGTGTAATCGGCTTCTGCAGTTACTCAGTTAGTCTAAGTTCTTTTGATCTTTGCAAATGCCTATGTTCTTGTTTCTGTTCATTTTCTGGGAAATCATCTATCTAAATCTTGACCCCTTTATTTCCATTCCAGAGTGCTTCAGACATGGTTTTGTCTAATTCTAAAGTTCTTTTGATCTTTGCAATTGCCTGTGTTGTTTTTCTGTTCAATTTCTGGAAATCATCTTGTCTGATTTTTTACCCTAATTTCTCATTCCAGAGTGCTTCAGATATGGTTTTGGCTGATGACAATTTTGCCACCATTGTTGCAGTACGCGTCCTTCTTAATCTTTTTTATATTGCATCTGCTCCAATTTATGACAACTCTCCACCATTTGTTGTAGAATTATTGTGATCAACTGATTATCTATGCTGACTCTGAGCAGGCTGTTGCAGAGGGGAGGGCTATATATAATAACACTAAGCAGTTCATTAGATACATGATCTCTTCAAATATCGGTGAAGTGGTTTGCATATTTGTGGCAGCAGTACTTGGCATCCCTGACACTCTTGTGCCTGTGAGTCTTCAGATTATAAACACCCAATGTTTTTCGGTTGATAATTTTTAGAAGGGTTTAAGTCCTGAAAGCTTAGTAGTTTGATTTTGAATATAGATTTGATCATTCTCATGTGAGATATATAAGACTTAAGAAGAGTAGAAAGTCACTTAAGGTTTCTTTTGCCACTATTTTGTGTGAAAGCTATTCAGCAACAGAATTTCAGAGTTTTCCTTTGTGGAATAGTGTTGTTTCCTGGCTTCTTTGTGCTTAGTATTGCCAATGCTTTACAAATTGTCAGCCATACTGAAATGTAGTGGGGTACATAGCTTTATCAAATATTTAATGGATTTTTATTGATTATAGGACTCTTGTTCTCTTTTCATCTCTTTGTAAGTTTTGTTCAGTAAATTCTAAATTTCTTTGGTGTTGAAAAAGAAAGGCTAGAAAAATGTTAGTCTGAAAAGAGAGAACTTGAGTACAGTACACTGTAAATTACTTACAATCACTTCTTCCCAGTCTGTATCCCCCAGGGCCAGCTTTGCTGAAGTTAACTCTGTAATATGCAAATTATGAAAGGGGTATCAATGTCCTTGCAACAAATTTCAATTAACACAATCAGCTCTTTTAAATCTCAGGTTCAGCTGCTCTGGGTTAATTTGGTTACTGATGGATTACCTGCTACCGCTATTGGCTTCAATAAACAAGATTCCGATGTTATGAAGACTAAACCGAGGAAGGTTATGACCGTATTCTTCTGCTGTTGTTTCTCTATGAAATATCCTGCCTAACATGAGACATCTTGTTTGCTATTGTGTTATTTTAGTAGTTGCCAAAGTGGAGGACAATTTTCTGATCACAAACTTTACAAGTGTTTTTTTGCTGCTGCTTCTTGTTTTTATCGGGATGATCAAGTGATTAACCTAATCACCTGCATGGTGCATGCCATGCCAAATATTTCAAATTATTCTCAATGAAATTACGCTAATTCTGTTTTGAGGGAGTATCTACCAGTAGCCGAGGGGTTCTGAATCCATCGTTTGATGTGCCAATTAAATTTTTAGTAAGCCGGAAATATCAGTCACATTCCATAGATTGGTGTGGGGCTCCCGGGTCTCGCTTATTATTCAGGATAAGGACCAATGTAAGCGGTAAAGAAAATATTGTAATTGTGGTTAAAATATACATGGGCTAGAAGAAACCGCTAGTATATGCCATGCTTGTGAGAAGCTGAAATTATAAATTATGTATAGTGTCATGAAGCCTGGTAATACTATGCTCATGGAGGAGCACAGATAGTAAAATATGTGAATATTTACTTTTGTTATGTTGCAGAAGCATGTATACGAGATTATTGCTGCTCCGAAATTTTTGTTCTATATAACCTGAATCTGAAGAGACCAACTCAACCCAATTAATTGCCCCCTGTATGTTAACAGGGTTTTATTTTGTTCATCTCTTGAAGATGCACACAGGTGTAGTGTGCTGTGTTTTGACTTGAACCGAAAATAACAAATTCCTTACTTAGATCTTTACATCTTTTAATCGGTGAAAGCCCAATACCGATTGATGCTAAAACAACGTAGACAAATTGATTGGGCATAGTCCATTCTTGCCCCTCCCTACATTATTCCATGAAGTTGATATACATGTATTTCAACTTGCAGGTTGGGGAAGCAGTTGTCTCTGGCTGGTTGTTTTTCCGTTATGTAGTGATTGGAGGTAATTTATCTTGCCTAACTAATGAATAATAATAGCAGCTCCTGTAGATGCTCCTGTTTTAGATACTGATAATGGCCAGACTGCTCAAGATAACTGAGGGATTTTAAGTTTCATTGTTATTATCTAATCTGATTCTTTTGATACCTGTCCTAGACTTTGCAATATGATATGATATCTTTAATGCTTTAATGATGTAGAGCTTTGTTCCATACTCATACTAGGGATGGTGCTATATGTCAATCAAATCTCTTTTTGGATTGTCTATATTGTGTTTTGTGTTCTAATTCTTCAAGAATTTGGGCAAGTTGAGATGTTTAGGTTGCGGGTTCTTTATGGTGCTCCTGTAAATTGTGTATTTGGCTGCTTGTTCATTATCTTCATCATGGCCACTGAATTAGTATATTGCACTTTGAGTCTTCTAACTTCTCAGAGAAAGTAGATAGATAAGCCATTGACTTTTGAAGAAATTGCTACATGTGATATCGTAACATATTGTACTTATATCACCAATTTCTTATTCAGATAGCTGTAGATCTTGGAACAAACTTTTCCCTCAAATTTTGTTTCTCGTAACATAATGTACCATCACATGTTCTACTTCATTACCCCTTGCTAATTCAGTCATTGGGCACAAGTTTTCTATAAACATAAAAAAGATAATGGCTGTTAATACTTTCAATTATATGGGATATCATTTTATTGAAGTATTGTTGTGGTGGTCCTTTATAGCCCATTTGGTATGTGGTAATCAATAAGTGGATGTGACTAACTAAAGTTAATATTTTGGAGATATGAAACCTATTTACCCATTCCTAATTTGTCACATGGGCACAAGAAAGGGGAATAAAAGATGATTGACTAATAAATGACCTATTTGAAAGGTCGTTTCTGATTTATTTCAAAAAATAACGATGAATGTAACCTAGAAAGGTTGAAGTAAGTTGTGAGTAGTCTTTGTTAGAAAAATGTGGTTAATTATGCAATGTTATCAATTTTTAGTGACTGTTTTATATTGTGACAGCTTATGTTGGCCTTGCTACTGTTGCGGGGTTCATATGGTGGTTTGTTTATGCTGATAGCGGACCTAGACTTCCTTACACAGAATTGGTGAGTATCTTTCTATTCTACTGGACTGTGTTTTTGCTAGTAACAAAGTCTGTACATGTATGTTACACTACCCAGGATTTCGATGTAAACAATTTCCTAAGTAAAAAAGGAGCTTATGTCTCCCGTGAACTTAAATACCGATGACTGTCTTCCAATTGTGGGTTTAGTGACTGTCTTTGGAGGTGAAAAAGAAAAAAGAAAAAAAAAAAACCTTCATTTTTAGTTTACACTATTAGCTGCTTGCACTGTAATTGGCTGTAGGCTATACTAATATACCTGTTTCCGTGTCGAAATATTCTAGAAAATCTAAATGTCAAATTGTTTCCTATGCCAAGATGGTCTAGTGAATTATGCTTACACCTTGGATCATTCTTTGAGGTTATTTCTCTTTTCAGCTGGGTTGTGGTGACGGAAACAGAAATGAATGTTTCTTCTGTGCATGATCAAACACAAGAATCATAAAAAACCCAAATATTAATATTCATGGGTCCCTATTTTGAGCACCGTTAGGCCTTAGGGACATTTTCCTGACCGTTAACGGGCCCGTGGGATTAGTCGGGCAAAGCCCAGACACCCACGTTATCTTAATTCATAGAGGCACAGCCGCACAAGCCACAGGATTTTCTCTTTTTGCTGTTTTTGTGGCCAAACTGCAACTGAGTTAAAACAGTGTGGTGATGAGGAAAAATGAAGCTAGGACAGGGGATGAGGGGTGGAGAGGAGGTGAGAAGAAAAGAAGCGTCATAAGACACGATTGCGGTCCTGTAGAGTGTAGACTAACGGTAAAGCCTAGGATGAGGGCCAGTGACAGTGATAGATGATCAGGTCAACAGTAAGGTTGTCGATGAGGGAGAAGATTTTTTTCTCTCTACCTCGACAACATCATGTCATTATGCTCCGGGCCATATGGAATTCCCTCACTATGGAATCTACACCTGCCGGTGCTACCACCAAACAGCTCAACTGAAGAATTTTGTCCTAATGATTTAAGGTGAAAAAATTTATGCACAAATCTTCAATACCCTTGAGTAAGTTGCCTTGAATTTAAAATGTTTTGTGTCTATGTATGTGGAATTTGGGAATCTTGCTAGAAATTTTCTGGTTTGTATTGGTCATAATTATTGTAAATGGCTTTGTAAGATCATGATTACTAAGTTTTCATGTACCAGATGAACTTTGACACCTGTCATACGAGGGAGACAAGTTATCCCTGCAGTGTATTTGATGATCGGCATCCATCTACTGTTTCAATGACAGTGCTCGTTGTGGTAGAGATGTTCAATGCGTTAAATAACCTCAGTGAAAACCAATCACTGATGTAAGTATTTAGTTGCACTAAAATTCCTTTATTTCGTTTCTTACTTTCTTTGTTGGAAGTAGTCACATTACTAGTTCAAATTACACCACAAGAGTGAGAATTTCCAGATGGCAGCAAAATTTATCATTTCCTATATTCTATTATATCCTTTTCTGATCTATTATATCTTCTAGAAAACGAAATTTAGTATGACCAACCAATTTGTGCTGCAGCTTTTATTTCAATGATAATATTGCTTCATGCTCGTATTATTACATTCGTCTTCCATATAAATGCTGATTTCTTTACAAGCCACATTCCTTGTTTTTCTTACATTTACTTCTCTACATAGCAAACTACTTAGCTTTCTAAATCCTGTTTGTTGATAAACCAACAATACTTTGACAGGTCAAAGTGTCCTTACTATGTCATTCAATGATATGGCTTTATATTTATACTCCCTCCGTCCACTTCATATTGTCAATCTTGACTTTTTAACTATCTTTGATAATTAGTTTATTGAAAAATAAGGTGAGTTAGGTTGTAAAATAAGTAAAGAATCACACTTGACTATGTGAAATGGACAGAGGGAGTATTCATATTGCATTGCTCAGTAAACGTTCATCACTCCTGAGTCCTGGCAGTCTGTCTCTGTAAATAGCTAGCTGACAAGAACTTTGAGTTTCTGCTAATGGTTTCGTGGTTACTGATCCATTGTAAATTTCTTTGTTTTTCTAGTGTTATACCTCCCTGGAGTAATTTATGGCTGGTTGGTTCAATCATATTGACCATGCTGTTTCACATATTGATTTTGTACATTCCGCCACTCTCTCTTCTGTTCTCTGTAAGTTGATTTCTATGAATCACTAACGTCAATTGTAAAGATTGCTATTGTCTTTTCTGGAGCTATGTAACTAAGCATAATTTCTATGTCTCAGGTCACACCATTATCATGGACTGAATGGAAAATTGTTCTTTATCTATCATTTCCGGTTAGTAATGCCAACTTTTGTCTATGGCATTTGGAATTACTTTTGAATGGCTGATGATATGTTCAGTATCAACACAGTGTTGTCTTTTTTGTTACATGATGACTTCCAAATTGGAAAGTAAACACGAAAAGGTGGAGGAAAGGTGGCAGTTGCCATGGGAAAGGAGGGGGGAGACAATGGGGAAGGGAACATACACGGAACTCGACCTAGGGAAAAAGAAAAATGAAGTGAGCTAGTAGCTATTACGCAGGGTGGGGGTGGAGGAGCGGCATTAAAAGAATTGATCATCAGTGGGGAGGGAATGATGGAATACTTAATGCTGGATGCATGGACAGGGTTGACCCACGGAAGGCAGTTATTCTAGTACTTGACCACAATATAGGAAATAAAGTTTTATGATGGGTCGAGGCCTGAGGTGGGCAGTAAGTAATGTTCCTGTTTAAACCTCATCTTATTGTGGTCAAAACCTGACCTAGTCCTGGACCTCCTGGTACAATATGGTAAAAATCAATCAAATCAACAAAGGTGCAGAATCGTGACTGACTATGATCTGGTCTATTTCTTAACCTACAGATAGTCCCCCATTGCGCTCTGCCATCTTGTGCAGGTGCTTCTGAGTGTACACCGGCAGTGAGATATTCACATTTTTATTTTTCTGCTATGTGGCGCATTTCATATTCCTTTGCAACTTTGAGCTGCCTGATGAATTTCTATTTATTCCTTTCTAATTTACTATTGTAATTTTGCTGTAGGTAATAATAATTGATGAGGTACTGAAGTTCTTTTCGAGAAAGCCAAGAGGTAATTACTACTGCCTCCTAGACAGGGAGACTATGTTGTTACGGTCCCTCTAACCTGAGTTCATTCCTAAGGACCACACTTTGAATATAGTTTTTTGATGATGTTACGATACTTATTGACAATATGATTGGAATGTGCTTTTAGTATGAGCTAGTAGCGTCAAACAAATTTTATGAAGAATAGGTTTGGAGGGGAATATGATATTTCAATGTCTTAAGTACCTATATTCCTTGCTGTCTTGACATATAAGCATATGTGTTTTCTACTATTGGTTATGGATCTTGGAACTTGGAAGTTTATGGTTTATCTAGAAGTATATGAGGACTTTACGGGGTTTTCAATCTAGAAACTACATCGACCATGAAGTTCCTTACCCGTGAATCATTTCCATTTTCCATGTGTAAAAACATACAATGTGCTAACACATTTGGTGTCATACTTTGTCGATAAACTCTGTACCGTGCCTTTGGCTGCAGGTTTGAGGTTGAGGTTCAGATTCTGGAGAGCCGATTTACTTCCAAAAAGAGAAGCACGTGACAAGTAATTCATGGTCTTCTTCGGTTCCCATCTTATACTCAGCTCTCTTACAAAGCTATGCTTTGTATCTGGGCTATGGTACCTGGCAAGAAACCTCTCGCGTTAGTGCATTATTTCTCACTTCATCTTCAGTACGAAAAGGGAGCTACGAAAGCTATGCTGCTCAAACTGGTCATCTGCTCGCACTAAGCCGTCAGGCCAGGCACACAGAAACCCTGCTCGTGTATGGGGGAATTTACACCCACTAAATCTTTAGTTATACTCCATTTTGTACACTTTAGTCATTGAGAATCACACAGAATTTTTTGTAGATTCTGAAACTAGTTTAGTGAGGAAAGGCTTGGCTTCTGACAGTTTTGAGTAACAATCTTTTACAGTAACAAATTAATATACATGTAATTTCAGTGAGACATAATCTAGTACTATCTATATCTTTGCGCATACATTCTAAGTTATGTTGATAGGAATACTTTTATTTTATGTATTAATTAACTAGCTTGGAATTGAACACAAATGCATACGTCTTATAAAACCTTACAAAAACTTTCCTTAATAACAGATTAGAGGATTACAAAACTGAAGTATCATTATTTAATCTTGTTCTTTTGTTCCTTTTATTCACAATTAATAATATTAACGTATAGAGAAGTTTAGTGCACCAGATGGTTTAGATGCATTAAGTATTACGCTTAGTGAAAGTGTTGTACCATACTACATTAATATAAAATGCACTGCACCAAAAAAAATTAGTAGAAAATGCATACAAGAAGTCCCTAGCTATCAAATGGAATATATGTTTCTTAGTTTGAGAAAAAAAATATATAATTTATAAAACGGCTCCGTTTTTTAGTTTTAGTTGACGTCTTGCACACATCTTACTTAATTTCATGATTAAGAAGGACTTTAATCTCATTATGAGGTGCCATTAGGTGTGCAAGTGGGGGAGGGGGGGAGAGAGAGTGGTGAGGAAGGAGAGAGAAAGGAAGAGAAATGAGAGGAGGAGTAGGGAAATTCCAACTCTTGAGATCATGATTGAACTTGCTCTTTTAATTGTCGTGCGTTATTAATGATGGCAACAAAGCTACCCATACAATGGGTGTAATATACACCCCATTGTCCCCTCTATATTTGTGTCTATCTCTCTCCTCTTCTTTGGGTCTCACACACCCATACTACCCCCATGAAATCCAAGGGACCACAAGGAAGAGGAGAGAGATAAACACTAGACAATAGAGTGTATATTAAGCCCATTGTATGGCTAGCCAAGTCCTAATGATGGGCAGAAGCTGGCATCTTCTTTCTTGTGACTTCTCTTATATGCCCTTTGTTGCATGAGATTTACATGGCACAAGTGTATTTGGTATGCGTGATAATGTGTCAGTTTTGAAAAGAGAAGGTAAGCAAATGAGTTAAAAGTTCTGGTAATGTGAAAATATAAATTCTCAATATGTGAAAATAATACTATTGCTAAAACGTCAAATAAAGAAATCTGGTGAAGTATAATTTAAGTCAAGATACCGTTAGATAGTAGCATTAAATAAAACTTAAACGTTTGCCCGGAAGGCAATGGTTGACATTTAAGTTCCATAAAATATGATGTAAATGTTTATTCTTCCATCTCTCTATGTCCTTTTTCTTTATATGTGGGTTTAATGGTATCAGAAACTTACCATTTGAAAACTACTACCACAAGCTCATGTCAATTGATTGAGTATAAATAAAGAGTTGTCCATCAAATAACATTCAACTTCAATCAGCATAGTGTTATCCCAAAATAGTATTACAAGCAAATTTAATAGCCGATATAACCAATGGAGGAGAAATTGGATTTCGAGGTGAAAATCCTATCAAGAGAAATCGTGAAACCATCATCTCCTACACCCGCTCATCTCAAAAAATTTAGACTCTCTCTCCTCGACCAAATGTTCCCTGACTTCCACATCCCCACCTTGATCTTCTACCACCAAACAACATCCACTGACGTTGAAAGTATTGCCCCTCGCCTAAAATCTTCGCTCTCCAAGACACTTACCCAATTCTACCCTTTGGCGGGACGATTTGAGGACGAATCTACCCTTACTTGTAACGATGAAGGTATACCTTTTATTGAAACACATATAAATTGTAGTATTTCCGCCTTATTGAGCTCCTCTTCCAATCGCAAATGGCTCTCTAAGCTTGTCCCTCCACAACAAGTATTATTGCCAACACAAGCTCAAACACAGACCCACACCCAACACAATGATAAAATGGCCCAATTAGCATTTCAAATCAATATTTTCACATGTGGCGGGGTTGTCATTGGATGGTACGGGTCCCACAAGTTGGTCGATGCAATCTCCATAGTAACCTTCTTCAAGCATTGGGCCACTGTCAACAATGCAGGCGTGGGCCTAGACTTGGACATAATTCGGCCAAACTTTGATGTTGTCGTCAATGCCTTCCCTCCGTGCCCAGATGGCGTCCCCCAAGCCCGAATGCCTAAGGGCAATACAATTTTAGAAGCTCCTCCCCAGTCCGTGAATATTGTGGGCAGGACATTTGTGTTCACCAATGTTGCTTTGAGCAACCTTAAGGCGCATGCAACAAGTGAGCAAGTGCCTAATCCAACCCGCTTTGAGGCAGTGTCGGGGTTTATATGGGCTAATTGTGTAGCCGCAATAAACATTGCATTAGGCTCCATTGTTGGGCATGGTCCACCTCGTATTTCCTTTCCCATTAACTTGCGCGGAAGATCCCACCAACTGCTCCCGAAAGGATCCATTGGGAATCTCTCCGCTCAACTAGTAGTCCATGCTGAGAACACAGGTGGATTCTTGGAGCGGGTAGGAGATATCCACGTAGGAGTGGGAAAGGCCACGAATGAGGTTTTAATGGAATATAAAAAAGGGACACATGCTATACTTGCGTATCGAAAAATGCTGGCACTTCAAGTATTCACACCCAAGTACGACCCAAATTTGTACATGCTTACAAGTTGGTGTAAGATAGGGCTAGACGAAGTGGACTTTGGGTTTGGGAAGGCCCAATGGGTTACCCCAACTGACGAGGCAATGACTTCGGCACAAAAGAATTTTATCAAGTTAAGTGATTATATCAATCCCAATGGTGATGCATCTTCTCATTGAATTGCGGCATGGGTGTATTTGGAAGAGAAAGCCATGAAAATTTTAGAGTCTAATCCAAACTTTCTTTCTTTTGCTTCTCTTTATTGGTAGTTTTTTATGTTCTTTTGTCATAAGGTTCATTCTTAGCACAATATATTAACCTTTTGGTGTTACGTTATAGTGACGCTTTAGATGGAAATAGGTTTCATCATATTGTCAAAGTTATGTAAGGCTTACGTATTGTTGGAATGTACTAATTTCAACTTAAAGTATCACATCAGAGGATCTTTTCACTATAAAAGGCATTCTTGTTGTCAGTTATTTTTTCTGTGATCGTGATTATGACATGCGTTTAAGGTAAGCGAAATTATTAAGTGGAATGCACAAAGCATTTCATCATAATATTTCGTCTTTTTAATCTAGAATAATTTAGTATTTTAATCTCTATACGAATTATAGATATATAATGACTTTTTTCAACATTTATCTTACTCACTTTCAACATTTATATATAGGATGGAAAAAGTTGTTATATACGATCGCAATAATCCTACTCATTCTGTAAAATATGATTATGGTTATTTACCATGATTTAGTTCCCAACAAAGTCGTTGTAGTATAGTGGTAAGTATTCCCGCCTGTCACGCGGGACCCGGGGTCGATCCCCGGCAACGGCGTCTTTTTGTTTCCCTCCCCCTTTTTTTTCTCTCTCTGTCGCCGAAAATATGCAGTAATCCCCAAGCAACAGCATTTGACGTTTCTCTCTCCTAAAACCTGGATTTACAGAGAAGAGAGAGAGAGGAGAGAGAAATTGAATATGAACACAATTTGTACGCCAATGTCATTATCATCTTCAGCTGCTCATTATTATCGAAGCAGCAGAAGCTTCTGTGGAAATTTCTTACCATATTCAAATCCCTTTTCTTCTTCAATTTCCAAAACCCTAAAATTCAGTTATCTATATTCGAAAAACAAAACGAAAATCATTCCAACCAGTTTTTCTTGCTTTTCATCATCTTCTACTTCGCCGTCAAATTCCGCCACCGAGGATTTTAGTATGGCGCCGTCTGTGGGTCCCATTCAGCCCAAGCCTAAACCTTGGCTTATTGTGGGCCTCGGTAATCCTGGCAAAAAGTACGCCGGAACTCGTCACAATGTATTTTCTCTCTCCTTATCCTGGATTGATTTTTTTAATTTGTGGGTGGTGTTTGATTGTTTGTGATTTTGTGGTTTGTGTTTATAGGTTGGGTTTGAGATGGTGGAAACTATTGCAGAATCAGAAGGGATTTCTATGAGTATTGTTTCTTTCAAAGCTGCGTTTGGGAAAGGTTTGTTGTTTTTTTACTAATTGCTATTCTGTTTTGATTATATGTGATTTTAAGTATAATTGATTGTAATTGGTGAAATTTTGATTGTGGGTTGCATTGGTATGTATGCTCAATGAGGTGAAATTGGCATCAAAAAATAAATAAAAAAAATCATTCAAACTTTACAAGAGATGGCTTGTTATTGGTCATTCATCCCTTTTCACTGGAGATTAACAGTATACATTATGTGTGAGTTTTTTGATAGTGGTATGCCATCTTTGCTTTGAAATTGTATGATTAGGAACAAATAGCTTTTGTCTTGGTTGAAGACCATAAGCGTCTGTAGTGTTAGTGAACGAGGTCTCAAAATGTCATACCAATTGAGGAAAAGGCAGAGAATACCATTAAACTTGAAAGTGCATTTTAGGAGCCAAGATTGCTTGTAATACTTCATATTACTCTCAATAGTATCATCGCGTTAACAAGAAGAAACATAGCTTCCTTCTGTTATAGTATTCTAAACCTTGCTATGAAAAGGCTCCTTCCCACTAACCGTCGCAAAGAAACATTGAAAAAAAAGTTGAAAAAAAGGGCAATGTTATTGTCATGCCATAAAACACTATTGCCATATCATTTTATGCCATATATGGAAATGTAAAAGAGCTAGCCTTTTGATATTATCCTGACAATAGTGTTTATTGACTTGGCAATAAGTCCAATAACATCACCCAAAAAAACCAGACTAGCATGAATGCTGATTAGGAATCGTATATTTTCATCTATTTTGACTCGGGTGGTAGTTGATCTAAGGGTTTCCTCGAGCCCCGATTTCTTTTAGCTGATTTCTTTGGCAATATGCTAATAGATTTTCTTGTTTGCTGTGCCAAAATAGAAAAGATCTCTTTCATAAGCAGTGTCAGAGATTCATTTCTACTGTCAAAAAATACCTAATAAGAGTTCCACATATAAGTAAAGTGCACTATGTTCAAAGATATTTTTTTATTTCCTGCTTCTTCCTCGTCTTGTAATGCATCAATTTGTTCTGTTGTACCTCAGGTTATATAGGAAACATTCCAGTTATCCTTTCCAAGCCACAAACTTTTATGAATGTCAGTGGTGAGTCTGTAAGTAAGCTTGTCTTGGAAGATTCTCTGTTCATGAGACGTGAAATTTGTTGCTATGTTTCTCTATTCCTGCTACTGCTCACTCAATAATCAAACCTGTGTCTGAAGGTTGGCCCTATGGTTTCATATTACAAGATCCCACTGAAGCAAGTACTCGTGGTAATATGTTACTCACTTACCATGTTAGATTTAGCTTTCCATATATATAAAATATTCAAGCATATTGCTTTCACTCCTACAGATATATGACGACCTGGATCTGCCGTTTGCTAAATTGCGACTTTTGCCTAAGGGTGGACATGGAGGACACAATGGGTATTACTTTGTTTTTACTTGGTCTGTCATGTTGTTGATAAAGCATACTAATACAGCCATTTTGTAAGATTGGATGTGGTTTCATTTGCTTTTAGTTTATGTTCTGTACCTGTTAGAGGATGATTATTAATTTGGTGTTGTGGTTGATGGACAGAGTAGCAGACGATTGTTGTTTATCCCCTCTAACATTTGCTAGATTGTCTATTTTTGCTATATACGCTCATGGGATCTGGAGAACTCCAACCTGTTAAACAATAACAAAGCTCTTAATTTGATAGGATCCTAGTTTGTTTGTAGCCTTAAAGAGTTAAGCATAGCGGGGAATTTAGCTCCTTGCTGAGTTGATGCTGCCCCTTTCTTAGGAAATCTCTATTAGTGAATCATTATGGCTGAATGTAAATTTCCTTGGCTATGCATGTAGGATGAGAAGTGTCATTGATCATTTCAAAGGAAATCGTGATTTTCCTCGCTTAAGGATTGGTAAGTTGCAGGCACTAACTTTTTTTTTTTTTTTGACTGCTACTGTCAATGTTTAGTCACTTTATAATAGTGCATGAAATCAATCTGTTTGAGTTTCCTATAGGGATTGGGCGGCCTCCTGGAAAGATGGATCCTGCAAGCTTTGTTCTTCGTCCATTCACTAAGCAAGAACGTCAAGAGGTTAGGATTCTTGATTTTATATGCTGCGTGTTATTTTTTTTGCTCGTCAGTACACTGCATGTTATTAGTGTACCCACTAACAGTTCAGCAACTACTTCTACTTCTAATTTTACTTTAATGTGAATTTTCTTCTCTCCCCAAATGCATCCAATATCCAGAACTTTGTTGTTCATAGCAATTTGGCACTGAGTTGGATATTTTACTCTTTATAAAAGAAGCTCTTCAATTTCACAATTTAGCACCCCCATACAAATAGATTATTTGAGGTGATCTAGATGATTTAGTGTAAGACTGGAAGAGAAAGTAGGCAGTAACAGAATTAAATCACAAAATTGAACAATATGTTTATATGGGGGAAGGTGTTGTATGGAACCCCTCACTAGAAAGCTAGATGTTTATTGTGAGAATTCATGATGCCGCAAATTTGACCGTATTTGAGTTCTACATTTATGTTTGGTTTGGTTTGGTGTGGTCGAATATACTAGAGAGAAGTTGGTTATGAAGCCTCCAAGTTTGATGGATCTCCCTTGCGCCATTATTTATTGGAAGGCGGTATCTTCCCAAATGTTTCAGGAGTGACCTTGAATAAATAAAATTCAGGTTTCTCTGCTCCAATTGGCGATGGGTGGTAGTTTACAGACTTGTAATCTATATAATTAGATTAAAACACAATGATTAAACTAGAGCTTGCCATATCAGCCGCTGAATAGCCGAATGACGTGTCAATTTACCTATGACATGTCACGACGTGTCAATTTACCAATGGCATGTCATGTGATTCATGGCCAGTAAAAAAAGAGAAAAAGTAGCAACAACCCGACGTTACAAAAACATAATGGAGTTTAATGACTCCTTCATCCCCTTCCCTTCATTCTCACAAGTTTAGATTTAGGGGTGCGGTATTGTTTTAAAAGGGGTGCGGTATTAAGCACCCCTTTTATTATTACTTTTTATTGTATTATTGTATTATTACTTTTTTATCTTTCATTTATATTCAATTACCAATTGTATATTTGTATCCCTTATTACTACTAATCATTCCTTGCAAAGGACAAATGATCCCCCTCCCCCTTGCCCTTTATTGTTGCCTCAATTCCACCATCTCCAATACCACATAATCTTTCGAACCAATTCAATATGAGAAATAGGCAACTAGCCTCTTGAGTCTTGGCCTTGTTCTTTTATCGACAAGCAATACAGAATGTCACCACAAGGTATGGATTATTTTGATACAATCAGGAAATTAAGCTTTCATCGATAGCAGTAGAGAAAGAAAAGGAGAGAGAGGGCAACTTAACATTATTTGCAACCAAAATGATTAAAAAAGGGGTTGATATTTAAGAAATAACATAAGAAATACAATTCACACAGGAAAAAAAAAAAGAAGAAAAAAAAAAAAAAAAAGGCAGCTAAAATACAATAAATGCCCAAATTATAAAATGGCCAGAATGTTTAAAACTATTTAATTTAATTTTAAATTAAAAAGTTACGCTGAAAAAGAGAAAATATATCTAAAAAATATTATAAATCACTTCGAAAAATTAGGAAAAATTATGAGACCTCACTATAATAGTAGAGAGGGCTCGGGGTAGGCTTGGTGGCACGGGTTGGTGGGGAGCCATGCATTGCTCGGTACCCAAAAACCGTGGAGTAGACACGCATAGTGCATAACTTTCATAATGGTAGATGCCTGTCACGTCACTTGCCTTCCTTCGCCCACAAGCCCTCTCTCAAACAACTACCCAATAAAGAGTCTTATAAGGTTTAGTGGTTTTACTGGGATTTTGAGAGATTGGAGAATTATTTTCCAAAATTCCACCTCAAAAATTTCAAGTATATTATTAAGTTACGGGAAAAAAAAATCACAAATTTTAGCTATTTAATTTAATTTTAATACGCTAAAAAATAGAACAAAAAAATCAAAAGAATTAGAAATCACTTCAAAAAATTGGGAAAAGTTACGAGACTTCACTATAATAGTAGAGAGGGCTTGGGGGGGGGCAGCTTTGGTGGCATGAGGTGATGGGGAACCATGCTCGGCACCCAAATTTCGTGGATTAACCTCCGATGTCCAAGAAGAGACCCTTTCAAGCCTAACTAAGGACCCGATAACCTACCATGGGGGCCTCCCATGTCCCCTAGGATTGTTCCGTGCGATGTGGTGTGAAAATATCCACTTTCGTTCCGGGGCCTCTCGGAAGCTCAAAAAATGTGGATTGTAGCCTTCGTTTTTCGGCTTCCCGGGGCTTAGGTGTCATTTTTGTCCAACTTTCTCCGGGGGATCTATCATGACCCTAGAGGACCCTCAATGCTCCGGGAGGGTCATCCGGATCTCCGAACTTCGATATCACCCATGCCTTTGGTAATCCGACTCTTACACCAGTGTCCTGTAAAACATCATTCCAAGCCTATCAGGGACCATAAAAGCAACCCCGAGGGCCTCCCATGTCCCTTAGGGGTTCTCCGTTCAATGTGGTGCGAAAATATCTCCCGGAAGCCTAAAAAATGTGGATTATAGCCTTCGTTTTCGGCTTCCCGGGGTCCGGGTCTTATTTTTGCCAAACTTCTCCGTGGGGTTCATCGTGACCTTAGAGGACCCTCGGTACCCCGGGAGGGTTATCCGGATCCCCGAACTTCAATATCACCCATATCTTTGGTTTTCCAGCTCTTACACCAGTGTCCCGTAAAACGTCATTCCAAGCCTATCAGGGACCGGATAAGCAACCCCTAGGCCTTCCATGTACCCTAGGAGTGTTCCATGCGATGTGGTGCAAAAATATTCACCTTCGTTACGGGGCCTCCCGGAAGCCCCAAAAACGTGGATAGCCTTCGTTTTCGGCTTTCGGGGGCCCGGGTGTCATTTTTGTCCAAACTTCTCCACATGGTCTATCATGACCCCAGTGGACCCTCTGTGCCCTGGAAGGCTCATCCGGATCCCCGAACTTCGTTATCACCCATGCCTTCAGTGTTTCGGCCCTTACATTGGTGTCCTGTAAAAACGCCTTTACAACCCTATCAAGGACCCGAAAACGGACCCCGGGGGCCTCTTATGTTCCCAAAAGGTGTCTCGTGCAATATGGTGCGGAAATATGCACTTCGTTCCTGGGCCTCTCGGAAGCCCAAAAAACGTGGATTATAACTTTTGATTTTCGGCTTCTTAGGGCACAGTTTCCGTTTTTGCCCAAATTTCTCCGATGGGTCTATCGTCACCCTAGAGGACCTCCAATACCTCAGGACGATCATCCGGTCCCTGAACTCTGATTTCAGTTATTTCACTCATGGGACATGAGACTTGGGCGTTGGGACATGGGACATGGGACATAGCGCTCACTGGGCGCTGGGACATGGGCCACCCAGATGTTGTTTCAATAAAATTATGATGTATTTATTAGTTCATTTCGAGCCATTGTCTACTATGAATATAGCTTTGGTAGAAGAACTGTATAATAGAGTTTTCTCAAGTATGTTAATAAAAGGCTAATAATCGTTTCCTAAGGACTCAGACAAAAATAGATCAAAGTTAAGTAGAACTATAATGCAACAAACAATGTCATTTAGGGTTAGATATCTCTAACTTTTATAGAGGCACCACGAGCCAATGAATGACCTTTTTTTTGTCAAAGGCTAATACATGTCACGGCCAATGAATGACTATTACCATGACTTGCTCCCGTCAGCATTTTATTGTTTTCCCTAAAGACACCGCCATGTCAGTTAAAGATGCCTCTTTCTTGCGTGATAGGAACAAAGCTTCGGTGAAGCACTGCTTAGCCAAGGCAACAAATTAAGAGTCAGGCATCGAATGAACCTCTCCAAATCTCACCTTGGTCTATTTTTAGTGTTATTAATCTGTTAATAAAAAAATTAGCACCAAAAAAGAAAAAAAAATATTAATAAAACAAAGTTAGAAGCAAGACAATCTATCAGAAAACATTTTATTTAAAATAAAAAAAACAAAGAGCTGAAATATCCCATGCATCGCGATGCACGGGCATACAAACTAATTGAGATTATATTTCAGACGCGATGCACGGGCATACAAACTAGTTGAGATTATATTTCAGATGCATTGTTTTGACATTCTCATGCAATAATTGTTCAAACAGAGGTGCTTGCGACTTATGTTTTGAAGCTGACTTAATGTTCAATTAGTTTTGACTGTGGTACACCTTTATGACAGATAATTTCCGCAGTTGCAGATCGTGATCCTTAATTCATGTATTGCTATGTCACTGAGCCGTTTTTGGGGGGTAAAGTCCCATATGGTTGGGTCAATTATTTACGCAGATTATTCATAAAAAACAATCTTGTGCAGTTGGATTTCACAATGCAAAATGGATTAGAAGCAGTGCGGATACTTTTGCTTGAAGGGTTCAATAAAAGTGCCACATTTGTCAATAGTGACAAGCCTATGAAACGATTCAGCTGATCCGTAGACCCTCTTGAGCAAGTCATACAAATGAATGAAGTGTTGTACAGATTAAATGATGGACATCCCCTTGGTTGGTAAGGGGTGAACTCTTCTGGATTCATCAGTTTGTTTAGCCTGGAAGACCCACTCTTTTAAGGTGGATGATTGAGGTGTTGAACATCAAAGGCTTTTCCTCGTTCGAGCTCTTCTGGAGTCTGGACAATGACATTATCAACTTTGTTAGACCTTTGTTTAGTGTACTTCATCAATAGCTACTACAGAAGGGTTATTTAGTTGATTTTTTATAAGGTGAAGGATTGTATTATATTTGGCCATGTTAATGCCACTGAAATCTTGATAGTGAAACCAGGAATAAAATTGGATTACAAGCAAAATTATTGTGTATACAAGTTACAACCGAGATCAACGGGTTGTAAATTGTGGCTCTCTCTCATTTCTCATATTTCGTAGCCAAATAGTTGGTGGCCTGCTTTCTCTCCTGGTATGTATGTACAAGATGAGCATGGAGGCATTACCCCATAACTGGAAGGGCAAGAGAAATTAGTTGTGTCCATAAAGAGGTCCGAAGATATCAATGTCAATTGTCAATACTGGGACTCATGGAGTGGTTTGGCAGAGCCCTTCTATCATAAGCATTTACTATCACAGGCTCACAGCAGCATGAGATTGTGTTTACATTTCCAAGAGATAACATGGTGCGTGTAAGTATGATGGTTTGGATTTTGGGATGGAGAATAATAGGTTGACTCTTTTTCTAAAAAGTGCAGTAGTTGTAGGAGAGAGATAGAGTGGGCAACCCACAAGGCAGCGGGTCAGCCTAATATTTTTCTTCCGGTCGAGATAGGTTGATTTTTAACTACTCTAAGGGTGCGTTCTTTTCTACTTATTTCCACTGATTCTCACTGATTGAGTAAGGTCTTGCCACTGATTTCCACTGATTCGGTAAGGTCCTTCCACTGTTTCTCACTGATTCAATAAAATCCTGTCACTGATCCTGTGAGGAGGAATGTGGATCCTGCCACTGATTCTCACTAATTCAGTAAGATGTTGCCACTGATTCTCACTGATTGAATAAGCTCTTTCCACTGATTCACATTGATTGAATAAGGTCTTGCCATTAATTGAGTAATGTCTTACAGGTGATTTTCACTGATTAAGTAAGGTCCAATAAGTAAAAAAGAAGACACACTAAATACACAAAGTGGAAGTCATATTCCTTCCATCACACTAGTCCAAGAACTAATTAATACGTATGGAGTACATTATTCCTTCCGCTTCTGTTTGTATGCCAAATCCATAACAAAACAAGAGATAAAGGGGAAACATGATTGTGTGTGGTTATGTTCCTACATTTTATCCCATGCATGAGCCAACGAATGAGCGAAAGGTTTGATTATTGCTAAACTTGCTAGAATATCATATTGCATTATATTCCAAGTGTTACTTTTAGGAGGTTGCGAAAAAAAATAGAAAATTGTTACTAGTAATGATAGATTCGTGTCCCAACCTGAGTCTTTCCCGTGACATGACAATGAGGATTTTCATCCTTCAGATTCATGCATGCTACTGCTAATTAATCAGTCCAAAATTCTCTCCGTGGTTGACGGCGGGACCTCTATACTCAATGCCAATTTGACTTACGAAAGGCGATTAGGTACGAAATTAATTACATGCTTTTTGACTCACACATGAACTCAAATCTAGAAGTAGTGACTTTTTCTCTTTTGAGGAGGCATAAATAAATCAACTTAAGTCATGACTTAGGTCTGTTCTCTTCAACTTATTTATGTTTATTTTTGTTTATTTTAGCAAAATTCAACAAACTTCATCAAATTTCAGCAAACTTCAACACACTTCAGCAAATTTCAACAAAGTAAAATGAAGTTAAACAAAGTTAAACAAACCAATATACAAACTACTTATAAAAAACACTTGAATCAACAAGTTTCAACAAAAATAAACAAAGTTCAACGAAGTTCAACAAAATTAAATAAAGTTCAACAAAAATAAATTTTCAGTAATAAATATAAACGTTTTTCAGTTGGGGAGAACAGACCCTTATGAGTCATTATAGATTAGATGCATGCTATCAATTTTTACAAATTTTGACCAAGATTTTGATTTAGACTTGAAAATCGTATTATTACTAGATTTTTAATATGAATAACTTCTACAAAATCTATTTTTATTATTTTTACTATAATATTTGATCAAAATTTAGTCAAAGTTGTTATTGGGATATAGAAAAATAAACTAAGTATAAGTAAGTAATAAGAGTGTATTTTTTCCACTAAATTGAACTCATTTAAACTGAGTAGCAGTAGGTGAAATAAAATATATCTATTTTAGTTAGAGGTGATATCGTATTAGTTTAATGATTTTCGGTTCAGTTCAGAAATAAACATTTCATCTTACATAACAATTCAGTTTAATAGGTTCAATTCAGTAATTTCAATTTAATTTAATAATACCAATTCAATTAAATTTAACCCTAAAAAAATGCGACTCACCCTTAAACTGAACCAAGTGGAAAGGACAATCCTGTATTTCACCGGTACCAATAGACCGAAGACAAAGGTGCTAGTAGTATACTACCGACGATCAAGGACACGAGCGGGTCCTCTATTGTTTAAGCTGACATTTGAGAAATGCGAATACAGTAACTCCACTTTCAAAAACGTAACACTTGAACTTCACTGTCCTTAAAAGAAAAAAAAAGAAAAATAATAATAAAAATGCTCTTCAATGACTTCCAAGTTCAATGTGAAGTCCAAAATATGCTGAGCCCACCACTCCCATAAATCATGTGAATCTGTACCACCCTCCCCCACCTCCTACTAAAAGCCACTAATCATGATTATAAAATGTATTAGTGAAAATTTGTGATAAGGGTTACCTTTTAATTAAGAGCTTTTTACCGAATAGTACGATATAACCAAGATATTGGGATGAACTACTTTTTTAGAAATGAGTGCATATAAGTTATTTTAAATGAGTGCATATAAGTTAATTAAGTGATATTTTAACCAAAACTAAATCAATAGTGACGGAAATAATTCATTATTATTAGCGCAATTTGGCGAAAACCACCTAACATGTTTCAGAATTTGTCCAGTACCCCCTGAAACTTTACTATTTGGCGAGTACCACCTTAAAAGTTTATTCCGCCGTGGAAGTCACACCTAAATGGATTTTCCGGGCAAATCCAATTTTTTTCTGACCATTTTACCCCCCCACTTAGATGATTTTTTTTTTTCTCTCTCTCTCTCTCTCTCTCGCTCACTGTTCCCACATATAAAAAAAAAAAAATTAATTCACTCTCTTTCTCTCTTTCTCTCTCTCGCTCACTCCATCTTCTTCCTCTCTCTCTGTATCTCCATCTTTACCATCTCTCTCTCGTAATCTCTCTCTGTTTCTCCTGTCATCTCTCTCTCTCGTCATCAACAACAACAACAACAACAACAACAGTCTGTCGCTCTCTCTCTCTCTCTTCCCCTGTTTTCGTGGCGAAACAGAACACACTCTCTCTCTCTCTCTTCCCCCGTTTTCGTGGCGAAACAGAACACAACAACAACAACAACAACAGTCTCTCGCTCTCTCTCTCTCTCTTCCCCTGTTTTCGTGGCGAAACAGAACAACAACAACAATCCATTAAATTCTGAAACAATCAAACCGAAAATTAAGACAAAAACGAGAAATTCTGAAACAAAACCGAAAATTAAGACAAAAAGGGAAAAAATTAAAAAGATAGAAGGAGAAGCTTAGCTTGAAATCGGCAGATCGGAGCTTCTAAAGCTCATGCATGGCCATTGAAGCTCGCTCGAGATTAATCAGAAATGTCGCCGACCATGGTTCATGGCCGGAAACCACAAATCGGTGGCTTGAGATGTGGTTGCCGGACAAAAATGGTGGTCGCCATTAATGACGATCTTCAGAGCTTGAGAGAGAGAGAGAGCGTTGAGAGAGAGAGAGATGGAGATGATGGTCGAGCTTGAGAGAGAGAGAGATGGTCGAGCTTGAGAGAGAGAGATGATGGTCGAGCTTGAGAGAGAGAGAGAGAGAGAGATGATGGTGGAGCTTGAGAGAGAGAGAGATGGAGATGGAGATGGAGAGAGAGATGGTCGATGGAGCTTGAGAGAGAGAGATGGAGATGGAGCTTGAGAGAGAGAGAGAGATGTGGTTTTGTTTTAGTTTTAGTTTTATTTATATTTATATTTTTTATTTTTTACTTTTTATTTATTTAATTATTTAGTTTAATTAAAAGTCACGTGACTCACACGTGGCCGACGTGGGGGTAAAATGGTCAAAAAATTAATTAAGGTGTGACTTCCAGGGCGGAATAAACATTTAAGGTGGTACTCGCCAAATAGTAACGTTTCAGGGGGTACTGGACAAATTCTGAAACATGTTAGGTGGTTTTCGCCAAATTGCGCTTATTATTATGATATTATACTTGTATGAGATGTTTTATTTAATACCACCTCATATGAGTTTTTGTATTTATGCTTAAGGTCATTTACCTCTATAAAATTGGACAAGAAAAATCACAAATTTCATGAGTGACCCACCAATATAATCCCAAATTGGGTATATATCCAATAATAATTTGGAATTTCAACTTTTACCCTACCAATAATAGTCCTGTATTAAACGGCGACAACTCCCCATTTATTTCGACTCATCATAGAAAGTAATTTGCGAAAATTAAACTAACTAAGCGTTAAAATGACATCGAAAGGAACTAAGGAAGGACATGGCTTTTTATTTTGGCAATAGGGATAAGGAAGGAAATGGTGTTGTGGGATGGTGAAGGTGTGAAGGGGATGTGGTAGCTGTTGGTGTTCACCAATACATGGGACCGTTCGACCGCAATATGGAGGAGGTTAGAGTTATTTCATTGGTTTGAAGATCACATCGATTCACATGCGCAACAACCTAGTTATTGATCGATAATTGCGTATGGGGATTGTGAATTGTGATTATGCTATTGCCTGTCCCATCCAAGCTCAAATTCCTCTTGGTTTAATTGTAGATGAAAATGTATAATGGATAACGGGTCAGGCGGGTGGGGTTGGAATCAGGTCAAATACGGATTGAGTCAAATACAGTCGGGTCAAATACGAATCGGGTCGAATATGGTCAGGTCGAACACATCGGATTAAATATAGGTTCGGTTTCGGATTATCCAACGGGTTTGACAAATGTTTTCTCACAACTTTCGAGTTTGTCATGGGTCAAAACGGGTCGTCGGTCGAGTCATTTCGGGTTTGAACCTTTTCAGGTCGGTCACCAAGTCGGGTCAGTTTTTGTCAACTCTATAAGCTAACCGCAAAATTGGTTTTCTAGCTTGGCGCTCACTCCTAAGGGTTCTACTCTCTTTTCCACTCACAGAATAATTGATTCGTTCAGTTAAGTTAATTTTAGTTTAGTGAAGTTTAATATAATGGAATATGCACTATATTTCAAACTTCTCCCGATCGACTTTAGTTAGTAGACGTGTCAAAGGAATTTGTGTTACTCGGAAAATTTTAATATGAGCGTGCTTTTTCCAATGAATAAATTGAACTTAACTAAATTGCATTGAAATTCATTAAATTGAATCGAACTAGATTAAATACACTTAACATGTTAGAAAATAGTATATGATCACTAAATTGAACTGAAACCATGAACTAGTGTTGTTCAAAAGCTAATGTGGGTCGTACACATGTCGTGCTTAGCATGATATTTTGGCCCATGGGTTAGGCTGACAATCGGGTTTGGACAGTACTAATAAGTTGGACCTTAATATCGGTTAAACAATATGTCCGAATCCGTACTTTTTCAGGTTGTACAGAACAGGCGTAATGAGTCGTCCCATTATGAGCAGTTTGTACATTAAACTAAATTGAACTAAATCGAACTAAACTGAACTAAACAATACTCCCTATGTCCTAGGTTTTTCTTTATATTGGACTTTTTAACGTTAAAGTTGACCCTTATTTGTGAAAAGTTACAAAGTCTTATAATGTGAAAATAGTATTACTAGATTCATTTTAAATAGTATTCTCAAAACAGATCTTATTATAAATTTTATAATAATGAAATCATAAATAATCATCGTCAAAGTAATAGTGAAAAATCCAATGTGAAAATAAACTCGAAACAAAGAGAGTATTAAAATGAAGTGAATCAATATTAAATTTACTTGAAGTAATTTTCTGTATTTATGGAACGAAACATCTACCCCAATTACGCATCCACCAAAAACAGTGGATTACTACTTTATAAAAAGTTCTGCATAAACTCAATTATAACTCAAAAGAATTATCAAGATTGGTACAAAAAATGTGAAACCAAACATCCACTAGTACAAAGCACAAGATTCCCATTTTTTCTTCTTTCTTTTTTCTTTTTTTATTGTTTTTGAAAGGGAAAGCACAAGATTCTCACTGACAATCTTTAAATGATTAGCAAACTTGCTGACACGTGTCCAACATGCATGCGACAACAAACAAAACAAGATGTTGCAAATTACAATTGTACCCCTGGCCCCATTATATAACGTCTATAAATTAAAAATCTACACTTCTGACAGCTCCTTCTTTTTTTTTTACCTTGATACAGAGAACTAGTAAAATAAACTAATAGTAATTTTTACTGCTAAATAAACTAGCTGTACTAATTAACAAATTACTCTGTGTTAAAATAGTAAAAACTTAAAAAGTAAATCTCACACCCGTCCAAACCCGAAACCCAAACCCATCTGCCCAGGGCAAGCAACACTTATTTATGTGGGCCCTGCTAGCTTTAAACAACACCACCATCTCCCCAACTACCCCCCGTGATTTCCTCTTATCCCTAAATTAACTCAAGGACAAAAGAGTAAATTCAAAACCCCATAACTTGCATTCAATCAACTAAACGTCGTCGTTTGTAGGTCAGCAATTATTAACCGAGAAAGCAACTTGAGATTTAGCCAAATCATAATGGACACGTGTCCCTTGTTGTTGAACATTCCCAATAATAGCCATAGACGACGTCGTTGGAGCAAACGCAAAGCAAAAAGTCCCCGACGAGTCAATCGGGATCAAATAGTTTTTCGCCGGCAAACTCAGTGACTCGCCCCCAGCGAAATGCATCGCTACTGTTGGCACTTTGACGCTACTCATCGACGAAAAATCGTAACAAGTGTCGAATAGAGCAACACCTGATGTGGATTTTAGGTTCTGAGTTAACCGAGTGAACGAGTCACGGAGCGATTCGTATGCTTGACTCGGTAACCGAGTTACAGCTGTTCCTGAGTCGACGATTACCCCACCTGAACCTGAATCGTCCAACTCGAATAAACCTGGTGGGATTGATACCGCTTGACCACCGACGCTAAAACCTGTTAAACCGACGTAGTAAAAAGTGTCGAGTTTGTGGTTCTTCAAAATCGGCGCTGTGACGGCGTAACTCGGTTTAACTGAGTTGAACTCGAGAGTGGACGATTTGGACGAGTCACGATCGACTAAACAGTACGAGAACGACGTCGCTTTGATTTGTGAAGGGATCGACAGTGGGCCACCACCAAGGCCCAAAAGCCCAGCAGCACCAACGAACAACCCTTCATTATCATGACCACAACCAATAGCAACTTTAGAGAGAGAACCCGAGGAACCAAACGACACCGTCTCGGTGACGAAATCACCGACAGTGTAGGACCCATCACCATAGGAGACTTGATAAAGACACGCGTCGCTACGACACGCGCTGACTTCGAGAGTGGAGCACTGAGGGTTAGAGCACGTGAGAGGCGAGTACGTGGAGGATTGCGATGGGGTGAAGATAGGGTCAGATTGCTGGTAACAATCTGAACAAGGGTTACATTGTAACCAGCTGACGTCACTGCCAGTGTCAATGACCATGTAGAATTGTTTTGGTGGGGACCCCACACCGATACGTGAGAAGTACTCGCCTGAGCCTTGGCTTGTTCCTGAGCTCACTGGTGCTTCTAAGTCTGAGGTGGTGGTGAAGTAAGGTGATGTTGTCGATGTCGTTGTGTCGGGTTTTAAGGAAGCGCGTGAGATGCCGTGGATAGCGAGAGCGGCGCGTGATATGATGGAGTTCACTCTTGCTGTGTCGCGGGATAAGCGGGAGAGGGTGAGGGATTTGTAGTCTTTGTGAGTGTGGAGTGGCGCGTGGAGTGACACGCGCGGGTGGATTTTGGTGGTGAGAGTGGGAGTGTCAGTAATGGTAGTGAGGGATTCTTGTTCTGGGTGGTGGTTATCGTTTTGGAGAGAGAAAAGGTCGAGGGTGGATTGGATGGAGGTTGAGACATCAAGGGTGGTGGTGTGGGAGAAGGAAGAAGGGAGGAGGAAAGAGAAAAAGAGGAGAGAGAAAATGGTGATAGGAGCCATAATCTTTGTGTTGGGGGGGTTGGGGGGGGAGAGAGAGAGAGAGAGAGAAAGAAAGTGGAGGGAAAAGAGTGAAAGGGTGAGAAGAGAGTGAGGAAGGGAGAATTTATTTATGGGATAATATGAGAGGGAAAAAGGGAGAGGGAAAGAGGAAAGTCACGTCAGGATTGTTGGGGAAGAAAACAAAAAAGATGGGTGGGATGAGAGGGGCCATAATTAAAGGGGGGGAAAAATGCAAAGATGACATTTATTTAATTTGAGGAGAGAGAAAAAAAAAAAAAAAACAGGTTCGTCTATCTATCTATTTTACCTGCAAATCAACGGCGACCTCTAAATTCAAGTTTGAGACTATTTGATGCAATAATGTGATGGGGGTTTGTGGATGTAATGGAATTGTCTACGGAATTAGGTTTGCAATTTGTCTGCGTTGACGCACCCTGGCTTGACTTCTACAGTGTTAGAAAAACATAAAGAGTTTTAGTTTAAGGGCTACAAGTCCTAGGTAGTATGCATATGTGAATGTGATGAAATGTAGATTTGTTTGGTTTGCTTGGTAAATGAAGTTGGTAAAAATAATTAGTGGATAAAATATCATGGTTATATATAGGGTGTATTCTTTTTTACAGGACTAGATAGTATTTTAGAAGAGAAAAAGTAGATCATGTTACTGAGTTGAGTTGAACTGAACTGATTACTGAGTAAGTAGAAAAGAATACATTTATGAAAAAAAATTCTAGATTCGTTTGGGTGAAAACTATTATAGGTTTCAGCTTACATACTTGTATAAATATAGATACAAATACGCATATTATAGTTTCGAATAAAATATGAGAAGGAAATAAAAATAAAGTTCATAAAAGTTTGAGTGATCATGTGTAATACCCCAAAAATGTCATTTTCGAGAATAATTTAGTTGATTTGATGGTAGTATCCATATAAGGAGATGCATCTCATTTTCAACCTTAAGGAATCTAAATACTAAGAAGCTCCTCAATTAAGCGTGGTTGGGGACTAGTTACACAATAACTATTTTTCTCTAATAGAGTAAAATAGATTACAAACCCTCTAAATTCTAATGGTTACTAGGAAATAAACCGTGCTATGCATGGACTTTCTGTTTATTACTATATGTATAATATTATCAGCTAAATTTTTGAAATTTTCTAAAATTTAAAAATATATATATAAAATAATAAATATAGTGATTGGCCAAAAGGTTACATGCCATATTACTTATCATTGTCCTATTTAATAAATATCTACAAATTATCACCTAACTTGCTATTGTACATCTAAAATGTAACTTAACAAATTGCACTATAAATGTGAGAGTGAGACATGTCATTTTATTTTCTCTTATCCGTGCAAAATTTAGTCACATATCTAACCTATATTTTATACTCTCAAATATAAATCTTAATCAAAATTTGAGCACTGTCACATTAACAATGATTATCCCCACAAATAATAGTACATTTTCACGTAGCATACGCTTATACCAATTAATATAATTTTTGTTATTAAACCATTATTATCAGTTTGATTAGAACATCCCTTAATGTGTATTTCACTAACTCGAATTAGAAATTGGAAGACTAACTTCCTTTCAAATGGAAAAAAATTGCTAACAACTCACCATCTAGGAAAATGAAAAAATAGTAGGAATGTCCTCTAAATGTGACTCTTGTACGTTACCTGCGCTTATACCCACAATTACATAAAGCTTGTTATATATTATGTGCATCTATTCCCCAAATATTTAACATTTATACTCAATTAAATTTTTTATAACTTTGATAACGTTAAAACTGGACATTAATGTCATTTTAGATTTATCAAATTATGACACTTGTACGTCACATGCAACTTTACCCATAACTATATAATATAATTTTTTATATACCATGCGAAATATCATCCTCTATACCAGATTGATTAGAAATTTCAATTATTTTTTAATGGCAAATATAATTTTTTTTATAGACAACTAATTGTCAAGTCAAGTGTCGTTACAATACCTGAATAGTCAAAAGTTATAATTGACAACATTAATGCGGGAAATTAATGCTATTTTAGATTGTATAAAGGTAATTTTAATATTAAATAAAAATAAGAAATATAAATAGATTATAGTAATTATTATATGATATTTATTTTTAACGATTCATTACTCACCATGATAAAAATCAAAATTTAAAAAAAATTAAAGATTAACCAATCAAAGTGTGACACTTGTCACGTTACCAACAATCTTACCCAACTTTATATATATATATTAGATTGGATAATAGGACACCATAATTTGTATATAAATAGACAGTAGTTGCAATAATTTTTTCATTTTTATTTGAACCGTGCATTAAAACGCTTTTAGTTACTTTAATATGGTCATGTTGTTGCTAATATAATGGATCAATCTATCACTCTCCTTAATTAAACATCTATTTTTTAATCAAGTGAACGATGGTGCATTCTTTTCCGTTTATTCAATAATGAGTTCAATTTAGTGGAGTGGAGTTCAATGATATGATGTGATAAGTACTTTTTTCCTCACAGATTGCGATTTCTTTCACTTAGTAAGAAGGAAAATTTACATTTATTTTTATCAACCAAACAAAAAGGAAAATCACACTTACTAAATGTGAACCAAACAACCACTTATTACTACACTCCCTAGTTCTCAGTTTCTCATTACTATAGTAGTCGTACTATCCTTTATTGCCTGGCCAGTGTGGTAGTGAACCACATACCCCCACGAAAAAAATTAAATTTGGGTAGTCATGTGGGCTGACGAAAGCATGCTGTGTGGGCTGAAGCATTAATTACGGGCCTCGACCACTGTGATCTTCCATACGGTTGTGGCCGCCTATTCGAATGGATAACATACTGTACCATTAGGCATTAACTTTTTTTTTTCCCTCATTAAAAAAGTGTAAGTGAATGCCAGCTGAGGCACTTCATTGACACCATCCATCTCAAAGCCTATTCAATGGTTGTCAATCATTATAATTTTTGCTCACCATTATAGCATGTAAATCTTAACCATTGATTAGGAGAGTAATAATCTTAGCCATTAACTTTATAAAGTGGACTAAATCATTAACTCCCAATTCTATGAATATGTTTTTATTTTTCCACTTAATTTTGAAAATCATTTACGTGAGTTATGAATTATTTTTTTGTAATTTCGCATTTTTATTTTTAAAAATTTTGAAAAACTAAAAAAAAAAACCATTATCTTGAAAATTAAAATTAGGGGAAAAAATACTAGTTTTATATATATTGGGTTGACAGATGTTCATCATTATTAGATTTAAGGCTGTAATTTTTTATTTTTTTTTTCCATTCTTTAAAGCCATGAAAGATTATTTGAAGGCTTCAACGGAAGGTTGAATGCTTCATGCTTATCCGTTGAAGACTTCAATGGAAGGCTGAAGGCTTGTGAAGGAGTGACTTAATAATTAGTTAAAAAAGTAGTATTGTGGAGTATCGAACCCCTGACCAAGGTGCAATTGTGCAAGGGTGTGACCAGTTGTGACATGCTATACTAATGAGATAAGTTTTGAATAATAATGTATATAATTTACTTAGAAAAGAACTTAGTTAAATATCTATGTCAAATCTTTTGAGATTTTTAATCCTGGATAGTATATCTTTAGACTGATTTATTGCCAAGTTATAGTACTCTATATCATTGAAGTGAAATATTTTCCGCTTTTAATATATTTTGAAAATTTAAAATTTTCCATTAGAATCCACCTTAACCATCTATTGCAAATATCAATGGCTTGAGATATGAATTATATCAGCAAACTCTAAAATAAACAGGAAAAAAAAACACAATTAAACCAAAAAAAACAAATTGCTCATTTTCTCTCTCATTCCCTTTACTACGGCAGCTCAGCCTACTCGCTGTCAAATCGCTACAATAGAATGGCGGCACCGCCATCTCCCCCACCCCTTAGCCACCAAACTATCCTGTAATTTCTTTACTCCTCCGCCATTGTCAAGCATAAAGTCGAGGGATGGAGAACAAAAATGCCAAAATATCAAAACGGGAACCCAATAAAAAAAAATGGATCAAGTTCTGGACATGGTTAATTCTAAGATTAAGGGAACATAATTAAAGTAATCTGATAGCTCAATTGCTAGGATCTATGCTTCATTCGTTCATTACAGGAAATTTTGCAAGTTAGAATTCGTTTACAGAACAAGGAGAACAAATAGGGGTGGGCATAAAAGGAGTAAAATACTAAAAGACCTTTCGTTAATGGCGTAAAAGGGCACACGTGTCCTTGCTCATTTCAGTATTTATTGCCTATGCCACCGATTCTTGAATTAACTTGCGAAATAAAAACCAAGACTCCGTTTCATTTGCATGGAAAAAACTAAATTGAACTAAACTGAACTTAAATGAACTGAATAATTTTTTTTTGGGATATTTCACCGTGCGCCCCTGAAGTATGTCAAAATGCACATGAGATACAACGAACTTTCCAAATGCACCATATACCCCTTAACTTTTGAATTCTTGCCCAATATAACCAAATATAATTTATTTTGTTTCCTCTTTTCTTTCTACACACCTTTTATTTGATTTCATTTTTTAGATTTTTTTTTTTTGAATAATTCCTTTTTTTTTTTCAAAACTTAATACACTTTTTTTCTTTGAGTGAAAAATACAGTACACTTACATCACTTGTCCCTTTTGTTTTTTTAACAGAGTCAAATAGTAAATAATTTTTTGACGACATTTAGCTTAATTTAAAATACCAATAATTATTCCAAAAATATTTGCTTGTCTCAAACTAAACCAAGCAAAACCAATCCAAACCGACTAATATGTGACCCGACCAACATCCAAAATAATATGAAAAATTACGTGAAATCAAACCCACTCAATATAAGATTAAACCCGAAACCTATGAGTCAGCTCAATTCACCTGAATGAGCTAATTTAGATTTTGGTTATATTTATGCTAAATACCCAAAACCCAGGAAAAAAATAAATTAATTAAAAGATAATTAAATAACAGGTTTTAACAAAGTAACTAAAATAAATTACATTTGGTTATATTGGGCAAGAATTTAAAAGTTAAGGGGTATATGGTGCATTTGAAAAGTTTGTTGTATCTCATGTGCATTTTGACAAACTTTAGGGGCGCGCGGTGAAATATCCCTTCTTCTTTTTTTTAAATTGATCGTAAATCATTTAAAATTTGTCCAAACATATTTAATATTGGACTCATTTAAAAGGGGGGTTGCTAAACGTAAATTGAAAGATTACTAATCGCAAATCTGTTTTTCCAAAATACCCCCAACAAGTTATTCATCCCTTTTCTCTCACCCACCTTTCTCTCTATCAAGTTACTGGATAATTTATTCAGTTTAATTTATTCATTAGATTGTAGTGATTTGTTAACTTTTTTAAATTCAATCAGTTGCCTTCATCCATCATTCAAGTCGATGATTTCTACATCAACCAAAAAATCCTCAACGAAGCCAAAAATCTAGCCAATCAGTCACCACTGTCAAGGCCACCTCCCCCTCAGTCACTAGCGTAACATCAACCCTCTTCCCTGTCCGTCACCACCAGCCAGCCTGTCCCCACCCACGGCACCGCTCTCTCTCCTTCAACTGTCTCTTTCACAGGCGTTCGCCCTACCCGACCCGCTTTTGCTTGGGTCTCCTCTTTCTCTCTCCTCCCGACTAGCCAACCATCCGCCACCGCTGTGCTCTAGGCCCCTAGCCACTGCGCCCCTCAACCACCTCAGCACCGCCAGCCGCCATCGCTCATCCCACCTTCTAACCTTCATAAACCCTAATTAATAAGTAAAAAAGAAAAAAAAACTAGAGTATCTAATTCTATGAACGCTATCATCATTAATTTGGTCAAACATGTTGTTTCAATAAAAAAAAATCATCCATGTTTTAATTTAGGTTTCTTTATAATAATTTGAGGAAATGATAATAGAAAGCATTGAGAGAAAGAGAAGAAAGAAGGTACTCTTCACAAATGAAAAGGATATTTTAGGTAGTATTGCGAAAAAATGATTTGCATTTAGTAAAATAAAATTTACATTAAGCAATTCTGTTTGAGGGTATGTTTTGAGATCTTTTCGATGACATAGTTATCATCATTAATTTATTTCGGGAAAAAAAGTTATCTGAGTGAGTGACAAAGTTACACATGAACTGGACTGAACTGAACTGAACTGATTTAAGTAAAATTTAGTTGATCAAACAGAGCCTAAGTCGTGTATCCAAAAAAGCTACGGTTTAACAACTTAATTTTAGTTCACTTCAGTTCAGTTCAGTGCAATTCAATTCAGTTCAGTTTAGTGTCGCTCAGTTCAGTGTCCATGGATAGAATTAACACAATCAAGTTTGATCATTGTATGACCACAAAATCAAAATATAAAATTAGAATTTCACCAGAAAACTAACATTTAGAAACACCACAACAAATCTAAACCATCATATATAATATATTAGTAGTCACCAAAATCAGGTTAGGCAAAACCATTTTCAAATATTACAACTCAAAAAAACTTTACACAAATAGTTTTGCTTGACATTTGAAAGGCCATATAAGTTTAGTTAGGAATAAAAATGTATTGAGTTACGACCAAATAATTAAGAAATCATATGAAACAAACCTAAATAACATTACTTGAAGATGTCCATGAAAAGTGTGAGACTAATCATGGTCACTTGGATGGAAATGCAAATACAGTGAACTCCATAGTATACAGATACCACAAAGTAATCGACACACATAATACCACAAATAGAAACACCTCCATAATATTGGGTCTCACTACTTACTCAGTCTTAAGTAAATAATATAAACAACCTAATCAGAAATACATCTATATCATTGAGTTCACCTAATATGCTACTCAACTTTAACTAACTAATATCAATGAGATAGTCAATATGGATCCCCATAACTAGTTAAGAAATAAAACTGAGATTCATTTCAACATAAATGACATAAAAACAAACAACATACAACAAACAGACGTTCATTTTTTCTATTCCTTTGGTCATATCCTTCAATACCTGAGCAAAAATTTAGTCGTAACTATCCTATGGTTTAGTGACGCCCCATTTTCAAAGGTGAAACAAAATTACAAGCAACATATATTGAATCGATATCCACTGCAATCTGGACATCTCCTCAAAAGCAAATGAAAAATTAGGCAAAGCACAGTTAATTTAACGAATCATTACCGAGCACATATTATGTCGCGACTATCCTATGATTTAGTGACGCCCAGGTATTAAAGGTGATACGAAATCACATTTAAATCACTATCGACTGCAATCTGGACATCCCTTAAAAAGCGACTGAAACACAGTTACTCAATTTGGCGAATCATTACCAAGCACAAATTTTGTCACGACTATCCCATAATTTAGTAACGCCCAATATTTAAAGTTGGAACAATATCACAAGCAGGAAATTTAAATCTCTACCCACTACAATATGGACATCTCCTTAAAAGCGATTGAAAATTCAGTAAACCACTGTTATTCAATTCAGTAAATTAAATCACTTTTTTTTGGGCCCTCTTTTCCCCTCTTTTTCTTTGGGCTTTGGGCGATCGCCCTTCTTATCCTCCCCTCTGAGCCAGCTTTGTTAACATCTGTTAAAAATAAAACTCCATTATAATAAGTTATTATAATGACTTGTAAAATACTAAAATTCTCTTACAACATGAAACACAATAAACAGATACATTCAAGTTTAAATAGAATAAGGCACTAATATATCCTACACAATATAGGATTCAATAGAGAAAGCACCCCCGGTCAGGTATACTAGTCTAAGCCACTAATATGCCCCAGACAATATACATGATTTAATAATAAAAGCACCTCCAAAATTAATAGACTAAATCACTAATATACCCTACACAATATATGATTCAACAATGAAAGCCCTTTTATAATTATAGTCTAAGCCACTAATATATTATTTGGTCGAGTATAATGAATTAATATACTCTATATAATAGACGACTAAATAATGAAAGCACCCCCGAGTATAATTAATAGACTAATCCACTAGCTAATATACCCTTGAAAATACAGGACTCGATAATGAAAGACCCCATGAATAATAGACTAAACCACTAATATACCCTAGACAATATAGGACTCAATAATGAAAGAACCACCAAGAATAATACATAGAGTCACTAATATACCCTATACAATAATACAAGATTCAATAATGAAAGCACCATCGGGAATAACAAAATAATTAATGCTCAATAATAATAATAATAATAATAATAATAATAATAATAATAATAATAATAATAATAATAATAATAATAATAATAATAATAATAATAATAATAATAATAATAATAATAATAATATAAAGGTTACTTATTGAACACTATAAATGGCATTTCAGAATCGGGCGTAAAAGTCATATAAGCCAAGCCCACATATCCCAAATCAGTGTAGGGGCAATTGATTTGAAAAGGAAAATTTTAAAAACTAAAGAAGAAAGGAAATTATTTCACCACCATGTATATTTGAGTGTTTTATGAGTATTTACATATTGAGTTCGATATTTAAAAGCCTTGAACTTTATTAGTTTGGAATAGTTCAAATAAAATAAACTGTCCGCCGACATGTTATCAATACTACATGTTTTTTTTTTTTTGTTGAGAATCCATCAATACTACATGTTAATAGGCATTTATACTAGAATTGTGACGACTTATTGAGAAATAAAATCAGAAGTTAGACCCATCTTTGCTGAAGTGGAGTTTAATAGAGACAAAAAAGTAATAGCTCATAAGAAATTAAAAGTAATTGGACGAAAATGAATCATAGATATATTAATATCTTTTCTTCATTCATTGCCAGAAGTGAACAATATGACTACTACGTATATTAATACTAATAATAATATTAACAACAACAACAAAAACAAAAACAAAAACAAAAACAAAAACAAAACCAAAACCAAAAACAATAATAATATTATAAAGGGCTTGAAATCAGGCTTCATAGTTCAAGCCCACTAGTCCACAACCCTCAACTCAATGGCCCACATACTGCTGCAAAATTGTAACCCAAAATAAGGTAATAACAAATTTGCTTTATATATGATATTGTCCACCCTAGCATCAACAATATAGGCTTAGCCCATTGGCAATGGGCATTTACTTTATCCTCAATGTCTTGAGTTCGAGTCTCCCTAATGCTTTTTTTAATGATTGCAAATTTCACAACTTAATAAATGTCAACGGCTTCTCCAATCTTCTTCAACCTTGGATGAAGCCTTCAAATGTTCTTCCATGGAATTCAGAAAAAGAGGATGGGTCTTCAACCATGAAAATTGAAATCAATCCTCGAAGATGAGGATGATATGCCCATTAACATATAGATTAATTGGTTTGTTTTATTTAAGAAAATTTTCACCCACAAAATCTATTTTTTCTCCAATAATTATAAAATTCTAATTTGGAAAATAATTTTCAAAATTCTATTTATTAATTTTGTAAATAATTATTAGCAAAAATTACATACAGAAATTAGGTCATTTAAATAATATAAGTAAAATCGACGGCTTAAATCTTGAATTAGTAAATAGACGGCTCAGATTACACCTGATACAATGGTTAGCCCTACATATAGTGGTTGCCAACTAGGGTTGTTCAAAATAATCCGTATCCGAGCATCCGATCCGAAAATCCGAAAATCCGATTCGAAAATATCCGAAAAAGCGGATATCCGAAATTTCAGATACGGGTTCGGATATCAACTTTGAAAATTTCGGATACGGATCTCCGAAACTATCCGAAAAATATCCATTTTTTTTGGATTTTATGGATAAATTACGGATACTTTCGGATTCGGATATCCGAAAAATAACCAATTTAAAGTCAATTAAAATAGAAAAAAATTAAGTTTTTCGGATATCGGATATCCGAGTATCCGAATCCATCGGATATCAAAATTCACTATCCGAAATTTCGGATATCCGAAAATGAACAGCCCTATTGCCAACCACTGTAGAATTTTTACATCTATCTATGTACTTACTACTAAAACAATAACCGGCTGACATCATCTTCATACACATAACAGCCTCTCATAGAAAATTTTCCCTATATTTTTTTTCTTGCGTAATTCATATCCTCTGGAATATCAATATATGTTCACCACTGTTATATTCTCCGTCAAAATCGCTTAGCGTTAACTACTAACTGATGTATGCACTTTTGGGTCTTTATCTTCTGCAACTAATAAGAGAAAATCATGGAGCAAAAGTATCGCTCTACTGATACGTTTTAGGTTAATGTGTTGCGTTTCTACCAATGGGAGTTTTCATCGTTTGGCAATTCAGAGTCCTCTTTTCGATCGCCTCAAAATGTCATATAAGTTTCTTCTGTCCCTGTTGGGTCAGAGTCCTTTTGGTTGATCTGGGTATCTTTGCTTTTATTTGACTTTGAATTAATCTTTTTTTGGGTCAGAGGCACTAAGTTTGTTAGGTGTTTTAGTCTAAGCCAGAAACATTATGCTTCTCTCTCTCTCTGCTCCTTTTCTCTCTCTGGCTCCTTTTTCTCTCTCGTTCCGTTAATGGCCTCAACTGCAAATCTGCCGTCTACCATCAAAATTGGCCGCTGTCCACCACCATCCAAATAAGTGGTTGTGGTGATGGATATTTGACTTCTCTTATCGGTAAATCTAATTTTTATCAACTTTATTGGAAATTACAAAGCTGAAAATTTGATGGGAATAGTACACAGTAATAAAATGTTGGATTACCCATATACAATTGTATTTAATTTAATTGTTACCTTCTTTTGTATGGGAGGCACAAAGGGTAACATATTAACTCCAAATTAGCGCAATCACGATCCATCAATAATGATTTTTGCTCCAACTCCAATTCATGACTCACGCTCTAATAAATGTGTAGTAGTATTGTAGTCGGTTAATAAATAATCATAGTTAATTTTTCATATCAACAGAAGCACTTTTGACGGACAATACTAATATACTATTTACAAAAATAATTATGAGTAGTTATTACTTTAGCTTATAGAAATCAAGTTTGAACATTGGTTTAGTACTAAAAACATTTTTTTAATTAAGAGGCACCAACTAATTGCATCAATATTTGTACCCCAGATTTACTAGCTCCATCTCTATGTCCATGTCTATGGCCTTTCAAGTTTCTCTTTCCTCTCTCTAAAACTGACATCTAAAGTATTCCTCTCCTTCTCTTCTTCTTTTCTCACCTAAACCCTTGGCCTTTCAACTTTCTTTCTCTATCATATTTGCCTGTCAATTACCCAATTTTCATGGATTTTTGCTTCTTAGTGTAATTAGCTAGTATTCACAAAATTGATATGTAATTGCCCATTAATTCATATCTAAAGTTTAATTGCGTTCTTTGCTTACTTAAATTGGCCATTGAAACTGCATCTATTCTGAAAATTATGTGCACTTATGATTTTGTATGCCCTTGTTCCAAAACAAAAAAGATACAGAAAAACCCATTTCTTATAGATGAGTTCCAATTTGTTTTGTATTCATACAGGACTAGTATGTAATTTTCGTAAATTCATTTTCATTTGCCCCTTACCCAATTTCTAATTTATATGAGATTTTTTTTTAGGTGAAATGAGGGGTATTTAATTATTTGGTATCAAGTGAATAGCAGAATTGATTCAACATGAAGAAACAGCGTAGCGGAGAGTGTTCACGAAATCACAAAGATGGAGGAGATGTAGATTGGATTAGCCGGTTGCCGGATCATGTATTGGGTAAAATTCTTAGTTTACTTCCACTAAAACTTGCTATGAGAACTAGCATTTTGTCCTCTAGATGGAGGTACCTTTGGACCTTGGTTAATAATCTTAAGTTTCGTTGTGATCGCGACGAAGGATTAGAGAAATTTGAGGGTTTTGTGGACCACGTGCTTTGTCATTGCAAAACGATGAACTTAGAAAATTTTGATTTAGTTTGTCCCGAATGAAGGACTTATCCCGGTTCAATGCGTGGGTTTCTTTTGCAATTGGTCATAGCCCGAAAAAAACTGATCTTGTGTAATGATCCTGATCTTGACTATGAGAATTCCCCTGTTCCTCCATTTCCACAATGCAACCTCAATTACAACACAATGGTAGTTCTCAAGTTGAATTCTCTTTTTGAGGTCAAGATGCCTGACTCGCTGGTTTCCTTTCCATGTCTCAAAACCCTGCATTTCAACGGGTGGTATCCTTATCATAGTGACATAATGAAGAGGCTCATCTCTAGTTGTCCTGTGTTGGAAGTACTACACCTTGAGGGATGCCTTGAACCGGATGTAGAAGTGCTGTTTGATATTTCTAGTCCTACTTTGGAGACATTGAACTTAGACTTCAGCACTTTTGACCAAGAAATGCATGAGCACTATGTGGTCATCAACACCCCGAATCTCACATACCTCCACATCCAAGACCGCACGCTAGCATGCTACTTAGTTAAGGACTTGGGTTCTATAGAAAGTGTTGAAGTTGATTATCAAGGCTTTTGGAATAGAGGTGAAGCTGCAAATCTTGAACATGTCAGTCGGTTGTTTATGCTTCTCAACAATATTGCCAAGGCCAAGCAGTTAATATTATCTCCTGATTGTATTTTTGTAAGTTTTGTATTCTAAAAACTTTCAGTTGCAATCTTATCTAAATATTTCTGTTTTTGATTAATTTTGTCTCCTTGTTCAAGATTCTTGAATCCTCAGTACTCTGTACTTGGCCGATGTTTCCAAATTTGACGAGCTTAGATATCTGCACAACTGAGTCCTTTGATTGGACATTGCTTCCTCATTTTCTTGAAAACTCACCTAATTTAGAATGTCTCACGTTGTACAAGGTGAGCGGTTATGTAGTTGTGAAGCTTGCTCTTGTTGCTCTCTTTTTAGTTTGTCATCTTGTGATTGAATTTGTCATTTCTCTTATCAACAGGATCTCCTTAGCACAGAGAGTGCCTTTGAGGATCAATTTGTATGGAACCCACCAAACAATATTCCAGATTGTTTGAAACTAAAACTAAGAGAAGTGAATTTCCACTTTTTCAAAGGTCGCAAAGATGAGCTTGAACTAGCAGAGTATCTGTTAAATAATGCACAAGTGCTAGAGTTCATGTCTGTCTCTACTGACTTTTATCATCTTGATGACAAGATGGTGGATAAATTTAAGATGTTTCCTAGAGCTTCGGAGAATTGTGAAGTCCGCGTTGAACAAGGACTCAAGGTGTTTGGAAGTACTCTGTGATTGAGATCCCAGGAAGCTTTAATCCACTATTGTTCATTCTGCTTCAAAGTAGCATTGTATGATTTGAGATGTTCACGATGCATTTTACGATTGGAAATTCCAAACCTCCATTTAGGGTTCCTAACTTCCTATAATCCTGTTGTCTATATATTAGCTACAGACTTCTGAATTACTGTAGATACTCATTCAGTATTGTGCAGGACATGTTCACTAATGAAATTTGCCTGAAAAGCTCAAACAGATGAGGTTTTTCAGAATTTTTAATTGTCATAGACTTGGGTTCTCACACCTGCGGCTGCAAGGAAGGTTATGCAGGTCAATATGCTCCCAAGGCCATCTTTTCTTATGTAGGTGCCTTTTTTTCATCTTACTGTTCTTTGTGCGGTTTTTAAAGTTAATTATTTGGTTATTGCTCCTAATAGTATTTCTTTTCTTGAATTTGATTTTTCTGGTCCTGCATTTGTGTTTTCTTACTGGTCTTGCTCAGTTGGTGCATCTGTCTGTTATTCAGAATAAATGAAAGGAAGGAAATTTCCTCTAGCATTTGGGTTTGTCATGCACCCTTACTGTTGTAGCTCATTTGCTGCATGCTGCATCATCTCTCATGATGAGTTTATTCACAAGCTTATGTTTGTGTGAATTGAAATTTTTTGGCTTAGTGTTGTTGGGTGTGTGCTCGCATGAGTTGAAGAGCTAACTTTGCCCTTGTTGAAACTTGAAACCTATAGTTTCTCAATAGAAGAGTTGACTGTAGAAAGATCTGTGAGAATGTCCTAGAAATTCTTTGGCTCTTTAGCATTGCTAATGTTGCAAAGTTTGTCCATTGATTTTAGATGGTTGTTTAAGATATGATGGTTGTGGAGGTTCTAGTGAAAGCCTTTTTAGTCGAAGGGAGAGATATCTTATTTGTCAAATCCCTGGGGTTTGAATTTGATATTTTCCCAAACCTGAGGGTGGACTATAATCAACCTTTCAATATATGTTACATGGTGATGGAGCAAACTTACTTTCGTTCCTTCCTGTTTACCATTGATTTGGAAAGTGCGTTGTTACCTTTCTATCTTCTTGTATCTCATACTTAGAGGGTACTCAGGTTTCTTATTATGCTTCTGTTCTCCATTTATGACTAGTTAAGTTGCTTTTCATAGTTTTCAATTACTGTGCTATGCTTAGTCTGATTCATCTTGTGCGAACTGCTGCTTCTCCAAAGGACAAAAAATCTTCTTGGGTGATCATAATTGAATTTATAATTGAATTTTGTTAAAATGTTATTCTTTGATTTGAATTGGGAATAATGCACTAGCACATTCTTTGGGTGGAAACAAGCACATGTTCTGAATCCTTGCCTTTGGTTGCAGCAGCGAAGAACGCGGTTCAAGAACACCAAGGGTAGGAGCAAACCCAGTAAAGGAACGAAGAAGCACCAGGAGTTTATTGAGAAAGCAAAGACGGCATATGTAGAGCAGAAAATGGAGGGTGAAGAGCTGGCAAGAAAGGAAGGTGAAAAACTATCGAGGAGGAAGCTGATTAGTTACCTAAATTCTTGCAGCAATTTGTTAAGAAAAAGACTGCATGATTAGTTTGGCGTCTAATGTAGCTTACGTTGAAGGGATACTTGTTTAATTTGTTTACTCTTTGCTCCTATTGTGTAAGCTCCTCCCTGAAATTTTCTACTTATATTATTTTGCAACTTAGATGATTTATGAGTTCCTCTTTTGTATATACATACTCTTGGGTGAATCTTCTCCAAAATTTTGTTCAATTTTTGCAGTTCTTGATACTTTGGCTTCTTTTCTAAATTATCAAAACCAAAGGAACATGGAAAAGTTGCAGAGATTGGAGCATTGATATCGAGGACAAAATTTCCAGGCTGATTATTGAGTTTTCACGGACAAATCTGTTTACAAGCATTGATCTCTAATAAAACTAGAGTAATTTAATTCACAAAGCCTCATACATTAAGCGTGATACATGTGAGCGAAAATGTGATACTACGGTACATAAAAATACATGACATAGAAGTCCAATACTCCGGAACAGTTCAGTATGCAAAGCTTCAAGGGCAAATACTCCCAGACAACTGATACATCAATAACTCTAAACCCATGTGCAAATAAACGTATAGGCTCCAATTTCCAAATATTATGCTTCAAAGGCTGGGAAAACCTCATGGAACCTCAGCCCATATATATTTCCCTTCCAAGTTAAGCACTCAAATTTCTGACACAGTTCACCCACTTTCAGCTAGACATATTTGCCGCCTAAATTTGAATAAACCATCCTTAAACGGTCATTTAGTTTAAACATCCCAAAATTTACCCCATGTTTTGCAGTCACATCAGTGCTTGGTTCTACTTCAATCTTCATGTATTTAAGCAGAGAGAACGAACTAGAACTAAAAAGTTGTGCTTTGGAGTCTTTTACAACAGCAGATGTATGGTACTACTAGCTAATCACTTCCTCCGTTCCAAAAAACGCTTTGACGCTTGCTTTTTCACGGTCTCTAAGACACTAAGATTTTCGTGCCCGGCAGTAATTAGCTATATTAAGATGGAGCACCAAGATTTACATTCTGATCATCATTCATTAGCTCTGTGTGTTGTTCAACCTGGGGACTACTCTCAGGTAAAGAGGCATATATAAATCTTTTTATACTTAACCTTATATTATGTGATTATTATGATTACACATTTTAGATTGAACATTCATTTTTCATAATTGACACAGTTCCAAGAAAGCAAAAGCCATCAGAAAATTGGGAGAGAAAGCAAAGTGCGAGACTTCACAGCCGGCACTAACAGGATGATGATGTCGAACGATGAGGCTAGAATCAGAGGAGAGCTGGAGAGAGACATAGAGAAAGATTTGGAGGTAGAAATCAAAGACGAAATGTGTCGTCTCGCTCTTCGCCTTCATGGCCTCTATCAACACCAAAAGGACAAGAACAAAAGTACTAACAACTATAGTACCAACAGGACTAATAGTGCTGATCTTAATCATACTAGGGAAAAACTCCCAGCCAAGCTGAAACACAAGAACAACAAGAATAACACCAAAAGCAAAGCGGTTTCCGAGGTGAACATTAGCATTAAGATGGAAGGTGGCACCAAAGTGGAAATCAAAGAGATCAAGAAGCCTGAGATTATTGATCTTAATAAGCATAATAATAATAATTATTCAAATAATTGTGCTAGTAAAAGATTTGATTGGACACAAAATCTTAGATCAGGATTACCAAAATCATGTGATTTTGTGGTTCGTCATAAGAAGGGGATCACTGGAAAGGAATGCCCAAAGTCTCCTAGGCAATTCAAGGGAAATAAGTGTGCTAAAAGCAACTTACCTCAACTTGCTTGGAAATAAAGTGTGATTATTATTTTTCTTTTCTGTTCTGTCTTCTCCATTAAAAAAGTAAAAAGAAGAAGAGACTACTAGACTTTTTTTTATTAATTATGTTATGGAAAACCACATAAATTATAAAGCCCGTATATAAATAATAATAATAAATTCCGTGTAGTTTTATTTATCAATCCTGTCCAAAATAAATAAAAGATATTAATTTTTTGTGGAATTTGACACTTTATTTATGTTGTTTATGCATTCATATGGATAGATGACACTAGTATAAAAAGGTAATTTTGCGTCACTTAATATGCGTCGGTTATAGCAACATGACGCATATAAGTGTACGGTGACTTTTTGTAAATTAATGCTTAAACTTAGTGTCGATTGCTTATTTCAACCGATGCATAACGCTATATTTTACAAAATCGCTAAGCAATGCTTCTGTTCAATATCGCAGCCGATCCATACAATTCTTAAATAGATACTTCGTACTAAAGTTGCATCGATTATTATAGGCACTAACGCATAATTTTCCAAAACTTTTTAATGATCAAAATACTGTTACTCCCCGATCATCTAAAGGAATCACGTGAATACCCCATAATTCAAGGAAGTCATAATGTAATTTTAAACAATAGAATTAGAATACAATTTTATATTATCATTTTAGATTTTAGATTTGTACTTGTTAAAAAAAATTGTGTTTCTCACAATTTTTTTTTATGATTTAAAAAAATATTGTGTTTGTAGATGGTGTATAACTTTTGATAAAAGAAAATTAACAAAAACTTGTTTAAGACGTTTTTAATAAAATATTTGATAAGATAATAATAAATGACTCTTACATTTTCTTTTTTGTGGGTGATAGGATTTGAACCCGAGTCTTCCCCGAAGACAAGTGAGGTGGTTACCATCTCGGCTCCCACTTCAATATTAAGTGACTCCTATATTTCTAAATATAATGACCCCATTTTTTAGTGTGTTGGTCTCACACAAGACTTGCTTAGAAAATAAATCAATTATAACTATATTTTAGTACGTTAATCAATACTAATCGAGTCATCAAGAATAACCGTAATTCACACGTCAACAAAAGTAAACGAAAATTAGCCTCCATCATTACTTATCACCGATATAAAATTATTTATAAAATCTCGTATCACCTAAATCAATTTATTCAAAGAACATATAACCTAAAAAATAATACGTGAAACCTTAAAGCACCTAAACGAAAATTTTTCCAAATTTCGATCGCCCCTTGATTAGAAAAAAATATCAATAATTAAAAAACCGCTACTATATATGTCACCACTCCCGCGGAATCGAAGCCCTAGGTCAGCACTCTCTCATCAGTTGTCACTCTCTCTCCACGGCGCCCTCCTTCATCTCCTTCGATTCCACCACCCGTCTACTCAACCGCTCGTCTCGACGGCGACTTTTCTGGGGGCATCCAGACCAGACGGTGGTTCTCCAATATTCGTTTCTTAGGTAAAATACTCGTGTTCTTTATTTTATTTCTCAGTAATGGCTAAACTTGAATCCATGCAAGCTATTATATTGGTGCTTAGGTTATTCAATCTCGACTATAATGCCGTATTTTGAACTGGGTCATGTTAATTTGTGCGTTCTTGGGCTTGGCAAGTTAATTGATTTTGGGATTTCTATGTTTTCTGGGTTGGGATTTTTCTTTTGTAATTATTTTTCTGCATTCTTTCATAGCCAAATTAAGATTTTAATTACACATTTTTCCTCAAAAAAAAAAGAAGATTTTAAGTAAACCATTAATTCATTGCAAGTGCTTGATTTCTAGGTTAGTTTTTTTTTTTTATTTTATTTTATTTTTTTAAATGAGAAACAATTCTGGGCTGTGTGAGGCAGGGAAGGAGGAAGTAGAGGATTATTAGGCTCTTTCATTTTATTGGTGAATTTCATTATTAGGGTTTATCTGATGTCGATTATCAGGCAATTGTTATTTGCTGATTTCAGTAACTTGCTGTTCTCTGTAATGGTTATTAACTTTGAATCCATGCAAGTTATATTGGTGCTTAGATGATTCAATATCGACTATAATGCCCGTATTTGTTAACTGGGTCATGTTAATTTGTGCGTTATTTGGCTTGGCAAGTTAATTAATTTTGGCTTTTGGAATTTCTATGTTTTCTGGGTTGGGATTTTTTTTTGTAATTATATTTCTGCCTTCTTTCATAGCGGAATTAAGATGTTAAGTAAACCATTAATTCGTTGCAAGTGCTTGATTTCTGGGTTGAGTTTATTGGTGAATTTCATTATTAGGGTTTATCTGATGTCGATAATCACGCAATTGTAATTTGCTGATTTAGGAAACTTGCTGTTTTCTGATGTCGATTATTGTTTTCGACTTATAGTTTCCATTGTTTAATCTATTAAGCACTAAGATTAATTCAAGAATTTTCTTCTGCACTAGTATTAAGGTAATTCCTGTAACTGACCCTAAATTTGTTGAATTTTGTTTTGACTTGTTTAATTTGTGCCGTTAGTTGATAAATTGTGCAATGTTCAGTGTGTTGCTAATTGAAGTAGTTAAGGGGCAACAGTAGTGGGCATGTCTATATTTCACTAAAGCTGTGATGCTTAAGAATCTGATCTGTCAAACTGACTTATAAGTACTCATTTGGGGGGTTCTATTTTTTGGTCATAAGAATTTCTCTCTGCTTCAGAAAATGCTATTAATTAGATACAGATTGATCATGAATGCTATATACTATGCTTTTGATTTATCCCATTTTAGTTCCAGTTCTAATACATGAAAGAATTACTTGTCAGGATCTAAGTCACACGTCTCAGTAGTCTGTAATGTTCTTTCTATATTATGAAGCATGATGCTTTATTTATCCATCAGAAATGGGTAGTTGGTCAGGTGTTGCGTGGTGCGTGCTAAACGGCTGATAATAACCTTCTGAAGCTTTGATGCTTGTAAACTTATCATCATTCTTATTATATAATTATTTTTGAAAAAAACATCTTATATAACTATAGAGCCTTATTATTCTTGTTTTAACTAGTTTGGCCTCTTCCTCTGCCTTATAACTTCACATATCTGAGATAGGTGAATAACATCATTCTGTTCCCATCACTTTACTTGTACTGTCTACTCATACTTCACATGAGAGTTGAGAATGTGTATGTGTGCTCGCCCATTATGTGCTTCAGTTATGGTCTGTGCTTTTCATTGTTTTGTTCAATGTGGGTCTCCGACATGTTATTCAGGAATTTGTGTAGATTTAGTGAAAGAGCCTCTCATTTTCGTATGTACACTCCTTATTGCTTCTCAATGGGATTCAGGATCATTCTTTTGATGACTTGTAGCCTTTCTCCCCACCTCCCTCTATCTGATGTTGACTAGACTTGGACTGTAGGTCACTAGGTTGTCTGAATTTGATAAGCGCTGTCAAACAAAGAATGAGCTATGTTTTGCTGATGTGATACTGTTTATCCCTTGTTTTTCCATGCTATAATGTTGGGATACAAAGAAAACTGGTACTCTAGATGGGGAATTAAGGTATAGTAAGTGCAACTTGTTTCAATGCAGTTTAGGTGACAATTTTCATTGTTTGTGAATTTTTTCAATTCTAAAATTTCAAATTTGAATCTTGAATGTTTAAGTTTAACCATTATATTTGCTTTTTAAAATGCCTCACATTATTGTTGTTTAGCGTTTTTGAGATTTCTCGACACGAGTGACATCTTACTTATTAGTGTTTCGTGCCGGTAAGTGCTGTTTCCTTTCTCTCACTTCCTCCTCACGCTACTCTCTTTTCTTCATGCAATTTTGGTATGACAAATGTGTTGTATGTGTATGTATATGTGTCTTAACGTATTGCTTTGATGTTTGATACATATCGAATCTTTTTTTGGTGTATATTGTTATAATTAGACATGGATCGTCAAACCTGGATGTACAATATCCAACGTTCCTCTGAGGAATATTTGAGAGGGGTCGAAGAGTTCTTTAAATGTGCGGTGGAATACCAAATGAGGGAGGGGGAAGAAATGATGGTGTGCCCGTGTAAAGATTGTAAGAATTTGCGCAAGTATCGTAGCGTCAAGCTAGTGCGGGATCATGTGGTTAGTCGTGGTTTTAAACCGGGTTATACAAAGTGGATTTGGCATGGTGAGGGTGCCGGCTCTGCGAAGGTCTCTAGTAGTTATGAAAGTCGGAAAGAGGATACGGTGAACAATGACGATGATAATGTGGATATTGATAGGGTAGAGGAGATGATACAAGATGTGCATGGCCAACAACCACATATAAATGAGAGCTTGGTTAGTGATTCCCAGAAACCTTTGTATCCTGGGAGCAGTGATCAGCTCACTAGGTTACCAGCAACTTCGAAATTGTGCGACTTGAAAGTAGAGAATGGATGGAGTGACGAGAGTTTCACTGAGCTGTTGGTACTCTTACGAGATGTCTTTCCAGAGGATAATGAGCTTCCCAGTTCCACCGAGGAGGCGATGAAAATATTATCCCAAAGATAAATCATGAATTCCTATGTATTGCTGCATTATTGGACGAATCACAAAATGATGTAGTGGTTAAAGTCTTATAGACCATGTAGTAATATTTTCCCACGCCAAATACTTAAGCTTGTATGAAGTTTGGAGCCTCATCATAAATGTGTTATTCTCAGCAGGGTGCAGGACTGAGTAAGGTCCTACTCCTACCGGTAGGCATGGATATTGATAGACATTAAAAATAAATCTTACACCTTGTCAGATTCTAGGTAGAAATTTTATAGCATTCATAAGTGGTCTAATTGCATTAAGTATATATAAGAAGTCATTACCACAAGTCCAGAACATTTACAGAGCAGACACGTTTTATATTGTACAAAATTTCCACCTTGTAACAAAAGTTTTTTAATGAGGCGGCCTCAAGGTGAATCCCTCTCTATAGCCGAACATGACATAAGCATGACCTCATGCTTGTTAGAGGGGGGCCACCTCATACGAGTTTTTGTGATTCCCCATTTATTACTCTTATCGTGTCACCATCGGTCCCGTCATTGTCAATGGTGTGAACAAAGAGTATTAGCTAACAATACCATGCGGGTTCAGCATATCTATGAATTGAATGAAATTGAAACGGAACTTGTTCCACGGAACTTGTTCCTGCCAGTCGGGTGCCATTAGGATGAACTGTGAATAAGATAAGGGAGATGTCGATTGGGGCACCCCAATAGACAATACTCTATTTCTAGCTATTACGAGTACAATTTTGCACTTATCAAACTAATCGATATGTTTTTCCCACTCTAATTTAAGGATTTTCATTTTAATATAGTCGTTGAATTTTTGATGACAAGGATAAAAATTGTGTTAAGATAAGAATTTTTTTTATTATTATTTTTTGATTTTTGTCTCTTTAACTTTTTTTTTTTAGAATGTAAAGAAGATCCTTTTCTTGAACTGTTCTATCTCAGGGCCAATTAAATACTTTAGTGAGTCAGACACGGAGGGGAAAGGGGATAAAGACCGACTCTACAAATGCCTCTAGTGGAATTTGAACTTTGGTGAGAAGAAACCTCACTCAAATTCTTACTAATAGGCTAGGAACCTATATTAAGAATCAATAGATAATACTCCTGTGGTTGGAGTTGTAGCTTCTCAACCGTAAAGTTAAGGATTCAATTCCATCTTTTGATACAAGTAGAACAATTTAAAGCCAAACATAATCTCACTAAATTATTAAGCTGTGAAATTATTAAGCTGATCAGAACCTCACTAAATTAAACTGAAACAATTACTTTAACTATAGATTCACATACAAATACCAACACCCTTATATCATGAAGTTGGGTATAAAAGATTCACATACAAATACGTAAACTTAACGTTGGATCTTCTAAACAGAATAAAAAGTAACAAAACTACAAAGAACGCACTGAAATGATGAGTACAGAGAATGAGAATCTACAGGCTCTCCACTAAAGGACAAGTGTGACACATGAGAAGTCGCGCGTTTTTCTATTTCTACAGGGTGTGTAGTGTAAAAGAATAACGACATTTCTGCTTTCTCAAATCAAACATTTTGGCAATTTTGCTCTCTTTCTGTCAACTCAAACAAACACATCAAATTCCCAATTGTTTGTTAAATCCTTTAAATCCACCACCTACATTTCCCTCCAATTCTTTGTTTGTTTTTTTAAATTATTAAAAAAATTAAATAATAATTAAAAAAGTTTTCTTTATTTGCAGAAAAAGTCTCTCTCTACATTTAGTCAAAAGCATCTTTTAGAACACACTCTTTCTCTCTTGTCCCTCTCTTGTTGTTTATGTGCCCACTGCCCATATCATTGTCATCATTGTTCAATTAGATCACATCACTGATCTATTTTATTCCTATTGTTTTCAATCTAATATTTTACTACTATTTCTTTACCCTCATAAATAGTATCCATCCTTTTCTCAATTTATTTGTCAATCTTTTAGAATCAAGGATTTGTGATAAAATGCCACAAAATTATCGGAAAAAAATAAAATAAAAGGCTAATAATACTTTTAAAACTTTTTAATATCCAAAAAACCGAAGAATACCAAATGAATTGTATATAAATTGTTATTACAAGGACTAAATGTTTTTAATTTAGGTGATAGCTACTAAATACTATAAAATATCTTCCTTCTTTTAATAAGAAAAAACACTTTCTTGATTTCCCATATCATAACTTCAACCAGATTAACACTCAAAACATATTCAATTCATATCCACATTTCAGACCCATTTTAATAGTATTATTACTAGTTAAACTAAACTCATTCTCATATTTTTGATCATTATATTAGTACTATTTGCTATTCTTGTCTTTCAACAAGTTTTTAAATAACTAATAATTTTTCTTGCTTATCACAACTGTAAAGCATACCCAAAATTTCCTTGGATACAGAGTCCAATGAGTATTCACAGGGCACCACCACCACCATTTCCACTACCACCATTTTTCTTCTCTCTCTCTCCAAAAACCCTTTCTTCCATGACACCAAAACCCAAAACCCATTTTTGAACAAAACCAACCAAAGTTAAGAGAGAAAACAAAAAACAGAGCTAAAAATAAAAACTAAGGTGAGGCACAAGAAACTAAGTTAAAGTCAAAATCTTGAGAGCAAAATAATGACTTCAAGACCCATCTCTTCAAATCCAAAAACCAGCACTATTTTGAGATCTAGAGTGATTTTATTAGCCATAACAATCTCAGCAACAGCAATTTTTTTGTTAACAATAATCTATATCATTTACCATCTTTGGGATACTTTATTACATCGTTCAAGAACAAGTCCATTTGACTCAACAACTCCATTGAAGCTCCAAAAGTTCACCTACAAGGAGCTCAAATCAGCGACCAATGGGTTCAACCCAGATCACTCCATTGGAAAAGGCGGTTCGGGGACCGTCTTTCGTGGCGTATTGCGTGACGGGAAGTCTGTGGCGATCAAGAGGTTGGATGGTGGAGCAAACTCAATCCAAGCAGAAAGAGAGTTTCAGAGTGAGCTTACTATACTTGGGGGTATTAGATCATCACCTCATATTGTGTCTCTATTAGGGTATTGCATTGATAATAACAAAAGGGTTTTGGTTTATGAGTATATGCCTAATCGAAGTTTGCAGGATTATTTGTTTTCTGAGGGTGGTGTGAATAATACAACAAATTGGGAACTTAGGTTTCAGATTATTCAAGATGTGACAAGAGCACTTGAGTTTTTGCATAATGAGTGTGAACCTCCAGTGATTCATGGTGATATTAAGCCTAGTAATGTGTTGCTTGATTGGGATTTTAAGGCTAAGATATCTGATTTTGGGTTGTCTAGGGTCAAAGTTGAGGAAGAATATGGGGTTGAAATGTTCAGCCAGGATTTGTGGAAAAGCCAGGATTTATCAGGGAATTTAATGAGTAATGTGGAAACACCACCAACAGTTGGGACACCAGTTGAGGGGCAAGGTGGTGGTGGTGCTGATGGGGGCGAGGTCGATTTTGCTCTCGCCTTGCAAGCTTCTTGCTCTTCTAAGAATGGTGGGGGGTTACATAACTTGAATGGTTCGAGTAGCAAAGCGAGTCCGAAAGGGAAAGAGGTTTTGGTGGAAGATGGTGTTGTTGCTGGTTGCTGTGAACATGAGCTATCTAGTGTTGAGCATAGTAAAGAACTAGATATGAATATGAATTCTTCAGAATGGGGCAAGGATTGGTGGTGGAAACAGGATGATAGCCGTGAGTTGTCTAGTAAAGAATATGTTAATGAATGGATAGGGTGTCAAATCTGCCCTTCAGGGACTCCAGGTTTGGAGAATGTGAGCGAGGCGATGGAATCCAATTTGGGGAACTCGCCTCAGTTGGAGAAGGTGAAAGGCGAGAGAGAATGTCAGGGACGGGAGTTTCACCTTGGTTGCCTTGGTGGAAAGAGATTGGAGCGAAAGGAGAGCAAAGGGAAGAACATTCACAAGAAGAAGAAACCGAGGAAAATGCAGGATTGGTGGAAAGAAGAGGAGCTTGATGAAGAGAAGAGCAAGAGAGGAAGCAAGCGAAAGAGCCTGCAAAACAAGATGAGGAGAAGCATCAAGATGCCTCATTTCGAGTTGGGTCGACGTTTTTACTTCCTAAAGAGAAGAAGATCAAGGGAACATAACCAGACGAATCACAACCCAAGTCGTGAGTTTAGTTTCAAGAGGGGTTGGAGGAGAAAACGCAACCGTTCTGTGGGAAGTGAGATGAGCGGGGATTTATTCAGTAGGGAGCTGAGCAGCACGACAAGCATGAGAGGGACTTTGTGCTATGTTGCCCCTGAATATGGAGGATGCGGATACCTGGTGGAGAAGGGTGATATTTACAGTCTAGGGGTGCTTATTCTAGTGATAATCTCAGGTCGAAGACCCTTACACGTTTTAAATTCCCCTATGAAGCTTGAGAAGGCAAACTTGATAAGCTGGTGTAGGCATTTAGCTCAAGGTGGAAATGTCTTAGAACTTGTAGATGAGAGATTGAAGGATGCATATAACAAAGACCAGGCCACTCTGTGTATCCATCTGGCCTTGGCTTGCTTGCAGAGAATGCCAGAACTACGGCCAGATATCGGAGACATTGTGAGGATTTTGAGAGGAGAAATGGATCTCCCGCCTCTCCCATTCGAGTTTTCTCCCTCCCCGCCTTCTAAATTTTACAGCAGGTCGAGGAGAAAACAGAAGAGTAATGCAGAGTAGCTCTCTACTCTAGGATGTATCCTGTAACTGTGTTGTGTTGAATGAGAGTTCAGTGGAAATATAGGTTGTGAAGTAGTTCAGTAGTTTGTATATGAAAACTATTTTTCAGGTAGATAAGTTATGATATATGTAAATTGGGAAATTGGTTTTAATTTCTTCATCATCCTTGTCTACTGAATTTGCAAATATATCAGTAGTAAAACCAAAGAGAATAACCATTACTGCAAGTACATTAATCAGAAAGTGAAACATACTAACACTTAGTAGAGATTAGCAAAAATGATTTCAAGTTTCGGAGGTTCTGAAGTCCTATCACTGTAGAAGATCTTTTCTGAAGAGCTTTCAACAATATTAAGGCAACAAAGGAATCCAATGAGTCTCAGCATCATCAGTGCAGGGAATCAAATAACCAAAAGCCAAAATCTTATCCAAGCGAGATACGCTACATACAGTGGTTAGTAAATAAAGTAAGGTAGACAGGGGGATACTATTCACAATCCTGATCCTTCCCGTGTGGCCGTGGGCAGCAGGGGGTGGCATCACAAAACTAGCATCCGCCAATCTACGCCAGGCAAAGTTTTGCGGTTACAGAGAAACTCGCGTCGCTGGCCCATCTAGCAATCTTTTGATTCTTGCCCCAGATGTTAAATTTCAGTAAATACAGGAACCAGAAAAGAAACTTTGGCAGCAACTGCTGCCAGTAAAGTTGCTTTCCAGGTTCCTCACCAGGCACACACTTTGCTCAGCATTCATAGCTCTGGACATGTAAAAAAGACAGATTAGTGCCGGGTTGTTCCCTCAAAAATAATTCCCATCTCTATCACAATTCACGACAGTGAACGCAGCTTTATCTCGCAGGACATCACACCAAGAAACATACACGCGACATCTATTACCCCGTCATGACCTTACAACACCACATCAATAGAATCAAATGCAACCCAGAAGTTGGATCAGAAACCATTCGCCCTTTCCCTTTTTTGTTTTCAAGTATTTGTCCTAATTAAAGACATGCAAATTAGTGAGGGGTCCATTTCTCCCCCCACCCTCAACCCACACACCGTGGCTCTGAATAAAGGTGAAAAGTTGACTGAAGCGATCAGGATTGACAAGATTTCGGTTCTTTTTGCTACGTATCTAATACTCCAGCAGTTATGAACTTATGATACGGAGGTGAACATAAACACATTCATTGAGAAAAACTAAAGAAATAGCATTAAGACACATTCATATACCTCATATTTACTGTATGGTGAAGAAAAGGTTTTGGTTCTCTATAACTTTCATTAACAATTCATCCCAACATCTGAATTGGTTATGACTATGCAAACAGTTTCAAGAAGAAAGAGAAACTGTCCCAACTAGTTTTCTCAAAATAATAAAGCCACTCCCACCCTATATATTGAGCTTTTTTTGGTTACATTTATAATCGTCGAATGATCAAGTTGAGAAAATTGCATAGCCATCGGTCATACTAGCTGAATAGCTGGTTAACATACCTGATACTGAAGTGAGCATCAACTGGAGAATCTAACAGTTGAGACTAGATTAAGGTAATCGTTCCAGAATCTAGATGCCAGATTCACATGTTTAAAACAAATTTTCTTGGCCTTTCAGTCTTAGATATTAACTTCTATTCTTCAATGGCTTTCCTTAGTGGAAGATACTTCTTTGATCTCAGTAATGCAAGCAGTTTCCGAAATAGTTATCTGAAATTGCTTTGGTTCATAAGCACAGTGGATCCATCAACTGTGTGCTTCTCTATCCTCTCTACCACCTCGCTTTCTCCTTCCCCCATGTGGCCTATTGTGGGGCGTAGCAGGGGCTTTAAAACTGTTAACATGTCTCACAAATTTCACAGGCCCAACTCTTCCATGGTGACTATCTTGTTCTGTTGCTTGTAACAGTTTCTTAAGTTTTGGATCGTCTACAAAGCCATTTGAAATCATCTCCTTATGAAGTTCCTTGGCCTTCATCAAACAGCCACAATTTGCCAAGCCACGTATAAGCGACATGTATTGTGTTGATTCCGGAAGCACGCCATAGTTTCTCATTTCCACCCAAACCTTTAATACATTTTCAGGTTGTCTTAAATTGAAGAACCTATCAAAAATTAGTAGAAATGTACAACTATCAGGGCCAACTTTGTCTTTCTTCATCTGGCTCAGAAGTTCCAGGGTCCTCTCCAAATTCGCACCTTTCAAGAAAGCGTGATAGATCTCAATAGTTGGTCTATTACCTGCCTCTGTCATCAATGCTAGCAGACTTCTAGCCTCCTCAAACTTCCCAGCTTCACATAAAGGACATATAAAGCAAGTATAAGACTTAGAATCTGGCTGCAAACCCATCTCTTTGATTTTCTCTAAAATTTTGAAAGCTTCCTTCAAGCAGTTTTCACGAGTCATTACATATATCAATGAATTGTATACTTCAAGGCCAGGGACCCAACCCCTTTTCTTCATCTCATCGTAGAGCCTTAAAGAATCAAAAAGATTTCCAGTCGTCGAGAAACAGGAGATCATGTGTGTGTAAGACATTGCATCGGGTGTGATACAGTAACCTGCCATCTCCCTCCACACTCTTTTGGCTTCATATACATCAACAGAAATGTTACCCCAACCATGGAGAATGACATTGAAGCCCTCAGTCTCTAGAGGGTATAACTTCTTACTTTTCAGCATGAATTCCTCAGCCTCTTCAACATTCCCATATCTGCACAGTGCACTTAGGACAGTGTAAAAAGCATCTTGGTCCAGACTTACTGTAAGCTTCTCCATGAAATGAAAAGTTTTAATGGCCTTCTCATGATTATTTGATGCTGCATATCTGAAAAAGTAGCGATCCGCATTTTAAGTTACATCAAACTCAAAACTTTTGAGATAAGAATAATTTTCATACTAATAAGATGATGGAAGTAGCAAGATTATTAGACTAATGCAACACCCCCCCCCCCCAAAAAAAAAAAAATCTCTGCTCTGCACTCAGTGGGCGTTAGAAGTAACTTGGACACAGAGATGCAACAATCTCCTCAACTAAAATACAAAATAGACAGCCATTATATGGGAAAACACCAATGATTCAGGCACCGGTGATTCAAGCACAACCTCGCCACTTCTCAAACAACTAACAGGAGCTCCTTAGAACTCACCAGTCACCACACATGTACAAACTTGGACCAGCAATTACAACAAAAAAGCAATTTGATCATCAACAGCAACCTACTTAAGCATGCTACAAAGAACAGTGACAAATTAAAACTATATATGATAAGTTGACAACCCATATATCATGACACGTTCTGTTGTCATACATACCAGCCTAGTTATTCCAGTGCAGAAAAAAACTCAAAAATCTATTTCTGTATTCAACCATTAAAAGGCATAAAAGTCACAAGCCAAATTACATGAAATTCAGAGCTATATTCACCTGTCTATGATTGAGAGCATTGCTTGCCGAGTATCCACCAAGCGACGTGAATCACGAACCAAAGACCAGGCAATGTCGAACTTCTGATGTGATCCCAATACCCAAACAATCAAACCCAATATTTTATCATTAACACAACCCAATTTTTCATTCAATTCAAATGCTAATAAAGCCAATTCCCAATCATTTCTCAATGCCCATATAGCCAAATAAAATTGATGGGCATTAGGTTTTACACCAGAGCTTCCAAGAAAATCAATGGCATTCTCTTTAGAGACACAATCCTTGGCTTTCCGCACTAATTCGACTAGCTCAATAACACCCAGTTCGTCATTTGTGTTGTTTTTGCCTTCAAAGTCACTGAACTCAATTGGGTTGTAAAGAGATTGTACATAATAAGTTTGAAGGGTAGAAAAATAGAGTCTTTGTAATAGGTTATGAGAGTGCGTCGCAGGTGTTCGATGAAATGTCTCAGAGAAACAGTTGACATGTTGAGTGGTGGAAAGAGAACAAATCGGAGGGTGTAAAGGGAGACGAGAAGCAAGTGAGAGAAAGGAACGACAATGAGTTTGCTGAAGTCCCCTTGCGAAGAGACAGAGTGCCATGGGTTACTTCATGGAATAACTGGCAAGATTGTCTAATTAAATTTTGCTATTGAGTAGTGTCAAACTGTCAACCACTCTCCATTTCTGGGCATTTCATGTACTATAATCTCAAGTTATACTCCTCAGTCCTCAGTTAGAGATTTCTTTTTTTTTTTAAATAGGCAAAAAAGTCGGACTCTTTTTGGCCCATTACATTATTTGAGGAGGAAATGACCTAAGGGCTAAGGCCCATACCATAAACACCACTTTAACTCTAAAGTTAAGAGAAATGAGACTTGAACCGTCAACCTTTATATTGGACTTTGGAGATGTGAAAACTCAACCAAGGAAGCCCCCACTTTTGCTCGTTAGAGATTTCACTATGACTCTTAACTTTCCCTCTTTCAAATGTTACTGGGAATCTTTTTCTATTTTTTCAATTTGCTAGAATCTTTTAGTATGAAGAACTTTTTTCATACAATTGATTTAGGTATCTGTCATGAAATCCATCAGCAAACATATGAGAAAATAAACTCAACAACTCCACTGCTGATGGATGTGCACAAAACACATCAGTTAGTTTTCCATTAACACTCTCTCATGTTGCCAATATTTTGCTTCTTTCAAATGTCTCACGAAAAGGTATAGTGGTGACTAACATGCCTGTTGTTGTCTAGAAATCCTTTATATTGCATTGCGTACGTGAGGTTGACTACTATAATTTGGCCATTTTTACATTTCGTATGTGGTTCAAATTTCGCTTGTCTCTCATAAGCTCTATTGTACCGGTGCACAATTCCCAAGTCATTCTATGTGAGCTTTGTTCCCGATGTATGTCATCTATGATACCTTCCAATAGGGTGATTATATGTCCACCTAATCTTATTTTCGATAGTCGATCTTAAACATCAATCATCATCAAGTGTCTTGTCCATGGTAGTTTGAAACATATATTCAAGCTTTTTTGTACCTAACTCAGTTTGTCCATTAAATTGTTTTAGTCCTCCATTTTCAGATGCTAACCACACCTTATACATGCTATATTTCTTTGCACCCTCGATGTGGTGCAAAAATACATGTGGTATCTCATTCAAAATTTGCTAATCCAATTGCCACATTCGTATTGTGTTGGAAAATAAGATACATAGCAAATAACACTTGCATTTGGAGGATTTTTAAATAAAATACCCTGTTTTGACATAGACATAAATGAGAAATAAAGAAGATTCAACAAAGTAAATATGTATCAATGACAAAGATGTACTGTCTAATTTGGATGCGGGTGTTACAACCCGGAGCCTCCTTTTTAAATTTGCTAGAATCTATCAGTATAGAGAACTTTTTTCATACAGTTCATTTAGGTATCTGTCACGAAATCCATCAGCAAACATATGAGGAAATAAACTCAACAACTCCACTTCTGATGGAAGTGCACAAAACTCATCAGTCAGTTTTCCATGACCACTCTCTCATGTTGCCAATATTTTGCTTCTTTCAAATGTCTCACAAAAAGGTGTAATGGTGATTGACAGACCTGTTGTTGTCCAGAAATCCTTTGTACTGCATTGCGTACGTGAGGTTGACTATTATAATTTGGCCATTTTTCACATTTCGTATGTGGTTCAAATTTTGCTTAGCTCTCATAAGCTCTATTTGTAACGGCACACAATTCCTAAGTCATTCTATGTGAGCTTTGTCCCCGATGTACGTCATCCATGATACCTTCCAATAGGGTGATTATGTACCACCCAATCTTATTTTCGATAGTCGATCTTAAACACTAATTATCATCAACTGTCTTTTCAATGGTAATATATTCAACCTTTTTTGCATTGAACTCAGTTTGTCCATTAAATTGTTTAGTCCTCTATTTTCAGATGCTAACCACACTTTATACATGCTATATATCTTTGCACTCTCGGTGTGGTGCAAACATACATGTGGTATCTCATTCAAAATTTTCTAATCCAATTGCCACATTTATATTGTGTCAGAAAAATAAGATATGTAGCAAATAACACTTGCATTTGAGCATTTCCAAATGAAACACCATGTTTTGACATGGACATAAATGAGAAATAAACAAGATTTAACAAAACAAATATGTATCAGTGACAAAGATATACTACCTCATTTGGATGCGGGTGTTACAACCCCGAGCCTCTTTGAGCGTGTGTCTTTCATCGCTGCGCCCAAATAAAAAGACGAGGTGTATAACCTGCGCCCAAAATAGGCGCATGTGTTTTGGTATTTCGGGATTTTGGTTTTTTTTTAAATTGCTCCAATTTGGAACGAACCTCAAAATAATAATCGTCGTTATGGCAGTTAGTTTGTTACTCTCTGTCATCGTGATTGAGATTGATCGAACAGTTGATTAGAACCGTAAAGTAATTTGGTAAGAGATTTGGAAGAAGTGTTGTATAAAGAATTGAAGATAAAACCGGAGAGTTATCATAAGTTGGGATATAATCGTAGGAAAAAGGGAATTACGCTCTAAAATTCAAAGAAGGACAAATTTGGTGTTGTTTAAATCTGGGTGCGACATGATTTAAGTCGATTGATTAACGATTTAATAGGGTTTGGGCACCCGTAAGTAAATAGCAACCGAGACCCCTATAAGACGCCAGGTCATGTTCGACATAACATTTAATTTAATTTATTTTCATAGTTTTTGCCTTTCTGACAATCTTTACCACAAATTCTTGCCTAATCTCATGATTAGGAAGGACCCTATATAATTTGCTAGGCTCCGTCAGTCCGTTGTATTTCTTTCTCTGCGTGAGTGACTGCCACCGTCTAATCACAAGACACGAAGTTGCAACCAGCGAGCGGTGCCTCCTGTCTACTCTGTGCTCTGCTAGTCTGCTTCATCCGGTATCGTCAAACTTCCTTTCTCTCTCTCTCATCGACAATGGAGTTTTTGTTTCTCGAAATGATTTCGCAGCAACCGACAATAACGTTTTTCTTTTTAAAGTTTCAAAATAGTACGTTGTTTATTTGTGGGCTGATTCATGAAATTAATTTCTGGTAGATTATTGCGTAACGTCGGTTTTTCTTGATTATATTCTTGAGATCATACGTATCCGTTGTTTTGGGTTGCGAAGGTCGGTGAAATGTGATTACGATTAAATATTTGTGTATGTGCTCAAATATCAATTGAATTTGGTCATAGGTTTGTGGGTATACTTTATGGGTTTAATTAGGGCATGAAATTGTTTTCCGGTTTTTGATATTTTTGTTGGCGTTTATATTGTTTGTCACTTGTACACTTTCTTTTGAAAGTGCTAGAATTGTATTTTAGTTGGGTATAGGGCATGAAGTTGATGATGATTACTTGTTAGACATAAGGAAAGAGAAGGTTCTGGGCAGTAGAGAGTAAGAAGAGTGATGAGAAGCATGTTTTGGTGAGGAATTATACTTTGATGAACGTTTTGAATATTGGGAGCACTGGTTTTTGTACCTTATTTGAGTATTGGTGGGTTCTTTTAGTGTTTTCAAGGTGATTATGAAATCATTGATACATTATGTATAGTTTTTCCCAGCTTGTAATGATGGGGACCTATCTTGGTAAGCCTAAAACTGAAAAGGCGTCTGAAGATGGTGAAAATTACAGGCTAAGATATGGACTATCATCCATGCAAGGGTGGCGTTCGTCCATGGAAGATGAGGTGAGCAGAAGTTAATAACGTTTCATATATTGCTTGCTATCTCTGGTTTCTATTCATCAAAAGTTCAATTATATGCAAACAACCGTATTTTCCCTTCCCAAGAAATTTTGTTCTATTGTGTTGCTCGTCCTTTGTATTAAAAGAACTTCATTGTAGAAAGTGGCTAGGAGCCAAACAACAAGTAATCAAATGTTTATCCAATTCATCAAATTGTCAAATGACAAGATGGAGGAAAAGGAAGCTTGCTTTGAAAGAGCTTTTTTGCCAGATGGTGGTCAAAGGTGCCTAGACGGCTAGACTCAAAATTGCGAATTTGTGATGGATATGATAAGCTGCACATATATGAACAATTGTTTCACCTATTCTTCTATTTAGAAGTAAAATTTGATAAAAGAACTAATTTACTTGACAGTTGACCAGTTAGCTCTGTAAGCATCGGCTTGTAACCTATTTTAACAAATATTTTGAATCCATTGCTTTTGGAGAGAAGTATCTAGGTGACTTCATTGGCCATAAACTCTGCTTCCTTAGTCTCTCTTATCTATACAAAAGTTGATAATGTGCGCAATAATACTCCTGTCACCACACATTTGTTTACTTTGCTATGCTGGCTGGGAGGTTTATTTGCATGGCTTCTCTGTTAGTCTGTTGTAAGCTGACCAGCTGCCTTTGAGTAAGTTGTTTGTGGTATTTGGGTAGAATTGGTGTGTCCATCTTATGCATTGGAGAGCTTCTGTAATTCTCTGCCTTTTGGGTTTTGGGCCGGAAAAGGAGTAGAAACATTGTGGAGGAATGCATGTCTTGAGGTTAGTGGTGTCTTTGGTTGGAGAGGAATGCAAGAAGAAGTTCCTGGACCACTTTGTTACCAAGTTACAGTGGGATCGGGTGAGTGACTTAGCTTATCTGTGAGCTAGAGCAGGAGGGGCTTGTTGGAGTCATTCAACATTTGAAGTCCAGAGAAGCTGAGCTAACTTCTAATCATTTTACTTTTGGGGGCATCTTGTCTTCCCTAGATGACCGTCGTTCAATAATACAACTATCTTCTTAGTATTAAAAAAAAACAATAACTAGAGGTATTAAGTAGAGTTGGCTGGTTTTATTGGTGGCAGCCCACCACAGACCATAGATTTACAACTTGGGGGAGATGAGAACGTTGCAAGTTATTTGTTGTATATGGGATCTTGGGTGTGTCCATCTACTGACATGGAAGTTTCCACAAACATGTTTTATGGTCTTGTGGAGGAGAATGCGAAGAGAATGTTGTATAATGCTATTTTTGGTTTTGGCCGATACGTGACGTTTAGGGGCTACTCCCTCTTTGCTTTGATTATGATATTCATTAAAACATACATTTTTCCTATCTAAAAAAGTGCAAAACAATTGCTAGTCTGCAAGGGGTGAGGAGAAGTGGCAGTAATTTGGAGCAGCTCCAGAATCTGGACTGAGGAAAATGCATTAGAAGGAATGGAGGAGAGCCTAAAAATCCTCATGGTTTTGAGCATGTTTCTCTTTGGCCCTTTAGCGTGTTACTTTTGTTTATGATACTGATGCAGCTTGATAAGTAATTAAGTGTATATGCATGTTTGGTAAGAGTTCTGACATCTGTCCTAGAGGTTCCTAGTTCGAGCCCCTTTAGGGCCACTGGAGATTTATCTGGCTGCTAATGTCAGGGTGCATGGGATTTGTTGGGCAAAGCCTGGATACCCACGTTATTTAAAAAAGAAGAGTATATTTTCACGTTTGTATATCTGTATGTGGCGTATATCATGATATGTGAGTCAAAAAGAACAAGAAAATGAAAGAGAGAAAGAAAGCATGCATAGCCCTAACCTTCTTTATCTTTACTATATCTGGATGGATTACGTTATTGTTACTTTGTTAGCCACATTATCCCAGTTCATATGTATAACTTGTTTTTACTTGTTCGCAGCATGCAGCTTTTCCAAATTTGGACGATTCAACATCTTTCTTTGCTGTGTATGATGGCCATGGAGGTAAACATTATATGTTATTTTTTTCTAATATTTCCCCCCACACATGGCTGTTAGCTAGTACTTCCCGCTGAAGATTGGCTTTGAACCTGTTTTTGGTTTCATTAGTTATAGCTATTTATTATTATCATTCATTATTACGATAGGTTATTCAGGAGGGAGGTCTAGAAAATGAAGTGAGGCCTGAGATGGATGTGTGCATGATACCTTCTAAGAGGTGATTGGTTTTGGCCTTGGTTTGACCAAAGCAATAGAGCGAAAATGAGGTTAAGAATGGTGATCAGACCTGTAAACATGATAACCTCTCAATGGTTTAACAAGAGTTACAATATATACATGAAACCCTAGTAAACTCTGGGTAATAAGATATTGAAGGGTATAGAAGTGCTCTCAACTTTCACGAGTACTGAAATCCTTCAACCTAGATTTCCGCTTAGTTATCTGGTCCTGCATATGCTTGCAAATTGCTTTGTTAGAAGGTGTTTGGAAATACTTATCAAGAAGGGAACCTAAAGGAAAGTTATCTTCTTTGAATTTCCTAATAGCTTAATTTCTTAGTAAAGTTAATAGGCCTAGTTAAGGGAAATCTAAGACCCAAACTATTGACATTGCATTATTTATGCAATTTCCCAGGCCTAAATATAGGCCCAGGCCACAGGTGATATACACCTAGCTTAATTTCTCAGGACTGAACCAATAATTTAAGCATGTTTTGCCACAGGATGTGGTCCATCAGATTCAATGGCAGCCTAGGTATGGAGGCGTCAACCAGATCTTGTAATTTTGGAATTGATGCTGACACTCTAGTGTCTCTAGCAGTTAATTTTGATAAATGAATTTATTGTTTTTAGCAGTTAATTTTGATAAATGCAGTAGTTAAAGTCTTGCTCTAAGTTTTGGCTCAGCATCAAGTGTTCCTATCCTTCATTATTGATTTCCTTCATTTGTAATTTTCCTTAGCTGTCAGTGCTTCTCTACATTTAGAGCATAGGGAGAGAAATGACTAATATGTTATTTTAGAATTGAAGTTGTGGAAGAAAAAGTAGGTGGAGTCACAAATGGAGACACTCAAGGGCTATACTGGTAATTAACGCTTTTATTTGCAAGTGATGAAGGTATTGGGCCCCTGTATTTAAGGATTTTCTTTCTGTTACAAGGGGTTGTCAGGTTGAGAGGAAGTATTAGGTGATGTTGAACCTACAAGGTTGACTTGGACACTTTTCTCTCCTTTGCTCCCTTCCGCTACCCTCTATGAATATCGTATTCTCAAAAGCTTGCTTGATTTAGGAGCATGATAAAGGGCCCTGATCTTCTATTGATACTTGTGAGGAAGTGAAAGAAAGTGAAAGTTGAAATGTCATACTCCCTCTGTCCAAACGACGCAATGTTTTTGTGGTCAAAAGCAAATTAGGGAAAAAAAGATTGAAAGAGAGACAACAAATTTTTGCAGATTAGCATATTAAAATGAGGCAACATGATACCAGAAAAAGATCAACATAAAACTAGTTTAAAATTTTACAAAATTGTACCAGAGAATGAAGAAAATTAATCCTGAGAAAATACCCAAAAAAAAAGACTTTGGTAGTTCCCGGATTGCTCTCTTTAGTCTGTTGGGGTGGTCTATTGTTTCAAACTCTTTTCTTAACTATGTTGGTGGTTGTAATCGAGATCTCTCTCATTTTCTGTATGATTTAATAAATTGATGAGAAGAGCTTGAACCTTTTGAGTTTGCTTGGTGCTCTTATCTTCAATGGTCAACCCAATAGGATGTTTGATATCACCAGAATGATGAATGTTGTTTTTCCAGTTTTACGGGCCTGGCAGGTTTTTGTTCATCTCATCCGTGAGTGAAATTGCTTAGGTGTAAGCTTTACATATCACTATTATATACAATATTCCTTTGTCGAATATTTAATGGAGCTTGAAACTGTACTAGAGCCGTTCTTGTCTCTTTTGTTTTCTTTGTCATAGTCTGTTTCTTTTCATTTTAGGCTTAAATCATGTCTATTTCTGTAGCAGTTGAAAGAGTTCATGTTGGCAACTTTTCGTTTTTGGAATCTGATGGGGTATATCAAAATGGCTCGTTGAATTGTTATATGCTTTTACTTGCTGTGAAGTAGAGATGACAGTCAATGTAGTTCCTATCAAGAGTCTAAAGAAAATAACCTCTTATAATTGCATGGAGTACTGATAATAGTGACAATGATTTTGTGCTTAATCCCTTGTGTTAACTTCTAGTCTACTTTATTAGGTCAGCATTTGTACATGTATCCCTCCCCCACCCGTCCTCATGAAAAAAGAAGTAAATTCATTTTTGCAATGACCATCGCAATCTTATAGTTGGGTCTATCTTATGGCAGGGAAAGCAGTGGCAAAGTTATGTGCAAAGTTTCTTCACAAGGAGTTGCTGACAGATGAAGCATACCTTGCAGGAGATTTGAGTAGTTCAGCTCGAAGAGCGTTTCTCAGGTGGTTATTTATATGTTAGAATACAACATTTTTTTAGCTTTATGCTGGATGGCATAACCTGGTATAAAATAGCAACATGGTTTTTGCTGGTAGTTTATGCCAATGATTGTATTCATTATGGATTCAAAGTGGACTGTCAGACCTTTGATAAAGGCCTTTGCGAGGGTAGCTCAGCCGGTAAGGCGGCAAGGACTCCGAGATCTATTCCAGAGGTCACTAGTTTGAGCCCCCTTAGGCCACACGAGGTTTTCCTAGCCATTAACTTCAGGGCCCGTGGGTTAAGTCGGGCAAAGCTTGGATACCTATGTTATCTAAAAAAGAACTTTTCTACTATGTTAGGAGAAAGTAATCATGATATTCATGAAAAAAAAGAGAGTGAAGTAGTATAGAAGAAACTTCTATACACCTATTCCTGCTTGGACCTGTTGACAGAGACTTTTGGTATCTTGGATGGGGAAGGGACAAGGAGGCTAGATTACTATGGCGGTGTGCGTTTTTGGCCATCTTCTGGTTCATATGGTTGGAGCGGAATGCTTGGAATTCTGGAGACGTCTAAGCCACTTGAATTTGCATGGGATCATGTGATGTATTTGGCGTGTCTTTGGGCTTTTAAAGGGGTACCCCTTCGTGACATTCATGATTCAATGTCACTGGGGTGATTGTTAGTAGAGGTGGCCATGGGCCGTGCCGTGTCGGAGTTGGGCCGGGCTTACTCGGAGGGAGGCACTGCTTTGGCACTGCCAGCACCGTGCCGGGCCGGGCCTGGGCCTCGGGCCTAGCTAGGTGAAGCACGCGGTTGGACCGCCATGAAGAGAGAGAGAGAGAGAGAGAGAGAGAGAGAGAGAGAGAGAGAGAGAGAGAGAGAGAGAGAGAGAGAGAGAGAGAGAGAGAGAGAGAGAGAGAGAGAGCAGCCATTGAAGGGGAGAGAGAAAGCTAGAGGAGAGAGAGAAAGCTAGAGGGAAGAGAGAAAGCAACAGCAGCCATTGAAGGAGAGGAGAGAGAAAGCCAAAGGAGAGAGACAGGCTATAAGGCGGGCCGGGCTTCCTCGGAGGGAGGCACTGCTTTGGCACGCCGAGCACCGTGCCGTGCCCGGGCCTGGGCCTGGGCCTGGGCTCTCTCCTCGCCGGCACAGCTTGGGCCCTCGGCGGTCCGGTTAGGGTGGGCTTGGGCCTAGCCCGGCCCACTGGCCACCTCTAATTGTTAGTATCTCTTTGTGAAGAATCATTGTCCTCTTACATTGTAACATTTTTCCAGTTTTAATAAAAATATTTCTCGTATCTTAAAAGGTATATAGATAAAGAAGTTTTGTTATTAATGCGAAAGGTAAATGGAAAATGGGAAGTGTTTTATGGTTGATTTGTTGATGAAGTTGTATCGTTTTTGCTGGCATTCCATATGAACTGAACTAAGTCTAGCCTTTTCCCGCAACACAGCTTAGCTGACATTGGCTCTTATCCTGCACCTATGTTATGCTCTGCATCAGGCTACATCTTCAGTACAGTATGAATAAGCAAAGTTGTTAGGATTGGAGCCTGATTGTGGTGCTTGAAAGTGCTTTGATGCTCATATGTGGAAGCTTAGACGAGGCTCAGGACTTATTTACAAATATTAAGGATTTTTTTTTTTTCAAATTTATCAAGTTGCATACACTACCCCTGTTTCTGGATTTCTGCTCCTTTCCTATGTCTTTTAGTTAATTTTTTTCAAACTCTAGTGTAGAATAATATTGTCTAGTAAAACTTCCGCTGACAATGAATGGATTACAGAGTAGGACCAAATGGCTATCTTATGATCTTCTTCAAATTAGCAAGCTAGTCACTGAAGGATAGAGAGGGTAGTTCTCTGTCTGGGCCTCTCACTATCCTACTTTGATGTTTATCTTACATAACGTCACATGTCCTTATTGGTGTGGTCACTACTTCAGTGAAAGAAAACCTGCAATAAAACTTTTGATTTGGATTTTGGAAGGTAAATTTGAGTTGATTCCATACCTTTAGTGAACCAAACATATGATATCAGAGGTTCTCATTCCATACCTGGAGGTTCCAAGTTCCATACTGATTCAATTCCACTTCTTCGCACTAAACGCTCCCTAATCATATAGTCCAGGAGTATAGAATATTTAATGCACCATACACTTTCGCTTTAAATATTTTGATAGTTTTTTATGTAAATGTGTCTTTGAAATGAGGATAATAACCTTCACGTGATCAATGCTTCTCTTGAAGATTTCCAATGGACAATTAAAGTAATTGATAAAGATCTTAAGAGAATTGACATCTGCTTTCATCTTTTTCACTCAACCAAGTATGTAGGATAGAAAGTTTTGGTAGATTCACCATGCTGCTTTTACTTCTAGAAATATTGAGATAAATATATGAGATTAATTGTATGACATATGGGGATGGTTTCAGCTGATCACTTGGGTCTTGGACCTCTTGGTTATTCTGCAGAATGGATGAGATGATGCGTGCAAACAAGAAATGGAGAGAATTGCTTTGGGACGATATCGAAGCAGTTGATGGATTTGATGATGAATTGTTTTTTGCGACTGGTGAAAGTGAGAGTGATGGAGCAACAGAGAAGGTAGGTACTGCTTATTTGGGATAAAGTAGGGCTTGTTCTTTTCTGTTTCTTGTTTCATTTCTGGTAAATGAGATTTTCATGAAGTGTGGCTGCTCCCTAGAGTGATATGGTTACCATCCCTAAAGTTTTTGTTCATTTCTGATGTTGAGCTTGAGCCTAAAAGACTACTACTCTTTGGCTCGGAATATAATCGTCTAAATCAAAATGGATTATTAAACTATTTGCAATCTTATTACTGTGAAGTTGCCAATGGTCGTCGGTCGTCGCATTAGATCAAGGGTTAAACGAAAACAGCCTCTCTGTTTTCATAGGGGTAAGGTTGTGTACTTCCGCCCCCACCCCCAAAACCTTGCCTCGGCGGGAGCTTCTTTGGACGCACTGACGCAATGTTGATGTACTTTCTAAGGACTTCTCCATGCTTAGTCTGGTATTCGAATTGCCCACCATCTAAGTTCGGCAACGTGGAAGTTGGCATCTTTTTTTAATTGTTTGGTGAGTTGGAATATTATTGTTTCTGGACATGGCAGTTAGGCCCTAGAAATGGACCTGCTGCTCTGCTTGTGAAAAAATTTGTTAGTTTGAGATTCCGTGGGCTATATTGATGAATTTATCTGTCTTTTCTTTGTCCCTTGCCTATTTCCTTTGTGGTTATGACGTTAAGCCGTGAAGTATGCAACTATGCATCATACGGAGCTGTCCAAATGTAATAGAGAGAGCCTACTTTTTTAGACAACGGAAATGCTTATTGAAATGAGTGGAGAGTAATCTTTGGTTTGCTGGTTTTGAGTCTTGTGAAATTAAACGAGGAGCGAATAATTCAGTTATAGCGGAGAATACTGGACAAGATATCCTTTGGAAGGAAAACCAAAAATCAGCTTAACTTTGCAAATTTGGTTGCATATCACAAATACTAACAATAAATTTTTTATCATCCACCGTCCTGACCACTATATATTTGAGGTGCTTGCGGAAGAAATTCTCTTCAATCCAGATTTTCGAAATTATCAGATTTGCCGTTCTCTGTTCCCATTAAGCATTAATTAAAAATGGATGGGCATGAAGAGTATTGCAGATCCCTCCTTTGCATCTGTTTTTGGTAGTTCTACATCCTTGTCTCCGTTCCATCTTCGCATGTGGACTCTTGTGAAGTTTATAGGGACATGGACTCTCCCTTGTGTTTCACTTTTAGTAAATTGGTTTCTTAGAGGCTTATTGTATTTGTAATGTCTGAATGAAAAATTGGTGTTGAAATGTTCATTTCTCACCTATCATGCTCTTTTATTGTCAGGGAGCTTTATTTATGAGCCCAGTGCTAGAAAAGCTTCCAGTTCTATCTGTTTGTCTTTGACCTGAAAGTACTTTAATATGAAACAAATACTTCAAATATGTGGGCACGGAGGTTAGTTGCTCAAATCGTGGGTGATTTGGAGTCATGTTTGACCCTTAGTAATTTCCCTGCTACTTTGAGATTCTACCTCATGTCTGTGCATCCTGAAATCTTGCTTGGTTTGAGCTTGACTGTGAGTTCTGTTGCATTGGCTTCATAGTTAAGATGTTAATGATCACCTATTTTAAAGATATGTGGGTTCGGAACAGCCTAATCTTTCATGATAGAAGTTCGAACTGATAATTTTGCTTCTTCTCTCTGTGGCATAATAGTGTGTGGTATATATTTGCTTGTTAACTCGATATATCTGGGATTAAAAATGTTGAGTTGTCTACTATGTTGCTCAAATAGGTTGCCTGCTTTTGTGCAATGAATAGCAACCAAGTTTAGTGTAGGTGAATTGCTGATTTCTTCAGATTCTAATCTGAAAAGTTGGAAGACCTTTATGAGTGGTGTACTTGGCTTTTTCCAGAAAGATGCTTATTTCCTAAGTTAATATGACATTTTCTGGAACTTGACATTGATCTTTAGCATGCCATTTGCTTTCAATGGCCAGGATCCCGATTCTGATTTGGATGGACCTTCTTCTGGGTGTACAGCATGTGCCATCATAATTCGAGATAACAAGTTAACTGTTGCAAATGCGGGTGATTCGCGTTGCGTAATGTCCAAGGGTGGTAAGGTAATCCTCTCTCTCTCTCTGTCTCTCAGTTGGTGTTAGTAGGGGGTAAGATATTTCTAAAATGATGTGCAGGCCTTGCAGCTCAAGAGAAAACAATTCCTGTCAAGTAGTATCTTTTGGATGACTTTTATGAAGCATCTGGATGGGAAAGGGGAATCTTCCCACAAAGAAGAACTCTATTATCGTAAATTCATAATCAAAGCTAAATCATCCCAATAGGGTCCTATTTATAAACGAAAACAAAAGCTTGGAGAATAAGAAACTACCTAGTCCCAAGTTTGAGTCCCCTCAGGGATACTGGAGGTTTTCCTGGTCGTCAACTTCAAGACCCATGTAATCAGTCAAGAAAAATTTGGATACCTATGTTATCTTAAAAAAAAAAAAGAATAAGAAAATACCTAATAAAACCTAGGGAATAAGAAACTTCCTAAAATGCAGTCTAGGAATAATCAGCAAATCAAATCAGTTCCTATTTCTGTAACGCCTATTATTTCGAGAAGAATGAGGGATAGAAATATGCCCTCCGCTCATGAGCAATACACATGCCCTTGGAATTGGGCTTCTACGGCAGGGTGGGACATAATTTCTATCCATCCTGTATGCCTCCGTGTTATATAATTATATATGCACTAACTTTATGAGGTATGATCTCTTATCCAAAGTAAATGTGAGTTATGATCTATAAGATTGGTCAACTTGGGTCTTGGCCCGGGGTTCTAGGGGTTGACTATTTGTTCAATGTTTAAGGTGTAACATATATGAACGGCATGGTGCATAAAGTTGCTTGCATGTCTTGCTGTTGAACAATGAATTGAACCTTCATATATGTGTCCTCAAGGATATGTTACAAAAGTAGTTGCTTGTGCTTCTATGAAACTAACCTTTTGCACAGGCTTACGACTTATCCAGGGATCATAAACCTGAACTTGAGGTTGAACGGGAAAGGATATTAAAAGCTGGTGGTTTTATCCATGCTGGACGTGTAAATGGAACTCTAAACTTGGCAAGAGCTATTGGTAATGAATGCATCTGGTGTTATCTGTCGACTAGAAATTGTTAGTGCATGCTCGCTTTATTTACAAGTAGACCTGTTGGATGCAGGGGACATTGAATTCAAGCATAACAAAGATTTGCCTGCAGAAGAGCAAGTGGTCACTGCCAACCCTGATATAAACACTGTATGTACTCTCTGTGCAGGCATGTGTATTGTGTCGTTTATTCTTTAGGTTCGCATATATTTTTATAACAAAGGAAAGAATAGCTGAGGTACATGGAGCATTTTCTTCTGCTATTAGGAAGATTTTGTGGGTTACTTATACAGACCTATGATGTTTCATCTGCCAGTCAAGTCTCGTTTATTGGGTTATCTGATTTTGATAATGGTCCGTTTCAGATTGAGCTTTCCGATGATGATGAGTTTGTTGTGCTGGCTTGTGATGGAATCTGGTATGTCTCATTTTTTTGTTTCACCTTTCGCAGATCTTTAAAATTTGTTCTCCGCAGAAATTTGATTTTGGTTTAACAAGTTCTTTCTTTTTTGGGTGGTAGAGTTTCCTGTTGCTGCCTTGCTAGGTTTAAGAATCCCTCCCGTGCTGTGATATTTTTTGATTTACTTTCTCGTGCTTAGTTTTCTTTGATTGGGAGAAAGTCAAATTCACTTTTTCCTCAAGGAGTTAGTTTTCTGCAAAAATTATAACTTTGCTTACATTTCCTTTGTAAGGTCTAGGGGCAATTCAAGACCTCACAGCTCCCAAATTTCATCACGAAGTCTATGTCACATAAGTCATAACAGCTGCAAACCTACGGAAATTTTGACAAACAGATTGTGTGCAAAACATAGCCTTTTGGTCTAACCAAAAAGAGCCTTGAGCTAACTTTAATTGTGTTTTTGAATATTGTTTTTCCTAAAAGACTATCAAACAGAACCTCTGGATTTGATCGTACCGATCTCTCTGTCGGTAGAGGTTTCTCAAGTCGTTGCCTTGTACTGCATGAAGTAACCATATAGAGGACATCATGAGGTGACACTGATTTGGCATCACTTTTTTTTTTGGTTACATGATTTGGCATCACTTTGTTTATGTAGTAGAACACTCGTCTTATGTGGAGGGCTTTTTAATGTTAAAACGAGCTTTAGCAGCATTTGGACAGTTGTTAACAATGTCATTTCTATTCTCAAGTAGGAATAGCTTAGGGGTGTGATTGAGCCGAGTCACGTCGGATTCCTGCTTGTTCATATTTAAGCCCGTTTAACTTGGCCGAGCTCCAATGTGAGCCGAGTTTTTATTCGAGCTCAATAGTTGATTGAACTTGGCTTCTCTAAGAATCATATTGTTCGAGCTTAGATCATTTGTTAACTAAGCCTAGCTTGTAAATGAGCTTTTGTTTGTTTATGTCTCGTTTAAGCAAAAACTCATTTTAAACTCGTTTAATTAATACTTTTTAATAATCTGTTAAAGCTTATGTTAAGAATAGTTATACGTATAATAAAGTAAGTGAGCTTTTACACAACATAAACAAAATGTATGATGGAGCCAACAAATGAGCTGTATGAACACAAATGAGCAATCATCTCTTTGTTCACTCATTTAATCAAACAAGCCTCAAAGATTTTTCAAGCTGATCCAAGCTTGAACCCGAGCTGTTCAATGAGAGTATTTAGTTCACTTTATCACTAGTACATCCCAAGTATTAATGGACACCATTTATGTAATGTCGAAAGCTGATCACAGTGTGATTGTATACTCTCTCCAGCCATGATGATGCATCTGAGTAACTTGGTTTCTCTCTTACTAGTTGCTTGCTGTTCATTGGATTTGGGAATGCATCATGTCACTTTGATGGTCTGGTTTTTTTGTTCATCAATTCAATTTCCTCATCTGTTGCAGGGACTGCATGTCAAGCCAAGAACTGGTAGACTTCGTACGTGAACAGCTAAAATCGGTATGTCTAAATTAGATAGCTTTTCCAGTCCTGTATATTCCGTTCAGAGTCAATGAGTTGAAACTGCTTTGTATTCTATGCAGGAAACTAAGCTATCTTCAATCTGTGAGAAAGTCTTCGACAGATGCTTAGCTCCTGCAGTGGGTGGTGAAGGTTGCGACAACATGACTATGATCATCGTGCAAAACAAGAAGCCCGAGGCTCCAAGTGCTGCCTCTGAGGAGCAATCTGATCAACCAAGCGGAAATCATTGAAAGCCTTTACAGCTGAATACTCCACAACTACCAACAGGATATTTTTCCATTGGCCATATACTCTGTACAGTGTAAAGTGACCGTTGTACGAGTCGATAGCTCTCCTGGTTTCGTCAAAATTATAACTTTGACGTGCTTGGGTTTGTCATCGCCTGCTATTGTCTTGTTAACAGAGATACCTTATGTTCATACTTACATGGTTTTGGTTTTCAAACAAATACGACTTAGTGCCTGCTGAGACAGAAGGAGAAAGGGAGTTCATGCATAGCTAACCCGCTAGGGAACCCGTTAATTAGGCATTATTAGTCAGTACTTCAATCACTCACAAGTAAAAATGTTTGGTTTATCTGATTTGTTTACCAGTAACCCCTCACCCCTACATTGTTTCCATCCATTTTATTTTCACCAGGGTATCTTCAAGTTTGAAGCAATAATTTGTGCTACTTGCTGTCAAGCTAGGTTGCACGGCAAATCAAAGATACTCTCAATTCTTAACTAAAACAATCGTATTTTTGAGGTACCTTGTCACAAGATCTAATTTGCCATTAAGTTTATGATAGTGACGTGCAAATTGATTACTACTGATTACTTATTCAAAATGTAATCGAGTAAAATGAGATTGTTAGTTTTAATTAATTATTTACCCTCAATCTAAGCGTGTCTTTAAATGAAAAATGTGCAATCTAAATTCAAGTGTGCTACGAGTCTATTGTAAACAATTCAGTGGACCTATTGGAAAGGAAGTAAGTAGAAGAAAATATCACTCTAGTACCATCAAAGCGGGGAGTATATGATTATATGATGTGAGCTCAACCTAGGTGGGTAGTAGCAAATCTTTAAATATGTTTAAGAAGGTTAACTTTCTTTTGGCACATAATATCTAGTATTATACCTTCAAGTAGAATTTCTAGTCTTCGTTTGGGCAAGTGTGGATCCGTTACTGTAGGCAGGGTTTAAGCCACACATAGATAAAACGCCAATTGTATTTCAAGATTAAAAAGAAAGAAAAGAAAATTTATGGTGGGCGAATGGTGGTTGACATGGAGGAATTGTGGTGCTGGAGGGATAAGTGAAGGTATCGAAGAGGAAAATGTGAAGTTAAAATAAAGGTTAAATGAGAAAGTTTTGTATATATCCAAATTAAAACTTTTAGTTTTTTGCACACTCATATGACATAGGGACTTGTAAGGCAACTTTTTACCTGAAATTGTCTTGCATGAGTAAGCCTAAAGTATTTACCAAAGCAAATAGTGAAACATGCCTAAAATATGGTGATTTTTTTTACTCGGAAACCAATAATCTTTACACAATAGAGTAAATTTAGTCTATCAACCTCACTTTTTTCTGTAGGTGGGAGGTTTATCCCCCTGCTTTAGGGTCTGTTAGTTTATTAAGGGGGAGGGGGCTAGCAGAATTCGAACTCAGGTTAGCACTTAAGTTATCGGGATAAATTCTCGCTAAATAGACTAGGACGAATTCCTGCTAGACCAGACTAAGTCTGGTTCCCTCACTTTTTACTTCAAAAACGATGAGTTTAGAAAAATGATGAATTAAATTAGGCACTTCATTAAAAAAATGGTGAATTAAATTAGGTCTCACTATTGTCATTGCTTTGAGTTTGACTAACATCGTTTGGCGCCAATTCTTTAACGTTCAATTTAAAAACACTGCAAAAATAATGTGTCTTCTTGTTTTCCCTTCAAAAGAAAACACCTTTGTTTTCACAATTCGCACAATATATGACCGATGAAACAGTTGATGATCACCGTCTCTCTCATCCCACCTTTTCTACGGCTTCAATGGGAATTCGGAGATAATTTCCCCTTTTCATCGTCAATTTGCAAAATCCCCTTTTTAAAATCAACATATTAGCTAAACACAATCTGGGTTTTTGCTGTTAATTACTTACTCTAATTTCCTACGTCAAACAATCCATATCAATTCATTTCCTTGTTTACCCAATTTCCTTTTCTGTGGATTTATTAGCAAAATTTAGATGTGAACAGAACTCTATCCATCCACAAATTTCCTTATCTAATCATCCTTTTCTTCAAATAATTTAAATGGGTTTTGCTTCTTTATATTCAATCTGCTCTAATTCTCTACCTGAAACTCCCAAGCTTGAATCTAGAGGTAATATTCTCTCTGAATTATAACTATGGTTCTAATTAACATCTCTGAATTTTGGGTTTTACTGGACTAACTCTTTTGCCTGCCAACTGTTTGACAAAAGGTCTGAGAGAAAAGCAGAGAATTTACAATGCGCCCATCATCTAGCAAGCAACAAACTGCACCCAAGCAAAGGTATAAAGCAGCACAAATTATTGGTGCTGGTAGATATGAAAACACCCCCTCGCCCCCAGCGAGGAGGCGATCTGCGAGGATTCGGTCTGAGGCATGTAGCTGGGAGGAGATCAAAAGTATCATTATCTTCAGGAGGGAATTGGATTATCAATTCTATTATAGAGAATCAGACAAGAACTCGGCAGGTTCAGGAGCTATACAATGGGTATGGGTAGTAGACCTTAAACTTTATTGTGTATGCATTATGGGTATTTTAACTAGTATTATTTTCTTTAAGGTAAAACTAATTTTGTAAATTTTTTTTTATTTTATTTTTGTTGGTTTGTGAAATGGGCATGCACTTGCGTACATATTTCTCATGTAGATCCCCCCATACTTTTGGGACAACATATCAGTCAAAATGAAGAAGAGTGGCTTTGACAGATCCGCTTCAGAGTGTGCCGAGACATGGAAAACCCTGATGAAGGAGTTCTTGTGGGCAAAAAGAAAATATGGGTTGACAGCAACCTATAGTGAATTGATAGAGTATTATAGTGACAAGAAGAGAAAGGAGACTCAGAAGGATCTTCCAGAAGGTGTTTTTTCATTTTTGTTTTTTATTTACATATATTTAAATTTGATTTTTTTTTTTTCCTTTTACTTTGTGACAAATCTAATTCATCATGTTTGAGTGTGTGTGTGTGTGTATGTGTGTGCGTGTGCATTAGTTATGCTTTATTGAGGATATGCTGATATATTTTTGGTGGAGTAATGTATTTGAGGTGTTCTTGAAGAACTAGGCTTTCCATATTATGTCTAACTGGCCTCCATAACTTAATATTGAAGTATTGAACTGAGATTGTCTCTAAGTATCCAAAGAGGCAATGTTGCCGAGATCTCTGCCCTCACCCCACCCAAAAAAAAGGTGATGTACCCAGCAGAGTTCCCAGTTTGACCTGCATGCAGTGGAAGTTGCAAGAAGTTCTATTACATTTTCTGGTTAATATGACTTGCATAAATGACTAGCTTCTTGCTTTGTGTGCATTCATTGAACTTGGTGAAATGTAGTTCAGAGTTTGAATTACTAAACTTAACCAATTTATTAATGTGCTGTACATTGTTGTATTATTGTATTTGATGACTTGTTTCGTTCGTTTCTATGAAGCTACTACTCTTTCAGTCTGGAATAAATGTTATCCTTCCAATTAGAGTGGTTTTTAAGGAGGGGGGGGGGGGGGAATCTTTAAAGGGAAGGAGGACGTTGTCGGAAGTTGGGAGCTATATGTCATCCTCTTAGGAATCATGACAGTTAGTTTGGGCGCAAATAAAAAGAGTAGCCTTAGTTTGGGAGGGAGAGACTATTTGTTTGGCATTGCTATGATTATAACATCTAGTCTTGGGTTTCCATGCAATGATTTACTAGTTTAGCTTAAGTATTCTAGTAGAATTCTCTAACCTTCATTAATGTTTAAGTCTTGTTGCAGTTTCTCGTCTCTTGCTTGAAAAGTTATCATTAAACTTCATTGATGGTAATGATTTACATGTCTAATCCTGTAATAGAAGTTTTGTTTTGAACGTAATGTAACTGTCTTGGTTGTATCACTTGCATGGAACATATTCTTTGACCATGCTAATTTGGTGCAAGTATTCATCTTATGTCAGTGGTTAACATTTATGATTCCTATCTAGTGATGATTTATCCTTGGTGCCCACTGATAATATGCACCTGAACATAAAGTGAATTAGTGATTCTGTAGTCTTTTATTTATTTGTATTCGTCCTAATATTGGGCAGAAGGCAGACGCGGGCTGGTTGAATAGTAGCTTAGGATGAACTTCATTGAGGGGGCTAGGTTCTTAATCAATTTGTGTTATACCTGGGATTAAGAATATTATGGAAGCTGGTTAATTGAAAAATCTATCTAAAATGGCATGCATGAATTTTATTGTCAACTTGTTTGATCCAATTTCCTGTTTTACAGTTTGTCTCTGGCTCCTGAGTCCTGAGTGGATCAGAAACAATGATGGGAATGAGTATGGTCCAAGAAGTTGGTACCTTCCCCTCTTCTTGTTTCCTTGCGTCCGGTGCTGTGGGGGATGATAAAGAAACCCAAATATGCTTTAAAAGGAAACACAACAATACATCATTCTGGCTTAAATTTGTTTCATTTGGCTATACACTTGCTCACTGATTTATGTTCTTGTCCCCTTAACCGTTACTCCTATATCTAGCTAACTATTTTTTATGAAGCAAAAAAGAGAGATTTATTTCTTCTTTTTTCCCTCCCTTTTTGCTGTCACCACCCCCCCCCCCCCCCGAGTTGTTAGCTACCACAGTCGTCATTCTGTCAGTACTGCTGATCTCCCTCAATTTCGTGGAAGGAATTGGGAATGTTATTGCACCAAACTTTACTTTTACCAAGTTAAGGAAAAACTACTTATATTTTTGTCTCTTGCCTCCTTTATTTTTTTCTTCCTGTTCTTATAAATAGAAATAAACTACTAATATTGCTGCCTGCAAAGGTATTTGTATCAACTCCTCAACGTAACCTATTCAGATCAGCAAGATAATCTTAAGAAAATAAGAGAAAATATCACAGATATGAAAGCTTGTTTTGGAATGGTGAACAAATTAATTACCCTAGTATTCAGCTTAATAACAATGAGGCAAGGTAAGAAAGTAGATGAAACTGCCAATCAGTCCTTTGTCAAGTAGTTAAGATTGAGGCATGGGGTGCTAAAGCTCTCAAGTTTAACCCCTCCATCCTTTGGTGCTTGTTACTCAATGTATCGAAAAGGTGAAATAAGTAGAAAAAAGAAAGCAACTATTGGGTCAAGCTTGGTGCATAAGCCTTTTTTCTTTTTTTCCCCTCTGTTCTTTCATTTGTTTGGTCTTTATACGTCCATGTATAATGAAGCCAAATAGATCACTACATTTTGTCTTTGGCTCATCAAGCTGTTTGTGTTATTTATTGTGAAGCTGTAGATGGTCGTTGAACATTTGATCAAGGGCTAAATGGAAATAGCCCTCTCTGTCTTGACAGGGGTAAGGTTGCGTATAACCGACCCCCCTATCCCCTCCAGGGCAGGAGCATCTTTATAGGCACTAGGGCAATGTGTTGATGTCTTATTTGTGCTTTAATCCAGGTTCACGGGGAAGGGTTATCACTGAACAGAGGTTTTAACTTTTTAACAATTTTTTTATTATAGATTACATGGATATTGGGGCTTTGCCCGACTAATTCCATGGACCCTGAAGTTAACGACCAGAAAACCTCCAGTGGCCCTGAGGAGGCACGAACCTGGGACCTTGTACTTTTTATCAATAGGTAGATGACTTGACTTGAAGAAATTCCAGTGTATGAGAACTTGAAAGGACTTGGTAACCGGACATATACTTGCACCATGTAAAGCCACAAGTATACTCTCATTCAGTGGTCCTATATAAATTTGGTTGAGATTCATGATCTCTTGGTGCATTTGCATGAAAAACTAAGGTTTTCTTTCAGTGTTAGTAATTTAGAAGACATATAGCAGATGAGATGCCTTTTCATAGCTAAGTTAGAAGTTTAGCAGGGAGACCATTGCAATATGTAGTAAAGTGAGGGAAAGATGGTTGAATAATAAGTAGTTCCTGCTTGTGACGCCTTCAAAATCCTACGCTGTAGTCAGGAAAAGCAGTTTGTTCTGTGAAAGTGATAGGCTTAACCATTTTCAAGAGTATTGAGCAGTGAAGATATTTATTTCACATATCTGCTTTAAATTCTTTCATTATCTGGTTCCCTCGCGTCATGTCCCCCAAGGTTCACTGATATCCAACAACATGGGCTACGAATTTACGAGCACGTTGTCCTGAAAGTTGCTAGGCACAAAAGCAGAGAGATTTCCTTAGAGCTTTCTTATCTTTCATCAGCATCCAATCTATAGTTAACAGAGCTCTAGATATAAACTCGTTAACTCTTAAACCACATGGTCTAGGATTGTGAAGAATTTACGACTTGAAGAATACATGGTAGATTAATACTCTATGTGGTGGTTGGTCTCACTACAGGTTAACCATTCCTTGATTTACCTAACAGGAAAGTATTTCTTCTTCGTAAAATATTTAGTGAGATTATAGCCAAAAAGTTCTAGGAACTTACAGCAGTAACTAGATCACTTGTAGGGGGGAGGGGGCTAATGGTGTCACTTGAAGATACATGGTAGATTATTACTCTATGTGGTGGTTGGTCTAACTGCAGGTTAACCATTCCTTGATTTACCTAACAGGAAAGTATTTCTTCTTTTCGTAAAATATTTAGTGAGATTATAGCCAAAAAGTTCTAGGAACTTACAGCAGCAACTAGATTACTGGTAGGGAGGGGGGGAGAATGGTGTTTCTATAAAGGATGCAATTACCATTTCAAAGATGGGACATAAATGTAGTAGTACATAGATTATTTGATTTAAATTTAGCCAGGTTAAGAGGAGAAAGTAATAAATAGCTAAGTAGAGGGGGGTGGGGTGTTAGCACCCTGATTATGTCCGAAGATCATTGAGACAAACACCACAATTTTCGTCATGGCCTAGACAACTTCTTTGTGATAATTAACATTGGTTATTCTAATAGTATGTGACATTTTTAGCAATGCCAATTTAGCTTCTCTTTTTCAATCCTGAAAACCATTACTATGACTTCGGTGAGTAGTAACTTGGTTTTTCGGAAGCTCTAAATGAAATACCAGCTGCAATAGTAACCGTTTCTGGGGTATCTTTTTCAGTTGTATGTTACGACAATGCAAACGTCATAAGAGCCATTACAAATGTGTTTCCTCACACTACTTGTAACTCTTCTTGGCTTGCAGCTTGTCTCTGAGGAATAGCTAATATTATTTGTCTTAGAGTATCAAGGCCATTTGCTTAGGAACCGCTGCATGCAACGGTGGTTGCTCATTTTCTTATACTAAGATCTAAGTTTTATTACTGTTCAGGCTGCATGGCATCCACATCCTCAGGAAGTATGTTACTCATTTTTAATTTTATTTTGCCGATTTTGTTTCATCCAGCACTATGAATCTGTTATTTCCTTTTCGTTTACATTTAAGATCTTTTGTTTGATCTAGTGAATACCTTTAAATCTTTTTGCTCGCTCCCTTTGTTATGATTATTCACTTATTCCTAATCTCCATGTTTGCTGAATTTGGCCTCAACTACCTCATTCCTGCAATTAGCTCTTGAACTTTGAATATCTGAAGTTATCATTAAGATTCATTTGTTTTTGTTCCTCATGTAGGTAATGAACCATCAGCTGTCGAGAGGAGTTTGGATAATGATGAACACCAGTTTGGCATTGATGAGACTGATATAGTTGCTGCTAATGGCATCTCTGCTTGGAATCGGAGAGGTAATCCTGCAAGTTGTGAATCATTGGAACTTTAAGATGCGCCATAAATTTTGTATATGAAATTTTGTCTTTCTGGCTTTATTTTGATCAGTTGAATTAGAAAGTGGATTGTTATAGACTATCCCACACATTTGTTTAAAAAGTTGAGGTGCACAGAAGCTATTTCGCATGATTGTGGCTACTTGGATCTTGTTAGAGGATTTGGACTTTGATAGAGTACACTGTCAAAAATATCTATAAGACCGACTACATAAGATTGAATGGGGATTTTTCCGTCTTTGTCACCTTTATCTTCATACCTATTTAGCAACCCATATTCAAGCTCACCATTAAATTCTCATTATTGTTATGCTCCCCTTTCTGTTCCAGTCTCTGGGCCTTTAAGATGCCTGTGTTTTTCTAAGTATTACACTGTTAGCTACTTGTGCTTTCTGGGCCATTTAGGTACCATTTTTTCTTCCTCCCTTGTCCTTGCTGTTCGTCTCCTTACTATTTGTTGGAGGATTTTCTCAGAACCAACATTGACCATTAAACATAGTTTTTGGTTCATTCTGCATGCTTCGTAAAGCAAAATCCCTATAGTGGACCAAACCTAGGCAATTAAGGCTTAGTTGGTTTGATTTTAGTTGGTTTGATTTTAGTTGGCTTGGTAATTGTTTCAATAAAAGAAAGTACTGTTTGTATGTCCATTCAGTGGAGATACAAACAGACCCATCCTCATCAATACTACTTACAATTTACATTTAGAGTAGCTAAAATTTACTCTAAAGTCAAGTATGTCCAATAATAAAAATAGAAGTCAAGTAAATACCTACAAGGCTACAACCAACAAAATAAAAGGGAGTACTCTTTCTTCTGAAAATTTTGGAAGTACGGCTTGTATAGCCACTATATCTCAATATCTAGTTTCTTCTGCCTTTAGAACTATCCTTTTATAAGAAGGGCGTGTAACGGAAATGTTGTTGCTGCCTTGTCACAGCATGTCTGTGTAGCAAGCTTCTTGAACTTGCCCAAAATCAGCTAACAATCGCCTCAACTAAAGACCTTGACAACCTGCTGCCGTTGCAGCGACATACTCAGCAATGCATAACCATATGAGACAGATGCTATTGCTTAACCTTTTCCCTAGAGCTTGCTGTCATATTTAGTTGTGGGATAATCGATTCCTCTTGTTAAATGTTGTTTACGGGCAATGTTCCTAGCTGATTGACCAAGCCACGTATGTTACTTTTGGTTATGATGGCACTTGTCTCATGACAAAATGAAATGATCCCTATTCACTTATAAGAATTTACTGTAGCTCTCATTTGATGTGCAATGTGTGTGGCAATCATCTGAGTTGCACTAGGTCTGTTTGATATGGGAATGAATGGTGTACAGAGGATTGACCCATTACCTGTACCTGTATTTTCTTCTGAAATTTTGAACTGCTAGTTTGGTTTAAGAGCTCTTGCTGTGCTATATCAGGAGGAGAGTATGATTTCGGATGTGGTGGAAAGGTTGTTACTGTCAGGTGGGGAGACTACAGTAAAAGGATTGGCATTGATGGCTCTTCTAAAGCAATCAAGGAGGCAATTAGATCTGCTTTTGGTCTGAGAACTAGAAGGCCATTCTGGTTGGAGGATGCTGATGGGATTGTACGAAGCATTGACAGGGGTATGCCAATGAGGGACTATACACTTCGCTTAGATGAAGGTGAGTTCATAACCTGCTTCTGTTCAAGTGCCATTCATTACTTAAAGACTGTCAAATTTAATCCATGTGCTTCAGGATTGACAATAAAAATATATCTCTACAATGCTGCCGATGATTCGCCTGTTCCAGCTGAGGAGAAAACATTTTATGGGGAAGAAGATTTCCATGAGTTCCTCCAACGCCACGGCTTCATAGCCCTCAATGATTTGAGCTGTTGCAAGAACATTGACTCAATCGATGACCTCCACCCTGGTGAAGTCTACCAGGGATTGAGAGCTCCGGGTCACTGAATCTTTCTCAGGTATATCCAGTAGCTTTGCCAAGATTACAAACTTCTGGTGATGCTTTATTTCATTTGACAAATGTTTACTACTGAAGGACCTTTTGCCCCATTAAGTGTTCTTTAGTGTGTATATATTTCTCTTTCTCATGTCAATTTGCGTTTGTTTCAAATGTCAACATGTAGACACTTCCAACGGAAGTAAGATGAAAACCCCAGATATCCTAGTGTCTATAGGAAGTAAAACGTCAAAACCTGTTTATTCTCATGAACTCTATGACAAAATATGATGCACAACTTCAAATTTTGTATGTTTGGACTATACAAAATTATGCTTCTTGATAGGCCAGATACAAATTGGAGCTATTGCCAAATGTGAATATCTACCCTTTTAAGAAGGGAAGTATCAAGTATGGACATACCTGGCTCAAAAAATCATCATTATTATCATTACCCAATGCTTCTTATTACAAGGCTTCCGCCTCCCTCCGGGGGTGCTGTTTGTGGAAAGTGAACTGACTCGATAAGTAAAATAGGAAAATATAAATACTCCTTCCATGGAGAAACGTAGTCACCTTAATACAGTAATTTGAACTAGTAATGTGAGTCATGTGACTGTTAGTTCTGGACAAAGGGAAGTACATACAGACACACAAGCTACATAACAAAAACCGACTTTTACTAATGAGCTCTATAGCTCAAGTCAACCTGTGGCTACACCATATATTTGTATTTCGCAGCAATTTTTCTTGGCCAAGCAGCACTTGAATTTCTGTCAGCTTTCTGGAGTCTACTCTTTCATAAAATGGATAATATATTGGCTCCTTCCTTTTGAACACAGCCTGTTATTCACCATTATTGACTGAAACTGCCACTTCTCCGCATGTCCCTAGTTCTTCAATTATCCATAATATTCTTGATTGGTGCAGCATCAGTTAGAAAAGTGATCAGCATCTTCCACTTTATAAGTAGAAAAGAACTAATGACATCTTTTCTTCATTGGAATTGTACCTGCTTTTCCTTTCTGGAAGATAAAACCATGCCTGAACAGAATAAGCTTCCTTGCTTTTCCTTTTTGCATCGTCTCGTTTTTTCTGAACACATTTGAGGAAATGATTAATATTCTTTTCCTTCAGTAGAACTTGCTATTGAGCCATCTTATCATATATAAGAAACAACATTGTTTATCTAAAGTTGCTGTTTTAAGTGTTAGTTGACAAAGTGTAAATGTCACTTGCAGACCTGGAAGATTCAGTTTCAACCAATACCAGTCAGAAAAGGAGAATCGCAATCAACATCTGCAATAAACCAGCATATAAGAAAGTATATGCCTAGTTGCCTATCTCTATAGTTACCATTTCTGCTTTCCAGTTATGGATGCTAAGAATTTCGGCCTGTTTCGTTTCCTGTGTGTTTTAGTTACACCTGTTTGGGACCAATATAAGGTGTATGAACTTGGAAACTCTTTTGTTCCGTACTATTTCGATACAATGTTACATGACTATGAACTTGTTTCATTGTTTAACAAGCATGATGCTGTTGCATACTTGCATCTATAGAGCTGCAGGATACATAAAGGTTAAAGCATCTGAGTTTAAAAGGGGTTATTCTTCTCAATTTGCATATCTCAGATGTTTCTCAGAAGAATAAATCAAAAGCAGGGATTAGGTGTGCAAAGGATGTGGTCCCGAAGGGTCCCATTGCAAATTAATAAAATGGAAAATTAAGCTGATGGACAGGAGAAAAAGTGCTGAGACTCCTTTGATTAAAATATCTGTCATTATTGTAAATCTCAAGGTTTAGAAATCAAATATTCTGTTGCAATGTTGACAACAGTGGGTGAAACAGCATGTGTATTCTTCTGTCCAACAACCGGTCCCATAATTAGACTAACCAAAGCTCTTCAAAGTTTTCAACTCTCCCAACTCCCAGAACAGATTGCTGAGATTTAAAATACCAGATTAGATCTCTTAACTTCAAATATTAAAAAAATAAAAGAATAATTAATTGTATATCACTAGTTGACTAGGAAACTATATAGTTTGTACTTCAATTTGTTTATCTTTAAATTTTTTTATTGATAAATCGTATGTTTGAGTTTTGACTTTATCAATTTTGTTATGAAAAAACTATTACAATTTTCTTAAATAGTTAATGCATAGTTGCATGTTTTATGACCTTAAGTTGTTGAATCATTTCTAATTTCTTTGTTTACTTTAAGTAGATGAGATGAGATGAGATGAGATTAGTAATGTTTGTTGCAAATTCGCATCTATATGACTATATCCATATAAAAAAAAATGTTGAATAATGCTATTGCAAAATCGATCTTTTTTATGGTAATCCTTAGCTACTCTAATACTTGTTCATTGTTAACAAAATTGAATGGTTTTGTTTTTTAATTAACGAGTTACTTGTAGAAAAGTTCTATAGCTAAAAGCTAGTATGAGTAAACATCAAAAATCGTATAAGGTGGCCTCTACGTGCATGACATCATGCTGATACATGCTTGGCTATAGAGGTGGTCTTATCTTGAGGCAACCTCATAAGAGACTTATTGTAATACTATGATTGACTTGGTGGGATTGACAAATTGTGTAAGTTCGTCATTATTGCTTTGAGAAGGCTTCATGCGTTCATGCAAGAAAGAAGTTGACCCATCCAATGAAGGAATATGATTTTGTTTACATAAGTTCAGATAGGTGGCATGTTTTTTGCTCTCTTAGCATGATCATGATTATAGTATATTTGATGTCATGTATATAAATTCTAATTCGAGTTTATAAACTGATCAAAAGTTAGGGGCAGTTGGGACCTAGTGTGAAGGGTCTAGCATCAACTGCCTTGTGCTTGTTTAATTTGGTCATATTATTTTCTTGGTATGCTTGATATTTCATTTGGTTTTATTCCATTTTGTTTTGTGTAAAGAATAGGCCATTCCTCTTTCATGTGTCTTAGTTTTATTTGTATTGATAACTTGTTATGAGTAAAAGGACGAATTGTCGAATTTGTTGGAAAATAAGAAATAATTATAATTCAATAGAATGGGGTAAATGTATAATGGAAGTGGATGCAACACAAGCACAAAACAGAATAGAATACGATATACAGACGATGAAAGATATCAAATTACACAAGCCTAATTTCTCCATATACATTGTGTAATGGATTTAAGTAATGGTATCGATAATCTTAGAATTAATACACAAACTCATGTATCGTACGGGTTTTAAAACTAGTCTTAGAATATGACGAACTTATTGTGGATACAATCATCACCTTGGGACTTAATGAAAATCACACTTAATTAGTGTTATAGTATGAGATATACATATACTAACAATCTTTGAAAAATTCATACTATTATTGTAACCCTCATGAAACTAGAAACATTCCAAGGGAAATAAAAGACAACACATAAGACATTGTAAGGATCAAAATTGGCTATTGGGGTTTGCAAATGGTCAACTCAAATGGGCCTATTGATAAACGTAACCTTTTCTTTATTTTCTTCTCTTTGGAGGTATACCCCATCCGTATAACTATTACTGGTGTACCAAGGCCAACATTATTCCCACGCTTACAACTCTATTATTGACCAATCTTATTTGAGCACTCGTTACCCTCCAAATAATGGCCACTCTTCAATTTCAATCTCCACCATAGGTTTAACTTTTGAGTCAAAAAGTTCCTAAGAATTTTATATTTCCCTTTAATTTCCATTCTTTTTTCACTGACCAATATCATAGAGCAAGCAAAATCTAATCCGACCTAAATCCGATCTCTTTGAAATCCTATTAAAGATATTTATTCTACTAATGATCTGAATCTATTTGACTTGAGATCAGAAATTTGTGAGACAAAAACTATTTTGACTCGAAATCCAACATACTTGATAATGATCCGATTTGTTATGGTCGAATCCAAAGTGATTCCCCCGACCAATTTGCCAGGTCTAGAGGAGCTGACCAGTCACAGATTTCTCTTCACATTTCTTACACTGACGTGGCAGCCCGTGACAAGCCGCCCACCCCATAATGGCACTCACTTTATAACGTGACGACTAATCACACGTCATCGACGTCCCTGCCTTTTAATCCAACGGTCACAAACTACTAAATCCCATGGAATTACCGTGCACGGCAAAACACACGATCACAAATTCACAAATCAAATCCTTCGACATTTCCGCCCCACCTTTATTTAATTTAAAAAAGAAAAACAAAAAGAGCCACTAACCGGCCTTTTCGGTCACCCGTAAATCCCCTTTCTCTCATTCTCTCGCTCCTCTTTAAATACAACCCTAACCCTTGTCACTCTCTTCTCTACTATCCTCCTTTTTCTAGAACTCTCTCTCTCATTTCCGTTAACAACTCTTCGCCTCCTTTTTCTCTCTCTACCTACAATGGGTAACGATCCATTAATTATCACTATTTTTTTCTTTGATTCTCTGTATTAATCTTAATGATGATGAAACTGATTTGAATTTTCGTTTGTTTTTCCGGTGAATTTTGCAGCCAAGGTTAAGGTTGGAATCAACGGTAATAATCTCATTTTTGCTACGATCTGTATAATTATTTACATCGATCTGGCTTTATTTCTGTGTTTTCCGATTTGTTATCGATTTATTGGAATCGAAATGGAATTTGATTTGATTTTATTAAATTTTATTATAGGTTTCGGAAGAATCGGACGATTGGTCGCTAGAGTGATCCTTGCCAGAGACGATGTTGAACTCGTCGCTGTTAACGACCCTTTCATCACCACCGATTACATGGTATATATCAATTTTAATATGATTTGATCTAATTTCAACTATTTGATCTACTAGATTTGATTTTTCTGCATCTTTGATTGATGATTTTTGAATTTGAAATGTGAATTTGTTGTTTGATTTATTGTTAATTGATTGTGGATTTGTTTTATTTGGCGTGGTTTGTAGACCTACATGTTTAAGTATGACAGTGTTCACGGTCAATGGAAGAACCATGAACTTAAGGTTAAGGATGAGAAGACTCTTCTCTTCGGTGAGAAGGCAGTCACCGTTTTCGGCTGCAGGTTGGTTTAGTTAAACTAATATATCTTCATTTGAATTGCGTTTTTATAGTTGGTTCAGTTAATATTGTTCAATATATAGAAGCTATCTAGTTAGGGTAAACTAATTGGTTATGTAATGTGTCAGGAACCCTGAGGAGATCCCATGGGGTCAGACCGGTGCCGAGTATGTCATCGAGTCCACCGGTGTTTTCACCGACAAGGACAAGGCCGCTGCTCACTTGAAGGTATAAAGCTGGTCCTCATTTTATAAATCAGAACTTTGTTTGTTTTTGAGATTTTGTATGTGTGTGAATTTTTGGTTTTATTGGTTGCTGATTTGTTGAATTAATTCATTGTGCTTTGCTGGCTGTGGATTTGGGCTAGTCTATCTGTCGGAATAAATGTTGTCACTATTGTTAGTTACTAAGCTGTTTTAGATTAGATTCTTTAATCGTTAGCGTATAAGTATTGATTTCGTGTGTGTAACTTGATTCATGAAATATGGTCTTGCTGTTGGTACTTCACCATTAATAAAATGTGATAGTTATTTTCGTGGCTAGGCTGGAGGTTGACTTTCGGAGTCATCTTTTCCTGCACCTAAACCCCAAAATGGGTTTTAGTATCAAAGTTTCTGTATATTCATTTGCTTGCTTGAGATTGTATTTAATCAGTTCTAATATGGTTTTATTAAGTGAATATGTGTTTGTTCTTTTGGTAGTCTAGATTTACTTGAAAAGTTGAATCGTAGATTTATAAGGTGGCTGAATTATGGGCCTTATCTTGAGTTCAATTTTTTAGCTGATTTTAGTTTCATTCATAGTTGGTTTGGACACAAGTGATTCTTATTTTTCTAGGAGGGATTAATGAGAAGTAAATGTAGTTTTCTATTAAAAGGGAGATTGTTCTGATCTAAAAACTGGAGCATAATGTAGCACATTAGCACTGCTCATTCAAAAGTCATGCACCAACCATTGTTTTCAATAGCATATAAGCTGATGTATATATGTCTTGTTGATGATCAGGGTGGTGCTAAGAAGGTCATCATCTCAGCTCCCAGCAAGGATGCTCCTATGTTTGTTGTTGGTGTTAATGAGCACGAGTACAAGCCCGAGCTCGACATTGTTTCCAACGCTAGCTGCACCACCAACTGTCTTGCTCCCTTGGCCAAGGTTTGTCCCTTTTTCAAACTTGTTCTGAGTGCTGCTGCTATCATATGTATATGTAGTGAATATGTAGCCATTACGGTTAGGGTCTTATTTAACAATTTCTGTTGTATCTTTTAGGTTATTAATGACAGATTTGGCATCGTTGAGGGACTGATGACAACTGTTCACTCCATCACTGGTAAGTTATTACCGAATTAAGCGTCGTTGATTTTGCTTGTTGTACATTGTTAGTATTCGTAATGTTTACCTATAATATGCTGTAAAAATTTAAACCTTTCACGTGCTCTGTTCAGCCACCCAAAAGACTGTTGATGGTCCATCAGCAAAGGACTGGAGAGGTGGAAGGGCTGCCTCATTCAACATCATCCCCAGCAGCACTGGAGCCGCTAAGGTATCTTGTTGAAACATTGTGTGGATTGCTTTCTTTTAAAGGCCGATTTTCCACTGTGATGACCACTGTTCGTGTTGTAATTTTTGAGCTTGGTGATTGCTGCTTACCTTTTGCTGCGTCTTCTTCAGGCTGTCGGCAAGGTTTTGCCTGCTTTGAACGGAAAGTTGACTGGTATGTCTTTCCGTGTTCCAACTGTTGATGTCTCTGTGGTTGACCTCACAGTCCGAATTGAGAAGGCTGCTACCTACGAGCAGATTAAAGCTGCCATCAAGTAAGTCGATATTCTTCTGTTTCTTGTCTGCAACTAGTCATTTGCTCGGAATCAACTAGCTTGTGTCCTGTTACTATGTACTCAAACTGGGTCGAAATTATATGGTTGATCTAGTTTATAATCTGCTGATGCACTTGTCACATGTTCTCTTTGTGGTTTGCAGGGAGGAATCGGAGGGCAAGCTCAAGGGAATTTTGGGATACACCGAGGATGATGTTGTTTCCACCGACTTTGTTGGTGACAACAGGTAATGTGTAATTTTCATAGAATACGGTCAGCTTCATTAATAAATCTTTACCTTCCAGCAACTTAGTGTTGCACCAGCTAAACACTTTATGTGCACCAACTAATAATATTTATGTGCAGGTCAAGCATCTTTGATGCCAAGGCTGGAATCTCATTGAACGACAACTTCGTGAAGCTTGTCTCATGGTACGACAACGAATGGGGTTACAGGTAACTACCTACTTTGCTTATCCTTGTCAAGATTGCAGTAATCTGTGGTATTTCCTAGCCTCGTGCTTGTAAAAGTTTGTGTATTGAGCTCTTTTCACTTGTTGCATTGCAGTTCCCGTGTGGTTGACCTTGCAGTCCACATGTCCAAGCAATAAGCAATTTGCTGATGGTTAGCTGAGTGTGCTTTGATGCAGTGTTTTCCCTCGTCTATCAGGAGATGGCAATCATCATCATTTAAATAAATCGGGATTTTGAGAAACCGCAACTTTACCTTTCCATTTAGTTTTCTAGGTTTGGTATATAGGGGTGATTGTTTCTCCCCCGCTGTGTTTTGTTAATTAGTGAAGGAGTTTGCAGCCTATAACGGAGTTATTTGAATTTCCGGTGACACTTATCCAGCATTTTTATAATCATTGCTGAGAGCTTTTGAGTATATCTCCTGTGGTGTTCTCTTTATTTGTTTCCTTGGCCTATAATATAGGGCTACTATTTCCTCTTTGTTGTTTATGTGAGCTTCCAGTAACAATGGCCAATATTGCATGGGACGGTATGGAATTGATGCTATTCTACTGCATCTAGGGACGCCTAGACTTTGGCCAGTTGGTTGCGCTGCATAGCTGAGTAGAGCAGCTGGTTGCTTGAGCGCAAGTGCCATGAGTGAGGTGTCTTTATAGAGCATTGTTGTTGGACTGTTGGTGTCATTCTGTGAGGCAAGTTAACAGCATTTGTTTCATCAGGTCATAGTTGCAGTGTTTAAAATGGCGGATTTGCCTAGCTAGTTGATTGAGGAGTGCCCCAATAGTTCCGTGTTATGCGTAATTTTAGTTTCTTTAGTGAGTCCAAATTAACTATTGCGCACTAAGTTGCGTTTACCGAAATTGGAGTTTTTAAAGTTTGTTCTTTCAGTAATTGGTTGAGTTTAGTTCAATTTAATGATTTATTTTGTCTCGCATAATTTAGTAGAGTTCAGTTCAGTTATTTTTAGTGGTAACGAACACTTGTGCCCATGAACACGTAAACATGTTTAAAACTTGTGAACTTTGAAAATGGTGAATTTCACATTTATTTGGGATTGAAATGCAATCATTCTCTTTTTTTAATGTGAATTTCAGAATTTCTAATGGATTTAACGTGAATCATTCTTCGATGAAATGTTAGTTGAAAGTTGCTATGTAAATGCAATAAACTATCTCTAGTCGTATCTACAGGTGAAAGTTAGTAATATGCAGATTGAAAAATAATCTAATAAACTGTTTGGTAATCAAGAGTCAAAAAATTAGCTGCAAGGTTCAAATTGTAGTTTTTATTAAAAAATTACAGCTATTTATGTCAAAAATAGTATTAGTATTTTTTCATTCGCCATCATCTCAATGTGAATTTTACCAATTCCATTGAAATTTACATGTTTGGGTGAGGAAAATCGATTAACTAGAACAAATCATAGTTAGATGACCAAATGTCATATTAAGTTCAGAACTTAAAACAAGGTTCGTTAAGAATATTTAAGGTCTCAAATTTAATATTTCATTAAGTCTCTTTGATCTTGAATTAATTTTTATTAAACTACTATAATGCTAGTAGAAAAATCAGAAAATTTGGGTACGTTTGGCAAATACAGTTAGATTGAGATTAAAGTTGCAACTTTTATCTTTTATTTAGTACTTTCACATTCTGTTACCAAATTGTTTATCAGATTATTTTCAATTTTCAGTCCGGATGCAGTTGAAATCTGAATGCTATTCATGCAAGTTTTTAATTTCAGCTGCAAAATAGCTAATTTATTACCATTTCATCAAATTTTAGCAATTTTCTGCTGATTTCTTACCGTATTCTGATTTTTCAATTAGCAAAACAACTAGTTATACCAAAAATACATATAACATTTAAATTTTAAATCAAGACGTTTTAATTTCCCTCTATTTCGATTATTTAAACTCTTTCACATTTAAGGAAGTTAATGTCATAGTCCACAAATAATTGCTGAGCATCCACCCTTAATCTTTTTCCATAAACATACATTAAACACCACCAAATCCCCATCAGGCCATTAACCACCACCTAACTCAACCCCTTTTCCAAACCTATATTAAAAAAAATAAAAGAAAAAAAATCAGAAAATTACAATTTCATTTCATTTGATTTCAATGACTGAGAGACAAAAACAAAAACAAATTCCAGCCAGTACAAGATCGTTGTTCCGTTTGCATTGCCGCCCTGGCGTTAATAATTGAATATTTCAATTTAAATTTCAAAAAATGAGAGCTCAGATTATATTTTTATTATTATTCGTATGAATGCCTCGTAATACATTACATAATTCAAATCCAAAAATCCCCGAACTTTCATACGCTCTCCCATTTCTCTCTCTCTCTCTCCTCATCTCACTTTCAATTTCAGTCCTCACTTTTTCTCCGTGAACTCTCTCTCTTTCTCTCTCCAATGGTGTTTAGTGTTCACCAACTGATTTGATTTTCTCTCTCCTCAACCTCAAATGGCTACAGCAGCCTTCAGGTCAACATCGAGAAGAACCTCAATCGGGGACGCCACCTCATCATCCACCAGCAACCACCGGCGGTCAAGGAGCGTGAGCCGTTTCTCCCACCGTTTACCGGCGGAGGAAATCGAGCCACCACCGTCGGGAAATCGGAGGGGTAAATTCGTAAATACAGTACGAGGTTCCGGTGTACCGGAGATTAGTCTCGATGATCTCGCCATTGAGCTCTTTTCATCGAGTGATTTTGGAGAGAGAGGGAGAACGGCCAAAACGACGACGTCGTCCGAGGAGGTGAATGATACGGCGGCGAATCGACGGAGAGGGAGGTCGGTGTCTAGGCGTGGGTCTCGTGCTGGTGAATTGAGGGATTTGAGTAGTAGTAATAATAATAGGAATATTAGTAATAATTATAGTAATGTTAATAATAATAATAATAGGAATAACAGTAATGTTGGGGTTTCTGATGGGAGTTCGAGGAGGAGAAGGTCACTCTCGGTGAATCCTCGACGAATTAGCGATTCTGAGGTAATAATTTCATTTCTAGGGTTTTTAATTTCGTTGTAAATTGATTGTTTGTTTATAGTGAAATTGATAAATTTTGTGTTTTGGCGGGCTGTTAAAATGTTAGGGGTTTGGGTTGTGGGGGCACAATGTGAAATGTGGGTCTAATTTTGATTGATTTTGTGCTTATTAGTTGATAGCCTCACTTTTCGGTTGGAAGTTTCTACAGTTGAGAAAGTGACGCTCATCATTATGCTAACTTTCTCATTGATTAATAGCTGATATTTTTTTCTCATCGTTTTATTTGATTTTGAAACTTAACTGTTTGCATTTTCTCTTATAACATAAATTAATTAATTTGCATCTATGGACTATGTCTTCTTTTTGTTTTTTTTTTTAGTATCATATGTATAAAAGTCAGTCTTACTCGTTACCATTACATTGATGGCTCTCACTCGACTGTATCTGTTTAAAACCCTTAATTGGATATGCATTGGTGGCAATTTTTAATGAAAAATCAGAAGCATTGGAGTGATACATTTTGATTTACTCCATAATAAGAATTCAAAGCTGAAAAATATGGTGAAACAGTGACTATTGCAGCTTCATTGGTAATGGACAAGTATATAAGTCAATTGTGTTATAAGTTTGCAGTCATTTGAGTTGAGTTTTTCTTTTCTGAAGGTGATAGCATATTTGATAGTTTTTCGTCCCTAACATTGAGCTCGCGTAAAATTTCGTTGTTAGCCTCTTTTGTGGATGTTAGGGATTTTGGGATGGTAGAGAATTCATATATTTGCCTCACCTAGTGGATAAAAGGCTTGGTTTATGTAGCAATGACTCTCACTTGATTATAGTCTCAAATACAGAAAAAATATGGACTTGGTGTTCTGGTTATACCCACATTGATACTCTACTTCATATATTTCGAAGTAGCCAGAACCCATCGTGATTAAATTTTCCCTGATAGTGAGGAATATGATGAAACTGTGGCTGGAGTACAACCCTCTTAATTCTCTTACACCCTCTTCTTGTTATGAATGAATCTAATTAAGGATGTTTATTAGTGAAGTTTATGATTGTTCACCGTTGATCCCTGGAAGCTTTCAAATCAGTTACTTGAGTTGCTTTGCTTTACGTCATTCGTTGTAGCTTGTGTTCAGAGTTTGGTGTTATCGTCTATATTGACTGGTGGTCCCTAAATAGCTTTATCTTATATCTAAATTAATTAGGTGGGTTTTACTTGATCGTTATGAGGAACAAGATGTGAGAACTTTGTAGTTGTAAGACTTGTGTAGGTGGGCCTTGGCTAGTTGTAGGATTGTGGTGACCATGTCTAATCTCTTGTAAACACCGATGCTAATAGAGATGTAATGATGTTTGCATTGGTTATAGTGGAGTACTTGTGATTGATCAACTCATGTAATTAATTACACTCCCTTCATATTACTCTTCTCTCTTGTTCCTAGTCCACCTCTACCTCTAGTTGACAAAAAATGAAAGAAGCATATTGCATTGCATTGGCGTTGGCATCGAAGTAGATGAGACCTGATATCCATTATCCAATATAAGTGCTATGAAGATTAATCGCATTGCTGTCAAACTGAACTGATACTAAATTAGATGTTGGCACATTAATGCGATGAGAGTTTGTCCAAAAAAACCTGTATCTTATGTAAAAATAACAATAATCTTAACTACAAATTCGTGAAGCTTTAGTAGTAATTATGGTCAGTGGCAACAACTATTTTCGTCATCTGCTTGCTCCTCTAATCTTGTTTCAAATAATAATAATTAGGGCATTTCAAGGTAAGAATGCCTTTTGGTAGATTTTTTTCTGCAAGATTCCATCTGACAAAACCATCAGATTCCTCCTATTTGAAAATTTTCTGGCGAGTTGTATATGTGATGGCTTTCTCCTCTAATCCATGATACAGATTACCTCATGTAAATGTTCTGTAGTTCCTTAAAGTCTTTTCTCACTCTAACTTTGATATGCTAAAATAAAAAAAACTCACATATTTGTCAACCTCATCTGTGAGTGCTGCTTAAGTATTTGAGTGACCTGACGTCTCGTTTAACTTCAAATTGCAGAATGAACACTATCAAAATAACAGATATCGTGCCAACTGCAGAGATCTCAGCGCTTCGAATAAAGAGAAACCTTTAGTGCAGAAACCAACAGCTGCAAAACAACAGAGAGGATTACGGAGTTGCTCTAGCCAGAAAGATTTCATGAGATCACATGATGGTTACTCTGTACGGTCCTCCTATCTCTCTTGCAGTCTTGTTTTATTCTTCGAGGATTTGTTGGGCCTTGGTTTGGTATTGGGTAGTTTCCTGTCCTGAGGACCGGCCCAATTTTTGTATTATTTTCTCTCTTCCTTAATAAAATTCTGTTTCTAATCTAAGAAAATAAAAAATAAGAGCCATTGTGTGATAGATGCTTGCTATCGTAGTTTTCTTTTGGTAATTTGTCAACTTATACATTCCCACTATGAAAAGGCTGGTTGACAAGAGCTAGCATGTGAGTCCTATGGGTGATACAGTATTATGAGAGTCTTTATGTATCTTAGTTTGGTGCTTACTCTGTGCAACTCTAAGACTATTGTTTAAAACTCACAGAGCTATTCTTCCACACTAACTGATGATGAAGGAATTGATGTCCGATACAGTGGTAATGGGGCTCAAAAGGTAATCTTGTCATTCTCATTTTTCTCTTTTCTGCATTTCTATTGGAAATTTCCTTTTGGCAGGAGCGACAGAGGGGTTGTGTCATGTGAGCAAGTAACATGAGTTTTGTTTGTGATTGTCTGAATCTTTGGTCTTCTATGTGGCATTTGTTATATTCTTGTTGATTGACAGGGACCAAATCCTTGTGCGCATGATCAGAACGGCAGATGGTATGAAGCAATGCGGAAGGAATTTACACCAACTGGCAAAGATGTAAGGCTAGAGCGTGGGCAGGTCTGCATCTGCTTCAGATATTGAGTTGCTGAATTTTTTGCTTTAAGTAATTAGTTACGTAAAATAGCTTGCATACTTACAAGTATGTGCTTGCAGGTTAGAGCTGCAAATAGTGGTGGTTTGCAATCAGCAGACTCTGATGTTCTCAAGGCTGTTTCTACTATGAGGAGGAGTTGCAGAACGGAATTGGAACAGGTAATTCCATTCATGAGTTAATAAATTGAATGCCCTTTACTACTTTAACGTGTAGGGCTTGTGATGATATTGTGCTAGTCAGAAAGTATGCATTCTTCCATGGAAAATTTTCATTTCTGCTGCTGATGAAATCTTGTTTTAACCTTCTGCAATATTTAGTCTGAAAAGCGTAAGCAAGAACTGCTTGCTGAAATAATGTTTGAGGAGGAACGCGGTAAGGAGCTCAAAAAAGTTGTTGGTAACTTGCATTCTAGTCCAAAAGCAACTGCTGCTGCTAGAAGACCAATGAGAGGAAGAAAGGTACTTATTTTCCTGATGATGTCATTCTGAATGCTCCTGTCTTGTGCATGTCCAGGCAGGGACTTGCAAATCAAATCTCCTCTTCTATATTTTTCATGTGTACATTTGTGGCCATTTTTGAGGTGGGAAGTTCTATCAGTAGCCATTTCTTTGTCAAAAATCCGTACATTTTAAGACATATTCTTTGATGATTTCCAGAGAAGTAATGACAGAAACAGAATGTCAAAGCCTTTGGCTGAAGAGGCTGACAAAATTATTGAAGACTTCATTTCCAGTGTCGAAGAGACAGATATCTCATCGTTCGATGGTGAGAGGAGTGATACAAGTTCGATAGTTGGAGGAGCAATAAAGCCGATGATGCAATATGGAGAGACTGAAAATTTCAGGAGTCCATTGAGGTCAGATTTGCTTCCTGGCGAGATGGATGGGATTGTTCTTCCTTGGTTGAAGTGGGAGACTAGTAATGATGGCAATCCTCTTTTGTGCAGTGATGATAAGCAACATCCAGCAACTCCAAAGACTGTTCTACTGCTACAGGATGCAATGGAGGTAAAAGCATGGCTTCTGAAAATTTATTACTTTCATCCTATACAGCTCCATAGGTTGTCTATTGCCTACTACTAATTTACTATAGGTGTAAACAAGCCGAGCCAAGCTGAGTATCACCCTGTCATGTTCAAGGTCATCTAATGTAGTTGAGTTCGAGCCTATGAGTTTTAGTTGAGCTCAAAAAGTTGTTGAAGCTCGGCTCATTTGAAGTTTTCCATGCTTGGCTTGGCTTGTTTTAAGGCCCATATATTCGTTGTACCGAGTACCGACCTTGCAAATGAGCTTTTCTCATCAACGGGGGGTTTAATAAATATAGTACTTTAGAACTTATTTCCACCTAAGTTTGTTTTATTAAGGCTTGTATACTGATTATGCAAAATGAAGTCATCAATTTGTAAACGAGTTCTAGGCATGTGAAAACCCACTTTTAGTTTTAAATGGAACATGGATGAGGACAATAAACGAGCTGGTCATAAACATAAATAAACCAGCACCCACGGGGGAGGGTGGTCTGCCGACTGCCGGTGCTTGGACAAAAGCATGAAATAGTTCCCCATGAAACATAGACTCTTTTCTTGGAATTCTTCTATACTTCATGCATGTAGATGTAAAGGGCTCAGAACTTTGGTTGTTGATTTGTGGGCTATGATTTGCCAATGTTAATGAAAATCTTTTTTTGCCATTCAAAATTAAAATAAATTATAATATATAGTTGATGTTTAGACTTTAGACTTTGTTCAAATCTTGTTCATTTGATAAATAAACGGACACAAACAAGCCTTATGTGAGCTCAAGCTGTTCAATGAGTACTAGTTCATTTGTCCCCCAGGAGATAGTTTTGTTATCATTGAAATTTGAAGGTTGCTACATTACTTGCGATCAAACTTTGTACTCTACTAAGATTTTAGACAGAGTTATAACCTCACCTACGTAACTATTTTTACAATGCTTAAGTGTGAAAACTAGACAAGTTATTTGGGTAACTTAAGGCTAAGGTCCTCAGGGTATTTGTGGTATGATCCCAACCTGATAATAGCTTGTAACATGTCATTATTGACCAAACAGATTTTGCTGGGTACTTCTCTTGGGGAAAGAGTTGTAAACCTTACATTGAACTGATGAACCCTAAGGGGAATGTGATTTCTCACTGATGGGTAGTATCCATATTACCATATTGGTATATTAAGTGGTGACTGGTGACTTCAACCTGCGTTCTGATAACAACAGACAAATGGACTATTGGATGGAACACCTAGTCACCACCACATTCTAAGTCTTAGATATATCAACTACCTGACATTAGCCTGCCTCTTGCCCTCTCGGACTCTGCCCCTTGATTAAATGGGGGAAGGAAGAGAAATGAGGGATCATGAGAAGTTGGAGCCCTGGAGCTGTCTTGTAAAAGAAATGCAGAAGGAAATGAAAGAGGGGGAAGGCAGTAAGTAGTTCGTTAATGCAAGTCGTTAGTGCTGGGTTGGATGGTGTTGCTTTGTTGCAAGAGTTGAAAGTGGTTTTAGTGACCATGTGGAGGCAGAGCTTTTCGGTGTAACTGAATTACTAACATGGACAACAACTAAAGCAAAACAAGAGTAAGACATCAATGTAAAAGAAGTGCGGAAATGGTCAGCACGCCGATTTTTCCAACAATTTTGGTGCTATCATATCATAAGCACTGGAAACTCTTACTTTTCTCTATATAACAGCTACATGAAGCATAGATTTTGCCTCTCATTTCGTAGCATTTGCATCTTGTTTTTTTCCCACTGCTTGTTTTCAGCAGCACTTAGATTAAGTGACCTAGTAGCCAACTTCTTGTAGCTTCATTATTATTTTCTTTTCCATTGCCGTAGGAAGCAAATGCTGGACAAGAGCAAGAGCAAAGTGTCAATTCCAAGAGTAGCCGTGGGAGTTGGAGCCCTGGAGTTGTCCATAGCTTATGTTCGGATACAGGAGAAATTAACAGAGCTGGAGAGGTTGATAGCTGCAAAAGCCAACTTCTATCCCTAATACCAAGAAGACTTCGAGTAGACATAGATGATTATCTAAAACCTCCAAGCAATGAAGATTTCCTTTCGGAAAGATGGAAACAGCGACAAAGCATAAACTCAGGAGGTCTCCTAATTTGTCATAGTGGTTCTCTAGGGAAGTTTTTGCTTTGAATTGATTGTAGGAATCCATAATGAGTTGCAATGGACATTAGTACACACACTCGTCTCAACCCTCGTAGTGTCTGTCTCTGATGCCAAGTAGTTAGTTGAAGATCCAGCATTGTTCTCTTCTTCTGGCCAAGGATGCGACATTTCGGAACAACAATCTATGTATTCTTCGCCTTAGCCCACTGTACAAAATACAATCATTGCTGGAATCTAATATACAGAAGGTCGTTGCTGTAGTTTTCAAACTTGCCTTACTTCACTGTTTTAGTTATCTGAACTCTTATTTGCTGTTGTTTTTCATTACTAATGTAGCACAGAAAAATAAAGATTAAATTTTCCTCTTTCTTAAGGAGAAATTGATTATACTTTTTTTTTTTGGAGAAGAATTTGATTATACTTTAAACAATATGTAGACAATTAATTACTCTAATTACATATAGTGTGTTCTTTTTCCACTAAAGTGAACCGAAAACATACCCAAATATGATACGGAGCGAAATTTAGGATTTACTCTGCTTCTTATACATATATAACTAGATTTGGATTTGGATTTGGATTTTAGTAGATCATATATAACCAAATAATGTTGAATGCAAATTTAGCTAAACAAATATTCAGATGGATAAAGTTTTCTCAACGAAGTGCTATAACTACTTGGGGCCATAACCGTAAAAAATAAAAAATTATAAAATTAAAATAATAAAAACAAAAAATATATATAAAAATTAATAAATATAAAATCCAAGCTTACCACCCGAAAAATACTACTGTAACTACATTCCAAACCTTTGACAAATTCTTACTTAAATCTAACTGTACCTATATTGAGGAGATGACTGTTAATGTTAGAGTCATAGTACAAAACAATCTCTAAGGGTGTGGTTATTTGTTAGTCTATAAATAAATTCCTAACCCCAAATCTCAAAAGCTTAAGGTTATTAACGCTTCTAATAACGTTTAACCCTCAAAGAAAAAGAAACACCATAAACGACCCTCGAATCTTCCAAGTTTAACGTACACTTGAACATACACACCGGTTTCGATCTCGATCATCACCATGGCTGATAGCCATCAACAGAAAATAGATGAGCTGAATGATTGGCTGCCACTGACGTCGGAGCGAAAGGCTAAGTGGTGGTACTCGGCTTTTCATAATGTGACTGCTATGGTTGGGGCTGGTGTTCTTGGTCTCCCTTATGCCATGTCTCAACTTGGATGGTACGTAATTCATGATATGTTCTTCAGTTTTTTTTTTGTACATCCTTGTTTATGTATTTATATGATATGATCTCTTGTATATATATGTATAAGATTCTAGGAGATTGTTGCTATATAGTGAGTATGTTTTTTTTTTTAATTGATAAGTGGTAAGTTAATAGGATCCTTTATTACGAGAGTGAAGTGATACCCTACTACATAGTAGATATGGATTTTACCTCTATACAACGCTTATAGACTCGGGCTAGAGACCTTCTGACTTTTGTATTCATGATATGTTCTTCAAGTTTTTTTTTTCTTACATCATTATTTATTTATATGATATGATCTTGAATATATATGATATGTATATGATTGTAGGAGATTGTTATTATATAGTGAGTACTTTTTTTCATTGATAAGCTCAAAGTTAATAGGATCCCTTATCATAAGAGTAAAGTTATACCCTATTACACATTATAACAGTAGATATGGATTTTATCTTGGATTAAAGACCTTCTGGATTCGGTATAGGTCTCATAGACCCGGGCTAGAGACCTTTTGACTTCTATATTCATGATATGTTCTTCAGTTTTTTTTACATCATTATTTATATATATGATATGATCTTAAATTATATTGTATATGATTGAAGGAGATTGTCACTATATAGTGAGTATATTATTTTCATTGATAAGCAATATGTTGATAGGATCCCTCTTCACGAGAGTAAAGTAATATATATATATATATATATATATATATATATATATATATATATATATATATATATATATATATATATATATATATATATATATATTGATGGTAGAAGATTGTTGTTATATATATATATATATATACATGATGGTAGAAGATTGTTGTTATATAGTGAGTATATCTTTTTTTTATTGATAAGCAGTAAGATTATTGTTATCGCGAGAGTAATACCCTAAAATACAACATACCTGTAGATATGGATTTTACATATGACTAGAGACCTTTTGAATTCGGTACGATACCCAAAGATCCGGACTAGGTCGAATCCATATATTTTGAGTAGATGATTGTAGGAGATTGTTGGTTTTGTTTTTGAGGGAGGTGGCCTGGGGATAGCTTGGTAAATCCGGTAGATTAGGATTGAAATCCGCATGTAACAGATAATTGTAGCCTTGTAGGTGTGGCGATGACCCCAAATACAATTGACGAAGTTAGGATGAATAAGGTCACCCAAATAATTTTACTTCAGCCGGCCAATCCGAAAAGTTTGATTTAATTAGTATAATTAAACAAAAGTCGACTATCCTTGCGGTGGGATGGGGGAGGTAATTTCTCGTCACCATTATTTTTCACAAAGTTTATTCTCTTATAAGATTTTATACAAGTTTTTGTAATTAAACCAAAATTAGAGTATTCTTCAAATTCAATTCCATTTAAATATAAACAGGGGTATATTAGGTCTCAAGTTCAAATCCTCTCCCATCCAAAAAAAAATTACTTCAAATTCATATATTAGATCTCAAGTTCAAATCCCCTCCCTGTACAAAAAAAAAAAAAAAAAAAAAAGAAAAGTACAGACCATCCTGTTCTATTTGTTCATTCAATAAAAATTTCTAACGTATCAAATCTGAATAGAGAGAAATATGTTTGATAAGGTTGGGGTCGTAGGTATATCTCGGTAGACTTGTACATAGAATTCTAATCATGTCTTCTTTTGTTGATGTCGTACTTGGATATTGTAAATTCTGTGGTAATTTATTCATCCACATAACCTTATGGGTTTGGAATTAGTGAATACATCTCATTGATATTGGGTGCTTCTTTCTATAACTTTGTAGGGGTCCGGGTGTGACAATGTTGACTATGTCATGGATAATCACTCTCTTCACATTATGGCAAATGGTGGAGTTGCATGAGACGGTCCCAGGAAAGAGATTTGATCGGTACCATGAATTAGGGCAACATGCATTTGGGGAAAAGTTAGGGATGTGGATTGTGATACCCCAACAACTAATGGTGGACGTTGGTACAGATATCATTTACATGGTAACTGGTGGGCGTTCATTGATGAAGTTCTATAACGTCCTTTGGCCACATTCTAAGCCTATTGGTCTCACATACTTCATTATGATCTTTGCTTCGGTTAATCTCGCCCTTGCTAATCTCCCAAACTTCAACTCCATTACTATTGTGTCCCTCCTCGCTGCCGTTATGTCCCTCAGGTTGGTATAAAAGTTATTCCCTCTGTCCCACAATATAAGTAAGTGTTTTAGTTTCAAATGGTTTAAATTTTCAAAACTGCTTGTTAAAACGCTATTTGTAATTATTGATGATTTCAGTTACTCGACGATGGGGTGGGCAGCTGCAGTATTCAAAGGAGTACAACCGGATGTCAGTTATGCCCCTAGGGCATCTACTACCGTAGGATCCGTGTTTGATTTTTTGGCTGGGTTAGGTGATATCTCGTTTGCATTTGCTGCACACAGTGTTGTGTTAGAGATCCAAGCTACCATCCCTTCAACCCCTGAAAATCCGTCGAAAAAACCCATGTGGAAAGGAGTGGTGGTCGCCTATATAGTTGTAGCGTTGTGTTACTTTCCAGTGGCGATAATTGGATACTGGGTGTTTGGTAACAAAGTTGAGGATAACATCCTCATCTCTCTCGAGAAGCCGAATTGGCTCATTGCTCTAGCCAATATATTTGTTGTTATCCATGTAATCGGAGGTTATCAGGTACGTAGCGAAATTCCAAACCTAACTCTAGTCTTATATTCAAGTAACTTATCAATTTTGCTAATTCCATTCTTATATTATTACAGGTCTTTGCAATGCCTGTTTTCGACATGTTCGAATCTTTCCTCGTGCTGAAAATGAACTTCAAGCCGAGTAAAACGCTTCGCTTTGTAACCCGTAACTCATATGTTTGTAAGTATTCAATTTTTTTTTTTGGAATACGATAACAACATATAAATAAATATATTATAATGCTTAATATTTGAAGAATGATAATATTAATAATATGATTTAATCCTTCTTTTTTTATTTATTTATGTAGTAATCACCATGCTTATCGGGATGACCTTCCCTTTCTTTGGCGGGCTCATGAGCTTCTTTGGGGGATTTGCTTATGCACCAACTACCTATTATGTAAGACTGTATTCCTTTGTGTCATTTGTTTACTTTCATGATCATATTTCAATTACAATATTTGTACTATATAGAATGTTTCTTAATTAACCACTTGGTTTTGTTTTACGCAAATTGTAGATACCTTGCATTATATGGCTAAAAATTCGCAAACCGAAGAAATATGGTTTGGTCTGGTTCATTAATTGGGTTAGTAATTACAACCTTCTAAGTTTTAATTCTTTATGAATGTCATATGATAACTAACACTTAAAATGTTGTTCTTTTTGTTTTTTTAGACTTGCATCGTTCTTGGCGTGTTATTGACGGTTTTAGCCCCTATTGGCGGATTGAGGTTGATCATACTCCAATCTAGGGATTATAAATTCTTTTCATGAGCTATGTTTCTTTGATCCTAGAGTTTGAAGGATGTAAATAATCCAATGGACTTAATTATGTCTAGTACTTTGTTAATTGTCTGATTGGGGAAAGATGTTTTTATATTTTCGGGAGATATCTTTCTCTTTAGAGTTTGCTTTTTAACTCTAAATAATGTACCATTTCTAAGAACACTAATGTCTATCGTACATACTTTTTAAGCTATGTTTAAGAATATTTATCTTTTACAATTTCAAAGATCAGCTCCAAAATTTCGTATTGGAGTAATTATTGTTAGTATTCAATATTGATTTTGTCTAGAGCCTCTAGTCAGCTCTCGATATATGCACTATTTAAAGTCTACAATAACAAAACAAATCCACAACGACAACAAAGTGAAGAAGTGCCACATATTGGCATATTGCATCTCTCTCTCTCTCTCCTCATCTCACTTTCAATTTCAGTCCTCACTTTTTCTCCGTGAACTCTCTCTCTTTCTCTCTCCAATGGTGTTTAGTGTTCACCAACTGATTTGATTTTCTCTCTCCTCAACCTCAAATGGCTACAGCAGCCTTCAGGTCAACATCGAGAAGAACCTCAATCGGGGACGCCACCTCATCATCCACCAGCAACCACCGGCGGTCAAGGAGCGTGAGCCGTTTCTCCCACCGTTTACCGGCGGAGGAAATCGAGCCACCACCGTCGGGAAATCGGAGGGGTAAATTCGTAAATACAGTACGAGGTTCCGGTGTACCGGAGATTAGTCTCGATGATCTCGCCATTGAGCTCTTTTCATCGAGTGATTTTGGAGAGAGAGGGAGAACGGCCAAAACGACGACGTCGTCCGAGGAGGTGAATGATACGGCGGCGAATCGACGGAGAGGGAGGTCGGTGTCTAGGCGTGGGTCTCGTGCTGGTGAATTGAGGGATTTGAGTAGTAGTAATAATAATAGGAATATTAGTAATAATTATAGTAATGTTAATAATAATAATAATAGGAATAACAGTAATGTTGGGGTTTCTGATGGGAGTTCGAGGAGGAGAAGGTCACTCTCGGTGAATCCTCGACGAATTAGCGATTCTGAGGTAATAATTTCATTTCTAGGGTTTTTAATTTCGTTGTAAATTGATTGTTTGTTTATAGTGAAATTGATAAATTTTGTGTTTTGGCGGGCTGTTAAAATGTTAGGGGTTTGGGTTGTGGGGGCACAATGTGAAATGTGGGTCTAATTTTGATTGATTTTGTGCTTATTAGTTGATAGCCTCACTTTTCGGTTGGAAGTTTCTACAGTTGAGAAAGTGACGCTCATCATTATGCTAACTTTCTCATTGATTAATAGCTGATATTTTTTTCTCATCGTTTTATTTGATTTTGAAACTTAACTGTTTGCATTTTCTCTTATAACATAAATTAATTAATTTGCATCTATGGACTATGTCTTCTTTTTGTTTTTTTTTTTAGTATCATATGTATAAAAGTCAGTCTTACTCGTTACCATTACATTGATGGCTCTCACTCGACTGTATCTGTTTAAAACCCTTAATTGGATATGCATTGGTGGCAATTTTTAATGAAAAATCAGAAGCATTGGAGTGATACATTTTGATTTACTCCATAATAAGAATTCAAAGCTGAAAAATATGGTGAAACAGTGACTATTGCAGCTTCATTGGTAATGGACAAGTATATAAGTCAATTGTGTTATAAGTTTGCAGTCATTTGAGTTGAGTTTTTCTTTTCTGAAGGTGATAGCATATTTGATAGTTTTTCGTCCCTAACATTGAGCTCGCGTAAAATTTCGTTGTTAGCCTCTTTTGTGGATGTTAGGGATTTTGGGATGGTAGAGAATTCATATATTTGCCTCACCTAGTGGATAAAAGGCTTGGTTTATGTAGCAATGACTCTCACTTGATTATAGTCTCAAATACAGAAAAAATATGGACTTGGTGTTCTGGTTATACCCACATTGATACTCTACTTCATATATTTCGAAGTAGCCAGAACCCATCGTGATTAAATTTTCCCTGATAGTGAGGAATATGATGAAACTGTGGCTGGAGTACAACCCTCTTAATTCTCTTACACCCTCTTCTTGTTATGAATGAATCTAATTAAGGATGTTTATTAGTGAAGTTTATGATTGTTCACCGTTGATCCCTGGAAGCTTTCAAATCAGTTACTTGAGTTGCTTTGCTTTACGTCATTCGTTGTAGCTTGTGTTCAGAGTTTGGTGTTATCGTCTATATTGACTGGTGGTCCCTAAATAGCTTTATCTTATATCTAAATTAATTAGGTGGGTTTTACTTGATCGTTATGAGGAACAAGATGTGAGAACTTTGTAGTTGTAAGACTTGTGTAGGTGGGCCTTGGCTAGTTGTAGGATTGTGGTGACCATGTCTAATCTCTTGTAAACACCGATGCTAATAGAGATGTAATGATGTTTGCATTGGTTATAGTGGAGTACTTGTGATTGATCAACTCATGTAATTAATTACACTCCCTTCATATTACTCTTCTCTCTTGTTCCTAGTCCACCTCTACCTCTAGTTGACAAAAAATGAAAGAAGCATATTGCATTGCATTGGCGTTGGCATCGAAGTAGATGAGACCTGATATCCATTATCCAATATAAGTGCTATGAAGATTAATCGCATTGCTGTCAAACTGAACTGATACTAAATTAGATGTTGGCACATTAATGCGATGAGAGTTTGTCCAAAAAAACCTGTATCTTATGTAAAAATAACAATAATCTTAACTACAAATTCGTGAAGCTTTAGTAGTAATTATGGTCAGTGGCAACAACTATTTTCGTCATCTGCTTGCTCCTCTAATCTTGTTTCAAATAATAATAATTAGGGCATTTCAAGGTAAGAATGCCTTTTGGTAGATTTTTTTCTGCAAGATTCCATCTGACAAAACCATCAGATTCCTCCTATTTGAAAATTTTCTGGCGAGTTGTATATGTGATGGCTTTCTCCTCTAATCCATGATACAGATTACCTCATGTAAATGTTCTGTAGTTCCTTAAAGTCTTTTCTCACTCTAACTTTGATATGCTAAAATAAAAAAAACTCACATATTTGTCAACCTCATCTGTGAGTGCTGCTTAAGTATTTGAGTGACCTGACGTCTCGTTTAACTTCAAATTGCAGAATGAACACTATCAAAATAACAGATATCGTGCCAACTGCAGAGATCTCAGCGCTTCGAATAAAGAGAAACCTTTAGTGCAGAAACCAACAGCTGCAAAACAACAGAGAGGATTACGGAGTTGCTCTAGCCAGAAAGATTTCATGAGATCACATGATGGTTACTCTGTACGGTCCTCCTATCTCTCTTGCAGTCTTGTTTTATTCTTCGAGGATTTGTTGGGCCTTGGTTTGGTATTGGGTAGTTTCCTGTCCTGAGGACCGGCCCAATTTTTGTATTATTTTCTCTCTTCCTTAATAAAATTCTGTTTCTAATCTAAGAAAATAAAAAATAAGAGCCATTGTGTGATAGATGCTTGCTATCGTAGTTTTCTTTTGGTAATTTGTCAACTTATACATTCCCACTATGAAAAGGCTGGTTGACAAGAGCTAGCATGTGAGTCCTATGGGTGATACAGTATTATGAGAGTCTTTATGTATCTTAGTTTGGTGCTTACTCTGTGCAACTCTAAGACTATTGTTTAAAACTCACAGAGCTATTCTTCCACACTAACTGATGATGAAGGAATTGATGTCCGATACAGTGGTAATGGGGCTCAAAAGGTAATCTTGTCATTCTCATTTTTCTCTTTTCTGCATTTCTATTGGAAATTTCCTTTTGGCAGGAGCGACAGAGGGGTTGTGTCATGTGAGCAAGTAACATGAGTTTTGTTTGTGATTGTCTGAATCTTTGGTCTTCTATGTGGCATTTGTTATATTCTTGTTGATTGACAGGGACCAAATCCTTGTGCGCATGATCAGAACGGCAGATGGTATGAAGCAATGCGGAAGGAATTTACACCAACTGGCAAAGATGTAAGGCTAGAGCGTGGGCAGGTCTGCATCTGCTTCAGATATTGAGTTGCTGAATTTTTTGCTTTAAGTAATTAGTTACGTAAAATAGCTTGCATACTTACAAGTATGTGCTTGCAGGTTAGAGCTGCAAATAGTGGTGGTTTGCAATCAGCAGACTCTGATGTTCTCAAGGCTGTTTCTACTATGAGGAGGAGTTGCAGAACGGAATTGGAACAGGTAATTCCATTCATGAGTTAATAAATTGAATGCCCTTTACTACTTTAACGTGTAGGGCTTGTGATGATATTGTGCTAGTCAGAAAGTATGCATTCTTCCATGGAAAATTTTCATTTCTGCTGCTGATGAAATCTTGTTTTAACCTTCTGCAATATTTAGTCTGAAAAGCGTAAGCAAGAACTGCTTGCTGAAATAATGTTTGAGGAGGAACGCGGTAAGGAGCTCAAAAAAGTTGTTGGTAACTTGCATTCTAGTCCAAAAGCAACTGCTGCTGCTAGAAGACCAATGAGAGGAAGAAAGGTACTTATTTTCCTGATGATGTCATTCTGAATGCTCCTGTCTTGTGCATGTCCAGGCAGGGACTTGCAAATCAAATCTCCTCTTCTATATTTTTCATGTGTACATTTGTGGCCATTTTTGAGGTGGGAAGTTCTATCAGTAGCCATTTCTTTGTCAAAAATCCGTACATTTTAAGACATATTCTTTGATGATTTCCAGAGAAGTAATGACAGAAACAGAATGTCAAAGCCTTTGGCTGAAGAGGCTGACAAAATTATTGAAGACTTCATTTCCAGTGTCGAAGAGACAGATATCTCATCGTTCGATGGTGAGAGGAGTGATACAAGTTCGATAGTTGGAGGAGCAATAAAGCCGATGATGCAATATGGAGAGACTGAAAATTTCAGGAGTCCATTGAGGTCAGATTTGCTTCCTGGCGAGATGGATGGGATTGTTCTTCCTTGGTTGAAGTGGGAGACTAGTAATGATGGCAATCCTCTTTTGTGCAGTGATGATAAGCAACATCCAGCAACTCCAAAGACTGTTCTACTGCTACAGGATGCAATGGAGGTAAAAGCATGGCTTCTGAAAATTTATTACTTTCATCCTATACAGCTCCATAGGTTGTCTATTGCCTACTACTAATTTACTATAGGTGTAAACAAGCCGAGCCAAGCTGAGTATCACCCTGTCATGTTCAAGGTCATCTAATGTAGTTGAGTTCGAGCCTATGAGTTTTAGTTGAGCTCAAAAAGTTGTTGAAGCTCGGCTCATTTGAAGTTTTCCATGCTTGGCTTGGCTTGTTTTAAGGCCCATATATTCGTTGTACCGAGTACCGACCTTGCAAATGAGCTTTTCTCATCAACGGGGGGTTTAATAAATATAGTACTTTAGAACTTATTTCCACCTAAGTTTGTTTTATTAAGGCTTGTATACTGATTATGCAAAATGAAGTCATCAATTTGTAAACGAGTTCTAGGCATGTGAAAACCCACTTTTAGTTTTAAATGGAACATGGATGAGGACAATAAACGAGCTGGTCATAAACATAAATAAACCAGCACCCACGGGGGAGGGTGGTCTGCCGACTGCCGGTGCTTGGACAAAAGCATGAAATAGTTCCCCATGAAACATAGACTCTTTTCTTGGAATTCTTCTATACTTCATGCATGTAGATGTAAAGGGCTCAGAACTTTGGTTGTTGATTTGTGGGCTATGATTTGCCAATGTTAATGAAAATCTTTTTTTGCCATTCAAAATTAAAATAAATTATAATATATAGTTGATGTTTAGACTTTAGACTTTGTTCAAATCTTGTTCATTTGATAAATAAACGGACACAAACAAGCCTTATGTGAGCTCAAGCTGTTCAATGAGTACTAGTTCATTTGTCCCCCAGGAGATAGTTTTGTTATCATTGAAATTTGAAGGTTGCTACATTACTTGCGATCAAACTTTGTACTCTACTAAGATTTTAGACAGAGTTATAACCTCACCTACGTAACTATTTTTACAATGCTTAAGTGTGAAAACTAGACAAGTTATTTGGGTAACTTAAGGCTAAGGTCCTCAGGGTATTTGTGGTATGATCCCAACCTGATAATAGCTTGTAACATGTCATTATTGACCAAACAGATTTTGCTGGGTACTTCTCTTGGGGAAAGAGTTGTAAACCTTACATTGAACTGATGAACCCTAAGGGGAATGTGATTTCTCACTGATGGGTAGTATCCATATTACCATATTGGTATATTAAGTGGTGACTGGTGACTTCAACCTGCGTTCTGATAACAACAGACAAATGGACTATTGGATGGAACACCTAGTCACCACCACATTCTAAGTCTTAGATATATCAACTACCTGACATTAGCCTGCCTCTTGCCCTCTCGGACTCTGCCCCTTGATTAAATGGGGGAAGGAAGAGAAATGAGGGATCATGAGAAGTTGGAGCCCTGGAGCTGTCTTGTAAAAGAAATGCAGAAGGAAATGAAAGAGGGGGAAGGCAGTAAGTAGTTCGTTAATGCAAGTCGTTAGTGCTGGGTTGGATGGTGTTGCTTTGTTGCAAGAGTTGAAAGTGGTTTTAGTGACCATGTGGAGGCAGAGCTTTTCGGTGTAACTGAATTACTAACATGGACAACAACTAAAGCAAAACAAGAGTAAGACATCAATGTAAAAGAAGTGCGGAAATGGTCAGCACGCCGATTTTTCCAACAATTTTGGTGCTATCATATCATAAGCACTGGAAACTCTTACTTTTCTCTATATAACAGCTACATGAAGCATAGATTTTGCCTCTCATTTCGTAGCATTTGCATCTTGTTTTTTTCCCACTGCTTGTTTTCAGCAGCACTTAGATTAAGTGACCTAGTAGCCAACTTCTTGTAGCTTCATTATTATTTTCTTTTCCATTGCCGTAGGAAGCAAATGCTGGACAAGAGCAAGAGCAAAGTGTCAATTCCAAGAGTAGCCGTGGGAGTTGGAGCCCTGGAGTTGTCCATAGCTTATGTTCGGATACAGGAGAAATTAACAGAGCTGGAGAGGTTGATAGCTGCAAAAGCCAACTTCTATCCCTAATACCAAGAAGACTTCGAGTAGACATAGATGATTATCTAAAACCTCCAAGCAATGAAGATTTCCTTTCGGAAAGATGGAAACAGCGACAAAGCATAAACTCAGGAGGTCTCCTAATTTGTCATAGTGGTTCTCTAGGGAAGTTTTTGCTTTGAATTGATTGTAGGAATCCATAATGAGTTGCAATGGACATTAGTACACACACTCGTCTCAACCCTCGTAGTGTCTGTCTCTGATGCCAAGTAGTTAGTTGAAGATCCAGCATTGTTCTCTTCTTCTGGCCAAGGATGCGACATTTCGGAACAACAATCTATGTATTCTTCGCCTTAGCCCACTGTACAAAATACAATCATTGCTGGAATCTAATATACAGAAGGTCGTTGCTGTAGTTTTCAAACTTGCCTTACTTCACTGTTTTAGTTATCTGAACTCTTATTTGCTGTTGTTTTTCATTACTAATGTAGCACAGAAAAATAAAGATTAAATTTTCCTCTTTCTTAAGGAGAAATTGATTATACTTTTTTTTTTTGGAGAAGAATTTGATTATACTTTAAACAATATGTAGACAATTAATTACTCTAATTACATATAGTGTGTTCTTTTTCCACTAAAGTGAACCGAAAACATACCCAAATATGATACGGAGCGAAATTTAGGATTTACTCTGCTTCTTATACATATATAACTAGATTTGGATTTGGATTTGGATTTTAGTAGATCATATATAACCAAATAATGTTGAATGCAAATTTAGCTAAACAAATATTCAGATGGATAAAGTTTTCTCAACGAAGTGCTATAACTACTTGGGGCCATAACCGTAAAAAATAAAAAATTATAAAATTAAAATAATAAAAACAAAAAATATATATAAAAATTAATAAATATAAAATCCAAGCTTACCACCCGAAAAATACTACTGTAACTACATTCCAAACCTTTGACAAATTCTTACTTAAATCTAACTGTACCTATATTGAGGAGATGACTGTTAATGTTAGAGTCATAGTACAAAACAATCTCTAAGGGTGTGGTTATTTGTTAGTCTATAAATAAATTCCTAACCCCAAATCTCAAAAGCTTAAGGTTATTAACGCTTCTAATAACGTTTAACCCTCAAAGAAAAAGAAACACCATAAACGACCCTCGAATCTTCCAAGTTTAACGTACACTTGAACATACACACCGGTTTCGATCTCGATCATCACCATGGCTGATAGCCATCAACAGAAAATAGATGAGCTGAATGATTGGCTGCCACTGACGTCGGAGCGAAAGGCTAAGTGGTGGTACTCGGCTTTTCATAATGTGACTGCTATGGTTGGGGCTGGTGTTCTTGGTCTCCCTTATGCCATGTCTCAACTTGGATGGTACGTAATTCATGATATGTTCTTCAGTTTTTTTTTTGTACATCCTTGTTTATGTATTTATATGATATGATCTCTTGTATATATATGTATAAGATTCTAGGAGATTGTTGCTATATAGTGAGTATGTTTTTTTTTTTAATTGATAAGTGGTAAGTTAATAGGATCCTTTATTACGAGAGTGAAGTGATACCCTACTACATAGTAGATATGGATTTTACCTCTATACAACGCTTATAGACTCGGGCTAGAGACCTTCTGACTTTTGTATTCATGATATGTTCTTCAAGTTTTTTTTTTCTTACATCATTATTTATTTATATGATATGATCTTGAATATATATGATATGTATATGATTGTAGGAGATTGTTATTATATAGTGAGTACTTTTTTTCATTGATAAGCTCAAAGTTAATAGGATCCCTTATCATAAGAGTAAAGTTATACCCTATTACACATTATAACAGTAGATATGGATTTTATCTTGGATTAAAGACCTTCTGGATTCGGTATAGGTCTCATAGACCCGGGCTAGAGACCTTTTGACTTCTATATTCATGATATGTTCTTCAGTTTTTTTTACATCATTATTTATATATATGATATGATCTTAAATTATATTGTATATGATTGAAGGAGATTGTCACTATATAGTGAGTATATTATTTTCATTGATAAGCAATATGTTGATAGGATCCCTCTTCACGAGAGTAAAGTAATATATATATATATATATATATATATATATATATATATATATATATATATATATATATATATATATATATATATATATATATATATTGATGGTAGAAGATTGTTGTTATATATATATATATATATACATGATGGTAGAAGATTGTTGTTATATAGTGAGTATATCTTTTTTTTATTGATAAGCAGTAAGATTATTGTTATCGCGAGAGTAATACCCTAAAATACAACATACCTGTAGATATGGATTTTACATATGACTAGAGACCTTTTGAATTCGGTACGATACCCAAAGATCCGGACTAGGTCGAATCCATATATTTTGAGTAGATGATTGTAGGAGATTGTTGGTTTTGTTTTTGAGGGAGGTGGCCTGGGGATAGCTTGGTAAATCCGGTAGATTAGGATTGAAATCCGCATGTAACAGATAATTGTAGCCTTGTAGGTGTGGCGATGACCCCAAATACAATTGACGAAGTTAGGATGAATAAGGTCACCCAAATAATTTTACTTCAGCCGGCCAATCCGAAAAGTTTGATTTAATTAGTATAATTAAACAAAAGTCGACTATCCTTGCGGTGGGATGGGGGAGGTAATTTCTCGTCACCATTATTTTTCACAAAGTTTATTCTCTTATAAGATTTTATACAAGTTTTTGTAATTAAACCAAAATTAGAGTATTCTTCAAATTCAATTCCATTTAAATATAAACAGGGGTATATTAGGTCTCAAGTTCAAATCCTCTCCCATCCAAAAAAAAATTACTTCAAATTCATATATTAGATCTCAAGTTCAAATCCCCTCCCTGTACAAAAAAAAAAAAAAAAAAAAAAGAAAAGTACAGACCATCCTGTTCTATTTGTTCATTCAATAAAAATTTCTAACGTATCAAATCTGAATAGAGAGAAATATGTTTGATAAGGTTGGGGTCGTAGGTATATCTCGGTAGACTTGTACATAGAATTCTAATCATGTCTTCTTTTGTTGATGTCGTACTTGGATATTGTAAATTCTGTGGTAATTTATTCATCCACATAACCTTATGGGTTTGGAATTAGTGAATACATCTCATTGATATTGGGTGCTTCTTTCTATAACTTTGTAGGGGTCCGGGTGTGACAATGTTGACTATGTCATGGATAATCACTCTCTTCACATTATGGCAAATGGTGGAGTTGCATGAGACGGTCCCAGGAAAGAGATTTGATCGGTACCATGAATTAGGGCAACATGCATTTGGGGAAAAGTTAGGGATGTGGATTGTGATACCCCAACAACTAATGGTGGACGTTGGTACAGATATCATTTACATGGTAACTGGTGGGCGTTCATTGATGAAGTTCTATAACGTCCTTTGGCCACATTCTAAGCCTATTGGTCTCACATACTTCATTATGATCTTTGCTTCGGTTAATCTCGCCCTTGCTAATCTCCCAAACTTCAACTCCATTACTATTGTGTCCCTCCTCGCTGCCGTTATGTCCCTCAGGTTGGTATAAAAGTTATTCCCTCTGTCCCACAATATAAGTAAGTGTTTTAGTTTCAAATGGTTTAAATTTTCAAAACTGCTTGTTAAAACGCTATTTGTAATTATTGATGATTTCAGTTACTCGACGATGGGGTGGGCAGCTGCAGTATTCAAAGGAGTACAACCGGATGTCAGTTATGCCCCTAGGGCATCTACTACCGTAGGATCCGTGTTTGATTTTTTGGCTGGGTTAGGTGATATCTCGTTTGCATTTGCTGCACACAGTGTTGTGTTAGAGATCCAAGCTACCATCCCTTCAACCCCTGAAAATCCGTCGAAAAAACCCATGTGGAAAGGAGTGGTGGTCGCCTATATAGTTGTAGCGTTGTGTTACTTTCCAGTGGCGATAATTGGATACTGGGTGTTTGGTAACAAAGTTGAGGATAACATCCTCATCTCTCTCGAGAAGCCGAATTGGCTCATTGCTCTAGCCAATATATTTGTTGTTATCCATGTAATCGGAGGTTATCAGGTACGTAGCGAAATTCCAAACCTAACTCTAGTCTTATATTCAAGTAACTTATCAATTTTGCTAATTCCATTCTTATATTATTACAGGTCTTTGCAATGCCTGTTTTCGACATGTTCGAATCTTTCCTCGTGCTGAAAATGAACTTCAAGCCGAGTAAAACGCTTCGCTTTGTAACCCGTAACTCATATGTTTGTAAGTATTCAATTTTTTTTTTTGGAATACGATAACAACATATAAATAAATATATTATAATGCTTAATATTTGAAGAATGATAATATTAATAATATGATTTAATCCTTCTTTTTTTATTTATTTATGTAGTAATCACCATGCTTATCGGGATGACCTTCCCTTTCTTTGGCGGGCTCATGAGCTTCTTTGGGGGATTTGCTTATGCACCAACTACCTATTATGTAAGACTGTATTCCTTTGTGTCATTTGTTTACTTTCATGATCATATTTCAATTACAATATTTGTACTATATAGAATGTTTCTTAATTAACCACTTGGTTTTGTTTTACGCAAATTGTAGATACCTTGCATTATATGGCTAAAAATTCGCAAACCGAAGAAATATGGTTTGGTCTGGTTCATTAATTGGGTTAGTAATTACAACCTTCTAAGTTTTAATTCTTTATGAATGTCATATGATAACTAACACTTAAAATGTTGTTCTTTTTGTTTTTTTAGACTTGCATCGTTCTTGGCGTGTTATTGACGGTTTTAGCCCCTATTGGCGGATTGAGGTTGATCATACTCCAATCTAGGGATTATAAATTCTTTTCATGAGCTATGTTTCTTTGATCCTAGAGTTTGAAGGATGTAAATAATCCAATGGACTTAATTATGTCTAGTACTTTGTTAATTGTCTGATTGGGGAAAGATGTTTTTATATTTTCGGGAGATATCTTTCTCTTTAGAGTTTGCTTTTTAACTCTAAATAATGTACCATTTCTAAGAACACTAATGTCTATCGTACATACTTTTTAAGCTATGTTTAAGAATATTTATCTTTTACAATTTCAAAGATCAGCTCCAAAATTTCGTATTGGAGTAATTATTGTTAGTATTCAATATTGATTTTGTCTAGAGCCTCTAGTCAGCTCTCGATATATGCACTATTTAAAGTCTACAATAACAAAACAAATCCACAACGACAACAAAGTGAAGAAGTGCCACATATTGGCATATTGCATCCCTTAAGATAAATGCCATTAATCCACCTCACTCAAAAATGAAAATGCATATTTTTTATTAAATAGCCCACGTCTTCCTTGCAACCAAATATCTTAATCCAACAATAAAAACAAGTTTTTTTTTCTTTTTAAATAAGTTTAAATAGTCTTATAATAAGCTACTACCGTATTCCGTAATAAAATACCAAGATCTAATTGGTGTTTGAGTTTCGACCCCTTACGCTCATTGAGATAGGAAAAAAGACATCTCTTAAGCCGGATGTTGATAAACCGCGCCATGTTTAAACCAACTTTATCCACTTTAAGTCTTAAACCCAAACCATCTCTTGTTCTTCCCTTTTCTTCCCCCTCAATCTCTCTCCTTACACACACAAACACACACCTGCAAGAAAAAATGCAGGTACTTCAAACCCCACACACCTTCCCTCTTTCTCTAATCTCTAAAACCCTCCTTAAACCCTCAATTCCCAAACCCCAAAAACCCCTCTTCACTCTCTCTCCTCTCTTCCCTTCCCAATTCTCAACATTTCTAACAAAACCCAGAACCCATTTTCCCCCAAAAGCCTATGCCCCAGATGAATTCCCTGTCGACGAGACATTCCTCGAGCAATTCGGGCCGAAAGAGAAAGAATCTGAAGACGAAGCCCGAAAGCGGAACTGGGTTGAACGTGGTTGGGCACCATGGGAAGAAATTCTCTCACCTGAGGCTGATTTTGCTAGAAAATCACTCAATGAAGGTGAAGAAGTGGCCTTGAAAAGCCCAGAAGCAATTGAGGCTTTTAAGATGTTGAAACCCAGTTATAGGAAAAAGAAAATGGAGGAAATGGGGTTGACTGAAGATGAGTATTATGCTAAGCAATTTGAAATTCAAGGTGAAATTTTGGAACCCTTGGAGACTAATTGGGCTGTGCCATTGGTTGTTCGACATGTGGCGCCTCGTGATTGGCCTCCTAGAGGATGGGAGGTTGATCGAGCCGAACTCGAGTTTATAAGGGAAGGGCATAAGATGATGTCTAAGAGGGTTGGGGTTGAGGAGCTGGAGGATGTTAGCAGAGAGAAAGAAGGGATGGGTTTGGATAGGTATAAGGTGTTTCTTAAGCAATATGAGGATTGGGTTGAGCATAACAAGGATAGATTAGAAGAAGAGTCTTATAAGGTTGGTTATAAAAAAAGCCTCATTATCTTCTTACTTTGCTAGCTTATGCTTATTGTTCTTCTTTTGTGTTAATTAGTACTGATTTGGTGTCAAATATCTGTCCATATTCAACAGTTTAAAGAGTCACTACTCACTAATGTATATGTTCGTTTAGCCTATTGGATAATAGTGAGCTTCATCAGATTAGATTTAGGCCTGTGTTTGTGTAGTATGTTGTTGCATTAGTTTACTGGAAACACTGATTATTTTGATATGACATTTGTAATAACTAGTATTTTGCTGTTGGTGTCAATTGGTAAGCTTGGTTGGCTAGTTGACCATGCTGAAGTAATTGTTAATGTTCTGTGCAGTATGATCAAGATTATTATCCAGGTAGGCGAAAACGAGGCAAAGATTATGAGGAGGGAATGGTAAGATTTGCTCTCTTTTGTACACCTTATTTGAGGTATTTTATTTTTGGTATCAATATGAATAGTCTTTTAACTTATCATGTATATTTTCCTTGCAGTATGAGTTACCATTCTATTATCCTGGACAAGTAAGTTGTTGAAAACCATTTTCACTATCCATTTATGAAGCTTAGTTTTGTATATCCCACCATTTATATTATGCAATCTGTATGTTTATTATCATGAGTGAAAATAAAATAGCCTAGGTTCATTATACAAGAAACAGCCAAACCTAAAGAAAGAGTACCAAACAACCAAACAATATACTTTACCAGACCTCGAAAACCTGCCAATGAGTCTTTCATCTCTGTACGTCTTTAAGGGCTTAGGCGCAAAAGTTCAAGTGCTACGGGCCTATGCTTTATCCTGCATTATGTGTTCATCCATTTGCTACTTACGCTTTACTGGTTTTCAGACGCGACTCAAAGTTCTGCTGACTTGCCAGCTGGTGGTCAATTGTCAATCTATTATTGCCCAAATTTTTTGCATTGCATGAATTTTAACATTTGAATTTGAAGCTAGTTAGATTTACGTATCGTAATGTAATTTGAAACATGCAGATTTGCTCTGGTAAGGTAACAACTTTACACCTATATCAAGGGGCGTTTGTTGACATTGGAGGAGTATATGATGGGTAATTTCTCACTCTATAGTCTACTCTATAGCCTTTTTATTGTATTGCCTATTGCTTTTCCTTCCCCCCAAATCAGAGGAAGAGTTTAGAATAAGTTCACTCATTTATCTTTTGCGTGGTTCATGAATCAGTGTGTTCTCTTGTTAGCTTTAGTTTTGGTGTTGTAATTTCATTACAGCATGTAGTTGAGGTCATCACTGTGATTTAGTAGCATAAAATTTGTCCAAGCAGTTGAATTGAAATTAGATTGTAGGAACTTATCCGAAAATGAAAATAGAGGGGAAGTGTATATCTAGTCAGTTAAAGGCACTGTCATGTGGTGCAAGTAAAGGCTTGGGTTCAACCATGCAAATGAGCTAAGTGCAAATATCTATACTGATACTCCAAAGTACTGGGCATGAGGAGCTGGTCAGATGGTCCATTGGTGGCAAATATGTTTCAATCCATTACAGCCAGATTAATATTAACTTCCGAAATTAGTGAAAAGACATTTCTGTTGGTTATGTTAGTTACCTAACCATCTTTAAAAAGCAGTTGATGAATATCAATGACTTTAAATTGTTTTCCCCAAAAGGCACCTTGAGGCTTGAGCACTACTCCCTCTGTCGCAAAATAAGTTTTGATTTAGGAAGATGCACAGAGTAATATAGTATATCTTTATAAAATGACAAGGCTGGCCTCATTAGTACTATAGAACATGCTAATCTTCAATGTGTTGGATTAAATAAAAATGTAGGGCAGAGTAGGAAATTTGCTACACAACCCTTATGTTGAATAACAAAAAACTTCAAAAACAACTCTTACTTTGGGATTCGGGGGGGGGGGGGGGTATAGATTTTAAAATGTTTCATTCACATTCGATACAGAAAACCCTCCATCACAAAGACCTTAGATCTACCATTTCCAGTGTACTTAGCGACCTAAAGGCTATAGTCATCTTTGCAAGATGTTGTTAGGGTAAAGTAAAACTCAAAGGACAGCAAACATAATACACTTTTGAAAGCCATATTTCTTACTTTCCTCCAACAAAGACTTTGCTTTCTTTTCTTCTGTTGCTTTTAGAAAAAAACAATGAACCTCTTTGTTTTCTACGAGAAGTATGTATAGCCCTTATTGTGCCCTGCTCGTGTTGTTCTTGTGTGTGTGCTCACCAATTGAGACATCTATGGTTGTGTTGACTCGGAAAATTGGAAAAACATAGGCAAACTATGGTAGTGGATCATCTTATCTTTGCGCTGTTTAGACTGCTGGTCCTGGTCATTGTTACATCTTGCAGACATTTATTACAAGGCTTAATCTACGTGCGAATGTACTGTTTCTCCAGCAACCATGTCTTACTATGCTTATTTGCACCAACCATTTCAGGTGGGTTCCCATTAAAGGCAACGATTGGTACTGGATCCGCCAACATATAAAAGTTGGTATGCATGTTATTGTTGAGATTCTGGTGAGTTATGTTAATTATTTTTGTACCCCTTCCTCATTTCATGCAGTCACTCTCTTATGTGGTTGGGTAAAGGGGAGCACGTAATGCTTTTCATTATTTTTGTTTTCCTTTTTCTGAATTTCCTTGAAAGTGAGACAGCACTTTGTGCTAGCTAATTTTAGAGGCATGGAGTTGTAGAAATAAAACTTGCATTCTTTATTACCTAGGTTGCACAGACACATACACGAGCAAAGACCAGACACCTACATAGTGAAGCGCCTTTTATAGATGGTGAAAAGTGTAATATGTTTTAAGCACAAGTATCCTTCCGTGTTGTTTCCGCGTGGTGGACTTGTGACACGTCACCCATCCAATGCGTCATTGCTTCCTAAGTCATGGATCTTTTTTCAAATTAGCTCTTCAGCCCATCGGACCAGCTATGTGATATATTCCTTTTTTTGTAGAGGAAGTGAGGGAAAAGTCAAAACACATAATACTATAATTGAGTATAGTTTGAGCAGGTGTTTAATATGGAACATCCAACATATTCATTCATGAACTGCTCCTGAACTTGGAATGAGAGGCACACTTAACTTTATATTTCACTATCATGAGGGATAATCTCATACTTCTGCTTGATTTACATTGTAACTCCTGCCATATGAAGTAAAGGGATATCTGATACTAGATACCGCATCGATGATGCAGTAAACTACCTTGTCATCTAGGATCCTTTATGACTCTCCGGAATGGCAAGGAAGTGAGATGAGAAACTTTCAAAAATATGTTCTGTCGGTTTCCTTTTAAATGCCAACTACCAACTTCAGCCTTAGATTTTGCATAAGTGATACCTCCAGAGTCTATATTTTACTAATTAGATGTGTATTGTATATGATCAGTGGTTCTGTGTTTGACAATGGCTCTACATTTCAGGCTAAGAGAGACCCTTACCGATTCCGATTCCCTCTTGAATTGCGTTTTGTGGACCCTAATATAGACCATCTCATGTAAGCAGTTCACTGTTACCAGTTTACAGATTATTTGTTCATGATACTACTGCTAATCAAGAATTTGATGTTGATGTTGATGTTGATGTTGATGTTGATGTTGATGTTGATACTACTGCTAATCAAGAATTTGATGTTTAAATCATTTGTACTAACCTTACTACTGTCACTAAAGATTTTGATGATTAATATTTTCCTGCTGATTACAGATTTAATAGATTTGACTATCCTCCAATATTTCACCGTGATGATGATACTAACCCTGATGAATTACGAGTAAGCATATGACTCTATTTCCATATACTTTTGCTGTCTATATCAATCGGAATACTCGTTTCTTCCCAAGTCCTCATGTCGGATTGTCTGACATGAGTATGGAGTATGGACACTTGACAATTTATTTTAGGCCAAACAAGACCTTCAGAAAGGGTCAAATCCGACACCTGGACGCGTATTTCAGCTAGACACTTATTCTGTTGCAAACCTTTGTCCCTCGTGAAGGTGATGGAAAGAAAGCTATGGAATATATATTGCAAATTGCTACTCCCTCCGTCCCAATATTTTCTTCTCATGACCAAAAGGCACGCAAATTAAGAAAATGTGAAAGTAGCCAATTTTTGTCAACTTTGCCCCTGATTTAATGAGTTAAGAGAGAGGTAAAAATCTGGGACCACAAGCACATGGGGTGGTTTGATGAGTAAGTGAGGGGTAGTATAGGGATTTAACACTAGAAAAGTTACTATTTTAGGTAATGAGAAGAATATATAGGGACTGCTCAAAATGGAAAGTGAGAAGAAAATATAGGGACGGAGGGAGTATTTATTAGCATGGTTTTCATATAGTCAAATTCAGAATGGTAACCAAACAAAATCATTAAGTTAGTAAGATCAGTGAGATGTACACAGCCCTACCTTTGAGTCCATAGAGGCTGCTACTTTTATATCCTAGTTTGAAAGCACATCCAGCGTGCTCTTTCATAATAACCAAGTATACAAGCGCATATGATTTAGTCCATTAGGATCCAAAGTTGAAAGTGGTAGGAATTATTGCTGACCATCTGTTGGGAACCTGATACTCAAGGATATTTTGTGTTGGATGGGTAATTGCAGGGAGTACAAAAGAACGTGTACCAGCCATTTAATGGAAAATTTAGTTCCAATTAGGTTTTGGTTTTGTTAAATTATTGCCCCTTCCCCCTCTTACCAGGACTATAGAATGTTCTCTTAAATCATGATAAAACAATGGAAGATACAATAGCAGCAGCCTTATATTGCCCACTAGTGTAGTTCAGGTATCTTGAGAATGGACAATATAGACCTCTGAGATCTATTCCAGAGGTCCCAAGCTTGACTCCCCTCAGGGCCACTGGAGGTTTTCCTGGGTTTAACTTCAGGTCCCGTGGGATTAGTCACGCAAAACTTGGATGTTATCTAAAATAAAGAAAATGGACAATATCATGATTAACTGCAGCTCCTGAGTAAAAGTCGCTCACATCTCTCTAATGGCATATTATAGGCTAAAAGTTGGAACACCACTCGACAATCATAGCCATCTCAGTTAAAATGGTGTCCAGGTTCCATATTTTTATATTAAGCTGCTTTATTTTCAGCGTGACTGTAGAAGACCTCCTCTTCCAAAGAAGGATCTAGGAGTCAAAGTAGAAGAAGAGCCGCTGATGTCTGATCACCCTTACGTTGACAAGGTAATCTTAGTTTGTTGATCACTTTGCACAAGCATTAAGGCTGTGTGTGCAGTCATATTAATAATATGTGTCTGAAAGTGTAGATGCTCATGTGTTTGAAAGTGTAGATGCTCAGTCATATTAATGATATGTAACAGGGAAACTGAACACTTTAGACCATACACTCAGTCATATTAATGATATGTACAGGAAACTGAACACTTTAGACCAAAATTTGGAATTGGATATAATCATCAAAGCAAAAGCTATTCCAGGGATTGAACATTGTCCTACTGCAGCATTATCTATATATTGCAGATATGTGCTATATCAGATGAAAGCTATTCTTGGTAATGACTAATGAGTAGCCAGGGCTGAATCTACAAACAGAACACGCATTTAGATTCCCCTCTCCCACAACATGAAAAAGAGTCATTTAGAAGTGGATTTCTTTAAATAAGTCCTTTATGCCCCCTATGTATTTCTTTCGCTAACTTGCTGTCCTACACTTCAGCCTCGATCAAAGGGCAAATCCTCCAGTGTTTTGTGAGTGTCTAAAACCATAATGTTCATCGTTCAACTTGTCATCTAAAGTTTGTTTATTTGAGCTTATTATGGAGATGTATTTGTAATTCTCTCTGTTTCATATGAAGGCTCCATCGTTGTATACTGATGCCTTTGTTTTAAACTCTGTGAAGAAGAATAAGGTTGTTTGTTTGTGGCTTTGCATTTTGGGTCTTTTGCTCCATTTTCTTCCCCTCCTTTCCTTGGAGATGAAAGGGGCATCTAACTACGCCATGTTCAAATTGATGTTAAAATGTTGGACTCTCAACTTAAGTAGTTGTAATACAAAGTCTCATTTTGCTATTCTCTAAGGCGTTCTTTTTTAATTCTGAATTTAACAAGTATTTGTTGCATATTATGCAGCTGTGGCAAATTCATGTTGCTGAGCAAATGATTTTGGATGATATGGAGGCAAACCCTGATAAATATAAAGGCAAGAAATTGTCAGAGCTGACTGACGATGAAGAGTTTGATGAGCAGAACAGTGTAGAATACTCCAAAGCTTATTACAAGAAATCGCTGCTGCCAAAAACGATATTGGTAAGCACAACCACGTTGGTCCTTGTTTGCTTTTTCATGAATGGTTATTATCTTTTGGTAAATCGACGACACTGATATCTAAATTGGATGGCAGAAAACAAGTCTAAAAGAACTCGATCTGGAGTCTGCTTTTGCTGAGCGTCAGGTGGAACACTTCCTTCTCTTTAGTATGCAACATTCACCCCCCACCCCACCCCACTTCTGCGTAAGAGAGAGATAAAAACCAATAGCATGCTAATTTCACATAAATTATCATGCTTTCAGAGACTAGGTAGTGTGTTTTTCATTTGTCTCCCTTGGGCTGATATAGCTGCTGAGATCAGACTTGCACCACCTTGAGAGAAGAGAAAAGCAAAATAATAAACAGGAAATAAAGATTCTGATATATCCTCGATTTGCCAAGGAGGCACGGGGTTAAATAAGCTCATTGCACTTTGCTTTGCTAATATGCATCTCTTTTTATGCAGCTCATCAATAGACTTGAACAGGAAGCAGAAGAAAGAGGAGAAAAACACCAAATTACCAAACTAAGACGAAACATGGAAATGGACGAGTATGATCTCATCCACTGGCGCCGATCATTTGAGGAAAGAGAAGCCTTGCTGCGAGACATAAGCTGGTAGCTTCATTATACCCATAAACCTTCACATTATTTTTCCAAGGCCTTCTCTTAGTGCATTCCTCCTGCCTATCACCAAGAAGGCTAGCCTGGTTCTCCTTCAATTCTTGGAATTTAGAACTTATTCATTTGTGAGTTTTTGTTTTTTATTTTTTTGTAATGTTTTCTACTGAAGCTTGTGTACCTGATTACAGTCGCCAAGCCCTTGGCCTACCATTACAAGAACCAGGGAAATACGTTGATCCCAGTATTCTTGGCAAAGATCAATATGATCCCTCAAACCCATTATACCGCTATGACTACTGGGGAGAGCCCAAGAACTCAGAGAAGAGTAAGCAAGAAAGGTTGACAGATGCTCACAACAAAGCCATTGTGGGCAAGGGGAATGTTTGGTACGAGATGACCTATGAAGACGCAATGGAGGAAAGGATGCACAAGGAAGCCCAATCTCCAGGCACTCTGCAGGTAGAGACTGATGAAGAATCAGATGATGCTGTAGATGATGACAGTGACGATGATTTTGACTACAGCATCCTTAGTGACTCGAGTATCGAATATGCTGGCCAACCTCATGTAAATGGGACTGAATCACCTAGGATGTCTGATGAAGGTATGTTTGAAGAGTAGTTATTACAGTAAATAGAAATCAATTTTGATTTTGTAAATTGTACAGGAAACCAATAGTTAAGGAAGTAGGAAAAGTTTTGACAGTTCATTTTGACATCAATTTAGTTTTACTCAGTGAAGAAGAGAATGAGAACTATTGTCTTGGAGTAACTTACTGATTTTATTGGTTACAACCAAACAGCAACATGAAGCAATGAAATAGGGGGCGGTTTCTCGGCTCATTAAGCTCGTTGTAGGTTAAAGTAATAACTAATTACCACTTTGGTTTCAACATCCTGGCCAATGAACAAATTCAACATGCATAACACAAAAGCACTGTTATTTAACCAGTTGAAAATAATCACAATTTGGTTACACCAAAATCAACTTGCCTAGTAAATTGAACTCCAACAGTAACACAACTAATGGGCACTTCTCTAAAGACAGAAAAAGAACCATTTGCAATTCTGTTTACATCCAATATATTAAACTCTTCATAATTTCCTTCAAACTGCCTCATCATTCCGATAATCCGATGCTCCAAGTTGAGGTCTCGCTCCTCTGAAAGCACATATATATTTAGAATTTCATACGCAAAATTGGTTATTAGACATATATAACATAAGTAGATTACCTCACGTACGAAATCCGAGTTTGAAGTCGTAGCTACTGCCCACTAGGATGGACCATCGCTATCAGAAGAAGATGCTGCATCATCATCAGTAGCTTCCTTTCCCATAATACAATCCACATAGCCATACGCCGTTTTAGCCATACTTTTCATCACATCACTAGGAAATGTATCCTTGAACGCACGTTTCAACATGTCATGCACCAATACATTGCTTACTAAATTAGTCCTCGTAACATAATCATCCCTCGCTTGACCTTTAGTTGGTGGCTTCAATGGCATAACATCGTCATCGTCGAAAGAATCCAATCTATCATCTTTTGCACCAATCATACTTGATTTAGCCTTAACCCATTTCCCTTTATCATTCTTGTAATACTTCATATCTTGTGTGAGAGTTCTCATATCAATTACGTATCCAGATTGGCTTCCACATTGCTCAACACGAACAACAGGCTCATTTGAAAAATCAATACCAAAATACTCAAAAACCAACGTCAGCCACATGCCATAGGGGAGACCAACTTTATCTTGAAGTTGGGCATACAACATATATCTAATCATTAAACGAGGCATGTTTAATTTTACACCCTTTTGCACAAAGTACATGACAAATATGTCGAGATATGTCAATGAATTCATATTCCCATCTCTAGCAATAAAAGATTTACCAAGTATAAGCTGCAATAATCTCACATCATAATCTAATTCAGCCATTGACGGCTTTTTAGACGTTCCAGACACATAATTATCACCCAGTAACAACTTCATGCATTCTGCCATATCAAAGTCAGTGTGTGTGCTCCATCTTTTTCCAGGAAAGTCATACAACCCATCACATGGGATGGTTAAAATCTTAGATAACAATTCATCCGTCAACTTAATCTCCTTATTTTGCACCCATGTCCTAATCACACAATCATTAACATTCGTGGTGTCAAAATGGGTGTAGAACTGCCTAACTAAGTCTGGGTAAACATTCTTAACCGTCTTCATCAAATTAATCCACCCTTGGTTAGCAAACCATTTATGAACAAAATACAATCCATTATCCACAAACGCATCAAAGTTTACATGCCTACCATAGCATATATCTCTACTCGCAAACCTTTCCAAGTAGATCTTATGATATATTTGGTCTTTGAAGCGCAAAGTTGCAGCCGAATTACCTTCCATGTCTTGGTTTATTGCATCTTTTGTTGAATCCTTCTTAGGATGTGCCTCGACAGCTATACTCTTACCATTATCAACGTTTTTGGTTGTCACTTTTCTCCTCTTAGGCGTGTATTTTTCTCCGGATAACAAACCAAATACTAGATTACTTGATTCTTCCTCGGTATGAGAATCCGTCTTTTTGGTCTTATCAACCATTGGTTTACGCCCCATTTTATCGCTGCAACAAAAATTAGAATCACACACACATAAAGTAGTTTACATGAAACTAAACATCAAATTCTCATAAACACTCTTACATGAATTACTAATTCAATAGTAATCCTGTTTGAAAAAGCAGCATAGTCGTGGTTATTACAAGCACTCCGTTTGCAACAAATCACATGAAGAGAAACCATTATAAGTCATGATACAAAGGACCACTAACACTACTCATAGTCGTACTCCATACATTACCACAATAAGGAAAAATACGAAATTCAATACCAAAAAAGAGTGTACAATATATCGAACCTCACATTAGACAAACGACCTTGTTCATTCACAATGTAAAGTTTTAACCACTGATCGGGGGCATACCTAGGAGGGGACGGGGGAGCCAAGGCCCAGTCCAACATTTACAGAGTACCCCAAACGACCCATTGAAAAAGTCCAGTTATAACTCATTTCTTATATCAGTCCCCTCTAACCTTTTTCCACCTTTTACTATGTCTCACTCTCATTTGTTGAATCAAATATTGTACTCCGTATAACTTATAAGCTACCAACATTTTTTACTGTAAAAGCTACCAAATATTTGAATTCTTTTTAGTTTATCTTTTCTTTTGCTGAATACTCATTTCCTTTGATCTCAAATTTTCAAATCCCCACTCATTTTGTTTTGTCTTATTTTCTTCCTTCCACTAAAAAAATGAAGCAAATTGAATAATTTGAGCATAAATATTGCAAATCATTTTATTTAGGGGAGTGAAATTGCAACTAAATTAAGTGTCTTACCCAAGGAGAAAAATGTTTAACTGCTGTTGTTATAGAAACCACTAAATCAAGTTATAGTAAATAATAACAACAAGACTTGTGTGACACCAACTCACAAAAATTTGGGGTCATTAGAAATGTAAGGGTCACCATCGTTTCATTAAAAAGTGACCTCCGTTTCATCAAAAGTTATGAAAAAACCGTCTTAGAAGTTTTTGTGAAATAATAATTGTCATTTGTGATAAAAAAAAATTAATAATGATAATAATAATAATTGTCATCACCACCCAAAAAAAAGTTTCATTTAGTTTTCACTACTATCAACAACTACTAGAGAACAATTTCAATTAAAAAAAAAAAAAAATCACGATACAAATCTTAAACACCAAATTCATTACAGTGATCTGAGAACAAGATGATATATGAAATTCACAAATTTCAAACATGCATTTGCAGATCACGATACCAATCTCAAACACCAAATTCATTACAGTGAGAACAAAATGATAAATGAAAGGGCGAAATTGACAAATTTCAAACATGCATTTGCAGAAACCGTAAAAAATTCCAAGTTTTGAGAGAGGTCTAGGGAGAGGCTTACCTTGACAGTGAGGAGTTAGTTTTCAAGGATGGCAGGGCCAAGGTTTTTTAGAAGAAAAAGGAGGATGAGAATAGGTAAAAAGAAGAAGAAATAAACATAAATGGGGATGAAAGGGTTTTTGTTGGAGAATCATATATATCACGCTTTCCAAACACACAAAAAAAGAAAAAAAAATTAATAAAATAAAAAGTGTGGTGGCGAACTACTACAATTTAGGGTTAACCACGACAGTGTAACCATCTTTAAGTCTAAACCGTTGATACTGATTCGGCTAATCTGAGCCGTTAATCCACTGACGGAAAAATACCAAGTTAAATATACATATTAGTCATGACTAACAGCGTTAATAGTTACTCCGACATACTATTAGTTTCACCCAACTTACAACTTTAGGTGGAACTAAACAAAAGAAAATGAATAACTTATAAAAAGTATAGTCGGCAACCACCAAAGAAATTTTCTTTTGTTAGAGTATGTAGATCTTTATTTCCAATTTTGTGCGTAGATTAGTTACCTAAGTTGTGAAGTGCCATTTTGTAGGCTTAAAGTAACACCATGTTAGCAATGTTACCTAACCTTGTAAAAGGGAGAGAGGGAATTGCAATTGCCTATTAAATAGTGTAGCACCATAAAATTTTCAAGTTGATTGGTGCCATTGTTTAAAGACCAAAATACAACTAGTTTCATCTAAGACTCTTCTTTTTTTTAAAGCTCAGTTCAGTCCGATCATGTTCAATTCATGCTCCCCTACTTGAACGCGAGGGTAAACGTATAGTATCAGGCTCCCCTACTTGAACGAGATACTAGAATAGTACACATTGGCATTTTGGCATTAACAGTCCAACAAGAACACCTACAGCAGCAAGTGCAATACAGGAGTTGAGTATATAACAAATTGGTAAAAGCAAAAACGAAATAACAGTATCTCAAGAAATGGCTGCAAAGTGAAACTGATATAGAATAATACTTGTTGAGTAATCTACACATGCTTAATTCATAGTAGAAGATAAATCAATACAAAACGTCCGAGATCATCCTCCCATAGGCTAGGATCCATTTTAGCTGCAGAGTTCATGAACAAAAAAAGGCTGTCGAGTAATCAAATCTCTTTCCACTCCTCCTATATATCTCACAAGCACATCTATGGACTATGGTAATTGACCTAAATGTGAAACATCACTAATCCAACACCTAGCCAGGAGTAATCAGAAGGCGTCTGTGAATCGGTTACATCACCATGCCTCCATCAATTGTGAAAACCTGCACTCAAGGAAATGCATATTATGTTTGCTGCTCATAGTAAGAAAAAAATGCAAAATAAAAAGAAACCGCCTTTTAAAAACATATTTTTTTTCATAAAACCACCTATTGATAATTTTTCTTTCTTATAAAAACCACTGTGTTCCGCACTTCCGTACACCACCTAAACTCTAAATCTTGGATAATTGTGAACCTAGAGTGACAAAAATATCCTGGAAAGTTATAAGCTCATTCCAAATCCTAATTTCTTTGCGATGGAAAACTTTCTTGACACTTTTGGACTCTAGGACGTGCAGGTTCGGACACTTGAATAAATTGTCCATTTTTTAGATATATATCCGGTTGGCCAAATAATCTTCTGTATTTTCTCTCTCTTCCCATCTCCCTTTTATGTTGTTCTAGTGGTTCCTCTCAATGATGTATCCAGCTCTGATCATCATTTATTATAGATAGAAAATATCAATGGGTATTAGGCGGTTAGTGAGACAGAGGAGGCCTACGAAGAGCAATGGAGGCAACGGCTTAAAGACGGAATGGAAGGAAAGGGATTAACAAAAAAAACAATAAAATCCACTATTTACCCTGGAGGAGGGGAATAAAACAGGAATGGGGGGAATTAAAAATAAGTCTCACATGACGATCACGGTGGGGGTTTTTTGTGACTCTAGATCCATGCTGGAATATGACTTTACGTGGTTGTAGGAAAACAAAAACATCTTAAAATGTGGTTTTATAAACAAAAACAATTATAAAAGGTGTTTTTATAAGAAAAAACAAAAGAAGTTTGTAAAAGGTGGTTTTTTGCAAACAATCCTAATAATAATATTCATCCTATAGCAGAGCTGAAGATCAACTAAATTGCATTTTGCATAACAGTAGCAATACCTGTCCAGTGATGTAACTTGCAGCAGGGTTAAGTGCCAAAAATTCCACCAGTCCAGCAACTTCCTCAGGTTGACCATATCGTCCTGCAAATATTTTCCCCACAAACTTATGAAAAATGATATGATTTTGGTATAACATATATTACATCAAGGCCCGTCAGGGTCGTGCAAAATATACTATCATCTTGGAAAATACTGGACATGTGTTTATTAGAGAGAACATAAATGAGATGTGTCCTGTATATATTCAGTCGATGAGATCATTTATAATTGTCTAACTGAGAGATCCAGCTATTCATCACTCACCAAGGGGAATGTTCTGTAGAATTTTCTTCTCAATGTCCTCACTAAGCTTGGCTGTCATGTCAGATGCAATAAATCCCGGAGCAATAGCATTAACCTAAAAATGAAACCATTGTTAGATGAACTGCTGGATAAGCACAAGCAATAAGTAACCCTCAGAAAAATGCTGTTTGGCATGATCAAAGCCATGAAAGCACAACTACAGCTAAATGCTAAGATGAAGAGAACAATCCAGATACTTGCATTAATATTCCTGCTGGCATATTCCTTTGCGACAGATTTTGAGAAACCAATGACGCCAGCTTTTGCAGCACTATAATTTGCTTGCCCAGCATTGCCAATAAGACCGACAACTGATGCTATGTTAATGATTCTCCCCTGTATCAGTAGACTTAATATATTAACAAGTAATACAACAGTAAATTACAAAATGACTGCTTACTCGCCTACAAACAATGATATATATATATATACTATAGGGTCAGTTCCAGAATCACATTACTATAACACTACAACAAGAGAATCTTTAGATTGAGTTCAGCTGTTGCTTCAGTCTACAAATTCTTTGCCACTAAGATACCAAGAATTTGCAAAAATACCTTTTTCTTTTTCATCATTATTTTTGCCGCAGCCTGCAACAAGAACAACTTTCTTTACTTATCAATATCAGTAAATTAGCTGATAGACATCAAACATCTCTTGATCAAAACGAACCTGAGTGCAAAGAAACACCCCACTGAGATTTAAATCTATGACATCTTGCCATTGAGATTTTTTCATCCTCATCAACAAGCCATCACGTGTAATACCTGATCAATACATAAATTTACAGCCATGAATGCTGCGCATTGAGAAAACATATTTCTAGATTACAGGCTACAGTGACCAGATCCCTTCATTAACAGGTGGATCAATACAACATTTAGCAGAAGAGACTGGGAGAATACTGGTCAAAGATGCTAACATAGCCATTTTAACCTGCATTATTCACCAGTACATCGACTGTTCCCCATGCATCCACAGCCTGCACATGGAAATCGAACCAGGCTCATCAACCGATCCTCTAAACAAAACAGGTTTATCCCAGAGCAAAGAAACTCACTGTTTTAATCATTGATTCTACATCTTCTTCTTTTGATACATCACCCCCGAATGTGAGGGATTTGCCTCCAAAGGATTCAATCTGTCAACAAATATATACAATCTCAATTATTAAATTAAACGCAATCATAGCCTTGAGTTAAGGTTTAACACAAAGAAGACTAGTCTCAAACAATAAAATACGCGTATACATCACCAATGTTTTATCTGACATGATGTGATATTCCTGCCCTGGCCCAATCTTTTTTCTTTCTACTTTTCTGTCGCCTGATTGTTTTTGAAATAAAATCATATTTTGCAGTAGGAAACACGGACACTCCACCCATAGAGGTGTACTGTTGTGTCACGCATCTGACACGTGGACACGAAAAAATTCATGTGATCAATGAATAATACACTTTTCACCCTCTACAAATATGAAATAACGCTTCCTTGTTTATGTATCATGTGATTCCTGTCTGTATTGGTTTCTATGTCTGTGTCCTCTGAAGAGATGAAGGCATACTAAGTATGTTTATTCCTCTAGTAAGAGGTTCTGGATTTGATCCCATTTCAACATTGTAGATTTTTTTTTTTGCTAAACAAAAAAAGGGTGCAAGTGAATGGCGACCGAGGCACCCCCTGCTACGTCATGTTCGGACTCTCGTGTTCAATAGCGAACATATCAGACTAGCTGAACAACCAGCGCAAGCACTGGCCCCGTCAACGTAGCACCAACAAGGGGCTAGTATAGTTCCTAGAAGCCAGCAGACACAAGGCATGGGGGGAATGGGGATTCGAACCCATGACCTTGCCTTACCAAACCACTTGGGAGTAAGCTTGGAACCACTAGACCACCACCCTTATTGGTATTTCAACATTGTAGATTGGGTTCCTTTTTCAATGCTCTTTTATGTTGCTCTTCTTGTTTTCATTTTTCTTTCGTTCTTTCCCTTTTGAGGGGAAATTTCCCTCTGTTATTTTGTATTTGACCTCCAGTTCTCTTCCTAGCTGTATTTACTTTCGCCTTTGTTTTTTCATTTATTGTTTCTTTTTCCACGGTGTAGTTTTCCTTATTGACTTTAGCTAGCTTCTCCCTTTTCAGCACAAGCATTAATTCGAAATATAGTTTATTATGTCCAGTCTGTATTATTCATGCCAAACAGAATAATTCAATATATTCAATAGGATATTTTTAAAATTTATAAAAATATTGAGTAGAGGACACTTAGAAATGTTCACTGTAATGCTCTACTACTACAAGTCTCCTCCTACCCAGATTTAACAGTATCAGTGCCATTAACATACAACTATGTCATGTCTAAATCTACATTCGCCTTAATTTGATAATAATGATAAACAATAGTACTAGACTGCAGGAGAAAGAAAAAGCGTGATATTTTCAGTGACCAGAACTAGTTCAAGGCTATATTTATCTCAGTAACATCAAGTAAATTACTAAACATGGAACAATAGAAGAAGGGGGGGAGGGGTTCTTTTAAGATTTCTGACTTTATTTATTTTGCATGTCGACAAATATCAGATAACAATTTTCTGTTGGTGTCAATGCAAGCCTCAACACATAGCTCAAATTCACCACAACTGCCATACAGCCGTACTGAAAACCAAATTTGAAGTCATAATCATGAAGAAGCCCTTTAATTCAAGTATTACATGGTCTCAAAATTCTCACCAATGACCAAACAAAGGAAATCCATAAAGAATGAAGGTTTTTCATTACACTGGGAAGAATAAGAACCTACATAACCAAGATTAGTATAGATGAAAATGAACAAGATTAAAGGGAGGGTTTCTGATGCCTACTGTAATGGGACTATGTGGCTATTCCTTTCACTTGGTGCTCTGCCTAAAATGAGGCATGCCAATCTTAGTTGGGGGAAGATGAGTATGCCAAGACAGAATTTTATTTTCTGCTTATGTTGTATGCAAAAGCTCCTAACTTGTGGCAGAATGATGCACATAGAATTTTATCATGAGAGCATGGTCTGTTACTTGTGTAACAGTCAAATGGAGTCTCGTCATCACTTGTTCTTCGGTCTGCAAGATCTCAGAGCATTCTGAATAGTATAAAGTATTGGATGCATTGGAATGCAAATTCCAACTCTGTGGCGGGTTTGTTAGGATGGATTGCAATTCGCATGTAATAACTAATAAGCTGACTAGATTTCAGAAATCAGTTTATGCAGCAGGTTTATATGGCAGTGTGTATTGAATCTGGCGAGAAGGAACAATTGCTACTTCAACAACACAACTATGCAGGATGAAGTTATTGTTGAGCAGTTGAAACTATCAATGCGAGGCTTGGAGCTAAGATTACAGGGTGCGGGATTAAGAAACTTTGTAATAGGGATAAGCAGTCAGATCTCTTTCGATGTAATTTCGTTTGATTATTTATTCTGAAACTTTTAGTGTCTTTGTGTGTTAATTCCGCCGCAGTGACAGACTGTAATTAGGTGTATTGCAGGGGAGAACCCTACCTAGTACTGTAGGTGGCTCTCCTTTTCTCATTTCCGTTAGGTTGTATGGTTCTATTCTTGGTAATGAGATATCTATCGTCTTACCCAAAAAATAAGATTAGCATAGATAATTTATAAAACTACACCATGTTCAACTGTGAAAAAACTAATGACAAGGCAAGGCACAAGCATTAGCCTTCAGGATCAGAAATTCAAATATTATCCCAAGAGCTAAAAGCCAACCCCTCAGGTTACACCAAAATTTTGACTTTTGAATATCATTATAAACTCAATAAGCCACACATTTACCTCTTTTGACACTTCCTCAGCCTCTTTCGATGACCTTGCATAGTTTACAAGAACCTGCAGCCACACAGGAAGCACAAGTTTATCATTTATTAGGAAACTTCAGTTTTGTAAATGTGAATAGACTACCCATCATACACAAGAAGCATTTGACTTCTCAAACCCAGCCCAATGTGAGAAAACAGAACTTCACCATCAGTAACAAACCTTACAACCAGCTTTCCCTAGAGCTAAAGCAACTGCTTTCCCAATCCCTCTAGAAGCTCCAGTTACAATAACAACTGGAGATTCAACTTCTTGCGCTGCACCAACAGTAGCTTGTTCAACAGTTGCAACTTGGGCTTTAATTCCTGCATATGAGAACACTGGAATCATCAGCATTGAAAAGCTTAGTTTTTTGTGATAAGAGAAAAAAATTTATTAAAGAAGAGAAAATAATACAAAATAGGGTCGTCCTCAAGGAGAGGAACTACCCAAATGCAAACCAAGACCCAACCAAACCAAGAAGAAAACCCTATGCATTCAAAGCTTATTCATAAAGCCTTTCTTTAACCTACATACACCCATCATAGTTAGCATATAAGAGCTTAGTAGAAGATATTTGAATTTCCTTTTTTCAATTAGCTTTTCCTGGGAAATAATCACAAAATTCAGCATAAAAGAGGAGATTAACGCAATTAGTAAGACCCAAAACTCGCGACCCGCCTACAATACACCTTCCATCATTTTTTTAGATATCATGGGTATCCAAACATTGTTTGACTAATCCCATGGGCCATGAAGTTAACGACCAAGAAAACCTCCAGTGGCCCTGAAATACATCCCAGGTCTTACCAGTTCAGTACACCTTCCATCATAAAGATCAAACATGGCATCCAAACAAAAAAAAACTAGTACACCGTTTGGTCCAATTCGAAATTTGAGCTATTTTTTTACTTGTATTATCATTGTTCATAATGTGGTATGTTTTGCATCTTTGGCACAATGAAAGTCCTCAGTGACTGGAAATAACTTGGGTTTTGATATTTAACTAAGCCAAATCAAATGTAACGTAATTGAAGACGTAAAATTAAGGTTATGCTAGAGACAATTAACAATAAATATTACGAATTATCAAAATGTTTGATTTATTCAGCGATGCGAAAAATGGAAAAGTGGAAGAAATAGAAAGAGGGGTTATGTAAATGTTACCGGAAGGAGCTGAGGAAGTTAATGGGCGACAATGGCTGCTGATTCGAAGCGGAGTTGATAGGAAAGAGGTAGAACGGAGATTGGAGATCCGGTGACGAAAAGGCAAGGCGCCGGAATTGTCAAACTTGGCGACGGATGTGGCGGTTGAAGCTGCTGCTGCTATGGCGGCCATGGTTAACCGAGATGAATATACGCGACTGACACTGAGAGTCGCCAGAGAGAAGGAGAGAGAGAGAGTCTGGTGAAGGAGATGAAAATTAGTGACAGTGAGAGTGATTAGTGTTACACCGTGCTTTGGAAGCTCCGCCTATGATCTATTAGCTGCGGATCGGAAAGGTGTGGCATGCCATCCGGGCCAATTTACCCCGAGGATCTATTTTAAAAATAAATATAATAAAATAAATTCCTCCTATATTTTTGTTGGGAGGGTAAAAATTTCCTCTTACCCTTTTATTTTATGAGATTTTTGGAAGGCAATGTGTGGCTTTAATAGTCTTAATCCGTGTTCTCTTCAACGAAATAGTGCAGGACTGAAAGGAATAAAACAGAATACAGCATGCAGACGACGAAAAGAACAGGATTTTAGAACGTTTCAATCTAAGAACCCTTTACACAAACCTAAACTAGTGTCCTAGTAGGCTAGTAGCTCGTAGTGCCTCTTCCATCAGCATTAGAGCTGATCAAAAGTGGACTTCGATGATGGATCGGTCGCATTGCATGCTTGACATGCTTTTGGGCCCCCGCAGGGGCGGATTTACATTCATGGAAGTGGGGGGAGGGGTCCCCACTGAAATTGGGTCAAATGAACAAAAAATAAAGGGCCAAGGAAAAGTGCCCCCAGCCAAACTTAATAAGTGTCCCCACTCAGCAATGAACCAACTTGTAAGCTCCTCAACTCCCAAAATCCCAAGCCCAATAAGAAAACAAAGTTAAACATTCTTATTAGTTGACTCACCTAACATTCCCTCGTGAATCATTCCTCATATTTCTCTTTCTAAGTTGTAGCTATTTTCCCACAAATTAACATTGTTGATATTGCAAATTTGCAATTAGTCACCAAGCCTTTCAGTTCCTTTTGTGTTGCAAATTTAGCCATTAGTATAACATTACAAATTTTTATATATTAACATTATGCATAGTTGTTTAATGATAGCACAAGTCTTGTATGAGACCAACTTATATAAATGGGGTCACTATTTAGAAATATAGGGTCACTTATTATGAGACATGATCCTTGTTTCACAAAAAGGTGAGCGACTTATCATAAGTTATAGTAAAATCGTCTTAAATAAGTTTTTGTGTTAATAATAATAGTTTCAACAATTAGTAAGTTGAGTTAGGTACTTAGGTTAGAGTTTTTGAATGGGGATTGATTTGTGAGATATGAAATTGTGATGATTTAGTTATTTGTTAAAATATTTGGCCTATTCACCAAAAAATACCGCTTTTCTTTAACTTTTCTTATATTCATCAACATCTGGTAGCGGTGGTATTGATAGAAAATCTATGAGTGGAACGAAGTACCTTTATGCGTAATTCATTTCCCAATTCAATTACATTGCACTTTTATTTTTGTTTTTTATGAGAGACATTGTACTACTTTTGGGTATTTTTATTTTTATTTTTTTAATTATATGGTGCCCCCAGTGAAATTTTTTTCTGAATCCGCCACTAATTTGGGGCTCATGGTCAGATCTCAGATACGAAAACATATTTACGTCGGGTTAACCGGTTAGGTTCTTATATATCTGTACAAATATTTTTGTCCATGTCGCAAGCCAAACGAGCGGGGGCCATGGTTCGCACGTCCATGATCATCAACTCAACACATGCACCAAGGGACAATGTGCCGCAAAGTTGAGCCAAGAGGTTTAATTATTCACTCCATACATGATAAAACCTCTCTTACCAAGTTGCAGATTTAAACATTTGCATAAGAAGATGAACTTATAAAAAGAGAATTAAAGAAACGACATTTTCCTTCTTCTTCATCTCATACACATTCCTCAACCTTATATTTTGTCTTTCTCTCCCTTGATTTTTTTTACCTTGACACACAAACCAAATATACCTAGTCCTTTTACCATTAACGCCACCGCTTGCTTACAATGCTAACGTGATTTATTACACGATGCTTATACTTTATATGTGATTTTGAATTACAATCGGTTGATTTTCATTTTAGAGGTTATGCTTGGGAATCATCACGGGTATTATAAATAGACATCTAACTATTACTCAATATTAATGTGACAAGCTTGTTGACGACTTGACGAGGACCCTAAGGTTTCATATGAAAACTTACCATTGTCAATCACTTCAATTGTATTGTATGGGCCAAATAATTGTATATGTAAAGCTCTAATTCCAACTTGATGTAATAATTGAAATTTGAGTATACTTGATCTCGAGATAGTGTTATGTTCATTTCAAAATACAAACCTCCATTCGTCCTATCTCCTACAATTACTGTCAAACAAAAGGGAATTGATCACTTGAACTTGTCTCATTTGTTTTTCTCCCTATTCTCAAACTTTCTAGCACCCAAAAAAAAACCTTGATTTTTATTGATTATCAATTTTTTTTTTACTAGTTTAGGGTGCATTTTGTCTCACACAATATAGACTATTGGCATAAATAAACAAATTAAACATTAGTTGAGATCCTATGTTCGAATCTTCACAAGTCCCAATTACAACACTATATAATAAATAAGGTCCATAATACAATAAGGTTAGCTTTCGGAAAAGTAGGCTATTAACATATGTGAAACCTCCTGGTTAAAAAATTCAAGGAGGGGTTTGCTTTGTAGAGAGAGCTAGTCGAGTCGGTCTCTCCCATCGCCGCAGATATCGTGCCTTCTATTAATCACCCACAACTTCCTACCTCCGCCGGTCCTCCTCTTTCTCTCTCTCTCCTCTCTCTCTACTTCGCCGCTGATCTGCTACTATCTCCTCTCTCTCTCTCTCCTCTTTCTCTCTCCTATATTCGTTCGCCACTGGGGGTCAATTCGTTTCGATTGATGTAAATCTTCTCAAACACCAGGTTAGAACAATCAACTTTGCTTGCTTTTTCTTTTTTTTTTTTTTCTCTCAAAATCTCTCCAATTAGGGTTCGCTATTTGAGTCTGAAGAAAAAAGGTTCAAGATTGAATAATTTCCTCCAAATTTTTCATAGTTGTTGTGATTGAGTACGAAAACGATCCCGCAATTTGTGTCGGTTTATCACTTGGCGACTCGATTTCTTTTTCTTTTTTTTTTTTTGACCTCAATTGGTGGTTGAATTCGACAATTCGACTTGTATATTGTTCGTAATAACAGTGATTCTGCATTTCGTGATAACGTTAACCCTAGCGGAGGAATTGCTGGTGAATTTATGATTTGTTGATATATGAAATAAGCAGAATTTGGGGGTAAATTTTATGGAATTGAAAGCTTGGTATTATAGGAGGATTTGATTTTTTTTGTATAGCGGGGCGGTTGACATGTGCAGATATTGGGGGTTACTATTCCTATGGCACCAGCTGTTCCTATAGTGTACACTGGACACAAGGAATCAAAGAACTGCTCTCAGAAACAATTCACCAATATGATGGGAAAATCCAGGAAGTTCCCTACTGGGCATCCTATGGGGTTGATGTCGGATTATCGACATGTTGTGGAGACCATGGCGGAGTCTGAGGGGTTTGGAAGCTCGGGACGTGTTGATACAGAGATGACACTTTCTGAGGATTCGTGTTCGCCTAAGAGAAAATGTATTAGTTTGAATGGGGATAGTCATGATAGGTTTGGTGTTCCTGTGCAAGTTCTATCCTTTTCGAAGATGTCAAAGATGGAAAAGAAAGATTTAGAGATTAGATTAAAGAGGGAGCTGGAGGATGTTAGAATTTTGCAGAGGAGAGTTGCATCATTTAATTCCAGTGCAGTTGTCTTATCGCCTTCGAGTGATATTCGTAGTTGTAGTGATGGGCAGAAGAGGGTTCCACTTGAGAATACTAAGAGGCTGCCTGATCATCCCTCACAGGGGAAGAAACGGCTTCCTCCAGGTCGTAATGGTCCTCGGACGAAGAAGGGGTTGCCCGGGCAAGTTGAGCCTCCAACTCCAAAACAAGCCATGCCAATGAACACCTCAAATGCCGTATTGTGGAAGCAGTGTGAGAACTTACTAGGTCGGGTGATGGCAAATCAATATGCTTGGGTCTTCAATACACCTGTTGATGTAGTCAAGTTGAACATTCCAGATTATTTTACTGTAATTAAGCACCCTATGGATTTGGGCACTGTCAAACGCAAGTTAGAGGACGGTGAATATTCCAGTCCATTGGCCTTTGCTGCGGACATGAGGCTTACTTTCTCTAATGCAATGACTTATAACCCACCTGGAAATGATGTTCACGTCATGGCTCAGACACTAAGTAAATTTTTTGAGGTGAGATGGAAAGCAATTGAGAGAAAGCTCCGCGCGAACACTGATATGCAGTTGTTGCCTTCAAAAATGGACGCCAAGGTACAGAATGAAGCAGTGACTGATCAGATTCCACCTCCAAAGAAAAAGAAGGCTGCACCTGTGGCCTATAAGAAGGTGGAGCCTCCTAAGAGGGTTATGACAAATGAGGAGAAGCAAAATTTGAGCAGGGAGTTGGAGAGTTTACTGAACGAATTACCGGAACATATCATCGAGTTCTTGAAAGAAAATAGTTCTACTGCTGGGCAAGGCAGTGATGAGGAGATTGAGATCGATATTGATGCCCTCGATGATGATGTCTTGTTCAAGTTAAGGAAGCTGTTAGATGACTTCATCTTGGAGAAAAAGCACCACTCAAAGGCTGAGCCGTGTGAAATGGAGGTACTCCTTTATGCTGTATTGTTTCAGTGGGTTCATTTACTTCTCATTGTCCTTCTCCCCTTCTTGATTGTGCAGATATCATTTAATTTGGACATCCTTCTGTGTTCACATTTGATCTGATTTGTTGCTAATTACGAGATTGTAGCTACAGGGATAAAAGTTTTTGATTCTTTTTTCTTCGCTGCAGCTGCATAATGAATCAGGGTTCAGCAATTCATCTATACAACCCGGAAAAGGTTATATCTGATCCATGTAGAATGACAGATAACGACTAAGGAAGTGATTCCTGTGTATAACTATCGTATTCCCTTAAATGTTGACATAGGATGGTTCATGTGTCAGGCAATGATGCTGTTGACGAGGATGTTGATATTGGTGGTAATGACCATCCCGTTTCGAGCTTTCCTCCATTAGAGATAGAAAAAGATACAGCCAATAAAAACAGTAGATGCTGTAATCCTAGCAGCAGCTCCAGCAGCGACTCAGGCTCGTCATCCAGTGGTTGGTTCTTCATTCAACTCTTCACTTTTTTATTACCTTCCAAAGTTCTTTAATCTTCTGATAGTTTTGCATTGAAGCATTTTCCATCCACATGCTTAGAGATGTATTTGGTTTTAACTCATAACCCTGTTTGACTGCTCTAAGATTTCATTTTATTTGTATCATAACTTCCGATGCTTGCTTTATATGTAGATACCTATATTGTGGACTTCTCATTTTATGTTTGTATAATGTCCTCTTCTTCATGGGAGCTGGATTCAATTTTTATTTGTACAATTTCATTTCTAAGGCAAAGTTGATGGCCATTGAACACTGCCTGTACTCACTCATCTATCAATGACTGTGTAACAATTTTCTCTTCCTTTAAACCTGTAACTGGGTGTGTTTCTCTCTTCCCATTCCCTTCTTAAATGAGTGGTTAATCTATTGAAAAGGCTGATGAAGGTTACCATTGTGCTTTGGTATACCCTACTTCAGTTGCGGTTTCGTATCTAAATGGGATGGATTTGTAGGAAAATTGGCTTCTCTATTGATAAGATGAACCCAATGTTAACCCTTGTTTTGGGTTCTGATTGACTTCCCAGTTTGATTTCACGTAGAGCTCATTGTATTTGTTTTAGATTGGAAAAAGAAAAATATTAAAGAAGAGAGGAAGAACACAAGAAAGGGTCGTTCTCGAGGAGAGGAGCTACCCAAATCCAAACCAAAACCAAACCTAGAAGAAATCATTATGCAGTCAAAGTTTATTCGTAAAACCTTTCTTCATCATAATTAATGCTACATTTTAAGTTCTCCAGCTCCCTACTACCCCTTCCTCCCAGGCTTAGTACCAGAAGGAAGTTCTTTTCCCATTATATCAACCAATTTTATTCCCATTGCATCGAGCTTGTCCACGAGCATCCATCTGTTCACTACCAAGAGTATGGCTTGGCAGCGATGGAGTCGGAAGAAGCCCATCATCCGATCCAGCGAATCGGAATGCTGACCTGCTGCGTTTGATCCATCGGCCTAGCCTCCTCCTGCCGGCAAACCACGCAATCTGCCACCTGACTGGCCTGTTAATGAGTCACCCCTTGACCCACATACCAACTTGCGCATCCTCATTGAAGATAGAAGCATCTTTTGCAGGTCGACAGTGGGAGTATCAGACACATGGGAAAGCAGGAAACCCAATATTCCCTTGAACCTGTTCTTCTAAGCTCATCTAAAAGCAAACAATCGTCCTCTATGCCATGTTCATTGGCAAAAAACAACTTTCATCCCCCTCCGAGTTGACATCCTACACTCGGATTTCTTCATTAAAGAAATCATTTTCAGTTCCATAATCACTCCCTGGACCCATCTCCAAACAGGTCTCACCCTTGCTTCCTTTGCCCTTGCCCCCTCTGAGATGCTCGCAAAAAGCACTTCTCCATCGAAACTGGTTTCATCAAGTCACCTTGAGTACTCCCAAACACAGGCAATTTTCCATCAGACCCCTGTTGCTGATTACTCCCTAGAGTCATACCAAGCTTCAAGCCCTCCCCGGGGATATAAGCACTTGCGAACACATTCAACAGTAAAGGAGAATGTAATTCACCCAATCAAGCACAATACTTATAGTTGAACCTAAGCTCTGCACACCACCCAAACTGTCAACCGAGCGAGGCTAAATGGGAACTGCTCCACTCGAACCCAGAAGCGTCGCACAGACTGTCTCAAACTCCTAACGAGCCCCATGCACTGTTTCACCCCCCTCTCGCGTCTCACGGGCCTCCCGCGCCATTGCCTGCTCCATCTCTCTGTTGTGGAGATGCCCTAGTTGCTGATCACCGAGCCCCCAGGCCATAGTTGGCCACACTCAAAAACACTTCCGATGACGCACATCCCCAAAACCTTGAGATCAATTTCCCCCTGAGATGTCGCTGGCGATCCCTCCACAGCCTCCATAGTCGCCGATCTCAGATCTGCCCACTTTTAGACCTTAGACACACCAGGGATGAAAACCGTTGACTTCCTTCCCCTTGAAGAAAGATCTAACTCAAGAAAACGACCTCTGCCTGTTGATCGAACCCTAATCCACCCAATTAGCTGCTCAAAATGTCCCTGATGCTCCGATTTGATCAACCTAAAAAAAGCCGACCCCAAAACCTCACACGCCCAGTGTGCCATGTTCGCCGGAATCACCACCCAGCTAGATATCTTGCGGCTCTTCTCCAGGATCTTGATAAGTTTCGTGTTCTTAATTATTCTTCTTTGTTATACCCCTGTTCTGCTTGTTTTGTGTTTCCTGTAAATATTGCCATCCTTTGGTGAGTGAATTGGGGTTGGATGGAGAGGGTGTTGCCTTGTAGGCTTTTAGCCATTATATGGCCTTGGATCAATTTAGCCACTGAATTCTCTTTGGTTGCTTCCGTCGCTCTTTCATATCAGCGCTCTGTCAAATTGTGTAGCTGTGCTGCTTCTTAGAACATAGTGGTATTATGTACTTAACTCGCATCTTGCAGTGCATGTTTTGTGAAGTAACTTTATTTACTTATGAGTTGCTCAATGTGAAACATCGAAGGCGATGCACTTTCTTTGTTTCATAGTTAGTTGTCATCATGAATGTTGTGGACCACAAATCATAGTCATATGTTTCTCAGGAAACATCTCTGTTTCTTGCAGACGTTTCTTGGTTTAAATGTATCAATCTAATTCACAGCAGTCAATATGAAGAGTTTCCTGCTGGTGTGTGCATGTTTTTATATGTTTGTATTGAGTTGGATGTACATGGTGCCTCGATGATGAGAGATTAAACCAACTTAAATATGAACTAGTTTCTACTCTTTGTCATCCAAAGGCCTAGCTACTGTACCCCACTGGTGCCCCCCTCCCCCCCCCCTCCCCCCCCCCCCCCCCTAAGAAAATGGAAAAAAAAAAAGAGAACAGAAAAGTGAAGTGACTTGAACTATTTCTCTAGTGACAATGAGCGAGGTTTTACTCTCTTGTTTGAAGCCATATTTTCTGGTAAGCAGCTAATACACTTGCTGCTGCTGTCTCAAAACTGAAGGTCCAATATTGGATGTGCACACATTTTTAGGGTTTGTCCCACAAAACATGGAGTGTAAGTGGGTATCTGACAATCATATGCTTGATTTGAATTTGTTTTTGGGATAAGAAAGGTCAATATTGGACTTTCAAATCTTGGATGGATGGTGTGTTTGATTATACTTGCCATTCACGGTTCACCAAGGAAAAGAAGAGAAATGGCCTATGTAGATGAGGGTTGTTTGACATTGATCTATGCAGTGTAGGAAACCTTTGTCATGCTCATTGAATAATTAAAGCTACTGTAAAAATGAAAATAGAAAATCCAAAATGTATTGTACAACTGTCTATCAACAAAAAAAGGAGGATAGTTGCTCGGTTCTGATATTGGCTCCTGCCTTGGTTTATTTTTAGAGCTGTGACATAGCCTTATTTGGTCCAGCGAATTCAACTCTTTCTTGGAAATCGTTCCCTATTATACATAGTTGTAAATATTATGGAAGGGGCCTTGTTTGGTTTATATGTTGGCTTCCTTGAAAGTTGATTCAAAAAGACAATATTAGCCTCAGCAACATACTCATTGGTTCCTTGCATGCTTTTTGGGATGAGACTTTGGGTTATGGGGGAGATGATCAAAGTTCTATGTTGTTGCCTTGTTGGGGTGTGTTGTCTTCAACTGAATTTTGTTGTTTGTTGCTGTACCTTGTTGACTTTTATTCATTTTGTTCTGGAAAAAATAAAATGAGGAATAACAAATATGGTGGTGTCCATTTCTGCAACTTCACAATAAAGAAGAAGCACATACTGTTTAACTAGTCTTTTGACTTAGTCCACTATAATCCCAAACCAAATAATAGTGAATCTATTGGCTCCATTGGACATGTCCAGTTTTTGTATCTCTATAGTAGATGTAATTATAGATGTAGAGAAAGAAGACTCATAGGGCTGGTGTTCATTTCTGAGAATGCATTTATTGGCTTTTTTTTTTTTAATAGATAAAATGCATTGATTGATGTCAGTCATAGAAGGTGGTAGGAAACTAACCTATAGTTTCTGCTGGATGTAAAAAGCTTGATTTGACTTGAAATTGTATAAATTTCCTACTGTCCAGATGTGTGATGTAGAGGATATGCTTGGCATGAGCAAAGGTTTAGCTTTGTACGCTATATGAATGAATTGAGCTACAAAGTGTGGAACAGACTGTCTGGTGAACAAAAAGAAGATTTATCCTTTGGTTTGGGCTTCAGGAATGAGAGCCGTGATTTTGGTTGTAGATTCGGTACTAGAAAATTTTGCGCCTTTGGTACCCTCAAAGGCACAAACTACTGATAAGTCCTAATTTTTTTCATAAATTAAGCCCTGAACAGGTTCGGCAGTTACAACAAGTCGTGTCTATTCGTGCCATGATAATTTCCTTTGCTCTTTTGGCGTAGGATAGTCTTGGCCTTTCTTTTATGATCTCTACTAATGATCTTCTTCTCCATTGATTTCCCTCAGACAAAGAAAAAAAACTTATGCTACTGGTTTGTGGCTGCTTTTCTTTTCTTCCTTACTCTTGCCCCCAAAGAAATAGGAAAAGGAGTAACCCTGAGGGGGTAGCTCAGCTTGTAAGACCTCTGAGATCTATTGCAGAGGTCCCAGGTTCGAGTCCCCTCTTGCCCACTGGAGGTTTTCCTAGTCGTTAACTTTTCAGGGCCCATGGGATTAGTCAAGCAAAGCTTGTATACCCATGTTATCCAAAAAAGAAATAGGAAAAGGAGTCTGACCCTCTTGTGATGTTTGAATGAGACAGTATATCCTTCCACTAATTTCTAAAGCTTTCTGTTGTAGTAAGAAATTGCACGTGTGTTAAGGGTGGATGCAACCATACTGTAGTCCTTCCTAGTTCCTACACCCATTCTTTAAAATTAAAGGTTGGAGGAATGAGGGAAGGAATAACCATGAGGGGGTAGCTCAGCTAGCAAAACCTCTGAGATCTATTCCAGAGGTTCCAGGTTTGAATCCCCTCAAGGCCACTGGAGGTTTTCCTGGTCGTTAACTTCAGGGCCCATGGGATTAGTCAAGCAAAGCTTGGATACCCTTGTTATCTTAAAATAAAATAATAAAAAAAGGAATGATGGAAGGAATTTGTATAGTTGTTAAGATTTGTGTATGGGTGATGTATATGTTTGATGTTTCTGTTTCTGCCTAATTTAACTTGCTTATCCTGAACATTAGCCATTAGTATGTTGCCCCGGCTCCCTTGCCACTTTGCCAGTCCATAATCACATTTTTATATGAATCTCAGCCAATTAATATACCTTTAATGTTCTATTTTCAGATTCAGATTCAGGCTCTTCTCCTAGTAGTGAAACTGAGGGCAAAAAACCTTTGCAACAGGGCAATAAGCCGCAGGTAAAATGTCTTCACTGGAGTATGGTCCTCTTGAGTCGAGCCAAGATACAAACAGAAACATAAATTGGTGAAAAAGTTAGAAATTTAAAGGAGAAGTTCTTTTACATCCACTATCTTGTGCTTTAATTTCTAGAGAGGGTTTTTTGTCCTTGTTTGTACATTTTATGAAGTAGTAAATTAATAATATAATAATTATCATAAAAACTTCTATAAGACGGTCTTTTTTTAACTTTTGGTAAGACAGGGGTCACTTTTCAATGAAACAAGGGTCACTACTCACCATAAGTGACCCTTACATTTCTAAAAAGTGACCCAATTTTTTGTGAGTTGGTCTCACACAAGACTTGTTGAACAATTATATACTTATATTTATCTTATAAAGAAGCGGTGTTTCTATAGAAAAAGGAGAAAAGATGTTAAAGCTGCATTATAGGTTATCTATAATTTACTTGTGTATATATTTTTTTTGTCTTTCTTAGGGTACTGTGAACGCTGAACCAAATTTGGACCAGGACCGAGGTGATGTTGATCTGGATGTTGGTAAGACCGTGAGTTGTTTAAGTCTTACCTATGTTCTAGAAGATTTGGATTTGTTTGCTTTCCCATTTGGCGCTTATTGAATATGGTATGCTGAAGCCTTGATACCTTATGCTGCACAGAACCTCAGAACAGCTTGAGCCAAGTTGAAGAAGATCCTCAGACTAAGCCTCCTTCAGTTGAGGTTGATGGTCACAAAGAGGGTAAGCATGAAAATAAATCATGAACAGAAGAGTATGCTGTTAGTTTTGAGTTGCTCTCTCACTTGAGCTGTAACATGTTAGGGGAGAGTGCTCCATCTGAGAGGCAAGTCTCCCCAGATAAGCTATACCGTGCTGCTTTATTGAGGAACCGATTTGCTGATACAATTCTTAAAGCTCAAGAGAAGACTCTTGAAAAGGTGGTATGGATGCTTTGCCCGAGTTCTTTCGTTTATGGTTCCATTGTATCGATGTAATGTTCTGTAACAAGGTTTTTTTTTTTTTTTTTTTTTATTATCCAGGTTGGTGATAGGGAAGAGCTTGACAGGAGGCAAAAAGAAGGTTTTGCATTGTTAATGATATTTCGTGTTTGCCTTGTATGGTTTGACCTGGGTTTTGGGCCTTGTGGCCTTCTGTAGTATCGTTATGGCATCTAACACCATTTCATTTCGTCATCAGAAAAGGCCAGACTAAAAGCAGAAGCCAAGGCTGCAGAAGCGGCACGCAAGAAAGCTGATGCAGAGGCTGCTGCTGAAGCCAAAAGGAAGAGGGAATTGGAGAGGGAGGCTGCTCGTCTAGCTCTGCAGAAGGTAAGATGAGCACATTATACATGGATAGCTGTGCTGATGAAATACACTTTTGAGGACGAATGAAACAAAATTTGGATTACAGTTCCTGCTTTAGAAAAAAGAAACAAAGTAAAATGGGAAGATGCCTGTTTAGTTACAGATAACATTCTCTATTTTCCATCTCCATTTTTCAATCTCATTTCATCAAAACAGAAACTACTTTTATTTTGGAAATTGTGTTCAAACTTTTTTTATTTCTCTTCTTCCCCCTTAGTCCCTCCAGTCCTCCACCCACACCACTGTAACACACCGCCTCCACCCACCACCAGTCACCCACGGCCTCCCTCCACCCACTGTCTCCACCCACCACCAATCTCGCGCGCCTGTGACAGCGAGTCTCAGGCCATGTTTGTGCGTTAGAGTTCGTTTTTTATTCAACAAATTGTAATTGAAGCAGTAAAACGCTTGATTATTCCAAATTGATTGAGGGCTTTTGGTTTTGAAGGTTTTATATGGTTAATGGTACTATCATTTACATGTAATTGAGGGTGTTGAAAGGTGTTTCGGGGTGGGAGATGAGGAGAGAGAAAATGCGATTTTGTTCAGATCTACAAGAGTTTTGACAAGATTTGAGCCACCCAACCACCACCTGGTGGTCGCCGATTACGGGCGAATTCAGTGGTGGGATTTTCACCCACCGCCGTCGTCGATCGGCGGTCATTGACCACCACCCGTGGTGGTTGTGTGGCTGGCTGCACAGATGTTCGAAGGTGGAGGTTTGGTTGGAGGAGGGAGATAGATGGGATGAGCTGAAAAAAATGTTCCCGCAATTTCAAACTTTACAAAGGAAATTTTGAGAACATCCAAATAGTTGTTTTCAGTTTTCTTTGTTAAGTTGTAAAATGGAGAAAGTTGTTTTTATTGAAATGATTTGGAGAATTTTGTCATTTGAACACCTTTTCCATACTCTTGGAGAACTAGAAAACAATTCCTTGAAAACACCCCTTGTTTTCTTGAACTGAACAGCCCCATGGCTCCCGCTTTCTGTAGCTCAAGTCTGGAGACGGTCAAATGTATGCAGTTTTCCCTGCAATTGGAGGCCATAGACCTCAATCGACAGCACTTTGATTATAACCTATGTTTCTCACATCTTTTATTCTAACAAGCATTTGGGTTGGATGCTTAGAGACTAGGATACAAATGACACTAGGACACTTGAAATTGGATCAAAATCAAATCCTTATGAGTCTGATCCTTGGCTCCGCACCAATACCAATCCTAGTCCGACTAAGTGTAGTTTAGATTATAGCTAAAAAGAACAATTTAAATGGACATATAGTTTCGTGTATACAGACCCAGCCAACATCGGATTACATTGGAGGGCCGCGGCAGTGGTGGTGGTTTATATTGTTATAATATGAAGGCGAAAAGTTGCATGCTAGTACATCTTTCAGAAAGGGAGAGTGATTACTGCTTCCTAATTGAACTTAATCTAATCATTTCACCATTTTGCAGATGGAGAAAACAGTAGATATCAATGAGAATTGTCAGTTCATGGAGGATCTTGAGATGCTCAGGACTGCTCCTGTTGACAATCTATCAAGCTTCATGGAGGATGCAAGCCTAAATGACTCTCCAAATGGCCGTCTGGGTAGTTTCAGGCTTCGGGGAAATAGCAATCCCTTGGAGCAACTTGGCTTGTACATGAAAGATGATGATGAAGAAGAGGAAGAAGTTGAGGCTCCACATAGTGCTCCAGACCCCGCAATAAATGATGTTGAAGAAGGAGAAATTGATTAAATAAATTTCCTCTTCTAAAGGTGTGCACGTATTGGTCAAGTAGATGGAGAACTTGCTCGTCGTGAGTGGTCTTGTTCTGTGTCATGGCTCTTTGATGAATTCCCTTCTGTGTGGTGACTATGTTGGGATTCTGCCCCCTCACCTGAGTCTATTTTGGGGCTTGTAATGAGTAATTACAAGCATTAAGAAAATGAGGGCAGAGCTGTTGACGATTTGGTTGTGGAGTACCTGGAAAGATTTTTGGTAAGCTGTCATTGTGATTTTGAAGTTTCTGGGTGTTTTGTTCATTTGAGCAAAAGCCAAAACAAAGGTAAAGCTATGGCATTCGCCGAAGGAACGAAGGCAGGGTAGGTAGTCACCAGTCCTTTCTTTTCGTTTGCTTTTTTGCTGTAAAAATCGAAATTCATTTGTAACTTGGACCATCAAACTACACCGCAATCAGGGGTTATACATGTTTGTTGGCTTTATGGCAGCTTTGGGGACCTAAATCGAAAACTGTTAGCTTATAGCTTCAACAAAGGACTTAGCCGTGTTTCGATAGATTTCGCTCTCTTTTAAGTATTGTGAAGGGGCTTACATTTGTCTATCTTGTGGGGTAATTAAAACACTGCAAAATGAATTCTTTGGCGATAATCGACTTGGACCTTTCTATTTTCCTTCCTTTGAAATTGTATTTGCCTATTTGGTTTACCGTTCACTGCAAGCAAGCCACAACGAATCAACCAACAGATCTTTCATTCTCGAGTGTCTTCTGGGCCTCACCCCTTAAAATTTCTTTTCCATTGTGTGGAAACATAGAAATAAAATACGTATAATGTGCTCATCTTACCTTCCAAATTAAAATGTATAGTTTTTCTAGTCCTATCTAAGACCTTATTCCAGGATTGTATATGAAGCCTAGAACTTTAAAAATGCATACAAAGAAAACGCATGCAAAGGGGCGTTCTTTAGAGTTTATCCAGTTAGTTTAATTTAGTTCAACAGTGGTCTCGTATTAGTTTAGTAATTTTTAGTTCAGTGATGTTCAGTTTAGAATAAGATTCTGTCTTAGTGGTGTTCATTTTAGTACAAGAGTGTTTGAGTTCAGTTCCATTCAGTTCAATGCAATTCAGTTCTTCCTCAAATAAAATAAAACAATGTTAATAATTTTCTCATACGGATTGCATGGCCTACATGAAATTAATAACTTGAAATAGGTTTATTGCTCCGACCCAAATTATGGTCAAATTATTTGGTATATCAATATATTATTACCAAAGCGTCATTTCTGTACAAGTAAAGTTAAATTATCAATCTTATTAAACAAAAAAAAGAAGTTAAGTTATCAAGAGGGAAGCCTATTTAGTGGTTGCCAACCACTATAAAATAGGGCTAATTATTACAATACCCTTGATACTGATTTGAATAATCTGAGCCGTTGATTAAGTTATTCAAAATAAAAATACAAGTTATTTGTACATATTAGTCATGACTAAATAATTTGTCATTCGCAATTGATAGTTATAACATATTATTAGTATTACCTAACTACAACATTAGTTGAGCCCAAATTTAAAAAAAAATTACAATAACTTATAATGACTAGCCCTAATTTATGATGATTTGCAACTACCGAAAAATCGTACAAGTGTGTACCCATCTAAAGAGAATCTTTAAAATAATTTACTTTGAAAAGAAACAAAATATGATTTAGTGGATACGCAAAAGAGTATTACACATTTTAATTTGGTTGGTGTAATCTAAACTCGCTATAGAGAAAACAACCAAAACTTACTTTTTGTTTAGTATAGAAAATATCTAACCAATTATTACCATGCATAATCATGAGAATTACACCGATGTATATACATAAGTGTAATCAATAATCTATAATATCGCGTTACATATGTAATATGTCAATATTACGTATTAACAATTTTGAATATTTGTTTTCAAAAATTACAAACAATCTACTATTCAAAATAATTCATTTTCAAATTAAATAAAAAAAATTAAAATAATTTCTTTTATTCAAATTAGCGTTACAATGATGTCCATGTTCATGCATGAAGATCATATTCGTCACAAACATATATACATGAACTAAAGTACTAAAGCACAAATTGCAAATAATGTCCAAATTCATGTATATAGACTAGGTATATTCTAACATGATAAGTTGCCATCAATCTATGTAAATTGATGACACACATTCATAGGACGGTGTGAATGGTCTCAGACAAAATTCATCATAAAATAACTTAGCTATCAATTAAGTCACTAGACATCCACATTCATGTTACTTTTAGAACATAAAAAACAAGCCACGTACAGTAATAGTTTGAGTCATATTAGAAAACTGTTGATTAGCCTGAGATTTTGGGAAACTGTTGATGCGTTCCCGACAACTTTACCTGTAGGTTGTACTTTCGTATAATCACTAACGTAATCTATTGAGTTTCTCAAACTAAACTTGAATAATCTAGTATAATCTACCTGCCATTACCAAACAGGAAGTGTGGACAGAGAAAATTACTATGCAAGGAAAGTTTTAAACTAAAATCAGTTGGACCAACAGACGAATTATTTGTTTTGAACAAGTGTTTCTAAAGGATAAGATCAATACTTGTCTTATTTTATTTTATTTTACTTTTTTCTAGTCGATAATTGTTAATAGACTTTTCTTTTGGTTCATATCGAGGTATTCACCGTCGACAACCGTGACTATTCCTCACGCGCGCTGACTGGTAGATACTTCAAATGGTGGGAAAGCTGGCTAAGGAATCTAAAGTTACTCCATGTTCAAGACGAGTTTTGAACCTCAAACTTAATTAAAAATGAATAAATTTTTACCACTCAACCACACCCGCTTAGCTAAATCCTCTCTATTTAGCTAGCTAAAAGGAGCAGTTTGAGTCTCCTTTACTTGGAAGATTCCTATTGGATTAATCCAACTTTTGTCTACAAAGAGTAACTTGGCCCTTGTGATTTGATTCTCCCTAGGCAAACATTTACCAATTTTTTTTTTATGACTGTAGAATCTTGTTTGATTTGGTGGTCGCTCTCTAGGTTTCTCTTTTTAGAAATTTAGTTATTCTATATAGTAGTTAATTGGGCAAAATACCTGAAATTAGAAGTATATTCATTGAAGTAACGTTATGAGAGTCCAACTTAATCTACAAGATTATAAGACTAAGCATTGTTACTAGAACTTCAATTTTTAAAATGGTGATTACGTTTGTTTGATTAGGCCAAGTGGCCAACTTGAGCAAATTAGAGTGAAAGAATATTGTAGTTTGTTTCTTTTTGGGAGGAGAGAGGGGAGAGAGAACTAACAAGCGATTAAAGCTTCTTTTTTCACGTCTTAAAATTTTAAATTTTGTGTATAAAGGATGAAAGATTAGTACTTCAATTTCATCATGCAAAGAGTAGAATCACATCTTCATATATTGTTCACAAACAAATGACATCATGGTTCGCAAATAAATATTTTTTTTGAAAATTTGTACTTTATTTAAAAATAGTGGCAAAATACTAGATTGCGAAAAACGACAACTGTTTTGTGATTGGAGGATATCTAATTTTTTTTTGGGCACAAATCTATGTTCTCATTGTCACATGTTATATGATTAAAAGTTTTAAAATCTCTAGCAACCTAACCATGATTATGACAACCTAAACCCTAATAATTGGTAGATGGAGAAGATTCAGAAAATTAAAATCCAAAGCTAGCCATTTGTTGAACCATGAACACGTTGGCTGCTATGTACAATAATTTACCCCACAATCAAAATAATACACATATATACACTTGTAAGGAGATCGAGAGTTTTCCAATTTTTTCTTTTACAATGCAAGTACTTAATTGCCCTAAATTATAGTAAGAGTAATGTTGTATAAGGATGCGATTGAGTTAGGGTAAGATTGCACCTAGTGTTAAGTTTTCTCTACACCACCTTGTATTTTAATGCTTTCCTTTACTTACCTTGCACTGTAATATGTCTCTAAGACGCTTCCTGCGTATTGACCTTTGGACATGTCTTCAAGTTTTCTAGTTCTTTTCTTATAGTACTTTTAGGAGTAGATTTTGAGTATGAAAATTATGTAGTCTTTATAGGGGAAGCAGTCTTCCATATATCGATGTATTGATGTCAATATATACTTGTTGTTGTTAAACTGTATTGATTACTTTCATCATCTAACTCCTCTCACTAACTCCGTCTCTCCCTCTCCCTCTCCCTCTCCCTCTCCCTCTCGTATCCACGGACACAATATCGACATTCCCTGTCTACGGCTAGCATTCTTACAATTAGGAGACAAAAAGCGCCTCACATTCCGCAACAAACAAAGGCAAATCATGACACCTAGCATCCCTTATCCATACCGGTGTTCAAATATTCGCACGGTCCATACGATGACGTAATGTCAGATTCAAATATACCCCATATCCAAGAGAGTCTTCATCCAACCGTCCACGTGGGAAAATAAAGACTTCCCTTTAATATAGACTTCCCTTATTGGGCTATTTTTCCAACCAATCAACTAAAACTAGACGATAATATCCATTACCTCATTTGACCACGTATTTTCCTTCTGGAATTGTCATGCTACTTTCTCTCTCCTGTTTGAGCTAGCTGTTGATGTAGTCCGAAAACGCAACACACCCGGGTTTCACGTGACTGACTAATTAAAGTGAGACTACCCTCCTACTAATACGTGTCCTTTTTTGATATCTTCAAGAAATCCAACGGATGGACACTATCTGTCTTCTTATTGGACGTTTGTTTTGGCCCACCTCTCTTTGCTCTATCATTGGTCACTTCTCTGTTCTTGCTTGTCTCGTCAATGCCCCAATGGCATATCGTATATCCCCTCTCACCATTCCTTTGGTTCTACTTTTTCGGTTTTTGTTTGGTTCACACAACCTAAGGGACGACATTGCTACTCGCCGCTTCTCTACAAACTATTACGAATACGCGTGTTTTCTTTTCCACTTACTCAAAATAGTATATATTCGTATATTAGAGATTTGATTTTAGGGAGAATTACCATCCTAATATTTGGACAAAACTAGTTTTAGTAGAATTGAACACTACTAAATCATAATATACGTAGTATCAAGTATATGTGAGAGAAAAAGTTTGTTACTTCCTCCGTTCTTTTTTCTCCTACCCACTTCTTTTTGCACGGAGTTTAATGAGAGTTGCTTTTAGAACAAAAATTTCTTATTTGCCCTTACTTTAACATGAGAGAGAGTGTGACTTAGAAGTGGGGTTGGAAAGTGATGGATGATAAGAAAAAACAATGATAAATGAGTCTTTTAGTACTCAAAGTATTACTAAAAAGGGAAGTGGGTAGGAGAAAAAAGAACGGATGTAAAAGAAGAGTGGGTAGGAGAAAAAAGAACGGAGGGAGTATTTCATTCTCAGCTCAATTGGCCTGAATTATTGAATTTGATAAGTGGAAAAGATTACATCGTAACTTCGGTTCAATTCTACAACATTTATACTTTTTCTCTCATTCACTAGCCAGAAGAAGAAAAATGAAATAGACAGACATTGAGCCTCCTTTAAAACAAAAACAATTTTTCTATAAAGTTTACTTCGTTTAGGAATTTTCATTTTATTTTTTGACGATATCAAGTGAAGATACGGTAAAAAAAAAAAAAAAAAAAAAAAAATAATCAACGGAAAAGGAATAAAATATGTGTAGATCAAATAACTTCCCAAATCTAAGATGCCTTTACAAAAATATACTTGTATAGTTTTCGCCTAAAACTGCCTGAAAATGGATATTTCTCATCCTTATGTAAAATCTCTATTCTTTAATTAGCTAACCCTACCTTCAACAACCTTCATAATGGACAACCTCTATTTTCCCATTGGTCATTCTCCATATTTAGCCTCGCCTTTAGTGGCGGAACCAGAAATTTTTTAATGGGAGGGCCGAAACTTGTTTTGAAATTTGTTTTAAATTTTGCCTTCTAACTCTTGACGATATATAAGCACACACACACATAAAGTTAGATAATCATCATTAATGTACAAGACCTTTGATATGAACTATAGGTATTTGCTAGAGTGAAAACTATATAGAATTTATGTGTTTGTTGAACATAAATTAAATTTGTGTTCCTTCTTCCTGATAAAGTTATTCTTTACTGACTAATGACTCCCAATATTTATTTATAGCAAAAAAAAAAAAAAAAAAAAAGGACCAATGATGATGAAATGCAATTTAAAAAATAAATTTTTAAAAAAAGAAAAAAAACACACAAACACTTCGAAAGGTAAAAAATAGGTGTGAAGAAGACAGAAAAGAACAAAAAGTTGCAGGATCTAGGAATCGAGCTCAAAACCTCCTGCAACTTACAATAAAGTTGCACTTTGTTCCAACCAACTAAGCCAGCTTTGGTTTATGTTAAATAAATACCTTACTTAATATCTATTGCAAATCTGAACCATGGGGGAGGCCATGGCCTACACCAGCCCCCCCTGGTTCCGCCCCTGCTCGCCTTCTTACATAATGATTGGTTTATATATCATCTTATCCCTTGTCTTGTCAAAGGTCCATTCATATTTGATATATATCCTATCTTTCATACTGCGGAATAAATTCAGTTAAACTTATATTTTTCACAATATTTTAGTTATTTTTACTTCAGTGATTTTTAGTTGAAAAGAATACTAGTACCCACTTTCATGTTCAACATGATGTGTATTGTGTGTAAAAAAATTGGATTAATTTCCAATGTAGTGTATGAAGATGTTACTTCCGATGCTACACACTAAACACTTTTGGTTTCTTTCATACCCTTTTACATACTGCTTTCACTTTGTGCCTGATTATCCGTCCGTGTTGATAAAACTTGACACCATCTGAAATATAATCCTTTATATCTATCGACCATTAGGAGAAAAAAGTGTAGAAAAGAAAGAAAAAAATGAGAGTTCTTTGTATCTTCATTCTAACTTTCCTTATGAAAACTTCAATCAAATTCGTAGGAAGCTCTCACCCATGACCTATTCAGTTAGGTTTGAGATAATTGGGCTTAACTCTTTAAGTATGGGTTGTTCTTTACCAATGAACATATATAATTAAACTAAAATTCTTTGAATTGAATAACAATATGTGAAAGAAAAAGTATATTGTTAAAGTGATCATCACTGAACTGAACTCAATCGATTCTAAAAAAATTGAAAAAAAGAACACCCTTATTATTGTCAATCAAACTAAATGCTATTTTTTTCATTATGCAATCAAACCGACTCATTATATATTTTTCTATTTCATAAATGAAAAAGTGCATTAAATTAAAAAATAAATGAAAATGTAATCAGAGCCGAATCCTCACTAGGATTCCGGACACCCAATTTTTTCAGAAAAATTTGTTAAATAATGTCTTACTTTTTCAACTTTTTTTAGAAATTATTACTAAAATATCTTAATAATTAAATTTTGGCAGCTATTTTATATATTTAATAATTAAATTTTGACATTCATTTTTATTAGTTTTCTAGATTCATCACTGAATTTAACATTAGAGAGACTACCTATTTCTTTTCTTTTTTGTTCAATTTTTTCCTAAGACCTTTTAATGTTGGACTGAAAATGTAGTTGACACTTGGGTATAAACTCAAAAAAAATCAGAAAAAAAAAAAGAAAAAGAAAGGCCTCATCACAATCCACACAAAAATGTAGCTGTTGATGCTACAGTCCTCACACGTATTCCCACACCTCACACGTGTCCCCCCACTTCCCCCTAATAAATTCTCCTCCCCTTACTTCCCTCACCTTCATTGTAGTATCGTGTCCCATAAGAAGAGAGAGAAAAACTCCCCCAACCAATATTGTTACACACATTTGTTCTCACACTCAGCTTAGCCCATAATATTATTTAGGAGAGAGAAAATCAAATTAATGGAGATGAGAGAATCCGGTGGTGGTGGGTGTTGCATTGCCAGGTATACCGGCACAAATTCTTCTCATAACCCTAACTATTATCACCAAATGTCCCAAATGGACCGGATCATGCTCCGTTTCCGGCCCATCGCTCCTAAACCCGGCCCATCTTCCGGTAGCCCAGATCCCAAAAACGGCGACGTTAAACCAACCACCCCAAAAGGGAAAAAGAGAAACGTTTCTAGCAAAGGTAGTACTATCAATAGTACTAACAAGAAAAGGAAGTCACGTTCTCCTGAAAATCATAATAAATCGAACGGTGATGAGAAGTGCCACGTGGAAGTTGTTACTCTTCCGCTGTTACCGGAAACACCTGATCTGAGCCCAAGAAAAGATCAGGACCGTAGATCGTCACCCACCACCACGTGGCTGAACTTCGCAAAAGCTCCCGAGGTGGTGACGTCAAGCGTGACGGTAGAAGGGGTAACGGACACGTGGCTTGACGAGGGGAACTTGCTGGGGCGTACGAACGAGGAGAAAAGGAGGAGGTTAGATGAAGACACGTGTCCTGGGTTTATATCCGACGGTTGGAATCGAGTCTGTTGGACAAACGAGGCCTACCGTCGGATGGTGATGACGGAGGACACGTGGCGAGAATCCTCGGTGGTGGTGCAGCTAGGGATGAGAGAGAAAGTGGAGCTGCCGTTAGGGAAATTATTCTGTGGGTTCACGTGTAGGGTGAGGGTGCAGTGCGGAAAAGATGGGAGCCATTGGATGAGTGTGCCTTGTGATGTATGGAGATTGGACGGTGGAGGATTTGCATGGCGTTTGGATATTAAAGCTGCGCTTAGCCTCTCCATCTAGTAATAATACTCCTAAGAGGGATTTATTAGCTAGTGATCAGTGAGATATTTAACAAGTGTATGTTATCCAAAGTGATGGAGAGCTTAATTTAGTATATAAAGCTTTTAATTTTAATTAATTAGCCTAATGACAATTTTCTGTTGCCATTGAATTTTCTGCTACAATATGGAGTAATTTGGTTATTTTTTGAGTAATTGTTGCTACAAAATTATATGTGTGATTTTTAATTAGATGTATGATTGGACGATGTGAAGATGATTTTCACGCAATCATTCCAATTTGCTGGTGTGTCAATATCAACTCCAAGCATAATTTGTAAGTATATGTATGTACTAGTTTATTTGTTAAATATATATAATACTATAGTATTATGATTGTCAATCAAAGAAGTCAAGGGTACAGTTTTCTTCTTAGGGTACAATTTTCTTCTGGTTAATTAATTTGTCAACTAGTCATATATGTTATTCTTAGATTAGAATTTGTAATAATCAAATGTATATTCATATGAATTTTTGTGATAATCTACAAATACTTAGGGAGCGAGAAGAAAGCTGATGTAGTACTATTTTTTCAAGGGAGTTGCCAAATGTAAATCTCCAAATTACTAAACGTAAATCATGTTTCCCAAACTACCCTCTCCATAAACCACACCCCTAATTTCCATCACTCAATCTTTTCCCCCTCTCTCAACAGTGATTGCAGTGAGCATCAACGGCAATTCATCACCATCATCCTTCATCATCGTCGTCGTCGTCGTCGTCATCATCATCATCATCATCATTATCATCATTCTCATCATTCCTTTAATTAAAAAACAAATTAATATTGAAACAATTAAAAGACCTAAACAGTCAGCACCCCCGCAAGCCCACCCCATTCCACCACCCCACAACAGCCCCGTCAGCCGCCGGTCCTCCGCAGCCCCATCCAGCCGCCCCACCCCGCAGCCTCACTCATTCGCTAAACCCCCAGTCAGCCCGCCCCACCCACCCAAGCCCATTGCCCCCAAACCCCGAAGTTCACCCCACTTTTCAGTCCCCTCGTCAGTCACCGCCCCACCTGAACCCATCGCCCCTCCAATCTCCGTCGCCACCACCGTCAGCCCCCAGCGCCGAGCCCCCACCGCCACCCCACCGGATACTCTTTCTCCTCTTTGCCTATAAACACCCCATAAAACAAGGTATAATTAAAAATAAGTAAATTCTATTTCATTTGGCTACCTTAATATCATTTTAATTTCATCAACAATTATTGTTCTTGAGCAATCTAATAATCCATGTTGATTAGAGATTCAGAGTTTAGATTTCGTTTGGGCAAGGGAGATTTCTCATTGTAAGAAGACCCGAGAGGAGGAATAGGGTCATAGGGAGGATGTGGTTTGCAAATAAAAGGGTACTTTGGGAAGAATTGCGAGAAAAATATTTGCGTTTAGTAATTTAAGATTTACGTTAAGCAATTCCGTTTTTCAATTGTACTCGATCTTGCAAACATATTGAAACAAAGAAAAAGCGGATGAGTCAGATATAAAAATCAGATTTTCTTTTTCAACATTGTTTCCGTTCCTACTTTTAGTATTATCTATTTATTTATTAGTGCGAGAGATGGGCTTTTGTACGTGTATACTGTTTTCTCATTGGATCTTTGATCACATTAAGAGTAGCTTAATTATTATGACTAAGCTAATCATTGAATTTATATAATAATAATATCATTATTGTTGTTTTTTTTTGGGTGAAGATTGTTGTTTATAACATTGATTAGAGATACAATCAAAGGGGACGATAATTGTAATAAAATTTACTTTACTTTTGTTAATTAGAAATAATAAAAATTTGAATAACATTACTCTTTAAAGACGACTTGTATTAATTTCCGTTCTATTAATCATCTTATTAGGCCCGACCCCCATAACCTATCTTTGATATTTTCATTTCATTTCACTGATATCTAATATATATATAGAGAGAGAGAGATTTTTGGATATAAGCGCTTGTGAAGTAACCAGTAGTGTCACTCTCCGATTGGCTTATACCCAAGTCATTAATTAAAACCTAATTTTTTTGTTTTATAAGGGTTACTAATTGTTAGATAGTTAATTAACATAAATTTAAGTAGTTATTGATATAATAATAAAATATTAAAAATAATAATATAATCGCATTAATTTGTAGACCTAAAACATTAAAAGATATTTATTTTTTTATTTTTTTTAATTATTTTTATGGTAGAATGAATTTGGTTTATTTTTGGGTCAATAAAACTCCCTATTTAATACTTGATCATTTTAATTTAAATACTATTTTGGGTCCCGTCTTATAGAAGTTTTTGTACATCATTTTTATTACTTTTAATTTTTATGTATAAGAACACTTAATGTCACTAATTTTATTGAGTTTTATAATTGTGAAAAAAAAGTATTTTGATGTGGCAATGTGTTTTAGGGGATAAGTGCGTGTAATACATATAGAGTCATTATTTTTAATAGGTTATATATTGTGGGTATTACGGGGTAGGTGATATTTGACTTATAACTAATATTTGCGGCGATAATCGTAGGTCATGTAACAACAAACATGTCACTAATTTTTTTTGCCTATTTTAAGGGGATAAGGGCATGTGTGACAATGGTTACGTATAAAGTCATCATTTTCAAGTAATATATTGTTTTGGGGTATTTCATGGTAGGTGATATTTGACTAATATTTGCAGGGATAACCATAGGTTATGTAACAATTAACATTTGATTGATAATATTTGTGGAATAAGTGTACGTATATAGTTTTGGGTAAGATCGCAAGTAACGTGACAAGTGTCACAATTTGATTGGACATTAATTATTTTTCTCTTTTTGTTTTTATTTTGGTGAGTAATTAGTTATCAACATCCTATAGTAATTGCTATAGCCTACCATGCATATTCCTTCTTTTTGCTTTAGATAGAATTACATTAGTCTAAAATGACCATAATGTCCAGTTTTAATGTTTTCAACACAATAAAAAGTATTATTGAGTATACATTAGATCGATGATGAATATTTGGGGGAACAGATGCATATAATATAACAAGGGTTATATAGTTGTGGGTAAAAGCGCTGGTAACGTGCAACTGTCACATTTTGATGAATTATATATTATTTTTTCTTTTTCTAGATAGCGAGTTGTCGCTATTTTTTTCCAATTGAAAGAAAGTAAGTCTTTTAACTTTTAGATTCCAAATACTGAAATACACATTAAGAGTCACTCTAACCAAACTAATGGTTGTTTAATAATAAGAATTATATCCGTTGGTATAAGCGTAGCCTATGTGAAAATTGACTATTAGTTGTGGGGATAATCGTTGTAATATTACAAGCATTAATATTTAATTATGTTTTATATGAAGGTATAAACACATGTTAGACATAAATTTTGCAAGGATATGCTAAAATATAATAACACGAGTCACATTTGGTGTGACAATTGATTAAGTTACACTATATGATGTACAATTGCAAATTAACTGACAAGTGATAGATATTATTTTATTTTTTAATCGGAGAATGGTGAGTGGTATGACATGTGTAACATTTCAACCAATTACTATTTTTCATTATTTTTTATATACCTATGTATAATTTTAAAAAACCAAAAATTTATTTAAAAATAAACATATAGAGATATATAGGTCGTCCCGTACGTAGCACGGGTAAAATCCTAGTTACTCATATGAGTCACTAGATCCATAACAGCAAACTTGGAGTATTTTATATTTTATAATTAACAAACTAAAATGAAATCTACATATATTATTATTCAACATTTAATTGCATGCATGAGTTCAACAACGTTAGCACTTAATATTGCATCACTATCAAATGAGTATATAAGCTAAGACGCAATATAATTTTATACAATATGATAATAATTCAGAACTAGATCTCGTACAATGAGTCTAGACTATTTAATTTGCTCATGATATATTTATTAATTAACAAGCTAAGTAGGTATCGATTATGTACCATGAAACCTTAGGCCTGATGTCAAGCTGGCTACTTTAATTTAGTACTAGTAAGTACTACTCTTATTATCAAGCATTTCTTCTGATTAGGCCATCTGTACACCCAGTTTTTGAATTCGAGATGAGTTAATTTGAGTGGATGTCTGTTCTTACCTTAAAAGTAAAAAGAAGTAGTATACATATCACATATGCGTGCAAATTATGACGTCAGTCTTACTCAAAATGTGTATGAGCAGTTGAGCACTAGTTATGGTCCGCGACAAGGTTCCTAATTTTTCCCTTTTAATCCGCATCTAACCTTAATTACCAATCTACAATCACAGATCCTTTTATTATTAGCAATCGCCCAACACGTGGCGTAAGCCCTAGTATTAGTTTCCATTTAAACCCTAACATGGAATTAGATTATACTAATTAATTAATATTTAATTAAGTTGGTCAGGGAGAAGCAGGATTGTTGATCTTTTCCACATCTATAACAATTAATTAATCATTTTATACTCCCTAGTAAGTATCGAATAGTTAATTCGAATAATGCTTAGATACTAGTAGGAAAGTACAAAACTACAAACCCTCCTTCCCATGTTTAGAAAGCCAAAGTGATATATTTTTGTTTGTTTAATCAGATTCCTAGAAACATAATAAGTGTCTTTTAGCTTAAATTAGTAATAACTTTAGGCTTATTAGATCGCCATCCATATAGCTACGTTTTTTTAGGTCTAGAGGGACAGATAATGAGTCTCAATAGAATAATATACTCCTAGCCAAATGCTCCTTAAATCCCGTATTCCGTATCTTGATATATGATAGTGGAGGATTTTCTGTTTCACTTTGTGAGTAATTTCATATCTCGCTTCCTTATAATTTGAGACATCAGATTAAATTTCTTTTTGAATTTGAATTAGATTTATATGACAAAATTATGGACAATCAATACGTAGTGGGAGCAGGTCAGAAGTGCACAAATTATTACCTAATCTCAGGATTATGAGATAACCTAATCCTTAAGAATAAATAAATGAAACTTAGCTCAAGTCACCAGCAACAAAAATCACGTGCTCAAGATGAGAGAAAGAAAAAGGGAGGAAAGAGATCAGAGAGAGCAGGGAGTCCCTACTCTTGAGAGTATGATTTAATTGCGGTTGAAAGTGGTACCTAAAATTGGCCGGGACAGAAAATCCGGATTGAAGCAGGAAGTGTATGTAGTCCAATCAGATAGTCAGCAGCTTTGTTCAAGGGCCCTGCTTTATTAATTAGCAACGACACTTGTAACCAATGATCAAGATGAGATGCATATTTAGCCGGATTAACCTACTTGATTAGTTCTATCAATTAATTTGACCAAATCACTATATATATTACATTAGAACTCAAATGGGATATGATTGGGCTTAGCTATCTTTGTTGTCAAGCATGTTACAGTTTCCTTTATATAGCAGGTAAGCAAAGTTTTCTTTCCCTTTCTTGATCCTAGATTTGTTGTCGGCCAAAATTATTGATGCCCACCATGTTCTAGACTTCTAGGGAGTTAAGTTTTATACATTATCAAAAACTTATGTTTTATTTCTTCATTAATTTGACCCACACAACATGGCGAATAATTGATTATTGTGATCGATGATAAATACCCTAACTTGTTGAGAACGAACAACAAATTTGAGCCACACAGCCTGGTAGTAAGTGTTTTAATTGTGTGTGTATGTATATAGGAGACCAGAGAATATATACAACCTCACCATGACACTATATTTATTGACATGATATATCGATAGTGAGTATATCTTAAAGAATAATATATATTGGTGTACTGTGAGCAAGATTCATCCTAGAGGCACTGTGACTAAGGGTGTGTTGTTTTTACTTATTGGATCTTACCCAATTAGTGGAATAAGTGACAAGACCATACTGAATCAGTGAGAGTTAGTGGCATGACCTTATCCAATCAGTGAAAATCAATGGAAAAGGGCAAATTCTTTCTAATAAAATCAGTGACAAGACCTTACTGAATAAGTGAGAACCAGTGAAAGGACCTTACCGAATAAGTGAAAACTAGTGGTAGGACCTTACGCAATCAGTGAGAATCAGTCGCAAGACCCTATTCAATCAGTGAAAAAGAACGCACGACTTTAATTTGGAAGAAATCAGAGTTTGGTAAGGTTTGGCGGATGATAGAGATGCATGTAAGACGATATATACATACATGGTCTTCAAAAATTATTGGGAAATTATACAGAGTAAAAGTTTTTGTTAAGCAAATCGCGCATGATAGATAATGTCTGGTTGAACTCAAAGAAGTCATAATCACAGTAGTTAAGATGCCACTTTTAAGCGGCAATTGTATAAAACAAGGTACCCCTGAGTCTCTCTCGCTCTCTCTATTCTCATCTCTCAGAGAACATGCATATATAGCATAGCATAGCATAGGGTTAGAAAGATTAGGGTGACCTAATATATAAAAGTGAATGAAACTGCCAATTGGCACCTTTACATATGTATTGGCCTGGCTTTCTCATTTATTTCTCTTTAATTTGGTACCAATTAACCTTGTGATAAGTGTAATGTCTTAATCGGGGAGAAGAAGATTACTACTCATCACCATTCACCACCATTGAGAAATGGAGTAGGTGAGGTAAGCCTGACTCTAAAGGGTAACTAAATGACCTCAATAAGCCTAGCTAGGGTCGATCAACATTATCACTCTTCTTGTTAACATGAAACCCTAGGTTGGTTGTTGATGATATCTTCGTCTAGTGGAAGAGAAATGCTATAGGAACAATTGCCATTAATAGTCATCGATGAACACTTGTCACCTTATTGGAATATCGATAAGGCATTTACTACGTACATAGTACAGCATAATAATTATATTGCCGGAGATAAAAATAAAAAATAACAAAATCATATTTTCAAATCTTTTTTGCTAAATAAAAAGAGGGTGTAAGTGAATGGCGATTGAGTCACCCCCGCTACGTCATGTTCGGACTCTCGTGTTCAGTAGCGAACATATCAGACTAGCTGAACAACCAGCGCAAGCACTGGCCTCGTCAACGTAGCACCAACAAGGGGCTATTATAATTCCTAGAAGCCAACAGACACAAGGTATGGGGGAATGGGGATTCGAACCCATGACCTCGCCTTACTAAACCACTTGGGTGTAAGCTTGGAACCACTAGACCACCACCCTTGTTGGTATATTTTCAAATCAAATGGCAAGAAGAGCCCATCGACAATTGCTAGTAGCAACTGTTCCTAGGACTTGTTTAATTACCTATTAGTAATACAATGCAATCATTTTTATAAATCAGTCCCAAACATGTAGATGAATATACTGTATATCAAAAAAATAAAAGAATAAAAAAAGAAATGGACTAAACCCGCATGTATTGTTGTACTGGTGCCTAGGGGTGTAACCGAGCCGAGTCGAGTCCGAGCTTGGTCGGCTCGAAGCTCGGCTCTGTTTGTTTTGGCTCGGCTCTGTTTATTTTGGCTTGGCTCGGGCTCAGACTCGACTTGGTTTAGATTCGTGGCTCGACTTGACTCTGTTTGGTTTGGCTCGGATTCACATTCGCCATTATAAATGTTAAAAAATAGTTTGATTTAAAAATATTTGCAATTGAATTCGACTACAAATGTTCATCTACAAGTTATTAAATGAGAAAATCCTAAAAAATATATGAATCTATAATTATTTAATTTAATGATCTTATTCAATATAGAGGGAAAAATCAAATGAATCGAGCCGAGCCATAGTAGGCTCGGGTTCGACTCAGAAAGCATTTGAGTTGGTTCGGGCTCGGCTCGAACTCGATTTAACCCGAACTCAAACCGAGCTTTGACCAAGCCGAATCCAAGGACTCACTACTAAGCCGTCTCGACTCAATTACACCCCTATTGGTGCCTTCGCATCATCGTCCATAGTTTTGAGGATATATATCTTCTCAAACTTAGTTTATAATTTAATATAAAGAAAATAGTTCCTTTTTGTTTTACAGAGTAAAAGGGAGAGGAGGGGAAGGTACAGGCACACTTGTACCAATCGCGTGCCTGGCCTCCATTACAGTATTTTGTTCAACTCGAGATATGAAAAGGTTTGGATAGAACATACACGACTGTGTTCGGATGGTGGCCTGGCTCAGTGGCTCCGACCATTTATCAAAAACCTATATTAAACCCTATCTATCTCTTAACTTTTTTCCATTTTCATACTATAGGAATTAAAAACATTGAAAAAGTAGCAAGGAAAGTTTTAATACTCTTAACCCCATCTATCATGTCAAGACTGTAATACATATTTTATATTAAGGGTGTTTATTTGTATTTTGAAAGGATGAATCTGAATCCAATTCGAAATCCAAAAGTCTAATCCAAATCGTTTAATTTAAATTAGATTTTAGATTTAATCCGAATAATTTTGAACCCTATTCCATATCCAGAATTAATATAACGTGCTCTAATCAGTTCAACTTAATTAATTTCATTCTACAAGAGTAGAATTGTTGTATTTTCATACTTAGTACAGGGTACTTGAAGGGAGCCGCTTATTTTATGGTGATTAATAATGATTAAAATCAAGGCTACTTAATTAAACAATTTTCACTCGTCGTATCATCTGAGATATTATTGCTACGTCCTTAATGATGATGGCCGATATATCTTTAAGTTTTTGGGCTCCCACCGCACAATGAACACGCATGATTTGTTATTTGACGTTGATAAAGTTTTGAAACCACATGCATGCCAAAAACTTAAGCTAAGGAATCATGCAAACTTAGCGATGATTACATGATTTGTTCAAGTAACCACAGAATGACACCGACGAAACTCGTACAATAACAAGCGGGGACCAACTACTGTTAAGCAGGGTACGTGTGTTATTACAAGAATTTATCTTAACTAGTTTGAACTAAATCAAACTTATTATAAAGAACACTTCCTTAATTAGATAATCCAATTAAAAAATTATAATAGCTTATAATGACTAACCCTAACTAATAAATTATAGTAGTTGACAACTATCGAAATATTTCTTTGTTAGGGTATGTTCTTTTTCACTTATTGGACCTTACTCAATTAGTGAAAATCAGTGGTACACTACTACAAAATGAGTCTAATGCAACATTTTGTGAGCAACACTTTTAGAGTTTGTTGCTTTTTAGATAGGATAAAGTAGAAAGCAACACTTTTAAAATAAATGTCGCATCTAAAGCTCTAAACCAACGTTTTTTGTTAAGTGCTGCATTTATTATAAAGAAGTACAACACTTCTAAGAAACGTTGCTTTTATCACATTTAATAAACAACACTTATTTTAAAGTGTTGTATTTCTAATATGGAAATACAACACTTTGTAAAGTATTGCAAATGGGTGCTGAATTGAAAAAGGCGGACACACAACAAAATTGAAATTGGAAAAGGCGGACAATAAAATGATTTGGACGGGCCTCATCAGCTAACCGCCGCATCAAGTCCTCTCTCTCATCCCCTCACCATCATCTAACTTTTTTTTTTTTTTTTTTTAAAAAAAAAAAATAATTTGCAAGTGAAACTAATCACTAAAGCAAACCCATTACGGCTAGGGATGTAAATGGATACTCCATCCGCGGATATCCGCACCATCCGACCCGAATATATGGATCAAAACCCGAATAAACGGATCCTTAAGAGGGTGGTGGATGGAGCGGGTGACGGATCGGGTAGGATTCGGGTGGACAGTTTCCACCCGCGAACCCGACCCGCTAAAACCATCCATCACCCGTTTAATTAAAAAAAATATATATATAAATACACTCAAATTCTCGATCAGACGGCCTAACCCTAAGTCCCTATACTCCCTAACGCTACTTTCACTCTTTCTCTCTCTTCTTCTCTCGAGCCAGAGCCCAGCCAGAGCCAGACAGTCACTCCCATCTCCCACTCTCTAACTGTCGCCGGAGTTCAGCAGCCAGCCGACTCGCCGGAGCTACGATATACTCTCTCTCCTCTTCCTATTTCTTTCTCTTCGGTTGTTCGAATCGTCTATTTTGTTGCGAAATTATAGATCGAAGGTTTTCTTAATTTTATGAGATATGCCCAGCTATTTTGTTGCGAAATTATAGATTGAAGGTTTCGTTTCTGAATTGTAAATTTGAGTTTGAATTATGGGTTTTTCTTCAGAGGTTAGGGTTTCTTAATCGCGACATTGAACAACAAAAAGATTAAATAGCGAAACAAAGTGAAGTTTTGTTCGATTTCAAAGACCCATTACAAATTGCAAGGTATGGATTTTTGTAACCCTCACTATAGATCGATTGTAAGATTTTGAAATTTAGTTTCTTAGGGTTTTTACTATACTATTGCGTGATACTGATACTGAGTTGAAGTTTTTTTGCTTTTTAGTGAATGCATATTCATACACACCACATGTTTGTTGAAAGTCTTCAATGACTTTTCTTATACTATTCTTTTTTATTCTTGTCTGTTAGAACTATTTGTTACTCTTTGGGTACTGTTGGCTGTTTCATTTGTGAGTTTTAATTACTATGAAAGGTTGATACTTGCTGGAACATTGTTTTACTATACTATTGGTTGGAGCAAATTGACATGGTATAGCAAGTTGGATGTTTAGTTTCCAGCAGACATTTAAATAGGATTTACAATTCAAGTTGAGTTCCCACAAGTGAAAATCGGAGTAAATAATTTAACATACAAAAAAGAATTCAAAGTACAGAAAAAGAATGTAGTGTACATTTTTAGAGTTGTGTTAAAGGATAAGTTTGGTTACTGTTGTGTTAATTTGCACTGGGTTGATAATTTTGGTTCTTATGTATGCATTCTTTGTGTAATCTCTGACAGAATGATAAGTGAGTCTACAGTGTAGTTATTGTATTATATGAGTTGTGTTAAAGGATGTCAATTATGTCAAGTTGGGCTTTTGATTTGGAGAGACAGTTGGAAATTAGTTTGATTATGAATTGATTAGTTCTTAAGTTTTACTACTTGTTCTGAAACTGATACGTATGAATTATCATGGGTCCTCTGTTTTGCTGGTTTGAGTGGAAAATGGATATTTTTTTAATGTTCACTACTTGATCATTACTTTTTGCACCATTAGGAATGGTTGGTAATGTTATAGATGTTGTAAGACCATTGTTGTTTGCTGTAAGTTGGTTTTGCTGCAAGTTTCTGTTGCTGTAATCTTTTTTGCCATATTTGTTCTTGTTTTCTGTAAAATGCTGCTTATGTTGCTGTTTTCTGTAAACACTGCTGTTGTTTGCTGTAAATGATGTTGCTATTTGCTATAAATTTGCTGTTGTTTGCTAGTGCTGCTTGCTGATTGTTCTGTCTCTTTGTTGTTGTTGCTGCTGGTTGCTACAACAGTTGTTGCCTTTGGTTGTTTTAGCAATTGTGGTGTTGGTTTTTTATTCTATGCGTTGCAGGAATTCAAAGTACCCAACATTGAGAGCCATTGCTAAAGATATCTTAGCAATCCCTGCATCAACCGTTGCTTCGGAGAGTGCTTTTAGTATGGGAGGTAGAGGTTTGAGTCCATTTTATGTATAATACCTTTTTCATATTTGGTTTGTATGAAGCTTTAATTAAGCGAGCGAACCAGGGTGAGTCGAACATATGTAACCATTGTTCTTTTGTAGGCAAGCTCAAGTAAAGAAATCTGCATACTGCCTTAGCTTGATACTGTTTTTATTTTGGATACTGTTTAATTTAGCATGCCAATGGAATCATGATCTTGCACTACATACTTCAAGTACTAGTATTTGTTGGTGGCTGTCAGGCTGTATAGACAATTAGACATGTTGCCAACAGTATGGGTCAGATGCTCAGTTTGCTCACCTTTACATTTATACATCACTAAATTATTGAACATTGAGCACGATCTGCTTCAAAACCTGCCGGCTTCAGATCTGTTTGCATACCTTTGGCAACTGTTGAGAGAGAATTAAGGAGTCTGATCCCAGTAGTGTATTATTTCATCTTTCTCAAGGCATGCACATATTATCTCAATAAATGTTATGTGATGTTTATTTTAAGAAAATTCCTATTGCTGTTTTTTAGTTGAACATGAGCAATAAAGAATGCTAATTAGAAGCTTTAGATTAATGTCACCTTGTTTTAGGCTATATATTATCTCAATCAATGTTTCTGTGATGTTTCTCAATCATTCTTACTTTGCTCAAATTTTCTTTTGTGTTACTTCTTATGCTCTCCACAATTCTGTATGTTGCTTTTGTAGTCTGCTCATAATCTGGTGATCGATTGGTGCTCTGTTTGCTCTTAGTTTTGTCCTGTGTGTATCTATTCTTTTGTGTTTAGTGATGCTTGACAATGATCAAAATTTGTACCTTAAAATTCAGCCTTTTTCCCTGCATTGTTACTCTGGAGGTTTGATGTGCTCAGTATTTCTGTCCTATTCGTAAGTATACAAAAGCAATTAAGAGATGTGATTAGCTGTAATGTGGAATTGTGTGACGGTTTGTAATTGAACTTTTTTTGATGTAATATGTATCGATGATTTTTACTTGATTTTGTCACCCTATTTTCCGAATCCTGGATACGCCACTGGTTTCACCTTCTATATTTTGGTACAAGGTATGTATTGCTCTTACCTTTATTTACTATATTGGACATAAGCAATTGACATCACTTCATTGGGGGTATCATTTATTTACTTTGTAGCTATCATACAAATTGTGTGCTGGTTGGAACTGCTTGTGAAAGGTTATGGTTGTGTTGGCAGTTCCATGTATAATGATTATTTATGAACTTGACTTATAAAATGTCCACACGATGTATGGGAGAAATATAAAACCTGCACTGTCTGCAATCTGTAGGCCTAACTTCTTTTCATACTAGAAGTATAAGAAGTTATCTATACAAGCCTAACTTAAAACTTGGATTTTATCCCGTATACATAGTTGCATGTTTGATGATGACTTATTCTATTACTTCATGGTTAAGAAAAGGACTAACTATATTCTTTGTTGTTTTTAAATGGCTTAGGCTACCTTTTTTTGGGGCGTATGGTGGCTAGTGGAGATTTGCAAAAGTGATCGGAAGAAAAGGTCGTATATATCGAATGGAAGAACATACTTTTGGAGCAGGATTTTTAGTAACTTTAATTTGTAGGATTGTAATTATTGACAGCATTTTGCGATGACAATAGGCGTTTTAAATTAAGGTAGTTTTATTATTGGACAAATGTGTAAGAGTACCAGATTATACTATCTATGATATGTCATTATTGCAATGGAAGGAAGTATTGGTGTATCTGTCTTTTAGAAAAAATTGATTGATATGAAAACAGGGGTATGGCATGGAACCTGCAAGTGCTGCTAATGAGCTTATCAAACGTTGCCTTTCTGTAATTGAAATAACAATAAAGTGTTGTATTAGGAGTTAGAAAGTGTTGCACTTATATGCTGAAAAACACATTAAGTGTTGCACTTGACAGATAAAAGTGTTGTTAAAATTTGGTAGAAGTAAACGAAAAAGTGTTGTATTTGAGTCCAAAAAGTGTTGCACTGAAAAGTGTTGCACTTGATAAATACAGGCAACACTTTTTTAAAGTGTTGCATATTCTAATAAAAGTGTTGCTATATACCTAAGGCAACGTTACCTAAGGTGGCACTTCAAAAAGTGTCGCACTAGCAATAATGCAACATTTTGAAAGCCTAATACAACACTTTATGAGTGTCGCCTTAGGCTCATTTTGTAGTAGTGGTAAGATCTTACTCAATCAGTGAGAATCAGTGGCAAAACCTTATTGAATCAGTGAGAGTCAGTGAAAATCAGTGGCATGGCCTTATTCAATTAGTGGCAAGACCCATATTCATTCGGACATAATGATCAGTGGCAAAACCTTATTGAATCAGTGAGAATCAGTGAAAAAACCTTACTGAATCAGTGAAAATCAGTAGTAAAATCTTACTCAATCAGTGGAAAAGAACACACCCTTAAAAAGATGTGCAAAACCCCATCAATGTCGTCCCTCCTCCAGCACTCAAACATAGGTTCCCCACCAAGTATTTGGTTTAAACTCAATGTAGATGCTTTCGTCCTCCTATTTGATGCTTCTTGAAAAGCCTACACCACATTTTGTTCATCATCAATTGAAAATTCTGATATTTTGAGGACAACATTGCAAAGATATTTATTATAATTTATTTTATTTTTTAAAAATTGTGTTAACCACCTTTTTAGAAAGCACTACCTTATAGAATTCGTTCCTTTTTAATTTTTGTTAATTTATGTCATAATGTCATAGATGAGAATGAGGGTGTGTTGTTCAAGGCTGAGCTGAATTGAATTGAAATAGACTGAACTAAAATAAACTGAAATGAATACAGTTGAACTGAACTGAACAATGATTTATATTTTGAAGACAAAAAGTAAGTTTCTAAACAGAACACTACTGAACTGAATCAAACATCACTGAACAGATCAATTGCAAACCACTGAACTAACATAAGACCACTTATAAACTGAATTGAAATGATGGGATAAACTCTAAAGAACACATCCTAAACTTAACGTCCCTGAACTGAATTGACAAACACCCAATATATAAAACAAATGTATGTTTTTATAATATAAATCACTAAATTAAACTGAAAATCACTCAATTGACACAAAATCACCACTAAAATGATTTGAACTTGAACTAAATTGAACTGAACTTAATTGATCGAATAAGCTGCTCTAACACCCGCCTTCTTTATCACCAAAATAGTTTAACCATTTAGCAAATGTTATATTTACGAATCGTCAGTTCCAAATGCTATGCAATTACCTATCCCAAACTCTCAATCATGGCCTCAAAGAAAAATAGAAAGGGCAATTCCTGGAACAAAGAGGAGTATAATTTGGCAAACAAATCTGAAAAAAATATCAGACAATCACCATCCAAAATCTCAATCCCCAATCACGGAGACCAATGAGGCAAAATTAGAACAATTGAAATCACGAAGACCAGAAATTGGAGAAATTGGCTCCCTTTCAACCTTCAAAAAAAAAAAAAAAAAGAAAAAAGAAAGATCCAAAACCCAAAAATGATGACATCAGCACATCACTACATCTGAAACTCTCTGTTGCTTTTCAGCCGTCCACGTGGATCCAATCTCAGCCAACCAATCTAAACTCAAAGTAGTATATACCTCTCATAATTGGTCCACGTGGTGCAATCGTCTCGAACCTCTTTTAAATTTCTCTCTCTTAAAATAGCAACCAACCAGTACAAAATTTTACTGACCAACCAAACACTAAGCACGAGGTTAATGCACACGTGTCCCTCCTTTTCACAAATAGTGAGGCAAACCCCAACACTCTCTCGCTTCTCATTGGCTAGTGAGTAGGACCCACTTCTCTAAAGACGACGATTCGTCAGATCTCGTTTTTCTGTTTCGGGAGGCCCACAGTTGTACAACGCCACGTTCTCTTCTTAGCCAATCACCTTTCTGTGCTGTTCTAACTACAGTCCTCACACGTGTCTTATCCTTTTCATACGTGTCTCTTTCTTAACACTGTTTCGTGGGGTAAAAAATCTGGGATATTAAGATTCTGTCTACCGTCAATAAATAATTATACCATTCCTCTCTCTCTCTCCTCTTTTGTACTATGCTACTAGATATGAAGCCCGTGATACACGATTGAATTTTAATTCTATTTATAAAAGATAATATAAAAAATATTTAAAATTTAAAAAAAAATAAATTTATTTGCAATTGCACCCAAAAAGAATGGTTATTTTAATGTCAATTCTTGATATTGAAAAATAACTATTTAGCAATTTCCATTCGTTCTCGTGTATTGCAGGATTTGTGTTTATATTATGAAATAATTTGACTTGATTAAATCTGCTCTAAAAACAAAAGGGTAATTGTCAATTTTGAAAAAAATTATTAGTAATTTAACTTTTATCAAACTATATAATAAGATTATTACGTATCTTGTATACTTTTAACTTTTATCATAAGTTTCAATTATTAGTTTTCTTTTGCACATTTTACTCCTATATGTTGTATATATGATGTAATATATGTCATTGTTTCACAATTTAATGTAAAACAATCTCTATTAATATCCTTCGCACCTGTTTAATTGGAATAATCCATAAAGTCTACAAACAAATTAATAAAAGTTTATATAAGAATAATAATAATATCAATCTAGAATCAATTATTTATATAAAACTAATTTACATAACTTATTGCTATTCTCATTTGTAAAATATATATTATAAATGTTTATGCTAGTATGATAACATCATAATGTATCTTATTATGATCGTGTAAGGCACGAATGACCATCACCTATTTTGTTCCGTTTTGCGCTACATTACATTCTACATTTGATTTATTAATGAAAAGAAATTAATTTTAAAAGAGATGTTGGATATTGTCATTTTTTAATTGTAAGGAGCTTGTTTACGTTGCACAACTCTAAAAGTCTCGCATAGGGTAAAAAAGTGATGTTTTAAACCTCATTACCATTCGGTAGATTGATATTCACAAAACTTACATCAAATCATTATACCATGAAAGTCAAATAAACATCTTCACGGTGGAAATAAACAGGGAAGACTATTGTAAAAGTTAATTGAAACTCGATCCTTGGTCTTGCCAATTGGTTAATCCACCTAATTGCCTCATTTTATTTTTTTTCTAAGGTGTCTTACCTGTGCTCACTTGACTAAGGCCCAATTATAATTTATGAGGTATCCAAACACTATCATAGTTCTAAGTAATCATAAATATTATTATTTTTACATTCAATAAACATTTATTTATTATTTTTGAGCTAAAGTAGGACTATAAATCTTGCTTATCAATTTTTAAGGTGAAAAGAAAAAGGAGTATATATGTAAGGAATATAGATGTGATGCATGTCTCGTACTCCCATAAGCCCTTAGAACATGAACATAAAAATTTACATTCTTTAATTTGTCTTAAATATATTCCCCTCTAGCCTTATGATAAGATTATATTTTATGTTTTAGTAAATCGTTTTGTAGGTACTGATCAACAAACAATTTCTTTTAGTTTCAATATTCTTGAGAGGGAGTAAGAAACCATACGTGAGGTTTTATTTATATGATTGTGAAGGTAATTACTTATCAGGAGATCGAGAACAAAACATTGTCTTATTTCACAATATTGACTTGATTGAGATATAAAACATTACACTCAGGAGTAATGAATCATAGCTCACGTCGATATGAATTACTACCTTACTAAGACATATGTATACCATACTTGGAAACTTACATGCAAATACACTAAACTCAAAATTGTAATGGTAAACTAATGTAGACAGTTTAGGGAACGTAAAAATACTAAAAAAAAAAAAAGGGATCAAAACGGTGAAGAGAATATGTACCACACAAAATTATGCAATCTAACAGATATAGATTAGATAATAATACATTAAACAAAAGTTCTACTTCGAACTACTCACATCTTGAGTGTGATTCTTCTAAATTATTTTAGTGGGATTCTAAAATACTTAGGCCGTCTATTTACGCATTTAATAAATTGTGAGGGGTGGTTGTACCCAAATGGGTACAATTCCAAGCACTCAAAAAATTGGAACTCCAATGCTGTCATAAATGCCTCACATAAGAAGCATGCTTAATCTATTTACTTGACCATTTGGCTCGCTTTCATGCATTGTGATTATATAATAAAATTTATATTACGTGATTATTAATCTCATCGAAAAGTCAAAGTGAAATTGTCACTTTTGAAAAGATATTAGTAATATATGGATAAATATTAATATAATTCATTTAATATCGGGTATGCCATATAATTTACTATGACTTTATAGGACATCTTATCTAATTTAAACTCTTATCACCAATTTCAATTAATCTGTAGTTAACTCACCCCGTATGTTACATGAGCCAAGCGGTAATACTTTCAAAGTCTTTCTATACTTGATGTTGGTACGCCAATGCTCTTATGTTGATATGAGTATACAACTAACCTTCCAAAGGTATGATCATTATTCTTTTATGCAAAATCAGTTTAAATGTGTAATGTATACATAACTACTTTTCAAAAAATAAAGAAGTTTAATATGTAAACCTTAGAGCATCTCAAATGCAAGGTTTGTATGGAGGTTTGTGGGGAGAAAAACCTTCTTTAAAAAAACCTCATTTCCATAGTGATAAACCTAAAAACCCAACTTTTACACAAACCGGGTTTGTCTAGACAAACCTGATTTTTGGGTTATGATGTGGCAAAGACAATAAACCTATTAGAGGTTTGTGGCATAGTGTACAAAAGGTTTATATAAATGGATTTTTGGCAGCATAGAAAAAACCTCTCTAGAGTTTTGTAGCATTGGAGATGCTCTTAGAATAGCTAAACATATTTTAATGCTTGCTTGACTGTTTTTCAAACTTGTATACATTAATAATGATAAAGTTGATAATGGTCAAGTTTCCTATTAAAGAGTGGACCTAAAATCATTTTAGATCCATCGTTTATTTCTTTATTCTATGCATACTCTTTTTATTTTATTTTACTTTGAGATTGTTTTTTAAATTTCTATTACTGATATATTTTTTCCCAAAAATCTACAATAATCACCAACCATCGCAAGTTACTATAACAGAGTCATAATAACCGTTGATCTATATAAAAGTGATCTTAACCGCTAAGATTTTTATTTTACTACAAACATTTACAATCATTTTAAAATTGGTATTTTAATTACACTTGGCTTTTTTATTCTGAAACCAATTAAAATGGGTGTTACTAAATGCCGCCCCTAAATTACTAGGTACCGCCCCCCAAAATTCCAATTTTGCCCTTTTTTAATTTTTCACTCATCCTCTCCCTCTCTCCCTCTCTAACTCTCACACCACTTCTCTCCCACTCTACCACCCACTCTCATACCCAACCTTCATCAACATTCACTCAAGCAACCCGCGGATGTCTGCCGGCGATCAAGAAGTGCCGTCGACGGTGGCGGAGGTAAAATTAATTTTTTTTGCGCATTTTTTTTGCACGGTCGTCTGAGATTTTCGACTCACCCTTGGGTGAGTCGTCTGCTACAGGCGACCCACCCAAGGGGAGTCGTCTGTCGATCGCGACTCACCCTTGGGTGAGTCGTCCGCTACAGGCGACTCACCCTTGGGCGAGTCGAGATCAATAGACGACTCACCCTTGGGTTGGTCGCCTGTAGCAGACGACTCACCCAAGGGTGAGTCGAGATCGACGACCGACAGACACAAAAAAAAAAAAAATTATTATTATTTTTTTTAATTATTATTATTATTATTATTATTATTATTTATTGTTGTTATTATTATTATTATTATTATTATTATTATTATTATTATTATTATTATTATTATTATTATTATTATTATTATTATTATTTATTGTTTGAATTTAAGATTAAGCTAACATTGTTTTCGTTGTTTTCGTTAGATTCCTTTGGAGCGGTTCGGTGGTGATGGTGTTGATTACAGTACGCATTTCGTCACTGATGAGTTATTTGATAGTGATACAGATGCAATTAATTGGGCAAAACAAATTGCACTTACTATCGGATTTGAGTTGATAATTTCGTCACACAAGAAGAGTGGAAGCGTAAAATTGTTAAAATGCAATCGAGGTGAACGCTACAGAGGGGAATTAAGAGACTTAGATACTGCTGCTCGGAAGAAATCGAAAACAAAGGCTTGTAAATGTACGTTCCAGTTGAGAGCTCGGCAAGTGTATGGGTCCAGTAGTTGGATGATTGTCACATTGCCTGGGACTAGGGGTACGCACAACCATGACTTTGCTGTGTATCCTGAGGGATATCGTCAGATGAGTGGTCTTAGTCCTGGGTCAAAGAAACTCGTTCGTGACATGACTTCGGCACAAACAAAGCCATGTGCTATCTTGGCCGCGATTAAGGAAAAATTTCCCGAGGACAATGCAACTAGACGGCATGTGTACAACCACAGAGATTGTATAAGGAAACTTGATTTTGAAGAGAGAGATGTCATTGGTCAGTTTCATCATTTAGCTGTGGCGAATAAGTACGTACATTGGACAAGAGCCGACCGAGCTACTAATGAGGTAACTCACGTGTTCATGGCACACCCTACATCAATTCAGTTACTTCGGTCTTTTCGTTGGTTGATTGGCTTAGATTCCACGTACAAAACAAACAAGTATAAGATGCCGTTTGTTGAGATAGTGGTGATGACTCCAACCAATAAGAACTTCCTCATAGCTTATGCCATTATGAAGGATGAGACTCAGGCAAGCTATGCGTGGGTCTTAGATAAGTTGAGGATGCTTATTGGAAATGATGTACACCCAACAGCAATTGTGACCGATCGTGAGCTAGGGTTGATGACACCTATTAGAGAGATATTTCCCGAGAGTGCCCATTTGCTCTGTACATGGCACATTAACAAAGTCGTTGAAGACAAAGTGTACAGACTTTGTGGAAAAGATAAGGCCGTCGCGCAGAGGTTCAAGAATGGGAGGTGGAAAATTATCATGGAAGCTTCCACAGAAGCTGCGTACGATAGAGCAGTGCGTACGATGAAGGTTAGTTGGAGGACTTACCCTCACGTGATATCCTATGTAGAGGAGACCTGGCTGAGACACAAAGAGATGTTTGTGGCTGCGTGGACGAATAAGGTGCTACACCTTGGCAACACTACGACTTGCAGGGTGGAGAGTGCACATGCCGCGCTAAAACAGTGGTTGAACTCCTCAACTGGAGCTTTGGACAATGTTTGGAACAAGGTCAACAAGTCAATCGAGTCACAAATAACTGAGATCAAGTACACACTTGAAGAGTGCAGAAGACGAAGAAGTGTGGTGTACTCGGGTTTCCCATTCAACTATCTGACCGGGTATGTTTCCCATTACTGCTTACAAATATTATTGGCTGAGCTGAACAAGATGAGAGAATTGAGTCACCAAGTATTTGATCGTTGCGGTTGTGTATTGAGATCCACTCATCAGATCCCGTGTGCGTGTGAGTTGAAAACGGCCACGGATACGGGCACGCCAATTAGCTTGAATAGTGTCCACAAATTTTGGCGAACACTCGTTATTAGTGATGCAGTGGAGATAGCTACGCTTGACATGACTGAGCATCCATCTGAGGACCATCGATACTTTCGGTCTCTGGTCGACGAGGTTAACTCAAGCGACCCGGCAGTTGTGCGCAACATATCTGTCCTTATGAATGAGCAGCTTCATCCTGAGGAAGCGAGTTACGTCGAGCCGGAAGCGAACACGACAGTCAGAGGTCGACCGAGAGGGAGTTCCTCTACCAGACGTGATCCTAGTTCATGGGAGTACTCCCAGAGGGGTCGTGGTCGCCCTAGGTCATCCAGTTCGAGCCGCGGGCGTGGTCGTACCTCATCCTCATCGAGTAACTTCGTAAACAGTACTGGTATGAAAACCCATAATTTATTAACATGTACATAATGTTGTTACTTTTTGATAAGTACTATTATTGACTTTCTATTATATTGTCTTGCAGCTGGACACGCAATAGATATCACTGAATTCTATCATGTTAACAAAATTCCGGGAATCATCGTACCTTTCATTGAAGGATATCTCGATGTGCTTGGGGATGGTAATTGCGGTTTCCGTGTCATTGCGGACTACATTTTCGGAGACCAAGAGCAATGGCGAGTGGCGAGAGTTTGCATTGCACACGAACTCTTAGCTAACCGAGCATTGTACGAAAACTTATACGTTGAAGGGGTCGACGCTGGTTACCGCCGTATTATGTGGGACGGAGGTGCGTGTAACGATGATCACTGGATGATAGTAATTGAGGATTTGTTCCCGATTGCCAACCTCTTCAATGCAGCGATTATGTTATTCGGATACGGCAGCGGAAGGGGGTTATATTCTTGTTACACAGTGCTACCGTTCCAAGCACCTTCGACTGCTACACGTCCAAGTAGGGAAATTGTCATGTGTCATTTAGGTGATTCGTATTCCCATTATATCCGTCTGGATTTAGCCTCAGATTTCCCTGTTCCTCCGATATGCGAAGCATGGTTTACTTTCCGTTCTGATAGTGTCGCTGGTTGGGAGCAAATGTATGTTACGCGAAGAGCACATTGGGATCGTTTAGCGAGGTCGATGTAATTGAATGTTTTGCGTGATTGTTATACTTATATCATTGTCACATTTTTGTGTGATTGTTATATTTTGCATGTGGAGAGTGGTCGTGATTATTGGAGGTAAATAAAACAACAAATTACAATAAAACAAAAAATGAAAATAAGAAACAACAAATTACAATAACACAAATAAATAATAACAATAACAATGAAACTCTTATAATAACAAATTCATCTAGGGTCAATACATCATTTGGCAGCCCGCCAATCTCTCATAAACTCGTCCATAAATGATCGAGGACCTTCCGCTTGCTCCGGAGGAATCAAAGTAATGGAAGACTCAAATCCGACGGCTAGACGATTCACCCACTGCAAAAAAGTAACAATGAGTGTGAGTTCAGAGATATGTAATACGTAAAAAAATATATATTTTAGTTAATCACTTACATAATCGTTGTTGGATCGTGGAGGAATCACAGGTGCTGCAGCGTCACGTATCAGCCGAGGGTGGGAGTGAAGGTAGTACCATGCGAGGTAGTCATCCGTACATGCTGTGGGATCTGACGTGGATGCCTGAAACCCATGGAGACCAAGAATGTAAAATCCCGGGAACATACGCCAAGCATCAGATGAGATCCGTTCGGGGAAGACAACCTTGTACGAACGACTGCTCCATGACCTGATCGCTTTGACTGGCCTAAAGATCGGGGTTAGGATACTCTGTACGTACCCGATTTGTCGTAAACAACGACCAGGCATGTACGGTTCGATAATATCCCGATACTGTAGCCACCCCATGAATACAGTCCTCGGTACAGATACTGCCGGGTTAGAACCGTACGGCAGCCACACCACCTACGTAGAAATGTTGAAAGTTACGGTGAAGTAAAAAAACATAGCAAACGACGAAATAAATCATGAACACCGATAACTAAATGACGTACCTCTGTCGCTCGCAGATGATCCAAGCGTCTACGTAAGGAGTCCAGTCGACCCATGTCCTTGCCCTCAGCCAGGGCACTCCATACGGACGCACGGGGAGCCTCGTCGTCCCCGACAACCATCCGCTCCCGATGAGGTCGGAAGCAGGGAAAGTACTCGTATATCCATGCCTGCAGGAGAGTTAGGCATCCGCAGATGCCCTGAGAATCCCCGCGACTAGCTATACCGAGCTGACGATATAGGAAGGCGAGGGCAGCAGATCCCCAAGAGAAGTCATGCACCGTATCGACACCGTCGTCCATCACCTCCATCACGCAGGAGGGTCTAATACGGTTACCACTCTTGTCGACAAACAAGGTGGATCCAATAAGTAACCACATCCAAGCTGTCGCCTGGATGTCATCTAGTTGCTCACGGCAAATCTCAAAAACCGACTCCGTGAGGACCGCACCGCCCTGCCAGTGGCTACACATCAGTTCTTCTGGGCTGACCCCGAGAACCTCCATGGCCGCCGTCTGCAGCTGCCCATCCCGTCCCTCATTGGAAACGAGCTCTCCGTCTACAGGAATCCGAAGAATATGCCATACATCGTGCAACATGATCGTCATCTCTCCGAACGGCATGTGGAACGAGTTCGTATCCGGCTGCCACCTTTCCACGAATGCAGATATCAGGGAGAAGTCAATATGTCTGAACATAATGTCTGCCAGGTGTGATAACCCAGTCCCCTCGATCTGGGCCCTCATCTCGGCCGACATCTCCGCTCGCCACTGACTCAGCCGCTGACAGACATTCCATCGGTTATGACACTTCAAGAGACCCCTCATCTCTCCATTCCACATACGAGACGCTACGTGGCCCAGGAAGCTCGGTATGACGCTATCATCCGCCGGCCCACCGGGCACAGGCTCTGTAACAAGCCACGTAGTGTCGTCCTCCGCTCTAGATCGTTTGCCAGTATTGGACGACCCAGTACTAACAAACCTACCGCCTCTGCCCTTCACCACGCGCCAATCTGAGGATAATTCGACGCCAATCTGATCATCGTCTTGCTCACCGGAGTAGAACTCGCTAGTTGCGTAATCGTCTTGCTCAGCAGTCATCTCCCTCATCCGAACTGCCTCTCTCTGTCTCCGTACAGAGGCATCAATCCCGCGCGTCCTCGTGTGACGCGGTCCTGAACCAGCTAGTTCACTAAATAACCGAGGCACCGATTTACCGGCTCCTCCCATCTATCATTTCACATTTTTAATTAATTAAACAATAATCAATAATAATAATAATAATAATAATAATAATAATAATAACGATAAATAATAATAATAATAATAATAATAATAATAATAATAATAATAATAACAATAAACAATAATAATAATAATAATAATAATAATAATAATAATAATAATAATAATAATAATAAATATTTTTTTTTTTTGTCTCGGTCGTCTGGTCTCAGACGACTCACCCAAGGATGAGTCGTCGGCCGATCTCGACTCACCCTTGGGTCAGTCGCCTCAGACCGGCGACTCACCCAAGGGTGAGTCGTCTGCCGATCTCGACTCACCCAAGGGTGAGTCGTCTGCGACCGACGACTACCCTTGGGCGAGTCGAGATCGGCAGACGACTCACCCTTGGGTGAGTCAACGGTCTCAGGCGACTCACCCAAGGGTGAGTCGAGATCGGCAGACGATTGACGCAAAAAAAAAAAAAAAAAAAAACACAACTTCAATTCATAACTTCACGATTCAATTCAAGGCAAAAAATATTCAATTCAAGGCAAAAAAAATTCAATTCAAACAAAAAAAAAAAAAAATTTCGAAAAGTTACCCCCCCGCGCCGTCGGTCGCCGCCTCCCTCGCCCTCGAAACCTCTGCCGCCGCTGCCGCTAGCACTTGACATGGTCGTGGTGGTGGTGGTGGTGGTGGTGGTTGCCGGTGTGATGGTGTGGTGGTGAGGATGAGTGAGGAAGAGAGGATGAGTGAGAGTGAGTGAGGAAGAGAGGATGAGTGAGAGTGAGTGAGGAAGAGGGGTGAGGGTAAAATTGGAAATTGGGGGGGCGGTAGCTAGTAAAAAGGGGCGGTATTTAGCAATTCACATTAAAATTTGTTTAAGAAAGAAACTAAGGCTTTGTGTTTGTGGTCTCTTTCATCACTATGGTTGCTGTGCCGAATTACAGACCAGAGCTTCAAGTTAAAAAAAAAAAAAAAACTTTCTTTCATGAATCATGACTCTACTCCTCATTTTTCTCTTTGTTTTCTTCACCACCTCCACCATAACCCCCACCCCATCCCCCATTTCACCATCATCTACAATCTACCCTCTACAATCATCACCGCCACCATTATCATCATCTCACCAAAAAGTACAATCCAACACCATAATCATGGAATTATGTAAGTAGTACTTGGCGATTTGAAGTGCCATACAAATAAATAAAAAAATATGAAGAAGATGAAGACCAAGAGAAGGAACAAATCATGGAACTATGAAAATGAAAGTAATTAAACGGTAGAGGTACATGAACTTGGGAAAGAAATTTCGCAGGATCCCATTTTGGAAATTCTTTTATTTCTTAGTTAACTTCTAGGAAAATAACTTTTAAATTTAAATTCTGGTAATTTGAAATAATTATAATGCTTTTAGCAAAAATATAAATTTTTAACGGTAAAGATCATTTGTATATAGATCAATGGCTATAATGACTTTGTTACACAAATTCTTGCCTAATCTCATGATTAGAAAACACTCTAATCTCATCATGAGGTGAGATTAGATGTGCAAGTTGGGGAGTGGGGAGGAGAGAGAGTGGTGAAGAAGGAGAGAGAAAGGAAGAGGAAGGAGAGAAAGAGTAGGAATGTTCCAACTCTTGAGATCATGATTGAACCATTGACTTTGTTATGGTAATTTGCGGTGGTTGGCGATTATTTAAGACTAATCGTCTTATTGTAAAAATTATTCATCTTTTATATACTCATACTTTATTTTTCTAATTGATAAAACATACTACAAATGAGTCTCATTTTAAAGGATTTTTCGAAGTTTTTCCAATGGTGTAAGAAATTTAATTTTTTAAGCAGCGGAAGTAAATTTATATGTTTGTTAAAATCTAACAGTGTACTCTTTAATGATTTAGGAAAGTACAACTTCAGTATATATTCCATACCAAAACCTCCAATAGTACTATTTAACGATTTAGGAAAGTACAACTTTAGTATATATTTTATACCAAAACATATATTTCTAATTTATATTTATATTAAACTTTATTACGATGTCTCGCTTAGGTGGACGCCTCCGATGCTGTCTGAAAATGCCTCTAATATATAGATATTATGATTGGTCTATAACTCTATACCAAAAAATATAATCTTTTTTTTTGTACTTTTTGCTCCCCAAAAAATCATAGACTTGTACTTTACTTTGTGGATGGGTTAATTTGTTCCTATATTTTTTATTATTAAAATTCAAAATTCAAACATTATGTACTTGACTGTTTTTTCTTTTGATTATTCGTCCACATCGAGAATTTCGTGTCACATTTTTTGTTTTTCATAGGACAAAATATTACCGTTGGACCAATTGTTTTTATTTGGTTCTAAGTAGATTGTGTTTCTTTTCTTTTCTTTATCCTGTCTGACCAAGCTACAACTTTAAAATGTTGTTTTCAAAGAAATATTCCCTTACAAAAAGTTATATTTAGTAAGTGCTAAATTATATGCTATTTTAAAATTTACATGAAAATCTCATTGGCACAAAGGAAAGTAATTCAAAAGTACATAGTACTATAATAACATCTTAAAAAAATACTCCATAGTACTTTGTACTAGATTACTCCAAACGCAGAAAGCAGTTATACATCTTCTCAATTTGTCGTAAGGTGATTGTATCGTAAATAATATATTATTTATAAGATTGTGTATCGTAAATATTCACTTCAATGCTTGCAATAGTAACAGTTGGCAAATGAAACACCAAAACAGTATAGTATCAAATATGTATCATATCACGTGAAGATACTAGCAGATTAGCTAACACGTACCAAAACTACCTACATACCTAGCTAAACTACCTACGTACATAATTCAAAAAGTATTGATTTACGGGTAAATAAGTTGCAATTTATACACCATATTATGATGAGTTCAAATCTCTTAAAAGTACCTACACATATTAATTCGTGAAATATTCGAAGCCATGTGTTAGGAAGTTTCATTTTGCCAAAAAAAAAAAAACCTAACTAGCTACGTAGATATACCTTATAAATACAAATCAACCCATTTTGATTTACCCATCCCTATCCTACTTTTACTTACGCGTTCCTACTTTTACTTACACGTTCCTCCACTTTTTTTTTTTCGTTTTTCCTTTTCTCTATCTATATTCTCTAGTGCGCCCCAACATCACAAGTTCACAACCAACAATCACCAAACAAGAACAACCAAAAAAACAAGGAAAACAAACACCCAAGTGATTCCTAAGAGAGCCCTCCTCAAAAAAAAAAAAAAAAAAAAAAAAAAAAAAAATCCCGAAAAAAGAAGATATTATTTCTCATGTTAGAGCACCTTCTTATTAAAGATGGATGGGAGAGGTGGAGAGTGTTGTATAGCAAGGTACACCGGGGGACACGCGGCAGCTTATCATACGTCCTCTAAGATGGACAGGATAATGCTTAAATTCCGTCCTATTGCCCCTAAGCCGGTGGTCCCTGCCACGTCAGACCGCGGCGACACGACTCCCAAGACGACGGCGACAGGTGGCGGCGGTCGTGGCCGACGGAAGTTCGGAAAAGATAAGGATAGTAGTAGTAGTAGTAGCAAGAGGTGTAACAATAACGGAAGAAAGAGAAAATCTGACTCACCAGCAGATCCAACGGTTGAGATTGTGCCAGATCAGCAAAGGGCTGTAACAAGAACAACTCTTCCCCTGTTACCTGAAGCACCTGATCTCAGCCCAACAAAGGTAACACTAAATTCTGATGATCAAAATAAAACGTCCATCTGGTTTAACAACAGCCCTCCGATGGACCAGTTAGTAGATCCAACGGTGCAGATGATGCCAGTTCAGCAGAAGGGTACGGTGGTGTCATGCGTGGTTGTTGAAGGGATAACCGACACGTGGAGGGACGGGATAGGGTCAGGGAAAGTGATGAAGAGGTTGGAGGAAGACACGTGTCCAGGGTTTATAACAGATGGTTGGAATAGAGTGTGGTGGACAAATGAGGCGTACCGTAAGATGGTGATGGGAGAGGACACGTGGCGAGATCAGAAGATGGTTGTGTGGGTGGCGATGAGAGAGAAAGTGCCTGATATGTTACAAGGGTTCACGTGTAGGGTGAGGGTACAGCAGAGTTATGATGGGAAGGAGGTTAGAGGATCGGGTCTTACTGTTCCTTGTGACGTGTGGAGGATTCAGGGTGGTGGATTTGCATGGCGATTGGACGTTGAAGCAGCTCTCAGCTTGGGCCGGTAGTTATATTATTATTATTATTATTATTATTATTATTATTATTATTATTATTATTATTATTATTATTATTATTATTATTATTATTATTATTAATTTTGAAATTATCAAATCAAAATTATTGGAGTTTTTTTAGGATCTAAGTAATTCAAATCCTAATATTCTCCTGTAAGTTTGCCAACTAATTAGTAGAAATGTAGTACTAGAGAAAATAAAAAGTATATAATGTGTTTTTTTTCCCTTTTCTTTTTATGTTTCTTAATTTTGTGGTTTGAAGGGAAGACGGATTTTCATTATGAGTTCAAGTGTCGAATTCAGTGATCAGTATCGAGTCGAATCTATGTAAGAATTAAATGTGAATATTTGCCCTAAGATAATCAGTTTCTTTGGTTTTAATGTTCCGGAGGTTCGTTGTCAACGAAGTCTCCATCAAACTGAGCTGAATAGAATTATATCGATAATTTATCTAAGAAAAAAAGTGGTTAATTGAGCTAAATCGATAGACGATAGGTGAAAATAAAAAAAACACCCGTCCCAGCCATATACATCTCTAAGATCTACGAAATCTATGATGCATTATCTTACTCTTATCTTATTTCGTTATCCATGGGTCTTATATATTCTTTTATTTCAACTTTTTAAATCTTTTTATTTCAAATTTCTTTAAGAACCAGCTACCGTGGGATTGGGGAATTGGGATACAATATAAAACCGTCGTTTCAGCCTCATACACTCTATAGTACAAAGCTTTAACCTTTAAGTATATAATCTGAGAGTACATCTATAAATTTGTCAAATTATTATTATCTGCCAAATGCCTGGGATAATGGAAATTCTATTGGCCTAATAATCTGATATTTAACAAACTCTGAGATTTGTGGGAAATTATTCTACTATATTCCGTTTTATCCTGTGTGTTCATAGGAGACTTTTTGAAAATCTGGACGATAATTTTCCTCCAACCCTTCCTATAATCTGTACATCACTGACAACAGCCAAAACTAAAAATAAAAAAATAAAAAAAACATTTGTGGTGTTACATTTATTTTTTTGCCCGATTTGTCAAATGACGAAATTGAATGATCGATGTATTGAATTAGCTAGCAAAGTAAAATTTTCTAGGAATAATGTTGATCATGTGTTTAGTACTGCAGGTCATTATGTATTCCTCACTTGATGAATCAAAAAAAAAAAAAAAAAAATGTAATTTTCACACAATATTGTAATCCTAAGTCACTTTCAATTTCCGATCAAATCAAAACCCTTTATTTTTGTCTTATGCTTGGCTTAGGTTGAACAGTTATAATATTCCGAATTTGACCTTATTTCTAGCATAAGTGAAAGAATTTGAGTTAAATAATTAAATTTTCCTTTTCCATTTCACCAAAAAAAATAATTAAATTTCCGTTTCCCAGTAATCAAATTTGAGTTATATTTTACGACTATTCAACTTAAGCTAGGGGTAAAATGGAACAGATGTCATTAGATTGAATATATATTTGACGTGAGAATTTTAAACTATGGGTACTTATATTGAAAGCACTGCAGAGCATGCAGTATATGACTAAAAATCCATGTAATATTCAAATCGCATCAGAGAAAAAAGAACAAGAAGAAAACACGCACAAACAAAAACAGAGAAAGAAAGCATCAATATTCCACGCTCTACGGTCATCTTATTACAACTTAATCTACACTCGTCTTACAACGTTAAGTAATTCAGGTTATATTTGGTAGTGAGTTTCGAAGGATCTAGTTACAGAGATCTAACTAATAAAGCGGAAGATAATTATAAATAGGGATCTTAATGGGTCATTAAACACACATTCATATACATCCTGATGTGTGCCTCCGTTGATCAAAACGCGTTAAATGACTTTGAAGAAATCTCAACCTTAAGTGTTGCTCCTGCAACGTGAAGTCCACACTAGAACTTTGGATAATGTGAGTGTTCGTTAGTTAGAATGAGCACACTAACTATTCATTGGACTTGGATAACACAAGTTTTATTTGAGGGAATAATAGGTGAGGCGTGACATTTTCTCAGTCAGTTAATTCTTTTAACTGATGAAACTTAACTACTTATAAGTTAAACCCTATAGTAGAATCACATATCCCTACAAGGATTGTGTGTTAGGCTCTTTGGTGACCCAAAGCCTCTAGGTAATAGCCGTGTGGGCTTCCTACAACAGGCGGACACGCCTTCTTCTGTGTCTCTATTATCTAATCCATTAAATACACATGTGGGTGACTCGTTAGGCCTAAACCCGTCAGTCTGAGTTAAATCATTCTGATTCATCGTAAGCAGTCTCTAGCTAAACCTTACAATCTACTAAACCGATGAGTTAACTATCTTTGTAAATTAATCCCGAATCTTTGCACACTGATCGACATGACATAAATCCTCCATTCGAAAGATAACCGGAATACTAACCTTGTTGATGTCAATTTCACTTACCATGGGATTTGTGCTTAAATCACATACTAATTAATATTGTTGGCGACATGATTTCAACCCCTAGAATGAAAACACAAAATTAGAACTTAATTGTTTCAACCATTCTCTTTCTCATACATAGTCATTGGCAAAATACAGGTCAACTTTTGGTGAAGTAAAAAAAGTAATGTAATATTTATTTAGACATACTATAGTTATAAATATGGGAACACTTGTTCATTATGAGCGTAATTCATTTTTCTACAATTAGATTCACCCTTATAGAGCATAGATTATATCGCTTCATAAATGAGATGAAAAGTAAAGAATTTATTATTATATCCGGTCTTATCAAAGCTAAAATTGAAGCCAAGTACTTATTGCAAATTGCAAAATGTATGGGAGATAGAGAATCAGCTTATTAGTTAGCTCCTTGCTATTTCAGTATGTCTTAGCTTATGGTACATAAAAATGGTAATATTGCATTTGAGATTGTAAATTAATGATATTTTCAACATATGTTGAAGAATATTAAAAGTGAAAAAGTGACAAGGGTTTCGATAGGAAGAACTTTATAATAAAATCGAAAAAGATTCTGTATGTCGGAAACTGAATAGAAATTTGCAAATGATTTAAAATGACTCTAATAATTACGCGTGTAAATCGCAGTTAGCACTAGATATATTAGAAAAGAAGATAGAAAGTCATAAGTACAATAATTAGTAGTCATGCTAAAGATCATAGATAAGCTAACAAAATGAATTGTTATAATTATCAAATCCGAGGGTTTTGTTTTGTTAAGAGTTAACACTAACACCACAAATGCAATCATGAAACAGCCGTATAACATGAGCACTAGCAAAGTTATTCAAGAGGACTTAGCTTTTTCATGACAATTATGTTTGGATGTAACTAGATAGTGGACTTAATTGAACGCACTAATATAGATATGAACTATAAACAACTTTATCATGAACAAGATTTTGATTGGTAGCTTACGTTTTATTAGCTCAATCAATGGAAGAAGAAAGAATTCCACAATAGTAGGGCATTTGTAATTGGCACATGTGTACAAATTGTTGTGGATTGAAAGGACATATTGCATTAGAAATAAATCATCCGATATGACTTTCTTTTCATCCTTTAATATAATTAAAATAATTAAAATAATAAATCTTCATCTATTGGCTGACCTTAGCCATAGGTCCATATGGACTAGGACTATACCCCATGCCTTTAATGGATTCCTTATTTTGTTCATTTCTCTGTCTTATCGTACTCATCGCAATATATTACCAAAAATAAGAAAAATACTCGTAGAGTAATTCATAATAATCCTAATTTGCATTTTGTCACCAAAAGTATAATAACAAATAAAAAATTTCGTACATCGCATTCGTTTACTAATCTAATAATCTTTTAATTTATTCTTTGCTGTTCCACAAAGCTAGAATTGGGCATTTACTTTTGCTTTCTACTTTGTCTTCTTCCATGGGCTGGGCTGGCACGTGAGTTAAAATGTAAGGTTTTCTTGTCAAATCTGGAAGAATCTGGGTTCAGGCAACACCGTCAAATTTCTGGTTCGAAATTATTGAGAGAAACCCGAACCAACATATATCGAATATGACACGAATTCGACCCATTTATACATTTTGTTACTAAAATGATTTTCTACCATTTAAAAACTTTGTTGAAAGCCAATTCGAAATTGACCCATATTCAACTCGAACCCAAACATTTAACCCGAATTGCCTGCTCTACATATATCGGCACCTGAAATCATAATAACAATTTCGCTAATGCCCTCTCGAAACTTGTAAGTTGTAACCTATACATTCTTTACACAAAGGATATGGTGAGAATATTACTTTTCTCCCTTGTTTAGTTCAAAAGAAACACAAGAGACAAGCAGCATTTTATTCTTAACACATAACATCAACAGTGCCAAAACATACTTCATACATAGCAAATTCTAGTACGTACGAAATCAACACTCAACAGAGAATGTAACACACAAACATACTCATAAAATTGCTCACTCAAAGTCAAAGTCTAGGTGATCCCTTTGGGTGGTGAATCACAATGTGATTATAAGCACCAATTGTAAGAAAATCATCCAACTCAGGGGCAGTGCATTGGCTAGTAAACATCTTGCAAGCCTCCTTATACATCCCCTTCTTAAACTTCTCATTCCCAACCTCTTTTTCAATCCTCTCCATTTCATCCTCGACGACCCGCCCGAATAACTCCGGGCTTACCTGGACCCCGAGCCCATCCCCATTGAGCTCGGCCCGATACTTGAGCCACTGCCAATTCTGGACCCGACTGATCTCGGCCGTGGCCGCGTCTTCCATCAGGTTGTAAAGTGGGACTGAACCCGTACCCGTGAGCCAGGCCGCTAGGTACTGGATCCCGACCCGTGTGTTGAGACGGAGCCCATCCATGGTCCGGACTCCCCTGGGGACCTGGAGCAGGTCCTCTTCTGAGATGGATTGGGCTTCTGGCCGGGTTACAGATTTGATTAGGTTTTGGGCCTGGCCCATGTTGGCATTGAAGACTTCTAGGATGGGTGGAATTAGGCCTGGGTGGGCGGCCCAAGTCCCATCATGGCCTGCTTTAACTTCTCTTAGCTTGTCCTTTTTTACTAGTTCCAATGCCATCTCGTTCGCCTTTGGATTGTCCCTGATTGGAATCTGAGCTGCCTGCTCATTGCAATGAATTGAAAAAATGTGGTTAATTCAGCCAAAGGTTTAAAATGAAAGCGTGTATAGGAATCGAGAGATGCTCTAGTGGTTAAGACTATTGCCCTCTAAACGCAAAGATGAGAATGCATACCATGCCTCCCATAGCGTGGACGCCACGCCTATGACAAGTGTAGATGAGAAGATCAGAGTAACTCCTCATGAAGTGTTGGGTCATCCCAACTTGGACACGGTCCGGTAAGAGTCTATCAGGATGGGCCTGGAAAGTCTTGATGTAGCTGAAAATGTAATCCCACCTCCCACAGTTTAGCCCAACAGAGTGGTCTCTCAGCTCATACAGGATCTCATTCATTTGGAACACAGCAGGAAGGGTCTCTATCAGCACTGTGGCCCTGATGCTTCCTCTTTCTGTCCCTGCCATTTTCTCTGCTCTTTCGAATACGCTGTTCCATATCTTTGCTTCCCTGAAAGTAGTCAAATAACGCGTTACACATGAGATTTTTGTGCAAACTGTAAGACACTTTTGTTAAAATCAGTCTTAGTGTACGATTATGGTCGTATAATGGTCTTTGCGCTTACTATGTGCTGGGTATAAAACTCACTTATGTTATGATTCAAAAACAAGCAGTACAAAATACTGTTACAACCAATCTTAAATTTACTGTACATCGAACAAAATTGAAAACCGATCAGTTGCTCCTAATAAGCATGTATGTACGGAATGAATTGCAGAATGAAACAGTACGTCAGTAAATAAAAGTAGTAGAGTAGCTCGCGGTTGCAAGCACGCTCTTCTGCCTTAGTTACACAGACTGTTGATGGACTTGAATTTACCAGGGAAACGCTCAACTAATTCTGAATATTACCCAAGCAAAATAGCTGTGGTTGCTCATTCCAGCAATGCAAAATGAATCTATTTCGAACATGTACCTGTAGTGGAAATGCTCATTCAATTCCTAATATGTGAAGGCGTGAAGGCCTAAAGGAGGTTTCTAAATGACAATAGTATTGATGTGCAAGTAAATATCACCTAAACAGAAAGAGCATCATACTAGTACAGATTGAAGTCTCAAAATATGAACTTGTTAGATTACCTTGAGTGTTCCATCTTAGGGAGATAGAAGAAAGGGCCAAAACCCGCGCCCTGCTTCTGTCGAAACTTGGCATAGTTGTGGTAGAAGTAAAGGCCAAAATCAACGAGGCAACCAGTGGCAGGCTCACCATCTATCAGAATGTGAGCCTCGGGCAAATGCCATCCTCGTGGACGGACAAAAAGCTTGGCAGTCTGATCATTGAGCTTGTAAACCCTGTTTCTGGCCTTGTCATGGAAACTGATTGTCCCATTCACTGCATCTCTTAAGTTCACTTGTCCTCTCATCAAGTTCTCCCAGCTTGGTGACAGTGAATCTTCAAAATCAGCCTGCATATATACTCCAATTTCATCACTATATAGCAACAAACAAAGCATCTGAATATAGAACACAGAATAACTCAATCTCTAGCACTCCTAGTCGTAAGAGCTGTAATACCGCGTGAATGCATAAAAAGCACCTAATCATTTGTTCTACAAACTGATATAGAAAAAACTGCAGTTCTAGAAATCAAATATATACAGGCACACACATGACACATACCAAAAAAACATTATAGTACAAGAAACCAAACATAGGCACATACCATGAAGACTTTAGCACCAGAGTTCAAAGCATTGATGATCATCTTCCTCTCAACAGGACCCGTAATCTCGACTCTCCGATCCGCAACCGAAGCAGGTGGAGGAGCACAAACCCAATCCCCCTCCCTAATATACTTAGTAGCAGGATCAAACCCAGGCAAGGCTCCACCATTGTATTTGATCTTAGCCTCTTTCCTACACTCCATAGCATACTTGATGTGGTTCCTAAACTCCCTTTGTAAATCAGCCACAAATTGTAAGGCATCCTTAGATAAAACCTTTGCAAATTCCTCGTCATACCTCCCCCTCACATCCACTCCCTCCGGCATGCCATAGCCTACCGGAGTCGATTTTCCGGGTGCCGGATATTGGTATGTAGTTCCCATATCCATATTTGTTACTTAGAAGTACTGGCTATTTTTTGATAAATGATTTGGTTAGAAATGCACAAATAAGTGCTAGTTATACTAGTACTAGCTAGTATTGTAGTGTCAATGCATATATATTGGATAGACATTGAGGATGTTATCCTGAATCATGTATAATAATATTTTATGATTTTTAGATCGGTATGGACCGTATGGTATGGCATTTTGTGCGAAAGATTGGTTAATTCTGACGTGGGTGATATAATTGATGAGGATTTATGGAGTGTATGGAAGTTTGTGCCCCTGGATATATGCCTCGGTTGGTGCAGTTTTATGTCTGGGGTGTAGATGAATGAATTTTATCGGCAGAGTTATCTGGCAGCATTAGACACTCATGATATGGCCAGTTTCTGGTAGTATATGCCTCAGTAGGTGAATCTAATGATTACGAAACGGCGAGGAACAGAATAAGTAGAATGGAATAAAATGTGAGACAAAATTAAATAAATAATAGGAGTAGAGCGTAGCACAAAACAAAACGAAACGACGTGGAATGGAACAGTCGAGACAACGAAAAGAACAGGAGTGGAATAAATAGTTAAACGAGTGGAGCATATCTTAGCTTTATTGCTTTCTTTTCTACAAAATACCCTAAATGAATGCATCATCTAAGACAAGTTGGACATTCTATGATTCTACTACCTATATTTCTTTTTCATCCCTTAACATTAACAAGTAAATTCAGTACAACATACAGCCACTTCCCTGGCCCTAACTACAGAGGAATTTGCGTATTATCTCTCAATCAAGAATGGTACAGACAAAGACCAAAACATTAATGAGGTTAGGCAGATCATGCACGACTCATGTGAAGCGCTACCAAGGAGGCATATGCTCCATCTTTGATTCGGATTAGAGTTTCATGACTCCCTTTCTCCGCAATGACCCCGTTTTTAACGACTGCAATGACATCTGCATTCTTGATAGTGGATAACCGATGAGCCACAACTATGGTAGTCCGGTTAACCATGACCCTATCAAGTGCCTCCTGCACAACTCTCTCTGATTCAGCATCTAGTGCACTCGTAGCTTCATCCAACAGCAGTATTTTTGGATTCTTCACTATGGCGCGTGCAATGGCAACTCGTTGCTTCTGCCCACCTGACAATTGAACTCCTCGTTCCCCAACAACTGTATCATAACCCTACAGTATTTTTCGCATAAGAGCATAATTTTGAACACATCAAATTACAGTAATTACAGTACTTACTTAACATAGTGCATATAAAAACTCCCCATACTGAAGAAAAAGGCTTTGCAAATGAAGAATCGTACCTGTTGCAAACTACTGATGAACTTGTGAGCATTAGCCAATTCTGCAGCTGCTATGATTTCAGCTTCAGTGGCATCACCTCCCTTTCCATATGCAATGTTGGCACGTATAGTGTCGTTAAACAGAACAGGTTCTTGGCTCACGAGGCCCATTTGTTGCCTCAACCATTTCAACTGCAACTTCTGAATTTCAATCCCATCAAGGGTAATACATCCTGAATCCGCATCATAAAATCTTTGCAAGAGGGAGATGACTGTCGACTTTCCGCTCCCACTTTCTCCAACAAGAGCCACAGTCTGATAGGTTCATACAAAATAGAAACCTTTATGATCGTACGGAGGAGTTGTGGCTGTGTTTTGGCAAGACAAATGGAAATTCAACTGCTTACTTGTTCAGAGTGAAATTACCTTTCCAGCATGAATAGTCAAGCATAAATCTTGGAAAATTTGAATGTCGGGTCTTGTGGGATATGTAAATCTTAGATGCTTAAGCTCGATTTCACCCTTTACATCATCCAAGGTTGTCCCAGATTCGTCACTTGGGTTTATTTTAGACACGCGATCAAGAAGGGCAAATACAGAAGCAGCAGCACTCTTGGCTTTGCCACTATCAGGAGCAAAGGAGCTCGATTGTGATATTCCTACTGCTGTCATGGCCAACGCCAAGAAAACCTGCAACACATAGGTGAATACTTGGGTGGAGAAGGGAATTGATGAGCATTTCTACAAAAAGAGCTAGCAGCAAAGAATGTTGTTGCTAAGAAACCAGATGCTTACTCGGAAAACATTGTCAAATGTTGTTTTTCCGTGGCCTACAAGCTGAGCTCCCGCGTAGAAACTGGCTGCGTAGACGCAAAACAGCAAAGCAAAGGACACCCCGAAACCCACCCCACTAATCAAACCTTGCTTTACACCTGCCTTCATAGGGCCTTCACATTTCTTTTCATACAGCTGTATCACCTTCTCCTCAGCACAGAAAGAAGCAACGGTTCTTATACTTCCAACTGCATCATTAGCAACTTGACTCGCCTCTTCATACTTCTTCTGCAGAAATGAAAAAGAGGGGAAGAATTAACGATAGTTGTACATGTGACATGTAAAAAAAATCATAGCTCCTGTTTCTTGTAGTAATGAAAGATTATCACGAGGAAAATTCTACCATCCAAGTGGTAACGTACATAGCCTAGATATTTTTTCAAAAACACAAAACTCAAGGAAGCTGCAAGAATAGAGAAGTCCAAGAGTGAGAGAGAACCTTAGCATCATCACTAAATCCTTCCATAAACCTCATCTGGAGATATCCATTCAGAGCAATAAGGGGTATGAATACAAGGATAATCAATGCCAACAACCAGTTTGCAAGGAAAGCAATGAGCAAACCCGCAACTGCAGTGGCAATATTTTGAATGAGCAAACCCAAGGCATCCCCAACCAAAGCGCGTACTGAAGCTGCATCAACAGATAGCCTTGCACCAATTGCACCACTTGAATTCTGTAGCTCATCAAACCAACCAACCTCCATATGCACTACTTTCTCAAAGCACATTGATCTGATCCGCCGTATCAACTTACAACCAGCCACAGCAAAAAAGTAGGCACGGGCAGGATTTGTCACTACTGATGCCAGGCCAAGGACTACAAACATTAGGGCCCAGAACCTTGAATCTTTTTTCAATTTATCAGGTGGCTCAAAAAACATTTTGATTACACTTGAAAGAAGAATACTATAAATTGGAAAGATTACACCATTGGCAATGGCAGATAGTACTCCAAGCAGAAGCACTGGAATTTCAGGTTTATTCAAAGACGCGAGGCGCATGATTGAAACCTGTGGCTGTGGTTGTTCTTCTTCTGAAGTTGGCAACGTGGCGCTCTCAAGTTCTGGAAGATCACTTTCTGGAGGGTCCATTACTACTCCAAATATCCCTGATGAAAGTGAATAGCGATTGCTGTTTAACCTTCCAGAAGACCTACAGCTCAATGATCGTGAATATGATCTTCTTTGACTAGAATGTGTCGATACTTCTCTAACAACATTATCAGCTTGTTCAGTGCTCTCTTTTCTCATTTCCTGCAGATGTATAAGTTGAGAGTATGCTCCCTCCGGATCCTTGAGTAGCTCAGAGTGTGCACCTACATAATCCATGCTCACAAAGGCAACCAATTAATCTACCGTTTTTCATAATAAATGAGAAAGAAAAACAGAGAAAATGCCGTCAAAGGAGCTAGCTAGGCCGTGTTACTTAATATGCATCACAAGATTACCTTTCTCAACCACCTTTCCTTGATTAATGACTGCAATCATATCAGCATTCCGTACAGTACTCAATCGGTGAGCAACAATAACAGTAGTTCTGTTTACCATGATTCGGTCTAATGCTTCCTGCACAACCCTCTCAGATTCTGCATCAAGTGCACTTGTAGCTTCGTCCAGAAGTAAAATACGAGGATCTTTCAAAATGGCCCTTGCTATGGCCACTCTCTGCTTTTGGCCTCCAGACAGTTGAGTCCCATGCTCCCCAACTAAGGTGTCTAGTCCCTGTGAAATTAGTAAAATGTAGTACCACCCTATAAGATTGGTTCAAATTATAACTTCACCATAAATGGATTACTAGTACTCCAATTGTACCACAATGGCTGTCCGGCTTTCCTTTTTCAGTATGTTGCACAATGTGTGTCCCAATTCCTTCTGGTGCATTTTCCACCACATATTTTTCTCACCATACTAAGACCACCATTGTGGGACGGATGGAGCAGAACATATTTTTAGTGACACTAGGTAGGAATAATGTACAACGAACAGGAGAAATGTATAGTCAATACCTGCGGCAATTTATCAATAAACTTAGCAGCATTTGCGAGCTCAGTCGCAACTTTTATCTCTTCAGTAGTGGCATCATCTTTCCCGTATGCAATATTCTCTCTAATTGAGGACGCAAACAACACAGGCTCTTGACTCACCAGGCCAATTTTTTGTCTGATCCACTTCAGCTGAAATTTTTTGAGATTGATTCCATCAATTAGAACCTCACCAGCATGAGGATCATAGAATCTCTCTATAAGACTGATCACTGTTGATTTTCCACTGCCACTCTGACCAACCAAAGCTGTAGTTGTGCCCCTTGAGATAGACAGTGAAAACCCACTGAAGATTTGCTCATCAGGCCTGGCTGGGTAACTAAAACAAACATCTCTCAACTCAATATCTCCATGGATATCATCCAACACTTCTCCACTAGGGTCAGAAGGATCAATTTCTGGTTTTCTGTTGATTGTCTCGAACATCTTGTATGCTGCTGCTTGGCCTGCAGCAAACGCACTCATGGAAGGTGATGCCTGCCCTAAGGACCTGCCATCAAATAATATAATCAAGAAACAATTACTACAACTTAAATTGATACAACTATTTTCATTTGAAAAGGAGTAGCGAAGCTCCATAGGAACAATTAAGAGAGAGGACTGACATGGAACCAATCAAGATAGCAAAAATGACATTGAGGACAGCACCCCCTGTGTAATGTCTTTCAAGAATCATCTTTGAGCCAAACCATACGGCCAAAGCATAGCTACTGAACATGACAAGCATAAGTACACCAAGCCCTGTCCCTGCAGCCAGTCCTTCATGAACACCTGATCTATAGGCACTTACAATGGCCTTATTGTAATCTGCAATAGCTCGTTTCTCTCCCGTAAATGATGCCACCTGAAAGGAAAATGATATAACTTCATTGAGTTGATATATCACAAAGGAAATAATAAAAGTGCACATCAATTTGGTAACAACAAACTAGACTCACAGTTCTGATTGAACCTATAGTTTGCTCTACAACAATTGCTGCTTTTGCATAAGCAGTTTGGCCCCTTGTTGCCATCCTTGATATGATAATGGCCATGCCTGCACCAGCAGCTGCAATAAGGGGTAGGGAGGACAGCAGGACAAGAGTGAGAAGCCACCCCTTTATGAATGCAACGACAAAGCCTCCGATGAATGTTGACATCAGTTGTATGAATTTCCCCACCTAAAGAGAGAGCAATCCATACAAGCATTATATTTACAAACAACCAAGAAGTAGCTAAGGAGGAGCAGGAGCAACTATAACAACAAAGTTAGGTGCTAATCCATGCTTGAGAACATACTAAAAGACTTGATAATAATAATTAAACGAGCTATACCATTTCTCCCATTGCATCTTGTATGAGAACAGTGTCACCTGACATCCTTCCGACAACTTCTCCTGTATTAGTTTCTTTATCGAAGAAGGCAATGTCCTGTCTAAGTATGGTTTTCAAGTACAGGTTCCTTATTCTTGCTGCCTGCCTCTCTCCTGTAACCATCCAGCAAGCCACCTCTGCCAATGGTAAAAGATTAAGTGCATTTTCATTAGAGAGCTTAATAACAATTTCTAAGTGTAGGAGTAGGACTATTTTCAGAATACATGAACATAGTATAATATATAAAATATCGGTTCAAAATTATTACGAAGAAATGCAGCGATTGCTACTCCAATGGCCAAGTAGACAAAATTGAGAGATGTCTGCACAAGTTGTCAATGTAGAATACAAGCGTGTTAAGAATTATATTTGAAACATATTTAAAAGGAGAGGCCTCTTAGCTCTCTAAAAGTCCAATTATGGTATCATGGAACCCATAAGAGTTTGCAACTGTTCACCTTGGAGATGGCATCAATGACATGTTTGGTGTTTTGATTCTCGCCGAAAGCATCAATGATGTTACCAAAAATAACGGCCATCAAGGGTGTAGCTACACCGTTTCCGACAGCACCTAAGGAGCCAATGATCATCAGTACCTTGTCAATACCATCTGCGAAGGAGAAGAGCTTGTACATGGGGACTTTATTAGCATTTTCATCCCCCTTCTTGTTGGTCTCCTTCTGATTTTGTTCCATGGCACTTGCATTAGAACTAGAAGCTGCTGCATGTTCCACTCCATTCTCCTTATCCATCTCACCAGCAACCCACCAGTACACTCACAGAGAGCCCTGCAGTAAGATACATATAAGAGTATCAAGTGTTAATGACTATTCAAGTTTAGTTTAAAACATGGAATTATTATATAGACTATATGTGTCAAAATGCTAAATAAGCATGCAAGAGGAAAAACATGTACCAGTTAGTTAAACATCATTCGCTAAGAAGAAAGAGATCATGATAACTAGCTAAGCCAATGAACTTATATAATGAAGAAAGTTGGCCAAGCAGCAAAGACAAAGCTATTTCAGGGTATGTTTGACAATTCCAGCTACCTTTTTGGATTTAAACTACAACTTTCAGCTAATATTTCAACTCTCAACTAACAAATGGTTTCTCACAATATTTTGAAGCTAACAATACAAGTTTTCAACTTCACCTAACAAAACAGCTACTTGTTACAGACTTACAGTGTCGTAGCAACTTTCAAATGAACTAAACTGACCTGACTTGATATGACGTGATCTGAACTAAACTGAAAACTAGAGGATAAGATGAAAAGAACATAGTCGTACTCGTACAACCTTTCTAGTTTCTACCAACATTGGTAAAATACTTTCAAATTGACAAATAATAATTAATATATGGCTGAAATTCTTTTGTCTTGACCCATCTAATTAAAGGGTAAAATGGAAACGTGAAGGTGGTGGTGCGTGCAACTTGGTGGAGGAGATACAAAATAAAGGGAGAAAGGGGGGATTTGCTACCCTAGGGGAGGTAGGGTAACTAATACCCCAAATGGGTCGGGTAACAAATCTAACAACTACCCTCCATTCTCCCTCCTCTACCCAAAATCTATTAACATCCACCAGCCAATGCCTAAGTTATACATTTTACAAAAACTTGTGTGAGCCACCTCTCAAATTTTTACTTGGCGTCACCTTTCTAATAGTGGAGCCACTCCCTACTTCACTTGTAGCCACCCCAAATTTACTTGGTCCACAATGGACTAAGTCCACACAAGACATGTTGTATACGTTTAGGTACATTGAGCATAGGTGCCAATTTATTAACGATATCGAGCTTGACCTGAATAAAATATAGGTTCGATAAGTGTGGTATATATATCGTGCTAAATACACCCGAGTAAATACAAAAATTTACCCCACCAACTCATCCACCTTTCAATTTTAGCCGGACAATCCAATCCATTACCCTCCAAATCAATTACCCCGAATCTAAGCATGCCCTTAGAAGGAAAAACAGAGTGAAATATATAAGAACAACATGATGCTACTCGAATGAAAGGCATGTAATTGTAATTTGTATCACTAATACTCTTACTTACCAATAATGAAACGAATGAAGCCCAGACCTTTGGAGTCTCAGTCTGTAATAACCAACCACAATCAAACGCCTTATTCTGGGAATTCCGAGTTACATACAGACTTACAGGAAACTAAAGCATGGAGTTTGTTTGCAGCCCCCTGGTTTTGGTTCCCCTTCATATTTATATTGCTCCATTTTGTACTCAGAAAATTGACCAGGAAAAATCAACAAGAAACATCAAAGTTCAAACACTGGAAAAAATTAGCTCCTGTACTTTTCTGTTTTTTGATATTGAGATTTTTTTACTTGCAGCTTAAGCTTTCAATTCTAATTGCTGGGATGACAGTATGTACTGTACCTGGTCAAACTCAATAACCATCCCACTTAGCACTTACTGATTGAATTTGCTTTTATCACGTCTTTAGAACGAACAGTAGCAAGTTTGACTGGGGTGGGGTAGTGAATAGTGATTACTGATTAGTGAAGAAAATGAGCTCTTGGAGGAGTCGAGGAGAGAGAGAGAGAGAGGTGATCACTAAGCAATTACTGACCCCGTGACCCGTAATTTTAAAGGCGTTGTGGGCCGTACCAAGAAAACAACCCCAATGGCTAAACGATGAATGATGATGACCTACTCGATGAGCAAAAAAATTTAAAAATGATCACCTACTCAAGCTGACCCACCTCTTTACGACTCAAGTCAAAAAAAAAAATTTATTTTTTTATTTTTTTGTTTGGGATTTCAACACGTGAAGCATTAGTTGGTGTTTGAATGGAAGAACATTACCAACAAGGGTGGTGGTCTAGTGGTTCCAAACTTACTCCCAAGTGGTTTGGTAAGGCAAGGTCATGGGTTCGAATCCCCATTCCCCCCATGCCTTGTGTCTGTTGGCTTCTAGGAACTCCACTAGGAGGTGCCTCGATCGCTATTCACTTTGCACCCCTTTTTAAAGAGCAAAAAGAATGAAAGGACATTAATGTAACTTTATTAGGTTTAACAAAGGATTGATATGATTATGGTAGACGTATCTTACAAAATGAGAATGGAATTTAGGAACAAACCATTTATTGATCGTTTTAAGGATTCAAAATTTAAACCTCTTCAATGCAACATCATATTTATTGGAGAAAATCTTTGGTTGGACATGCCAATGTTTCACTTTTGGGTAAAATTGTTGTTACGGCCTTGCGGGGTTTGTAATTCCCAACAAAGATGGTTCTTTACTTGGGGTTGGAGCTAAGTCGCTTAGTAAACCTTCGGTCATCATAGCCAAGGCTACCGTTCTTAGAGTCGAGGATAAGATGACGGTGTAAATGGATTTAAGCAAAATTCAAGTATAAAGGGATAACATTACAGTTTTCCAGGCCTTATGGGGGAAATTGTCATCCCTTGGAGGATCCACTCGTCAATTTACCTCGTTAATGTTAGTTCAATAATTGTTGAGCATGTGCTTTCGTGAAGGAAATAGAGCGGTTGACTAAATGGCGAGATTAGGACAATGTGATGCAAAGGACTTATGCACTAGCTTCTCCGAAAATATTATTGTTTATGATGTTTAAAATTTGTGCGTGAGTTTAACCAAATTAGTTAGATATAATATTAGTTGTAGATGTAGTATGTCTATGACCCGCTCTTTGTTAATGGAAAAAAAACACGATGTAATTTAATTAAAATACCCTAATTTTATGTTTAGAAAGAATTTATACTATGTGCTATACCAATTCCCAGCCAATCAAGGATTAAAACCCAAAACATGACCTAAATTAGGTAGGCATAGTTGGCTAGTTGTCACGTTTAGAGTCAATAACGAATATAAGGCACAAATTAAGTGTTTATAAGGAAAGTAAACCACTAAGGGTTCAAAGAATCACTTGTCGGTGATCTCGATAGAGGATGACCTTACCTCTAAAACACTAGAGATGCCCTTAATAATGTTGACCAATTTATCTCTCATTGTAATTGTTTTACTGAATTGCTAAATACCGTCCCAAATTACTACCTACCGCCCCCCCAAATTCCAATTTTGCCCTCACTCACTCTCACTCACTCATCTTTCCTCTCTTCCTCACTCACGCTCACTCATCCTTCCTCTCTTCCTCACTCACCCTCACTCATCCTCACCACCACACCATCACACCGGCAACCACCACCACTCACGGCACCACCACCACCACCACCATCACAACGGAATGTCAGGGGCTAGCGGCAGCGGCAGAGGCTTCGACGGCGAGGGAGGCGGCGACCGACCGCATCGCGGGGGGGTAACTTTTCGAATTTTTTTTTGCCTTGAATTGAATTTTTTTTGCCTTGAATTGAATTTTTTTTGCCTTGAATTGAATCGCGAACTTATGAATTGAATTTGTGTTGAATTTTTTTTTTTTGTGTCGGTCGTCTGCCGATCTCGACTCACCCTTGGGTGAGTCGTCTGCGACCGGCGACTCACCCAAAGGTGAGTCGTCTGCCGATCTCGACTCGCCCAAGGGTGAGTCGCCTGTAGCAGACGACTCACCCTTGGGGAGTCGAGATCGACAGACGGCTCACCCAAGGGTGAGTCGCCGGTCGCAGAAGACTCACCCAAGGGTGAGTCGCCGGTCGCAGACGACCGACACAAAAAAAATTATTATTATTATTATTATTATTATTATTATTATTATTATTATTATTATTATTATTATTATTATTATTATTATTTATTTTTATTATTATTATTATTTATTGTTATTATTATTATTATTATTATTTATTGTTATTATTTATCGTTATTATTATTATTATTATTGATTATTGTTTAATTAATTAAAAATGTGAAATGATAGAGGGGAGGAGCCGGTAAATCGGTGCCGAGGTTATTTAGTGAACTAGCTGGTTCAGGACCACGTCACACGAGGACGCGCGAGATTGATGCCTCTGTACGGAGACAGAGAGAGGCAGTTCGGATGAGGGAGATGACTGCTGAGCAACACGATTACGAAACTAGCGATTTCTACTCCGGGGATCAGTTATTGGACGATGATCAGTTATTGGACGATGATCAGATTGGCGACGAATCATCCTCAGATTGGCGCGTGGTGAAGGGCAGAGGCGGTAGGTTTGTTAGTACTGGGTCGTCCAGTACTAGCAAACGATCTAGAGCCGAGGACGACACTACGTGGCTTGTTACAGGGCCTGTGCCCGGTGGGCCGGCGGATGATAGCGTCATACCGAGCTTCCTGGGCCACGTAGCGTCTCGTATGTGGAATGGAGAGACGAGGGGTCTCTTGAAGTGTCAGAACCGATTCAGTGTCTGTCAGCGGCTGAGTCAGTGGCGAGCGGAGATGTCGGCCGAGATGAGGGCCCAGATCGAGGGGACTGGGTTATCACACCTGGCAGACATTATGTTCAGACATATTGACTTCCCCCTGATATATGCATTCGTTGAAAGGTGGCAGCCGGATACGAACTCGTTCCACATGCCGTTCGGAGAGATGACGATCATGTTGCACGATGTATGGCATATTCTTCGGATTCCTGTAGATGGACAGCTCGTTTCCAGTGAGGGACGGGATGGGCAGCTGCAGACGGCGGCCATGGAGGTTCTCGGGGTCACCCGAGATGAACTGATGTGTAGCCACTGGCAGGGCGGTGCGGTCCTCACGGAGTCGATTTTTGAGCTTTGCCGTGAGCAAGTGGAGGACAACCAGGCGACAGCTTGGATGTGGTTACTTATTGGATCCACCTTGTTTGTCGACAAGAGTGGTAACCGTATTAGACCCTCCTGCGTGATGGAGGTGATGGACGACGGTGTCGAAACGGTGCATGACTTCTCTTGGGGATCTGCTGCCCTCGCCTTCCTATATCGTCAGCTCGGTATAGCTAGTCGCGGGGATTCTCAGGGCATCTGCGGATGCCTAACTCTCCTCCAGGCATGGATATACGAGTACTTTCCCTGCTTCCGATCTCATCGGGAGTGGATGGTTGTCGGAGACGACGAGGCTCCCCGTGCGTCCGTATGGAGTGCCCAGGCTGAGGGCAAGGACGTGGTTCGACTGCACTCCTTACGTAGACGCTTGGATCAGCTGCGAGCGCCAGAGGTACGTCATTTAGTTATCGGTGTTCATGATTTATTTCGTCGTTTGCTATGTTTTTTTTACTTCACCATAACTTTCAACATTTCTACGTAGGTGGTGTGGCTGCCGTACGGTTCTGACCCGGCAGTATCTGTACCGAGGACTGTATTCATGGGGTGGCTACGGTATCGGGATATTATCGAACCGTACATGCCTGGTCGTTGTTTACGACAAATCGGGTACGTACAGAGTATCCCTTTCCCGATCATTAGGCCAGAGAAAGCGATCAGGTCATGGAGCAGTCGTTCGTACAAGGTTGTCTACCCCGAACGGATGTCATCTGATGCCTGGCGTATGTTCTCGGGATTTTACATTCTTGGTCTCCATGGGTTTCAGGCATCCACGTCAGATCCCACAGCATGTACGGATGACTACCTCGAGTGGTACTACCATCACTCCCACCCTCGGCTGATACGTGACGCTGCAGCACCTGTGATTCCTCCACGATCCAACAGCGATTATGTAAGTGATTAACTAAAATATATTTTTTTTTACGTATTACATATCTCTGAACTCACACTCATTGTTACTTTTTTGCAGTGGGTGAATCGTCTAGCCCTCGGATTTGAGTCTTACATTACTTTGCTTCCTCCGGAGCAAGCGGAAGGTCCTCGATCATTTATGGAGGAGTATATGAGAGATTGGCGGGATGCCAAATGATGTATCACTTATATGACCCTAGATGAATTTGTTATATATTTATATAAGAGTTTCATTGTTATTGTTATTTATTTGTTTTATTGTAATTTGTTGTTTCTTATTCACCTTTTTTGTTTTATTGTAATTTGTTGTTTTATTTACCTCCAATAATCACGAAAAAATATAACATGCAAAATATAACAATCACACAAAAATGTGACAATGATATAAGTAGAAAAATATAACAATCACGCAAAACATTTAATTACGTCGACCTCGCTAAACGATCCCAATGTGCTCTTCGCCTAACATACATTTGCTCCCAACCAGCGACACTATCAGAACGGGAAGTAAACCATGCTGCGCATATCGGAGGAACAGGGAAATCTGAGGCTAAATCCAGACGGATATAATGCATGTACGAATTACCTAAATGACCTATGACAATTTCCCTACTTGGACGTGTAGCAGTCGAAGGTGCTTGCAACGGTAGCACTGTGTAACAAGCATATAACCCCCTTCCGCTGCTGTATCCGAATAACATAATCGCTGCATTGAAGAGGTTGGCAATCGGGAACAAATCCTCAAGTACTATCATCCAGTGATCATCGTTACACGCACCTCCGTCCCACATAATACGGCGGTAACCAGCGTCGACCCCCCCAACGTATATGTTTTCGTACAATGCTCGGTTAGCTAAGAGTTCGTTTGCAATGCAAACTCTCGTCAATCGCCATTGCTCTTGGTCTCCGAAAACGTAGTCCGCAATGACACGGAAACCGCAATTACCATCCCCAAGCACATCGAGATATCCTTCAATGAAAGGTATGATGATTCCCGGAATTTTGTTAACATGATAGAATTCAGTGATATCTATTGCGTGTCCAGCTGCAAGACAATATAATAGAAAGTCATTAATAGTACTTATCAAAAAGTAATTAACAACATTATGTACATGTTAATAAATTATGGGTTTTCATACCAGTACTCCGCACGACGTTACTCGATGAGGATGAGCTACGACCACGCCCGCGGCTCGAACTGGATGACCTAGGGCGACCACGACCCCTCTGGGAGTACTCCCATGAACTAGGATCACGTCTGGTAGAGGAACTCCCTCTCGGTCGACCTCTGATTGTCGTGTTCGCTTTCGGCTCGACGTAACTCGCTTCCTCAGGATGAAGCTGCTCATTCATAAGGACAGATATGTTGCGCACAACTGCCCGGTCGCTTGAGTTAACCTCGTCGACCAGAGAGTGAAAGTATCGATGGTCCTCAGATGGATGCTCAGTCATGTCAAGCGTAGCTATCTCCACTGCATCACTAATAACGAGTGTTCGCCAAAATTTGTGGACACTATTCAAGCTAATTGGCGTGCCCGTATCCGTGGCCGTTTTCAACTCACACGCACACGGGATCTGATGAGTGGATCTCAATACACAACCGCAACGATCAAATACTTGGTGACTCAATTCTCTCATCCTCTTCAGCTCATTCGATAATATTTCTAAGCAGTAATGGGAAACATACCCGGTCAGATAGTTGAATGGGAAACCCGAGTACATCACACTTCTTCGTCTTCTGCACTCTTCAAGTGTGTACTTGATCTCAGTTATTTGTGACTCGATTGACTTGTTGACCTTGTTCCAAACATTGTCCAAAGCTCCAGTTGAGGAGTTCAACCACTGTTTTAGCGCGGCATGTGCACTCTCCACCCTGCAAGTCGTAGTGTTGCCAAGGTGTAGCACCTTATTCGTCCACGCAGCCACAAACATCTCTTTGTATCTCAGCCAGGTCTCCTCTACATAGGATATCACGTGAGGGTAATTCCTCCAACTATCCTTCATCATATGCACTGCTCTATCGTACGCAGCTTCTGTGGAAGCTTCCATGATAATTTTCCACCTCCCGTTCTTGAACCTCTGCGCGACAAGCTTATCTTTTCCACAAAGTCTGTACACTTTGTCTTCAACGACTTTGTTAATGTGCCATGTACAGAGCAAATGGGCACTCTCGGGAAATATCTCTCTAATAGGTGTCATCAACCCTAGCTCACGATCGGTCACAATTGCTGTTGGGTGTACATCATTTCCAATAAGCATCCTCAACTTATCTAAGACCCACGCTTACCTTAACTCACGCTTTTGCATTTTGGGTTAGTTCCTCTTCTTTTGCTAGTGTTATAATCCTAGAGGAATATTCCAATAATTGCGGCTTTTAGATTGTATGTTTGTTTTTTATTTTTTAGTTATGAAAATACAACCACGCAACTTTTGATCGAGAAAAGAAAAAACAAAAACAAAAAAAAAGAAAAAACAAAAACAAAAACAAAAACAAAAAAGAAAAAAAGGAAAGGAAACCAACTCAAGTTTCTATAGCCGACCTAGCTAAAAAAGGAATAAATATCGGGGATTATTATACTACGCGTTTACGCGAATATCCTTTAAGGTTGCTGTTGTGGTGGTTTCGTCGACGACTTTTCCTCTCTCTCTCTCTCTCTCATCTCTTCGGCGATTTCAATTTCGGTGGCCTCTCTTTTCGGCGATTTCAATTTCGGTGGCTCTCGTTCTCTCTCTCACCAACGAACGATACCCTTCTGGTAAGATCTTTCAGTCACCATCTAATCAACAACAAAGGAGATATTGTTTCATCGATTCAGGGTTCTAGGTTATTACTATTCCTGATATTTTGTGTCATTTGATATTGTTTGGCTGGATTTTTCACCGATTGTTGTCTCTTCAATCTGATCTAGAAACCCTAGTTTTGAATTGTCATTACCTGTTATACAAGGATCTGATTTCTAGGGTTTTGTGGGGAATTTGCTTGAGGGTTTTCTGAATTCTAGGGTTAGGGTTTCGTGGTCTTTTCGATTGTTGTTTCGTATAATTTGATTGAGAGTTGTGGTTGTGGTTTTCGTTGTTTGTTGGTGTCGATCTATTATGGCGGCAGGCAAAGTTAATGTTTTGAGGCGTGGGGATGTGAATTATCTCTGAGAAAAGATTCTGATTGTTATGGAGCTGAATTTAGGGTTAAGGAGGGTTCGGGCTTTGATTATGAGGTTAAGAAAAGGGGTGTTTTTGAGGGTGAGTGGCGAACTAGGGTTAATGAAGGCATGGATGATGATGATGATGATGATGATGAGGGTTGTTCTCTCTCCTCCAGAAAAGAGGAGAAAGTTTGGGTCGGTTGCGGTCAAGGGTTTTGGCCTTATTAAAGGCTTGTCCTTCGATCAAGATCGGTACATAGATGAGGATCATGAACCAGGGCAGCTTGATGAAGAGGACTTCACTAATGTGCCTAACCTCTCGACATCCTGGTGGGCAGATGATGGTAATTTGGATGATGTGGAAGAGGAGGAGGGAAGTAATGGAAGAAAATCAAGTCCTGAAAGTGGGGTTACCCAGAAGGAGAGCTCAGATGGGTCGGGGTTTTATAGTGAAGATGAATGTCTTAGAAGGGAGTTGGAGACTGATGTTGGTATGGAGGTTGATGTAAGTGATGACGAGGATTTCTTTGCTATTGAGAATGAGGAAGCAGATGATGTTTCAAAACCTGCTCTTCCTGAGCATGGGAAGAGGAATATGCTTCAGAGTAGTAGAAGTGTGTTTGAGTTTGAGCGGCTTGGTAAAATAAATGAGGGAAGTTATGGTATTGTATACAAAGCAAAGGACAAGAAAACTGGGGAGATGGTTGCTTTGAAGAAACTGAAGATGGGGAATGATAGAGAGGGATTTCCTTTGTATTATTTGAGGGAAATCAACACTCTCCTGGCTTTTGATCATCCATCCATTGTTAATGTTAGAGAAGTGGTGGTGGATGATACCTGTGATGGGTTTGATAATATTTATTTGGCAATGGACTACATGGAACATGATCTTAAGGCGCTAATGCAGGCAAGGAAGCAACCTTTCAGTCAGAGTGAAGCCAAGTGCTTGATGCTTCAGCTTTTGGAAGGTATCAAATATCTTCATGATAATTGGGTGCTTCACAGGGATTTGAAGACATCCAATCTTCTTGTTAATAACAAAGGGGAATTAAAAATATGTGATTTTGGAATGGCACGCCAGTATGGTACCCCCTTAAAGCCTTACACTGCTCTGGTGGTTACTCTTTGGTACAGGTATCTATTGATTCATCATTTACCTAAATTTTTTTAGTTTTTTTTGAACCAATGTTGAACTGGTCCTTACTGTAGCATTCTAATCTTAGGTGCTTGATGTTTTTGCTTGCAGGGCTCCTGAGCTTCTGCTTGGAGCGAAGAATACTCAACAGCCGTGGACATGTGGTCTGTGGGTTGCATAATGGCTGAACTATTGAGAAACAAACCATTGTTTGATGGGAAATCTGAGTTGGAGCAGATCAACAAGGTAGTTATATGGTTCTATTTCTGTTTGCCTTCCCCTCTTTATTTTCCCCCCTTTTCCTTTCTTTTACTTGCTTGCCTTGTTAGTGAAGTTAATGTTTTCAATGGCTATGCTTGCAGATCTTCCGAACACTTGGCACACCGAATGACAAGATTTGGCCCGTATTCCAAGTTGCCTGGGATGAAGGCTAATGTTGTTCACCAACCGTAAGTATCTGCTTGCTACGGACTTTTATTTAAGTACCCTTTTCTCTTGTAAAGTGTATATTCTGAAAGTTTTTAGGACTAATCATTTAATTTTTTTGTATTCTGATTTCAGGTATTATCAATTGCATAAGTTGTTCCCTCGTGCGTCTTTCACAGGCTCTCCAACCCTTTTTGATTTAGGGCTTGATTTGTTGAGCAAGCTGTTGACATATGATCCTGAGAAGGTAGTTTGCATTCACGCGAAAGTACTTTTACTGTATAAATGCTGTTTATTTTGTCAATATTGTACTTGTGCTAATCTGGTTTAATTTCTACTTATGTTAGTTTGATCTGCATTATTTTTTGCAGAGAATCAGTGGATGAGGCCCTTAATCATCGCTGGTTCCAGGAGGTTCCACTTCCCATGTCTAAAGATTTCATGCCTACCTTTTCAGCAGAGAAAGTAGGCTTGGCAAGATAAGGCGAGATGCAGCCAATTTTCTTGCCCTGTTATCATGATGCTCTTATTGTCTTCCTGTGAACTTGTAAATGATAGACATCTGCAATGGAAGCTGGCTTGGGCTTTGGTGGAGTAGCTGTCAGGATTGTTGCAGTGGTCGTCAACCATGCAGTTGAAAGGACGTGGTTAATTTTCGTATCACATCCTCTTTCCTATCAGGTGGTTTTACAGTGGTGATGCGTGAAGTTGGCATTGGGGACCATGTCAGCACACGGTGGTTTTGTGCAACCATTGTTGGCAATTTGGATATTTTTGCCTGATGGTTTACCTCTATTAGAATTCAATTTAGTATTAATCTGTACTCTTAGAGTTATAGGCTAACTTTTTTAGAGGTTGGATGATACATGCACAGTGTTGACGTGGAGTGGCGAAATTCATCTAACAAGTTGCCCCCATGACCCTGGTGATTATTCTGGAGCAGTTCAAGGACGGAACTGATCATAAATTTTCTGGGTAAAACAGCCTGCATGAGTATGTCAGGTGTGAAGTATCGATTTATGGACCGTAATTCTTTGATCTCCTTTTCCTTGGATCACATTTACTCTTTCATCTTCTTTGGCTTCTCAGAAGCATGTGGTGGTCTGATGAAGCTTGTGTGAATAATTTCATAGTGTAAATTCTTGTTGACTCATGGAATTAACATTGAAGATCTATTGCTAGTTCTTTATTTCACTTAAAAATGGTTTCTCATTTTTAATATGTTATCTATGTCCTTACTTTTGCAAGAGATTTTGCTGCAATAAGGTGTACTCGAATGATTTCTTCATGTCCCATGGCCTAGAGGAGGGGATATCTGTCAGGTATTTACCTATTAACATTTAGCAAGCTGTAATTTCATGTTCAATTTCTGATGTTACAGACAGTTTTCCCTGCAGTCATTTAGTTTTATGGAACATTTTTTTTTCTTCTTTGTTATGCTATTTTCCCTTGCCAATTGCTGTTATGTCACCGGGTATGTGCATGGTGCAGCAGTGCTGTGAGAACCTGAATTTGTGGCAAATCTTTAAGTGATGTTTGCTTGAAGTAGTAGTAGGCTAGTTTGGCAACATAAGGAAAGAGAGGCTATAGATGTTCGAAAGATCATGTTTCCTTATTGGCTGGAATAATTTGTATTCAGTTCTTTTTTTTCATGTTATTCTACTGAACTCCATTGTTAATACATATAGTGCTTGATGAAGATGAATAACTAGCTGGGCTTTTCATTGCAAAATCTTGATATATTTTGGGGACAACTTTTTAATATTAAGGTGACAATGACTGCTTGCACCAAGTCTCAACCATTTGTTGTAGTCCTTGTTGCTTTCTTTTTTTGCGCCCCCGCCCTTCCCCCAATCATTTGAATTAGATATTCATATTTTTTGTTTTTCGCTCCTAGCTTTTTCGCTCCTAGCTAAGAGTTGAATCAGGACCGTGCCTTTTAAGGTTTCAGCAACTTGTGTCAAATTACCCGGGTAATGTGATTTTTCTCTTCATCAGTTGTATGATGGCCCTGTATTATCTCTCTAAGCTGGTCTTTTGTGTGTCTTCAACCATGCCTATACGGCTATGCCGGATATTGACTCTGCATGAGGATGGGTGAATAATCAAGTTGAGAAGGCCCTGAGCTTGTTTTTGGCTTCAGTCAGTAATTAACAGTGAGTTTATCATCAGTGCTGGCTTTTTTCTTTGAACTGGTTCATATATACAAAATATATGTGATGAGGGCTGGTATGTATGTATATACTTTATTTCAATTGTATAATAGTCTTACAATTTTCTTCTAAGCTGGCCTTTGTATTTATTGAAAACATGTTCCTGGAAACTTGGGAGATGAATAAGAACGCCGGTGGTTGGAGTCTTACTGCCAGTGCCAGCAATGAAATGAAGAGGGAGTGCTTTGCCTGGCTTTGCGATTGACCGAATCGTCTTAAGGTTTAATGTGAGGAAGATCTGACTAGAAGTTTTGGTCACAATACCGACAGACTGGATTCTTTGTAAGCGGATTGTTACAACATGTCTTTCTTTGTTTTTTCTGGGTGCAATGTGCTTCTTGATGGTTTATGGTAGTCGAATGAATTGTAGGTCTCCTAGGTCTGGTAAAACTTGAGAGATGATTTGAATTTTCCCATTTACGCAGGATATTGCACAAATCTAGTTTATCATGGGATAGTTTTCGCTGTTGTAGTGCAACTAGGTGTAGTTGTAAGTTGTAACTGTCATTTCTGTTCCGAGTGTTCTATAGCTCCCAGTTCCTTAGCAGTATTCAATTTTTGTTTTGCACCTGGAGAAGTTATCTTATCTCTGCTTTTATGCTGTTGTGTGTCCACTATTCCTAGTTAATTTCTCATGTGAGGAGGCTGTGGACGAATTTCACATCAGTTTCATGCTGCTGATTAATTTGCTGAATGACGATACATTATGGAGATCATTTTACTGAACTACAGTATTTGTTAGTATCCAATACTTTCGGGCTTTCTGGCAGTGTTGAACTATACTGTTCGTACAACATTGTCAAGTTGCTTTGCACATCCAGAATACCCAAACAGCCTTATGAATTTCCTTTTTTAGGCTGAAGCATTTGAAATACTATTTTTTGGTGTCATAATCGTATCCGTATTTCAAGAGGTGGTCTCTATTATTAGCAAAACAATTCGAGAAATCAAGAGGTGTCTCTATTACGACCCTGAAGTCCACATGAATAACAACAGAATACCCAAACGTCATTAAATAACTTGTGGCATGTCTAAAAACTTCTCATCGATGGAATATTTGGTTGTAGAATTTTCGACAGTCACACAATCCTATAACTTAGGTTGTAAACTTGTACTCCCTCCGTTCCAGGTTCTTTCTTACACTAGTAAATGGACCAAATACCAAGGAAACTAAACTTTACCACAAACATTCTCAACATACCCCTTGGCCCCTCTCTCTCTCTCTCTCTTTCCCTTTACTTTACTGATTCATTCACCCTCTCTCCCTTTCTCTCTCCTTAATCCCAACTGTTTCTCTCATATGAAGCGGTGAACAGCGGTGATAACGATGGCGGGGTTGGGTGGGTTTCATTAATTTTGGGGGGCATTAAGTTTCGGGGTCGTGGGGTTTCGGGTTCGTGGGGTGGGCGGGTTGAGGGGTGGTTTCGTGGGTTTACGAATGGTGGGGTTTCGTAGTTTTCGAGGGGTTGGGGGTGGTGGATCTGGATGGGCTTTCGTGGCTTGGGGGTGGGTGGGGGTTTCCTAGGTGGGGGATGGTGGGGGTTGCGACTGGTGGTGGGTTTTGTGGTGTGGCTGGGGGCTTGAGGGTGGGAAAAGGGTGGAGGATCTGAGGAGATTGAGAGTGTGTTTGTGAAGGTGGTGAGGTCGAAGACTCGAAGAGGGAGAGAGAGTTTACTGGTGGGTGGTGGTGAACTGGTGGATGGTGGTGGTGGTGGCCATGGCGGGTGATGGTGGTGGGTGGGGGTTGGGTGGTAATGAGGAGAGAGAGGGGATCAATAATGGGTTTTGTCACAGAAAAAATGCAAGGGTAATATGGACTTTGGTCACTCAAAAATTGCTAAAATAGGTAACACGTAAGGAAGACTGGAAGACATCTTAAAAAGGAAAATGTAAGGAAGAACACCCGGGACGGAGGGAGTATACAATATTCTTACATGTCTACAAACTATTGGTTGTAATCGAGGCTTTTGCTTGCTAGCTAGACTATGATTTTAACCATTATACCCCTATTTTCAATTTTAAAATTATTTAAATCATAAGAATAACCTAACATACAAAGCAAAGATTTTACTTATAATTTTAAGATAATATGGGTTAATATTATATATTTTATTCAACAATAAAATCATATTGGAAATCTTATAGTTGTGGCAAATTGGTAAATAAATATAACTAACACAGAATTGAATTGAAAATAGTTGAGGTGCTGATTTTTAAACGACGATGAGGGTGATTTTAAAGTAGTTTACTTAGAGTGGTTTTTTTTAAACTTAAAAAGGATATTGTTGGTAATTTTTAAAATTGGACGTTTGTTTAAATAAAAGGGTGTTAGGCTGTTAGCGTCTCACATTGGCCCTCGTTTTTTCGATATCATCTTATTTTGAGTGTCCTTTTTAAAAAAAATAGCAAATTGTTGACCCATTAGCCAATAGCCACCCCTTACTCATCCACCGTGGCCGTGGGCAGTGCATAAAGTCTTACCTAATCTCATGATTAGGAAGGACCTTAATCTCATCATGAGATGACATTAGGTGTGCAAGTGGGGGAGAGGGGAGGAGAGAGAGTGGTGAGGAATGAGAGAGAAAGGAAGAGAAATGAGAGAAGAAGTAGGGATGTTCCAACACTTGAGATCATGATTGAACTATTGTGGGCAGTGGGCACACAATTGAAATAAGTTGCAATAATAATTTCCCATAAGAAAAAGTCAAAACAGTAAAAAAGAAGAAAGTAAAAAAGAAGAAGAAGAAAACGCGTGTTGATCAAGTTCCAGCCAAGTACACCGACTTTTTTAGTTTACACCGCCTCACCCGTCGCCTATAAACATTCACATACCCGTTATTTCCAGATACAGCTCTCTCTTCTCTCTCCTCTATCCTCTCTCTCTCCTGCGTGTTTATGTGCTTCGATATTGTTAAGAAAAACAAACTTGAATTAAATAAGCTAAGAATAGTAAATAAGTGTTTAGCAATTCACAATTAACCGCAGATTAATTATAACATCTTAGGAGGTTATAAATGAGTTTCATTAGATACCTTTGGTAAATTTAGTATATGAGAGTCTATAAAAGAGATGTTGTAAATCAGATATTTAAGGAAGAAAGTGTGAAACAATTTAGCAGATTGTTATACTTCCTATATTCTTGTTATTCTCCTCCTATTTTGTTTATATATTGAGTGAATACAAGAATTAGCAAATTCTTGTTTTCTTACATTTGGTGTCAAAGCAAGGTTTCTTGCTAATATTATAATCGGAAAATGGCAACAACAAGCAACTCATTTCAACTGCCCCCTTCCAAAATTAGTTGGAAGCAATTATGATGATTGGGCTATTCAAATGAAAGTATTCTTCCGCTCTCATGATATGTGGAAGGTGGTAGAAAAAGGATTTGAAGATGTGACCGACCCAACAGCATTTGGGTCGATGTCTAAGGAGGAGAAGGAGACATTACAAGAAACCCGCAAGAAAGACCAGAAGGTCTTGTTTTCTATCTTTTCTGCAGTTGAGCAGAAATCGGTATTTTCAAAAATATCGTTGGCTGAAACGTCTCATGCGGCGTGGGATATTTTGCAAAAATCCTACAAAGGAGACGAAAGAGTGAGACAAGTTCGGTTGCAGACGTTACGCGGAGATTTTGAAAATCTAAGCATGAATGATTCAGAATCAATAAATGATTACTTTGATCGGGTCCAGTTAATTACAAATCAGATGCGGGCTAATGGTGAAACCATAACCTATCAACGGGTTGTTAAGAAGATAACGAGAACACTCGTATCAGAATTTGATGCTATTGTGGCTGCAATAGAACAAGCAAATGACTTGTCGACTATCTCCATTGAAAGATTGTTGGGTTCGTTGGCCTCTCATGAGCAACGAATTAACCAACGAAACAACAATTCTAGGGGTGGGCGTGCTTTGCAAAGCAATGCGAATGTATCCAGCGGTCGTGGCGGATACCAAAGAAGTCGCAGCCGAGGTCGTGGTCGTAGTCGAGGAAGAGGTAACTTTTATACCTCAAATAAAGATATCAATGGTGAAGGCAGTTCTTCGGGTGAAAGAGCAAATGGTGGGCGTGACAAATCCAAAATCCAAAGTATATCGCCTCAAGAAAGCCTTATATGGCTTAAAACAAGCACCTCGTGCATGGTATTCTCGCATAGATACATACTTATTGCAAGATGGTTTTCAGAAATGTCCACATGAGCATACATTGTATGTCAAGTCAAAGGAAAATGGTGATCTTATTGTGTTTATATGTTGATGATCTTATCTTCACTGGGAATAGTGAAGAGATGTTTGCTGAATTTAAAGAGGCAATGATGAGCGAGTTCGAGATGACAGACATGGGTTTGATGTCATATTTCCTCGGTATTGAAGTGCAGCAAACTAATGAAGGTATATTTGTTTCGCAAAATAAATATGCCACTGATATTTTGAAAAAGTTCAAGATGGATGCAGTAGCACCTATTAGAACCCCCGTAGCAGAAAGAGTCGAGATGAAGAAAGAAGGTTGCGGAGAATTTGTAAATCCAACTTATTTCAAGAGTATTGTTGGTAGTCTTCGATATTTGACTTCCACAAGACCTGATATTGTCTATGGAGTCGGATTGATTAGTCGGTACATGGAGAAGCACATCAATCACACTTGCAAGTAGCAAAGAGGATTCTCCGTTACATAAGTGGTACTCGAGATCATGGTATCTTCTACACCAACTCAGATAATTTCAAGTTGGTTGGGTATAGCGATAGTGATTGGGCTGGTGACCTTGATACACGCAAAAGCACTTATGGATATGTCTTTTATCTGGGTAGAAGTGTCATATCATGGTCGTCAAAGAAGCAAGCAGTAGTAGCCTTATCGACAGCGGAAGCTGAGTATATAGCAGCAACATCAGCAGCATGTCAAGCAGTTTGGCTACGAAAAATGTTAGCAGAACTAGAACATCGTACAGGTTGCCGATGTATTGACAAAGCCTCTTAAGGTTGATCTATTTGAGAAATTCAAGACTATACTCGGAGTAGTTGCTCCGAAAGGAAAATTCAAGTTTGAGGGGGCGTGGTAAAAAAAAAAACTTGAATTAAATAAGCTAAGAATAGTAAATAAGTGTTTAACAATTCACAATAAACTACAGATTAATTATAACATCTTAGGAGATTATAAATGAGTTTCATTAGATACCTTTGGTAAATTTAGTATATGAGAGTTTATAAAAGAGACTTTGTATGTAAATCAGATATTCTCCTCCTATTTTGTTTATACATCGAGTGAATACAAGAATTAGCAAATTCTTGTTTTCTTACCGATATTCATCGCAGTTGAAGATTGAATTTGCTGGTAATTCATTCGACGGTATTTTGCGTGTCTCGGTTCTTGCAATTGCGGAAACTTCATTTACTTGATTGAATTAAAAAGACTTCTGATTCTGATTGCCATAGAAGTTGTCAAGTCGGTGGATTATAATCTTGAATTTCGGCGTTGAGTTAAACGGTATTCTCTTTATCGTTGCTTTAATTTGAGAATTAGGGTTTTGCTTGCGTAGTTTGGTTAATTATTTTTGTTTTCGGTGTTAGTTTTACGAGTTCGGCATATTTCCAATTCTAGGTCTTGTTACAAACCCTAATGGTGTATAATCAGCGTTTAATTTTGATTGGTCTTTCAAGATTTGTTTGGCTTCTTCGCGTGAATTAGTAAGCGTGTGGACACCATCAATTGAATTTGGAAAATTTATGATGTGGTGGATCGGTTGATTTTAGTGATGAATTAATGATTTGAAAATTAGGGTTTGTTTTTTTACTACAAATTTTTGTTTCCTGCAACAAAAAAACTTTTCTGGTCGGCAAGTTGTTTACAGGTTTTACTTTCTACAATTCTATGATCAGAATTCAATGTTGATGGTGGTTCAAGTTGTTTGTTTGTTTCTGGGTATATGTTGCTTTCTTTGAGTGTGTGGTTAATGAATTAACCTTCTTTGCCTTTCTGTTCGAGGTTCTTGTATGCACCTGTGAGTAAGGATTCTGGTCTAGTAATGTTCTTATTTGATAACCTATAAGTTTTGACTGGTTGTTTTGTTAGTGCAACTATGATGCTTGCATGTTGAGATATGCTGTCGTTTCTTTCAGTTACAGGGGTTTCCTGGTCTTTTTTTCTTCCTTTATTTGTAAAATTAAAATGAAAATATCAAGGTTTTCGGTACATACCAAGAGGGTTCCTTACTCATTGATATCTCCAGATCTCAATGAAGTTGATCAGATTGATTTGAGCTTTTATTTCTGATTGATTTGTCCTGCATGTTTATGGCAGCCTGTGAGAGAATACTTGATATCTTAAGAGGTGAAATATGTGTATGTATTAGTTGTAATTTGATCTATACAACTATTAATTTTTTCTGACAAACATCAAGATGCTTATATCCAACTTTGGTGGGTTCTTATTCATTATTGATGATATTCATTGACTCTTCGCTCGCATGTTCTGTATAATGATATAACATATTTGTGATAGTTGCTGAGTTATTGAGATGACTGTAATTTGATGGATACAAAGATGGTTAGAGGGTGTTTTATTAATTGTCGGATTCTCGGTTGCTTCTCCTATATTCTCGACTCGCAACTATCACAAATATGTTTTATTATTTTTGTAGAGACTCTTGCTGAGCTTAACAGTTATGTTATAATTCGATACGATGCAAAGAGGGTGTCCCATTTTTTGACGGATTCTCGGTTATGTTATTCGATACGATGCAAGGAGGGTGTCCCATTTTTTGACGGATTCTCGGTTTTTCGATACGATGCAAAGAGGGTGTTGTCCCATTTTTTGACGGATTCTCGGTTTTTCGATACGATGCAAAGGGGTGTCCCATATTTTGACGGATTCTCGGTTATGTTATTCGATACATTCAAAGGGGGTGTCCCATTTTTTGACACATTCTCGGTTATGACTATTAGATGAAAACAGTTATGTTATTTCTGACTGTTTTGTCCTATGATGCTTAGTTATGGCCGCCTGTGAGAGAACCCTTGATTTGTTAAGAGGTGAAATATGTGTATGGATTAGTAGTAATTTGGTCTATAAAACTCTAATTCATTTTCTGACAAGCGTCATTTAAGATGCTTTTGGGATATATCCAACTTTGTTGGGTTCATTGACTATTTGCTCGCAAGTTCTGCATTATGATACAACATATTTGTGATAGTTGCTGAGTTATTGAGATGACTGTAATTTGATGGATACAAAGATGGTCAGAGGGTGTTCTATTGTCGGATTCTCGGTTGCTTCTCCTATAGTCTCGACTCGGAACTATCACAAATATGTCTTACTATTTGTAAAGAGACTCTTGCTGAGCTTAACCGTTATGTTGTTATTCGATATGATGCAAAGAGGGTGTCCCATTTTTTGACGGATTCTCGGTAATTTTATTCAATACGATGCAAAGAGGGTGTCCCATTTTTTGACGGATTCTCGGTAATTATATTCGATACGATGCAAAGAGGGTGTCCCATTTTTTGACGGATTCTCGGTAATGTTACTCGATACGATGCAAAGAGGGTGTCCCATTTTTTGACGGATTCTCGGTAATGTTACTCGATATGATGCAAAGAGGGTGTCCCATTTTTTGACGGATTCTCGGTAATGTTATTCGATACGATGCAAAGAGGGTGTCCCATTTTTTGACGGATTCTCGGTTATGAATATTAGATGAAAACAGTTATGCTATTTCTAACTGATTTGTCCTATGTTGCTTCGTTATGGCCGCCTGTGAGAGAACCCTTGATTTGTTAAGAGGTGAAATGTGTGTATGGATTAGTAGTAATTTGGTCTATAAATCTCTAATTCCTTTTCTGACAAGCGTCATTTAAGATGCTTTTTGGATATATCCAACTTTGGTGGGTTCATTGACTATTTGCTCCCAAGTTCTGCATAATGATAAAAACATTTCTGTGATAGTTGCTGAGTCGTGTTATTCTGATGCTATTCAATGGAGTCCACATGCTGGTTTGTTATTGAGATGACGGTTTGTAATTCGATAGTTGCAAAGAGGGTCAGAGGGTGTTCTATTATTGGTCGGATTCTCGGTGGCTTCTCCTATAGTGTCGACTCGAAACTATCTCAAATTTGTTTTATTATTTTTGCAGAGACTCTTGCTGAGCTTAACAGTTATGTCATAATTCGATACGATGCAAAGAGGGTGTCCCATTTTTTGAAGGATTCTAGGTTATGAATATTTGATGAGTATAGTTATGTTATTTCTGACTGATTTGTCCTATGGTGCTTAGTTATGGCCGCCTGTGAGGGGACCCTTGATTTGTTAAGAGGTGAAATCTGTGTATGGATTATTAGTAATTTGCTCTTATTAAACTCTAATTCCTTTTCTGAATAATGATAAACATTTTTGTGATAGTTGCTGAGTCGTGTTATCCTGATGCTATTCAGTGGGTTCCACATGCTGGTTTGTTATTGAGAATTTGAGATGACGGTTTGTAATTCGATTGATGCAAAGAGGGTCAGAGGGTGTTCTATTTTATTTGTCGGATTCTCGGTTGCTTCTCCTATAGTGTCGACTCGAAACTATCTCGAGCTTAACAGTTATGTCATAATTCGATACGATGCAAAGAGGGTGTCCCATTTTTTGACGGATTCTAGGTTATGAATATTTGATGAAAACAGTTATATTATTTCTGACTGATTTGTCCTATGGTGCTTAGTTATGGCCGCCTGTGACTGTGAGAGGACCCTTGATTTGTTAAGAGGTGAAATATGTGTATGGATTAGTAGTAATTTGGTCTGTTAAACTCTAATTCCTTTTCTGACAAGCGTCATTTAAGATGCTTTTTGGATATATCCAACTTTGGTGGGTTCATGTTCATTGACTATTTGCTCCCAAGTTCTGCATAATGATAAGCAATTTTGTGATAGTTGCTGAGTCGTGTTATTCTGATGCTATTCAATGAGGTCCACATGCTGGTTTGTTATTGAGAATTTGAGATGAGGGTTTGTAATTCGATAGATGCAAAGAGGGTCAGAGGGTGTTCTATTACTTGTCGGATTCTCGGTTGCTTCTCCTATAGTCTCTACTCGGAACTATCACAAATATGTTTTATTATTTTGCAGAGACTCTTGTTGAGCTGAACAGTTATGTCATACTTCGATGGATGCCAAAGAGAGAGTTCCATATTTTGTTGGATTCTCGGTTATGTTATATGAGATGGAAACAATTATGTTATTTGTGACTAATTTGTCCCATGATGCATGTTCATGGAAGCCTGTGAGAGAACCCTTTGATTTGTTCAGGCTTCAGAGGTGAATTATGTGTATGTACTAATAGTACTTTTGTCTCAAAATGCTTTTCTGATATATATCCAACTTTGGTGGGTTCGTATACAGTACTGATGATGTTTCATTGACTCATCACTCTGTGCGAGTTCTGTACAATGATTAAATATGTTTGTGATTGTTGCTTTGTTCTTGTAATGGTATTCAATGAGGTCCACCTGCTGGTATGTTAGTGTCTTATTGAGTACTCGTGGTTGGTGAACAAGTTTTTGATTTTGCAAATGACGAGTTATTTGATAACCTATTAAGTTTTGACTAGTTGTTTTCATAGTGCAACTATGAGGCTTGCATGTTGAGATATGCTGTCGTTTTCTTTCAGTCACAGGGGTTTCCTGGTCTTTTTTTCTTCCTATATTAAAATGAAAGTTTTAAGGTTTTCAATACATACCAAGAGGGTTCGTACTCGTTGATATCTTCAGATCTCTAAGATTGATTTGAGCTTTAATTCTGATTGATTTGTCCTGCATGTTTATGGAAGCCTGTGAGAGAATTCTTGATATCTTAAGAGGTGAAATATGTGTATGTATTAGTAGTAATTTTATCTATACAACTATTAACCTTCTCTGACAAACATCAAGATGCTTATATTATATATCCGACTTTGGTGAGTTCTTATTCAGTATTGATGACATTCATTGACTCTTCGCTCGCATGTTCTGTATAATGATATAACATATTTGTGATAGTTGCCGAGCTATTGAGATGACTGTAATTCGATGGATACAAAGATAAAAGATGGTCAGAGAGTTTTTTATTATTTGGCGGATTCTCGATTGCTTCTCCTATAGTCTCGACTCGCAACTATCAAAAATATGTTTTACTATTTTTGCAGAGACTCTTGCTGAGCTTAACAGTTATGTACGATGCAAAGAGGGTGTCCCATCTTTTGACGGATTCTCGGTTATGTTATATTTGATGCAAACAGCTATGTTATTTCTGACTGATTTGTCCTATGGTGCTTAGTTATAGCCGCCTGTGAGAGAACCCTTGATTTGTTAAGAGGTGAAATATGTGTATGGATTAGTAGTAATTTGGTCTATAAAACTCTAATTCTTTTTCTGACAAACGTCATTTAAGATGGATATATCCGACTTTGGTGGGTTCATTGACTAATTGCTTGCAGGTTCTGCATAATGATATAACATATTTGTGATAGTTGCTGTCAAGCCGTGTTTATTTTAGTGTTGTTCGATGGGGTCCACATGCTGGTTTGTTATTGAGAATTTGAGATGACGGTTTGTAATTCGGTAGATGCAAAGAGGGTCAGAGGGTGTTCTATTATTTGTTGGATTCTCGATTGCTTCTCCTATATAGTCTCGACTGGCAACTATCAAAAATATGTTTTACTATTTTTGCAGAGACTCTTGCCGAGCTTAACAGTTATGTTATAATTTGATACGGTGCAAAGAGGGTGTCCCATTTTTTGACGGATTCTCGGTTATGTTATATTTGATGCAAACAACTATGTTATTTCTGACTGATTTGTCCAGTGGTGCTTAGTTATGGCCGCCTGTGAGAGAACCCTTGATTTGTTAAGAGGGGAAATGTGTATGGATTAGTAGTAATTTGGTCTATAAAACTTTTTTGGATATATCCGACTTTGGCGGGTTCATTGACTATTTGCTTTCAAGTTCTGCATAATGATATAACATATTTGTGATAGTTGCTGTCAAGCCGTGTTTATTTTAGTGTTGTTCGATGGGGTCCACATGCTGGTTTGTTATTGAGAATTTGAGATGACAGTTTGTAATTCGAAAGATGCAAAGACGGTCAGAGGGTGTTCTGTTATTTGTCGGATTCTCGGTTGCTTCTCCTGTAGTCTCGACTCGAAACTATCACAAATATGTTTTATTATTTTGCAGAGACGCTTGTCGAGCTGAACAGTTATGTTATGCTTCGATGGATGCCAAAGCGAGAGTCGTCTAATTTGTTGGATTTTCGATTATGTCATTTGAGATGTAAACAGTTATGTTATTTGTGACTAATTTGTCCTATGATGCATGTTTATGGAAGCATGTGAGAGAACCCTTTGATTTGCAACTGAGGTGAAAATATGTGTATGCACTAATAGTAATTTGTCTCAAAATGCTTGTCTGATATGTATCCAGCTTTGGTGGGTTCGTATTTAGTACTGATGATGTTTCATTGACTCATCACTCCGTGCAAGTATTGTACAATGATTAAAGATATTTGTGATAGTTGCTGAGCTGTGTTCTTCTAATGGTATTCAATGAAGGTCCACCTGCTGGTATGTTATTGTCTTATTGAGTACTCGTGGTTGGTGAACGAGTTTTTGATTTTGCGTTTGACAGCAGGTTTCTAGACCCCGGGCCTTCACAATCTTTGTGTGTTGGGGCTTCTGATATTTTCTGTTAGATTTATGATTATTTAGATTTTTCTCTCTGCAGTTGCTTGGCCAATAATAACTCAAGTTTTTGTATTTACATGTATGTGCTAGTTGTTTCCAATGAAATTTGCATCTTGATCGAAGGTATAGCCAGGAGCAGAAGGAGATCTTATTAATTGTTTTTGGGTTTCTGTCTGAAGTTCTTCCTTATGCTTTGAGTTTAAGGTTCTGATGAGTTCTACTACTAATAGTGTCTATAATGTTTCCACCCTGCCAATGACGTGTTTTTTGGTGAAGTCCTGCTGTAGGTCTTACACTCTTACGTATGTAATATTCTATGTAAGGTTTCTTGTTAATTTCTGCAAGCCTTGGAACATTGATTTAGTTACATGTTTTTTGGTGAAACGATACTGTTGTAAGTCTTACGTATTTAAGGTTTATACAAGGTTTCTTGTTCATTTCCGCAAGCTTTGGAACATTGATTTAAGGTTGCTCTGCAATATTAATTGTTCTTTGGGCGCTGGTTTCAGGTTTTGATGGTTTTTAGTGGCTTTTTGTTTGATGTATTTATTCAGGTGTGTTTAATGTGGGGACATTATGCTTGATGGTTTGATGAACAACTACAATGCAGAGTACTTTAGCATATTCTGGATCCATGTCATTGCTATTGGTTTACATGCAGTTTGAAAGTGTGAATTCTTGGGGGTTCTTTTCGGCCTGTGGTGGCAGTTTTGCTGCTTTTCTGGATAAATTTTCATTTAGGGCATGTCTTGTGCATGCTGTATATATGTGCCCATGATTCTTGTCATATATTCCTATCTGTTATTTATTATTAAATGTACACTTGACCAGGAGTTTGGAAGTGTTCTGGTTTCATAGGATTGGCATGGTTGCGTCCAAGAGGACATGGTTTCTGGGCTGTTGGCTGAACGAAGTAAGATTTTTTGAGTCTTTCAACAGCTGGTGTGCTGGGTTAGACTGCATACTGTTTTTAGTTCCAGGTGTGCTTTTGCGGTTTTGCCACCTTTGTATGATTAGCGTTCAATGCTGAAATTGAGATTTAACTTCTGCTAGTATACAAGTCATGTGTATAGTCTTGGTTACATCGTGCTGGCGTTTGAATTGTCTTTGATTTCAGAAAATTAATACTGGTGAGGATATTAAGGTCCCCAAATACGAAAATGCTGATGTCAATATCAAAATGAACATTGGATCTAGTTTGTCCCTTGTTAGTTGCAAAGTTTTCTGACGGTGTGACTCTGGGTCTTATTAGCTCCTCAATTTCCCATTGTCATAGATGTAGATTTACAATTTTTAGGAGAAAGTTCTAATTGTTTTGGTTATATTCGTGGACTGGGTTGTTTGCCCACTTGTAAGCTATGATGGTACCAATGTTCTCTGCTATTAGGGTCTTCCTTCCCTTTTCTTTTTCCCCAAAAAAACTAAGATTGATTTACATTTGGCATCTGTTTCGGCCAGTGGTTCAGGATCATGGTGGGGGTCTAATGTCAGATATATGGAATCCTGGTGATCAAGAATAAGTAAGTTGTGACAAAGTTGCTTATTGGTATAATGCTCTGTAATTTTGCTGAGGCCTGCCGTCCCCTAAAGCCTGAGAACAAAGATTTAAGTGCGTTTTCTGATGATATCCGGATGTTGACTTCTGCTTCAGGTTCACAGCAAGCTTAGCAGACCCTATCATGTTTATAAGTTATAGGTAATAGTGTGCGACACTGTCCACACAGATGGTGGAGATTTTTGCTGCTGGTTTTAGGGAATTTTCTCTCTGTCAAAACCTTTTAGTTTGGTGTTTGCCTTTGAGCTATTTGTGTTTGGAACCTTTTAGTTTAGTGTTTGCAGTACGCACTTTATGCCACACAGATGGTATTGCACAGCGGGCTGAGCTGCCTCTGTGTATGCATATTATGAATATGGTGGCACTAGAGTGGTGGCGATGCTTCCTGCTGGCTGCAGAGGGTCCTCTTTCTCTCGGGATCTTTCAGTTTGATGTTTGCTTTTGAGATGATAAGGTTCAGAGCTTTTAGTTTGCACTGTATTCGAAGTATTATTTATTATCATCACTTGTCTTATTTCTGTTAGGGTTTGTAATTTGTGGCGTTACTAGTCTCACATGTCCATCTCGTGCTCATCGTGTTTCTGGAGCTAGAGTAAGGGAGTATCTGAACCTTTTGGCTGGGTTCATTCTTTTGGTTTTCTATGTGAGTTTTTGGATCACCCTTTGCAACTTTTGCAGGTGTTTCTATGATGGTAGTTGTTTTTTGCCTCTATGGATAGAGGTTTCACAGACGATGTGTGTGCTTCGTTGTCGCTGTTGGATATGAGTGTGTAATGAAACCGTCTCCTGGCAATGAGAGGGAGTATTCTGGGTTAGCCTGCAGCTCATGTTTATCTTGTGGTTAGGCATATTATCAGAGTTGGTGGACATGTGTGTATTGAGAATAGTCTCCTGGCCATGAGAGGGAGTCTCTTGTGCTGTTTCTGCTTTTCTTAAACTCAGATGTGAATCTCTTAGGTTTGCTTGTCGTGTAAAGGAAAGTATGAGCTGGTCGCCATGCTTCAGCGCATTTTATCTTGTGGTTAGCCATTATATTACATTGGTAATTACATGAACATCGCACTGATAAAAATAAATAAAGTACATGGACGTCGTAGCCCTTCTCTGAGTTTATCTTGCTCAATAAAACGACTGTCTTTATTTTAGCCGGGAATTGTTGCTTCTTTCCTTGGTTGGGTTGTTTCAGTCAGAAATCAGAAGCAGTGATTCCGAGCTGCCTATCACTTTGTTTCCATGATTCTTGTGTTCCTTGCTCAACCATGGGTGCTTGGTCTGTAGAAACCTTTGGGTGTGCTGTTAACATCAGTGTGATAGCTATTGTGAAAATATATTGCTGCTTCGTTTTAGAATGTGCCTTGTGCATTTTGAAAGCAACTATCTCACCTCTCCCTTCTGTTCCTTCCAAATTAATTCCAAATTACCTATTACTTCTTCATTGCCTTGAATTTTTTGGTGGTGACTTCATATTCCTCCTCTTTGGATGCAGTGATTGATGATTGGTTGCTGGTCTTCGATTTCAATGTTTTCGCAATTCATGTGAGAGTTAATGGTATCTCACCTTACAGTTATCTGCTGGCTGCTGTGCGATATTAGGTGGTCATCGGATTCATCCTGTTTTAACAGGTCACATAGTTTTAATTTAGATTCATATGGAGGCAGAATTTTGTCATTCTTTGGTTTACATTGTTTGATTGAGATTGTTTATTTGTACACTTTGAGAATCATTTTACTGTACTTCAATAATGGGATTGTTATTCTGATTCGATGGTTGCTCTCTGCTGTCCTGTTTTCATCTTTTGATGGTCTAGTTACTGCGGAAATTTGGTAGCAGGGGTGGTGTTCCTTTTTTCTCTCTTTTTTGGTGATGATAGATGTTCTTTTCAGTGATATGTAGAAGGGCTCCGACATGTTGGTTCTGTGATTGATAGTGATATGTTGATATTTGTTCCTCTTTGTCACTGTCTCCTTGTGGATCTAGGTTACTTAGAAATATTGGTTGCAGCGCTGTTAGCTGTTTATCGTTTCGAGGGAGTATTGACAAAGTGACAATAGCTATGTTTGTATCAATTCTTTGTTGCTGGATTGTTGTTTATGTGGTTTTGCCTGGATTAGGAAATTTTTGGAGTGGAGAAGTTCTTGATCGATATCGATGCACTGGTGGACTTTGCTTTCCAGCATGCAAAGTGCTTATGCAAAGTGCTTATGCAAAGTGCTTTTGGTTGCAATTGAGTGCTGCGGAATACAGAAAATTTCATGGTACAATAATTTGAAAGGATTGAATGCTAATGAGGTGGTCCTCTTTGCCATTTGAGGTTATAAGTTTATCTCATATTGGTGCGATAACTCAAATGTTTATGATTTTCACTTGTTTCCAAATCTATGCATCAACAAAGCAAGATCCGATGGCGGTGATGGGTAAGCAAAGCAATTAAACTGGCTTTTTTGGAGCTCTTATGTACCGAACTTCAACTTCGTGTTTCAAATTTGATCTCTTAAGCTACACAAGGAAATCCATATATGTTTACACATTATACACTTGTCAGTGAAGTGAATTGAGACGTGTTCGATAAGACAAATGATGTATACAAAGTGCTTGTTTATATGACCATGAAAAGTGCTAATTCATGGGAAGTGTTCAATCTTGTTTAGTTGAACAAGGGAATTGCGAATTCATGGGAATTGATGTGCCAAATGCTACCTAGGGGGGGTTAGGGAAGCAACCTCCTCCATTTTGGAAATAGGTAGATTTACACTTCCTAGGAAGTAGCATTTCTCATGTTTATCAAGTGTCAACCAAACAAGCATCAACTGTCTAGCTGCTGCCTTTGATTTGAACTGTAACTGGTGACTCTTCCAAGTTCCAATCTATACACCAATTCCACGAATGAAACCACCAGAGATGAAAACAGCTAGAAAGCCTCCAGAGAGCGGAGCATTGATAAAGCCTCATTCATATTGACATTTAAAAAATTTACAGACGTTGCATATGCACACGACATACAATTCAAAACTTCCAGTTACGCTTTGACCCTCAATCGAGCCTCAGTTGTAATCACAGAAATTGATCAACTCCCAACACCCCCAAATCCCCTCATCCCCCCCCCCCCCCCCCAAAAAAAAAGGAAACGGAAGATCGCAACAATGAAGTCATTTACGAAGCGCTATGATGACGGACTCTGGAGAACCTTGGGATGCTAGTATAATTTTTGATGGACAACTCCTGAGTGAGTTAAAAATAATATATGGTTCTGCCTCTCGGTACCCTTAGGGCTATCGTGAGCCCTGAGTGATGTTCAGCTTCTCGGTAGGCCAGTAGTTAGCTGCAGCACTGCACAAACTCCACAATTCGGTATGCATATGTAGCTTCTGCAAAGAAAAAGCACTTGAATTGAGATCTGTGTATTAAAACAAATTTTTTCTGTCACAAGAAAAAATAAGAATGAGAAATCTAGAGGTGAAATCTTGTCTACTCATCCACATATCTGCTGTATTGCTCATCCATGCAAATTGCAATGCTCACATTTGCCGTGAATGAAAAATAACATTATGAAGGTGGTCGAGAGGATGATATGGTCCCTTACAACAGTGCTGTACAAGTAATTTCAGTCAGTCCATAGCACATTAGAGATTTCAAAGATGCAGCTATTATATGGAGACCATCTTCAGCAGCGGTACAAATAGATTTCAAAAATGTAGTGGCAAATCAATTTTGATCATAGATTTTTGTAAGGTATGCAACTATGCATCACCCACGAGGTGCTTATGCTTGTTTTTACAACTTGTGCACCAGTCGTGTTGCGTACGCTAATAACCCTCAACCCCCCCCCCCCCCCCAGAGAGTTGGCAGACACCTATGAGCATGGCATACAGCATATGATGACAATGATGTGTGCAGGGGCCCATAAAAAATAGTGGCAATATGATGAAGAGTTGTTTGTCAAGTCTGTCAGTGAATATGACTCGACTGTGACGAAGGGGAGAGGGGTAGTGTAAATTAAACCATATTCTTGCTGGCTGCTGCAACGTGGCGTGAGACCACAATAACAAGACCGAAACATGAGGCTCATCCTGATCTTGATAACATTATTGCAAGTTTGCAACATGGGGGGTTCAAAATAAACCCAAGGTTGCTTTCACCTCACATGGATATAAACAACTGACTTCAAATTTAGAAGTGACCAATATCATCATCCCAAACACAACCAGTTTAGTTGAGTTGGTGGAATGCTTCCACCACCAAAACTGGTTCAAACCTTGGTACCCATTTCCCCTAGTTCTGTTGAAGGGTTGGTGGAGGGATGGACCTAGTAGGCACAGTGTTTTGCCCTCCCCGAGCACTAATCCTCCAGTCCGATCATATTCCAATACAGTTCTTAGAGTAGCTGTTTTGCAGCAATAGTCCAGACAATTCTTAGACACAGTAATCCAATACCTCCTAGGCCTACAGCTCTCCGTCTTAGGTAAGAACAAAACTGACAGCAAAAACACTTTGTGGTATCATATTATTTCCCATTGTATGCGTGTCAATTACGTTAAAACTCCATCTCATCTCTTAGATGAGCTACTTTTAGTAGGTATGCAACCAAAGACATGGCTTCTAAATGCAGGATATAATTCCAAAACGCTATACTTAAAATACTCTGGTTGTTGTTGATAGCAACCACAATCACAGATTTGAAAAATATCCCCATGCCCATTCTATACATTGCATGGAGCCTAGCTTCTAGTAAAAACCTTGAGCAGAAGCCATGATGAGCAACCAAAGATCGGGGCTCACGTCCGAAATTGAGCTACGTCACAAAGAGGCCAAGAAAAATGTGGGCAATATATGACGGAAGGTGAAAAGGAAGGAGATGCAGAATCATTCTACATTCTACAACTAATAAACTCGTATAGTCGTATTGACCATGAATAAGACTACCGACGGTGGCATAGAAAACTATTGTAACAAGTCTTGACTATTTGCTCACCCAAAACCCATTTACTTGCTGCACGTATTTCCATATGCTTGATTATAGTGAAACTCAAAGCAAACAGATAGTCAGATATACAAGATGCCCTGCTAGAAGTTGTTGATGTAAGTCAGTCTCTCAAAAAAGGGACGCAAGTCAAAACCTTATCTCTAGCAAAAAATTCATCTAGTTCAGTCAACATGAGGATCTTCAAAAAGAATTGAACCAGTTGCAGTAATACCTGTACGTATGATCTGTGAGTTACGTGAGACTTGAGAGACTACAGCAAATCCTGTTAAACATGTCATGAACTTCTTCAAATGTCGTTTGTTGTAAAGCTTATAGTTCTTCCAAGAACAAAAGTAACCACTGAGAGCTCAAGAGAGAATATTGTATTCACGAGTGCCCTATCCACCGTCCACCCAAAAATGGTCACTCCACCAGGGTTAGATTGCAGATACTGGACTGCATAGCAAACAAGACTCTGATAAGTTAGTTGCTTATGAATTAAATAATTCAGTGAAGGAGTGTGAGCACAGCACACACCAAAGGCTTGTCTTTTGTGGTATGTCGACATATATGATGCGAACTCCATTGTTGTAGGTGGTAATTCATAATCAGCTGACTCCAAGTCACTCTCTGAAAAATTTATAAATGGAACCACTGAATTTGCAATACTCAAGTTTCCACCATTGCCTGATATTCCAAGTGGGGTCTCATTTGAACTGCACGTTGCTAGTGCATGCCATCTGCTTGCTAATGATGCCAAGCCCTGAGCTCTGTGTGACATCTTTGCAGCAGCATGGAGACAAATAATTATTCCAACCACCTGAACAATGGAGGAGATCTGCCACAGTTTCCATGAGATAATGTAAGCAGTAGTTCGAAAATCTAAGCAGAGTAATGGTACATAGACATCATAAACTAACAACCAAATGACATACTGCAACATTTTAAGCTAAATTAAATGCCTATTAGTAACAGTGATGAATCTTCAAATCCATAGCGAGGTATATATTGTTCAACCTTCCCTGATTGGTCTTTACAGGGTTAAATTTTGTTTAACCTTCCCTGACCTGTCATTCGAGAAATCGTTTGTTTAGGCACAGTTTTGAAGAAGGCATTAAGAGTGACTAGTGAATTACTGGGTTGAATTACTGAGTTGAATTTTGGGGTCCTCTTGAATCACGTTAATTTTGTTCCAAGGCCCTCCTAAAACCCAGAAATCGTGGATTTTCGGCTTCGGGGCCAAGTTGTGATTTTTGCCCAAACATCTCCGGAGGGTCTATTATGATCCAAGAGGACCCCTGGTGCCCCGGAAAGGTCTTTCGGGTCCAAGTATTCCGATTTCACCCATGTTTTTGGTGTTTTGGTCCTTATAGCTAAAAAGGTCGTCCAAACCTAACATGGACCCGACAATCGACCCCTTGGAGCCACTCATGTCCCTTGAGGGCAACCCGTGCTATGTGGTGCGAAAATTTCCAGAAGCCCAGAAATTGTGGATTATATAGCCTTTATTTTTTGAATTCCCAGGGCAAGTTGTGATTTTTGCCCCAACTTCTACGGAGCGTCTATCATGATCCAAGAAGACCTCCGATGCCTTGGAAAGGTCATCCGGGTCCAAGAACTCCGATTTCACCCATGCTTTCGATGTTCTGGACCTTATAGCGGGTATCCAGTAAAATGGTTGTTTGGACGGACAAACGACCCTGGCCTCACCCATGTCCCCTAGAGGTGGTGTCCAGTGCTATGTAGTGCAACAAAATCAATCTTAGTTTCGGGGCCTTCCAGACGCCTAGAAATCGTGAATTATAACCTTCATTTCTCGGCTTCACAATATAATGGACTAAAGCAAAATGGCTCATAAAATTGTCTGCACTTCTTATTTATTGTGGAGTTGCCGATGGTCGTCGCACTTCGGATCTCGGTCAAACGGAAATAGCCTCTCTGCGAGACTCTCACAGGGGTAAGGCTGCGTACAACCGACCCCCCTTACCCTGCCTAGGCGGGAGCCTCTTTGGAGGCACTGGGGTAATGTTGATGTTGATGTATTTCTCGGCTTCACAATGCCCAGTTGTGAGTTTTGCCCAAATTTGTCCGGGGTATTTACATAATGTAAGAGGACCCTCGATGCCCGAAAAGGTCCAAAACCGATTCACCAATGCATTTAGTATTCAGGGCCCTTATAGTGAGTGTCGAGTAAGACGGTCGTCCAAGCTTAACGGGGACTTGAGCACCGACACGAGGGGAGATCCCATGTCCCCTAGGGGTATCCCGAACGATGTGAAGCGAAAATATCAACCTTTGTTTCTTTTTTTTTTTTTTTTTTTTTTTTTTTGGTCAGAATGAAAATATCAACCTTTGTTTCAGGAGACCATAGCTCCTGAATTATAGCCTTCATTTTTAGGCATCCAAGAGTCCGGTTGTGATATTTGCGCAATGTTCTCCCCGGGGTCTATCGTGATCTAAGAGGACCCTCGGTGCCCCATAAAGGTCATCTAGGTCCAAGAACTCCGATTTTCCACCCATGCTTTCGGTTTTCCAGCACTTATAGTAGGTCTCTAGTAAAGCGGTCATCCAAGCCTAACAAGGACCCGAAAACAACGTCGAGTGCCACCCATATCCTCTAAGGGTGTCTCATGTGGTGCAAAAAAATCAACCTTAGTTCCGGGACTTTCGGGAAGCCCAAGCCTTCGTTTTTTGGCTTCTTAGGGCCCAGTATTCACCCAAACTTCTCCCAAGGGTCTATCACGATCCAAGAGGACCGCTGGTGCCCTGGAAAGGTCCTCTGGTCCAAGAACTCCCGATCTAACCCATGCTTTTGGTGTTTCGGTTCTTATAGCGGGTGTCTAGTAAAACGTATGTCCAAGCCAAACCGGGACCCGACAATGGAACCGGGGGGGCCTCCCATCTCCCCTAGGGGTGTCACGTGCTATGTGATACGAAAAAATGAATCTTAGTTACGGGGCCTCCTAGAAGCCGAGAAATCATGGATTATAGCCTTCATTTTTCGACTTCCCCAGGCCCAGTTGTGATTTTTGCCCAAACTACTCCGTTGGATCAAACATGATCCAAGAGGACGCTATATGCCCCGGAAAGGCCATCCGGGTCCTAGAACTCCGATTTCACCCGTGCATTCCCGAGTAGTGAGTATTGAATAAAAATAGCCGTCTAATCCTAACAGGGACGCCACCGCCGACTCTAAGGGCCTCCCATGCCCCTACTAGGGGTGTTCCGTGTTATGTGATGCTAACATATCAACCTTTGTTCCGGGACCTTCCGAAAGCCTGGAGATTGGTGAATTATAGCCTTCATTTTTCGGCATCTCGGGCCTAGTTGTGATTTTTGTCCAAACTTCTCCGAGAGATTTATCATGATCCAAGAAGACATTGACCCGAATAGGTCATCTAGGTCCAACAACTCCGATTTCACTAATGCTTTCAGTGTTTTGCCTTTATAGCGGATATCTAGTAATACAGTTGTCAAGGCCTAACAGGGACCCGACAATCGACCCTGGGGCCACCCATGTCCCCTAAGGGTTTTCCGTGCAATACGTTGGGAAAAAATCTTCCTTAGTTCTGAGGCCCTCCGAAAGCCAAGAACTCATGGGTTATAGCCGTCATTTTTCGGCTTCACAGGCCCAATTGTAATTTTTGCCCAAACATCTACTAGGGTCTATTGTGATCCAAGAGGACCCTCGGTGGCCCGGAAATGTCTTTTGGGTTCAACAACTCCGTTCACTCATGATTTCGATGTTTTGGCCCTTATAGCGGGTGTCCAACCAAACAGTTGTCCAAACCTAACATAGACACGACAACCGACCTTGGGGCCACCTACGTCTACTAGGGGCGAGGCGTACGATGTGATGCGAAAATATCAATCTTAGTTTTGGGGCTCCGAAAGCCCAGTAATCGAGGATCAGAGCTTTCATTTTTCGGCTTCCCGAGGCCTAGTTGTGATTTTGCCCAAACTTCTCTGGGGCGTCTATCGTTACCCAAGAGGACCCATATTACCTTAGAAAGGTCATCCAGGTCAAAGAACTCCGATTTCACCCATGCTTTCGGTGTTCCCTTATTCAAGATGCCCAAAACGGTCATCTAAACATAACATGGACCCGACAACCGACCCTGGGGCCACCCATGTCCCTTATGGGTGTCACATGTTACGTGGTGCGAAAATAACAACCTTAGTTCCAGGACCTTCTGGAAGCCGATAAATCGTAGATCATAGCATTCAATTTTTGCCTTCACGGGCCCATTTGTCGGCCAACTTCTGTAGGGCATCTATTGTCATCCAAGGGGAACCCAGTACCCTGGATCCAAAAACACTAATTTCACTTATGATTTCGCTGTTCCGACCCTTATTATGGATGTCTGGTAAAACGGTCGTCCAAGCCAAAGAGGGAACCAACAACCAGCGGCCTCTCATGTCCCCAAGCGGTGTCCAGTGCAATGTGATGCGAAAATATCAACCTTAGATTATTACCTTGGCTTCACTCATGCTTTAGATGTTTCGGCCCTTATAATGGGTGTCTAGTCAATTGGTTCTCAAAACCTAACATGGACCCGACAATCGACCCTTGGGGCCACCCATGTCCCTTAATGGAGGCTCGTGTGATGTGGTGCGAAAATATCAATTTTAGTTCCAGGGCCTTCTGAAAGCCAAGATTATATAGCTTTCATTTTTCGGCTTCTTGGTGCCCGGTTGTATTTTTGCCCAAACTTCTCTAAAGCGTTTATTGGGATCCAAGAGGACTCCCGGTGCTCTGAAAAGGTCATCCAGGTCTCCGATATCACCCATGCTTTCTTTGTTCCCTTATAACGGGTGCCTAGTAAAACGGTCATCCAAACATGATATAGATAAGACAACCGACCCTTGGGGTTGCCCATGTCCTTCAGGGTGTCTTGTGCGATGATGTACGAAAATAACCACCTTTGTTTCAGGGCCTTCTAGCAGCCCATAAATCGGGGATTATTATAGCCTTCATTTTGAGATTCTTGAGTTTAGTAGTGATTTTTGCCCGAATTTCTGCGGGGCTCTATCATCATCTAAGAGGACCCCTAGTTTCCCGGAAAGGTCATCCCGTCCAAGAACTCCAATTTCACCCATGCTTTCGATGTTCCGGCCCGTACTGTGGTTGTTCGGTAAAACGGTAGTCCATCAACCTCGGCGGCCTCGATTGGTGCGCACATATCAACCTTCATTCCGGGGTCATCCGGAAGCCCCGAGACCTTGGATTATAACCTTCATTTTTTGACTTCCCCGAGTTTGGTTGTGATTTTGCCCATTTTTCTACAGGGGTTCTATTGTGATCCAAGAAGACTCCCGAACACCTCAAAGATCATTTGGGTCCAGAACTCCGATTTCACCCATGCTTATAGTGTTCCGGCCCTTTTAGTGGGGGTTTAGTAAACAGTCGTCCAAGCCCAACAAGGACCCGACCTTCGACCCCGAGGGGTCTCTCGTGCTATGTGGTAGATTCGGGCATCCCAGAACCCTAGAAAACTTGGATTATAACCTTTAATTTTCGGCTCCCTAAGGCCTGTGCTCAAACTTCTCCGGGGTCTTTCGTGATCTAAGAGCACCCCCGTTGCCCCAAAAAATTCATCCGGTCCAACAACATCGATTTCACTCATGCTTTCGGTGTTTTGCCCTTTATAGCGGGTGTCTAGTAAAACGACCATCCAAGCCTAACAGGGACCCGACAACCGACCTTGGGGACCACCCGTATCCTCTAGGGGTGGGAGAAAAATGTTATCCTTAGTTTTTAGGCCTTCCGGAAGCTCACCAATCGTGGGTTATATATCATTCATTTTCCGCCTTCTTTGGTCCACTTGTGATTTTTGCCCAATTCTGGGGGGTCTATCGTGATCGAAGAGGACCCCCAGTGCCACGGAAAGGTCTTTCGGGTTCAAGAAATCCGATCTCACCCATGCTTTCGGTATTTCAATCCTTATAGCGGGTGTTTACTAAATGGTCGTCCAAATCTAACATGGATCCGACGATCCCATGTCCCAGCGCTCATGTTCCATGGGTGAAATTGGAGTTCGGAGACCCGAATGATCGTTTCGAGGCGTCGGAAGTCCTCTAGGGTGACGACAGAACCCCCGAATAAGTTTGGGCAAAAACGAAAACCGGACCCAGGAAACCGAAAATCAAAGACTAATCACACTTTTTTGGGCTTCCGGTAGGCCCCGGAACGAAGGTGGATATGTTTGCACCACATCATAAGGGACACCCTTAAGGAACATAAGAGGCCTCTGGGTCCGTTATCAGGTCCGTAATAGGCTTGTAAGGGCGTTTTATGGGACACCAATATAAGGGCCGGAACACCGAATGCATGGGAGATGTCCCTCCCGGAGCACCGAGGGTCTTCTAGGGACATGATAGATCCACCATAGAAATATGGGCAAAAATGACACACGGCCCCAGGAAGCCGAAAACAAAGGCTATAAATCCACGTTTTTTGGCTTCCGGGAGGCCCCGAAACGAAGGTGAAAACTTTCGCACCACAACGCACGGAACACCACTAGGGCACGTGGGTGGCACTGGGGGTCGCTTATCCGGTCCTGATATGCTTGGAAAGGCGTTTTAACTGTAAGACTTCGAACACCATAGGCATGGGTGGTATCAAAATTCGGGGATCTGGACGACCCTCCCGGGCACCGAGAGTCCTCCAGGGTCATGATAGACCTCCCAGAAAAGTTCGGGAAAAAATGACAATCGGGCCCAAGGAAGCCGAAAACTAAGGCTATAATCCACGTATTTTAGGCTTCCGAGAGGCCCCGAAACGAAGGTGTATATTTCAGCACCACATCGCACGGAAAACCACTAGGGGACATGAGAGGCCCTTAGAGTCGCTTATCCGGCCCCTCATAGGTTCGGAAGGGTGTTTTACAGGTGTAAGAGTCGGAACACCTAAGGCATGGGTGATATCGAAGTTCGGGGATCTTGATGAACTTCCCGAGGCAGCGACTCCTTTACGGTCATGGTAGACTCTCGGGAGAAATTTGGGCAAAAATGACACTTGAGCACCAGGAAACCAAAAATGAAGGATATAATCCACGTTTTTTGAACTTTCGGAGAACGAAGGTGGATATTTTCCCATCACATCGAAAGGGCACCCTTAAGGAACATAAGAGGCCCCCGGGTCCGTTATCGGGTCCCTGATAGGCGTTGTTTAGGGCGTTATTACGGGACACTAATGTAAGGGCCGAAACGGAACACCGAATGCATGGGATATAGAAGTTCGGGAAACCGGATAACCCTCCCATAGCACCAAGGATGCTCTAGGGTCATGATAGATACCCCAGAGAATTTTGGGCAAAAGTGACACCCGAGCCCTCGGAAGCCGAAAACGAAGGCGATAATCCACGTTTTGTGGGCATCAGGGAGGCCCCGAACGAAGGTGGATATTTTGGCACAACATCGCACGGAACACCACTAGGGGACATGGGAGGCCATCGGGGTCGTTTATGGGGTCTCTGATAGGCTTGGAAGGGCGTTTTACAGGACGTTGGTGCAAGAGTCGAAACATCAAAGGCATGGGTGATATCGAAGTTTGGGATCTGGATTAACCTCCCGAGGCGGTGAGGCTCCTTTACGGTCACGGTAAATCTCCTAGAGAAGTTTGGGAAAAAATGACACCCGAGCCCCAGGAAGCCGAAAACGAAGGCTATAATCCACGTTTTTTGAGCTTCCGGGAGGCCCCGAAACAAAGGTGGATATTTTTCCACCACATCGCAAGGGACACCCTTAAGGAACATAAAAGGCCCCTGGAGTCCGTTATTGGGTCCCTAATAGTTTTGTAATAAGTTAATTATCAAAAAAAAAAAAAAAAAGGTTTGTAATTGCGTTTTTACGAGACACCACTGTAAACACCAGAACACCGAATGCATGGGTGAAATGGAAGTTCGGGGATCTGGATGACTCTCCCAGAGCACCGAGGGGACCCTCCAGGGGCACCTAGGGTCATGATAGATCCCCCTGAGAATTTTGGGCAAAAATAACACCCGGTCCCTCGGAAGCCGAAAACGAACGCTATAATCCACGTTTTGTGGGCTTCCGAGAGGCCCCGGAACGAAGGTGGATATTTGGCACCACATTGCACGGAACACCACTAGGGGACATGGGAGGCCATCGGGGTCGTTTATCCAGTCCCTGATAGGCTTGGAAGGGCGTTTTACAGGACACTGGTGTAAGAGTCGGAACACCAAAGGCATGGGTGATATCGAAGTTTGGGATCCGGATTAACCTCCCGAGGCGGTGAGGCTCCTTTACGGTCACGGTAAATCTCCTAGAGAAGTTTGGGAAAAAATGACACCCGAGCCCCAGGAAGCCGAAAACGAAGGCTATAATGCACGTTTTTTGAGCTTCCGGGAGGCCCCGAAACAAAGGTGGATATTTTTCCACCACATCGCAAGGGACACCCTTAAGGAACATAAAAGGCCCCTCGGGTCCGTTATCGGGTCCCTAACAGGTTTGTAGTGGTTAATTATCAAAAAACGAGACACCAATGTAAACACCAGAACACCGAATGCATGGGTGATATAGAAGTTCGGGGATCTGGATAACTCTCCCAGAGCACGGAGGGTCCTCTACGGGGTTATGATAGAACCCCCGGAGAATGTTAGGAAAAAATGACACTTGGACTCTTGGAAGCCGAAAACGAAAGCTAATTCACATTTTTTGGGCTTCCGGGAGGCCCTTCAACGAACGTGCATATTTTCGCACCACATCGCAGGGAACACCACTAGGGGACATGTAGGTCTTCGATGTCGTTTATCCGATCCATGGTAGGCATGGAAGGGCATTTTACAGGACACTAGTATAAGAGTTGGAACAGCAAAGGCATGGGTGATATCAAAGTTCGGGGATAAGATTGACCCTCCCGGGGCACCTAGGGTCCTCTAGGGTCATAATAGATCTCCCGGAAAAGTTTGGGCGAAAATGACACCCGGGCTCCGGTAGGCCGAAAACGAAGGCTATAATACACGTTTTTTGGGCTTCCGAGAGGCCACGAAACGAAGGTCTATATTTTCGCATCACATCGCACGGAACACCCTAGGGGACATGAGAGCCCCTTGGGGTCGCTTATCCGGCCCTGATAGTATGGGAAAGATGTTCTACGGAACAATGGTGTAAGAGTCGGAACACCAAGACCTAGGTGATATCGAAGTTTGGGGATCTGGATGAACCTCCCGAAGCAGCGAGACTCCTTTAGGGTTATGGTAGACTCCCGGGAGAAGTTTGGGCAAAAATGACACCCAAGGAATCCGAAAATGAAGGCTATAATCCACGTTTTTTTAACGTCCGGGGAACGAAGGTGGATATTTTCCCACCACATCGGAAGGGCACCCTTAACAAACATAAGAGGCCCTCGGGGTACGTTATTGGGTCTCTGATGGGCTTTGTTAGGGCGTTATTACGGGACAGTAATGTAAGGGCCGGAACGGAACACTGAATGCATGGGATATAGAAGTTCAGCAAACCGGAAAACACTCCCATAGCACCGAGTGTGCTCTAGGGTCATGATAGATCCCCCAGAGAATTTTGGGCAAAAGTAACACTCGGGCCCTCGGAACCCGAAAACGAAGGCTATAATCCACATTTTGTGGGCTTCAGGGAGGCCACTGAACGAAGGTGGATATTTTGGCACCACATCGCACGGAACACCACTAGGGGACATGGGAGGCCATCGGGGTCGTTTATCCGGTCCATGATAGGCTTGGAAGGGCGTTTTACAGGACACTGGTGTGAGAGTCGGATCACCAAAGGCATGGGTGATATCGAAGTTTGGGGATACGAATTAACCTCCCGAGGCGGTGAGGCTCCTCTAGGGTCACGGTAGATCTCCTAGAGAAGTTTGGGAAAAAATAACACACGAGCCCCGGAAAGCCGAAACCGAAGGCTATAATCAACGTTTTTTGAGCTTCCAGGAGGCCTCGAAACAAAGGTGGATATTTTTCCACCACATTGCAAGGGACACCCTTAAGGAACATAAGAGGCCCCCGACGTCCGTTATCGAGTCCTTAATAGGTTTGTAATGGTTAATTATCAAAAAAAAAAAAGGTTTGTAATGGCGTTTTACGAGACACCAATGTAAACACTAGAACACCGAATGCATGGATGATATAGAAGTTCGGGGATCTGGATGATGCTCTGGGCATCGAGGGTCCTCTAGGGGGTTATGAAGGATCCCCCGGAGAATGTTAGGCAAAAATGACACTTGGGCTCCCGAAAGCCGAAAACGACAGCTAATCCACGTTTTTTTGGCTTCCAGGAGGCCCTGCAACGAAGGTGTATATTTTCGCACCACATCACACGGAACACCACTAGGGGACATGTGAGGCCCCCGGTGTCGTTTATCCGATCCATGGTAGGCTTGGAAAGGCATTTTACAGGATAGTTTTGTAAGGGTTGAAACACCAAAGGCATGGGTGATATCAAAAATCGGGGATCCGAATGACCCTCCCGGGGGTACCGAGGGTCCTTCAGGGTCATGATAGACCCCCCGAAAAAATTTGGGCAAAAATGACACCCGGGTCTGGGGAAACCGAAAACGAAGGCTATAATCCACGTTTTTTGGGCTTCCAAGAGGCACCGAAACGAAGGTCTATATTTTCACACCACAACGCACGGAACACCCCTAGGGGACATGGGAGGCCCTTGGGGTTGCTTATCCGGCCCCTGATAGTATGGGAAAGATGTTTTACGGAACACTGGTGTAAGAGTCGGAACACCAAAGGCATGGGTGATATCGAAGTTTGGGGATCTGGATGAACCTCCCGAGGCAGCGAGACTCCTTTAGGGTCATGGTAGACTCCTGGGAGAAGTTTGGGTAACAATGACACCCAAGCCCCGGGAAACCGAAAATGAAGGCTATAATCCACGTTTTTTGAACTTCTGGGGAACGAAGGTGGATATTTTTCCACTACATCGGAAGGGCACCCTAAAAGAACATAAGAGGCCCCAGGGGTCTGTTATCGGGTCTCTGATGGGCTTTGTTAGGGTGTTATTACGGGACAGTAATGTAAGGGGCCGGAACGGAACACCGAATGCATGGGATATAGAAGTTCGGGGAACTGGATAACACTCCCATAGCACCGAGGGTGCTCTAGGGTCATGATAGATCCCCCGGAGAATTTTGGGCAAAAGTGACACCCGGGCCCTCGGAACCCGAAAACGAAGGCTATAATCCACGTTTGTGGGCTTCAAGGAGGCCCCGGAACGAAGGAGGTTATTTTGGCACCACGTCGCACGGAACATCACTAGGGGACATGGGAGGCCATCGGGGTCGTTTATCCGGTTCCTGATAGGCTTGGAAGGGTGTTTTACAGGACACTGGTGTGAGAGTCGGAACATCAAAGGCATGGGTGATATCGAAGTTGATCCGGATTAACCTCCGGAGGCGGCGAGGCTCCTCTAGGGTCACGGTAGATCTCCTAGAGAAGTTTGGGAAAAAATGACACCCGAGCCCCGGGAAGCCGAAAATGAAGGCTATAATCCACGTTTTTTGAGCTTCCGGGAGACCTCGAAACAAAGGTGGATATTTTTCCACCACATCGCAAGGGGCACCCTTAAGGAACATAAGAGGCCCCCGGCGTCCGTTATCGGGTCCCTAATAGGATCATAATGGTTAATTATCAAAAAAAAAAAAAGTTTGTAATGGCGTTTTTACGAGACACCAATGTAAACACCAGAACACCGAATGCATGGGTGATATATCTGGATGTGTCTCCCAGAGCATCGAGGGTCCTCTAGGGGGTTATGATAGACCCCCCGGAGAATGTTAGGCAAAAATGACACTTGGGCTCTTAGAAGCCGAAAACGACAGCTAATCCACGTTTTTTGGGCTTCCGGGAGGCCCCGCAACGAAAGTGTATATTTTCGCATCACATTGCACGGAACACCACTAGGTGACATGTGAGGCCCTCAGTGTCGTTTATCCGATCCATGGTAGGCTTGGAAGGGCATTTTATAGGACAGTTTTGTAAGGGTTGAAACACCAAAGGCATGGGTGATATCAAAGTTCGGGGATCCGAATTACCCTCCCGGGGGCACCGAGGGTCCTCCAGGGTCATGATCCTCTTGGAAAAATTTGGGCAAAAATGACACACCCGGGCCCTGGGAAGTAGAAAACGAAGGCTATAATCCACATTTTTTGGGCTTCCGAGAGGCCCTGAAACGTAGGTCTATATTTTCGCACCACATAGCACAAAATACCTCTAGGGGACATGGGAGGCCCTTAGGGTCGCTTATCCGGCCTCTGATAGTATGGGAAAGGTGTTTTACGGAACACTGGTGTAAGAGTCGCAACACCAAAGGCATGGGTGATATCGATGTTTGGGGATCTGGATGAACGTCCTGAGGCAGTGAGGCTCCTCTAGGGTCATAGTAGACCCCGGGAAAAAGTTTGGGCAAAAATGACACCCGAGCCCTGGAAAACCGAAAACGAAGGCTAATCCATGTTTTTTTAACTTTCAACAGGCCCCAGAACGAAGGGTCATTATAGCGGGTGTTACGTGACACTAATGTTAGGGTCGAAACACCGAATGCATGGGTAATTAAATATCGGCCCCGCGATGTATCGTATCGGCCGTATCGTATCGGTTTTTGAGGTCGCCGATACGCGATATCCCGCTACGTAACGTTTATTATTTGGCCGATACTTGACTGATACGCAACCGATAGGCCGATACACAACCGCTACATGACCGATACAGCCGCTACATAGCCGATATATGACCGATACGGCTGATAAATGACTGATACGAGAGATATAGTTGATACAAAAATATATGCCGCGACAGGCGCGACTTGATACGCATCGCCGATATCAATCCGCTTCCACGATGTCGCGACCGTTTCCACGGTCGCGACCGATACCGCGATTTCGAACCATGCTCTAGGGTCATTATAGACCTCCGGAGAATTTTGGGCCAAAACAACACCCGCGCCCCCGGAAGCCGAAAACGAAGGGTATAATTTGATCTCACCCTTGCTTTCGGTATTCCAATCCTTGTAGCGGGTGCTTAGTAAACAATCGTCCAAATCTAACATGGATCCGACAATTGAGCCTCGATGCCACCAATGTCCCGTAGGGGTGGCCCGTGTGTTGTGATGCCAATATATCAATCTTTGTTCCCTGGCCTTCTGGAAGGCCATTAATTGTGGTTTTATAGCTTTCATTTTTCGGCTTCTCGGAACCCTGTGATCTTCTCCCAAACTTCTCTGCGGCGTCTATTGTAATTTCAGATGACCCGCAAGACCTCTAATTTCACCCATGCTTTCGGTGTTCCCTTAGTGCAGGTGGCCAGTAAAACAGTTCTCCAAACATCAAATGGACCAAACAATCTGGGGCTACCCATGTCCCCTAGGAGTGTCTGGTGCGATGTGGTGCCAAAATATACACCTTAGTTTCGAGGCCTTCCAGAAGCCTAAAAGTCGTGGATTTATAGCCTTCATTTTTCGGCTTCTCGGCCCAATGGTTATTCATGCCCAAACTTCTTCGGGGCGTTTATCGCAGGGAATTAAATAGCCGTCGTGATCGTGAATGGTACTGATGCGGGTATCGCGTAGCGGATCACGGCAATCGCGGCATGATTGGCTCACATAAAAGAATATTCGCACTTCTAATTGCATTTTGTAATCTTTGCTTTACCATCATAATTCGAGCATAATAAATATTCAAAATGATTATAAAATGGATAATATTAATTAAAATAAAGTAATAATAGAGTTATAAAGTAATATAATAATAGTCATTTCGGAAAAGCAACGGTAAAAGCGCCGCTTTCACGTTATGTAACAGGCGTAGCGGCTGCTGCGGGCGTGAATGACTTTTCACCTTTACAACGCGGTAAAACGTGTCGTCACGACGACGAGCTCAAAATCCTTTACATGGCGGCCGTCACGTGGCGGCCGCTATTTAATTCCATGGTTTATCGTCTTCCAAGAGGACCCCCGGTGTTCTGGAAAGGTCATCCGGGGTCTAATAACTCTGATTTCACCCATGCCATCAGTGTTTAGGCCCTTTTACGCGACACCCACCTCGGCGGCCCCCATGTCCTTAAGCAGTGTCAAGTGCGATGTGGTGCAAAAATATCAACCTTCATACCGGAGCCTTTTGGAAGCTCGGAAACCTTGGATTATAGCCTTTGTTTTTCGACTTCTCGGTGCCTAAATGTGACTTTTGCCCATCCTTCTACAAGAGGTCTATCGTGATCCAAAAGGACTCCCGGTGCCCCAGAAAAATCATTTCAATCGGAGTTCTCCTAGAACTCCAATTTCACTCATGCTTCCGGTTTTACTGTGGGTGTCTAGTAAACGGACGTCCAAGCCTAACGGGACCCGACTACCAACCCGGAGGCCACCCATCTCCCCTAGGGGTGTCGAGCGCTATGTGGTGCGCAAATATCATTCTTAGTTCCGGGGCCTCCCAGAACCCTAAAATCGTGGACCTTCATTTTTCGGCTTCCCAGGGCCTTGGTTGTAATTTTACCTTGCCCAAACTTCTCTATCTTCCAAGAAGACCTTTTGTGCTCCGGAAAGGTCATCCGGATCAAAGAACTCTGTTTCACCAATGTTTTCGGTGTTTCGGCCCTTATAGCGGGTGTCTAGTAACACGACTATTGAAGCCTAGCAGAGACCCCGACAACCAACCTTGGGGTCACCCATGTTCCCTTGGGGTGTCCCGTGCAATATGGTGGGAAATTTTCATCCTTAGTTTCGAGGCCTTCCATAAGAATAGAAATCGTGGATTATAGCCATCATTTTTCGGCTTCACGGGGCACGAGTGTGATTTTAGCCCAAACGTCTCTGGGGGATCTAACATGACCCAAGAGGATCCTCGATACCCCGGAATGGTTATCTGGGTCCCATAACTTTGATTTCACCCAAGCATCAGTATTTTGGCCCTTATAGTGGGTGTCGAGTAAAAAACGATCGTCCAAGCCTAACAGGAGGGCTCCCATGCCCCTTAGGGGTGTCTCGTGCGATATGGTGCGAAAATATCGATCTTTGTTCCGGGGCCTTCCGGAAGCCCAAGAATCGTGGATTGTAGCCTTCATTTTTTGGCATCCCGGGCCCAGTTGTGATTTTAGCCCAATGTTCTTCGGGGGGTCTATCGTGATCAAAAATGACCCTCGGTGCTTTGGAAAGGTCATCCAGGTAATAGAACTCTGACCTCACTCATGCTTTCAGTGTTTCAGCCTTTATGGTTTGTGTCGAGTAAAACAGACGTCCAAGGCTAACAGGGACCTCAAAACAAACTACTCTGGGGCCATCCATGTCCCTTAGGAGTGTCTCTTGTGATGTGGTGTGAAAATATCATTGGTGGGGCATTCTGGAAGCCTAGACCTTCACTTTTCGGCTTATCGGGACCTAGATGTGATGTTTGCCCAAACTCCTCCTGGGGCTCTATTGTGATCCAAAAGGACTCCCGAAAAGGTCCTCTGGGTCTAAGAACTCCGATTTCACCCATGCTTTCAGTGTTCCAGCAGCCTTTACTGTGGGAATCCAGTAAAATGGTCGTCCAAGCCTAACAGGAACCCGACAATCGACTCTAAGGGTCTTCCGTGTCCCTTAGGGGTGTCCTGTGCAATTGTGCATTGTTGTGGGTTTCATATATGGTTTCCACAGAACTCAAGATCTGTACATTTTATTTTGCTAGCAATAAAGTCTTTATATTCCTTCCAAAACATAAAAACAATTTGACTCTTATAGAAGTGAAAAAACCCCTAGGGCATGCTTTAGGAAACCGTATATAAAAAGATGTAGTAATATAAAGGTCTAACTTACTGCAAAATCAGCCCCGTTGATGAAATTGATGGTGCCGGGATTTCCTGTGGTTTCCAACAAGGCCACAAGTTGACTAGTTGTGACAACCAAGAACTCGAAAATAAGGAAAATTCGGAATCTGTGACTTATTTTGGACAAATGAAATGTAAGACGAGCATGCTCCTCAATGTAAACTAGAACATCCAAATCCCTTTCTAGAAGCTTCCTGTAGTTCTCAAAGTGTATTGCTTGTAAACTGCAAACCAAACTGAACAGGGTGCTGCCAGACAGATAGATTGTATAACAATAAGCCCAAGATACCAGCAGAATAAACACATTCATCACAGATTCCCCCAGCGAGTCATTGCCCACATAAATAACTCTTACAATCTCCCTTGCAGTCTTCAAAACTAAGCATGGTAACACCCACATTGCCAGCAATCGGAAGAAGTCCTGAACAAAATGAATTATCATCATGGATCAATTTATTTACTCCACACATGCTTTTGTAATTTTTCTGTCAACAGAACAAAAACACTTGGGAGTTTCAGCTATTCAATTGTTGAAGTAGCTATTCCTATTCTACCATTAATAGTTTGGTGACACTCACCTACTGTTCACTATCTTTTTTACTATCCTGATCAGTGATCACAAAGAGAGGAAACAGAACACAAACACTTTACCCCCCATTTCCAAATTTCCATCTCTTATCAGAGTTATCACACACTCACTTACCATTAAGAAGACATCTCAATTAATTTTACCTAAAAAGTGCTTACTAAATTGCACAACATTTCCGCAAATCTTTGGCATAGTAGCAAAATTGGCATAGCAAACCACAAACGAAACCTCACCAGTTGAGCTAGCTAATGATTGGCTACAATTTTTGCAAATCTTTGGCAAATGAGCATTAATAGTTATCATGAGATAACCACAAAAAGAAACTTCAACAGTTAACCTAGCTAACTATTCGCTACTAATTAAATCAAACTTAACATAACAACAGGAGTTATAATGAAATATTCATTCAACAAAAAAAAAAGGCGGCAAAGCAACTCACATCAATTTTGCGGACATAGGCGTGTTGAAACTGAGCCGAATTCCGATAACATTTATCAACAAAGAGGAAATTCCTCATCCCATACTTTCTCAAATTGCGAGAAACGCAGAAGAGAGAGATACCAGAAACGGCAACCTGGAAGATGAGAATCTCGATCTCGAAGTTCGTGATATGGTACTTGGCACAACTGCCGGTGGCTTTGGCGGCGGAGGAGCAATAGAAGACGAGGATGACGACGGCAGGAGCGGCGGCGCCGAGGACAAGGAAAGAGAGAGAGGAGAGAGAGAAAGTGAGTGGGGAATCGTGGAAGAAGCCAAGGAAACGGAGAAACGTTTCTAGGCGTTTTAGGGAGTGTTGAAGTTGTGGGGATTCTATGAATTCGGGTTCTTGTTCTGTGTTTAGTGGTGGTGGTGGAAGTGGTGGAAGCGGTGGTAGCGGTGGTAGTGGTGGTGGTTCTTCGAGGAGAGGGAGCTCCGCCGTGGGAACCGCCATGGGAGGAGAGAGAAACTGGGGGAGTAGTGGAGGGAGTGTGAGGTTGACTCTAAAGGCCACAAAAAATATCTGGAAATTGGAAAACTATTTGTTCTGTTTTTTTGGGAGGATTAGAGGGAGGCACGTATACTTGCCTTGATTCGGACCAAAAGAAAAGAAACGTAGCCGTGCAAACCGGGCGAGTAAATAATCTTGTCAAAATCTGGTTTGGTCCGAACGTAACCGGTAAAATCCGACATACCTCAAAAGCCCATTAAAAAAAAATTACAAAGAAGTATATTTCCAACGCGATAATGAGATTAACTAATCCGAATCAGCTAAAATAGTTATATAAAAGACTTGCCCCGAAGACCGAACCCGAACTTAGTCGGAAAAAACAAATAAAGTTATTATTTGCGCAATTTGGTGAAAACCACCTGAACAATTACACCTTTTGTTCAGTACCCCCTGAATTCTTGCTATTTGTTCAGTACCACCTCTAATGTTACAAACGCCGTGGAAGTCACCCCTTAAGTGAATTTCCGACCAAATCCAAAAAATTTCTTCCCATTTTACCCTCACGTGTCCCTCATGTGACTTTTAAGTCATTTGACCAAATAATTAAATAAATAAAAAATAAAAATATAAATAACTAAACTAATTAAAACAAATGAAATAGAAATGTAAATTGCCATAGCAGCTCAGCTCTCTCTCTCTCTCTCTCTCTCTCTCTCTCTCTCTCTCTCTCTCTCTGTGTTCGTCCTCCATTTTCTCCTTTCGGGCTCTCTCTCTCCTTTCTTTCTCTCTCTCCGAGCTCCCAAGCCGACGATGCCCGTCACATCTCCATCTCTCTCTCAAGCTCTGAAGATCGTCATTAATGGCGACAAGAACTCAGCGAAGCCATGGCCGCGATGAAGTTAAAGGTTGTCGACCACCATTTTTGGCCGGCGACCACATATCGAGCTCTCAAGCCACCGATTTGTGATTTCCGGCCATGAACCATGGTCGGCGACTCTACAATATTTCTGATTAATCTCGAGCGAGCTTCAATGGCCATGCATGAGCTTTAGAAGCTCCGATTTGCCGATTCCAAGCTAAGCTTCTCCTTTTTTCTTTTTAATTTTTTTCCTTTTTGTCTTAATTTTCGGTTTTGTTTCAGAATTTCTCGTTTGAATGTCAGACCGGCGAAATCGATTTCAAGATGTCGATCTCGATTCTGAGAATTTCGAGCTCCTAAGGAATCAAAATTTGAGCTTGATTTTGAAGATTTTGAGTTCAATTGTGTGTAATTGTTTGTTTAATTGTTTATTTAGTTTAGTTTTTCATTTTTTTTTTTAGTTTGGTCAAATCGAAGAGCTTGATGATGGTAGGGGATTGTGGAGAGTCTAAAGAGAGAGAGTAGTATAAGCTATATTGTTTGTCGGTGAAGATGAGGAGACGATTTGTGTCGGAATTTGAGGAGAGAGAATAGCGGTGATGAAGATGGGCGAAATTGTTGTTCACTCAACTTTAATTTTTTTTTTTTCCTGGCTATGTTCTTCATAATTGAGATAGGAGAGTTAGGGGCTTAGGAACAGGGGAGGAGAGAGAGCGAACGGGCTGCGATGATGGCTGCAAGAGTGAAGTGTGTTGGCCGGTGGTGGTGGTGGCGTGGGATGAGAGAGAGTGGTGAAGAAACAGGGGAGGAGAGAGAGAGCTGATGAAATTGGAAAACAGGGGAAGAGAGAGATGACAATGAGGTTTTGTGCGATGGTGGCGAAGAGAGAGATGATGATGATTTACATTTTTATTTTTTATTTATTTAATTATTTGGTCAAATGACTTAAAAGTCACATGAGGGACACGTGAGGGTAAAATGGGAAGAAAATTTTTGGATTTGGTCGGAAATTCACTTAAGGGGTGACTTCCACGGCGTTTGTAACATTAAAGGTGGTACTGAACAAATAGCAAGAGTTCAGAGGGTACTGAATAAAAGGTGTAATTGTTAAGGTGGTTTTCACCAAATTGCGCTTATTATTTTGAAAGCCTACTAAAAATTAGTATACAAATGTAGTTCAAGCAATAAAAAATGAAATTGACTCACTCAAACTCAACTTGGTCCGCTTGCTTCACATCTCTGACTATAAGAGATGAATTATTTTACTTTGTTTAGGGATGCAGTTACTTTACATTGGTCTATACATATACGCGTTGTTTCTTGGTTAACCATCGGCTAGCACCACCAACACCATTTCTCCCAATCGTTGATTCTTCACATCTCTGGCTACAAGAGATGAAATAATTTACTTTCTTTTAGAGATGCAATTACTTTACATTGTCTATACATATATGCGCAAGGTTTCTTGCTTAGGGTGAATCATTATGCATTATTTTGTCAATACACCAAACCATATTGGCAAGATGTCGACACCTCCGCCATCCATCTCTTAATCGTCAGCTAGCACCACCGTCCCTCCGAATCGTTGATTCTTCAATCCCTACTAATCCGAGATCACCAACACTTAGTCATTTTATATTAGTCCATCTCTCAACTTTCAAGTTTGTGAAACGAAGGCGCCACGTCTAGAATAACAAAGCATAAGGATTAATTGAACCCTCATCTTTTAAATTAATCTAGCTAAATATAACAAAAGAAAAAGGACATAAGTTTGAGATATTCTAACCTTTTTTTTCCACCCTTACTATTATGACTCTGGAACCACTAATGTGCACCTATGTCCTAGACACTTGTAAGGGATGACAATACATTTTGGAGTCAATTTGAATCTGAAAAAGATACCCAATCAAAATCCGATTATGAATCCACCTCTGAACTTTTAGGCGAAAATGACACATGAGCCCGGAAAACAGAAAACGAAGGCAATAATCCACATTTTTTGAGTTCCGGGAGGTCCCGGAACGAAGGTGGATATTTTCGCACCACATCGTAAGGAACACCCTTAAGTAACATAAGAGGCTTCCGCGGTCTATTCTCATGTCCCTGATAGCCTTGTTACGGCGTTTTTACGGGTCACCAATGTAAGCGCCGGAACACCGAATGCATGGGTGATATAGAAGTTCGGGGATCTGGATGACCCTTCTGGAGCTTCTAGGATCATCTAGGATCATGATAGACCCCCGGAGAAGTTTGGGCAAAAATGACACCCGGCCCCCGGAAGCCGAAAACGAAGGCTATAATCCACGTTTTTGGGCTTCCGGGAGGCCCCGAAACGAAGGTGGATATTTTCGCACCACATCGCACGGAACACGACTAGGGGACATGAGAGGTCCTCAGGGTCATTTATTTTGTCCCTGATAGGCTTAGAAGGGTGTTTTACATGACACTTGTGTAAGAGTTGGAACACGAAAAGCATGGGTGATATCAAAGTTCGGTGATCCGGATGACCCTACCGGGGCACCGAGGGTCCTCTAGGGTCATGATAGACCTCCAAGAAAAGTTTGGGCAAAAATGACACCCGAGCCCCGGGAAGCCAAAAATGAAGGCTATAATCCACGTATTTTGGGCTTCCGAGAGGCCTCGAAACGAATGTGTATATTTTCACACTATATCGCATGGAACACCCTTAGGGGACATGGAAGGCCCTTGGAGTCGCTTATCCAGTCATTGATAGGTTTTGAAAGGCCTTTTGTGGAACACTGGTGTGTAAGAGTCGGAACACCAAAGGAATTGGTGATATCGAATTTCGGGGAATCGGATGAACCTCCTGAGGCAGCAAGGCTCCTCCAGGGGCATGGTAGACCCCCTGGGAGAAGTTTGGGCGAAAATGACACCCGAGCCCTGGGAAATCGAAAACGAAGGCAATAATAATCCACGTTTTTCGAGCTTCTGGGACGCCCAGGAACGAAAGTGGATATTTTCGCACCACATCGCAAGGGACACACTTAAGGAACATAAGAGGTTCACGGGGTCCATTATCGAGTCCCTGAGAGCCTTGTTAGGGCGTTTTTACGGGACAACAATGTAAGGGCCGGGACACTGAATACATGGGTGATATAGAAGTTCGGAGATCCGGATGACCCTTTAGGAGCATCTAGGGTCCTATAGGTTCATGATAGACCCCCCAGAGAATTTTGGGCAAAAATGACACCCGGGCCCTTAGAAGCCGAACCGAAGGCTATGATCCACATTTTTTGGGCTTCTAGGAGTCCTAGGAACGAAGGTGGATATTTTCGCACCACATCCGCACGGAACACTACTAGGGGACATGGGAGGCCCTCGGGTCGTTTATCTGGTCCCTGATAGGCTTCGAAAGGCGTTTTACAAAACACTAGTGTAAGAGTTGGAAAACAAAAGGCATGGGTGATATCAAAGTTTGGGGATCCGAATGACCCTCCCTGGGCACCGAGGGTCCTCTAGGATCATGATTGACCTACCAAAAAAGTTTGGGCAAAATTGACACCCAGGCCCCGGGAAGCCGAAAGCGAAGGCTATAATCCACGTATTTTGGGCTTTCGAGACCCCCCAGAAACGAAGGTGTATATTTTCGCACCACATCGCACGGAACACTCCTAGGGACATGGGAGGCCTTAAGGATCGCTTATCCAGCACCTGATAGGTTTGGAATGACGTTTTATGGAACACTAGTGTAATAGTCTGAACACCAAAGACATGGGTGATGTCGAAGTTTGGAGATCCGGGTAAACATCCTGAGCCAGCGAGGCTCCTCCAGGGTCATAGTAGCCCCCGGGAGAAGTTTGGGCAAAATTGACACCGAGCCCCGGAAACCGAAAACGAAGGCTATAATCCACGTTTTTTGAACTTCCGAGAGGCCCCCGAACGAAGGTGGATATTTTTGTACAACATCGCAAGGGATACCCTTAAGGAACATAACAGGCCACCGGGGTTCCATTATCCGGTTCCTCATAGGCTTGTAAGGGAGTTTTTATGGGACACCGATATAAGTGTCGGAACACTGAGTGCATGGGTAACATAGATGTTCGAGGATCCAGATGACTATCCCGGAGCTCCGAGGATCCTCTAGGGTCATAATGGACCCCCCGGGAAAATTTGGCAAAAATGACACCCGGGCTCCCGAAAGCCGAAAACGAAGGCTATATAATCTAGTTTTTTGGGCTTCCGGGAAGCCTCGGAACGAAGCTGGATATTTTCGCACCACATCGCAAGGGACACTCTTAAGGAACATAAGAGGCTCCCGGGGCCCATTATCGGGTCCATGATAGCCTTGTTAGGGCGTTTTTACGGGACACCAATGTAAGGGCCGGACACCGAATGCATAGGTGATATAGAAGTTCAGAGATTCGGATGACCCTTCCGGAGCATCTAGGGTCCTATAGGTTCATGATAGACCCCTAAGAGAATTTTGGGCAAAACTGACACACGGGCCCTTGGAAGCCGAAACCGAAGGCTATGATCCACGTTTTTTGGGCTTATGCGAGTCCTAGGAACGAAGGTGGATATTTTTGCACCATATCCGCACTGAACACTACTAGGGGGCATGGGAGGCCCTCGGGGTCGTTTATCTGGTCCCTGATAGGCTTCGAATGGCGTTTTACAGAACAATAGTGTAAGAGTTGGAAAACAAAAGGCATGGGTGATATCAAAGTTCGGGGATCCGGATGACCCTCCCGGGGCACCGAGGATCCTCTAGGGTTATGATAGACCTACCGAAAAAATTTGGGCAAAATTGACACCCGGGCCCCTGGAAGCCGAAAGAAAAGGCTATAATCCACATATTTTGGGCTTCCGAGACGCTCAGAAACGAAGGTGTATATTTTCGCACCACATCGCACTGAAAACTCCTAGGGACATGGGAGGCCCTTGGGGTCGCTTATACAGCCCCTTATAGGTTTGGAAGGGCGTTTTATGGAACACTAGTGTAATAGTCGGAACACCAAAGACATGGGTGATGTCGAAGTTCGGGGATCCGGATAAACATCTTGAGCCAGCGAGGCTCCTCCAGGGTCACAGTAGACCCGCGGGAGAAGTTTGGGCAAAATTGACACCGAGCCCCGGTAAATCGAAAACGAAGACTATAATCCACGTTTTTTGAACTTCCGGGAGGCCCCCGAACGAAGGTGGATATTTTTGCACAACATCGCAAGGGACACCCTTAAGGAACATAACAGGCCTCCGGGGTTCCGTTATCTGGTTCCTGATAGGCTTGTAAGAGAGTTTTTACGGGACACCGATATAAACGTCGGAACACCGAGTGCATGGGTAACATAGATGTTCGAGGATCCAGATGACTATCCCGGAGTTCCGAGGGTCTTCTAGGGTCATAATAGACCCCCTGGAAAATTTGGCAAAAATGACACCCGGGCTCCCGGAAGCCGAAAATGAAGGCTATATAATCCTCATTTTTTTGGCTTCCGGGAAGCCTCAGAACGAAAATGGATATTTTCGCACCACATCGCAAGGGACACTCTTAAGGAAAATAAGAGGCTCGGGGCCATTATCGGGTCCATGATAGCCTTGTTAGGGCGTTTTTACGGGACACCAATGTAAGGGCCGGAACACCGAATGCATGGGTGATATAGAATGTCATATCCCGAATTTTTATTAATTCATTTTTATTGTGAAAACTGCTATTTATTATTATGATTTGTACTCTTAGGAATTTTGGTTAGTCATTATTTTTGGGTTTTATGTTTTAAAGTTAAATTCGGATTTTTGAGAAAAAAAAAAGGCAAACCGTGAAAGGAGTTAGGAACCACTTGAACTTGGTTTTCTTCCCACTTCCTCTCTAACACGTCTCTTTTCATCAGTTTAAAAAAAAAAAAAAAAAAAGAAGCCCTAGCTCTATATTACAGTTTCACGTAAAAAAAAAAATATAAAGAGAGCTTTTCTCTATACCTCTTTTACCTCCTTTGCAAACTGAGTTTTTTTTGGGTGTTGATTAAAGTGAAAGTCTCACCTTTCCTCTTCATTACAAGTAAGTTAAACAAGTTTTTGTTACTATTAGTATTTTGTTTTTAAGGGTTTAGTTGTTGAACAAAAGCATGAGAATTTAGACTAGTATACTTGTTTGATCTTTTATAAGTCAGTGTCTCTATAGTCGTATTGGAATTCAGTTTTGAGTATAGCATAAATAGTTTGGAGTTCGATTGATCGGTTATGTAAAACGGGTTATGGTATGGGAAAAGTATTTGTGATTTTCAAACCTTACGTTGCTGGAATTTTTAGTGTTAAATCTTTTTATGAGTAATACCTGATTAGCGGAAATTGTTCTAGGTACTTTCAAGTGTTGGGATGTAAAAGGGAAAAAGGAATGATGCATGGTGGGAGAATTGATTTGATGATCATGTTGTTGGTGGTTATGATGGGATCTTGTGAGTTTATGTTTGGTAGTGGTAGATTACCGTAATTTGGATTTGTGTTTCAAAAAAAAAATAGGGTTGGTTTGGTTTGGTTTGGTTTGGTTTTGGGAATTTAAAAAAAAAAGAAAAAGAAAGGCTTTTGGTGAGTTTTTTTCAACCTTAAACTAGTTCTAAATAAATAAATAAAAAAAAGGTCAACTTTTTAGCGGGTTTTGAATGTGAGTTCTCTAGTAAAAGTTCAGATGTGTATTTCTTTGAAAATAATGGTATTTTGGTCATATGCATATTTTATATTAAAATTCAGCATGTGGGCATATAGTTTATATAGGTTTAAACCTTAGCCAGAGGTTTAATTATTGGATTATAAGTTATAATCTTATACTAGCGCGTTGTGGATATTTAGATCTGAGGCCACTTACTAGATTAATAGGAGTTTGCGTTGTTTGTTTGGAGCGTAGGAATCAAGGTAATTCTATGTCTACAATTTTACTCAACCCCATGAAAAGTCTGAGTATGTGTTAAGTGGTATATTTGACTATGCTTGGATGAACTATATTAAATTGATTTGTATGATGATTTTATGAATTAATTTATGGTGGATTAATTATATGGAAAGATTATATATGATGGATTAATTATGTGAGATAATTTTATGGGAAGTATGGTTTGGTTGAATTATGGAATTTTAAATTATTATCCATTAAACTGATATTGGAATTGATATTGGTATTCGATTTTATATGGTGAGTAATGGATAGAATATTGTGATTGGTTCATGTGGAATATGGATATATTGGAATTTGATTATTATTGAACTTTTGTGATCTAGCTGATGTGAATTATTGTTGTTGGTATGATCACGTTTATTAAAATTATGTTGAGGGTTAAGAGACCTTTAGGTAGGATCCCCTAAAGGTTAGACATAGATATGGTGGATACTTGTATATCTTGCGGGACTGCGGTTTACGTAAGCTCTGTACTTATTTTGACTCTTAGGGCATTGATCCCATGAGTTTGGTTATATTGGTTGTCCAAATTGGACCGAGTATAGACGTATTAGTGGTACTCTATTGTCGTCCTTTTATGCCGTGGAGGTTTTAGAAGGGGGTGTGCACACTTAGACTTTTGCTGATCAGTTGGTGGAAATATTTATGGTATGGAAAGGTTGAAATCCCTTTTCCATTGGTGGAATTTTGTCTTGTCGTTCTTCCCTCTAAACAAGATGACTTAAAGATTAAAGAATAAATATATGATTGATGTGCGTGTGCTTGGTTTAGTGCTATGTGCGTATGAAACGAATTTAAACAAAATGTTTTGGAAAATCAAGGTAAGGGTTTGCAAATGAATTTTACGGGGTAGAGTAGAGTTACCAGCTTTTGCTGATTTTCTTCTTTGTTTTCCCTTGTTTCGCTTCTTATATATTTTACAGGTGGGTTTGATGAATAAGCGTTGGAGTGAGGACGATAGATGGAAGAATTGTTATTTTTCCTCGAGAACATTGTTTAAGTTTTATTAGTTGGATTAGGATTTGGGAGTTACTATTGTTATTATTAATTATGTTTTAAGTTGGACTTTGTTTAGTTTAAGTTGGAAATTAATTATTAAGTTATTAATGTTGATATTATTTAGTTTAGTTTTGGTTGGGCCTTGCATTTAATTTATCAAATGCGGCTTAGCACATTGGGATTTTCGTTTATTTTCCGCTGCAATGTATTTATGAAAAAAAAAAATTAGTCGGAAATTTCGGGGTGTTACATAGAAGTTCAAGGATCCAGATGACCCTTCCGGAGCATCTAGGGTCCTATACGTTCATGACAGACCCCTAAGAAAAATTTGGGCAAAAATGACACCCAGGCCCTTGGAAGCCGAAACCGAATGCTAGGATCCACTTTTTTTGGGCTTCTGTGAGTCCCAGGAACGAAGGTGGATATTTTCGCACCACATCCGCACGGAACACCACTAGGGGACATGGGAGGCCCTCGGGGTCGTTTATCTGGTCCCTAATAGGCTTCGAAAGACGTTTTTTACTGAACAATAGTGTAAGAGTTGGAAAACAAAAGGCATGGGTGATATCAAAGTTCGGGGATCCGGATGATCTTCCCGGGGCACCGAGGGTCCTCTAGGGTCATGATAGACCTACCGAAAAAGTTTGGGCAAAATTGACACCCGGGCCCCGGGAAGCCGAAAGCAAAGGCTATAATCCACGTATTTTGAGCTTCCAAGACGCCCAGAAACGAAGGTGTATATTTTCGCACCGCGTCGCACTAAACCCTCGTAGGGACATGGGAGGCCCTTGGGGTCGCTTATCCAGCCCCTAATAGGTTTATTTGGAAGGGCATTTTATGGAACACTAGTGTAATAGTCGGAACACCAAAGTCATGGGTGATGTCGAAGTTCGGGGATCCGGATAAACATCTTGAGCCAGCGAGGCTCCTCCAGGGTCATCGTAGACCCCCGAGAGAAGTTTGGGAAAAATTGACAGCGAGCCCCGGTAAACCGAAAACGAAAGCTATAATCCACGTTTTTTAAACTTCCGGGAGGCCCCCGAACGAAGGTGGATATTTTTGCACAACATCGCAAGGGACACCCTTAAGGAACATAACAGGCCTCCGGGGTTCCGTTATCCGGTTCTTGATAGACTTGTAAGAGAGTTTTTACGGGACACCGATATAAGCGTCGGAACATCGAGTGCATGGGTAACATAGATGTTCGAGGATCCAGATGACTATCGCGGAGTTCCGAGGGTCCTCTAGGATCATAATAGACCCCCCGGGAAAATTTGGCAAAAATGACACCCGGGCTCCCGGAAGCCGAAAACGAAGGCTATATAATCCACGCTTTTTGGGCTTCCGGGAAGCCTCAGAACGAAGGTGGATATTTTCGCACCACATCACAAGGGACACTCTTACGAAACATGAGAGGCTCCCGGAGCCCATTATCGGGTCCATGATAGCCTTGTTAGGGCATTTTTACGGGACACCAATGTAAGGGCCGGAACACCAAATACATGGGTGATATAGAAGTTCAGGGATCCGGATGACCCTTTCGGAGCATCTAAGGTCCTATAGGTTCATGATAGACCCCCTAGAGAATTTTGGGCAAAAATGGGATACGCGTCCCTAGAAGCCAAAAACGAAGGCTATAATCCACGTTTTTGGACTTCCGGGAGTCCCCGGAACGAAGGTGGATATTTTCGTACCACATCGCACGGAACACCACTAGAGGACATGGGAGGCCCTAGGGGTCGTTTATCCGGTCCCTCATAGGCTTGGAAGGGCGTTTTACAGGACACTTATGTAAGAATTGGAACACAAAAGGCATGGGTGATATCAAAGTTCGGGGATCCGGATGATCCTCCCGGGGCACCGAGAGTCCTCTAGGGTCATGATAGATCTCCCGAAAAAGTTTGTGGAAAAATGACACCTGGGCCCTAGGAAGTCGAAAACGAAGGCTATAATCCACGTATTTTTGGGCTTACGAGAGGCCCCGAAATGAAGGTGTACATTTTCGCACCACATCGCTTGGAATACCTCTAGGGGACATGGGAGGCCCCTGGGGTCGCTCATCCGGTCCTTGATAGGTTTCAAAGGGCGTTTTATGGAACACTAGTGTATGAGTCGGAACACTAAATGCATGGGTGATATCAAAGTTTGGGGATCCAAATGAACTTCCCGAGGAAGCGAGGCTCCTCTAAGGTCACGGTAGACCCCCGGGAGAAGTTTGGGCAAAGATGACACCCGAGCCCATGGAAACCGAAAACGAAGGCTATAATCCACGTTTTTTTTTTGTTTCCAAGAGGCCCCGAAACGAAGGTGCATATTTTTATACCACATCACAAGGGACACCCTTAAGGAACATAAGAGGCTCCCAGGGTCCGTTATCGGGTCCTTGATAGCCTTGTTAGGGCGTTTTTATGGAACACCAATGTAAGGGCCGGAACACCGAATGCATGGATGATTTAGAAGTATGGAGATCCGGATGACTCTCCTGTAGCATCGAGGGTCCTTTAGGGTCATGATAGTACCGCCCGGAGAATTTTGGGCAAAAATGACACTTGGGCCCACGGAAGCCGAAAACGTAGGCTATATAATCCACCTTTTTTAGGCTTCCAGGAGGCTCCGGAACGAAGGTGGATATTTTCGCACCACATCGCACGAACACCACTAGGGGATTTGGGAGGCCCTCAGGGTCGCTTATCTGGTCCCTGATAGGCTTGGAAAGGCGTTTTACAGAACATTGGTGTAAATTTTAGAACACCAAAGGCATGGGTGATATCAATGTTCAAGGATCCGGATGACCTTCCCGCGGCACCAAGGGTCCTCTAGGGTCATGATAGACCTCCCGGAAAAGTTTCGGCAAAAATGACACCCAGGCCCCAAGAAGCCAAAAACGAAGGCTATAATCCATGTATTTTGCCCTTCTGAGATCGAGGCCCCAAAACGAAGGTGTATATTATCGTAACGCATCGCATGGAACACGCATGGGGGACATGGAAGGCCCTTGAGGTCGTTTATCCGACCCCTAATAGGTTTGGAAGGGCGTTTTACGGAACACTAGTGCAGGAGTCAGAACACCAAAGACATGAGTGATATCGAAGTGCGGAGATTTGGATGAACCTCTCGAGGCAGCGAGGCTCCTCCAGGGTCATGGTAGACTTCCGGGAGAAGTTTGGGCAAAAATGACACACGAGCCCCGGGAAACCAAAAACGAATGTTAATCCACGTTTTTTGAGCTTCCGGGAGGCCACCGAACGAAGGTGGATATTTTCGCACCACATCGCATGGGGCATCCTTAAGAAAGATAACATGCCCCCGGGGACCATTATCGGGTCCCTAATAGACTTGTAAAGGCGTTTTTACGGGACACTAATGTAAGTGTCGCACCACCGAATGCATGGTTGATATAGATGTTCGAGGATCCAGATGACTCTCCCGGAGCATCGAGGGTCCTCTAGGGTCATGATAGATCCCCCGGAGAATTTAGGGCAAAAATGTCACCCGCGCCCCCAGAAGTCGAAAACGTAAGCTACATTCCACGTTTTTTGGGCTTCTAGGAGTCCACGGAACGAGGGTGAATATTTTTGCACCACATCGCACGGAACACCACTAGGGACCATGGGAAGCCCTCGTGGTCGTTTATTCGGTCCCTAATAGGCTTCAAAGGGCGTTTTACAGGACAATTGTGTAAGAGTTGGAACACAAAAGGCATGGGCGATTTCAAAATTCTGGAATCCAGATGACCCTTTCGGGGCACCAAGGGTTCTCTAGGGTCATCATAGACCACCCGGAAAAATTTGGGCAAAAAAGTCACCCGGGCCCCAGGAAGCCGAAAACGAAGGCTAAAATCCACGTATTTTGGGCTTCCAAGAGGCCCAAAAACGAAGGTGTATATTATCGCACCACATCGCACGGACACCCTTAAGGAACATAACAAGGCCCCGAGGTCTGTTATCGGATCCCTGATAGGCTTGTAAGGGAGTTTTTACGGGTACCTATGTAAGCGCCGGAACACCAAGTGCATGGTGATATAGACGTTCGAGGATCCTGATGAATCTCCCGGAGCACCGAGGGTCCTCTTGGGTCATGATAGACACTCCAGAGAGTTTTGGGCAAAAATGACACCCGGGCTCCCGGTAGCCGAAAACGAAGGCCATAATCCACTTTTTTGGGCTTCCGGGAGGCCCCGGAACGAAGGTGGATATTTTCGCACCACATCGCAAGGGACACCCTTAAGGAACATAACAGACCCATGTGGTCCGTTATCGGGTCCCTGATAGGCTTGTAAGGGCGTTTTTAGGGCACACCAATGTAAGCGCCGAAACATCGATTGCATGGGTGATGTAGAAGTTCAGGGATTCGGATGACTCTCCTGAAGCACCAAGGATCCTCTAGGGTCATGATAGACCCCCAGGAGAACTTTGGGCAAAAATGACACCCGGACCCCGGGAAGCCGAAAACGAAGGCCATAATCCACGTTTTCTGGGCTTCCGGGAGGCCCCGAAACGAAGGTGGATATTTTCACACCACATCGTACGGAACACCACTAGGGGACATGGGAGGCCCTCGGGGTCGCTTATCCGGTCCCTGATGGTTTGTGGTTCCATCATCTATTCATGAGAGAGGAATTAGCTTTGTTTTTGGCTCATTAAAATGTGAGAGAAATTAGCTAATACTCAATTTCTTGGATTTGTAACGTCTGACAACTTGTGAGAATGAAGGGAAGGGGATGGAGGAGTCATTAAACTCCATTATGTTTTTGTAACGTCCCATCGTTGCTACTTTTCTTTCCTTTTTTTCTATATTTTTTACTGGCCATGAGTCACATGACACGTCATTCAGAATTTCAACGGCTGATGCGGCGAGCTCTGGTTTAATCATTGCATTTTAATCTAATTATATAGATTACATTGTGTAAGGATCCTCTGCTTTTCCAAAAAGAACAACAGAGTACAGTCCTGCAAACCTCCACCTTTAGATTGGAGGAGGTGGATTTTTTTAAATTTTAAAAAGGTAGAGGAGAGAAATAGAGATGAGAAATGACAGCAGAGACATAAAACTGTAGAGAATCTAAACATGATTACATATGGATGCACTTTAATTTGAATCCTGACAAATACCCTACCCGGTTATAGATGAAGAACGAATCCAAACCCAGTCATGTAAGTTTAAATCCTATTAGTGGTGGATCGGATCCAAGTCATAGAAAATCCTACAAGAATCTGATCCATTGTAATCTGACCATCCATACGCTTGTCTATCTCAACCATCAAAGATGAACACATACTATACAGTGCAAAACTCGACCAAACTGTCATGATCTTGATCTAAACATCTAATACTACTATTCAGAGCTATCAATCCAAAGGGCATAGTGAAACATAACTTTGCGGAGCTATTGTTCTCCATGCAATGGCTACAAAGTGGAATTTCCAAGAAATTCTCATGGCTGCTTTAATCCAACCTAATTTGTGGAAATTAACTTTAGATAGGATATAGAACAGTCAAAACACAATCTTGTTTTTGATAAAAAGTTCATTGGACTTGCATTGCAGAATTATCAACTTGTAATAAACAATAGGTATATGTTTTCTAGATCGATCGGTAAAATCTTTATGTCTTAGATTATAGTGTATAATATATCGATGGATGTCGCCAACTTGAACTTGATATTAGCATCTTGAAAATTCTTGTTCTCTCACAATTTCTCAACAGAAAAAGAGGTCTTTAAATAAATGTTAAAATAAATGTTACAATGTTTTTTTTTTTACAAAAACTTGTGTATGTGGACTTACTCCGGACCAAATGACTATTTTTTTTTTTTTTAAAATACCCTTCATTATACTAAATATTTGTACTAGTCTTCATAATCCACGGTAAACTAAGTCCACAAAAGACATGCTTTTTTTTTAATTTTTTCTTTTTTAGAGAAATGTGCAAGGTGAAAGGATACTTTTATGAAACAACTTGGGTCGAGCTCGAATAAAGTTTGCTTATGTTCCTCTATTAAAAAACGAACCAAGTTTAGCTTTAAAAGTCATCGAATAATCAAATATTAAAAGTGAAAAAAAGTGTACTTATTCATTTGTATTAGTTACGTTCCCGTGCGATGCATGGTTTCTGTGTTTATAACATCTAAAACATTTTTATTGGTACAAACTTGAAACAAACTTTATGCCCATGTCACATCTTGCTACGAATTAATCTCTGAACTTCTCTATTCTATACTCAAATCAACTTTCTTGCTTTCCTGTTGGATTCTAGTTGCATGCCCCGCGTGATACACGATTTTATTTAAATATATTTGGTTCCAAATAAAAATATTTCATTGTAGTAATTTATTATATACATTCTCTAATAGACATATGGATTGGTGCCTAATAGAAGATACATGCACCTATACTGATACTAATTGAAGATACATGTACCTATACTATGACATTACGGTAAGAATTAAATAGTACTACTAGAAGATACATACACCTATACATCTACACTATTTGATCGTATGTCAATATTTGCTCATGTGTCAAAACTTACATGTCAATCTAGCAAGAGTGCACATTCCCCGTGCATTGCACAATTTATATAAATTTTTTTGTTATACTATTTAAATTGGGTAGTAAACTTGATAACATACATTACTTTAAAAAAATGTTAATAAATTGAACTTGGTAGTTTTTCTTTCTTATAGAAAGCAAATTATATACTTGCAAACCATGAATTCTGAAACGAATATCAAAGATATGAAGACAATTTCGTAATCCTTAGAGCATATTTCGTGCCAAAAAATACTTTCATTCAAAAAGTGTGAAACAATATTTGTTGGATTTGTCTTGAAAAGTACTTTCATACTATTACTTATTTAGTATAAATGAAAATTATGGTCAAAATTTGACTTATAAAGGTATGTAATTATGGTTATTTTTTAAAGTAATGTATCGAAGTCTACTTGTCAATATAACAATTTTTTATATTGTCTTATATGCCCCATGCGAGGCACAAACTTGTAATCATATTATGAAATATGAAACGTAACTAAAAATAAACCGTACAAAAAAAAAAGTGTGGAATAACACTAAACCTAGGATGATACAAATTTTTAAGTTATTATAACGCTCTTTTAATCATACAACAACTCAATTGAGCAAATAGATTTTTTTTGTGATTATTATATGCATGTATTATTATAAAAAAATTTAATGAAATGTATTTGTAAGATGCATGTACTTGACTTTTGGAGAGAAAACATTATTTAATAAAAGAAAATATGTATTAATGTAGGTTCATGCATGTTAAATAAAGATGACATGGCAAGCTATGTGGATGTCCACTTGTCCATCAAGCAATTGGGCACATCCACTTTTATATATATATATATATATATATATATATATATATATAATAGATTCATAAACAACTCGTTTGTTGGCTCGATTAATTACTTGTTTATGTAAAAGCTCTTCGCCTAATGCTGGTTTGATGGTTAAATTTCAAGCAATTTATTTGTTTTTTACGCGTTACGATCACAATCCTAGTTTTATTTGACCATTGATAGAACTACATTTTGAATCAATCAAATAATTTCTAAGCGTAAACAATGTTAAAGATCATAGCTTATTTGTTACGACGTAGCGAAATGAACATGATGAATATTAACAAGGGGTTTAGTTTGGTTCAGTTCGATTCAGTTACACTCCTATGTGTTTTCCTATGTCAACCAAGCCCCGCCCATATATTTTTAGATCAATCAAACCCCCCCGACTCCCTAAGGACTCGGTAATCGGTATTAGGCAAACGAAACAGCCACACATTGCTCTATGATGAATAATTTTCAAACTTTGTTTTTTGCTTAGCTTGGCAGACAAACAATTTATCCATCCGTTAATGTAAAATATTTGTAATAAGTTGAATTTATGAAATTTTGACGAACATTATTCCTTCCTTGCCGCCTATTTGAGTCCTATATATAGTGTCACATTTTGCCTAAGGAAAAGGCACACAATATTCATTTCCCTACATAAGCAATAACAATAAGCAACAACACTCCCAAACTCCCTATAACCATTTGCTAGCTAAAATCTTGATCCTCTCCTTAACTATGATTCTTCAAACCCTCTTCACCTTGTCTCTCGTGGTTGTTACCCTCTCATCATCAGCAAGCAGCGAAAGCATGGCGGATTTCTGCGTTGCGGACCCCAGTCTCCCCAAAGGACCTGCAGGTTACCCTTGCAAGAACCCGGCTAACATCACAGCTGATGACTTCATATTCTCAGGCCTCGGTATCCCAGGTGACACAAACAATGTCTTCAAAGCAAGCACAACATTCGCAACTGATGTCGAGTTCCCTGGCCTTAATGGCCTAGGCCTCTCCATGGTACGGTTAGACCTTGGTGTAGGCGGAGTTGTTCCCGTTCATTCACATCGAGTATCGGAGCTCATTATCGTGATCGAAGGAACCATCCTTACTGGCTTTATTGATTCGAAAGACAATCCGTTTTACAAGAAATTGAACAAGGGTGACATTATGATTTTCCCACAAGGAATGCTTCATTTTCAGGTTAATGTTGGTGACACTAAGGCTCTTGCCTTTGTGAGCTTGAACAGTGCAAATCCTGGCTTTCAGACCTTTGACAGTTCTTTGTTCAGTAACAGTATGCCTGTTGAGCTGGTTCAAAAGATAACTCTGATTGATGCTAAGCAGGTTAAGAAGCTCAAGAAATTGATTGGTGGCCTCTGATAAATTATATTACCAACAATAATAATAATATAAATAATGCATATAGAGCGTGCAAGATTTGTTCATCATCCCTATATTGTTGTTAATTTAATTTTTTCGATTATTGTATGTGTAAGCTCATCAGTGTGTGTCTGTGTGTAATCTCATGGGATGAATAAAATGTCAATTGACATGTTTTTCTTTGGAAAGTATATGTTTATAATGTGTCTATTAATTACATCTAAGGAAATAAATTTCTGAAAATAAGATTTACCCAATTACTCCATTTTAAAACGGAGAATGATAACATCCACCCACTGGGTTGACAACCCATATACCCTTTGTATCTATCTCTCTTCTCTATTTTTAAATTCTCTCTCTTCTATTTCCAAGAAATGACATTTAAGATAGGAGAGAGATACATACATAGAGAAAGTGGGTTGTCTACCCTATGAGTCAACCAAACATTTTCCTTTTAAAACACATGATTATTAATGTTGTCATGTCATGAGACTTAATGAGGGAGTAAACAGCATTCATTACGGGTTCATTGTGGAAAAAAAATACTTGGGATTATTATTAAAGGACATGTGAAACTTTGTATTGTCGGCAACAACTTTTCTATCTATAAATAATGTAGGCGGCATGCATTTAGGCTCAATTCCAAGCTAGTAATAAACAATGAAAGGCATGCAGTCAAAAAATTGAAGAACTTTTCTTCGTTCGGGTTAGAAGATAGAACAAGAGCTTGATAGGACAAATATGGTCATTTGATGGGGTCAAGGGTTTTCACTCTCATGCCCCTCAAAAGAAAATGTAGATGATATTGCTCTAAACTATACACGGTATTCACCAAATAAATTAATGTTTACAATTTTATTTATAAAAAGAAACACTACAAGTCATTCCAAAATATTTAGAAAAAAAAAAAAAGACAACCCCAACCATCATTGAATGATCAATGCTGTATTTTAAACATTGGTATATCATACTTGAGGAGTAAAAGAATATCATCTCAAGAAAGGTCTTCATAATATGAATGCCGCTTTGTACATCCACATTTTCTTCCCCAGTAACATCAAAAGAACTGGGAAAAAAACCTCTTCAATATCTCTGTTCACAATCCGGAGATGAGCAGAGAGAAATGGGGAATAAGTATTATTGCTTCGGCATGAGTTCACTGCAAGCATCCTGCTGTTGGTGCAGGAGTCACAGCAGCATCTCTCATGGATTATAATTTTGATGGACTTGATGTAGCTTGACTCACAAGCTCTCTCCTAAGGATCTTTCCAGAGGGATTCTTTGGAATACTGCTAATAAAAGAAACACGTCGTATCCTCTTATATGGGGAAACCTGGGAAAAAGTAAAAGCAGCACACATTCAGATTTGGAAGCACAACTGACCTCTTTCTGAGTCCAATAGAAAAGATTTTCTCAGTAAGACTTAAAACTCAAAAGAAAATACACACAGAGCAACAGCATCGCCTATCCAGTGTCAACAAGACTACCATTCTCTTTGTTGTGAACTTTTCAAGTAGCCAATAACTAAGAAGAGGCCTTTTAGGAACAAATTATGACGAACTCTTAAAACTAATATAAGCTACTAGATGAAAAGCTCGCACCAAGCAGAACCGGAACAAAAACCATTAACTCTAGACTCAGTTAGAGCATGAATGTGATACATTCTAAATGGAACCATCAGGTACTATAGTTGTCATTTGACTGACATTAGTCATTGACAACGACACCCAAAGTAACTCAAGATCATGATTTTAACTTGGTACACCTGTTTATCATTCCCTGGATGAAGAATTGACAGAAATAGACATCAGTAAACTGTAGTACGCAAGCAAACAGATAAAAAAGCGCAAACTAGGGTTATAAAGGTAGGTCCAAAAAATCTGATACTGTCACTGAAAGAAAAGTGAGCCTGAAAGTCTCCTAGCTTATTAAACAAGGGTGGGCGTTCAAACTCTGGACTTTCAGTGCCAGCCTCACCGCTAACCACTGAGGTAAGGCCTCATCTGCAAATAAAGGCACATTTCTGTAATCAACTTGAGGGAACACATACCTGTGTAGCTACATAATCCATCACTTGAGACCCAGTAATGGTGCTTCCTGGTTTCCTGACCACAAATGCCATTGGTATTTCTCCGGCTTCTTCATCAGGATAACTACAGTCAACAATATAAGGTTCTTAAGTTAAAAGTGGTACTGCTGGAGGACATCCAAATGGATGGAAGCATGCATCAACAATGAGGAAGGTCAAGCACACAGAATATAGATTGGGAATACAGGAGTAAATACAGCATACTGGCATCTTGGATCAAATTGGGCAATACAAGAGTTACAGGTGACTATTTAAAAGTACTTGTAATGACGTCATACTCCATAACCATAAAACTTCAAACCTTGACAAATAAAGGCCAAGAAGTGAAAGGGAATATTTATATCGTCCAAGAATGTGAGTAACTTCTCAAAATCCGAAGAAAGCTAGTGTATGCTTATGCTAATTAGCCATAGAGTGTAGGGGTAGCCCCCAAATCCGTGACAAGAATAGATGGAGAAAAGGATGCTTAGCCATGCTTCTGGATAGAATACACAACACTGCCACCAGTTAAACACACAACCTCATCACAGATGGGGACTGTCAAAGAGGCTGCTTCCAGAAGTCCACAAAAAGATTTTGATGGAAAATTGACATTAGCTTTTAAGGTAATTTTTTACTAAAAACTCAGGATATAGACTCTTTAATAACCTTGCACATCCATAAAATAGAAAGACTATCAAGTCAAATGGAGGTCATTAGACCAAATAAAATTCATGACAGATCTTCATGCTATCAAATTCCAAAGAAGAGTATAAAGCATGACGGTGAAGCATTGCTACTAGACTACACTAGCATTTGAGTTCATGTGCACAGTGCATCCAAGCAGAAAAAATAAGTAAAGGGAAAAAAAAGAGAGGAACAAACAACAATTAGCTCCTTAGAGGCTTAGAGCACAATATTAAGATTGAGTATTTACGGAACAACAGCAGCCTCAGCAATTTCTGGATGGGATAGTAGCATACGCTCCAACTCAGCTGGAGGAACCTGCCAATGCAGAAGGCCATGAATTAATACAGATATACAAGCATGAAGCAAATTAAATAATACAAGTCCTCATCAAAGAAAAATGGCTAATCCTATTACCTGATATGCCTTGTACTTGATCAATTCCTTTAAACGATCAACAATATAAAGGAACCCCTCACTGTCAAAATAACAAAGATCGCCAGTCTTCAACCACCCATCAGAATGGAATGTTGCAGCAGTTGCCTCTTTATCTCCCACATAGCCTACAGTTCACACCATCGATTTTTACATTAGACAAACAGGAGACAAGATGGTCAGTTTTAGCCCAAAGTAATGGATTACCAATAGATGGCTCTTCCCTTTCACTGGCAGAAAGATAAACAGATATAACCAAATGATATCAATCATGTAAATAAGCATGAAAATCCTGAAATAAATATGCATCAATTTTTCACAGATTTACTCATGGCTTACTAAGCACGAATTCTCCAAAGCCATTGTTGGTTGCACTTGATAATAGTTTCAGGGGAAAGAAAAAAAACCTCAAGTATCTGTGTTCATTTAAGGTGTTGGCAGGGAGCCGAACTTATCAGAGACTCAAAATAAACTCACCACTCATAACGGTTGGCCCACGCAACCACAGCTCCCCTTGTTGGCCAGGTGGTAAGGCCTCTCCAGTTGATGGATCAACTATCTTTGCTTCCATAAGCTCTGTAAGGCGGCCAACAGAACCATATCGCTCAGTTTCCTCAGGTCCAACTGTCTTTGCAGCCGCACCTCCTGTCTCAGTCAGGCCATATCCCTGTCGCAAAGGGGATAAAGAATATCAGTCAAAGCTCTACTGTCTTGTCCGTGTTGAAAGTGCATCTACGCCAACTAAATATACCAACTGAAGGTAATTTTGTAATAGAGCTGGAATATGAACATAAAAGCAAAATGACACTATATGATTCAAAAAGATTACTCGTCTAGTCTTTTACTGGTTGATCAAAGTTGACTGTTCCAGTTTTTCATGATCTCTGAGAAAATCAGTTACCAATTAGATTTGACTTCCACACTATACAGGGCACTGCTCCAGCGTCTCTCAGAACTCCTTACACTATTCATACGGAATATTTAGTAGTACTATTAAACTAAAACCTAAAAAATCCAAATCAACCTCAACGTCGTGTGTCAAAACAAATGTTTATGGCACGTAGCTGGCATGTGCCCCACTATTCAATATCAGCCAACAAAATGTTCCCTCACATAGTTTACCTCCTTTTAATGTCACTTATGAGTTATGGCATACAAACATAATTGATATTCCCTAATAAGCAGATGATTATCATGTAACAACTAGGAACTTTGAAATATGTTTAACCTAGTCAAGAAATTATTAAAATTATGACCATATATGGTAAGTTTACTTTTACATAACCGGAACACCTTTGCCCAATTTCAGCCGAAAATGCCCTAGTGTGTACCAGTGTCACACTGTCATTGCCACTTGCTTGATGCTTCCCACATATAAATGTTGCAATTGATACCCCCATACCAGTTACCACCACACTCCCTTGCCACAAGCCCACAACCCAGCCCAAGCTGACCAACTTCATCTTTGAAGAGTAATATACTTTTACAACATAACTATGGCGCTCTCAATCCATCGGTCAATCTCAAGCCAAATATTGAGGGTCATTGTGAAATGACCCAAACCTAAAAATACTCCTACTTAAATCTAACATGACTGCCTTGTTTGCCACCCCTACCTGTGACTGTTATGACCTATGAAGCACGGAAACGGCTAGGAGGTGCCGTCTCCCGTACCAGAAACGTTTCCGAAACGGGAAACGCGAAGAAACACATTATTATATCATAGCCTATCATAATCAAATCCATAACCATAACTAGTCTAAATCCAATATTCTAAAATATGAAGCTTTTTAGTGTGCTCTGATGCCATTTGCAATGCCCAAGCAAGTAAGCAATTGGTCATGCCAATCAAGTGTATGGGCCCTGTGTCCTCACTTAGGCACGAAGAGCAAAAATAAGTTTTCTTTGACATAAGTAGCAAAACCTAGATCTTATAAAGATCATTAGAAAGACATTAGACAACCATAACCTCGCAATTAAGATGCACAAAAAACATTGGCATTTAAATAGCTAGATGCATAATTGTGAATGTTTATACTCATTCCGTTTTAGAAAAACCTTAACATTTACTTTTTCAAGGCTTCCAATGCACCACTTTGACCTTAAATAATTGTATTTATATGAATGTATAAATTATATAAAAAATATGTTTTTTCGAAAGTACTATTTAAAATGAATCTAACCATAGTATTTTTATATTGTAAATTTTTATATCTTTTCATAAATCAATGATCGAAGTTTATAAACTTTGACCTTCAAAAAATAAATGTTAAGGTTTTCCGCAACGGAGTGGGTACATTGTTAGAAACCTATTTTGCACCCAAACTTTCTTTCGACTCATTAGTCAATTGATCCACCTAAACTTACAATACCTTCACTACTTCCAAGCTATTCTGTTTTAACAGCGCCTCCAAATTAATCCTTTATGTCCAATGCTTCTTCCTTACCCATATCTGAAATATCCATTGGTTCCGATAATTCAATATCACCAATTAAACCAGAAAGGAGTGATAGCATTAACACATAGCAAACGGTTTAACCGTCCATGGCAACAATGTCTAAAATGATTTATGCACTACTTTACTCCTAGGCCCACACTTTCCTCTTGCTTCTTTTAATACTCCCATTTACTCAATTAGGCGACAAGACAATATCAACTGGCCCAGTTGATACTCATTGATACCAAAAAGCCACCATAAGCTTTTTTTTTAACTACATAGTACTACTTCATTCCCATAATGGTCAAACATGGATTGCTTCAAAAAATACAATTATATCTGTAAAGACACATCACAGATTCACACCACACAAAAGTATTGGTAGCTCATCACATGACACAAAAGTAATTGTACTTTTCCCATGAGCGCTATAAAAAAGAATCATGAAAAACAATCAAACAAACAGATGCATACTAGTTGCAATAATTTTCTATATCCACAAACATGCATAGCAAAATAGTCATAAATAATAGTACTCATCACTCAAACCAAATTAATACTACACGCCAGTCATACTACCAAACCAATCAATCAATATGCGTTCTTTCTCACTTATTTTAGAATTGGTTTAGTGGAAACGAGCACACCCTAATTACCTGAGCCACCTCCACGTGGGGAAAACGAGCTCGGAACCGCTGAGCAACCTCCTTACCAAGCGGAGCGCCGCCACAAGCGACAACCTCAAGCGAACTTAAATCATATTTTTCCGGGAGGTCCGATTTTGTCATCGCCACCAACAATGGCGGCGAAGCCGGTATATAAGTAACCCTATACTTCTCCACAGCCGCTAACATCTTCTCGAAATCGAACCTCGCCATGAACACCATAGTCTCGGCTTTCGAAACCGCTCTTAAGAGCATAAAGAATCCAAATACATGAAACAGAGGGAGAGGAACGAGAGATTTTGGGCGCACATTCTCGTCTCTTTCTCTCTCATCTTTTACGAGGGCGAACCCTGCTATCAATGCTATGAAGTTACGGTGTGTCAATTGAACCCCCTTAACCCTTCCGGTTGTCCCTGACGAGTATAAAATCACCGCGGGATCCGATTGGGATACCGCGGTGACTCGTCGGGGACCGTCGCTCTCGACCGGGCGATTCAGCATCGAGTCGAACTCGGGCGAGTCGATGAGGATAAGCGGGACGTTGAACCCGCGGAGTTTATCGGCGAGGGAGGAAGCAGAGAAGATGATAGAAGGCTGAGCGAGTTGGACGAGGTGAGTCAACTCGGACCGAGTCGACAACGGGTTAGCAGGGGAAACAACGATTCCGAGGGACAAGAGAGAGAAGTAGATGACGGGGATGTGGAGGGAAGAAGGGCAGAGGATGAGTGCCACGTGGTGGGTGCTGATTGGTGGAGAGGAGAGAGAATTCGAGAGGGAGGAGGAAAGGGAGGAGACGCGACGGAGGAGGGTGGAGTAGGAGAGAGAAAGGGAAGGGGAAGAAGAAGCGTCGATGACGACGGGGGAAGAAGGGGAGAAGTCAGGGGAAGAGTGGAGGAGAGAGAAAACGAAGTCGGTGATGGAGAGAGGAAGGTGAGAAGGTGGGAGAGGGATGTCTGGACGGAGACTGTGGAAGGTTTTTGTGGTGGGGTTGTAACCGGTTTTGGGATCCATTGATGATGATGATGGAGAAGAGTTGATGCTTGTGCTGGTGCTTTCAGCCATGAATGTGGAGAGAGAGAGGGAGAGAGAGAGAGAGAGAAGAAGGAGATTCAGACTGAATTGGGAATTTTATAGTGGATACCAACTTTTTTTTTTTTTTTGGGTGCAAATGGATACCAACTTTCTGTGGAGAACAAGAATCAGAAATTGAATATGTTGACTCATTTCCTGTGGTCCACGATAATTTTATTTATATTTTTTCTCTTTTTTCTTTTCCAAGGGATTACTAAAGAAAACTGTGCACTGTGTCTGTGTGCAGTTGCCCACTCAATCTTGTACCTGGAGTAAAATTTTGTTGGTAATCCAAGATTGACAATTACATGGAACTCATGAGTCATGACCCAAAGGAATGGAGGACCATTATCAAGATCATTCACAACCCAAAGACCATTAGTTGTTATTGTACCTTCTGTCTCATTAAACTCCTCCATTGCTTCGAGAGCATCCCAAATTTCGGGAGTTTTAGGGCACAATAGTATTAACTTTCGCAGCTCCACCTAAAAGAAAACGACCCTCTTGATCAACCTCGAGTCTTGACCCATGCAGCACAAGAGTAATCACTTTCAGTTGCTGCATTAACAAAAATCCGTACCTGAATTTGCCGAACGGCATGCAGTCAAAGAATTGCAAGAACATGGGGTCAAGGGTTCTTCACTCAAAGAAAGTGTAGTTACATTGCTTTAAACTGTAAAGTATTCATCTCATAAATTTATATTTACAGTTTCATTCCACGATTAGAAACTCTACAGTTCCGAGATTCCAAATTATTTATTGAAGAAGAAAAATAAGTACAACCCGACTATCATGGGTTGATGTATTTTACACAATGGTATATCAATACTTGAGGAATATAAGAATATCATCTCAAGAAAGGTCTTCACAATATGAATGTCGTCGAGCTTTGTACATCCACAATTTCTTCCCCAGAACATCAAAAGAACTCGGAAAAAAACCTCTTCAACATCTTTGAATGAAGCGTACATAATCTGGAGATGAGCAGAGAGAAATGGGGACTAAGTTTAATTGCTTGGGCACGAGTTCACTGCAAGCATCCTGCCATTGGTGCAGGCATCGCAGAAACACTTCTCATGGATTATAATTTCGATGGACTAGATGTAGCTTGATTCACAAGCTCTCTCCTTAGGATCTTTCCAGAGGGATTCTTTGGAATACTGCTAATAAAAGAAACACGTCGTATCCTCTTATATGGAGAAACCTGGGAGGAAGTAGAAGCACCAAACTGTAAGATTTGGAAGCACAACTGACCTGTTTCTGAGTCCAATAGAAAAGATTTCTCAGTAAGACTTAAATCTCAAAAGAATATATACACAGAGCAACAGCATCACCTGTCAAGTGTCAACGAGACTACCATTCTCTTTGTTGCGAACTTTTCAAATAGCCAATAACTAAGAAGAGGAAATTTAGGAACAAATTGTGATGAACTCTTAAAATTAATTTAAGCTACTAGATGAAAAGCTCGCACCAAGCAGAGCGAGAACCAAAACCATTAACATTATTACTCAGTTAGAGCATGAATGTGATACATTCTAAATGGAACCATCAAGCACTAATCTATAGTTGTCATTTGACTGGCATTAGTCATTGATGACACCAAAGTAACACAAGAACCTGGAACTTAACATGGTACAACTGTTTATCATTCCCCAGAGGAAGAATTGACAGAAATAGACATCACTTAACTGTAGTACGCTAGCAAACAGATACAACAATGGCAAATCTATAATTAGATTAAAACGCAATGATTAAATCAGAGCTCACCACATCAGCCGTTGAATTGCCGAATGACGTGTCAATTTATTTATAACGTCTCATGTGACTATTGGCCAATAAAAAAAAAAAGAGAGAGAGAGAAAGTAGTAACATGTTACAAAAACATAATGGAGTTTAATGACTCATTCATCCCTTCCCTTCATTCTCACAAGTTGTTAGATGTTACAAATCCAAAACATTGAGTATAATTTCTCACATATTGATGAGCCAAAAAAAAGAAGTTAATTCCTCTCTCATGAATAGATGTATTCATCTCCTACCTTCCCATATGTTCAACGTTGTACCTGGATCTCATCGCCGCCGTCTGTCATCTTTTCGGCATCGTTTACAATCCCCATTTAGTGAGGTTCTTCGTAATTCTCTTTGCAATTGATAATAGGCATTTGGTATCTACACCTCCTCTCTTTGCAAGATAACCCTCCAACTTTATTAAGCTTAGTACCAATATATTGTTTTACATTGTTTTTGCTGATTAGTTATACACCTTGAATGTTTAAAACTAATTAATTCAATTTTTAATTAAAAAGTTACACTGAAAAAACAGAAAAAAAATATCAATAAATAAATAAATTACAAATTGCTTCAAAAAATTGGGAAAAAATATGAGACCTCGCTATAATAGTAGAGAGGCTTTGGGGGTAGATTTGGTCGCACAGGGTGGTGGGGAGCCATGCTCGGTACCCAAAAACCATGGAGTAGACATGCCAGGTGCATAACTTTCATAATGGTAGGTGCTTCATATCGCGTCGCTTGCCTTCCTTTGCCCACAAGTCCTCTCTCAAGCAACTACCCACTAAAGAGTCTTATAAGTTTTAGTGGTTTTAATAGGAATAAACATGTCCAGATGCGGGGTTTTGAGAGTTTGGATAGTTATCTTCCAAAAGTTTCACCTCAAACTTTTCAAGTATATATTATCAAGCTACGGAAAAACAATTTAATTCTTATTTTTCACAAATTATAGCTATTTAATTTAATTTTTAATAATAAAAAAACGCTGAAAAGTAGAAAAAGAAAGTATCAAAACAAAAAAATAGAAATCACTTAGAAAAAAACTGGAAAAGATTATGAGACCTCTCTATAATAGTAGAGAGAGCTTGAGAGTAGGTTTGGCGACACGGGGTGGTAGGTCGATACTCAAAAACCGTGAATTAGCCTCCAATGTCTAGTAAAAGGTCCTTCAAAGCCTACCAGAGCTCGATAACCTCCCCCGGAGGCCCCCCATCTCCCCTAGGGGTGTCCTATGCGATGTACTGCGAAAAATCCACCTTCGTTTTGGGGCCTCCCGGAAGCTCAAAAAACGTGGATTTAAGCCTTCGTTTTTGGCTTCCCGGGGCTCGCGTGTCATTTTTGCCCAAACTTCTCCCGGGAGTCTACCATGACCCTAGAGGAGCCTCAGTGCCCCGCGAGGGTCATCTGGATCACTGAACTTTGATATCACCCATGCCTTTAGTGTTCAGACTCTTACACCAGTGTTCCGTAAAACAACCTTACAAACCTATCAAGGATCGGATAAGCGACCCCAAGGGCTTCCCATGTCCCCTAAGGGTGTCCCGTGCGATGTGGTGCGAAAATATACACCTTTTGTCTCGGGGCCTCTTGGAAGCCCAAAAAACGTGGAATAGCCTTCGTTTTCGGCTTCCCGGGGCCCGGGTGTCAATTTTGCCCAAACTTTTCGGGGAGGTCTATCATGACCCTAGAGGACCCACGGTGCCCGAGAGGGTCATCCGGATCTCCGAACTTTGATATCACACACCACTCTACCACTGTCCTGTAAAACGCCCTTCCAAGCCTATCAGGGAACGGATAAGACCCCGAGGGCTTCCCATGTCCCTAGAGTTGTTTTGTGCGATGTGGTGCGAAAATATCCACCTTCGATCCGAGGCCTGCCGGAAGCCCAAAAACGTGCATTATAGCCTTCGTTTTCGGCTACTGGGGGCTCGGGTGTCATTTTTGCCCAAAATTCTCCGGGGGTCTATCATGACCCTAGAGGACCCTCGGTGCATAGGAGGGTCATCCAGATCCCCGAACTTCTATATTAGCCATGCATTTGGTGTTCCGCCCCTTACATTGGTGCCCCGTAAAAACGCTCTTACAAGCCTATCAAGGACCCGATAATGGACCCTGGGGGCCTCTTATGTTCCTTAAGGGTGTCCCATGCAATGTGGTGCGAAAATATCCACCTTCGTTCCGGTGTCTCTCGGAAGCCCAAAAAAGTGAATATAGCCTTTGATTTTCGGTTTCCTGGGGCCCGGTTTCCGTTTTTGCCCAAATTTCTACGGAGGGTCTTCGTCACCTTAGAGGACCTCCGGTGCCTCGGGACAGTCATTCGGATCCCCGAACTCCGATTTCACCGATAGAACATAGGACATGGAACATGGCACTCGCTGGGTGTTACGGTGCGGAATGACCGTACAGCGTCAAGACTCCACCGTACGGTGTTACGGCGCTCGCTGGGTGTTACGGGGGCCAAATTTCGCTGCGGAATGACAGTAGGCGTCAAGACTCCAAGCTTTCACGTGAGGTTCTGTCCATTCCGACTCACATTGAACTCTTCACAACTCAAATCATCCTATCGAGGCTTGCTCGCTTCATTGTTGTTCCTTTGTCGAGATACTAGTCGCTTCCCGGTGTCGGCTATTCAGCCTAACACTCGCCCAACTGGCCATCTCGGATATCCCGCATCATGGTTGACCCATACTCCAGACCCTCGTCGCGTACTAGTCCCGACACTCTGGTCCTGACTCTAGCCCGACCGAACATCTTGTTTCTGACTCCAACCCATGACTCGACACCATCGCATCCCTTGTGCGGACAACGTTGTTCAATATCGTCCGACACCGATCTCACTAACAAGCTCCTTTGGGACACGGCCCTCGAACGCCATCCGTCTTCGAGATTTCCTATCGAGTGCTCCTTCCGTTCATCCGTCATGATCATTGTTCGCCTCAACGTGGCCTTGGAGTTGTCAAGTTCCAAAGTACTCTCGGACGTGTCAAGTCCGGAGCGCGCGTCTCGATCGTCCGAGCAACTATCCTCGTCCCGAGCACTCAAGCTCCTTCCGAGTAGTTCCCGATCCTTTAAGCAACCGGGAGTCATGTTCACTCCCGTTGAGTTCATAGGAGGCCGACCTATGAATGCGCACCTCGCGTTCATGGATCATTGTCCCCGACTCGGCCATCGATGCCTCATCTAGTAGTGTCCCATTCACCGAGCAGGCAACCTTCCCGGGACATCCTTCCCTTCATAGGAATACTAGGAAGTATACCGTTTAGTCCCACAAGTTCCCATGGGGTCGCCCATCCCGTGGTACTGATGTCCCGGAACACGGGAGTACCGCTAATGCAACACGGCCCCTCTTTGACCGGGCTTCCCGAAAGCCCTCATGGAAGATCTTATCCCATTGATAAGGTTCACGGATAAAGCGTCCCGTAACCGTCTCAAAATAACGACCCTCCTCTCGACGCATAATGCACACTACCGAGCCCGCCGGCTACTCGGTAATGTCTCCAGGGTGTTCTATCCCGAAGAGAATCAACGTTGTCCTTTGACATGCCATCAAGCCTGTCCCCTTCCGGGGAAGCTCACTTAAGTTTCATGATGTTTGCCAACCATCCATGCACCCAGAGGAGGTGGAGAGCTCAAACACCTACTACCCCCCTAAAGAGTCTTATATGGTTTAGCCCAAGAGTGAACATCAAAGCTGCATAACTTTCATACTCAATCTCTGATGGAACTCGAACCGTGTTCCTCATCAACCGACTCCACTGTGGACCTTCTCATCCCCCAAGGAAGTCATGCGCTCATCCTTGTCCGACGAATTCCACACTTTGTCTGGGCATTCCAGAACCCGACACTTGTGACCGGACGTAACACCTAGTCGCAACCTAGCTGACTAGTCGCTGGTGCCCGTCCGCGACACTCATGACCGAGCACTGAGTGTCCGTGATGTTGCTACCGAGCTGTCGAGGTGCGGACCACGACACTGGGCGCTGGGACATGGGCCACCCAGATTTTGTTTCAATAAATTTTTAATGTACTTAGTTCATTTAGATCTATTGTCTTTTGTCTACTATGATAATCTTTGGTAGAATTACTTAACATGCCTGCATAACTTTCATATTGAGGTTTTGAGAGTTTGGAGAATTATTTTCCAAAAGTTCCACCTCAAGCATTTTAAGTATATTATTAAGTTATGGAAAAATATTTAATTTTTTTATCTATTTAATTTTATTTATCATAAAAAACATACGCTGAAAAATAGAAAAAATATCCAAAAAATTGGGAAATATTATGAGACCTCACTATAAAAGTAGAGAAGGCTTGGGGTAGGTTTGGCAACACGGGGCGCTGGAGAGTTATGCTTGGTACCCAAAAACCGTGGATTAGCCTCCGATCCAGTATGAGCCCTTTAAGCCTACCAAGGACCCGATAACCTACGCCGAGGGCTTCCCATATCCCCTAGTGGTGTCCCATGTGATGTGGTGCGAAAATATCCACCTTTGTCCGGGGACTCCCGGAAGCTCAAAAAACGTGGACTAGCCTTCGTTTTTGGCTTCCCGGAGCTCGGATGTCATTATTGCCCAAACATCCCCGGGGGGTCTACCATGACCCTAGAGGACCCTTGGTGCCCTGAGAGCGTCATCCGGATCCCCGAACTTCAATATCACCCATGCCTTTGGTGTTCCAACTCTTACATTAGTGTCCCGTAAAACGTCCTTCCAACCCTATGAGGGACCCGATAAGCGACCTCAAAGGTCTCCCATGTCCCCTAGGGGTATTCCGTGCGATGTGGTGCGAAAATATCCACCTTCCTTTCGGGGCCCCGGAAAGCCAAAAAACCGTGGATATAGCCTTCGTTTTCAGCTTCCAGGGGCACGTGTCATTTTCGCCCAAATGTTTTCGGGGGGTCTATCATGACCCTAGAGGCTCGGTGTCCCGGGAGGGGCATCCGGATCCCCAAACTTTGATATCAGCCATGCATTTGGTGTTCCATCTCTTACACCGGTGTCCCGCACAACGCCTTTTCAAGCCTATCAAGACCGGATAAGCGGCCCCAAGGGCCTCCCATGTCCCAAAGGGGTGCTCCGTGCGATGTGGTGCGAAAATATCCACTTTCGTTCCGAGGCCTCCCGGAAGCTCAACTCATTTTCGGCTTCCGATGGCCGGGTGTCATTTTTGCCCAAACTTCTCCGGGGGGTCTATCATGACCCTAGAGCACCCTCAGTGCCCCGAGAGGATCATCCGGATCCCCAAACTTCGATATCAACCATGTCTTCGATGTTCCGACCCTTACATTGGTGTCCATAAAAACGCCCTTACAAGCCTATCAGGGACCCGATAACCATCCTCGGGGACCTCTTATGTTCCACAAGTGTGTCCCGTGCGATGTTGTGCGAAAATATTCATCTTCGTTCTGGGGCCTCCTGGAAGCCCAAAAAGTGTGGATAATAGCCTTAAATTTCGGCTTCTCGGGACCTAATTTTCATTTTTGCCCAAACATCTCCGGGGGGTCTATCGTCACCTTAGAGGACCTCCGATGTCTCGGGACAGTCATTAGGGTCCCCCAACATTTTAATATTTGCCCTAAACAAATAAAGAGTCAGGCGGTGGATGAACCTCTCCAAATCCCGCCTTGGTGTTGTTTTAGTTTTATTTACCGGTTAATCACAAAAATTATCACCAAAGAAGAAAAAAAAATATCACACCAAAGTTAGAAGCAAGGCAACCCATTAGAAAACATTAGATTTAAAATAAATAAATAAAAAAAAGAGCTGAAACATTTTGTGGATCGCACGACATTGCACACTAGTTAGGGACTAGGGTTATAAGTAGGTGCAAAAAATCTGATACTGTCACTCAAGAGAAGTGAGCCTTAACTAGCTTAACTATTAAACAAGGCTGGGGGATTTTGACTCTGTACTTCCAGTGCAAGCCACACCATTAACCACTGAGTAAGGCCTCATCTACAAATAAAGGTTAATTTCTTTAATCAACTTGAAGGAACACATACCTGTGTAGCTACATAATCCATGACTTGAGACCCAGTAATGGCGCTTCTTGGTTTCCTTACCACAAATGCCATAGGTATTTGTCCTGCTTCTTCATCAGGATAACTGCAGTCAACAATATAAGGCTCTTAAGTTATAAGTGGTACTGCTGGAGAACAACCAAATGGATGGAAACATGCATCAACGACACTTGAACTCCCCCCCCCCCCCAAACACACATACCAAAAAGAAAAGGAGGAAGGTCAAGCACACAGAATATAGATAGGGCAATACAGGAGTAAATACAGGCTATACAGCACAATGGCATCTTGAATCAAATTGGACTACAAGAGTTACAGGTGAACCATTTAAAAGTACTTATCATGACGTCATACTCCATAACCATTCATGTAAAACTTCAAACTTTGACAAATAAAGGCAATGAGGTAAAACGGAATATTATATCGCACAGGAATGTAAGAAACATCTGTAACATCCAAATAAAGCTAGTGTATATGCTTATGCTAATTAGCCATGCTTCTGGTTAGAATGTAGGTGTAGCTCCAAATCCGTGACAAGAATAGATGGAGAAAAGGTGCTAACTAGCCATGCTTCTGGATAGAATACACAGCACCACCACCAGGGAACGTAAACACACAACCTCATCACAGATGGTGACTGTCAAAGAGGCTACTTCCAGAAGTCCACAAAAAGATTTTGATGGAAAATTGACTGTAGCTTTTAAGGTAATCTGTTACTAAAATTCAGGATATAAACTCTTGAATAAACCTTGCAGGTACATAAAATAGAAGGACTATCAAGTCAAATGGAGGTCATAGACATATCACATATAGACCAAATTAAGTCATGATAGATGTTCATGCAATCAAATTCCAAACAAGAGCATAAAGCATGATGGTAAAGCATTGCTATTAGACTACACTAGCATGTGAGTTCATGTGCACAGGGCATCCAAGCAGAAAACATAAGTAAATGGAAAGACTGAGAGGAACAAACTACAATTAGCTCCTTAGAGCACAAGATTAAGATTGAGTATTTACGGAACAACAGCAGCATCAGCAATTTCTGGATGGGATAGTAGCATACGTTCCAACTCAGCCGGAGGAACCTACCAATGCAGAAGGTCATGAAGCAATACAGAAATACAAGCATGAATTGAATGAAAAACTACAAGTCCTAAAAATTGGCTAAATCTTTTTTAGTGCAAAAAAAATGGCTAATCTTTAACCTGATACGCCTTGTACTTGATCAATTCCTTTAAACGATCAACAATATAAAGAAACCCATCACTGTCAAAATAACAAAGATCACCAGTCTTCAACCACCCATCTGGATGGAATATTGCAGCAGTTGCCTCTTTATCTCCCACATAGCCTAAAGTTAAAACCATTGATTTTTACATTAAACAAACAGGAGACAATGTGGTCAGTTTTAGCCCGGTATGATGGACTACCAATAGATGGCTCTTCCCTTTCACTGGAAGGAAGATAAACAGATAAACCTAATGACATTAATCATGTACACAAGGATGAAAATCCTGAAATAGATATGCATACAGTTTTCACACATACATTCATGGCTTACTAACCACGAAGTCTCCAAAGCCATTGTTGGTGTCTTGGTTGCACTTGATAATAGTTTCAGAGACCCACTCACCAGATCTATCCGGCATGAGTGAGTCGAGTTCTAGTTTTCAAGATGTTCTAGTAAGCTTTTAGATCATACTTTCTTGTTTATACAAAAACAATTAGATCATACTCCAGTATCTGTGTTCATTTAGGTTGCTGGTCTGTTGGATACGTATCTAACAAAGGTATGGCAGGGAGTCGAAGTTATCAGATACTCAAAATAAACTCACCTTCCATAATTGTTGGCCCACGCAACCACAGCTCCCCTCGTCGGCCAGGTGGTAAGGCCTCTCCAGTTGACGGATCAACTATCTTTGCTTCCATAAGCTTGTAAGGCGGCCAACAGAACCATATCGCTCAGTTTCCTCAGGTCCAATTGTCTTTGCAGCCGCACCTCCTGTCTCAGTCAGGCCATATCCCTGTGGCAAAGGGGATGAAGAATGTCAGTCAAAGCTCTACTGTCTTGTCAGTGTTGAAATTGCATCTACGCCTAACTAAATATACCAACTTTAGGTGATTTTGTAGTAGAACTGGAATGTGAACATAAAAGTAAAGTGACACTATGATTCAAAAAGATTTTATCAACTCTTCTAGTCTTTTACTGGTTGATCATAATTGGCTGCTCCAGATTTTCATGATCTCTGAGAAAATCAGTTACCAATTAGATTTGACTTCCACACTACACAGGCCACTACTCCAGCGTTTCTCAGAACTCCTTATACTATTCATACCGATTAGTAGTACGATAAAATTTAAGCCTAGGAAAATCCAAATCATCCTCAACGTCGTGTGTCAAAACAAAGGTTAGAGTAAGTTACTTATGGCATGTGCCCCACTATTCAATATCAGCTAACAAAATGTTCCGTCACATAGTTTACCTCCAACTAGTGTCAGTTATGGCATACCAAAACATAATTGATATTCCATAATAAGCAGACGAACCTTGAAATACCTAGTCAAGAAATTATTACCAACAATTATGATAGGGTGTGCAGGGCTAAGTCGGAAGGGGGATTTAAGGAGATTGATTGGCGTCTCGGCGATGCTTCGGGGGAGTTTTCTTGCAAGTCCTTTCAGTATTTGGGTGTGCCTCTTCCTCAGTTTCCCATAACCGACCTCATTTGGAAGGCTAAGGTGCCCCTTAAGGTGCAAGCGTTTGTGTGGACTCTAGGTCTAGATAGGGTGAATACTAATGATCTGCGATAGAGGAGAAGGCTAGGGATGGCTCATGGCTCTTATGCCGGATATGTGTCTCCTTTGTCGGGCGAGTAGTGAGACAGCTTTACATCTGTTTCTTACTTGTGACTTTGCCCGTCGCATTTGGGATAAATTTTTTGGTATCTTTGAGGAGGATTGGGTCCCCATCTAGTGTGGCGAAGTTCCTACGTATGAGAGTTTTGTATTTTGAGAGGAGGAAGGAGACGAGGTTACTCTGATGCAATGTTGTGTGTACAATTTTTTGGTGTCTTTGGCCAAAGAGAAATACTCAGGTCCTTCAATAGGGTGACAATCTCCATGGATATGCTTTGGGATAGAGTCAATTATCTAGCATCTTTATGGGCTAGGGCCTTAGGGGCATTTAGGGGTTTATTTGAGTACTACAGTCGAGCGTAACTAGGCTAATTTGTAATTAGTTTCTCTTGGAAAACCTCTTGTCCTCACCTATCGTATTCTTCAATACTTCATTAATAAAATATTTCTCTTTATCTAAACAAGAAGAAAAAAAAGTCATAAATGGATATGGATGGATGAAGATTTAATTGGATATGGATATGGAATAGTCAATCATCCTTTAATCAACCAGACACTATCCACATCCATTTCTTCATTAAAAACTAAAATAACTTTACAAATTTTAGTATATTCATCTTATTTTTGTTCAACTTTTAACTCCCAAATTAAAATCTCCTATATTTTGTGTGGTAGTAATACTATAAGACAATAATTTAGCCATTCTAACCTCTCCTAATTAGAGAAAAACAAACAATTTTTCAACATTTACTTGGTTATTCAATTTAAGAACTTTTTTTTGATACGGGAAACCCTCAGCCACTACTCTTCGAGTGTGCACCGGATAAACCCCGAGTGTATGCAATAGCCTGCAAACCACACACACCAGGCAAGCCAACAAGATAAATCTTGTAGACAGACTCAGCAAAGAGGCCTAGTGGGAATTGAACTCATGACCTTTGTCATGAAATATCAACCCCACGACCAACTCCACTACCCCTTTCAGGGCAATTTAATAACTTATATTCCAACTTTTTTAACAAAAGAACAACAAAGTTATACATTTGCTTGTTATTGAGAAGTTACAGAACACTAATTCAATATCTAACGGACATCTAATTACCCGCTACATCCGACAGAAATGTCAAATGGATATGGATAATTTGATATTAAAATAAATGGATGGTCATAGGGATATGGCTCCACCCAATCCATTTCCGATCAATTTTCATCCCTAATTGGATAATAGTCATAAACAAAATCATTACCAGCTCAACCAAATTAAACAAAGATTTAATTAATTACCTGAGCCACCTGCACGTGAGGAAAGCGAGCTCGGAAACGCTGAGCAACCTCCTTACCAAGAGGAGCACCGCCACAAATGACAACTTCAAGCGACGTAAGATCATACTTTTCCGGGAGGTCCGATTTCGCCATCGCCAACAACAATGGCGGCGATGCCGGTATATAATTAACCCTATACTTCTCCACAGCCGCTAACATTTTCTCGAAATCGAACCTCGCCATAAGAACCAATGTCTCGGCTTTGGAAACCGCCCTTAATAGCCTAAAGAATCCAAATACATGAAACAGAGGGAGAGGTAGGAGAGAGATTGGACGGACATTGGCGTTTTTTTCTCTCTCGTCTTTTACTTGGGCGAACCCTGCTATCAATGCTATGGAGTTACGGTGTGTCAATTGAACCCCCTTAACTCGACCGGTTGTCCCCGACGAGTATAAAATCACCGCGGTATCCGATTGCGAAACCGCGGTGGTGGTGGTGGTGGTGGTGGGTACTCGTCGGGGACTGTCGTTGTTGGTGAGCATTGAGTCGAACTCGGGCGAGTCGATGAGGATGAGCCGGACATTGAACCCGCGGAGTTTATCGGCGAGGGAGGAGACAGAGAAGATGATAGAAGGCTGAGCGAGTTGGACGAGGTGAGTCAACTCAGAGCGAGTTGATAACGGGTTAGCGGGGGAGACGACGATTCCGAGAGAGAGGAGAGAGAAATAGATGACGGGGATGTGGAGGGAAGAAGGGCAGAGACTGAGTGCCACGTGGTGGGTGTTGATTGGAGGGGAGGAGAGAGAGTGGGAGAGAGAGGAGACGCGACGGAGGAGGGTGGAGTAGGAGAGAGAAAGGGAGGGGGAAGAGGAAGCGTCGATGACGACGAGGGGAAGAAGGGGAGAAGTCAGGGGAGGAATGGAGGAGAGAGAAAACGTAGTCAGTGATGGAGAGAGGGAGATGAGGAGGTGGGAGAGGGGGGTTTGGGCGGAGACTGTGGAAGGTTTTTGTGGTGGGGTTGTAACCTGTTTTGGGATCCATTGATGATGAAGATGAAGATGAAGATGAAGATGAAGATGAAGAGGAGTTGTTGCTTGTGCAGTTGTGCTGGTGGTTTTAGCCATGGATATGAATTGGAGAGACTAGAGAGAGACAAGAATGGATACCAACTTTTTTGTGTGGAGAACAAAATTGAAGATGTCTGTCATTTTGACTAACTTCCTGTGGTTCCGTCCAGGATAGTCTACCTGCCGCAGACCGCCAATCATTTCTCTCTATTCTTTTTTTTTTTTTTAAAGACAATAATCTAAGGCGTCCTTTACCCGTAAATTTCATTTCTATGTTCTCATTACTCATTCAAGCTCCAATTGACCAAATTGGTATATTTATTGACACCTTTTGAATAATCCGGTATAATAAAAACACAATGGGTCACTAGGGTATATTAAAAACTAATCAAGTGCAAATTCACCTATAGAACCAGAATCTAAGAAAACCTTAGATATTAACCCGATTTGTTTGCTTTTTTAATATTTATTTCGCCATTTTATTTCTCTTTGACTATTTTCTTCTGTTTTTCATTTTTTTCCTTGTTATTTTCAATGGGTTTTTCTATTATGTGCCCTAAGGGCATAGGATAACTAATTATTATATTAAATTTTTTGAAATTTGCATAAATTTGGGAAGCATAATCTCAATCACATTGGAAATCTAATAAACCCATTAATACGCTATTTATACTTTACCAAAATGCCCTTTTATTAATAAAAAAAGATCAAAAAAGAGAAAGAGGGTGAAAGCATGAGAAAAATAGGTATTTTTTATGAGCAACTGAGAGAATGGAGTTCATTCGCCATTAAAGCTTGATCCAGAAGAAGATTTATGAAGTGAATGAACTGAAGAATGCACACTGTTTTCCTTATCATCAACCACCACCCATAAATAATCATCCCAAAAACCGCCACCACCCATAAGCCTCGAGAAAATTATTAAGAACCCTGCTAGGAGAGAGAGATGAATAAATCTGATGAGATACCACTCAACCATTAACGCCACCATCAAAGACAATCTATCTACCACATTTTTTCCGACGAGAACATTATTTTCCAACAGATTCGCATATTTCAAACACAAAAAAATCCTTGATTGTTGGGCAAAATTGAACCAATTGCAACGACGGTTGTGAAGGAGAAGGGGAAGGGGAGAGTGAGAGGCGCGTGGGTGGCGAAAGTGGTGGTGGTGGTGGTGGCAGGATTGGAACATTAGGAGGCTTTCAACTATTAATGGTGGTGGGTCGGTGGGGAGATGAAGAGGAGAGAGAATGTGAGAGGAGGACGAAAGGAAGAAGGAGAAGGATGGTAGAGGTGGTGGCGGCGGCGAATCAGTGGTGCTGGTGGTGACGGCGGATCAGTGGCGCTGGTGGCGGCGGCGTATCAGTGGCGTTGCTGCTGTTGGTGGTTGTGCAGAGAATAAAATTGGAGAGAGAGTGATTTCTTCTGTTGACAAAGGAGGGATGTGATTTAACCCAGGGCTAAATTAGGAATAGAGATATTACAAGTGTGAATGCAATTAAAATAAATCTTGATATGTGATAATTTTAATAAAATTTAATTTCTTATCATGTGGCACATAATAAAAAAACTCATCTTCAATTCCTCCCAACTACCATCAATGGCTTCCCTTCCCTCACGCCATTCATTTCCCCATCTTCATCTCACCATTTCTCCCACAAAACTCAACCTACTTCCATTTCTTCTCTCGATTTGGGGAAGGGGGGTTAGCCCTGATTTGGAATCGATTCGAAAAGTTTAGCCTAATTAAACTTGAAATTGATTAGGATTGATTCGTAAATTACCGCAATATTGCCACTGCCTTTGATTTAGATTGAATCCCCCAAAAATGTCCTCCGACGAACTGTGGGAAGCACTCGAGTTAGGTGACTCCAATATCACCTCCTCTTTCTCTCCGTTGTTGCACCAACAAGTCTCCATCTCTTCAATCTCCACCATTTTCTCTCTCCTCCCCTCTCTCTCCACCACCATCACAAACACCGCAACAACCACCACGCGTCGTCATTCCAAGACCAACCGGCTATCAAAGATGATTCAAGGCACCAGGTGTTGGAAGCCATGGATAAAAGGTAGTTGGGTTGGGCATGGAAGAAAACAGGGGGGAAGAAAATAATAATAAAAGAAATGAGCCAAAGAAGGACGAAAATAGCTAAAATTGGCCAAAACCCGGTTTTAGAAGTAAGATTTCGTTAGATTCCGGGTTTATAGGCGAATCCGCACTTTTGTCGTTTTTTTTATACCTTATTGTCGCATTTTATTTTAAATATACCATATTGTCCAAAGGGTGTCATTAAATATACCAAGTTGGTCAATTGGGGCTCATTCAAGTGATCACTAAAGAAAACTGAGCACTGTCACCAAAAAAAAATTAAATAAATAAAATAATTGTCGTAGTTGTACACTTATACATGGCTGTCATACACTACGATTGTCAAAAATATCTTCATTGTAGAAAGTAGCAATTTTCATAAACTTGTAATTTTTAACGGTGTATTTACTTACCTTATTTTTGCCAAACAAATATTCCTAAAAAACACTGTGAGTTGGAATATATGTTTAAATGTTATCAATTTTCTCAAATTGGCCAAGAAAACCCAATATTCTCGTGTTTCTTAATCAAATTAATGTATTTTTGAAGGTTTCTTCACCCCAACTCAGTTCTCCCATCACTATGTGCCGTGGATGTGGCTAGAGGAGCACTCCAAATGGTGTCCAACGGCTTTAAATGGGTGAAGCTCCATTGTGATCGCCGCCTCAAGTAGTCGGAATTCATCGACGGCCATAAAATGGATGTTTCCTTTATTAGGCTCAACTGAGACGATTATCCAATGAAAAATAATTGATGGAGGAAGTTGAAGCAAAATAGCAGATAAAGATGGATGCAATTGGATGTGATAGCATGCTATGAGCAAGACTCAAATTAAGATAATGTATATTAAGTACAAAATAAAATTTCAATCTTAAATTTTTATGAGCAATCAGCAAAGTCGAGATTGAATTAACTAAGAATCAACTCTCATAAATCAACAAGGAAAGAAACCAATTCACTAAGGTGTACCCAATTACGCGACGAATGAACAATAATTACAAAATCAACAAATAAGTAGGGAGGAGAATAATATAGGCTATAAAACCAACTAAATTAGGTCATAAAGACTAATATGGTGAAGGATTAATTTAAGGGGAACATACAGTTTCCTCCATCCTCATTAAGAACACATACTCATATACAATCTAATAATACTAGGTGAATTATAAGATATTTATTTATTCAAGAAAATAAGTGACAATTTTTTTTTTTTGAAAAGGCAATACAACCAGGTAATCTCAATTAGAGATTAACCTAAGATGCCTTCACTAACAGATTAGTGAAGGACTTAAAGGACAATTACAGCCAAGAACAAATCGAAAAGAAGCTAAAAATGTTACAATTTTAGAAAAATCTAAAAATGAGACATCTTCATCTTCCACCTCCATCTTGTTCAACAGCTCATAAACACAACAACACAGCAACAAGAACAAGAACAACACAACAAGAAGATCAATACTTTCAAACCCTCTCATCACCAGCAACATGAGCTTCAACCGGCTTCCATGACAGGGTCGACAATATGGAGAAAGCCTTAATATCTAAAACGAATTTTTCTTCAAAAACAACCCAATGATAATTGCACAAAACCAAATCGGAAAAGTCACCCCCGATCTATCATCTATGCAACCTCAGCACAACCAAGACAAAATTATAGATCGATCTCAACGAAAAAAACCTCGAAAGGCGAAGAAATTGAGAAACGGATCGAGCTTCGATACTGATCTACAAGCAAAGGCTAAAAACAAACTGAATCTGAGGCATAATACATAACTGGGCTAGATGGAAAGGGAAAGCATGAAAGAAAGTTTGAGAAAGGGGTGATTAGCCAAACCTTGGTACTCAAAATCTTAGATGAAAATGGCAAACTGAGCCATAATCAATAGAAATATGGAGATTGTGGCGGATAAGCATAGCTGAAATTGCTTAAATTTGTTTTTTTTTCTTTTCTTTGGGATGACGGCTAAGCAAAAAAGGGGGCTTCTGGGGTTTTTAGAGAGTTAGAGAGAGAAGCTCTCACTTCTCTCTAAAAACCCGAATTCGATTGAGGAATATCCTAGTTTAGAAAATAAGTGACATACTTTGATATGTTCGATGCTTATGATTGTGGAATCTGATATGCCAATGGATCAATGAGTCTTATTTTAATATGTACCTAATACACTATTAATTTTTTTTGGTATTGATCACCCGACCGAACTTTTATGAGATAAGAGTAGTTTTGACTCCATGACTGACCCGACCCAATGATTACCCAACTCAAATTATCCCGTCTTGACCCGTTTGCCAGGCTTCAGCCCATCTAAGTCAGGTTGTCTTACCAGACGCATGTAATTTGCGGCCTATTACATGTGTCCTTGTAGGGAAAAAAAAAAGTGCGGGTTCAGTCGGAGGGGCATTTATTGGGCTTTTTACACGGGCTGGTAGGGCGAATGGCGTAGTACAGACTACGGAGTAGTTTGGAGGCAGATAATAGTATACGGGCCTGACTTAGTGGTCGTTTGGTTGACAACTAGAAAACATAGGAAGTGCTAATTCTTGGGAAGTGTGAATTTCCTTGTTGTTTGGTTGACAAAAGAAACATAGGAATTTACTTCCTGTAGGAAGTAACTTCCCACATAATGGGGGAAGTTGCTTACCTAGCATCCCCTAGGTAAGTGACTTCCCATATCACTTTCCATGAATTTACAATTCCTTTATTCAGCCAAACAAAATAAAGCACTTTCCATAAATTCCTATTTCCTATGAATTTGTACTTCCTATGGGAAGTTATTTCTCATGTTCAACCAAACGACCACTTAATGAGTAGTGTGTACAGGCCAATATTCCCACCTACGTGGCTACATCTCATGGCCCATTCAGCCCGACCCGCCTAATTCATGGCCCGAGGTTATTTTCCTTCCTTGCTTACTTTTTCTCCAAATAATTTTGGTGGTTTGAGTGTTTGTCTTTGAGAGCTGCCTGTCGCCGTTCTCCTCCCTGCCGCTCTGAAACCAATTGAAGAGAGAGAGAGAGATGCCGAGAACTTCAAAGCTTGAGTGTCCGGGTTGCCCTCCACTAAGAGCACTAACCTTTGATGCACTTGGCCTTATTAAAGGTACTTGAGTTTCAGAGTTTCCTGTTTCCAGTTTTTGCAAATTATTTCTGTAATGGGTTGTTTTCATTTTGTTGTTGTTGTTGTTGTTGTTGTTGTTGTTGTTATTGCTGTTGTTGGTTTTTGTTTCTGAAACTTTGGGTCACCTGTAATCAGTAATTGAAGCTCGGAGTAAAGAAAATGGGGCTGCTAAGGTTGTGGAGAGATGGGGAGACCCTGACGCCTCCAAAAGTGTTCTTGCTGCTTCTATCAATGACCGTAAATTTGACCCTGTATGCTCTCTTATCTTTTTGCCCTTTATACCATTGTTAGGAATTTTATTTGCATTTGTATATGGTCAAATTTTATGAATTGAAATGTGCATAGTGTTTTTGGGTCCTTTGGGAAGTGATGGAGCCTGGGGTTGTTTCTACATTTCTTGTTGAATGTTGGGTGTTTATCATCTGGTTGATAAAATTGGGGATGCTTAAACTTAGTGCTGTTTTAATCATTTTTATGAATTCTGATTCGGTCCGTCTCAGGACAAATTTCTACTGATGTTCATAGTAAAGTTTCATTGGTTAGGGCCGGTTTGGTGCGAAGGCAGTCCTCTCTTTACCATTTATTTTATTTGCTTAAATGAATTAAGTTGCAAAATTAGTCTAGGGAGGGAAAATTTCTCTATGGCAAATGTCTTATTCCAAAGGAAATAAGAAGGCATTTTCTTCTATGGAGAAGTATATTTCTATAGGTGTACCCTTTCTCAAACCTCAACTAGAAAGGAAACTGAGATTAGGATAACAGTAGAATGTTTGAAATAAAGGAAATTGAAGATTAAAATTGTTATTACAGTTGGATATATTTTACTAAAGCAAAGTTTTCCAGAATGGAAAGAGTCTTCCTTCCCACCAAATGTAGCCTTCCTCTCTCCTCAAGCCCTCTTCGTCCTCACTGCTATTTCATAACGACAACAATAATGCATTGTATCTAACCTTAACTAGTCGAATTTTGAAAAACAAAAATCTATTTTCAAAAGAATTTGCAGAAGATTTATTTTTTATTTATTTATTTTATATTTTAACATTGTAAAAAAGCAAGCAATGGTAGCCAAGTAGGAGTCAAACCTTTATAAAACACATTTGTAGTTGAAGATAGTTTCTTATTATGTCAACTGCGGTTTTCTTATCCCATGTCCTGCCTCTCTTTTTTCTTTTGCTTTTGTGATATATTTGCTGTCTGGCGTGACAGCTTTTGGTGTCTGTCTGTGGCGCTTAATATCATATGACAGGTGGTTTTGCCATATTTTCTCATTGGTGAATGGATAGTGTATTAATTTAATTCTGACATTTTATTTGGTCTTCTGAATGTTACTGATTCATTGGTGCAGTTACTAGCAGTTGCCAGGAAAAATGGTTCGGTAAGTTTGCTTCCTTGTAGAGCTGAATCAACAAAATCCTAGAATGCAATTTGTGTTCTAAACTTATTCTTGCATGGTGCATGATTGTCTTATGTATGGTTTTGGTACTAGGCAGATTGAAGTGCTGAATCCTGTAAATGGGGAGCTCTGTTATTCAGTTTTGGATGGTGAGGTTTGCGCCTCTCCTGAAGATGATACATTTGCTGGATTACATTTATTTAAAAAGAACAGATTGGAGTCACCATCAAGGTATATAACACTGGTTAGAACAGGGAAAAAGGCCTAATTTTAGTTGATTAATGAAATTGTTTTAACTTATCATATCTTTATTATGATTCTGATTTCTGATTCAGTTCAGAGTGCAGTGAGGTCGTACATGGTGGGAAATAACATTCTCTCTGTCTGTGTCTTATGTAAATAGGTCTTGCACCTTGCTTACTTGCACAACCAAGGGGAAAGCAAGCTTGAGGACAGTTGAATTTCCCAGTTCACAGAATGACGCTGTTTCTGTTAATCCAGAGACATGGAATGTGTGTGGTTCTGGTAACATTTGCTGTTCTAAAGTGAGCGGTGATGAGAGCTGTTCTGTGTTTGGAGGGTGAGTGTCTGCATCCAGAAATCATTTTGGAGAAGAATAGATTCTTTCCTTATTTCTTTTTGTGTTCACTGCATCATGGATCTTACTAGTCCCTGTTTCTTGATGTGGTAAGATAACAATTCACTGTAATCTGTTCAGGAAAGGTGTTGAACTCAGCATGTGGGATCTTGAGAAGACTACTAACATTTGGAAGGCTAAACCTGTAAGCTTTTCCCTAATCTGTTACATTATCTGTGGTATTAAATATATTACAAAATTGTTGTTCCCTTGAGCAGAGAGGGGCTCATAGTTTTACTTTAATGATCCTTTTCAGCCCCCTAAGAACAGCCTTGGAATCTTTACTCCAACTTGGTTTACATCAGTAACCTTCCTAAGCAAGGATGATCATCGCAAGGTTGTGGCTGGTACCAGTAACCATCAGGTAATATACGGGGTGTTCATTTCGGGATATCCAAAATTTCTGGATTTTTGATATTCAAATCCGTAATCATATATCCGAAATTTAGAGTTCGGATGGTCGGATATCCGAAAACTATTAATTTTATTTTAGTTTCTGTTCTATTTTATATCGAATATTTCGAAAAATCTGAACCAAATATTTCGGATAGTTTTTGGAATTTCAAATAATATTAGATTTTTTGAAAAAGGATGTCCAAAAGAACATGTACCAGTCATTGTCAAGCTACATATTGCACGTAATAAGTGATTCTGGTTGGACTAGAATCCATCAGGCTTTTTCCTGAAACTTAACTTATCGATGGGAGATTGTAAGTTTAAGTTTTAAATTTCTCCTCTTCTGTTGTGACCGTTTGCATCATGAAGTTTCTACGATCAAGTATGGTAGAAAATGAATTAGATGACCTAAGCTTCCTTGCCCCTTTGATTACCAGTTGGTATTTGAGAAGTATCAAATCTTCTTATGCTTAATTATTTGGCAAATCACCATGGTGTAGTAGTGTTCTACCTTCTACCTGTTGTTAAAGACGAAAGTTATGAACCCTTTCCAAAAGTTGACTTATTTAGTGAGAAGGGATTTTCGTGGCACCACTTACCAACTAATGATTGCCTTGTTACTGAAGGTTCGCCTTTATGATTTATCGGATCAGAGAAGGCCTGTGTTATCAGTGGATTTCAGGGAGACGCCTATCAAATCAGTGGCAGAAGATTTAGACGGACATACTATATATTTCGGAAATGGTTCGGGTGATCTGGCTTCTATTGACATTCGTACAGGTATTCTTTTTTGGCCATAAGTATAGAAAATAGCAGTGGTTGACCTACTGAATTTTCAAGTCGCTTAACTAAGTTGTAAATCTTTATGATCTTATGATTCTTATCACTGCCTTGGAATGTAAAGTTCTCTTAATTATAGATAAGTAGAGAAGAGTTGAATGCAGCCAAGAAGCCCAATAGTGCTTTGCAGAGTTGAAGTTTTTGTCCATATAGCTTAATCTTGTCTTTATTACTCGCCTTCATTTATAAAGCGAATAGGTTGCTGATGTTATCAAATTGCTATTGTGATTGAGTTTTGTAGTGTCTGGCTGACCACTAGTTGGCGGCGCTCATTTTTTTTTGCCTTTTTTTTTTAAACTACAGGGAAGTTACTGGGATGCTTCTTGGGAAAGTGTTCTGGAAGCATCAGATCCATAGTCAGGCACCCAGAGCACTCTGTTATAGCATCATGTGGTTAGTACTTGACATGCTTGTTTATCACATTCATTGATCAAATTACTTTCTTCTGTTTTCTTTTGTCAATTTTCTTTAATTGGGTTGGGGCCTTGGGGGTATTGGGTAGAGCGGGGTTGTTCATGTGGTAGACTGATTCCAGTTCAAATTGTCTTTCTTGCATTGTTGCTTGAATGGTGCCAGTAATATTAATTTTATTTCCCTTTTTGAATCAGGCTTGGATAGCTACTTGCGCGTTTGGGATATAAAGTCCAGACAGCTTCTTTCTGCGGTGGGTTTGCTATTGCCCGTTGCATGTTTATGCCTAGGGCAACTTCTATTATTTTCTATAGAGTTACTCATTTCATGCTTTCAGTTTTTGGCACCAAACACATCCTTTATATGCTAAATTCCAATTGCATTAATCTTTCCTTCCTCCCACTCCTATAGTCCTATCTTTTCTGTATTCATGCAAAATGTTGTAGTTCCTTCTGAGGAACAAATATCTCTAATTTAGGAGCTTGTGCCAAGAAAGGTGTGAAGGGGAATCACCTGGACAGTTCTCTCTAAATCCTTAATGTTGGAGGTTTTGTAGTTACAAGAACTTAAATGTTGGTATTTTTGGCTGTTAGCATATGTACACTCGCGGTTGTGCTGTCTATCAGCTGCTTCAGCAGACAGCACTATTCCTGTACAGAATAAAGCCGCTTCAATCTTAATTTATCTTCCATTTGCAAGTAAGGTTAATTGTTATGGGCTTCTTTTTCTTAAGAGAAGTGAGAAGAGACTGGAGAAAGAAACTGTAACATCTAAAAATATATTTCCAAAAAACTTGACACCGTGAGGCGTGAGGAGAGAAGAGAGAGGACATTCATGTAAAAAGGGACCGGGGATAAAACTATTTGCTTGTTTCTTTTACGTCTGGGGTGTCTGGGGGCATGACTTGGCTGAGGTGTTAGTTCATGCATTAGGTTCATAAGCTTGGAGGGTATAAGGCCTCCTTACAGGAAAAATGTGTCTGCTCAGGGCCTAAGCTGTTGGCTAAAAAGAGGAGACAGAACTATGCAATATTTGTTGAAGAGCTATTCTTTTCACTTTAAGGCGATAATTGTCCTTTGAGTGTGTATAAAAGCAACTTAATATCTGCAGATTTGTTAATTGTGAAAAACAGAGTAGGCTCTCTATTTCTTTGTGATACTTTAAGTCTTTAAGATCTCTGCTATGTATCTCGATCATAGCTGACGTGCTTGTTGATGGTGGCAGGTGTTTTTAAAGCAGCACTTGACCAATGTGGTGTTCGATTCCAGCTTTTCGGATGAGGGTTAGTGTCTTAACTTATCTGTGCCTTTAATGCCTCTAATATGCATCTTCCAAGTATTATGGGAAGGAAGCTATTCCTAGAGGACCTAGAATCAAGTCTGTCAGTACTTATGGTGGGGGTTTACCGGTTTAGCATTATTGTAGTGCCATAGTTGAGATAATTCTGTTGCTATATGTAGTATATGAAATAGTGGGGCTTAGATAACTTTGAATTACAAAGACAGATAGTATGTAGCAGACTAGCAGCTATACGAGCCATGACAATTAAGATTAGTCCATGGATTTTAACAATTTATATTCTCATATACATCAAAATAAGGTGCTTACATACAATTTTAGCTTCAAGTGTTGAAAGAACAGATATCAAAGCTATATTGTTCACTCATAAAGATTATACAATCTATAAGGAGAAATTAGTTGCAGATGACTATGAGAGATCAAATATTTCTGCAAAACTTAAAATTACTGTCTCTCTACTTTCCTTATTTTGGGGGGGGGGGGGGGATTTAGCCAACTACAGTTTTGGATACTAGAAACTTCTGTTATAATGACTTACTTGCTGCGATGACCTATCTGTGAACAGAAGTCACAGCAGCAGCCGCAGATGAACCCCAAAATCATGTAGAAGATGCCAAGCAGCTAAAGAGTGAAACTGAAGATGATGCACCACCAGTAAAGAGAAAAAAGGCTCCTAAAGAAAGCAATGGTACCAAGAAGCTAAAATCCAAGAAGAAATCAAAGAAGTTGAAGGGTGAGGTTCTTGATGATGATTCATGAAGGTGATGAAAAGAAAAGGTCTCAAAAAGAGGCCTGACTTCATACTTTCCTTTGAGATACTAGTGCTAGATGGTGTGTGGAGATAAATTTTGTAACTGTAGTTTTGCTTTGGACGAATTAAGTTATATTAGGGAACATCAGTGTAAACTAGAGACCGCATAGTGATGTACACTGCAACACAACATTTGATTAACTAGCCACTGAAAAGTTGTTTTACATGTCAGAAATTGTCGCTGCGATATCTACAGAAGATAAATGAAAGGTTCCTGTATTTTTAATCTATGTTTAGTCTTCTATCTGAAGTAGAAATTATTCTGGACTTGAGCGTGGATGTTATAATGAGCGATTGTAAATTGGTAATGCTATGTCTTGTGAAGTGCATTCTGTTTCAATTTCAGGGTGTAGGAAGAGAGGGCTATGTGATTATTTCTTGTGAATTGTGATAACTTACTAGTGGACTGTTTCACAACTCCAACTTGTGATTTCATGTCCTATGATTTATGACCAGTCTTCCATATCGATCTCCTTCGTATTCATTGCATTACAATTGACTTGCACTAAAAAAAACAAAAAAAAAAAAACTGTACTGACTGTACAATTTACATATTATCAGTTTTGAGCTATCAGAACTTCTACATCCTACCCAAAAATCACTTTCGAGACTATACGAAGAAAACATGACTCGAGTTTTGAGTATGGAGATTTGCTCATTTTGGTTATGTGCTCTTTGGATCCCCTAAAAAACACCAGAACGGTGTTTGCACATGCACTCAGGCACCGGATAGGCAATCACATCTCTGTCCCCTTTTCCTGTCCTAGGCTCTGGCTGGCCTTGAGACTTCTCATGCAGCCTCCTCATGATTGCCCCAAATTCAGCTTCAGAGAGTGATGAATCCTCGAAGAATGGAAGCATCATCCTCTTGTTAGGCTTTATGTATTTCCTGTGACCTGAATAAGCTCTATGACCCTGCGCAAATACAGTATTGACCAGTGACATTATTTTTTCAGCAGAAAGCGAAATCACCAAATAGAAATAGCCAGAAATGGTCTTTTACCTGCATGGCTCGGCCCATGTTACCACCGTGGGATGGCAAGAAGACATCACTGCTGAGAGAGACAACATAGTCGATGGCAGCTAAAGCGGATGACCTGTTGGCGTAAGGCAGCAACTCCCCTTCCCTGGCCAACATGTCTTTGTTCACCAAATTCGGAAATTCTTCAACAAGTGGTCTAAGAGCCTCCGAACCACCATATGGTTTTCCTCCTGCTACATACACCCTTGCTTCTCTTGGTGCCCCTAGACCCTTAAGAAGCCTAAATCAGCACCATTCACTATAGTCAGTACAGTATATACTATATAGTCCCTTCTCATAAATCAAAGTAAAAAGTTGTTCTGTTAGTATACCTAGCCAATTCAAATGCATTTAGGGGGCAAAGACCAGCAAGCCGGCGTTGAGGGTAACTCATGTTGATTCTCCCAGTGAGGTACTCAGGCCGAGTGCTCCGATCCTCATGAATCTTCCTGTCATAATCAGGTCCTAACCCAGTCCTGCACCCAGTTCTGACCCAGACATCCTTCTCTAGTCGGAGATGGATGGCAATATACGGGCCTTCAATCCACATTCGCCTTGCTAGCCTGTTCCCTAGCTCCCTAATTGGAGACGCAAAGCGCAAGGCATGAAATGCTACCTGAAGATCCAAAGAAAATTCACTTGTAAAAGAACTTCACACTTTCTAGGATATCTTTAGGTTCTGATAACTTGTGAAATCATGTACCTTGCATTTGAGCTTTTGAAGATCAGGGGGAAGATTCTTGGAGAGTTTAGAATCTAACCCTTTTAGGACAAGCAGGCCTTCATCATTTAGCTGCAGGAACCAAACACAAATGAAACACTGATTTTCCTTTTTACTGATCATGAACAGAAAATCAGCTAATGTTGGGACTTCTTTGGGGGTTTTTGGACATACCTTTTTCGAGAATCGGGTTCGAATCCACAGTGGGGATAAATCATATGGGATTTGGGTCTCAACAGATTGCCTTGAGACCAAATGTGTGGAGGGAAGAGATGACACTACGCGCACATCAGCTTGTAAAGTTTTCTTGAAGTGTTCAGCATCAAAAATGTCAGAGAATTCACTGAGAAACAGCAGACCAAAATACATTTATCAAAATGTCCCTCCATCTCATTATTGTTCACAATGAAAATTTCAATCCACAAAATTTCATTAGCACTGACAAAGTAATAAGACATGAAAAACAGAATTTCATGGAACCATGTCAATATAAGGAAATGAAAACCAATATTATCACATATTAGCATATAAGTTTCTCAAAATTGCACATCATACCATGCTAACAGAACAGTTAATCAGAATTCTGAGAAACAGAAAACCCAGATTTTTTTTGGTGAAATCATAATAACTCAAGAAAAGCAACAAAATTTGAAAAACCCAAATCAAGAAATGATCAAAGAACTGCAAAGAAATATCCAAATTGAACCAAGCTTGTTACTTCACTAACCTTTCATCACCCCAAATCAAATTGACTTGCAAAACAGGTAGAACAAGAGCAGCTCTAAGAATCCTCGCAATAACAACAGCATCAACAATCTGATTCCTCTGTTGATTCAACCCCCCAGAAACCACAACAACCAAGAACCTCGTCCTCTCTTCAGAAATCACCGGTGATTCTCTTCGATAACCGATACCGAAACTCAAACAAGGTTGATACCCTTTACTATCCGGCTGTTTCCAAAACTCTCTCTCCACTTCACTCAAATTGGAAGCTAACCCACGAGCGGGGAGCGGGGCCATCTCAGAACGAGACAATTGGGGTCGGTCTTCGACGTCGTAGTTGTAATCGGAGAAAATGGAGGAGAGAGAAGCGTGGGGTAGAGAAGAAGATGGAGAAACAGGGGAGAAAACAGAGCATTTGGTGATGTTGACAGTGGCTAGGATTAGGATGAGAGAGAAAGCGAAGAAAGCAAAGAGAGAGAAAAGGAAGAGAGAGAGTGAAGCTGTGGGGAGAAGGAGTTTGTGGGTTCTTGAGGATTTTTTGGGAGAGTAAAGGAGAGATGAGAATGGGGAGAGAGAAAGTAGGTAGAGAATTGGTGATGAGCTTAATGGGTTCTTCATGCTCTTTTGTGGTCTTGCCATGGCTGATGGAGTTTCTCTGTTTGTTGAGCTCAAATGGCTATTGTTGCTGTGAAAATGGTGGATTAGTTAGTTAGTTCTTGAAATGAGAGAGAGAGAGAGAGAGAGAGAGAGAGAGAGAGAGAGAGAGAGAGAGAGAGAGAGGATTTGCAGGAAGGGGGTTTATATTTGATTGGTGCTGGAAATGAAGAAAACAGAGAAGATGACAATCTGTTATGGATTCTGTTATTTGCAAGTTTTTTGGAGGGAAAATGAAACGCCCAGGCAATAGGCATAACTATTTATTCTCCATATTAGTTCTCCTATTTTTATTTTGGACAATGCTAAAGGTCTCTAGTGAAGATAATAAATTAGTGTTCTATGTGATATGGTAATTGCCACATTACCAAAGACATTAATTTGCATGCCATATCATAGGAATTAAAATTAAGGCTACATAAATCAGGGGTGTTTAAGCAAATAAACAAAATTTGTGTTATCACTTAACTATATTATGAACCAAGCTTAGAAAGAGGAAAAATAGGAGAAAGTTACCTATATTAGCAAGGGAGCAGAATCATATATATATATATATATATATATATATATATATATATATATATATATATATATATATATATATATATATATATATATATATATAAGTTGAGTCAATTACGTGTGAACACGCCACGTAGGATGCCACACAAGCGTTAATATTTGCCTGAGGAGGACACGTGGGATGCCACGCAAGCGCCCAAATTCGTGTGGTGATGACACGTATGCCGCCACGTAAGCTACTCATCAAGTGGCCCAATCATTAATGCATGATCATAAATACAACATAATATAATTATTATAATATTATTCAAATTATAAAATAAAGTAACTTTTGTTATGCAAATTTAAAAATTATAATTCTTACTCCATTGGAACAAGTTCGGAAAATACTTTAAAATGAGATATATATGCAGTATGTCCTATAAAGTTGGTTTCTTTTCGTGTGAGGATGACAGGTGGGACGCCAGATGGGAGGAATATGTTCGTGTTAAGATAAAACATAGGTGCCACATCGGTATAGTATAAAAGTGAGTCCAATTCGTGTGGGCACGATACATAGGACGCCACATAGGAGGTGTAAATTCGTGTGACGATGACACCTATTAAGCGTCACCTAAGCAAAGCTTGCCACATAGCCTAACAACTCTTCATCCAAGTGTCACTCATTAATCCCTCATCATAAGTCATTACTTCAATGGATTGGATTTGAAAAAACCTTCAATATGATATTACTTTAGGAAGTGAAAAGTTTTTTCTCACCACTAATTTATTTTATTCAATTACCAAAAATCCAATTTCAATAAGAGACTGATTTTTAACTAGAGAGAGATTAACTAATCTTTATTTTTTTTCTCTGGAAATTTTGAAGTAGGCTCAAATTATGTTCATAAATCAATTAATTTTTACATTCATTCTATTTTAGATATAGATCAATTTAAAATGGTATTTAGAAGTAAATTATGAGGGAGACATGAATTATACTATTATTTTTAAGAAATAGCATGCATCCTATGGATTAAATTTTTGCTAACATAAAATTAAATGTATTTCACAAATAATATTTATAATTTCATGCCATAAATTTTTAATGTCTTTTTTAAATATATTAGTAAAAATATTTCTCTTTTTCTTTTCGTGTGTGCACGGCATGAAAGACGCCACATAGAGGCCCAAAATCGTGTGACAAAGACACCGAAGTCGCCGTATTAGCAAAGCTTGCCACATAGCCTAACAACTCATCATCCAAGTATTTTCCCTTAATGCTTCAATATTTGTTAACTTTATTACATATTTATTAGCATATTTCTATATTAGAAAATAAAATAATTTTAGTTACGTATTAAGTCAAAAAAATCATAATAAATACTATTTCGATGGATTGGATTTGAAAAAGGCTTTAAATGGAAATATATATAACCTATACAAGTTGGGCCTTGACCATGCAGTGATAACATGTAAACGTCACATAAGAGGGAATGTTCATGTAAAGATGACACGTTGACGTCATGTGCAACTTTGTCACATATTTTAACATATCATGATCCAAGTGCCAAATAATCAAAATCACTCGACTTTATTATATGATTTATTTGCTTATTATTTCAAATTACAAAATAGCATATTTTAAGTTATGTAACTCTAAAAAATAAAAATCTCACTTCATTAGTTAAATTATCTTTTATTCTTTTATGAAAGTTCGAAGTATCCTCAAATTATGTTCATAAATTAATATTTTTTTACATTCATTTTATTTCAGATGTATATTAATTTAAAAGGGTATTTCATACAAAAATATTAAAATAGTCAAATATAAAATTAGCTGTAAGGAATACAACAGACATGAAGTATCACCTAGAAAGTTATCTTCATTTTCGAGAGATATTTACGAGTCCGTGCGAAGCACAGACATAAAACTAGTATATATGAAAAATTCAGCAAAGTCAATACCTCTGATTTTGCTCCCCTTATATGAAAATGCCTAAATCTTACTTTCCAAAACAGAGAGTGCCTAAATCTCTTTTGTTTTGGTCTTTTCTTTAAGTTTTTACTTGTTTCTCTTACTGTAGTAAAGTATTTTGAATTACTTATTCTCAAATTTACTAAGAAATAAAAATGTGTAAACTTTTATTTTTGCGGTTTGAACAAAAAAAACGTTCATTTTTTAAAAAGTTTTTAAAAAGAACGAGCTTAAATTTGTAAACTAATATAATTTGGCATATCTAATTTTACTTTGTACTTTCATACTCTATTATTTACAAGTGCCTAAATCTCTTTTGTTTTGGTCTTTTCTTTAAGTTTTTACTTGTTTCTCTTCCTGTAATAAAGTATTTTGAATTACTTATTCTCAAATTTACTAAGAAATAAAAATGTGTAAACTTTTATTTTTGCGGTTTGAAAAAAAAACGTTCATTTTTTAAAAAGTTTTGAAAAAGAATGAGCTTAAATTTGTAAACTAATATAATTTGGCGTATCTAATTTTACTTTGTACTTTCATACTCTATTATTTAAAATAAAATTAATAGAATATCCTAATATACTAGTCCCTCTATCCCAATTATATCTTCCCATTTGATTTTGATACAGTCTGCAAAGACAACACTTGGACCGACAATATACAAATATAAAAAATAATTTAAGAATTGATATTGTAAAAATATAATCTAAGTTGAATCTAAAAACGGGTAATTTCATCTTGTAAATTTTCGTATATCTTTCACAAATCAAAAATCAAAATTTGTAAAGTTTAACTCCAATAAAATCAAATAAGAAGATATAAGTGGGATGGAGGGAGTATGTGTCCGAAATAAACTTTACATATAACTTATACGTGTTCCCTTCAAACAAAAATTAGCTAGTGTATAAAATATTTTGCTTGCATCTTTCTAGATTTTAACTATACGTTTTATAATTTTACTACTTCAAAACCAATTTTGTAGCGTACTTTAATCTTTCATCTTTTAATATATACTTACAGATTTTTAATTTATTAGTATTTTAAGCTAATGTTCCAAAAAAATTACGCTATAACTTAGCAACAAGTGTAATAAATATTTTACTTGCGACATTGTAGATTTTACCTGTACATCTAATCGATTTACTATACAAAACTCAATTTTACTGTGTTTATATGGTCTTCTCTTGATTTTCATTTAGAAAAATTGAATCTCATAATTTTCAGATTTAATATTACATCTAAAAAAAATTAAATATTAGTATGTAAGTTTTAAATAATTTGCACATTCTATCCCTTTTTTTCTATATTCCAAGAATTGTTGAACAAAATTTTACTAGGTAGTTATATAATTATCCCTTATGTATACATAACATCTTTTTATCAATCACATTCATTAGTTTAGTTTAATTTTACTATCGTTGTACAATCTCCTTACATTACACCATCAAATAATCTAAATTTACCTTATCTACATTATAATTTTACTGTAGAAATGAGTATTTATCACATTTATATCTTAATTTAACTATTACTATGTTTTCCGTACTTTCATAAAATAATATAGGAATATTTGATGAAAATAATCTGAAGTTTCACCTATTCGACAATAATAATCCCAAGATGGAAAATCCATGTCATTAATCCGAAGTTCACACTCCGTTAACCTCCTTTATATATAAATCATGGCCCTTAGTCTAATTTTACCATCAATGTCCAAATTTTCTCATATTCACTCTGATCAATCAAAAATTTCTTCTTCCACCAATGTACAAAGCTTTTTTTTTTTTTTTTTTTAATCAATCACAAGTCTACAACCCTTATTCTAAATTTACTTATCATTTTACAATTTTTTTCTTATATTTCAATTTGATCATCTGGATTTACTTCACACGCGTCCTGATTGTGCTATAAATTAAGAATGACAATTTTACTATGTATTCTGTACTTTTATTTAAAAATATACTAAAAATAAAGTATGGCTATGATTACAAAAAGAATAATAACCACTAGACAAGGTTTTTAAGGACTCTTCCATATATTTATTTAATACTTGATTAGCCCGTTTGTAAGATACAACAAATTTTAACATTAAATGTTTAGGTTTCATCATTCTACTAAATATTTTTTTCATTCAATTACATCATACATTTTAATTTTATAATCAATGTATAATATTTCTTGCATTTTTACCTTTGAAAATCTAAATTTACAACATACATATATCCTAATTTTACTACAGAATTGAGAATTTTACCTTGTACTTTATATTATCATATAATAAAACACTTCATGCATCTTTTTTTTTTTAAAAATGATTAAAGATGACAATCATAATAAGAATAATCATTAAAGTGAAAAAAATATTTGGGGACTATCCCATATTATATGTTCTTTAATACTTTTCTTGGTTTCAGAAATATTTTACATTCTAGCTTTTTTAGGGCTTACGATTTAGGTTTTATGGACGGTCGAGCAATAAATAACTATATCGATATGTAAACATGATTTTAGTCTTTAAATACTTTTATGGTTTAGGTTTTAATTTATGAAACGAGGAACATGATAGTTTTTTCAATATATAAAATAGACATTTACCCGCCACAATTGGAGAGGAAAAACCAAAAAAGATTTAGAGCAAAAAAACAATTAAAAAAGACAACGCCCACCGTGGGGCTCGAACCCACGACCACAAGGTTAAGAGCCTTGCGCTCTACCAACTGAGCTAGACGGGCTTGTTGTTTGAGTTGAACAAGTTAACATGAAAACATCAATAGAGATCACAAATCAGAATACAAGCAAAACATGTCCTGGGCAAACACAACTACACAAACAAAAGTTAGTCCCATACATAACCAGAACTGACATTTTAGAGTTGAGAGAAGAAACAAAGAGAGAGAAAACCCAGAAACAAAATCCAAGAAAGATGGCAAAGCAACAGCTTGAAGATGCAACCTCAGTTGCTTCCGATCTCATTGATTTCTTAAACGCTTCCCCTACTGCTTTTCATGCCGTTGGTACTTCTCTCTCTCTCCTCGCCACTCTATTATAATTTGATTGGTATTATTCAGTTTTCTGGGTGCATCAATTTACTATCTGATTGTATCAATTTGGAAAGAAAAGGAAAAAGAAAACAAAAAAAAGATTGCTTTTTTGCTTGTGTTTTGTGGGTTTTTGGGATTATTATGAACACTCTAATATACCCAGAAATTAATACTAATCTCAGATGAAGCCAAGAGGCAATTGAAGGAAGCTGGGTTTGAACAGATTTCAGAGAGAGAAGATTGGAGTTTGCAAGCTGGCAAGAAATATTTCTTCACTAGGAATTATTCTACTATTGTTGCTTTTGCTATTGGTAAAAAGTATGCTTTCAATAATCTCATCTCTCTCTCCATGAGTATTCAACACATTTGAAACTTAGTATGTTTGTTTTCCTGGGGTTATATATATGAGTGATTAATTTGAAAATCTGGTCAAGTGATTCATATTGATATCTTAGATTGAATTATTACTGAGTCAATATCCATTTGTGAGCTCTGATTGCTCTGGAGTTGAAAGTAACTTTATTGAATGTCATGGAGGATAAAGTAGCAATCTTGTAGAAATATAATTGTGGGGAGTTCAGATGTAGTAACATGGTTGGGGATGTAGAGACGCCAAAGGGTTAGCGCTTCTTGGCCCGAGCATGAGCTTGAGGGTTTCAATTCACATGTGCCCCACCCTCAAGCTCTTTATATGGACACTTCACACTACGCGTAGGCTCGTCTAGCGTTGTGCTGAGCTAGGGCCACTAGGCAGGTCGCCTTACTCACCAACAGTCAGCTCAAACTGGTGGGTTTAGTAGGGTCTAGAGAGGTTCACTATATGCGGCCTTACTTCTGAAAAGTAGGGAGGCCTTTCTCAAGAAGGGAAAAAAGGGGCCATCCATCCTTAGCCAACTATGTAAGGAAGAAAGAAAAAAAGTAAATAAAAAGCTAAGTTCTTTAATGTCTTAGAGAAGGACAGTCTGATGTTCTGAATTTCGAAATAGGTATGTAGCTGGGAACGGATTCTACATAGTTGGTGCTCATACAGACAGCCCATGTTTGAAATTGAAGCCAGTATCAAAGGTAACCCCCCGCTTTAATGAAAGATAGATATGAGTTGCTTCTTGTTTTCTTTGTGTGAATAAGTAGGATTTTCTCTAATAGAACATTGTACTTTTTTCCCTTAGGTAGCTAAAGGTGGTTATCTGGAGGTTGGTGTCCAGACATATGGAGGCGGTCTGTGGCACACCTGGTTCGATCGGGACTTGACAGTTGCTGGAAGAATGGTGATAAAACAAGTAAAAGATGGTTCAACGTCCTATACTCATCGGCTTGTCAGGATCAAGGATCCTATAATGCGAATTCCTACCTTAGCGATTCACTTGGACAGGTTACATTGATTATCTTCCATGCGTAACTCTGCTCTTTCACCTCAACATGTATCTGATGAATATCGAGCCTAGATTTGACAATGTCAAGTTTTGCTATGCTTTCTTTCTTTCAACCATTGGATATTGGTTTTTATTTATGCCCTTGATTGAACAGGAATATTGGTAGTGATGGATTTAAGCCCAATACACAAACTCATCTTGCTCCTGTTTTGGCAACATCAGTTAAGGTATTGCTATGACCAACTTATCTATAGTGACTCCTAAGCATCTCTGAGTTTTCTGCTTCACGTATCATCTGTATCCTATCCATAAACATGATTGCAAATGCAATAAATAAATGTTTTAGCTTGACATGTCTCAAAAGTTGGTCAGTTTAAGGTCATATGATCTGTTTACTCAACAATATTTTGTATCCATACTACTAATTTGTCTAATCCTTATAGCCAAGCAAACAAAAACCAAAATAGTTGAGCTTTATGAGCCCGTACCTGATGACATTCAAGCTTTAATTGAATTCCTAGTCCTGAGTGTAGGTGACATTGTCCTTATTATCTCTTCTTATTTTAAGCACGCCAGGCTCTAAGTATGTCAAGAAAGAAAGTACTATTGCCTTACATTTCAGCTTGTCGTTGTCCGTGGCTGGTGTAATGGCAGCCATCTTAGCTCTGTGTTTGAGTAAAAATTGGATTACTGGAGCGAAAATGCAAGGATACAGACAGTTACTGATGAATTGTACATTACCCTTCTTATCTAAAAATATTGGTACACTAAACTACTTCGGCATTAGCAGTAGTAGGGCTGTCGCTTCTTCTTATGTACGCTCATAGAAACTGCAGTACATCAATGAGAATTAATAATTACCCACGTTATGTGAAACAACAAACCTGATATAGAGTCATTATACTTCAACTGGAAAGTGGGCCCCTGGTTCTGTAATTGCTTGATCTTTAGTACTTTTTTCTCATATGATTTCTTTATCTGGCCAGACGAAAGACGCAAGAGTTTCATGCTTGTCTGATGTATCTTCTTCTAATGATTCTTAAAATTTTCCAGGAAGAGCTCAATAAGATTGTTAATGAAGATGTTACAGGAGAAAATGGAGCTCAGACTGATGCGAAGAAATCTACTGTGAACCAGAAACACCATCCTCTTTTGCTTAAGGTCTGGAAATTACATGTCTTTGGGGTTGAATTTGTAGACTCATACTATTCCCTAGACTCTTCTTTTAAGAGCTCCTTTTTTTGTATTAGTGAGGGATTATAATAAATTCCTATGCTCACATACTTATTGTCTACGTTATGTCATCAGCTGCTTGCAAAGGATGCTGGTTGTGAACCTGACGATATATGCGACTTTGAGATACAAGCATGTGATACCCAGCCAAGCATTATAGCTGGTGCGCTGAAGGAGTTTGTTTTTTCCGGAAGGCTTGATAATCTCTGCATGTCTTTTTGCTCTTTAAAGGTTTGTCCTCAACTGATTCTAGAGAAGACAAAGCAGAAATTATATGAAAATAGTTAACAAACTTTCACATCTTATAGCATTTAGAGATCATTTATTGCAAAATATGGTCATTGTTGAGTGTTGACTTGGTCTGCCACTTGAGTTGAGGTTTACAACCAATCTATTATCAGACATGTTTCGCATAACATGGGTCATTGTTGATTGAAGTAACATCCTTTTTTTAACACCATTCAAATGAAGAACTTTATTAAAGTACTCTCTTTCACCACCACCAGCGAACACCCCAAAGAAGATAGGGGGTATTTAACAGGGTTCTAGTGACGTGTTCTTCATGACTTTGTAGCTTGCAATTGGTCTTATGTTTCTTGATGTTAGTTGGTTTATTGTCAGGGTTAACTTCTTGTTTTGAGTGAGGAAAGATTATAATGATTATGCTCGTTAATTATATCTCTTGCTGAAATATTTCCAACAATTTTGAATTCCAGGCATTGATAGATGCGACATCTGCTGAGGGCAGTCTTGATAATGAAGTTGGTGTTAGAGTGGTGGCACTTTTTGATCATGAAGAAGTTGGATCTAACTCAGCCCAAGGAGCCGGATCTCCTGTCATGTTGGATGCTCTATCAAGAGTCACAAATGCCTTCTGCTCAAATAACAAGGTAGAACTTACATACTTTACGTACTTCATTTGCTGCGTCAATTTGTTGGAGTTTGTCTGACAATCCAAGTCAAGTGTTTGTTCCCTTCCTCTAGATGTCAATGACTGTCAGGAGTTGCTCCATTTTAATCTTGTATGCCTACTTCAATTGGAAAATGTCCAGTGTATGGTTTTCAAGTTTACCTCTAGAAAAATAAATCCGGAAGGTATGTTCATCAAAACAATAGCAAGGAAAGAAGTGTCAAGCTTGTACTGCTACTCTGCTAGATGATTTTAGTGGGTTATGCTATTTGAAATTGTGGGAGCTTCATGCCATTGTCCACACAAGCTAGCAGGACCTTTCTTAGTTGGTCCTGTAATACGGAACCTGGATGGCATAACCCTCGTAGTTTATTAAGGACTGCTTTACGTTCAGACCGATTGTGGATTGCAAACTTGCAGTTTTGTTGCTTAATTATTTAGGAAAGTGTGCTTATTGGATTTTACTTTGCGATATGGATAAGAGTTACTTGCTTCCCTTTTCTCTTATCCTGCGGCTCTTTCTCTTAGGCATCTCATTTTATTTTATCTGTTATCGTTCAGATACTTGAGAAGGCAGTGCAGAAAAGTTTTCTTGTGTCAGCTGACATGGCTCATGCTTTACACCCTAACTACTTGGTAAGCCTTCTGGTACTCTTTGATACTTCTCATGAAAGTGATGTTTTTGGTGAGTGCACGCACGATAATGTTTCTTTCATCAGGACAAGCATGAAGAGAACCATCAGCCGAAAATGCATGGAGGATTAGTCATTAAACACAACGCAAATCAACGTTATGCAACAAATGCTGTAACCTCATTCATATTCAAGGAGATAGGAGAGAAACACCAACTTCCTGTTCAGGTCAGTGCTCAAATGTTTCTTTCTATTCGCTTTATGAAACTAAAATGTCACTGATATATAAGCATCGAGGTGTTGGTGGAGTAGTATTGAGTGTTGACTTTAGTTGCCATACAAACCCACCCCTTCCCGCCTGCACCAGTGCGGCTGGGCACTTTGCCTTGGTTCACTACTTTGTGAGAAAAACTTGGCGCAAAGAAAAGCCTTCATTTTTCTATAAAAGAAATTTGAAAAGAGTTCTAGGTAAAGAATCTAGAACTCTAGAATAATCCATTATTCATTATAGTTATGTAACTTTTTTTTATCTCGTCTAATTGTATCTCTACTAGACCAAGTAGAGGTAATGTTAACCACAAATCTTTACTAGTTTTAGAAAGGTGACCATCTTTTCTAGACATATTAGAAGTAAATGTGACTATTATTTCCAGATGGAGAAACTATTGGACATACAGTAGTTCATCTGAATGTCTAGTTTTAAAGTGTATGGATTTAAACTCTTGAATGCTTATTGTGATTGTCAATATCATCCCCGTTACACTTTCATGTTACATTAACTTGCATATTATGTCGGTGGAGAAATAACCTTTTAAGTTTTACCATCTGTAGGATTTTGTAGTGCGGAACGACATGGGTTGTGGTTCCACAATTGGTCCCATCCTGGCAAGCGGTGTAGGAATCCGAACAGTGGATATTGGTGCTCCGCAGCTGTCGATGCACAGTATAAGAGAAATGTGTGCAGTTGACGATGTGAAGTACTCATATTTGCATTTCAAGGCCTTCTATGAGTTGTTCTCTGAGCTAGATTCAAAGATAACAGTGGATGCCTAAGTCTCAACTCTTTGGAGAACACTACTACCTTGCTGCAAGACCATCACAATCCACACACACACTTAGCAAAGTTCTCCAGGAGGTAGTTAGTATTTTCTCTCTCCTGTTATCTATGATTGTTCATGGTGTTGAAGCTGCCAAACAAACATCGTCACTGTATTTTTCCTGGACTACATTTGTACGTTTATAGCATTGGACTTGATGCAAGCTGAAGGCATTAAGCTTTTACACCAATAACTGCGCTTAGAAAGGACATATCAAGTGAGTTTGAGGCGCTTGCAATGAGAGGTGGCATTTTCCTCCGATGAAAAGGAGTAACTGAACTGATGGCTGTAGTTTGGTGTTCTAGTGCAATATCACAGGGTATTTTTCATGTGTTGTGTTGCACATCATATGGGTATTGGCCTATTGGGTGTTGTTCGTGGCAAATCGAGCTTAGGCTACGTATCGGTCTCATGTCTGAATTTTTGGTTATCGTTTTGTCTGTGATAGATACAAGTCCGTTGAATCATTAATAAGCCCGCAGATACAACATTTCATAATTGAAAAGGTTTGTCCAGCTTGGGAACCAGTTCTAGATGAGCTCAGTTGGCAATAACCGTCTGCAGATCATTATCTGCTTAGCTGGGAAACCCACAAAGACATACTTGTGAATTAAAGCAGTTTGAGATTCAATCTGCTTCCCTCGCGCCTCAGCGTCCAAAGGCTCCTAACCACCCCACACCAAACTCAAGCCAGGAAAGAAATGGGTCGGCTCATATCTCAAGCATATAAAGCTTTATCCAAGATAGTGCTCTAGTTACCTTTAAGCAAGAGTAACGTTAGTAATGAATCAGGTCACTTTTTTTTTGGGGGGGGGGGGGGGGGGGGCATTATATCCGGGGGGGTGAATCAGGTCACTTCCATCACACAAAAAGGCAGCCAAAAATTTTTATACAAGAAATTAACCAACTGTGAACAAGTGAAGCTAATTGTTCCAAAACCCAAACCATAATCACCAGGATAATAGGGATCAATTTACACAGTATTATCCCGAGAGCTGTGAACCCAAAGACTGGAAACAAGACATACAGGAAATCGGCTGGAAAATAAGTATTGCCTCAACTGGAAACTTAATACTCTTAGTTTGAACCAGTGAAGCCAAGACAGAAAGGAGTAATTTGCCTCCCGTTGAAAATGGAGATTTATGTGTCCAAAAAATTCATTTGTAAGAATTTATTTTCCGCAAAAGCAACTTGACCACCTCATATAGCTAACAGTAAAAGGTGCTTGCAGAGTCAAAATGTATGCAGAAGTGCCGATGGGGCAAATAGCCCCACAAATGTAACAGGGTACATATCAGCAAAATCTCGAAAAAAAAAAAGATTCAGAAATTCTAATCTGATTGAACTGGAGGATCATCATGAAGACAACGCCTTCTGTACTTCATCAGAGACATCCTTGGGTGGTTTCTCAGCATGGATGTTTGAAACAACATTTTTGGTCGCATAGTAATTAATAACCTGTCATGAAGCACAAAAAATTAATACCAGCCAAAATTATCCAAAATAAGAAACATGGATATACCAAACCTCGGTCTGCGACTACACAAAACTTCTTTTGAGTTGGAGGTTCTATGTAAAAAAAAGGTGAAGCTACGACGTTCTTTTCTTTTCCATTTTTTTTTTCTTTTGGTTGGGGGGTGGGGGGATCATGAGGTTAAGTAAGCTTCAGAGCGAGGAAAACAAAGACGCAAGCAAACTCCAATTGAGCAGGAAAGGTAAATAGGGTCATAATAAAAGAGGCACATTTGTATGCATAATCAGTTATCATTGACTTTGAGCAAAATATCTTTAGAACTGCCCAAATGGTATACGTATACCCCCTTTGCACATCTAGGGAAAACAACTATTCGTTATTTCAATGGTAACCTACCTTCAAGACAGCATCATGCATAAGCTGCACATTCTTAAATCTCAACAAGACAACATACAGAGAAACTAAATGACAAATCAGTTTCTTAAAACCAAAACTTGTCCTTCTATGCAAAAATATCGCCTTCCCTCTAGAATAGCAAATTTGAGACTTGACCCCAGGACATTGCTAGGAGCGAGTGGGGGATGCGCTACTGAGCTATTTAACCCAAGCTCCCACTGCAATATACATGTCCTACATACAAACATACTTTCCCTTCACTAAATTTTCCTCTTTTCTTTCTTTCTTCACAATTATTCTTTTTCTGGTGGGGGAGATGAGGGAAAGGAGCACATACTGGTTCAGTTTGTCGGTGAAAGGACTCTAGCCTCGACTTAAGAACTGCTGCAGTATCATCCTTACGCTGAATGAGAGGCTCTCCAGTCACCTTAAAAGAAAAAGATGGAGAAAACGTCAAGCATATAGCAATAACCCTTGATATGGTATAAACAGCTAACAATTTATCCATAGAAGGCTTCAAACAGATGCACCAAAGATTCAGTCAGACAGAGACGGTTGAGACAGAAATTCATGCTGCACAGTTGAGATATAATAAATTTACACCACGAATTTACATGTGTCTGTATATAATGGAATTGGAACCACATGAAGCCATGCTTAGCCAATAATCAATGTACAAGGGAGAATGATCCTTTTCCAAGCAATTAGACTGAGGTTTGCACACAATGAAAATTTTCTGATATAAAAAGAGGCATAAGTCACTAAGCATGTAGTATATATGTGAACATTGAATTACAAAAAAAACGAAAACGATTGATATTATATCATTAGATGTCTTACATCATCTATCCCAGGTGCTTTGGGAGGCGCGAATTTGGTGTGGTAAGTCCGACCACTTGAAGGATGAATCCAGCGTCCGGTAATTCTCTCCTCCAATATTGAATCATCAATCGCAAAGTTCAACACTTTATCAATCTTGACGCCTCGCTTTTCAAGCATCTCATCAAGCTGCATAAAAGGAAAAAAAAAAAAGAAAAGAAGTAATGTTTCTAACCGAACCAAGCAACATAACAGTTGTGAGAGTAGGCAGAATTTATTTTACTCAATAACAACTAGCAAATACAATACCTTCTCTGCTTGGACCACTGTCCTTGGAAATCCATCAAGAATGAAACCTTTTTGACAAGAAGGCCTCTTTATTGCTTCATCAATGATCCCGACAACCAAGTCATCAGAAACAAGTTCTCCCTGAAGACATTCCAAAAAAAAAAAAAAAACCCTATCAATATTTTTTTCTTTTTTTATTTGCCCCTCCAATAAATAAAAAAATACTATTGTGACACACTAAAAGAATGAAAGACATACAATGCAAGTCTTGCACATTATTTACCTTCTCCATAGCTTCTTTAGCCTTAACCCCAAGAGGAGTTTTAGCAGCCACTGCAGCTCTCAGCATGTCGCCAGTAGCCAGATGACACAAGCAGTACTCATCCTTGATGAGTGGAGACTGGGTACCCTTTCCCGATCCAGGGGGTCCTGTAATTTGAAATGAGTGATTCTACTACCAAGAGACTTGTACGACTCAAACAGCCACTTAGCCAACCAGTTGTAACAAAAAGGACTGTAAAATATATCTCTTTTTTTTTTCCATCAGGCAGTATGGCAGGAAATCAAAAGTATCAAGCTAAGCTAACAATCAACCACCATGAGATCTTTTCACGGAATAAGATGCACAGGATAGTACAACAACAACCGAGTATAATCCTTAGGGCAGGGTCTGGGATGCACAGGATAGTATGAAAACAATCAAAAAGGTCGATCAAGATGTTATATATGCTTGCTCATTCAACAAAAACACTACCAATGTTAGAAGAAAAGTAATAAAAAAAACTGTCTCATGACAAAAAGGGATAAATTCTATGGAAATATCCACTCAAGTAAAACATTGCAACTTATCATCAGTATACACAGCCTAAAGTTCATACCAATATTACCAATCCTAACCAGGTGGTCTTTATCTATAGTGTGACCTAAGAACAGCTATGAGATACATATGATTGACCAGAAAATGGACAACTGGCCACACTTGCAAACAAAATCAAGTCTAGCCAATTCCAAAATTTAGACAATAATATATATTTGCAGAAAAACAGGTACAAACTGAAGAATATGCTTCCAACACCTACTAAGTGCAACACAAAAGTGACTTAGAACACTGCAGCAGTTGAGCGCACTCCAATAATAAAGGTGTAAATCGTGACATGCTAAGATCAATATAGGATAGGAAGAACACCAGAATAAAACCTCCCACTCCACTCACTAAAGGCTAAGGTGAAAAGTTCACAAAATGTGCATGCAACAAACAATAGTCAACAATGTTGAGTTCTTTTTACAAAACTATCCCTGACAAAAGACAACAAAAGAGTAGCTCAAGAGGCGCATCATATTCTTATTTCAATAGCAGAAGCAAATAATATTCCCTCCAATCAACTTCACGCAGCCCTTGCAGATAATTTGTTTCGGTCGTCTCACATGAAGCATAGAATCACTTTCTCAAATGTACCTTGACAATGCATTGCATTATTTGCATCTCTATATCAAATGGCCAATTGGGTAGTTTTTCTTGCCCAATTGGACTCACTTCTAACCATTTTATTGACTTAACAGAGATGAAATCCATTTCAATTCTACATGCTGCTACTCATGTTGATATGATTCTGTACCCAAGTTTCAATCTTTTTACTATTTCCAACCAACCCAACTTACTCATTTCGATGTAAAAACAGGCCCTTCAATCTACATCACAAAAATCTGAAGCAAAGCTCTAAATCTAAAGCAACCCTCACAGTTCAGATTCATTCACATTACATCAATTCCGAAGTTCAAAATAACATAACAGCCCAGAAAACAAACAAATCTCAACGAAATAAACCGAACCCAGAAGCAAAAAATCCTTAAACAAACCAAAAAGGGAATAAAAATCGAAACTTTTAAGAGCAAAATTAAGCGGCAGATCTAGGAATTACTATAAAGAAGAGAGAAAGAAACAAAATTGAGAAAGTACCAACGAGAATGAGATGCTTGTCGGGTTTGGAGGAACACTTCATACGACGAAGGAGCTCGGACATAAGATCAATGGAGGGCACGTCATCCAAGTTGGCTGCCATTGCTATTCTCTCTCTAAACTCAAAATTCCCACACTAGCAGATTTAGAGAGAGAAAAGATGTTTGGTGGAGAGAGAAAATAAGAAGAGGAGGATATAAAAAGAAGAAAAGGGATGTTGGGGTTTGGTGAAGTAGAGAAAGAGGAGAGAGAAAGTGAAAGTGGGTGTCTGTACTTCTTCGGATCTTCCAAAGGCAAAACCAAAGGATTTTGATTCTTCTACTTCTGTCTCTGGGCTCAAGAGGGTGGCGTGAGAGGGGTTTATCTGGCAGCCTGCGCTTTTACCGTTGTGCCCCTCTCACTCGCAGCCTGCGCTTTTACGTCACCGTTTAATGTGGATTACTCGCAGACGTAGATTTCGTTAAGTCTCGCTACATCCTTCAACACCAACGTCTACTAGAATGAGGATAAGGTCGGAGTATAAGTAATACGTGATAACTACCCTATTTTCATTTTTATGGGAGTATAAGTGGTAAATGCGATTCTATAACCAACAAAGGTGATGGTCTAGTGGTTTTAAGTTTACTCCCAAGTAGTTTGGTAAGCTAAAGTCATGGATTCGAATCTAATCCTTATTCCCCTCATGCCTTGTATTAGTAGCCTTTTAGGAACTATATTAACCCCTTATTTTTGTTAAGCTGACGGGACCAATGCTTGCACTGGTTGTTGGTTGTTCAATTTGTTTGATATAGTCGCGGTTGAGTACGAGAGTTCGAACATGACGTATCGGGGGTGCCTTAATGACCATTGGTGCATCTGAAATATTATAATACAAAAAAAAAAGAGAAAAAAAACTGTAAATAAATAGAAAGGCTAGAAGCATCTATGATCTATCACACTCAGAATTGTTTTTATCTTATCTTTTTGTGTTTTTCTTATTGTGGGTGGCAGGAAAAAATTGTCCTATAAGACAATAAATGGTCGGTTAATATGAACATAAGTGTATAAAGATCAAGTTTCAGATGACTACTCGTCTGTAGGTTTTAATACAAGGATAGGTAAGAGAGGATAACTGACGAGCAAAAAAAAAACTGATGTAATAGTTGCATTTGCATATGAGAATTGAGATTGGTGATTGACAAAGCCAAACTAGTTCATTTCTGAAAAGTCAAAATGCTGACCATTGCCCACACCCAAAAGCCCCTGTTGGCCCCCTTAGTTAACTCTGAAGTCATGCTTCATGTCTCTAAACAGTGTCAAACCGCCAAATATTTATGAGGCTTCACAGGAGCAACAGCACCAGCATGACACTCGATAATGCTTGGATGATATGAGGGCCTTAGGCCAAAATACAGCAACTTTTAATATCACATCTAAGAATTACCATTAATATCACCAAAACTTTATAGTTGATCATAAGCATCTAAGCAGTATCCTAGATAATTAAAATGAACAGGGGGAAGGGTGACAAAATATGCCCCAGATGGATTAAACATATTGCAAATCTTAGCGCAGCTGCAACTATTCAGACTAGGAGCAGCCTGGAAGCAATATCTAAAATATTACCACATACGTCACAACAACAAAACATGGATTTTAGTCCTACTCTTAATTCTTTGACTTCTTTTTCTTCTTCTTGCCTTCGCTAACTGCAGATACATCTTCTACCACCTCGTCTTTGCTCTTCTTTTTCTTCTTCTTGCTAGTACCATCCTCCACTTCAGCGCCATCCTCATTTGCCTCTGTTTGTTCTAATCCACGCTTCTCTTTCTTTTTCTTTTTCTTCTCAGACTCTGAGTCTTCGTGATCTTCCTTTTCTTGCTCCTGCTCGCTTTCCTGTTCTGTTTTCTTCTTGTCTTTCTTTTTCTTCTTCTCTGACTTAACGACATCACCGTTTGTGGCAGCGACTGCCTCATCATCCTCACCCTTAGATTTCTTCTTCTTGCTCTTCTTCACAGCAGAATCAGGCTTATCATCCAAGTCCATGTCATCATCTGTGCCCAAAGTTACAGGATCAATTAGAGAGAAGCAAGCTACCAATGCGAACATGAACGAAAGATGTCTTAATTGATAGACCACAGGACATTTTTACATAGACCCTTAGGAGACACTCCTAACAGGACATTCAATATGGACTTCAGGCACCAAGACACAAGGCAAGAAAGCTCCAATTGCAGACAGCTCTAAAGCACTATGTCAAAAAACTCTGAAGAACATAACTGATGGACAGGGGAAATAAAAGTTGATGCAATTGTGTAGCACATTCAACCATGCACCCGGAAATGGAACCAACAATCAATCTAAATCATTTCATCCTGACTACAGCTTTTCCAACATACTCACCAGTCTTTTGGGTAATTTCCATGGCTTCTTTCATGACATCAATATTTTTTCGGGGTGCAACTCCCTTGTCATAGAAGTCAAGTCGCTCTTCTACTTGTTCACGGAGCTTTTCACCAAAAGCGGTAGAACCCTTCTCTGCAATAAAGCAACAAAAATTAAGCATCCAGTCAAAAGAACAAGAGAGATGTCGTCAAAGTAATAGCACATCAAGAACAAACCTGAGAAGCAGTCAATACGAGATGCAATGGAGCACTTGTTAGCAAGGTAACGTGCCATTCGGCCTTTGTTGCGAGAAGAAGCACGACCAATAAAAGATGAATGGAATATGAGACCATACTTTGGAGTGTTCCCTTTTGTTTTCAGAGCCCTGTAACAAAACAGATCATCTAAATGAGACTGGAGAAATAAACATTTAGTTGTAAAATAATTCTGTTGTAAAGACGGGTACTGATAAATCCTATCAGCTGCTGTGAAAAATGAAAAATAAAACTAAGTTTTGGAATCATAACCAACAGATAACTGGTCTTCGACAAAATTAACACCATTTTCAAAGGATTCAACCAATCATAGCAGCATTATTAGGCTAATAAACCAAACACCAAACATTACCTAAAAAGAGCCTTCTCAGCACCAAGAATTTGAAGTGTTGAAGAAGGGCACTTTGCTAGATTTGTGAGGCTGCCTGCATGCGAGATCAATCTGGCTCCAACAATCTCACCGATTAAAGAGGTCAAATTAGGTGCTATATCATTCATTTTTGTGACCAGGTAGTCATAAAGCTTCCTCCTATACTCAGCGAGATCCATCACTCTTTGAGCAAACATCTGGACATTTATCAAGTCAACAGGAGACAAGTCTTGTCCTGCATGAAAATAGATCAGGAAATAGGTTAATTTCTCTCTGTTTTTTTCTTAACAGATGCCCAAGAAGTCATAATCTCCCAAACAAGGCCTTATTGTCGTACCCATAGATGCCTTTGCAGCTTCAATAATCTCCTTGGCTTTATCTTCATCACCAACAACTTCAGTCAAGGCTGGAAGGCTTTCCTCGGATAGTTGTGACTTGTCCTCAATATATTTTGAGACCTTTGCATAGAGATAGTTGTCATTGACTATCATTTTCAATTCAGGGAAATGCCAGGAGTACCACTCTCTGCATTAGTGCATTACACGAGAAAAAAGAGTCAGAAATAGCCATAAAATACTCTATTTGTACAAGTATATCATAAACATGAATATGTACAATGAAACCTTGTAAATTGTACCCAGAATACATGAAAATGGACTGGATATCCAAAGACAACACCAAGTAAATATGGCCACACAGCATACTGAAAATGGAACAAACCTGACTCTCATGGAAAATGAGTTGATGTCTTTATCAAGAGTGTCAAGGAGAAAGATAGCTTGTATGACCATGTTATCAACACGATTAACATTGAACTTGACTTTTGCCCTGCTGTAACTGTGTCCTAGACCTAGTTGAGCTTTCTCCAAATCACCAGGCTACACAAAATGAGAATTCCAACATACTTCAGAAAGATGTTTGCAGGACGAAATATATGATTTTGGCCAATCAAATGAAGCAGTGCAGAAAGCGTTAGGAAGACAAGAAAAAAATTGAAAGTAGCAACCTTAAGATCCTTGATGAACCTCTCAAAATGTAAGCGCACACCACGGATAAGTTCCAAAACAAACTCATTACTTCTACATGCGATCTTAGTCCCTTCAGAAATACTTGCACCAATTCTTGAGTCTGCAACTCCTAGAATAAAGTCCTTTGCTTTTGACTGTGGAAAATTTAGCTCCAAAAAATTTCTCAACTCATCAGTCATGATACCTGTATGGAAAAAACTATCATTAGTTTCCTGAAAACACAAAGTTGATACAGTAATAGCTACACAACAAGCTACCAGTTTGGCAAATACTTTTGATTCCACAATGTTGGTAGAAAACTCTCAAGAAAGCCAACCTGAGTTAACAGATAAGTGAATATCTTGCATGATAAAGTTAAATTAAAGAATGTGACTGCGTACAATGTCTATAGTCAAATAGAAGCAAGCTTGTTTGATTAAGAATAAACCAAACCATGGATTTCAATTTTGAGCAAGTATTGGAGAACCCAGAGCATGCCAGCTTTCGCCAGTATACCATGCAGCATTTTACAAAGCACAATGGTTAAACATAAACCAGCCTTAACCAAAAAGAATATCTAGTCAATGGCAACAGGTAAGAAATTCTGAGAAAATTTGTTACATCAAAAGGAACATGTCACATGAATGGATGAAATTACACATTGTCACAACAAACCAGTCACTCCGTTGACACAGTACAGCAAGCATTAGCAGAGAGAGGAAGTATACAAATGCCCACATGTACAGTATCTACAAAATTTAAGGGCCAAAGAACAACAGTTCCTTAACATTTATGCTATATGCAAAATCAGCCACAATCCGACTCCTAGAGCAAAGCTAATGATTACTTACAAAAGTCCTGCAACTTTTGTCTTCAAATTAACCATAGTTGAGATTGTGTCCAATAAACATATAAAAACATCAAATCACATAATACATTCCCTTGCTTGCTTTTAACAATGCTCTTAGTATAACATGAAATGCAACACAGAATTACACTCAAGCAGTCAAATAGAACATCCATGCACAAGCCAATACAGAGCTGATGACTCTAAAGATAATCAGTAGAAACCAGAACGTGTTCAACTGGCAGCCTAACAGCCCCCAAACACACACAGATGAACCAAGGTCAACGACCAATGCAATTTAACATTTTTTTTTCCCAATACTTCTAACTAGCTAGTTACACCCAATTTTTCAGTTTTTGCTTCCATATTTGCCTCAGCATAAACCCAACCCAAATAAACAAGCAAACAATACTGAAACACAACAAATAACTCAAAACCCACATAACACACATGAAATAAACAGAGCTACAAAGACAACCAAACACAATAACATTAGAACAATTACTCTTAAAGTACCAATGAAAAAGACCAAAAATTTCAAAAAACCCAGTTGGAGTAACTAGTATTATACCTTCAGAAACAGCATTACACTGAGTAAGAGCATCAAGGGCACTCTCAAAAGGCTGAAAAGCAGTGAGCTTTACAACTTTCCCAAACCGATTAAGGTCAGTAACAGAGTTCCTAACAGCTTCTGTGTTCTGCCCAATTTCATCAAGCCCATGAGCATGTAATAGAGCATACCCAGATGAAGATTCAAAGAGCAAGTAAGTACCCATTTTTATTTATCTCTTATTTTCTCTCTCCTCTCCCTGTCTGCCTTGCCTCCCTTGAACTGAGAGAAGAAGGCTGGGGTGAAGTTCAGGGTTTAGGGTTTTCAGTGAGAATGAGGGACGAGAGAAAGAAAGGGGGGTTTTAGGGTGGAATTATTAGGGTGTATTTTAAGAGATGGAGATATATCATGCAATTGGCTTGATTACGGATATTTCAAAATGGGCTTCTTTGGTTAGTTTTGTCGCATGTCACATTCACCGCCGTATGAGGTAAGAGGATCCAATAGAAGTATTATGGGCATTTGGTGGATGGCCTCAAAAGCCCATCCGAGTTCCGGCTCGATTTGGAAGTGTCGTACTACTGTAGTAAGTATAACCTGGGCAAGTAGGAGGGGCCCTATAACCGATCCGACGGCCTACTAATGGGTTATAACCCGTTTACAATTGTAAATGGGCAGATTGAAATAGATCGACTTTAAAATTTAGACGGGGCATATCGGGTCACAAATAGACCGACCCACTTAATATTATTCAATTTAAAAAATCACTTTTTACATTTTAAACGGGTCAGAATGGGTTGGGCTGACCATGATCAACCCACCCCATCCACAAACATGTCTAACCCAACTCAGCCGGTTGCCCAGGCCTAAGTGTAGTACTGTACCTCCCCAATTAATCACAGTGCCAAAATGCCAACTTGTAGGTTGTAACTTGCAAATACAAGTGACTTCGAGTCGTGTCGGGCCTTTGCTTGTACTAGCTCATCGTGCTTTGAAACTATGTCTTGTTGTTGTGTCTATAATCAACAAGTTTCGTGTCGTGTCATCTCCGAGGTCAACTTAAGACTTGTTTTAAAGTCGACCTGAAACCTATAATAGATACCACGAATAATACTTTCTTTCTCTACGATTAGACCTTCACACTACATGTGACTGGTCAAGTCAAAAGATACTAAGCACAAAATATTGTCTACACAACCTACACTACTTCATTATTTTCTTATAGTTGTGCGCACAATGCACCTAATAAACTACACCCTTAAAAAATGAAATTATGACAAATAAGAACTTAGAATTTTAAGAACCTATAATAAAACCAATCACTACTATTTGAAACCCTCATCTTTCTCTCTACTCTATTCCTCTCACGTCATACCACATCTCTTGCGTTCCTCTCCTATCATAATATGTATTCTCTTTTTACTCAGTCCCTTCTCAGTCGTTTTCCGTCTCTCTTCGGCTATCATGTACGTGGAACTCTCATCGCCCCCCCTTTCATGGAATCATCGTCGAACAAGAAGCTTTAATAATCACTGAAATCAGAATGTCATGCATCCCAATAAATTAAATTCAAAGGCTGATATATCAAATGTATAAAGAATTGGGATAAGAGATGACATACAAAATGGGACAAAGATCCATACCGCATATCAAATGCATTAAGTTGCCCAACCCTAATCTCCCCCTAAAGAAAAGGTAACAAATGTCAAGTGAATGGAGAATATCTCATTTTGTTCTATTGAATGTTAGGAGTTCCACAAATTTTGAAAAGAGAAACAAAAAATTAAAAACCTTCTTGATGGTGCAACATTTAATATAGTTAGAGCCTTAGAGGCTAGAGCAAATATATGTAAGTATCTGCTATATATGAGGTAGTACAGTGGACCAATATTTGATGAAGACATTCCATTAAGATGGTCGGTCCATCAATGTAGTTTGCTAGCATCCCAATTCCCAGCGTTGTTCTTTTGTTGGCCTCAACTCAGCTTTGCCTATCAATGAAGCCATCTAATTTTGGCATCATTACACAAAAAGTTTGATTCGTATATGCAACCGATTAATAATAAGATTATTAACCGTGCATAATTACAAAAATGTTGGTTGATAGACTACCGATCACATTAATTTGCACAAGAGTTAAGTCATATTGTACCTTTTAGGTCCCTCCACAAACGTCACATATTTTAGAACAATGGTATTTTGCACAATATTTTGATCAATATGTCGTTAAACTTAGTGTATAAATTGTTATTGAGATCACTTATTTATGTCCAACAAGAAAAAAAGATTATGAATTGTACATACTCAGTTAAGTTTGTATTCACTTGCATAATTATAACTTGCAAATGACTATGTACATTGATTTAATCCCAATATACAATGAATATATATACAATAAGTATCTTATGTGGCGATCTCATAATCAAATATGACGTCATGATTGTATGAGGCGCCTCACTTTGAGACCGCTCATACGAGTTTTTGATAACTTTTCAATAACTTTTTCTGAATAAACTTAGGAAAGTCCCCAGCAAACACAAATGCATGGGCCAAATTGAAACGTAAGCGAATCAAGGGAAAGGGATGGTTTATTATCTTACCTGAAGACAGCCTGGAATGAGGAATAATCTGTTAGTTTTATGGTTTGCAAGTTCCAAGAGCATGTAAAGCAAAAACAAAAGAGAATCACCAATTAATTAATAATTATTCCCATTTCACCACCTTTAGTAAATTCCTAGATGCAAAGTTCAAACAAAGACAAAATCAATCTTAGCAATTGGCTCATCTTTAGTAAGATCTTATCCTACAAAATTTAGCAAGATTTAATTTATTTACCCCAGCTTAAGATTAAGTTTATGGAATCTCAATGACTAAAGCCAAGTAACAGAAGCACAAAAACAAATGATAATATTGACAACAAGAACAAGAGATTCGCTGTTCACTTTCTTGTTGGTTTCTTCTTCACTAAATCACTACCATGCTGAGAGAGAGAGAGAGAGAGAGAGAGAGAGAGAGAGAGAGAGTCAGTGACAGTGAGTGAATGAGAGCCTCAACTTGCTAAAAAAAAGAGACCCACCTTCATAAATGTTGATAAACATTGCAGCTCTGAAATGGGAAAAATTCTCCATGTGCATGCACTAAAGACATTTTCACATTTCAAGACTTCAGGTAATAAAACACACAAATCCGTTGAGATTTTTTTTCCTGTGTTTCTCATTTATTTCTTAGCTAAATTCCAAGAATTAAAATCTCTGTTATTTCTCTGTTAATTGAATCCCTTGATTTGGATTACACTAACTTTCTAAAGATTTGAACTTTCCAATGATTTGAATCTTATTGACTCTTTAGTCCTTACATTCCCTGCTTGCTTTTTGTGTGCTTCTTTTTGATCTACAGGTGTTTGGTAAAATGCTCCAGAGAGCCACTAAAGCTGCCTAGTTTTGGGTTGTGAACTGAGACCTTTCACTGGGCATGGGGTATTGGAGCTTTTATTTGATTTTCTCTCTCCTATGGAGTTTTTGCATATTGGGTAGCTGCCAATTACAATCTTCACAAATCCAAGTTCTTCTTCAGTTGAGGAAGCATTTGGAAAACCCATATCAGTTAGAAGTGTGGAATAATGACAAGCAAAATATTTGCTTTTTGTCTCCATCCACCAAAATGAATGTCACTTGTGAAGGAGATGTGGTCACTGAGCTAAGAATAATGGGTGATAAGCCTTCTAAGGTCAGTAATTTTGATGGGTATGCAATATCAAACCAAACTTTGTCAGAGAATTTTGCAATGGATTCCTTTGTTGTAACATTGGCAAGGTTATCAAACTTGAGGGCTCTTAGCTTAGTGGCTTTGGGTATTTGGGGTCAACTTCCTGATAAGATAAACAGGCTATCTTCTTTGGAGTTTCTTGACTTAAGTTCAAACTTTTTGTATGGTTCTGTTCCACCAAGAATTGCTACTATGGTTAAGCTCCAAACTCTTAGGCTTAATGGCAACTTCTTCAACAACAGTGTACCGGATTGGTTAGACTCCCTATCAAACCTTACGATCCTGAGCCTTTCGGATAATCGGTTGAAAGGGCCTTTACCTGCTTCAATTGGGAAAATCAGCACTCTCAATACCCTAACATTGTCAAACAACAAGATATCTGGGGCATTGGTAGATTTAAGTAGCCTAAGTGGCCTCAAGGTGTTGGATTTGAGTGGGAATAGATTGGACTCAGAGCTGCCTGATTTGCCTGGTGGTCTGTTCATGGCATTGCTGAATAATAACTCCTTTACTGGTGAGATACCGCGAGGATTCACGAAACTGAATCGCATAGAACACCTTGATTTGTCATTGAATCATCTTCAAGGAGGAGTGCCAACAGCTCTTTTCTCTCTACCTAATATTGGTTACCTGAATTTGGCATCAAATGAGTTGACTGGGTCACTTCCATACCATTTGGCATGTGGTGAGAGACTTGGGTTTGTTGACATAGCTAATAATAGACTAACAGGTGGAATTCCGAGGTGCTTAACTAAAACGGGTGTCCAGTTTTATGGGAATTGCTTGACAGTTGATGTGCATAATCAGCATCCAGAGTCCTATTGTGCTGGTTTGCACCTAAAGAAGAAGCACTCCACGGCGAAAAGTGTGGTAATTTTAGTTTGTGTGATAGGAGTAATCGCTCTCGTTGTGGGACTTCTAGCATATGGCTTCCTATTGGTATGTAGAAGATTCTGCCCAAGGGGTTGTCAAGAGCAGAGTTTGTTGCAGAAGCAAGTTCAGGAGAGCACTGTGACAGGGGTCACTTCTGAGATTCTTGCAAATGCAAGTAGGTCATCTTGTACAATTGTAATTACATTTCTTCGCGGTTCTATGATTCTGAATCTCCAGCTTAATCATCAGTATTCTAATTATCTGTCATTGTTCACTGTTGTTAACGTTCCTCAGGATACATTTCAAAAGCAGCAAAGTCAGGTACACAGGATATCCCACTGTGTCGAATATTTTCTCTGGCAGAACTGAAGGAGGCTACAAGCAACTTTGATAAGTCTGTCCTGATCGGTGAAGGTTCTAGAGGCAAGGTATGTCCAGATTCTTACAGTTGTATGCTTTTCATTACTTAGATTCCTCAATATATACATAGAGAAGAGGTGTTGCATGATGTAAACAACAAACAGATAACTTGTGTCCCCTTTCTCATTGTACAATATTTAACAGATGACAGTGCAAGATGAAGGTAAGTATTAGAAATATAGTATGCAGGTGCAATTTTGACATCAAGTCAATATTTCTATTCCACTCTGATGAACATGGTATCAAGAGCTTCTGTATGGGTTTTGAAACTAGTTTCCCTCTGACATTTTTTTCGAGCGGGTTGTTTGAATTTAATTCAATATCTCTAAAGTCTGCGATAAATCACAGGCATTGGTTTTCTTTTATTTAGCTAGCATTCGTGACCTGCCATAGTGGTATTAGTAATACACAGCTACTATAGTATTTTTTAATACTGGTGTTGAAATAGCTAAAATAACATAACTCAAGTTCCTAACTTGAAATCTCCTCTATTTTGTTAGATATATCAAGGAAGATTACAGAATGGTACATCAGTGGCAATAAGGTGCTTATCTTTGTCAAGAAAGTTCACAGTTCGAAATCTCAAACTTCGCTTGGACCTTATGGCAAAGCTTCGCCATCCACATTTAGTTTGCCTTCTGGGCCACTGCATTGATAATGGGGCGAACGGCGAATCTGGTCTGAACAATGTTTATCTTGTCTATGAATATGTGCCCAACGGGAATCTAAGATCTCGCCTATCTGGTTAGTTTAATTGAGCAAGGTTTTGTTCTAACCAGCTTAGGGCTTTGTTTACATCACTGAAAATTGTATTTAACCACTGTAACATATTTCATAATTTCAGACAGTGGTCGAGTGAGAGCGCTCAAATGGTCTGAGAGATTAGTAATTCTCATCGATGTTGCCAAGGCTGTGCAATTCCTTCACACAGGAGTACTTCCTGGTTTCTTCAATAACCGATTGAAGACTAATAATATCTTGCTTGATGAGCATCAGAGGGCAAAGCTCAGCGATTATGGACTGTCCATCATCTATGACGACAATGAAATTGGAGTGAGCTGCCTTGCATGATGCTTCTATTCTTATTTCTTTCAGATTTAAGTGGTGTCATTAACTTCTGCTTTTGAATTTGCAGGCCAAAGGAGGAAACCCCAAGTTGTCGTGGTAAGGACCACCACTAAGAATTCATATCTTGATATTTCACTGCATGTCTATTCTATTACAAGTGTGCTTATGTTTTCCCCTTGTATTGCAGGCAAATGAAAATTCTTGAGGATGACATCTACAGTTTCGGGTTCATAATGTTAGATTCCCTCATTGGACCGTCACTATCCGCAAAGAAGAATGATTTTTTGCCGCAGGAAATGGTAAGCCCTTTAAGTTCCTAGGGCAGGCTATACTAAAATCACATTTAGTTGGAGTGAGAAGTGGAAAGAGGGAATACTCTCTAACTTTCATGTTTACGTATTTCACAGGCATCACTTGGCAGTGAGGACGGTCAAAGAAGAATGGTTGATCCTATTGTACTCTCAACTTCCTCGAAAGAGTCACTATCGACTGTTATTTCAATAGCCAACAAATGTGTTTCTTCTGAATCATCAACACGTCCTTCCTTCGAGGATGTGCTCTGGAATTTACAGTATGCATCTCAACTTCAAGCAACTGCTGATGGCGATCAAAGATATAACTCCCCAGCACGCTCATGAGTTCACCCATTATTATACAGCTGTCCTATTCGATGTCTACTTGTGATTGAGCCAAATAGAGGGCAAATCATGCACATATGTTATTCTCTGTAAATGTATATGCAACTACTCTAATTTTGAATTACATTTATATTATTCACATGCTGTATGCATTGAAGGAGCAATAAGATACATGATAATGTTTTCAAGTGGTTTGAAACATCTATCAATCAGCTCAATAACTGCTGGCTGAACTAGGTCAACACTCTCTTCATTCAATAGTGCATATTAACGAACCATCAGAACTATTCACATCCACTTTGTGGCCAAAAAGGGAAAAGCAGGTAAACTGTACAAAGCTCCTTGGCTTTGCAACATAAGCTCTAGATATTCTTAGCTAAACTCGTATATACAGCAGGGGCAAAACAAAAGCAGTTGCAATAGTGCTCAAATTCTCAAGGTACTCTGAAACCCAGGGTCAGTGTCCGGGAAGAATGCACAGCATTAATGTGCTGGAGATGTAGTGCACTTATAAGTCCTTTCCAGTTTTCTCCTGGTGCATTTCCCACTTGAAAGTCAATAAGCTTCTTTCGATTCTTGTAGTAATCCTCTAGTGATTTCAACTGGTGTAAGAAAACTGCATGTGTTAGTTTTGCTTACATATAGAATTCCTCGATGACCTAGTGTTTTGCCTTCTGAAAACAAATCATCCTAATCACCACTTCTTGTTTTACTATTGCTGGCAAAACTTAGTAAACTAAAACCAAGTAATTTGGACAACAAAAACATTCACATGCTGTTTCTATTCACAGTAAAATCAAACTGTTGCAGATTAAATCTATGACTTTCAAACAAGTGAAACTTGAAGTGCACCTGTTCTCTGTGGAATGTGGAGACCTTTGGCTCAGCATCCTCCGTAGCCCTGTCACGACTTGATAAACTGGATCCGGGTTTGTTAGAAGATATACTTGAATCACATGGAGACCTGCCTGCTTGGGAGCTGTCTTCAAGACATTTGGAATTCACAACTAGGCCAATATCAACCAGTTCATCAAGGATCTCCTGTAACATTTGGATGACCATCCATCAGATCAAAATGGTAAAGATATTCTAGCAAACTCCGAAATCCACAGAATTACGCAAAACTAGCTAGGAAAATATGAAAGTGATTGACCCTTACATCTCCCTTACAAGGGAGGAAACTGTGCCCAAATCAAGCACTTCCAATGGATATTAACAAGCATGCTCAGAACTAGCTAGGGGTGCTGGAGTTTTTATTTATTTATTTTTGAAATCACAACAAAAAGGTCCCAGGTCCCTCTTGGGAACGAGTGAGGGGTACGCCACTGCTATCCCCCAGCCCCATCAATGTTTTCTTTATTATTATTAGCCTTTTTCCTCCTCATTCACCTCTATTAAGGGAATAGGGGGAAGGGAAAGACTTAAACTTGAGCTTTCATCCATCTACCCAATGAATATGCATATGATCAAATAATGTTTGAATAGAAATGGATGAAGGCTTACAGCCTGGAGGCGCGTTCGAGGAATACCATCCAAAATAAACCCAGTTTCTCCTCTGTCATGCCCATCTTCGAGTCTTTTCGACAATAATCCAAAAATAATGCTCTCAGGAACAAGCTTTCCACGGTTAACTGCCTCAGCAATCTATCATATAGAGTAACAAAATAAGACAGAAGAAACAGAATCCAGGAAAATTTTCAAATCACAGAAAAAAACTATAACCAAGAATTTGACAGATTTACGCCTGAACGGAATACTTTGGTTTTGATTAGATTCTAAATTGATCAAATTCATCATTTCTCTATCCCTATTCTCATAAGAAATTCATTTGTGTAGCAGTTTCCCCAAAATTGAACTCCTACTCTGATTTCTTGACATTTTTCTAAGTACAAGTTGATTATGAGCACGGAAATTCTAGCTTTCCTTTTCGAAATTTTAATCTCATAACAATCCATATTTTAACTTCTCCATCATTTTAACGTCCTAGATTATTCTCATAAATTCAATTCTCATAAAACCTAATTTACTACCCTAGGTTTTGATCAAATTTCTCATTGTTCTGTCCTTTCTCCCTCATTAATTTCACTAGCACAGCAATTTTCCTAGATATCACTTCAATTTGACATTCTTTTCATATTTATCGTTCATAACTTAACATATCAAAAGGAATTATTCTTCAAAAAAACCACATAATTTCTATGATCACAGAACCTCTTCATATACTATATCATACTTTAACAGTACTTCTACTAAAATGCTACCACAATCAGGTAAAATCAAGAAATTCGAAAAGAGTGATGAAGATTTGGGTAACCTGCTTATAAATTGGTGAACGAGGGCTAAGATCCTGACGAAGAAGAGTATTTATAGAAATATGCGGAACTCCAAGAAGCTTGGGGATCATTTCAGCGTAAACATGTCTCTTAGCATTGGGATTGGGATTCCCAATGAACAACCACTGTACTCCTCTCACCGGAATCGTACCTTCCGTATCCACCGCTAGCTCCGCCGCATTTCCTCCATCGCCGCCGTAGTAGTAGTCGAATTGCGGCTGAGCTGCGGCGGCGCTCCGGTACGATCGAGCTAGGAGTAGCGGCGCCGCTCGTAGGAGGTGATTAGTTACGCCGGTGCCGGCGGCGATGGCGGTGGTTGTTAGGCGACTGATGGAGGTCATGAGGGTGGAGAGAGAGAGTGGGTGTGTGGCTTGGAGTGGGGGAAAAAAAGGGGAGAGAGTGTGAGAGATCAGAGATGTTTAGGATGCCACGTCAGGCCGAGAGTGTGGGAACCACGTGACCAGTTTGGAATATACGGTTCGACGTCGTTCGATACCCCACTAGACTAAATTGATGCCCCCAGAGAAAGGGTGCAATTGGAACCCATGGCAGATCATCTGGGCGTATCGTAAGGCACATTGCAGAATTTGTTGACACCAAATGGTTGCAGGACTGGGACACACAAACTTGACCTTCAACTTTTTCTATGACAAATTAAGAAACCATTTAGAGTTTGGGCGGTTATTTTCCACTTACTCACTAATTGGTTTTAAGGTTGTTCACCGATTCAGATAGGATATAGGACATGTTTTTCTAGACTAGATTCCAATATTTTCCAGTTTTCTCCAGTTTTTTTCAGGTTCCAGTTTAAATTTTCAGTTTTCTCCAGTTTTTTCCAATTTTCTCCAGTTTGTTCCAGTTTTCCCAATTTAATTATTTGACATTATATATATCGTAATTAAGTATTCTTTATCTAAATATTAATAATAAATATATGTTGCATATATACTAAATCACTTTTGAAAATGCCCATTTTTTTATTATTATTATCTACTCCATTTGTCCCAAACTGATGTACCCGTTTGAGCATAATAATAATAATAATAATAATAATAATAATAATAATAATAATAATAATAATAATAATAATAATAATAATAATAAAATAATAATAATAGTAATAAAAATAAAAATAATAATAATAATAATATTATTATTTTTATTAATATTAATATTATTGATAATAATAATAATATTATTATTATTATTAATATTGTTATAATGAATTATTATTATTATTATTATTATTATTATTATTATTATTATTATTATTATCTTAAAACTCTATTCTAAATGATAAAAAAATTCATAAATGCAAAAGTTTCAGTAAATTTCAGTTTTTTCCAGTAAGTTTCAGTTTTCTCCAGTAAGTTCCAATTTTCTCCAATTTGTTCCAGTTTGTTCCAGTTTTCTCCAGTATGTTCCAGTATTCAGTTTCCAGTCTAAAAAAAACATGCCCATAGTCGATCTTGGATCGAATCGAGCATGATTTTAATGAAACTAGGGATCGGTGTCAATGGTTTGACATCATCTGCTCAACCAGTCCAGACCATACCAGATGGTGGACCGTGTCGATCCGGAACGAAACATGAACAACGCTAATTAGTTCAGCTTATTTGGTAGAGTCACTTTAGTGAAGTGGAAAAGAACACACCCTTCACGTTCAAAAAATTAGAAAATTGAAATCCAGAAAGCAAAATTCACTGGAAAGCTTGCACCAAAAAACCTACAAACCAAAAATTATGTTCTCTAAAGATCGAAATCTAAAAACCATCCTAAATGGACCTAAACTTGAGTAGACATAACATATAGATAAAAAAAAGATAGTACTATAAGCTAATTCTGTATAGCTTAATTTATAAAATGAAATCCATATACAGTATATGCGTATTCACATATTCCTAAAGACCAACTAGAGTATATGAATATGACTCATTTTGGATTTAGGTTCAACTTGATACATGTTTTTAGTCATCGTCAATGTGATAAAGTGGGCCTAAGTCTTTTTATTTGTGTTTGGTAGTATGTATTTGCTTGAAATTGAATGGTGATGAACTGATGATTTAAGTGGGTTTGTTTTTCCCTTCATTTTTCAGTTTTATTTGAAATGGATTTAAAACTAGCATGAATATTTTTTCCAATTGTATTACACTTCTAGACAACTTGATTTTGATTTAAAGTCAATAGTTCTTCACTGACATATTTTCATTTAGATTTGAATTGGATGAAAATCAGGACTTAAATTCTTATTATGTCGTTAAGTTTATGAGTTTAATTATTGTAAGACAATTCAAAAAAGGACTTTAGATAGAGTGTGTTCTTTTCTACCAAACTAAACTATAGTGAATTGAATTGAACCAATTACTAAGTAAATGGAAAATAACACACTCTTAATATTTCGAATGTCCCAAAATTTGTCAACCAATCATGTATATCCATTGATCCAAGTTGTAATGTACTTATTATTTCTTTTAAAGTTATGTTAAACGAATGAACTAGTTCAATTGGCAGCATAGCGTATTTAGGACTTGTTATCATAGTTCTAAGCTCACCAGTCACCACCAAACAAGAAGTTGTGAGACAATATTTCCCATCGTAAAAAAATGATTGCCATTAATTAAGAGATCGGGTTTGAGTAGTTATCCAATCACCTTCTAGCCTAAATCTCCAAGTTTAATTCTGAGGACTTTTATATTTGCTATAAATGAAAACATGGGTTGAACCTCAAAGAAAGGTACCCAACTTGGTAGTACGACATAGGTTGGGAAGAGACAAAATTAGGATGTATTCTTTTACACCGATTAAAACCAGTTTAGTCAGTTGAGAAATATGGTTGTCATGAGTCTCATGAGTTCATGAATTTTTTAACAAATAAACTCAAGGGGATCGAGGAAGTCACGATCAATCACGTAGTGTAGGAAATGTACAAGAAAGACAGCCAACACTGAACTCTCCCCCCCCCCCCCCCCCCCCCCCCAAAACTCCAAAGTCCACTACTGAACTAGACAAATAGAGATATTCAAGGGAGAGGAGAGAGAGAGAGGAGAGAGAAAGCCAAAGATCCGGCGAGCAAGATGGGCGGTAATAACTAAACTGCCCACTTCATCTTCCTCAAAATGCTGCATCTTTTTTCCCAATTTCTACCCTTCTCTCTCTCTCCATCGATTTCTAATTATATTTTTATTTTTTTCCTTTTAATTTTTTGCAGTTAAGCGTGCATCATCATCACCCAACAAAACAAGTACAAAGAGCAGTATGTGGTTAGCGCAAAATCCGAGCAAGAGATGGGCAGAATTGTTCTTCCTTTTTTACACTCCCTTTTGGCTCACTCTATGCCTTGGCATTGTTGTGCCCTTCAAATTATATGAGGTTTGTTCATTACCCTTTTTGCTATTTTCAAGATTTCTGGTCTTGATTTTCAAATCCTTTCATTTCTAATTAGAAATTAGATCGAATTTTTTTGTTGGGTATACAGAAAGATTGTAACTTTAAGAAGTTCAATGTAATTTGGACTAAAATTCATTAATGGGTAGTTTCATTTTTGTAAGATGAAGTTGAATTGTGAGAAATTGATGTGAAAATTTTAATTTTTGAAGTAAAATGGGTTAATTTTGAAGTACAACATTAACAACAAAAAAAACATTTTGGATTGTGGGGTCTGTACGTCAACATCTATGGATGCAGAGAATTGTTATTCATGATTTATTGTCTAAAACAGAAAGTATTAAATTGCAATTCTACTGTTCTAGTATTATCAAGAGTTCTTGAGAGAGAGAGAGAGAATTGTTAGGTGGGAGTGAGAATGAGTCTCGTACAAAAGCGTCACTTCTTTCAATCTATGTGGCATGAAAATTGTCATGAAGTTAGGTTTTTCCTTGTTATGGAACTGATTTAAGACTTATTGACTCTAATTGTTGTCCTAGGGGCCCAAAATAAATTAATGAACATTGCGTATGCTGAACTCTACTAGCTGCTTATATGGTTTATTAACAAGAGTCAAAAGAGTTTAAGGTGTTTTTGGTGTTTAAAATTCATGCCACATAGCTTTCAATCTTAACAATGCTTACAAAATTGGGTTTTTCAATCAATGTATTGTAATTCTATTTTCCATTAGTAATGGATATGGAGGGAAAGAGCATCAATGTTGTTGACATGTGACAGTCAAATCTGTAATTTGTGCTGTGAACATCCTGCGTCTTGTCGGTGGGTGATAATAAGCTTGTCAGCTTGAATTGCCTAAGTTAATTATCTTGCCCTTTATAATGCACAGAACTTCAAAGAGCTGGAGTACTTGCTTTTGGCCATGATTTCAGCCGTACCCTCGTTTGTTATACCAATGCTTTTTGTTGGGAAGGTAATATCTTGCTCTATGTGTAATGATTTTTCATACCTTCTTCTTCATACTTCTCCTCATATGTGGGCTTGTAGAAAGAAATGTTCATTAGTATATATCATTCTATAACTCTTTTCCTAAGAAAAATTGTGGCAACTACCTCCCCCATTTCACCTGATTGTTCCTCTTAACTTTAGGTTTGATTTATTAATTTGCACTTTGCAGGCTGATAAAGGCACTCCATTGAAGGACCGTTACTGGGTAAAGGTTAGTTCATATGCTCAATGCTTAAGTTTGGTTTCCTTTACATGGTGGACTGCACTTCCGATCTGATTATCCGTTGAGCATTGCAAGTGTCTCGATAGAAATCATGTGAAAATGTGTGGTATGCGGCCTATTTGGCTATTTGCTGAGGACTCAGTTTTACAGCATTGTGCATATCAGGATATGTTCTATTTGCATGAAGCACTCAAGCCAAGTGTATGTACTGTGCAATAGTGATTCTTTGTTAAGAGAATCTTCTGCTCTCAGTTGTCTAGTTGGGATCCTCAATGGAGTGGGTTGTGTATCTTCTAAATGCATATTCTTATAGAACTTAATCATTCTGCGCATGTGTTACAATATTTAGGAATAACTGAAGTCCTGAACTACTGTACTGGACCTTAGATTTGGTCAAGTGCTTGCAGAACCTCTTGGTTATCTAACTCCAAGGATTCAGGAGCATGAATATCAGGTCTTGTTAATATTTTTATAATAGGGGGAAATTAACACATTCAACAAAGAGTGATTTCAAACCAGTTGAATTAGGCTACTTGGTAGTTGCAAGTACTGAACTCTTTTTTACACCTTCTATTCTGGTTTTGGAAACTTCTGAGTGGCATTCCTAAATTAGAGCCTAGGCTCTTGTTTCTGGTACCCATGAAATAATTTAGGCAGTGTGAATGTGTGATCCAGTTATTTCTCTGTTGCTAATTGAGCTCTCTAGGTACTCCTAGAGTAAGCATTCCCTGCTGCATTTTCTGACTCTTTTATTTCATTTTTTATGTCGGCAGGCCAGTCTCTGGATTGTACTTTTCAGCTATGTTGGAAATTACTTTTGGACCCACTATTTCTTCAAAGTATTGGGAGCTTCTTATACCTTTCCGTCGTGGAAAATGAATGATGTAAGCCATGGTGAATGATAGTCTGATTTGGTTGTCAGTTGTAGATTCTGCTCAATTCAATTTTTTAATTAGCTGCTAATTTACTTCTTGCAGGTACCACATACAACGTTCTTGCTAACTCACGTGTGTTTTCTATTCTATCACGTTGCATCAAACATGACACTTCGAAGATTGCGCTATTCTCTTGCCGATTTGCCAGAGAAAATTCGGTGGCTTATGGAGGGTGCATGGATATTAGCACTCTCCATTTTTATTGCATACTTGGAGACAATAGCAATTGCCAATGTATGTTAATTCTCTTACAACACCAACATCATCATCATTGGTGCATCATTATTAATGCACATCTTTCTTTATCTCATCCCTAATTGCATCTGTCTTCACATCATCCCTCATTATTAGTTCTGTTGCTCTGGTTGGCAAGCATCTATAGTTCTTGATCTTCAAAGCTGACCTGTCAATAAAGTGACACTGGAAAGGATCAATAGGAAAAAGAAAAATGAATTAGATAGTCGTTGAAACTTGGAACTGCTCCTACTTTTTGTTTATTGCAGGGAGCTTAGTAATCGTGGGTGGTAGTGTGTAACTATGCCTTTCACGGAAGTAGTGGTGAGCTTGCAAAATTATGAGATCAAAAGTGGATGGACTTGTGAAGACCATTGTGTCAAGAAAATTCAACATATTATCTTTTTAACAGCATCAATTCACCTGGAGACGACTAACTCTTTATTGCCCATATTGTTAACAGCCTTGTGTAATTGTGTTGCTATTGAATTTGAATTCATCCAAAATATTGGGTAATGATTTTGCCAAGGCAATAGTTACTCATTCCAAGGCAAATCCTTCTTTTATTTGAGACATTTGCCTGGAAGGAGTGATTATTGCCTTGGCAAAATCACTCCCCAAAATGTTATTCGACGGCAATTTTTTCTTTACATCACATCTTGTTTTCTGTACCTGTGAGAAAAATAAATCCAGTGGGCATAGCAAAGTGCTTACTAGTAAGCTCTTACCTAGTGGCTATTTTTCATTTCACTTTACTATTATACTGGGAAGCAAGGGGTCCCTTTCTTTGATGGTTGATTAGCGTATACTTGCTATTACTGTCATGTATAGGTCATTGATATAAGGGTATGTTTACAAAGCTCTTTGGTGTAAAATTTTGTTCTTGCCACACATGCTGATTAAGTGATTAACTATCTTCTTCTAATGTTGATTGCCCCAGATTTATCTGGAAAGATTTGTTACTGACATGACCAGATACTAATGTTTGATTATAAACATGTGCAGTTTCCATATTATGAATTTGTAGACCGAGAAGCCATGTACAAAGTTGGGTTATTATTTTATGCAATTTACTTCGTCGTAAGCTTCCCAATGTTTTTGAGGTGAGTGCCTCTGATAGACTGGTACATATTGCATTCAGTTCGTTGAATACTTGAATTGCAGATATTTACCTTCGGAACCAAAATCTTTGATGGGAGTATAAGTTCTAACTCCATTGCCATGTATCTTCTCTTGTTTCCTTTTATATTATTATCAGAATTGATGAAAAACCTGGGGACAAGTGGGACTTGGCAAGGGTCGCTGTTGATGCTCTCGGTGCAGCAATGCTTGTCACAATTATCCTAGATTTATGGCGCATTTTCTTGGGACCAATAGTTCCAATTCCTGAAACAAAGCAGTGTGCTCAAGCTGGTTTGGCGTGGTTTACAGAGCATACTAATACAGCTTGAGATAGTATCAGATAATGAAACAAATGTCTGTCAAACAAAGAAGAGTAGCACAAGCATTGTTTTTGTATCTGTCTCTCTCTCTGGGGCGTATTCAGGTGGACATAGTCTACTGTAGTCTGATACCTAGACGAATTGTAACATTGTAATGTAATTATGTATTCGATATGTGAATCTCGTTGATCATTTTTGAGAGCCTGGTTGTGGTAGCAGCGTATTCATATGTAATCGGTACCTGTGAATGCCTGCTATCCTTGAATGATGGAATCGCCATTTTGTGCTCGATGATGGTTTAAATTCAGGTTGACAAGTCTTATTTTGTCCAATGGTGATTACTTTTCTTTTTGTTGGGGTGCCAATATGGAAGCGTGTACATGATAGACAAAGCTCATTAGGTAAATATGAAATCAATTCCCAGATACTCCAAAGAGGCAAAGCCTCAACATAAATCAGAGCAAAAACTCATTGGATCTTTTAATCTTACATAATGAGCCATATACCTAAAAAATTTGCCAATACATGCAGCACCAACAAAAGCTACTTCTCGAATCGCCATTAGATCAACACCGGTACCATCTTCACATGAACCCTTTAGATTCATCAAAAACACCTCTGCTTACTCATCGGAATCTCAACAACCCTTGTTCATACTTCATGCTGCCTTATTCTTCCTCCACGCACGAGCTTAGAGGGAAACAAGGCTTCCCACACATACTAATGGCTTAAGACAATCAAACACCACAATGTCAGCATCCACAGTTTCCCTACTTAAATCATACCAAAAATACTTCGAAGTTTGCTTCAGCAGAACTTTCTTTCCGTCTCTAGATAATGCCATAGCAATCGTAGGCATTCTATCATAAAACATATCAGGACGGACATAAGGTAATCGAAACAACTTGGTCCAAGACTCCTTCACTCCATATTCTTTCATTACCCACACTTCAAGAACGAATTCATATTCACAGTGATTATCAAACTGTAAACACAGGCAACCACACAAAACTCCCACACATTGCCTAGCTTTACGCTCATCCACAATATCAGGCAAAGGCACCAGACTAAAAGTTTCATCATGAAGCTCAAATGCAACAATGGTTATACTTGTATACTCCATTACAACAAGCCAATGCAGAGAATTATTCGCAAACATAGCATAATTTAGCTCAGAAGACAAACCTGGATAACAACAATTACCCGGACCCATTTTCCATGAACCGGTTCTCATACTAAAAATTTGACTTTTTTCAACAGACGACAGATAACTCGATGTACCCCAATTAAGAAAACCTACTATCTTATAATCATCAAAAACAGAATCATACCCAAACCCAATATATAAATGACAACAACCAATAATTGAACGACAAGAACGGGTAATTGGGTTATAGATGATGATATTACTGCCAGCATCAGATGATATGCAGAGCAAGCCATTGCAAGAACCAATGAGTTTTAGATTGTTCAAATTGTTGGGCAAGTTAAGCTTAGTGGGTGGACCGCCATTGTCGAGGTCAATGGAGGAGAGAGAATTTGAAGTGGGTACAATGAGGTGGAGATTTGAGTTGGTTTGTAGGGATTGATTGAGGTGACGATGAATAAAATCAGGGTTTGAAATTAGAGAGTGCCATAGTTTGCAAACACATTTGAAACGAAGCAGAGTAATTGCTGGTAAGAGTATGAGGATGTCGGGTATTATGTCACTGGGAATTGGAGGAAGGGTTTTGAGCTGCTTATTAGGGTTTTCCATTGGAACTCAGAAAAGGGTTTTTAGTTTGGGATCGAAAAGGGTGAATGTAAGGATTTGGGTGAGTATGTTCTTCTAATCCTGTGTTATCTTTTGTACTGGAATCCAGTTTATTTAGGCTTCTCCCTTTTTTTCGGTTTCCACTTCTGTGTAAAATACAAGGGTTAGTACTCGAGAGGACTCACTTGTAAACAAGTTGCTACTAGCTTAGCAAAAAAAAAAAAAAAACAAGTTACTACTTGTATACCAAATTATGGGTTCAAATCTCATGGGCAGCACCTTATAAGTTCAAACCTCATAGACAACACCTACACGAACCGAGACCGTGTGTTAGGAGGTGCACCACTGTAACCACGGATTGAAAACTGGGTCGTAATTTGGGGTTGAGGCTAGTATGAATAAAGAGATATGTGTATGATGCCAAAACTTCTGATTCATGTCAGATTGTCAGCAGCCATGGTTGGGCAGGTTTAGCACAAATTTTTGCCTAATCTCATTATGAGGTGATATTAGATGTGCAAGTGGGGGAGGGGGAAGAGAGAGAGAGTGTTTAGGAAGGAGAGAGAAAGGAAGAGGAAGGAGAGAAAGAGTAGGGAGGTTCCAACTGTTGAAATCATGATTAAACCATTGCATATTTAGAGAGTCTATGCCTCTGAAGAGAGAACTTCATTGGTTGAGACAAGGTGAGAAGCAAGATTCCCATTGAGACTTGAGAGAATGAAGAGAGCAGCAGCAACTATTTATGCATTGTGAATTTGTGGTGGAAGAGAAACAACGGAAACTTTGATAAAGGAAACAGAAGCTTGAAACAGATTGTTAGGGATAACAATTCTCTGTCTACATATTTTATTTTTCAGGTCATTAGCTAGCTCTTGATTCTTTTTCTTGAATTTGTTTGGGCATTACACTAAAGTCTTTTTTTGATTTAGAAAGCTTTTGGATGAGGAGGGGACACATAAGAGAACATAGTAGTTGTTGCAAAGCCTGAACCAGTAAAGAAAAGAAAGGAACAAAAAGAAGAGAGCATATCCGGAGAGAAGGCGAAGATGGTTCTGACAACAGAAATCGGGAAGAACACTTGTAACAACCAATGAGACTGAAAATGATGATGAAGAGGGCAACCTCAGAATACATTGTATGATTAAGCAGTTGCTCAGATTGATAAAACAACTCAAACTGCATGTCACCAATTGTTCCAATTCCTGAAGCAAAACAGAGTGCTCAAGCCGTTTTTGCGTGGTCTGCAGAGCATACTATAACTATGTTATGACTCTTATGAGTCAAATATAGAAGTACACGGATCGTTATTGTAATTAGGCATCTATTGTAACCTGAGACCTAGATGAAGTGTAATTTTCGGCTGATCTCATGTAAACGCTTAGAGATGCATCTTAGGTTATAGTCTGAAAGGACTGGTAGCATCTAAAATGTGATCAAACTGATCAGAATCTGTATGATGTTATTGTTTGGCTTGTCCAAGGGTTGAAAGCAGGAAACTCATACAGAAAACTTTTGCATAGGCTAGATACAAACACACTCCCAACAGCTAAAGCTCGTTGCATAAATAAGAAGTCTGATTCCCAAATACTCAAAGGGGCAAAGCATCAACATAATTATGCATCTAAGGAACCGAAACTCTATACAACTAATTGTGCCATACCTAAAACTTAGGTCAATACATACAATGCCAACAAAAGCTACAACTCGAATTGCCATTAGATCAACGCCATCCTTATCTGAACGCATCAAAACTCACTTGAATACCCCCTACATTCATCCAAAATACCTCTGCTTACTCATCGGAATCTCGGCAATCCTTGTTCATTCTTCATGCTGCCTTCTTTTCATCGTCCATTAACTTCAGAAGAAACAAGGCTCCCAACACAGACTATGGGTTCAAAACAATGAAACGCCCCAATGTCAGCATCAGTATTACCAGTTAGATCATACCAAAAGCATTTCGTATCCGTTTCACGATGAAATTGCCAAACCTCTGAATCTTGCTTCAGCAAAAGAACTTTCTTCCCATCTCTAGATAATGCAAGAGCAATCGTAGGCATTCGGACGTAACCATTACTAGGATCAGGGCCGTTCCTGGCCTTTTGAAGGCCCCAGGGCGAAATAAAAAGATGGGCCCATAACGGATTAATAACTTATTTTACCACTAAAAAAATTCGGGTAAAAAAAAAGAGAATAGTAATAATGTAATATATCAGACTCAGTTTGCCTTTCTAAAGAAGTTATCAAAAAGTTAGTCAATGCAAAGTATTTTCCTCCCCCAATTATAACACCAAACGAAAATATTTAAGTTCATGCATGTGTTCCATCTCTTTTAGTCCCATTTGATTCACTTGTAAAAATTTGTATTGGTATTAATGACAAAATCAAAGTTGTATATAAATATGCAAGAGCTAGCAAACTTTGTACACAAATAATTAAGTTGTTTGATTACAATACTTATTTTCAGAATATTTGAAAAATATAAATATGATAACTAGTTATTCGGCCTCACCCCTCTTACGAGTTTCATCCAATTTCCTACCTTTTCTTTCTAAGACTTATACAGTTATACTGGAATTTCCCATAAAAAAATAACAGTTGTACTGAAATTATGTGTGACATGTAACATAACTTGAAGTTAGCATAGTAAATGTACCTTTTCTATTGTTGTTATTATTAGAATCTGGGGCTCTATTTATCATACATGCACATATTATTATTATTTTAATCAATGCAACTAAAACAAGACAAAAGTTTGGCCAAGGAAAGGAAAATTTTAAAAGAAGAAAATAAGGTTGGGATAAGGGATGTAAAAACAAATATTGAATGGAACAAAATCATGCTAGCATAAGGGAAAGGGAAAAACAATTAAAAAGAAACAAATTGAGACTTAGATAAGGGATGAAACAAATGACGGTGGAAACTATAAAATGGTTTGTAAAAAAGGGCCCAGCAAGCATCGATCCGGGGTTAAAGAGAACGCAGGGAGCATGCGCTCCAAGCTTTGGTTTTACCACTAAACCATCGACTTTCTCATGTTAGTTAATTGCGGCATTTTGTGTATAACTGTTTTATTTTTATGGGCCCAAGTTTCAACATTTCAATGTTGGGCCCTAGGCGGTCGCCCCTCATGCCTATGCCCTGGGCCGGCCCTGACTAGGATGAATATAAGGTAATCGAAACAACTTCATCCAAGACTCCTTTAACCCATACTCCTTCATAACCCACACTTCAAGAAGAAACTCATATTCACAGTGACAATCAAGCTGTAAATACAGGTCACCACACAAAACTTCCAAACTCAACCTAACCTTATCAACATACCTATCAGGCAAAGGCACCCAGATTGAAAGTTTCATCATGAAGCTCAAATGCAACAATGGACTTACCTAAATCACTCAAATTATCAAGCCAATGCAGAGAATTATTCGTAAACTTTGCATGATTTTGGCACAGCGGATGTGTAGTGGAACCTTATCTAAATAACAATAATAATATTCACTAATCAAACAAATGTGAATATATAAAATGAGGGGGAACAATGGTGGTGAGCATTGCTATGCTCACCCATGATAGCTCTGCAGGCTATCTTCTCTTAAGTCATTGTTATCTCCAATATACATAATCTTCTTCTTATATACTATTTCTAACTCCTAAGAAATAGTGGTTCATTTTAATCTTAAATTACAACCATTCAATATTGTAAGACTCTAAATGATTTACTATTTAGAGCTTACTAATTATAACATCGATAATTTAAGTTTGTATTCTCCAACACACCCCCTCAAACTTAAATTATCCATTCAAACACTTTTGGTCCACTAATAACTTCGATGACCACATAACTTGACATTCTTCTGATGTTCGTGGCCATATGATCTTTTCTAGCCAAAGCCTCCTATAATTGCATCCTCTATGTCTTATCGTCTCTCCAGGATGACTACTACACCTTGAACATCCTGTGAACTTCGTATCATGATTTACTCTTCCCAATACTTGACCCTACTCTTGGATCTCTTCACTTTTCAAAATTGGGATTCCTTGTCCCAACCTTTCTTCTTACAGTTGCGGCTGCCTCGGTCATACCGAGATTCTTCTTACGGCTGCGTCGTAGCCTCGGTAATACCGAGATTCTCTTAGGTTTCTACCCATCTTGATTTAATAGGGTTTCTTTCTTTTACCCTATTTGTCTTGAGTTGGCTCTTATGCTTTGGCCACTCAATTTCCTTTGGGTTAGCATCTTTGACTACCCAAACCTGGATTTCTAGTTGGTATCTTAACCAATCTATTCTCGTGAGGGAAGCACATGATTTCTTTTGTTGTTGAATTGGAGGAAATAGGATCTACCATCGGCTTTGATACCATGTTAGAATTTCGGCACAGCGGATGTGTAGTGGACCCAATCTAAAATAATAATAATAATATTCACTAATCAAACAAATGTGAATATATAAAATGAGGGGGAACAATAGTGGTGAGCATTGCTATGCTCACCCATGATAGCTCTGCAGGCTATCTTCTCTTAAGTCATTATTATCTCCAATATACATAATCTTCTCCTTATATACTATTTCTAACTCCTAAGAAATAGTGGTTCATTTTAATCTTAAATTACAACCATTCAATATTGTAAGTCTCTAAATGATTTACTATTTAGAGCTTACTAATTATAACATCGATAATTTAAGTTTGTATTCTCCAACAAAGAACTACTGTGATAATATGTCTGCTATGGCCCTAGCAAAGAACCCCGTGTTTCATGGTCGATCTAACAACAACAACAACAACAACAACAACAACAACAACAACAACAACAACAACCCAGTAGGTATCCCGCCTAGGGCGGGGTCTGGGGAGGTCCAGATGTACGCAGTCTTACCCCTAACTAGTCGCCTAGAAGAGAGATTGTTTCCGAAAGACCCACAAAAACTTTTTTTTTTTTAAATACATTTTCAAAAAGCTTTTTTTTATTTATTTTTATTTTAAAGCAATAAAGAATGATCAAAAGGGCAAGAGAAGTAAAGCAGTAAACATACTAACACAAGATATCACTAATTGAACAACATAAGGTGACGGATACGCTACAGGCTATAAACAAAATGAATCAACCTCTAGTACTAGCCAATGCACAACCATAATCTAACGAGAATCCTCTACACGAATCCTGCTACGCCATAATTTCCTATTTAGGACCAAGTCCTCGGTAAGATCTAGAAGGGTCAAGTCCTACCTGATTACCTCTCCCCAAGTCTTCTTCGGGCGTCATCTTCTTCGTTTACAGTCTCTAAGTGTAATTCTCTCACACCTTCTCACCGGTGCATCTCGATGTCTCCTCCTCACATGCCCAAGCCACCTAAGCCTTGTTTCTCGCATCTTGTTGTCAATATCTGTCACTCCCACCTTGCCTCTCAATACTTCGTTCCTAATTCTATCTCTTCTTGTAGAGTTGCACATCCATCTAAGCATCCTCATCTCGGTCACCCGCATCTTCTGCACATGCGCCTGCCTCACCGGCCAACACTCCACCCCATATAGCATAGCTGGCCTGATGGCTGTACAATAACAGAGAACTGATTAAGGAAAACGAGATTGAGCTTCAGTTTTGCAAATTTGAAGAGCAAGTTGCCGATGTCTTGACAAAGCCTCTTAAGGCTGATCTATTTGAGAAATTCAAGACTATGCTCGGAGTAGTTGCTCCGAAATGAAAATTCAAGTTTGAGGGGGCGTGTTAAAGAAAACAAACTTGAATTAAATAAGCTAAGAATAGTAAATAAGTATTTAGCAATTCACAATTAACCGCAGATTAATTGTAACATCTTAGGAGGTTATAAATGAGTTTCATTAGATACCTTTGGTAAATTTAGTATATGAGAGTCTATAAAAGAGATGTTGTAAATCAGATATTTAAGGAAGAAAGTGTGAAACAATTTAGCATATTGTTATACTTCCCATATTCTTATTATTCTCCTCCTATTTTGTTTATATATTGAGTGAATACAAGAATTAGCAAATTCTTATTTTCTTACATTTGGTATCAGAGCAAGGTTTCTTGCGAATATTATAATTGGGAAATGGCAACAACAAGCAACTCATTTCAACTGCCCCTTCCAAAATTAGTTGGAAGCAATTATGATGATTGGGCTATTCAAATGAAAGTATTCTTCTGCTCTCATGATATGTGGGAGGTGGTAGAAAAAGGATTTGAAGATGTGACCGACCCAACAGCATTTGGGTCGATGTCTAAGGAGGAGAAGGAGACATTACAAGAAACCCGCAAGAAAGACCAGAAGGCCTTGTTTTCTATCTTTTCTGTAGCTGAGCAGAAAACGGTATTTTCGAAAATATCGTTAGCTGAAACGTCTCATACGGCGTGGGATATTCTGCAAAAATCCTACAAAGGAGACAAAAGAGTGAGGCAAGTTCGTTTGCAGACGTTACGCGGAGATTTTGAAAATCTAAGCATGAATAATTCAAAATCAATAAATGATTACTTTGATCGGGTCCAGTTAATTACAAATCAGATGCGGGCTAATGGTGAAACCATAACCGATCAACGGGTTGTTGAGAAGATAACAAGAACACTCGTATCAAAATTTGATCCTATTGTGGCTGCAATAGAACAAGGAAATGACTTGTCGACTATCACCATTGAAAGATTGTTGGGTTCGTTGGCCTCTCATGAGCAGCAAATTAACCAACGAAACAACAATTCTATGGGTGAGCATGCTTTGCAAAGCAATGCGAATGTATCCAGCGGTCGTGGCGGATACCAAAGAAGTCGCAGACGAGGTCGTGGTCGTAGTCGAGGAAGAGGTAACTTTTATACCTCAAATAAAGATATCAATGGTGAAGGCAGTTCTTCGGGTGAAAGAGCAAATGGTGGGCGTGGCAAATCCAAAATCCAATGTTACAAATATAGACAATTTGGGCATTATGTATTTGAATGCCGGAAAAATGTACAACATGGTGAGCAAGCAAAAGTGAATGCCGTAGAAGTGACTGAAAACTTAGTTCTTGCCTGCAAAGAAAGTACAGATGCCGAAAACAGCAATATTTGGTATCTGGATACGGGATGTAGCAATCATATGACCGGAAAAAAAGAAATGTTCTCCTTCCTTGAAGAATCGGTCAAAGGAGAAGTGAGTTTCGGGAATAAGTCTAAAATTCCTGTAAAGGGAAAAGGTAATATTAGTATTCAATCGAAAAATGGTACTAATGTTACGATTGCAGATGTATTCTATGTGCCAGGTTTATTCTGGAATTTGTTAAGCATTGGACAACTTTCAGAAAGGGGGCACAAAGTTCATATTGAAAATGGGGTGTGCGAGATCAGAGGAAAAAATAATAAGTGTATTACAAAGGTGAACATGACGAAGAATCGTATGTTTCCTTTGTCGGTTCAAGCTAGAACATTGATGAGTTTACAAGCAATGGTGAAAGATAGCAATTGGTTATGGCATCTTCGATTTGGTCATTTGAACTTCCGAGGCTTGAAGTTATTGGTGCGGCTAGATATGGTTACGGGCTTACCTCTTATTGAAGCTCTTAGTAGCCCTTGTGAAGGTTGCATTCTCGGAAAGCATCATCGAGACTCGTTTATGATTGGAAAGTCTAGACGAGCGAAGCAACCGTTAGAGTTGGTGCACACGGATATATGTGGACCAGTTGAGGTAGAATCTATCGGGAAGAAAAGGTATTTTCTACTATTTGTAGATGATTTTTCTAGAAAGTTATGGGTTTATTTCTTGAAAGAAAAATCTGCAGCATTCAACAAGTTTATGGAGTTCAAAGTACTTGTTGAAAAACAAAGTGGTTATCCTTTAAAGACCTTGAGGTCTGACAGAGGTGGAGAATTTACATCTAATGAGCTCAATAATTATTGCAAGAAAGAAGGGATTCAACATCAATTAACAGCTAGCTATACTCCTCAGCAGAATGGTATAGCAGAAAGAAAAAATAGAACCATATTTGAGATGGCTAGAAGCATGTTGAAGGCCAAACATCTGCCAAAACCATTTTGGGCAGAGGCCGTTTGTTGTGCAATTTACTTATTGAATAAGTGTCCCACTAGGAGTGTTCGTGGACGGACGCCAGAAGAAGCATGGAGTGAGAACAAACCAGATGTGTCTCATTTACGTGTATTTGGGTGCATTGCATATGCCCATATACCAGTTCAGAAGAGGAAAAAGCTCGATGATAAAAGCAGAAAATGTATATTTATTGGTTATAGTGATGTGACCAAGGGTTATAAGTTGTATAATCCAGATAGCGAGGAGATTATAGTAAGCAGAGATGTCCGATTTATTGAAGATGAAGAATGGAAATGGCATCAAAATAATGACACATCTAGCAATTTATTATAAATGAAGTTCCCATAGATGAGCCACAGACTCATTCTCCAACAGATTTTGCACAGAAACACTACTAGAATAACAATAATCAAGACCCTTTTTCCATGAACTGTTTTTTAAGCTAAAAATTTGAGACCTTCTATTGCTTATTAACCTAAACAAATGAGACCTTCTAATTCTATCGATAGATCTGTTTTCTGAGTCAAAATTATGACAGATTTTACGGATATCAGACACTTTTTCAAATCCTACTATCTTATAATCATCAAAAACAGAATCATACCCAAACCCACAAAATCTATGGCAAGGACCAAGAATCGAACGATGAGAACGAGTAATTGAGTTATATATTATGATGATACTTCCATCAAAAATGCAAAGCAAGCCATTGCAAGAGCCTATGATTTCTAGGGTCCCTTGAAGACTAGGGATTCTGGGTAAGTTAAGCTCAATGGGTGGACCGCCATTGTCGAGGTTAATGGAGAAGAGAAAATTTGAAGTGGGTAAAATGAGGCGGAGATTTGAGTTGGTTTGTGGGGATTGATTAAGGTGACGATGAACAAAATCAGGGCTGGAAATTAAAGAGTTCCATAGTTTGCATACACATTTGAAACGAAACAGAGAAATGGCTGGTAATAGTATGAGGATGCCTGAAAGTATGTCAATGGGAATTGAAGGAGGGTCTTCCTAGTATGGGGCTGCTAGTGGCTGAGAAATAAATTATTGGGATTCAAATGGTGAAATGAATTGCCTGAGAGAGAAAAGGACAACAGAGAAAAAGAACAGTAGAAGATTTATACACGAAAAAAATGTTATCTTTACATTGAAGTTTGGTTTCCAACGCCCCACTTTGACCATCCGATACTTTATACTTCAACTGACACAAGTTAGGTTAAACACTTCTTAGTGCATGTTCGGGTGAGTATGGAAAGTAAGAAATATCAAGTGTGAGTTCTTTCCACTGATTCTTGCTGTTTGATTTTATTCAAGTTTTTACTATTGGTTCTCACTGATTCATTAAGATCTCGTTATTGATTCGTACTGATTTTGTAAGATCACGCCGCTTATTTCTAATTTAGTAATTGCCTTTCATTGGTTATGTGAGTAGGGATGTGATCTTTACCACTAATCTCCATAGATTTGGTAAGATCCTGCCACTTATTCCAACTGATTCAATAAGATCATGTCGCTTATTCTCACTGATTCGGTAAGATATCGCCACAGATTCCCAATGATTTAGTAAGATCCTGCCACTTATTATCAATAATTTGGTACGTTCTTGCGCTTGTAAACAGAAGGACGCTGATATACAACCAATAATGTTAGCCAAACAATAACCCAAAAAATAGCATACTCAAGCATCTTAGAACAAGAAATAAACTTAATTACACCTTCAAAATTAGTGTGCATGCCCGTGCGATGCACGGGATATTTCAACTCTTTTTGGCTTTTTTTTAAAATTTAATGTTTATTGATAGGTTCCCTTACTTCTAAAGTTCTAACTTTGCTGTAATAATATTATTTTTCTTTTTTGGTGCTAATTTTGTGATTAACTGGTAGATAAAACTAAAACAATACCAAAGCGGGATTTTGAGAGGTTCATTCGCAGGCTGACTCTTAATTTGTTTAGGAAAAATATTAAAATATTGGGGGAGGGATGCCCTCAAGTCATGTATTAGTCATTCACTGGTCATGCATTAGCTTTTGACAAAAAAACAAAAAAAAAGTCATTAGTTGGCTTGTGGTGCCTCGATAAAAGTTAGAGGTATCTACCCCTAAATGACATTGTTTGTTGCATTATAATTCTATTTATTATGATTAGTCATACTGTAAACTTTGATCTATATTTGACCGGGTGATTAGGAAACGATATGTGGCTTTTATTAACAAACTTGAGAATACTCTTTTATAAAGTTCTTCTATCAAAGATTATCATAGTAGACAATGGACCGAAATGAGCTAAGTACATCAAAAATTTATTGAAATCAAATTTGGGTGACCCATGTCTCATGTCCCATCGCCTAGCAAGCGCCATGTCCCATGTCCTAGCGCCCATGTCCCAATGTCAATGTCCCATGTCCCAAGTCCCCCGTGCCATGGGTGAAATCGGAGTTTGGGGACGCTGATGACCGTTTCGAGGCACTGAAAATCCTCTAGGGTGACGATAGACCCCTTGGAGAAGTTTGGGCAAAAATGAAAAATGGACCCCGGGAAGCCGAAAATCAAAGGCTATAATCCACAATTTTTGGGCTTCCGGGAGGCCCCGAAACGAAGGTAGATATTTCTGCACCACATCGCACTGGACACCCTTAGGGAACATAATAGGTCCCCGGAGTCCGTTATCGAGTCCCTAATAGGCTTGTAAGGGCGTTTTTATGGGACACCAATGTAAGGGCCGGAACATCGAAGGCATGGGTGATATCAAAGTTCAGGGATCCGGATGTCCTTCCGGACACCAAGGGCCCTCTAGAGTCATGATAGACCCCCTTAAAAAGTTTGGGCAAAAATGACAACTGGGCCCCTGAAAGTCGAAAACAAAGGCTATAATCTACGTTTTTTTGGTATATGTGAAAACTAGGTGGATATTTTCGCACCACACCCCCTATCTTACATGTTCAATTCCTTCTTACCAAAAAAATAAAATAAAATAAAAAATAGGCAAGGAGGGAAATTAGTGCATCACGTGCAACAGGAGAAGCAAGCGATAGGGAGCACGTGAGGGTGCTTGTCCGCCATCTTTGTCTCAAACTCAACACTTGAGAGATGATAAGGGGGAGATATATTTCCACCCTTCCAAATATCCTTCCTCTATCAAACGCCTCCTTCTCCCTTCTCTCTCTCTCTCTGAGGCCTGAGCCCTCAATTTTTTTTTTAAAAACTTCCATAATTTTGAGGGCTCCATTGTTTTTGTTATCCCATTAAGCTTCACTTGTAGTTTCTTCTTCTATTTTCATATTTCTTATTGTTTGAATTTTATTTTTTCTCAACCCATTTGAAGTTACAGTAAACTTAAAAATGGCTACTTTTACTGCATTATCTATTTGCCCTTGCAGCTTCTTACACCGTCCCAAACATATACAGCGCTACATTTCCTGCTCTACTGGGCCGCCTAATGCTATAGGTATGTTCTACTGAATTACTAACATTTAGCAAACTAATTACCAAATTTTCAATAATTTTGTTTGCTTGTTAAAGTAATCCTTTGGCTACCTCAGTGGTATTTCCATATATATTTTGATGTTTCAGCATTTGGGGTTTTGAAATGCTTGTATGGAGAAAATTGCAAGTGGGTTTTTTAGCTCTTGTATAATCTGGGTCATTCTTTACAGTTCCATGTTAATTTACTTCGAATTGGTCGTGGATTATATAGGATATGCAGAATTTGGCTTTGAATTGCTCATTGAAACACGTTCAGCTTGCTCATGAAAGGTTAAATTTTATGGGGTTTTAGTTTGAGAATGTAAGATAGAGGTGTTCTGAGAGCTGTTTGTTGAGACCGGAATTGCTTTTTCATGGGAAAATATTGGTCAAAACCTATCTTTGATGAAATGTTTGGACATTATTCTGGGTATCGCTATTCCGAATTCGGAAGTGGTTTGGAGATTTTGGTTGAAGCATGTGTGCCAGAGTAATGGAGGGCTTTTTCTCCTTTGTTCTCAAATGATGTGGTGGTCTGCTTGGTGCCCCGGAGAATTATTTGAGGCTAAGGCCACTACATTGTTCCTTCTCCATGTTAATATCAATTGCTTTACCTTCTACCTAAACAAACCAATAAACTGCTCTAGAACTACTGCTCTTGCTATTATAGGCAAACAATCCAAATTTGAAGGTGAATTATAAGAAAAACAGCCAAGTAAGGTGGAGGCACAGAACTAAAAATCTCACCTTAGCGAAGCAGATCAATCTTCTATACCACCCCGGTTCACCAATTTGTTTTTTGTTTCTTTTTCCGCAGAATATATATCTAAACAGCTTTCACAGTTTTCAGCCTTACACAAAAAATCTATGAATGAAATGATAAAAGGAAGACGGAAAAAAAAACGGAGAAAAGTTGTGGGCCTGTGGCAAATTATGAATGAATATACTTCCATGTAACAGTTTCCCATTCCTGACTTTTTTTTTGTTCTACATTCAAAAATAAAGAATTCGATTGCATTGTTTACTTATACTAGCTTGCTGGCAAAGAACCCATGTAACTGAAGCCATCTAGCAGGTTGGTTATCAAGAATATCTTGCAGAATTTTTTGGAGTTGGAAACTTGGAAAGTCTTATTTAGCAGATTTTCTATTCAGAAAACACAAAGCATTAATTACAGGATCCCATTCCCATTTCTTGCCTAAGAATATCTTTGTGCCTTGGGCTTAAGTAGTATTTTTGGCTACGTAACCTTAAGTATTGTTCAGACATGGCTTCCCTAACCCCACACAAGTGAAGCCACTTGGAGAGTACTCCAAGCGAGGTGGAGGTGGTTGCCCTTTTTGCTATTTGTGACATGGTGGTTAGTAGGCTTACAAACTGATGTAGTTTTGGTAGGACATTACAAAAAGTAGGCCTATGTGATGCTCTTGGCCTCTTGGGCTTGTTTGGATTGCAACTTGCATGGAAAACAAGAACTTGTAAATAGTTTAAGAACATAGAAAACTGTCGCTTGTTTGCCTTAGGACGTTAGTCTTCTTTGTGCTTCTCTTGCAGAAATTGCAAGTCTTGAACTCCTGATAGCCTTGTTGTTTTCTGACCCCATTTATCATCAGATGGTGTGCTACACATAAGTCTTGACTGGTTAGCAGTAAGGCTGTATGGATTTAATTTTTTAGATAAGTAAAAGTTTTATTAATCAATCAATGAAAGAATACAAAAGAGAGGAGGACAAGATGTCCTCAAATAGTAACAAAAAATATCTACAAGTCTCGCCAGTGTAACTGGACAAGTGTAAGTGGAACACCCTTAAAACCCCCAGCTGCCTTCGCCCACAACGACGCCAAATAGACAATGTGATCCCAAACGCAATCAACTGTTGTACCAGAAGCAGAGAAGATCCTAGAATTCCTCTCCAACCAAATACTCCACAAAATGGCCATACAAGCACACCTCCACCATAGTCTACCCTCTCTCCCCCTCCGACCAGCAGCAAAGCGCATTCGCAAAAATTGCCCCACTGTAGCCGGACTCGCAAAAAGCTCCCCCCCAGACAATTTATCCCACAGGCAAAATCACACAACACAAACAGATGCAATCCGTCCTCACAGTCATGACGACACATTACACAAAAGCCCGGCGACAAACACCATCCAGGCCTCCGCCGCTGTCTCATGTCATGCGTATTCACCCTACCTAACACCAAGGTCCACACAAAGGCACGCACCTTCAAATGAACCTTAGACTTCCAGATGTAAGTAGCAAGAGGGAAATGGGGAAATTGAGAAGGAAGACTAAGCCTATGTAAAAAGGACTTGCAAGAAAAAACACCAGAAGCGTCTCCTCCCCAAGTCCGGGAGTCATCCCTTGGGATGAGAAGAGTAGTGTTTAGATCACTAAGGAGAGAAACAAGTTCCTCCATCTCACGATCATGAGGAGCTCGGCGTAAGTGAAGGTTAATCTTGACCACCAGCCCAATCTCTGGCCTCAAGAACTTTGTTGTATCTGTTGTCACGAAAACACTGACGACTGTTTCTTGTAAATAGAAGGGCAGGAGAATAGTGTGTTCACTACATGTGTCATGTTAGGTTTAAATTAACGTTTCATTATTAAGTAAAAAAAGAGTTCACTATTACCTGACCGCTAATGTTTGTTGTTTCCGTTGCATTTTGCCCTTACCTTATCGGTATTATTAAGGCAAATATATCTTGTTATCACCTTTCTCACAATTGCAGCATTTAGAACAATCATTTGGTTGGGTCTTGGTAAAAGCTTTGCTGGAAGTGTCTTGGATAAATAAATATGGCTTGTTCAAATTACACTGTTTAAAATCTCTACATTTAAGCAGGCATTTGGTTTTGCACAAAACCTTGCTGTTACAATCTACAACTATATCATGTGTACATATTGACTTGCTTATTGCACCTTCTATTAGCATCAAATTAGATTCTACATTGGCGTCCTATGCTATATAGTAATATTCTTTGGCGTTGATAGTTCTTATGCATTTTGATCTGATTTTAGGCACAAGTACATCTACGGCACCACGCAAAAGAACAGGGAGACTTGAGGGTCCTAGGAAAAGTATGGAGGACTCTGTCAAACGCAAAATGGAGCAATTCTATGAAGGTTCCACTGGTCCACCTCTACGTGTTTTACCAATTGGTGGGCTGGGTGAAATTGGCATGAACTGCATGCTTGTTGGCAACTATGATCGTTATATTCTGATTGATGCTGGTATAATGTTTCCAGAGTAAGTTTTTGTGCATCACCTTCTGACATCACACATTTGGCCTTTTGTAAATAAGGGTAGTTGTTGTGAGTGTTGATTAGCTTCTTTTGCCCAATTTCTCATGTTCAGCTATGATGAGTTTGGAGTGCAAAAAATTGTACCAGATACCACTTTTATAAAAAGATGGAGCCACAAAATTGAAGCTGTTATTATTACGCATGGACATGAGGATCACATTGGTGCGTTGCCCTGGGTAAAGTTTCTTTCTGTTTCTTAGAACTTGATTTTAAGTGGACCATTTGATAGTAAAAAAACTAAAAACTAGTATATGAACAGTGAAAGTTATCATAAATCTCTTGTCCCCCTACCTCTGAGCATAGTTACTGGAAGGGAACTCTTAACTCTTGAGATCTCCCTTTTAGGAGAGAAGTTGACTGGAAGGAGTTGGCTGAACTTTCCTTTCGGATTCTCTTGAACAAATTTATTATCTTGCTTGACCCAGGTACCGGGGTTTCGGGTGCGTACAATAAAGTGCCTTTCACTTGCAAATCTTCGTACACCCGCTGAGGGGGTAGGGTAGCTTAGCTGGTAAAACCTCTGAGATCTTTTTCAGAGGTTCCATGTTCGAGTCCCCTCGGGGCCACTGGAGGTTTTCCTGGTTATTAACTTCAAAGCCCATGAGATTAGTCAAGCAAAGCTTGGATACCCACGGTAAAAAAGAAAAGAAAAAGTGCCACTTCTCATCCTACTGCTGTTTGGGTTGACTAATTCATTAGGAAAGGGAAAGTGCCTTGCAAAGTTAAAGCGTTTGCACGCAGTGCTGTTCTTGATAGAATTAACACCAACATTATCTTGCTAAAGAGAAGGCTTTATGGTTGATATTGCTTTATGCATTGGTTATGTGCTTTTGTTAAAAGAAGTTGATGAGCATTTCTTCATTGATCTATTGGCATAGGTCCACCCTCATATTTTGGAAACCTTTCTTCTGTTTGCTGATCGGTGAATCTGGTAGGAGCATAATGGTGAACCCAGATGCTCCTGGAGGATCCGATTTGGAGTGAATTGTTTTTCCTGACCTTGTTTTGGGTATTCTTAAATCCGGAGTTTCGTATTAATTTTCAGCATAATCGGGAGGCATTATTTTGCTGGATGTGCGTTTGTTCCTTCTTTCTCGCCTGCCGGGCTTTTGTTTGCCATTTCTCTCCTTTGAGGCTCCTTGTCCTCTGATTTGTACATTACCTCTTCATCAGTAATTTTTTTTATTTGGATCAAAAAAAGAAGGAAAAAAAGAATGGAAGTTTTCTGGCCAGTCTGTCCTCATTGGACCAAGTTGTTAGCTCTCTGTAACTTTTGCTCTGGTTAGAGCCAGATTCTTCTAGCTGTTGTGTTATGCTTGTGGCTTTTACTTCTGAAATGCTGCTCTTTTCTTTATTTAATATCCTCACTTGATGTATTCGTTCTCAGGTTATCCCTGCCCTGGATCCGAACACGCCAATATTTGCATCATCTTTCACCATGGAGGTACCTAATTTGATATATTTTCCTTGTTTAACCCCCACCCGACGTTTTTTCCTGCTCCTTCTCCTCTTTAGTGTACTCTCTTTAATTTATTATTAAGTCTTTTGCATCTTTTGAAGCCAGGAAGAATAGTTCATTGTCTAGGATCCTGTTTCCTCCTATGACATTATTCAATCTTGATAGAAAAATGATTGGCTTTTTGGCTTTGGGCAGCTGATAAAGAAGCGCCTGAAAGAATTTGGAATCTTTGTCCCATCCAGACTGAAGGCATTTAAAACTAGGAGGAGATTCACAGCTGGCCCCTTTGAAATAGAGCCTATCAGGGTTACCCATTCCATACCTGATTGCTGTGGATTAGTTCTGCGCTGTGCTGATGGTACAATTCTTCACACTGGTGACTGGAAGGTATCTAGTTCTAGTGCCTCTGTTCTGTACAACTAGTTACGCTTACGGCTTTTATGTTAGTTACAATTTGTTTCCTTGCAATGGATTTGAGATGGAGCTTATTAAGCTACGCAAGTACTATTTACTGCACAGATCGATGAGTCACCAGTAGATGGAAAAGTATTTGATCGTAATGCATTGGAAGAGCTTTCAAAGGAAGGAGTTACATTAGTAAGTTTCTTCAAAACATGCTTCTTATCCTCTTTATCTCGCAACTGATATTTTGTTTAAGTTAGCTGGATGGTATCTCTTGTGACCTTGCGGGACTAGGAAGTTAGTCTAGGTGCACATTTCTGCTTTGTGCTTTGGAATACTATTTCCTCGACTGACGCTTGGAACGACTGTTAGGGTAAGGCTACGTACATCTGAACCTCCCAGATCTTACCTTCGGCAGGAAAGAGGTATTTATTGGTGTTGGTAGGCTTCCTAGAGTAAGGCTTCCTAGGTTGTTATTGGTGTTGGTAGGCTTGGTAGCACTGTTGCACTTTGTCCAATAGCAGTTGAGGATGGTTCCCTCACAGGTACTAAACTGACTGAAAACAACATTACTCGATCCTGATTAGAAGTATTTAATTGCTTGGAATGTAATTTAAATTCTACAATAAAGATCATATAATCGTATGAAAATAATAACTTGGGATATCCAAAGGAAGTAAATAAATTAAATACATCTTGGAGCCTAAAACTAATTTGTAAAGGTCTAACTTCCATGATGTGGAAATGTATAAACCCCATGATATTACTCATCAAATCAGTAGTTTGTCAAAAATGGAAATTAGTAATCCACCATGGTTTTATTGCAGATGATGAGTGACTCAACAAATATACTATCACCTGGGAGGACAATTAGTGAAAGTGTTGTCGCAGATTCCCTAATGAGGCATATATCGTCAGCTAAAGGAAGGGTAGTTACTACTCAATTTGCATCAAATATACATCGACTTGGGAGTGTAAAAGCAGCAGCAGATGCCACGGGTCGGAAACTGGTATGCTTGTTTGTGGTTCTTATGGTACATTTTGTAGCCACTCAGTTTCTGTTATAAGCCACCCATATGTTTTAAAGGATCTACTAACATGTGGCAATTATGATATCGTGCAATTTTCTAATAGGTTTTTGTCGGAATGTCCTTGAGGACATATTTGGAAGCTGCTTGGAGAGATGGGAAAGCACCTATTGATCCATCAACCTTGGTATGATTTTATAAGAATGTATTGCTCATGAAATTTTCAACTATTGGTTTTTGGTTTTGATATATCATATATGTAGTCTGATCATAGAAGGAGCCCCCTTTGCTGTCCCATTTCAACTGCACACACACAATTTATCCAAAGGGAAATAATAAATAAAGTGCATAGACACTCACGAACATTGGGCTGGAATGTTGTAGTCTTCCCAAGGTGTATATCCACTATGCAGTTTCTTTATCTATCGCAGTTCATTTTCTCTTGTTTGGGTTCAGAGTCTCTCTGTTTAGATGACTTTTTCAGATAAATTTTGTGAATCCTGTCTATTGAGAATGTTTCCGTCAGTTCTTTATGTCAAGTGCTCTGAATTTATCAGGTTAAGGTGGAAGATATTGATGCCTATGCTCCAAAAGATTTATTGATTGTAACGACCGGCTCTCAAGTAAGTAAATAGCTGATTGCTATCAGCTGTTGTAATTGCATCGTAGCACTTAAGCGTCTATGGATTCACCATTTGTCTTTCTTTCATTTCCGTTGTTTCTTTCTGGCATATGACATCGTATACAATTGTGTCAGGCAGAACCACGTGCTGCCCTGAATCTTGCATCTTTTGGGAGCAGCCATTCCCTCAAATTAGATAAGGAGGATGTTATCTTATATTCCGCAAAGGTACTTGCCAAAATAAACACTTGTGCAGAGTGGCAATCGATTTCAATCTATCTCTATAAATTTACTATTTTAATCATGCGTACATCTATGTGATATTCAAGACTAAGCTTATTTTTAATAAATTTATTTAACAATAACCAGGGTGTTAGTTGTGCGTTTACATGTACTTATGTTCTTTACACTGTGTACAGGTCATACCTGGCAATGAAAACCGTGTGATGAAGATGTTCAATCGTATAGCAGAACTTGGTTCAACATTAGTCATGGGTAGAAATGAGATGCTGCACACTTCTGGTCATGCACATCGTGAGGAGTTGGTAATCTTCGAAATACATCTGGAGTAGTTATCTAGACTTTCTCTGTTTCTTTTTTTTTTTTTTTTTTTTGGTGTGTTTCCATTAGCCCTTGGAATCTTGGCACAACTAGTAGGCACTTGGGATGACATCTGACAATTGTTTACATAAGTAGAATAAGTAGTCCTATCTTTTGACTTAGTATTGCAGCTGCATAGTAGCAAATTTGGGTCACTCTGCTGTAGGAGCTAGAAACTTGCAATTTCTTGAGGAATGTTATTAGGTTAATTGCATTTAGAACTTCAATTTGTGGGTCAGTGTATATACCTTCATTTGGGCTTTCATCTCGCCGAAGATGTCACTGCAAATTCGTGATCACTTCAATAAGACATCAAATTCTTATTTTATCATCTTTCACTTGAAACTTATGAGTTGAAACTCTTGATACTTATAAAGTTAAATCTTGCTTTTTAAGGCGGAAGTTCTGAAGATTGTGAAGCCACAACATTTTTTGCCCATTCACGGTGAACTCTTGTTCCTGAAAGAGCATGAAATGCTTGGAAAATCAACTGGTATTCGGCACACTACTGTAAGTTTGTGAATTTCCTTTGTGTTATTTATTGAAGGAAGTTGTATGTCACTAAGAGTTAAAATTAGCTATCATAAGGTAGCCTAGTGATTGGAACTTGGGTGGGTTTTCTACCCCACCCAGGACCTATTCCCACTAGCGGCATTTGGGGTTTTTCCTTGCCTCTTTACTATTTCCCTTTCCAAATTTTTGGTTGTCTTCTTTTGCTTTGGGCCCTGAGATAGGGTAAGCCCAAGAGGTCCCTCCTTAATTTGAAACAGTGAAATTATGACCTGTCTGGACATGCATGGAGGGTTTAACACTGTCTACAAGAGGAAGTACCACCTCCTAGTATAACTTGATGGGGTAACCTTATCCTAAGTCGAGACTTGTAAAGCCCCCCCCCCCCCCTCCAAAAAAAAAGGACCTGCATAAAGAAGCATGAATTTTTTTTGGTGGTAACCTAGTGGCAAAGACGTATAACGTATTGGAGTTAGAATTTAAAGTCAATGTCTAACAGTTTAGAAGCATTATGAGAAAAAAGTACCTGTTAAGGAAATTGTTGTGAAGTGTCATGATAAGCTTCTTCTACATGTACCTGTTGTACCTTTTCAGGTGATAAAGAATGGAGAAATGCTTGGAGTGTCCCATCTGAGAAACAGGAGGGTTCTGTCGGATGGTTTTATTTCCCTGGGCAAAGAAAATTTACAGGTAACAAGTGCTGTAGTGGCTTCTGAGACCTTCTTATCCTCATGACTAATGGTTCAATTGTGAGTGCAGTTGATGTATAATGATGGTGACAAAGCATTTGGTACATCCGCTGAACTTTGTATTGATGAAAGAATGAAAATTGCTACAGATGGTATAATTGTGATCAGGTAGGAAGGAGAGGGAAAATGGTTGGCATTTGTTATAGAAGTTTCTTCAATCTGTCAGTTTCTAACTGTTCCATTTTATGTATGTGCTGAAGCATGGAAGTCCTACGCCCTGATGCTGTAGAAGGTTCTAAAGAAAATTGCTTGAAAGGGAAAATAAGAATAACCACACGTTGCTTATGGTTAGATAAAGGAAAACTTTTAGATGCACTGCACAAAGCTGCCCATGCTGCACTATCTAGCTGTCCTGTAAATTGTCCTCTTGCACATATTGAGCGAACAGTCGCTGAGGTATTGAGGAAACTGGTGAGGAAGTACAGTGGGAAAAGGCCAGAAGTAATTGCAATTGCCACAGAAAACCCGGCGGCAGTTCTTTCTGATGAAGTTGATGGACGGCTATCTGGTAAGTCACGAGCTGGGTTTGGAATATCATCACTACAAAAGGAAGTTGATGGGAATCACAAGAGGAAAAAGTCCAGCCGAGTACCAGATGAAGGTTGGTCCTTCTTCCTATTTTTCTATATCTCTCCTCACACATCCACACTTGTTATTTATTTGGTAATAAAAAATCATTGAATTCGTGCTGGTTTTGCGTGCCAAAGTGATGCCTTGCTTTGTCTTTGGTTTATCTTCTAAAATTATGTGGTCTCTCCTATTGGGAACGGATGTTGATGAGAACATGTGGACAGGACATATGTTATTTGGTGTTAATGTACACTTGAACAGCATGATGTTACAATGAAAAGCGTACTGTCTTTTTTGAATCACTTGTTTCCTAGGGTTTTCGGGCATGAATGCATGTTGATATATTGTACTTCCTCCGCTCAAATTCAGCTGTCTGTTATGTTGTGTCTTACCCTCAAAATTTTGATCTTGTTAGTATATTTTACTTCTCTTGGAAACACAAATACAATTTATTACAGTATGGAGTGTTCAGAATAACACTAATTACACAAATACATTGGAAGATGATCTTTAGCAATAGCAGTAAAATCAAATTTATTTATTTATTATAAAATTATATTTCATTATGTCGTGACCTTCTCCTTTTGCGTTCAAATGTATTTAGGTGCAGTAGTTGGTGAAATTGACAGCCTGTCAATGGAGAATAATGCAGCTTCTTATGGTTCCAATGTAGAAGGAAGCTCTACGGTTCATTCTGAAGATCCAGATAAATTTTGGAAATCGTTTTTCGAATCATCACCACTGCAAGTTGGTGAGCCAGAAAAAAGTAGCAACACTTCCAGTTTGCTGGAGGAAGTTACAGACACGAAGAGGGGGGAGGACGTTAGCGAAAGTGACTCTGACGAAATGCATACGTCTAGTTCAAAGCATTCTAAGACAACAAAACGGAATAAATGGAAACCAGAAGAGATTAAGAAGTTGATTAGATTGCGTGGAGAGCTGCACGAAAGATTCCAGGTTGTGAAAGGGCGTATGGCACTGTGGGAAGAGATTTCATCAAGCCTATTGGCTGACGGTGCCAATCGGACCCCAGGACAATGCAAATCCTTGTGGGCTTCATTGGTCCAAAAATACGAGGTCAGCTTTCATTTATCCATTCTGTCCTCATAGCTCGCTACTTGAATTGGGGTTTGTTGTGTTGAGCAATTGAACAGTTTCTTTGTTTTATTTCTGATGTCTTCCCCACTTTCTGAGTTAAAATAAGATTAAATTTCTTTCTTCTGAGAGAGCCAAAAAGTGTTTTTTGAGGCGGTTTATTAAATCTTTTGCGTTATAAATAATAGTACTATCAGTGGGTGATTGTCATCTGATGTTTGTTATTAGCAGGAAAGCAAGGCTGACGAAAAGATCCAGAAAAGCTGGCCTTACTATCAGGAGATGGACACTATCTTATCTGATTTGGGGGAAACTGTGACAAAATGAATCGAGCATTCTTAAACCAGGGTTGCTTTTTGATGCACCATAGATTCCTGGCTTTGAAGATTTGGCCATCGGCAAACCGATTGAAGGATGGCTATTTATGTGTAACAAAGGTGATGCAGATGGTCACAACTCACAGCAGGTAGAACCCAGCATATTTGTTGCCCTATGGCTTAGAATTGTACAGGAAATAGAAACTGGTGATATTGATCAATTTTGACACCATTACTGCAGTCTGTAGTAGCATCTTTTGTGGTTGAATAATCTTCAGCTTTCCCAGTTTCGTTTATTGACTTGAATGTCGAGCTTTTGCGTACACTGTATTCTTAACTGTTTAATGTTAATCAATTGATGCACATAACTCAAGTTACATCTAAGGACACTTCGAATAACCATAAACAACACCCTTGCCAGTGCCTTTTAAATATTATCCACCTAAAGTAGACACCCTTCAAAACACATCTGCCGAAACAAAAACAGTTGTAGCTTTGGGACACCGCAAGTGCAAAAGAAGAAAAAAAAGAAGGAAAAAAGAACAATATCGTCACCCATTCCTCAGTTATCAAAGGTTGCGTCCAGTGCTTACCCTATCACGGTATGTAACGTTCATTTTGGTTTACAGGAACCTCTCAAAGAACCAAGTACAAAAAAAGCCTTTGAATCAATCTTCTATGTTGAATTTTTATGCCTAGTAATTAGTATACATGGCTACATGCTGCAAGCCTGCAACCAATTCGGTTGAGTCAACTCATTACATCAGGAAAGAAAATGCACGAAGTGATCACTGCATTCTTTCCTCACAAAAAGAATTTAACCAAACCTATTATATTAACACTGGGGAGGGGAAAGAAAAATACAGGGGGGAACATATGAACTGGTCAAGAACAAGCTACAAACATGGGACCTGCCATAGTAAAAATCTGTATCTTTAATACCGTCACTATAGCTAAAGATAAAAAAACTAAAAGACTATTGTGTTTTGCTGGCCTTGAGGCGCCACACATTGCCACAACAACTGATACGTTGGGATTTCAGCAGCATCAACTCCAAGGGCAGCTAGGTTGCGACCATATTCCTGACAAGGAAGTAAACAAGACGGTTAGATGCCCATAACACCGCAATAGCTAATAAACCCATACTATGAAAGGAGCTATAGCAAGTCGACATACAAAAGTATTCACCTGTATATCAAGGAACAATTGCATGCAAAGTTTTTCAGTATCAGAAACATTATTGTCTGAAACATCAGAGCTAGCTCCAGCTCGTCTTTGTGCACCCTGGCGTAACCTCAGCAGTGAATTTTCAGTTCTTCTTGTCTGCGGACAACCAAAATTCACATCACTAACTGTCGAAACTAAGAAATCTAGAGAGGAGATTTCAAGTAATGCGCCAATAGACATACATACCACATTAACAAGGTCTGAGGCCAGCTCATGATATCTATTAGTGATCTCAGATGCAGTACCACGTAGAAGTTCAGTTTTTGCTGCATTATCCAAATATGTTGCAGCCTTCTCTCCCTCCAAGAAGGCCTGTGGAAAGTTTGTTGTTACAAGATGCTCACTCATAGAAAGCAATACTTTGGGGGAAGAAAGAGATACGAAGAGTTTTCCCAAGTCTAAACAACAACAACAACATTACCCCAGTGCCTCCAAAGAGGCTCCCGCCTAGGCAGGGTAAGGGGGGGTCGGTTGTACGCAGCCTTACCCCTGTGAGTCTCACAGAGAGGCTGTTTCCGTTTGACCCGAGATAGTTTTCCCAAGTCTAACTGAACTGAAAATCAACTTTTTTTTTTGTGTGTGGGTGGGTGGGTGGGGGTGGTGTTGCTTCAGATCCCATATGGTAAGATGATCTGGAGAATGCATACCTTTAGAGGGTGAAGAATCCCTGAAACATAGTAAGAATGCTTGACAGGAAGAGGTTTATTAGTCATCCTGAATGTTGCACTTATCCCCTTCAGCTGTCTCAGGTCCTGAAATTGTGAAATCAGCCTCTATGAGAAAAGAGGCAATTGACAATGCAGGGCACTAACTTGGTTAACCAAAATCACACATTGTTTCAGTAAGGTTGCACAAAATGCGGAAGGCTATGGGAAATCAAAATTTCTTGTGCGTGCACCATTACTGACATGAAAATACTGGCAATACATGCTAAGCCAGGTGGAAAGAACGAAAGTGAGAGGAAGTCGTCAATTTTAGATTTGGGGCTTTAAGAATACAATGCACTACATTATACATTTCTATGCATGTTTGTTTATAAACCAGCATCTTTCTCAAACATTTGTGCATAATAACAAAACTCCATTAGCGATCGATATGTGCAAACGGTCAAGAAACAAATTGCAGGGTATAGTGAGTTGCAACCCTACCAGGCAATCATCAGTCCGTCCAAACCTCTTGCCTACGAGTTTAGTCTTTAAAAGTTTAAAAAGAGCACATTGTACCCTTACTCTCATCTCATCCTGAGACAACAGTTAAGTCCAACATATTAATTCACCAATGATCTAGCTCACCTCAATGGACTTCTCAACCAACGTCTCTGTAATTGATTGTATCACAGTAGGTGCAATATCCTCCAAAGCTTTGCCACTCTGCAATATGCTCTGTTTGACAGGATCCAACACTTCGGTGGGACACGATGAAAGAAGCTGGATGACATGTCCAAGGTAGTCACCACAAACCTCGGCTACAAGAAGCTTTATATCATGAATAACCTGACACATAAACAATTTTGTTTCATTGTTTCAGAAGAGAGTAAATATTAATGAATCCTCAAAAAATACAGCTAAAGCAGGGCAAGGTGTCTTCCAGTATGAAGCTAATTACAAATTAGCCCAGTTCCGCTGGACTTCGGTGATAGAATAGTTCCTAATGCCCCTGTGGCCCTAGGCCATAAAGAGCTAAGTGACAACAGAGACGGCCACCCAATTAAATGTACGAGCATTCCTTACCAGCCAAAGACACCGAAAAACCACGAATACAGCATAACACCACAACAATCTCTTCTCCTATCCTCTCCCAAACCCCACAGGAACGGGAAATCCACACTTTAGAAGGACAAAGCTACACCTCCCTAAAACACCAAAAAGCTTGCTCCAGAGGCTCCCGCATCACTATGACCTAAATCACATGTAAGAAAAGCAAGTGTCGCTGTCTCACTACCGACTGCCAGGACTCAGTTATCAGTCAGAAGTGCATGTTCATCATTTACATGTCAACTAGTAGAAGATAAGTGATAACCAGTACAAGATAGCTATACTCCCAACAAATTTCATATAGTAACATTCTTAAGATTAAATGATTAAAGCACTCGAATTCAAGAAACGTAACCACACAAAAGTAGATGAAAAAGTAGTCATACATAGATGAAATCTTCTGGTGCAGCAGAAACCGCCCATTCAGATCCAGGGCTGGCGTTTTTATTACCCGATGTCCGAGCGCGGATCCCAGATGACAACCAATTGGAGTACCTGTATCGCATACATTTGAACAAGCTCAATGAAACATGAAGCAAAAGCTAAGTAATCATAGGAAAAAACAATCAAAGCACTTTGTCCTTTAGCACAACCTTGAAAGAAGCTGCAAAGATAAACGAAGAAACTTGTCTGAGCAAGACAGGATAAGGACATCTTCTCTCCAACAAGATCTCAAACTCTCATAGAGAGTAATGCTTTGTTTCAAAGCAAAAGCTGGAAAATTCCCACCCTCATTCGAATTCTCGGCCACCACTAGATTGGGAGACATAAGAGCAGAGTCCAGAGCTCCTGCTATTTCTTGAAACCTGAAAATTTGAATTGCATTGGATAGTGCCAAAAACAAGATGGATTGAAACAACTTCATTGTCTCACACTCTCACATCAGCACTTCTAGTTGTTGAATGCAATACCTCAATGAGAAGTAAACCCCAAGATTCCATTGCTTCATAAAGTCCAAATATACAGGCTCAGCTCTGAATTTGGAAACTGCATATCTGGATGTGCAGTAGCCTTGACCATAACAGAACAGGTTATGATTAATTTAGAACGAAATAATCTCAGAATTGAGGTAGAAGGTTACGCACAATAAATCAAATAGATATACAGAATACAACTGCAGAATTGAGTTAGAGAATCCTACCTTCCAAATGAAAGAGGAAATCTAAACTTGATTTATAATTTTTCAAAAATTCTGTAGGTCTTCCAGGTGAGAAAGCCCCAGGCTTTCCCTTTTGAATTGCTGAGAGGACCTCTTTGAGAATTGAATTGGCTAAGAAGTCAAATACATGAAAACCGGCATTCTCTGCATAATAGAAATCATCACAATGAGATCGCACATAATTGGAAGAAACTCAGAAGTAGACAATATATTCAGGTGATTGACCAGGTATACCAGAAAACATAAGATATACAATTCCTCACCTCTAGAAGAAATTTTCAGCAAGTATGTACAGTGTTTCTCAATCTGCTGTTTGATTTCTTGGAAATCTGCTTCAAGCTCATCTCCTGAAGCCTCACCAATCAACCCTAAAGAAGAATGAGGAATAACTCTCTGTACTAAGGGGGCAACTATAGTTGTACGGTAAATTTCTTCAGCATTCCTGGTGTTGTCAATAGCAGCATAAGCACGTAAACAATTGTATATGGCATTTTCATCTCTGTGCTCAAGACCATCTACGAAGCAATGCCCCAAGCTTGCATCTAATAGAAGACTAGCACTTTGAAATCTCTTCTCAATGTTCTGAATGAAAGGTAGGTCCTGTACTGCCATAATGGAGAAACACAATGAACAAAGATATACAGATGAGTTATACAGGAACAGAGTTAACCCCCCTCCCTCCTACAGACACACAAAAGAAACAAAAACACTTAAGCCCATCAAGAATTACAAAATTCACAAAAGAATGTAAAAAAAGAAACAAATATGACAAGCTCTTCTGAACACGGAGCACTACATCTACATGTCAAATTAACATATATAAAATGTCCATGCAGATAAAGTCACAGCTCTCACCAAAGTACGATGGATTGTAAACTTTTAAAAAAAGAAAGAATATTCAATATCTACTATAATTTCGGCAGGGTATAGCTTCTTTTCAGGCAGTAGATGTGTACTAATACCTGTCTGTTCGTTTTTTGTTGGTGGGTGTTGGGGGGGGGGGGGGAAGCAAAGATGAAATCCCCAAAGACCCATGGATATAAAAATCAAATATCAATTTGACCCTTTATTTGGCTGCAGAACATTCACACTATCAGTGGAAATGTCAGCCTTTGAACATTTGAGGTCAGCCATGGTGTAATCTCAATTGAAGAAGACGTGATAAGAACCTAACACATAACAAAGAAAAACACGCAAAAAGAATCCCACAACCAACACGATAAAGAAAACAAATGCATATCTTTCCCTACACAGCAAAAAGTTAAGGTGAAGGGAGAAGAGCAAAGAGACCTTTGCATGAGCCATATAGAACTTCAACCTGTTCATTTCACTGGAAATTCTCTCCAGAAGCATGCTCTGAGTCTCTCTTACATTTGATTCGTTCTCAGATTGCTGCAGAGTAATTCCATTGCTTAGATGACTCTTCTCTGATGCATTCAGGTCACCATTTGACCAGTCAGCAGGAACACTAGGTAGCTCCTTTATTAATTTCTCAATCTATTAACATTAAGCAAAAGCCATCATTAGCGTCAACCAAATAATATAGACACAAGGTAACATCATTAACAAACCAAAAGAAAATTAATCTCTGCCTCATATTTTAAAAAATTTTGACTAATCAATTAGATTACATTTCAGCAACATGTAATCAACAAAATTGAGTTCAGGAGTAGGTAACAAGGGGAACAGAAAGGAAACACATTTCACCAGTCAAACAACACAATGATAATTTGCATCAGAAATACTTGCGGTTGAATTATGTAGCTTCTCAACTCCTAAATGGCTGAACAATAGTCTGAGAATTTATGAGTTCAAGCACATCTCCTCTTGAATTCTCCCCAGTTTGAGACGATTTCCCTCATGCTAACCACTGGTATTCACTAGTTCCAGAGAAATCGATCAACAATCCAACATGAAGCGAGCGTTCATAAATTTGAGGTTATAATAAATCAAACCTTCTCACTTTATCAACTGATATTCGGTATATTAATCCTTAAAAGTTCATCCAAATTGTATGTTAGAAACAGTCTCTCTGCTACTTAGGGGTAAGGCTGCGTATATCGGGACCTCCGCAGACCCTAAACTATGTAGGATTATCCTAGGTTGCTGTTGTTGTTATTGTTTGGTAAACAACAATTTCCTCAAAGTTAATCATCACTCTCTGAAACTATAAATTCAATCACATCTCCTAACCTCTCCCCAATTTCAGACCATCCCCTCATCACAACCCTGACAATTCAATAGTTCCCTTATAAAACCATCAACAACCCAGTAATTTCCTGAGAATATTAATTATCAAACCAAGTAAAGTAGGGCACACCTCTACACAATAATTTCAGCATTACTTCATCAACTGAATAAAAAAAATTAAGCACATTTCCTGAATCTCTCCAATTTGACACAACCTCCTCATCAAAACCCACTTACCATTGACTACTTCCCTCGAGAAACCATCAAAAACCCAATATAGCAAACCATCACCCCAAAAAAATTAATCAATTAAGGCAAGAAGGGCACACTATCAATCTAAAGAACTATGAATTTAAGCATATTTCCTGTACTCTCCCCAACTTGACACAATCCCCTCATCACAACCCACTTACCATTCACTAGTTCCCTAAGAAAAACAACCACCCCAAACAAGAGAACTAATTCATGACTAGCAAAAGAGAACTAATTCATATTATAGAACCCCATTGATAATCACTAATTTCCTCGAAAATTTATTCATCAAACCATGCAAAGTAGGACACACTTTATACAAAATTTCAGCAATACTTTTCCCTTTAAGAAAATAATTGTATAATGCAAGCTCAACTCCTCAATGTGAGATATCCCCTCATCACAAGTTCATAACCCACTTACCATTCACACTTCCCTCAAAAACCATCAACAACCCAGTATATTAAATCATCACACAAAAATAAAAACATTCAATGAGGGCAATAAGAGCACACTATCAATCTAAAGAATTATGAATTCGACCACATTTCCTTAAGTCCCCCATTAAGAGATTATGCCCTCATCGTGACCCAATAACCATTCACTACTTCCCTCAAAAACCATAACAACCCATTTTAGCAAACCATCACACATTCACACCCAAAAAAAATATTAAAAATAAATCAATTAATTAGGGCAAGAAAAGAAGGTCACCTTAGAGACAACATGAAAGGCATCAAGCAATAACTCTAAAACCTCTCTAGCATTATTAGCTTCAGCTCTTTGTCTTAACCCCTCTTGAAGGGAAACCAACGACGCTTCAACATTCCCTCGAAAAGCCGAGATCTTTTCTCTAAGATCCGATAATGGTGCTCGCATTCGAGCAACAGCATGATCAACATCAACAAGATTAGTACTAAGATTAACAAAATCATTATAATCACGGTTAATTAAGTCCACAAGCTCGTGTTTTAGAAATGAGAGATGAGAATGGAGCTGAGATCGAAGAGTGTCAAAAGGGACGAAGGTTCGAAGGTCGGAAATGTAGGATTCTGGGTCGAAATTAGGAGAGAGAAAGAGGTCTTTTTTGAACCATAAGGGACTTGAATCGTCGATAGGGTCGCCGAATAAGTCGGTGGGTGATCGTGGTGGTGGAACGAGATCTGGTGACGCCATTGATAGAAGAGATTGAGTACAGTTTGATGTGATGGGAATGGGAGCTTTGTTGGAGGGGTTGGATTATAGGGAGGGAAATGTTCTGTTTTTTTTTTTTTTTTATTTTATGAAAAGGGAAATGTTCTGTTATACGAGTACTAGAGGCTCTACAGGCTAGAGCTATCAAAATTTGATGCAATCCGAAATCCGATCCGAATCCAATCCGAGAAAAACCAACATGAAACTAAGTTGACAGTTGGAAAGTTCACTACAAATTTACACCGAAATGTATTAAAATCGGGACAAATGAGAATAACCGACCAAACCCGACCCGAACCCGTTAAAATAGGCATAAAAAGGAGCCAAACCCGAAAACTTGTCCCGAACCCGACCGGGAATACCCGACATAAGCTGGCTTCATATTTTAAAAGCTCATTAAAAGTTTTTATACAAACATACTTCAAACCCGGAAAAATTAGATCAACTCGACCTAACCGACCCATTTGACAGCTCTACGGGGTAACTTATAACTCATATTATAAGAAACAAGAACCCTGAACTGAAAGGGGTAGTGGAGTTGGTTGTGGGGTTGATATTTCGTGACAAAGGTCATGGGTTCAATTCCTACTAGGCCTCTTTGCTGAGCCTGTCTACAAGATTTATCTTGTTGGCTTGGCTTGCCTGTGCACACTCGAAGAGTAGTAGCTGAGGATTCCTCGTATTAAAAAATTTTTTAAAAAAAAATAAGAAACAAGAAAGACAATGAGATATATATAACCTAAGCTTGTACTAAAATACTCCCCAAATTTTAGAATCACTGGGCTAAGAAATAGGATGGTAGTTTTCTAATTATATAATTGCACCTACTCTATTATCTTACTCAAATAGGTAATTATCTGTTATTAGAAAACTTTCCAAATATCCTAAAAGATCCTCAAAAAATATATGGAACAACTCCGCAACAAATGAATAGCTATGGTAGGACGCCCTAATAGGGTCGCTCGGCAGCGTGGACTCCCAGCACCAAATATGCCCAACGGCAGTCCATCCAACGCGCCCACGGGATTTTCCTTTGTCACATCTGCGTGAGTCGTGACCATGTTCTTTTCCCCTTTGTTCCCCAAACTTGTCTCGACACCTCCAAGACCTCCCGAACCATGTTGCACTTTTCCAACAAAGTAGTTTTATAATACAAGTAACAATTAGTAAGCAATACAAAAAGGCCGCTGTTATTGCAAGATAATAAAATACTAATGCCAGGTCATTATTTCTGTGAGTTGACAATTTAACCCTTTATATTAACTAGGCAACCCAAATTATTCTCTCTTCATTTATAATAGGTGCCTTGTTTAGGTTTCCTTATTTATGTATTGATTATCTATGTATTTAATCATAATGATAGCCAAATAAAAATCTTACCAAAATTACAAAGAGCATTTCCATTCATACATACAAAATATCTAAGAAATTAGTAGAAGAGTTGTATCATGCATATGTTATTATGCTAAATTATTATTTAAAACTTTGTAGTATCCGTTCATTTAGTTTTAAGATGGTTCAATGAAATCTCTTTTGTTTTGTTAGCCATGTATGTTTGGAAAAAAAAGGATCTAGGTTAGCTTCTTTTTCTAAGAATTTGATTGGAGTGCTGCTGTGGCCTATGGGTATAGCATATGTATAGAAAGTAGGAATTAGAATTAGGCTCTGTTTGATTCACCTTAATTTTACTTAAATTCAGTTCAATTCAGTCCAGTCCAGTCCAGTTCAGTTCAGTTCAGTTCATGTGTAACTTTATTACTCATATAACTTTTTATTCCGAAATAATTTCATGATGAAAATTATGTCATCGGAAAGATCTCAAAGCATACTTTCAAATGAGTCCAATATTGACTATGTTTGGACGAATTTTAAATGGTTAACGGTTAAGTTCAAAAAATCAATTAAGTTCAGTTCAGTTTAGTTCAGTTTTATCCAGGTGAATCAAACAGACCCTTAGAATGCATGAGAAGTTATATAGCAGCCATGAAAATTCAAAGAGCTAGGCGATAGAGTATATGATATGATGAGAGCAAAATAATTTGTAACATGACATTCTCAATCTCACTCCAAATTTTGTTGCTGAATTAGTGGAGTTATTGGATTCCCAAATTCAACAACTTTCATAAATTTGTTTGGAAATAAGGTCAATTAAAAATAATGGAGAGAGAATACGTTTATTGCCTTATTAATATAAAGGGCTAAATTGACAACTCAAAAAATTATTGACCTGACATTAGTATTTTATGACCTGGCAATAACAGCGGCCTACATAAATAGGCAATGTATAGAAAGCTTGGGGCATACCACATACCCGCCCCGACCATAGTGGATAGGATGTTTTTACATTGTTAACTTTGTCAAACTCAAGAACATCGCGTTATACGTGGAATTATAACCATTAATAAGTTTCCCGAAGAAAAACTCGCTGATAAACGCCAATTAAGTGAAATTAGATGCAAGCTGAAACTCCAGAAAGCAAACGCAACCAGAGTACAATAAAAGATTAAATTTGATGAAGATTAACAGCGATAAAGATCACAACAAATGATGCTGGGACTTAACTGTTACATTACAATCTCAAGAATACAAGAAACACTTGGGCAAAGAGCATTAGCATTAAATTGTAACAATGAATAATATGACTGAACTATTGTAAATCATTCTCTATGACTATGCCTAATTAGTGATTACTTCCTCGTTTCTCAACCTCGGTATCTTACACAGAAGAATATTTGATCTTGCATGGGGGAGAAGAATGAAACAAGGGGGAAGCAGTGTGCCGACACTTCGACAGGCACTTATCCCTCATTATACAGAGCATCCTAAGAATAAGTTAAGCAACAGCAGGATCAACACTATAGACTACAAAGTTATGATTCATGGTACAAAACAAAAAGGTGCCTAAGGCAGATACACCGCAAAGATGTTGCTTCTGACCGAGTATAGGGGATTAGAGATTTGAGAAAGAAAAGATGAACCCTTTGTACATATAAATAAGAAAAAACTTCACATGAAGTAGCTTAGTGCCTTCTTCCTTCTTGAACCCCCCTCACCGTAGAGTTCATTCCACTGCTGAAGTTCAGTCATATTAACAGACTCGGACGATACACTAGCACAGACCTACATCAATAGGGCAAAATCCAAATTAAAAATGACAAGGATCAGGAAGAAACAATTGAAATAAAGATATCCATTACGAGAAAATGAAATTAACAAAAACTAAGCATCTGTCCTTCACATTGCACTATTTCTCCATTTATTACCTGCTCATGTGCATGTCTGAAATCATCGATATTTAGAGGACGAATATCAGTGCTAGCACTCAAAGGTGGAGGTGCCCTACCTCCTGCTAAAGCGGCTGCATGCTCCTGCCATAATTGGAACAAGACATAACTTGGGTGTAAACGCTTGTAGTGTAAAGGGGACATGATTCTATTATAAATATAATTCATCATGTCAGATTGATCATACAAATTCTTGAAGATTGGGAAAATAGCGGCATTCAGGAAGAAATGGCAATATGCAAGAGACACTTGGGCAATCGTATTAAGTCAAGGACAGCTAAATAACAACAACATCCAAAAATTATGACACATTCTCAAGATCATGGCAGTAGCCTAAGGAGGTAAACTTTAGCTCAGCCACTTGTCGCAGGAAAGGCAGCATGTATGAAATAGTTATTCGGCAAGGCAATACCTAATGTTCAACATAATCCTAGCACACACCACCTAAGCAGATGTCTCAGTCCTTGCTACATGGAGACCGAGACATCGAGGACCTCGCCCAGAGTAAGGCAATCCTTTCACCTGTCTGAGGTCATGGATATTTGGATACAAGTGTCGGCCTCCCCCCAATTTTGATGCTTCCCTATCCAATGTAACCAAAAGGTCCACACTGTCATGTATGTTAAGTTTTCCCATCCTCAAGACCAAGTATACCCTCACCCACCAGGACCACAGCCACCAACTATTTACCCCAGCCATAGGGATATTCATAAGAAGTTAAGCATCCCCAAAACACGATATGAAAAAAACTAACCTCCTTTTCCTTTTCCAGTATCTCTCTTATTGGACGATGTGCAGCAGCCACGCACAAGTTCTGTAACATATCAGGATCAACAAAATTTAGGATGAAGATCATACATTAACAACACACAGATTCAATGATAAGATATCATGATAACCTTAAGGTCACTTCCAGAGTATCCATCTGTCATGTTGGCAATTGCGTCAAAATCAACAGCAGGGGACAACTCCTCTTTAGCCAATATCACTTTAAGTATCTTTGCTCTATTAGGAGCATCAGGTAAGTTAACCATCAGCCTGCAAAAGAGACATGTAAGACACTATTAGGTTATAAAGCCGAGTTGGATCCATCAATAGAAACATATAATGACAAAAAAGTTGATGCTAATCAATAGAAGTGTGTCTAAAAGATGACTTACCTGCGGGGTAGCCTACGAATGACAGCTTCATCCAGGTCAAACGGTCTATTTGTTGCTGCAAGAACCAATACTCGCTCTGTATCTTTAGTACGTAGACCATCCCAGTTCACCATAAATTCATTTTTCATCTTACGCATAGCCTCATGTTCTCCTGGATTTTCCCTCCGCCCCAACATGCTATCAACCTAAGGACAGATAGCAAACCCATGATGAAGTGAAGGAAGAAGTTCTTCGCCCCCAGGTATGTAAGCAAGATAACAATTAAAAACGGATAAGTTACAAAAAAAACTTACTTCATCAACAAATACAACGCTGGGAGCAATTTTACTAGCGAGTGAGAAAACAGCCTTTACATACTTTTCACCCTCACCAAACCACTGACAGAGCAGAGAAACTACAAGTTAGAGGTCCTTCTGGAGATCAAAAATAGTAAATAAGTGTTTGTTCACTGCTAACCTTAGATGTAATGCTTGACATAGATATATTTATGAAGTTTGCACCAGCTTCAGTGGCCACGGCCTTCGCAAGCATCGTCTTCCCAGTACCAGGAGGGCCAAACAACAGAATGCCCTTGCAAGGCTACATTAAAAGGCATAACATTAAGTTGGGCAGTGAACTGTGAATGATGCAGGTAAAAGACAAATTCATATCACCCTCATGGAAGTAGGCATATATGTACAACCCCCCATGAAAACCCAAAAGGAGGAGGGGGAGAGGATCACACAAACACAACACAAGTTCACCGCAAAAATATAACAACTGAAGCTAGAGCTGAATGAATGAGATGAGGCTGTTGGAACGGAGAATTTGAAGGGCATGTTTCAAAACAAGCCTTACAAGACATGAGGCAACAAAGTAATGGAACAAGCTGCATGTCACATGTAAGCACGACTTCGAGTAGCAAGAAAGAACTCTACAAACCTTGGTTAGCTGCCCCTTGCAAAAAAGTTCAGGTCTCTGTAAAGGCAGCATGACCAATTCTTTAAGTGTATCCTTAACGTTTTCAAGGGCACCAATATCGTCGAAAGTTACTCCAATGTCACTGGGCGGAATGACATCTGCTAGAAGCCTCTTTTCGAATTCATTTTCAGTCACAACGTCCTGCTATTTCCCCAAACACAGCCAATGTCAAATAGTATAGTAACAAATAAATTGCCAGATATTACAACAGAAATATACTTATCAGTATATCCAATCAGTAGTCTGAAGAAGTAACCTTAAGTGACTTCTTTAAGCTCTTAGACTCATTCTGGATAGCTTGTAGTATACTTATCCCATACTTGATACTGCCAAGATTTTCAGCAAAATAACACTTATAACATCCTGCCATAAGCCAGTCTACATCATAATGGAGCAGATAGAAGTCATTGTTACAGAGTACCTCTCGGCAGACAAAACAATCTTAACATCAGTGTCGGTTTTTGCTTTGTGCATCATATGATGGCTTAGGGCCCATCCAACTACCTTCTCTGCACCTGCATGCATAAATTTCTCAGTGATCTCTGAAATGCCTTACAAATAATTCAATTTTTTTCTAATTAAAATACAAACGTACTTTCATTGGTAAGCGTCTGGTCCTTGATGCACAATGTCTCAAGTTCTTCACCTTCCAATCCACTTCGACTCAAAACCTATAGATGATAAATAAAAAAAATTTAAGAAAAGAGGTGACACATAACTGTTTCCAAGCATATCACATCATAGCAACACCTAAAACTTCAGAAAGAAAAAAATCTTAAGAGAGATCTCAAGTGCGAAGAGGGGAATAACAGGCTTCACGAAATTTGGAGGTTCTAAGCGAATCCTAGAATCAATGGTCCTAGAATCAATGGTCCTAGAATCAATAAAGATCCAACATTGACATCCTAAATGTGATTCGATACAACATACAACAGTTAAAATGCAGTTGGTGATCAATTTTCTATGGCCCAATCAATAAAGCAAAAGCCACAATAAGTTTCTGCATAACAGAAGTCAGTGTAAAATTATTTCCGCAAAAGACACTTCCCAAAACACTATGACCACATACTTATGTAACACATTTTGTAAATCTGTGGCAGCGCTTGGAACAAGCAAAGACCATTAGCAGAAGAGTAGAAGCGTTAAGTAGTCCTTACAGTGCGCAGGTGACTCAGATTACTCTTCATTTTAAGTGTTTCAGCATCTCGCTCCAATTGATTCTTCCAACTAGCAAGAAGTGCCTCATCCTGTAATAATCAAGAGCATCACAATACTAAGCACGAATAGGCAGAACAGATGATCCCTGAAGAATGCTGAAACAAGGACAAGATCAAAGGGGAAAGTGGAAAGTACAGGAGAGAAGACACTCCAAAGCACATGGAAACAAACCTGCGGCATGTGAATTGTTACTTTATTTGGGAAAAGTTTCGTGAGATGCTTCGTTGATCGGGGAATATCCTTGCCCTTATCATGTAATCTTCCAAAACTATCCTGAGAATGTGAATATAGAAACATCAGTTCCATCCAAGTAATCTAACAGTCATAGTCTGCAGAAAAGCTCCACATGTCAGCTTCTGCATTCGAAAACAAAAAATACACGAAGTATGATAAATAAAGCATGAACACCAGACAGAACAGAGGGAAGGTAAAGGTGATAGAGACCTCAATCTAATGAATAATCCCAGCAGCATCAAACCTGTTTTTCACTTCAGTTATTGCGACATTATTCAAAGTAGCAACTATGACTGGTAACAGCACAGCAGAGGCCAAAAGATAGGCCCCAGGACAACATAACAAAAGTTAGTCTTGTTAAAACTAGCCTCTTTAAAACTTAACAAGTGGGAGATAAGAGCAGCACACAAGTGGCTCTCTTATCAGTTATCACATTAAACCTTTGACGACCTTATCTACTCCAAAGGTCTTCCCTCAATCTTATTGATAGTGAATCTCCATATAGGCCCAAAGTGACTAACTCTATGGTCAATCAAGGCTTTTTCCTCACTCATGCCAGAAAAGTTAACATATTCCATCCTAAATGTTCGTCATCACATATGATTGGGAACCAAATTCTGCCTTGAAATTGGAGTAAACAAAAAGAAGGCCGAGAAGTCCCATTATACAAATGCAGATAAGTGTTATGATACCATACAGTCTTTACACAGGTTTAGTGAAAACAAGATAACATATTTTTCACCATACATGGGTAGATAAGCTACAACTACGAACTACCCAATTGAATATATAAACATGCTCCCTTTCATTTCCCAATATAGTCATTTAGGGTGTTGACAGGTGATGATGCTACCCACAAGATACAGGCATATACAAAGGCTGCAGCGGGATCGATCGATGCAGAACCTAGAAATGTTGATATCAACCTTTCCAAGGGACCAGTAATCAATTAAGGTATTAACAAGGTATATAAAAAGCTGACATAATAAGACGAGCCACCAGAGCACTAAAGTTAAAATTAACTACATATTGTGATGAAAGATAACATTTAAATCAGCCTACTCTGCAAATTTACCTAATTATGCAAGTAAAATTTATATCAAGCCAAAGCCGTAAAAGGACTTACAGGGAAAGCCAAGTCCAAAAGAGCAGTTTGATTGCTGCCAAACTTTGTAAAGAGAAGACCACCAGGATGTGACTATATCAAAACAATAAAGAAGTTCAGAAGTTTTATTAGGATGTGACTATATCAAAACAATAAAGAAGGTCAGAAGTATTTCGAACAAAACTTCCCCAGAAAACTGGCGGAAGAAGGGAATAAAAGGAACATGAAATAATAATAACATCAACAACGATGATAAAGATAATACCTTCTCCTTACGGTTGTCTGCTTGAGTATGTGAACCAATCACGATAACATTATCAGGAAGCTTCTCCAACCGGCTTTTGAAGGTTGAAAATGATTCTGAATTTCCCACAATGGACTTCTCTGCATCTTTGATATATAAAATGAAAGGGCAGCTTCTGCTCTCGTTAAAAATAGCCTACAGACATACCATGTATATGTGATATTAAGGAACAAACATATGACTACCAAAACAAGTTTCTTTAGATAAGAAATACTTGTATTAATAGAAAAAAGAATTGCACCAAAGAGGACAAGGAGTCCTCCAAAGAAGTCTATTACAAATCAGCCCAGTGATCACCATATAGCATAAGAAACAGTATAATTTTAAAATAAATATCATAGTTTACTGCCCTGTGTTTATGTGTTTCTCAAGGTAGTGCTAGTCAGCTCACGTTTCAATCGAGTTAGCACCAAAATTGCATATGAAATTCCAATACAATGTAGAGAAATGATCATAATACAAAGGAAAAAACCAGTTCTCAAGATTTCATTCACGACTTCCTTAATCCACTTAACCAGCAGGTAGACCAGCTTAATGGGAAATTTGGCACTCGGAGAAAATTTTATGTAAGAAGGGTGGGTAGCATACTTGGCCGAGAAAATGAAGTCAAAAAAGTCTAATAGTGATATAGTGAATTGGAAATTCACATGCCCACCAAGATTCCTGTTCTTTTTTCTTTTATTTTTTTGGTTAGCTTTATCGCAAGGCAAATTAGCCGTGAAGGATAAATTTTGGCCAAAAGAGGATTCCCAATGGATAGTATTTGCTCATGTTCAAGGATTCAGTCGTGCAATGTTTTTTGGAGGAGTGGGAATAGCTTTCCGGATACCTAATCTTATCACTGAATTCCTTGTACAATAGTATGATTTACAAAATGAATCTGCGTTTTTTGCTTAAAGTAAGGCTTCATACAAGAATGGTAATTTGATAGTCAGAGAGGTGGTTGCAAATACGAGCATTTAATTCCTTGTCAATGATTGGTTTAATCAGGTGATGCTATGTTAGTAAAAATTGAGATGGTGTGATGTTATTACCTTTAATACTAATAGGGAGACTCAACTTGGTGTTATGATGAGTCAAGCTATTTAAACAAAAATAATATAAAAATGATTAGGACTATTTCAACAGAATAAATGTAACTCAATTCAAGCTCAAAAATAAAAGGAAAAAAGAAAGTTGGGTCGAGCTGAATTTAACTCAACTTGAACTCAGTTATTTGTTAGGGAGCATGAGTCAAGCTATTTAGAAGAGAAAAAGCTAGGACACTTATCAACAAAACAAATGGAACACGAGCTCCAAAAAAACTCAAAAAGAAACGAGTCTGAGTCCATTCGAACTGAGATTTCTGTAAAGTATAGTCAAACTGAGAGGTTTTTAAAGTATAGTTGAACCCGATGAATTGTTTACGAGTGCGAGTCAAGCTCAATACAAACTTGAGCTCGACTCACCCAATGAGCACCCCTCCCGATGCTTTTAGTAAGGTGCTGTGATCGGAGGGCTCGGAGAGGGAAAATTACACGGATACACTATTTTAATTCACCGTTCTTGCTCCATTACAAATCACCATGCCTATCTTCTTAAAGAACAAACATGAACACATGTGGCAAATCAATTATAAGCTTATAATGATAAGAGCAGCAGCAAGAGTAGTTGGAGAGAGGGGTATGGTTCTGAAGCACAGCACCAGCAGCACTAGGGTCTTCAACCTCCACATAAGAAGATGATAACTAACGGCGTAAGCTACAGCGGCTTCCTGATTGTTAACAGGGTTTTGATAGGTGCCATCATATCAACATCTCTGTTAATTTTTGGAACAGGTGCTCTCTTCTTTAATATTGAACCAGTCACCTATATTGATCACACCCGGTTCCTGTTTCAGCAGGTTTTTCTTTGCTGACAAGGGAAGGTAGGCTTAGATGGATAACATCAGTACTGACGCTGAGGATAGTTCTTTTGAAGGTGTAAATTGGTCCTCAGGAGGAGAGGACTAGAGGAGGTAGGGTTTGCTGTTGGAACAACTTGATCAAACAAAGAGGGCTCACTGAAAAATGGCAGTAGTAATACCTTGCTTTGGATACTCACCCAGCTATTTGAAGAGCCTGCTATTTAGTCCGCCATGAAATGAAATGATAGTCTAGAGTCTGAACAATGGAGAGAAACAAAATGGAACCATCTCTACCCAATCGGCCAGAGAGGCAAAGAGGGAGGTATCCTTAACACGTCCAAAACAACATGGCATTGTAGTTAGTTAACCAAAGAAGGAAAGAACTCCAGCCCCATTTTCAAGTTTATTCTAAGAAGATGAACCGGAACAGGGAGCTCGAAAAATTACAAGTAAGCATGCGTGTAGGTTTGAAGACATAAAGTTTCTATATATAACCTCTTCAGAACCTTTAACATCTTTGTCAAGACAGCTTGATTGTATTTCGTCTTCATATCTCTAATAGGAATTCATCATCCATTTCCTCCTAATCCTGTGTCCACCATTTCCAGTGAGCCAAATGCTAAGCTTCACTGCTTTTTGGGTTCGGAATATAATGGACAAAAGCAAAATGGTTCTTAAAATTGTCGGCACTTCTTTTTTATTGTGAAGTTGCTGATGGTCTTCACACTTCAGATCTCGGGTCAAACGGAAACAGCCTCTCTATGAGACTCTCATAGGGGTAAGGTTGCGTACAACCAACCCCCCTTACCCTGCCTAGGCGGGAGCCTCTTTGGAGGCACTGGAGCAATGTTGATGTTGATCCTCCTAATTCCTAAGTGATAAGATTTAATTTGCAACATGAAGAGAGGGGGGGGGGGCAGCCTTGCCTCATCACCAAACTTATAAGCATGCCGGACAACTATACAATAAAGCAAAAACTGAAAGCATTTTCAAAAACAAACAATACCTCGAATAGTGTATTAATGAGTAATTTGTCCAGGTCGTCCACGCCGGGATTCTCCAAACGGAGCTCATTGACTAAATAGAGAGAAACAAGAGCCTTCAATACTATAACGAGAACAGGGCTGAAAGAGAGAAAATAGTTACAAGGTTTGACCATGTGGAGAAGCTGAAGGACTCAATAAGACATTACCATTGCAAAAGAACCCATGACCCACGTCACATAGGTTTCCAAGATCAACGCCAGCATGAATAGGTTTGTCAAATCTTACACCAATTTTTGAAAGTGGATTATCTTCAAAAGGTAAAACAACTTTCCCACGCATTCCAAATGTTGGACCCCTGCACAGTAATTTGTAGTATATACTATATAGTAAGTATGAATGAAGACTGAAGGAATGCACCAGAAATTGAAATTCAATAAGTCAAGATTGTTAAGTTGGAACCTCGATCAATCGTGACTTATTGAATTTCATTAAGCAATTGAAATTGAAATTCAATAATTCAGTTGAAATTCATGAGTCATGAACTCATGACTACTCAATACGTAATTCTCTTACCAAAAGCAGTCACAATACAAGCATAAGTGCATTTAACAGGAAATGGTGGAAGCTTGCAACTTTACATTGAAAACTGTTGGCCAAGTCCGAGAATATCACAGCAGTTTAAAGTTCATTAAGCGCCAATGCTATCAGTCATTATTTAGAGATAAGCCCACCTAATATTTTCTCTTTTCATAACCTTTTCTACTATAGGTGAACCATCATTCCATTAGGCTGAAAAAAAGGGACTGCCTATTTGCTGCAACCATCACCCATAGCATAACTTTACTAAAATCTTGGTTTCACTATGGATAGTCCAAGATGAATGTCATTCTCTATTTAAGTCACGTTTTCACCTTGTGGTGTACTACAATGTTCAAGGTTTGCCATGGAGGTACCTAGTAGATCTGAGCAACTAATCAATCTTGAGATAACATTGGTTCCATTTTTACTTTCCGCAACCCCAAATCTTACGAACCACATCTGACAGGCCAAGATATTGATGTCAAGAAAGAAAGATCACGACAAAGTCTGAGTATAACATCACAACTCAACTTGGTAAAACAATAAAACTCTCCTAAACCCTCTACACTAGGCATTCATGGTAGTTGAAAGGATTGAAGAAAACCGTAACAAAACACAGATCAACATGTATAAATCTTATATGGAAACATTAATCCTTCACTCCAGGCCGGTGCAATGGGGTCCATCTCCATTTCGATTTGAGAATATGTGGACTTTACATCAGAATTTTCGTAGGAAGGTGGCTGAGTGGTGGGGCACTTGTGAGGTCCAGGGATGGCAGGGCTATTGTTTCATGAGAAAACTGAAATTTGTTAAGGAGCAACTCAAAGGGTGGAATAAGGAGGTTTTCGGGGACATTAACCAGAGAAAGAATGAGTTGTTGCGTGAGATTGCCGTAGTGGACCAGACAATTAGTAACGGAGAGGGGGGTGAGGAGCTTGTCCGTAAGAGTGTTGAGTTGAAAAACGACTTTCAGGAGGTGCTTTTGAGGGAGAAGCAGTGTCGACGACAGAAAATGAAGGGGAGGTGGGCTAAAGAAGGAGACACAAATTCTAGGCTTTTCTTTAAGGTAGTCAATGGAAGGAGGAGGAAGGGTTTTATTAAGGAGTTGGAAAATGATGACGGGGATGTGGTTACCGATGTGGGGGAGATCAGCCGTGAGATTACCTCATATTATCGCTCACTGTTTAGCGAGGAGGAGATGTCACGACCTCGTATTGAGGGGTTGGACTGGAGTCCAATTTCACCAGCTATGGCGGCTCGTCTAGAACGCCCTTTTGAGCTAGAGGAGGTTAGGGCAGCGGTGTTCAGTATGGATAGAGAAAAAACACCGGGCCCCGATGGATTCACTATGGCTTTTTTTCAGGATTGTTGGGAGGTGGTTAAAGTTGATCTTCTTCATGTTTTTGAAGAATTTCATGTACAGGGGGTTCTTGGCAGGGGTATCAACTCTAATTTCATCACACTAGTTCCAAAGAAGGATCGATCTATAAGAGTTAAGGACTTTCGTCCTATCAGCCTCGTTACTAGTGTTTATAAAATCATCACGAAAGTTCTCTCTGTGCGGATAGGGGAAGTTCTGGCTACTACCATTTCTTATTCGCAGAGCGCGTTTGTGGAGGGGAGACAGATTTTGGATGCTTCTTTGGTGGCTAATGAGACGGTGGATGATGCGAGGCGTAGAGGATCACAGGGTATTGTTTTCAAGCTAGACTTTGAGAAGGCTTATGATAGGGTGAGTTGGCAGTTCCTGGATAGCGTGCTCGAGAGGAAAGGTTTTGGGTTACTCTGGAGGCGGTGGATTAGGGGTTGTTTTTCGAATGCTCACTTTTCTGTGCTCGTAAATGGAGCGGGGAGTGGTTTTCTTCCTCCAGGGGTTTGAGGCAAGGCGATCCATTGTCGCCTTTTCTGTTTACGCTGGTGGTAGATGTGCTCAGTAGGATGTTGGAGAGAGGGGTTGAGACGGGGGTCGTTGCTGGTCTGAAAGTGGGTCGGGAGGGGGTGCATGTTTCTCATCTTCAGTTTGCAGATGACACTATCCTTTTCTTGGATGCGGATCTTGAGAAGTTTAAGAATGTTTTGACAATCTTGCAAATTTTTGAGGTGATTTCGGGGATGAGAATCAATCTTGCGAAATGTAGTGTGGCTGTAATGACTTTTTGACGACGACAGCAGGTCTGGCAGGCTGCCAGATACAGGAGTGGCCACTTACCTACTTGGGTGTGCCATTAGGAGGTAACCCACGTTCGGAGGGTTTTTGGGAGCCAGTTGTGCAGTGGGTGTCAACGCGCCTGGATGGTTGGAAGCGAGTTTATTTCTCGTTCGGGGGCAGGATTACACTAGTCCAATCTTGTCTTTCTAGCATTCCGTTGTATTATCTCTCTTTGTTTTGGATTCCAGTAGCCGTAGCGAATAGGATTGAGAAACTCATGAGGGACTTCCTCTGGACTGGCGTGGATGGGGAGCGAAAGGATCACTTGGTGAGCTGGGACAAGGTGTGTCGGCCTAAGGAGGAAGGTGGTCTGGGAGTGGACAGGTTAGTGGCAAAAAATATCGCCCTTGCGGGCAAATGGCTTTGGCGTTTTCCACGGGAACCTAATAGTCTTTGGCATCGGGTCATCCGAAGTAGGTATGGAACGCAACAGAACGGGTGGGACACACAGTTTACAGGGACCTCTACACATGCTAGCCCGTGGAAGTTTATTTCACAAATCCTTCCGCGTTTCCTTCCTCATGTTGAGCTGGTACTTGGGAATGGTGCACGTACTAGGTTTTGGGAGGATAACTGGAGGGGGGGTGAGCAGTTTTGTACAAGATTTCCTCGATTGTTTCAGTTGACCACTCTACATGGGGGTATGGTTGCTGACTTTTTCTCGGTACAGAGTGGTTCCTGGAGTTTACATCTTCGACGGCCACCTCATGATAGGGAGATGGAAGAACTCACTTCGCTTCTTACTCTTGTGGAGCCTATTCAGCTATCAAGCTCAGATGACTCTAGGAGGTGGATTGGGGAGACTTCGGGGGAGTTCTCTTGCAAGTCCTTCTGTCGGGATTTGGGGACACCTCTCCCTTGTTTCCCACTAGCAGACTACATTTGGAAAGCAAAGGTACCTATGAAGGTGAAGGCGTTTGTGTGGACTTTGGTGCTGGATAGGGTTAATACAAATGACTTAAGGCAGCGGAGAAGACCCGGGGTGCTTCTGTCACCAGATATGTGTTCGTTATGTCGGTCTAATTGCGAAACTTCTGCGCATCTTTTCCTTTGGTGTGATGTGGCAGAGAGTCTTTGGCGTAGGCTGATCCAAGAGGAGTTATTTGTTTATCCTTCTAGTGTTGAGGCCTTTCTACAAGTGCATTTCTGGGGCTTTGGGGGTGGTAAGGAGAGGAGGTTGCTGTGGCGCAATGCTTATTTTGCAATTTTGTGGTGCATTTGGTTAGAGAGGAATGCACGAGTGTTTACGGGACTTTACGCAACTCCTGCGATGCTCTGGGAGAGAATTACTTATTTAGCCTCCTTATGGGCTAAGGCTGCGGGGGCTTTTAGGGATTACTCTATAACTGATATACAGAGGAATTGGGGCTTGGGGCAATCTGTAAATGTTTTATTTAGAGGATACCTTATCCTCTCTCCTGCTGTACATTTAAACTTATATCAATATACTTTTTCTTTATCTAAAAAAAAGAAAAGAATCTTAAAGTAAAACTGGCACTCGTTCAAGCTTGACAATGGAGGTAGAAATCCAGCTACCTAACAGAACTGGCACTAAGTCAAGCTTGAAACCCCACTAGATTCTGCATAGATTTTCATTACTCGTAATGCTCCATCTGACATGCCATGACATTGATCTAACGTCGAGAAACCTTCGCACCATTCCACTAGGCCAATAACAAGTGCATGCGTGTCCCTTATCGGCTAAGGTCCCAAAACAATACAAATTGTTGGAATTGACAAACAGTCATATATATTCATATATATATTTCATGGAATTGACAAACAGTCATATATATTCATATATATATTTCAAAATTTTGTTATGATCCTTCTGGGCAGCTAGCTTAAAAAAAGTTTTCAAACTATCAGTAATTTCACTGACAACCAATTAAAATTAGCAAATTTTCTTTAAATTTTGTGAGATGAACATTTGTGAACATTCTGTGATTTAAAAAATAAAAATTATAATAAGGTACGCAACAGAAAACATCCAGCTAGATATCAGTCCAACTGAAGAACAAAGTTTCGTTATTCAGATATCATACCTTTGCGCTGAGTATATAGCACCTGATGAGCCTATGAATCTCACTTTGTCGCCTAAATGTAAAATTTAAAAGTAAATTACTCAACATGTCTTAGTTTACACAGCGGGAAAGGGATAAGGAGGTGCAAAACGGAAGCACCAAATATATATTTAGGTGTGAGATCACACCTAACCTTATATCTCACTAAAAGCATGCTCACCATATTTAAAGGTGTGATTCTTAGATGAGGTAGAAGAACCAGGTACTGATTCCAGCTTGGGTTGACCATTTAATCCAGTAGAAGCATGCATATTTGAAGAACTAGGTGCATCTGATTCACCAGCAGGACATGTACCCTTGCCCATTTCTGTTGAACTAGGGCTCTGCTTCACAGAACAACTTGATTTTTCAGCACTGGGACCATCTTTAAGAAGCTCGGCCTCTTTTGCTGACAAAACCTAAACAAGAAGTCAAACTATCACTACTATAGTACGTTAGCTATGATAACATTGTCATACTTCACACTTGAAACAGTAATTGTATTGTAAGAAGTTTAAAGTTGCAAAGCTTACACCCAAAAATGTATGGCTGTCGAATATAAGCAGTTTAGCCCCAAAGTACTTGGCTAGTGCTTTTGCCAACATTTCCTGATATATCTCAGAACCTGCAGTATCACCGTAAGAACTTGGAAATGAACTTTCACAGGGATCAAGATAGACAATGCAGGATCCTATATAAAAGCATTGATAAGATTTCAAACGCACCAGCTGGGCCAGAGAGTAATATCCTTGGATTAACAGTAGGAAGCTCTGCAGCATATTTAGCATGTTCTCTGTGTTTCAGATGTATGTAGGAGGCTGCAATCAGCACATTTTTTGTATTTTCACTGCAAAATCAAACCATTGTGTAGATCAGTGCATGTTCAAGGATCCATCTGATGCCGAATGCAACAAAAATAAAGAAGAATGGATAATTTCCAACACTTTGCTCCTCACTACAAATGCCTCAACGAACATCTAAAGCCTCTTAAGGTATTGTATCCTGTATCTTGTCATGCACTCCAAATCCTGCCTTCTTAAATCACAGCTTTACTAAGAACTTTAACCAGCCACGACATCCATCTCAACAGCCTCATCTTTTGTACCTTCCTCTTTTTTTAGATAACATGGGTATCTGGCTTTGCCCGACTAATCTCATGGGCCCTGAAGTTGACGACCAATAAAACCTCCAGTGGCCCTAAGGAGGCTCGAACCTGGGACCTCTGGAACAAAAATTTAGTTTCCTAAGTCATAAGAGCTAATAACATATCTTATCATATGTCAGAATATTCATTAACTTATTTTCTCCCTGCCCTTCTAATTTCATCTTTCATTTTCACATAATTTCTGTGTCATAGAGCTACTATAATCTCTCTCTTTTTCTTCGCATGCTATACAATCGGTGAACTTCATCCAGAATCACAAACAATCACATAAGATCAAAGATGACTGAGGTTACGAAGTTCCTAGAAGGAATCACCAATAATTCCACATGAATTGACAATTTGGCATGACTAGGTGATTTTCTAGGCACATAGCCTATGTGAGAAATGAAAGACACTAATCTAAAGTTGCTCAATTTATTTTCACATTTCGATTCATATTAGCCAACCATTCTTCCAACTAGAATAAAAGGTTGGCTTCTCCAAATAAGTAATTGTTTCAGAACAATATACCAATTAACCCATAAATAGACCTTATCTTAAGACACCAACCGAGAAAGTCACCCAAGGTCAGCTAATCAACAATAGCAAAGCAAAAAAAGTAGCTCTATTTCCCTACACTTCCAAGCAGCCACTATATATGACAGTTGCAGGATTTTGGAGCCGGAGGTTCCAATTCTCTTACAAAACTGCTTGAAACAGCTCCTCGGCCCTTGTGAGTTTCTGGGGGTCAAGGGGTGAGAATGGTGGTGTGGCCCCTGCATCTATGTACCTCAATTAAAAATAGAGGTTATGCCAGAGGAAAACAGTTCACTGAAAGATGACCTATATTTGGGGACTTGGGGCAGTAATTTTAACAATTTACAAAAGACAATCCCACTAGACATTGATCCTTCAGGCGAAAGAGGAGACGACGAACAGATGATAAATCATTTGATATTACAAGTTTAAAACTGATTATATCCTGTGAATTCCAAATGCCCAAAATAAAAAGCTCCTCTATAACTTCGACAGTGAAATTTACTGCATCACCTCTTCGTTGTCAAATAACTGAACATTCGGAAGATTTGTGACTGACAAGGGATATGGATAAGAAACTTGGTGTATCACTATATTACGGATTTAAATTCCCGTCCTAAACTAATTCACATATATTCCTTGTTTCTTATTAACACAACAACATAACGCAAAAGACAGGAGAAGAAACTTAAATATATATAATATAATAAAATAAACTACACAGCTTCTAAGACTAGCTTAAAAGAAGAGCATCCAGACCTTAAATAATAAGGGAAGTCTTCTAATGACACTTCAACGGCATTGCCATCAAGTATTCCAGCATGGATATCTTCCTTAAACGCTGCACACCTACGAGACATACCAGATGTTGACGCTGGCTGTGAACTCCTCGCCAATTCATTTCTTTCTTCCGCTACCTATCACAACATACAATTTGGTCACAGCAATATTTATGCATTAATTTAATCCAACATACGACCACAAAAAATCATACACTTGACATAGCCTTACATTGCATGCCTCTACGCCACCGTCTGGGTTGCAGTTATCAGGAGTATTCCTGCTCGTCACTCCAATGTCATTGGCATTATCACACTCTACATTGGGTGTTGAACTACCCTCCATACCATCAACTTCAACCTCTGAACCATCCTGAATAACAGCATGAGTAGAAAGCTCACTATCTTGGTGAGTCTTAGAAGTACTCAGACTGCAAGTCCTCCAACGATTTATATCTGATCTAAAGTTTGAAAGAGATGCTAAGATGGAAGCGCCAGCCACAGCTGAGGGATCTCCTGATCTCTTCTCAGCAGGTATATATTTTCCAACAGCACCATGAACCTCGGCATTCCCAACCGACATAGGTGCCTTCAAAGTAACATCTATAACAAGTTGCTGGAAAATCTATTTAATAACAAGTTAAGGGTGAAACAAATAACAGAAATGACAGAAAGATAGCAAAAAGTCTTTGCATTATGATCAAAGTTCAGAATAAAGCTGACATGGCTAATGTATTACAAAGGATACATAAGCATGACTTCCGACCAAGCTAAACACCACCTCATCCCCAGAATGCAGAAGACGGCTGGCGTTCTTCTTAACAATCATCCCATTTACGAACACAGTTCCCTTGCTCCCTATGCTCTCGAGCACAGCAATAATGCAGCCTTCACGCTGATAATACCAGCAGCAAACAATGAGTACTCATACAGCAGGTACATCAGAAATACTTTATTTCCAGAAAAATTTAAAAGAAGAAAAAGGGCCAAACCGAGCCTGAGTGTGTAACACAAAGTGGCCTTAACCCATAAATCATATCATGAAATGCAACTTTATACAAGAAAAGGAATACCTGAGTGTGTTTTATCCTGCATAGATTTCCACTCACTGTCTGATCTTTCAACACGAAGTGACAATTTCTGTTTGAACCAATCGTAAAAACCAAGCCTGATACATCTATATTCTGATTCTGCAAGATACAATCACTCACTCTTAGTTACTCTCCTTAATCCAACAGTACCAACCAATCATTTACCCAACTTCAACTACAAAAATCACTCACTTTTGGTTACTCTCCTTTATCCAACAGTGCCAACCAATAAAGTACCCAACTTCAACCACAAAATGCACTTCAAGACCCTTAATCTTTTTAACCCAAATTTCACCAATCAACATAATTAACTCAAGTGAAATGAAACTCACCTGAGGAAACTGGGACAAAAGCCTACACCAAGGCGTTGTTGATGTCTCAGTACCAAACCCATGTCTCCAACTCCTCATCGGTGATAACCAGCTCCTTCGTTCAAAATACAACGGCAAATTCCCTAACCCCAAATTCAAAAATTTTAAAAAAAACACACAACATAACAAAAGTTCAGTTTTTTTTTTTTAATGAATAAAATTCAAGCACTTTAAATTTCCAATTCCCCCAAAAAGTTCACCAATAACTCACCTTCAGGTACCGGTGCCGAAATCGGAACCGCAGGCGCCGCAGTGCAATCAGGTTTAACCGAATTGACAGCCTCCGCACCACCTTCCGTCGCCACCGCCACCACCACCGGAGAATCAACCGGTGCCGCCGTGCAATCCGTCGTTTCCGGTGGCGCCACCGAAGCGCAGTTTTCCTTCAAATTCTCACGAATTTCAGACGATTTCTCCGGCGAACCGCCATTTTCGACCTGTAAAAATCAATTAGGATCCACAGATTCGATCAAATAAGAAAACCTCAAGATTTCAATTAACCCAAAAAAAAAACGATCTGTGGGGAATTAGAGGAGAGAGAAAATGAAACCTTTATGCGTTTAGGAGACGGAGGTTTATCGTCGTTAGCCATCGGAGATGACGATCTCTTGCTATTGTTGCTAGAACTGCTGTTGTTGTTGTTGTTGTTGTTCGTGTTGCTGGTACTGCTAGTACTGTTGTTGTTGTTCGTGTTGTTGGTGTTTGTGGTTGTGGTGTTGTTGGAAAGAGATCCACTTCGTCTCGTTGAGACCATGACTGGGTTGGTTCTTGTTTTTTTATTGAATTCTTTTTTCTTTTCTTTTTTTTTTTTGGGTTTCTTGTCTGCGTTTTCTCTGCTACCAAGAGAGACAAATGAAGACGAAGAAGGTGGACACACAGATGATGGGGTGCTATATATATAAGAAATAAGAAATATTTTTTTCTATTTTTTATTTTATTTTTTTCTTTATCATATTTTTTATTAGTATTAAATTAAAATAATGGGTGACAGTGAGCAACAATTATGTGTGACTTTATTTATTTTTTTTTGGGGGGGTTTTGTAGTTTTAAAATTTGACGTGGAAATCGATTTAATAATTACATACTACGTTTCGTTTATGATTATGATTATCCGGGTTGGTGCATGGAAATTTATTTCTTCGACGAACACCGCTTTTGCTGTTTAATACTCTTTTGTTGATTTTTTTGGTTTGATTTTTTTTTTTGGTTCATCTGTCATTGCCACGTGGCTTGTTGTGTCTTTTGAGTTACAAGTTCCCACCTTTTTAACTGGATTCAGGGCTTTTTTTTTCGTTTATATGCTGTATTTTGTTCCGTTTTGTACCGCACTGTAATTTCCGTTCTGTTTCGCACCGTAGTTTTCGTTTCATTCCATACCCCACAAGTTATATTTACTATTTCATTCCGTCACGCGCTGCAATTTCCTTTCCGTTTCGCACCGCGCTGCAATTTCCGTTTCATTACTCATCATCCCGCATTATTCCGTTAACTAAAACAGGACCTCAATTCACATTTCAGATTTCACACTCTACCTCTTCTTCACCTATAATCATCAAACTTCTTTTTTCATAGTGGTCGATCATATTCATTCATTCATTCATTCAAATTAACAAAATATATACCCTCGTGCTTAAGTGGAGTATATTGGTAGCAAAGATGGCTTCGTGTCGTGTCGTGTTTATAGTTGTTGTGCTTTGTGTTGTGTCGTGTCATGCATGTTCTTCCAAAAGGTAGGCACATGCCGTGCCCGTGCTCGTGCTTGTATCGTGTCGTGCATGTCGTACCCATGTTATTTTCAAATACTATTCAAATTTTCGCCATGTCGTGTAGTGTCGTAACGTGCCTAGCCCTGCCCCACCGTGCTTTCTTTCCAAAATACAAGCCCAGTTATTCATGATTGTGCTTGTGACCGTGCTTCCTCTGTGTCCATGCCGTGCCGTATAAAACGCGTGCTCGGTCTTGTCATGCCTCGTGTTAACCGTGCCCAGTGTCATCTCTAACTGATAGTGAGTACTATATCTAATAAGTCTGATCTGTTCTTTGAAGTTTATCAGCCAGTTCAGTTCTTTTAGTGGTGATTTTGTGTCAATTTAGTGAATTCAGCGATTTTTAATTCAGTTAAGATAGATACATTTTATCTCACATATCAGGTGGTATTCAATTTTGTTCAGTGCATAATATTCAATCCAATTTAATAATATTTAAGTCAATTTAATTCAGTCAAATCCTAAAAATCATATCCTTATTACCTTTATTGAATTCTTCAATCTTCATCACAAGGAGTTAAGAGATTCATGTTATACAATTCTACGTTGACTATTCTCTTTTATATATGTGGTTTCCAACAAAGTTTAATATTTTTTATGCATATATGTACAATGGTTTATTTTATCAAGATACCAACTAACTAATTATGTTATTGTGTCAAATTCACCTAAAAAAAAAAAAGAGTTATTGTCGGGTGAATAAATTATTGAAGGAATTAAGAGATGTTGTCATAATATTGTTGTACTGTTAAGAGTATCATATACCAATCACGTAGTTAAAAGTGTGATATATATATCAGTTTTTGACTCCTATTATTGTATCTGCCATGCTATGCAAGCGGCAAAATACAATAAAATAATATGGATGTGATTATGTCTCCACGTCATACCTAAAACAATAACAAAAATATAAATAATAGGTAAATTCTGTGTTTATAGTTATGGAATAGAATCAAGTTTTAAGCTTTTGTTGCGTATATATATATTGAATTATCATTATTACATCTCTCCGGATATTTAACCATTAATTAGATCTTTTTTCAACATTCAAATTTTTAGAGATGAAAATAATATGAAATAGAGTCCATATTGTATTCATTGCTAGACCTTATAAAAATAAGTTTGTTGGTGATGTACATAACATCACAATTGTTATTTGTTCACCAAACTTTGTAAGGATAAGTTTGTTGGTGGCATAAATATTATCACAATTGTTATTTGTTCACAATCTTCTTTACTCGGCCTGGACATATTAAATGGTATATGTTCAATACGAAACTCTACAATTTATTTTATTTTTTGTAAGGTGATATTAAATGTAATTTGGGTTTTCATGCCGGGGGAATTTAAGTCATGTTTTTTTCAACGAATATTGTTGCGTGAAATGGAATGAATTTTGCATAATGAAAGGGAATACATTTGTAAACTGGAACAAATGGTAGGACAAAACGAACTCATAATAATAATAAAAAAGTACATAATGAAATGGAATGAAAATGCATCATGATTCATGAAAATGCCGAAAGAAACATGACATAGACGATACATTAACGTTGAAACGAGGATCATAAAAGAGGAATAAGAAAAAAATGTTGAAACTTGATGAAGTCGGGAAGTCACTATTGCTCCATAATACATAATCATCAGTTTACACATACAAAAAAATGCTTAGGACACTTCTATTATAAGATATTATGATCATGAAAACTAATAACAACGGGTATACAAACCAATTTAATAGTGAGTGTGAGATGAAAATCCCAAGAATAAAAGAAGCGTCCATAAATTTCAAACAATTCACAAAGACACATCATCATGATCCTTTTCATCAAACTCAAGTATATATTCTTGTCCATCATTACCAAACATCACCATAATATATATACTACGTATTTATTTTAATTTTAAGGAAAATGTATAATGCTAATAATTGATTCTAATTTTCCATAACTGCACAAGTCCTAAAAAAATTGGTGTTGAAAAATTGAATTTTTTGACTAGAAAAAAACTCCAAACAACCCTTAAATTAATTTTCCTTTCTTATTTTAAAAAACAAACTCATTGTTTCTTTCTATTTAAAAAGAACATTTATTTCCATTAATGACTTGGTTCAAGTTTCATTTTTCAACAACGATGGATGTTACTTTGTTGTTAAAAAAAAAGGGAGAATTTCAATTGGTGCCCTTGTAATTTTGCATTTTCCAATTAGTGACCAAAACCTTGCTTGTAATCCAAATAGTGCTCCTAAACTTTTGAAAACACCCAATCCGTGATATTGTCGTGGGTTTGCCGTTAGTGAATTGAGAAATGCCCACAATGCCCTTATTGAAAAGTAAAAGGTGCCACATTGAACGATACCCACTTACCCACCATTTAATTTCTCAGATTTCCCTTCATTAATTTGTGAACCTTTTACACTCTCAGTCTCTCTCATGCTACTAGTATTAACCAATACCCAAAACAGAATCAAAATCAAATTGGGGCTTAGGGTTTAATACCACAAACCGAAAAATCGAAAATTAAGCCAAAAGGGTGGCCGCCTAGTGGTGGTTGATGATGACGACAACGAAGCTCCGGCGAGGGTTGGTTGTAAACAAACAAAAACAGATCCATAAACAAAGGGTTCGTTGCTAGTAGTCGTGCCAGTAGCCGCGGATTGTCTCACTGTCGGACTTGTGAACGAGTTCTCGGTATAGCTGAAACCAAGCCGCGTATAGGGCCGGCATACGAATCCTGCTGCCCAGTTGGGGGGGAGGGGGGTTGGGCTAATAGGGAAGTGGATGATGAGTCGCCGGTGGGCGCAACATATGTGGATATAGTGAAAGAGGGGAAAGGGGTGGAGCTAGAACAAGCTTCTTCTTTTTGTGTTCTAAGACTTGTAAATGGAAGAGAGGAAAGGGGTGGAGCTAGAACAAGCAGAGGTGAAATTCGTGGTGTTGTTGGTGGTGATCAAGGAATTTTTCTATTTGTGATATCCTGGTGGAAGTTGAGCCAAATTTGGGGGGAATAAGATAGGGCCAATTTAGTCAATAAGTTTTGGACAAAAATGGAGAACAACATCAGCAAAACATATGTACGAAGCCACGTCATCGACTAACAACGATCATTAACGGAAAACAATAAATAAGGCTACAAAATGGACTTTTAAAAAATAGAGGGGCACGATTTGGATTTGAAAAAATGTTTTGGGCATCAATTAGACAGATCAAAATCACGAGGACACCAATTAGAATTCCCAAAAAAAACATAAAAACTTGAAAAAAATAAATAAAATGAAGACACGACAAAATGGGACATGTCAAGAAAACCGAATGATTTCCTCAAATATACATCATTCACAAACTAATTCCCAAATTAGCTTCGGTTCAAAACTATTTCCCCACATATACACCACGTAGGATCGGACTGTGGCCTGGAAGCGAATTTAATTTTTTTTTTTTTATAGCGAAAGGCAAAGCCGCTGTGGCCCACAGCGGCTTACTTAAGCAGCTGTGGCCCACAGCGACTTTGCCTTTCGCTAAAAAAAATAAATTAGTGATCGGACTGTGGCCTGGAAGCGAATTAAAATTTTTTTTATAGCGAAAGGCAAAGCCGCTGTGGGCCACAACGGCTTTGCCTTTCGCTAAAAAAAAAAAATTAGTGATCGGACTGTGGCCTGGAAGGGAATTTAATTTTTTTTTTTTATGGCGAAAGGCAAAGCCGCTGTGGCCCACAGCGGCTTTGCCTTTCGCTATAAAAAAAAAATTAGTGATCGGACTGTGGCCTGGAAGCGAATTTAATTTTTTTTTTATAGCAGCCCACAGCGGCTTTGCCTTTCGCTATAAAAAAAAATAGTGATCGGACTGTGGCCTGGAAGCGAATTTAATTTTTTTTTATAGCGAAAGGCAAAGCCGCCGCGGCTTTGCCTTTCGCTATAAAAAAAAATTAAATTCACTTCCAGGTCACAGTCCGATTTTACGTGGTGTATATGTGAAAAAATAGTTTTAAACCGAAACTAATTTGGAAATTAGTTTGTGAATGATGTATATTTGAGAAATCACACAAGAAAACCCACTGGCTGCTTTAATTAAAAAAAAGATTAAAATAAATTGACAATTGCTTTTCATTTGACAAAAACGGCGCGTTCCTCCCGTGAATCCTGCCTCACACTTCCGGTGGCTTAGCCGGAGCTGAAGCACCACTCGCAGCACAGAGAGAGAAAGAGAGAGAGAGAGGAGAGAGAAAAGATGCCGAAGAGAACGACGCATACGTATTCAAGCGAAGATGCTTTACCTGATGGACCAGATTCAGAGCTTTTCGTCTATTATTGCAAGCATTGCAGTTCTCATGTTCTCATCACTGGTTCTCTCTCTATCTCTCTCTCCCTTTTTTGAATTAGGGTTCCAATTTTATGCTTTTCATAACAATCGGTGACCAGTGTTCTTAAATTATTCTTATGCGATTTATTATCTATATTCCAAAAATTAGTATGTGCCAGTTAGGTATTTGAACTGGCTTATATGAATTTGCTTATTGGGTTATATGCGTAGATGAGGAATCCTTTGAGTTTCGTGTTTTCGAGGTCATTAACAGATACTGCACTAGAAATACAAGGGAGTATTAATCTGTTTAAAGAAAGAAAAATAGAACAAGGAAACTACAATTATGCAAGATATGGAGCTGCAATTATTTGCCGCTTTAGGTGTTCGTTTGCAATATTATAGCGAGTTTGAATTTTGATGGTTCATGTAGGAACTGGATGTAGTTGAATACAAAATTTGTATTAGGGATTAGTTGTAGCATCTTATATGTACAGAAGTTGTGCTCAGGATATGAAATTTGCTAAAGTACATGTTTCGGGGTTGATAGAGGTCAAAGGAGAAATGGGGGATGGGAAATCCTGGAACTATGGAAAGAGTGAGTGATATGATCTGAAGATTGATGATAATCGGGTAGGAGTTGCACAACTAGACATTGGTCATCTGTAGTGTAGTCTGTAGAGCGTGTTCATGTGTGGCTGACAGCACTAGAGCTTGAAGTTTAAAATGGAGGATGCTGCCTAGAATTTCTGATAAACAGAGGTGTGTGAATACTTCTGCTATGAAGGTCAGTCAAGTTAAGTGCATAGTGTTGCCCATTCTGTAAGGTCTGTTTGAGGGTTTGTTTTTATTAAGGTGAACTGGTGAAGTATTAGCATTAATGTAATATTGATTGGTTGGGTTAAGTACTTTGTCCTACTCCCTTGAACTCAAGTGCCATCGAAGGCATCAATGCTCAAATCATTGTTGGCAGTTTGCCTCCAGAGTAATGTACAGCAATGACAAGGGGTTTCAGTCATCCCGTTGTGTAAAACAAGCAGAGTTGGTGAATGGTCACTAGTAAAATGGTTGATTGATGTGTAGGAGTTTGTGGCTGTGCTTAACATTGGTGTGCCAACTTTCTGTCATTGATCTACCAAGAACGGAGATGGAATGTTTGTGGTAGAGGAAGTCAAAACTACGTTCAATAAGGTATTCTTTGCCAATGAAAGGAAAGAATTGGAAGTTGGACGAGGTTAATACTAATGAAGTGGATACATTACAATTAGACATTTAGATGAAAATAGAACTAAGTAATAAGGATGAGGTAAGTTGTTTGATGGTAAAGACTTCTACGAGAAGAAGGAATTATGTTTTTGAGGAATTAGGCGAAGTAGTGATGTGGGTGGATGATCGGTGCAGGAGCACCATATTTCTGAGACACCTATTGCTGATTTGCAGCGTGCTTGGGGCTTCGAATTGTCTGGACTGGAACACTCTAATCAGCATATAAACATGCTAGTCACGAAGTAAAATGTTATCCTAAGTCCTAACTATAGGGTGCAAAGAGGTGGGATTCTAACAAGAGTTCACACTCACACAAACAAACAAACAAACCTACGTATACACTTTTTCTTGGGTTTATTTAGAAGGATATGAGTTTTCACTTAGTTTTCGTGAATATTTGGTCGGGAGTGGTGTTCGAAGCTTTTATTATGTGAAACATTGTTCAGAAATCAGTAGTGCAAAACAGAACAGGAGATTTATTCAACTGTCGCTGTGCGAAACATGTAGTAGTTAAGCATAATACGTCGTCTATTTTACTAAACCTTATTTTCTGCAAGATACCCAGTTGCAGAAATTGCCGAAGAGGAAAACCGACAAGGCTTATGTGTTGGACAAAAGTAAACATCTTGCGAGGCTTAACATCAGTGAGGCAGGGAAGATTCTCTTGAAGCGGTATGATGCCTATCTTCATTGGATAATTTTTAGATTTAGAGCATGTTCTGCTATATTTGCGTATTCTGGATTTTGATCATGCCCATTGTATTATTTTTCTTTAATTTTTCTATTTACTACGTGGATTCTTTTTACGTTTGAACTTTGAGTCCCATTTACACTTGGTGCATTATATTTAAAAGATAGGATAAAATCAATATCCAAATATTTTGTCTGGTTAGTGTGTGCAAAATTATGATACATAAGATGACTTGAATATGTATTTTGTGTGCAGTTGCTTGGAATGGATCATTTTTGGTCACTATTTTTGTCCAAGGGTGGTGTATGGGCATGCTTCATGGAAATGAACCCTCTATTCTAGTATTCTGTCCATGCAGGACAAATATCTAATATTTACGCCATAAAATTGCTCGACACTCATTGTGTGACTGATATGGATAAGCCATCTGCGCATAAGTCAGTTTATACACTTGAACAAGCTATTATTACTACATGTCCTAATCTCATTTCTACTATCATGTGATGGATCCAACCTTTTGGTGGACAATTGGACATACTACTAAATGGACTGACCGGACCCTGTGTATGAGCTTAAGTGACAACCCTGCTTATAGGATTATTACGATCTACGTACAAGGTTGGGTGGATCTTCTGCATGCTAGGCAGATTGTGTTCTGTCTTAAGCCAGGTCATTTAGGACCCTGCAGATCCTCTCATTTTCCTTTTCAAATATTTTTTTGTTTTTATATAAGATAAAATTGTTTAATTTCCTCTTCAAATATAGAATTATGAGATTCTCGGAAGAAAATTGTTGAAAAGCCTTCACCGTGTAGAATAATGCTAGGAGCAGAATTTTTTAGTCTGCCTTTAATAAAAGCTTTCTTTACACGTGTAGGAAGGGAAAAGGGGATGCCATTCGTGAAGTAGTTATAACTTATAAACCAGGCGGTTAAGGCAATTCTTTAAATGAGATGTAGGCCACATGACTGTTTTGTCTTTTCCTGAAGTTAGAAGGACTGAGATTGTGAGGCCCTACCATAGAACTGCATTAGTTTGTTTGTACTTTGTACAGGGTTTAGACTGTTGTTCATCATGGCCTGCCACGATATTGATGAATGCACAAATGAACTTGTCTCTATTTTTTTTTTTTGGGGGGGGGGGGGGGAGCGGGGGCTTGTTGTGGGCGGGGCAACAAATGTAGACATCACTTGCTCTTTAAACTTGAAATACAATAGTGAGGCTTTTTAATTACATTTTCTAGGAATCTTGGTCTATGAATTTTTTCCCCTCATTTAGCCTTCTATCATCTTTTTAGAGTATGTACTTGCACCTCCCTTTCATTTTCATGCTTCTGTCTCTTGCTTCTTTTGCATTTTTTTATTCATTAAGCTATTCTTTTATATGTCTATTTATATATGTCTTATTTTGCATTCAACCGTTTTCAAGATTGAAATTTCTTTTGTGGTCTATCGGTAACAACCTCTCTACTAGCTATGGGTAAGGGTACACACATCTCAATCTCCCCGAACCTTTGGCGGGATCCTTCCTGTGTTGTTGTTCATCTTTAAACACAAAATACATCTTTTCATAATGTTAATTGCATTTATGTTTTCAGCGGAGAAGGGAAGCTTGAAAAGCAATTTAGAATGAGCTGTTTAGGTTGTGGGCTTTTTGTGTGCTATAGAGATGAGGAAGATCTGGAACTTGCGTCTTTCATATACATAATTGATGGTGCCCTCAGCACTGTTGCAGCTGAAACCAACCCACAGGTAATGAGTGTATTATGACAGCTTGGTTGCATTTCAGAAGAACTTTTATTTAACCTCTGATCTTTTCATTTTCCACTCATGGCGTTCATCATCAAGTGCTTTCACGATGACTAAAGCCTGTGAACCCACAGCTCTGAGCAGGTGTTTTCAACACCTTTACCATAAACACGCCTAGGCTAACATTTTTGGGGATATAAGTACATGTTGCCCCCACGCTTGAATTACATGTGCCGCCAGCCCGTCTCATTTGTGTCTTTCTTATCTGGTCAATCTGTTTCAGTGCTGGAATTGTTTTGTCGACTTGAATTTATGCACTTAGCATCACCAATTAATGATTTAGCAAAACCAACCACTTTGCAGGACAGGGATGCCTACATACCCAGCCCTCAGCGAGAGTGTCATGAGAGGCATTGTCTTTTGATGATCATCTTAAATTTTGCATATTCGTCTTCTATATGCAGGATGCTCCTGTGCCACCATGCATATCACAGTTAGATGGGGGGCTTGTCCAAGTGGCGATAGAAGTCGAAGACCGTGCCCCTCGTTCAGCAATTACAAGTAAGTTTTTTTTGGGTGGTCATATATTCATTATTCTTACTCAGTTGCTCTCATCAGTATATGATGCCTTGTTGCTGTAGTAGAGAGTGTTACTTTTGTGGCTTTTATATGAAAGGAGGATGCATTAGGACCTTTCATACACCTTTTATTGGTACAACATGAGCTAAAAAAGCCATGATAGGCAATGCTTTTACATATAGGAAAGGCATGAAGGCAAACATTTCTGATTTGTATGAATCTCCAAATTTCCTCAAGACCTTAATCACTAGCTTTTTTGCCACAGGAAAGGCTTCTCTACTCACAGTCACCATGTATTAGAATTTAGAAGACGCTAATTCTGCAAGTGCTTCTTATTGTACCATGGTAATGTTATGGGGAAGAAGAAAATAGACTTTACATCCCTATCTACTCATAGATGTCTTTGGTCCAAAGATGGCTTAGTTTTTGTCTAAGCTAATGGTGGTTTAGGAAGAAAAACATAAAACCTCAGGAAAATAAATATGGATTGTGCCGGGAGATCTATTTTGGTATTGGACTATTACAAAAACTTGTGTGGAGTTAGTCCATGGTGGACCAATACTTGGAGCCACCCCCTACTTCATCTGGAGTCACCCTCTTCTAATAATGGAGTCACCTCTACTTCACCTAGAGTCACCCTTCAAATTTATACTTGCCACCCCCCCTACTTCATCTGGAGCCACCTCGCTACTTTACCTGGAGCCACCCCTCTAATAGTGGAACCACCCCATATTTCACCTGGAGCCACCCCTCAAAATTACTTGGTTCACGGTGGACTAAGTCCACACAAGACATACTGTTGGACTATTGGTTACTCCTTACGCTATTCTTTATTCTTTAAATTGTTTCCGTCAACCTAGTGCGTAAGCATATAGTGCACCTTGTTTGTTTCCCTCCTCCTATGGCAGCACATCATTTCACCCTAGCATGCTGCTATTGGATCTCAGTTGTTGTCAGGGATATCATATATACCATCCCCAATCCCATCACAGTTGATATGGACTGATTAAATTTTTTTATGGGTGGGTGGGTGGGTGGGGTGGGGCTGGGGGGGGGGGGAGGTAATCAACTTTCTCTCTCTCTATCCTTCCTTCTTTCTGACTACCGCTCCGCCCAATCAAGCTCTTTATCATCCCCTCCAGAATTACAATTTGATTTGCAGCTTACCTTCCTGCAATTTTTTTTTGTTGCCATGCCAAGAATGGAGAGATATTGCCTAATGATCACCCCACTTCGTGATTTAATAAACCTTTGGAGTACATGTTTTTGCAAATACTCAAATATTATGGATTCAGTCCTTCTATTGATGATACAATTGGTCGAGTAAGTTTGGAATTTGAATGGTTGATGGATTGGTGATGGATGGTCAGTGGGAGTTTGTGGGGGTTGAGGTGAAATAGTCACCCTCTGCTGAAGAGAGAAATCAGTGGCAATCAGAACTATTGTGAAATGTCAGTGGCAGTCAGTCACACGGAATTAGTTTTCAACCGCCAGTATTTTCGCCAATTTTCTTTTATTCATTGGGTTCTCTGGGTCATGCATTTCTTCACTACCTCTTTCTGCTCAATCCAATGTAAGGCCTCTGTTTATTGATGAGAGCTGTAAAATGAAAGGAGTGAATTTGATTGTAAAAAGCGTTGGGACAAACACAAGGTAGTATTTTGTTAACATTTGTGCAAGAAAACATGACAAGGCATGAAATCAATATAGCTTGTTTTTGGTGTTAGGAGGAACACAGTTTGTCTTTGTGGTTCAAAATTTCGATCCACATCCTGAAGATTCACCCATGCCCGAACCCTGAGCTCAGCTGGTAAGGCCTCTGAGATCATTTCCAGAGGTCCCAGGTTCGAGTCCCCTTAGGGTCACTGTAGGTTCTCCGGGTCGTTAACTTCAGGGCCCATGGGATTAGTCAAGCAAAGCTTGGATACCCATGCTATCTAAAAAAAATCACCCATGCCATTGTGATAAATGTAGAGGTGTCAAACAGGTCGGTCAGGTCGGGTTCGGGTCTGGTCACTTTCGATCGGGTCATTTAACAGGTCGGGTCATTTCATTTTCGGGTTGAGAAAAGCTTGTTCATGAGTATCATGACCCAATGTGTTCGGGTTCGGATCGACCCAACGAGTTGAACACTTAAAATTTTAATTTGGTTATAATTGCATAATTAATTTTATTTTCAGCTTTAAAATAAAAAATTGCCATACTATATTGATATTAGACAAAAGATATGGTTCTAATCTACCTGAAAAATATTTCGTAGGGTTTTCAGTTTTCACCTGTTATTAGATTTTTACTAATGCAAAAGAAGTATCAAAATCCATACCAATGTAACAATTAGTCAAAATCATTTCATAAGTAATAGAAAAAACTCTTATATAAGAGAAATATGAAATTACAAATGTCAAATTTAGTTGATATGTTAGAAATTTTGATATGATAAAGTCAATTGTCATCCATTTTTCTCATGTTGAGGTGTTTTAATTTTTACGTCTCAACCCAACGGGTCGACCCAGAGCGGGTTCGGGTTGGACCCAATAAATGTCGGTTTTCCGGGTTCGATATGCATCGGGTTTTGTGTTGGAATTCTTTGTTCATGACCCAGACTTTTCGGGTCGGTATGGGTCGAGTTTTCGGGTCGGTATGGGTCGAGTTTTCGGGTCGGATCAAATTTTGACAGCTCTAGATAAATGTATCCTTTTCCAGTGTGTATCTAACTTCCTTTACTTTGTGTCTTTTCATTATTGACGTGACTGTGTTTGAACCTTACATATATAGTACCATGAAGAAACCATATAGACAGTGTAATCCTAGAAAACTACTCTCCACAACTTACAGAAGAGAAGGAAAGATGAAAGGATGCATTGTTTTTTATAGATGTTTCAGGAACTGATGGCTTGTAAATGTTGGATTCTCTATTTCTCTACCAAAAATTTTGGGGCTTGCAATGTCCTTTGATATTATATACTCCTTCACCAGCAAATATGATATCTTCTAGTTTATGGTTAGGTGTGCGTGCTAGTGAGCTGAGCAAGGCCTTGTTTATTGCCCTTCTTTTTGGTTGGATTTTGTGACTCAAAGCTATCGCTCTTATTTTGATGATTGGTTATAGGAGTTAATGCTGATGATGTAAGAGTAGCTGTGGCTGCACCTGCTGCACGTGGGGAAGCGAATAATGAGCTCTTGGAATTCATGGGAAGGGTATATACCAAATATGTTGATCAGAATATGTTTCGAGTCTTATTTGATGGTAACTAATCAAAGGTGCTTTTTGCAGGTATTAGGACTTAGATTGAGCCAGATGACACTTCAGAGAGGATGGAACAATAAATCAAAGCTCCTTGTGGTGAGTCCAATTGCTCGTCTGTGTTTTGAGTTGGGAAATCCTGTTTGCTATTTCAGTTGGAATAGTTAAGAAATTTTGTTATTTGTATATGGAGCATAAAAGTATTTGGCACTGGTTGACTTGGGAACTCAGTCCAGCTTCACTGCTACAACTTTTGCCTCTCCTTGACACTGTGGATTCTCTTTCCGTCTCACTTTTTACCATTTCTGTTTTAGTGAGCCTTTTTTCCCTCATCCTTAAGTTTTATTTTTATTGGTCTGTGTGGGTGGGGTGAGTGGTTAGTGGCAAGAATATTTTTGTTTTGCTTCACAAACTACTCAAACATGATTCTAGTGAAGGCGCTGATTATGACCTTTCAGGAATTTGGTGTTTATACTTATGTCCGCATGGGTAATGTTAATGAAATTAACGGTGGAAACTGGAAACTGCTACGTGCTTATCTTTTCGCAGTGAAGTTACTGTGAACGCATTTCTTTTCACATTTTTTGAAACAATTTATGTCCTAAACATTTGATGCTTGAATTAGGTGGAGGATCTTACTGCAAGACAAGTATATGAGAAGCTACTGGAAGCTGTTCAACCATGAGCTGAAAATTGGTGCAGTGAACTCAGTTGTATGCTATTTGCAATTGTACAATATATAAGTCCACGGATAAATGAGATCATACTGTTTCTAAGTATCATTCTTTCCCTCAACATGATGAAATGTGAAATTGTTGGAGTTGCATAGCAGAAGCTTTCATCTGGGACTCTTGACAGTTTGTGCATTTGACCACATTTTGAGGTAGGCCTTGGGCACACTAACTTGAGGTGTTTTTTTATTTTTCATTTTTGAATTTCTCTAAATTTTTAAAGAACATGTGCAAAAGTTTAATCTTTGCAAAAACTTCTCCAGTATTGCAGTTGGCTTTGTTTTCCAAACGGATGTGAATAATGTATTTGGGCATGGACGCATGATATAAATAATGAATCAAACTCCAATCATCATTTCACGTTCGAACAAGGCAAAACAAGAGATAACATATATATCCATTTTATACTTATTAGTGATTTAAGACTTGAATTAATTCACTTGCTCAAGATGAATCATTCTTCTTTGATTCGTGAGTTTTTTTTTTTTGCTTAGCTAAAAGAGGGTGCAAGTGAATGACGACCGAGGCACCTCCGGCTACATCATGTTCGGACTCTCGTGTTCAATAGCGAACATATCAGACTAGCTGAACAACCAATGCAAGTACTGGCCCCGTCAACGTAGCACCAACAAGGGAAACTGATTTTGCTGCAAAAACATACCAAAATTAATTCTTTGCTGCAAAAACATACCAAAATCATTCTTCTTTGATGCGTGAGTTGGCCAACTGACTTTGCTGCAAAAACATACCAAAATTAATTCATATACTCATTGTGCTCTTTTCTAGTTAGTAAAACACAAAATCCATTAACTTCACAACGGAAAATAACAATCAAGGCCTTTGTACATTTCCGATGCTCACTTCTCATGAAGTGGTACAATATTTTTAAATTTCACGAGTGAAAGACTAAAAGTGGCAACAAGCACAGCTAATAGTTTTCATTTTCCATCTCATGAAAAACTCTTTTCGCTTTGTTTAGCTCTATCCCTTTTAGAGGTATTTTAGTGATATGTTCTATTGGAACTGGACCATTTTTTTCTGGTCAAATACTTAGCGATAAACTCCTATTCCTTTTATTACGGTATTTCTGAACAAGTTCTTGGATAACAAGCCTAAAAATTTTCTTATTAATGTTAATGTGATATTGATGCTAATGGCGATATTGATGCTAGTGACAATCCCTCACAAGCAAGGCAAGTTACTAACAACAACAACAACAACAACAACAACAATAATAATTGTAATAATATTAATTTATTATTATTATTATTATTATTATTATTATTATTATTATTATTATTATTATTATGGAGTATTATTATTATTATTATTATGGAGTATTATTATTATTATTATTATTATTATTATTTGATGAAAACAACCAGGCCAAACAAAACATGGGCTGCCAGTGCCAATGATTGGGCCTAATCCATATATCCAACCTTTTGGTTTTGGCACAAAACCGAAGGGAACTTCCAACTTCGCCCCTTTCGATACACTCGTTTGAGGCCTGAGAGCGAGAGAGAGAGAGAGAGAGAGAGAAAAAGAAAAAAGAGAGAGAGAAGGAGAAAGAGAACGCTCCATTGTCGATCTCAGAGAAGAGGATACAATTGCAAATTGAGGTAACCCAAAATTTCTTTTCTATTCAGTAATAAATCCCATCAATTATCTTTCGTTTACTCATGTTTTTGCCCTCCTTCAATCGTACCCTCTTTTGATATTATCTGTTTAATAAACAACGAATAGAAATTTTCATTGCCAAGTTCTGGAAGCTTACATCTGTTTAGAGTATTGTTTTTATTAGGTTTTAGGTTTAGAGTATTATCTGTTCAATAAACAACGGATATCAACTTTTAGTTACTTTTTAGGTTTTTAATAGTGGAAGATTTTCAGGGTTTATGGGGGGGGTTCCAAAATTAGAGGTTCTCTGCAATTATAGTGGTTTTGGTTGATGGGTTTTATGCAGTTTGATGAAAAGTGGTGATTTTTAATACTTGTGTGGAAGAATTAAATCAATAATAAGGTATGGATCCATCAAAGAATACAGGGGTACCAACCCCGTCAGGCAATCCGGTGAACAATCAAAAAAGTAATGTCTCTCAGGCAAATAATCCAACACCTGGTGGGTCTCAGTTTCCGGGTAATTTTCCATTGCCTGAGACTCAACATCAAGTAATGGCTCAAAGACAGCATGCTCAAGGTTCCAATACTCAATTGCCAGCTCAAGGGCAGTCGAATGCCCGTGCTGTAAACCAAGGGACTAGCAGTACTGGTGTTTCTAGTCCCTCAGTTGCAGCTCCCAGCCCTTCGAGCACCAAGAAGTCACATAAATCGTCTAAACACCAGGGTTCTTCGGGTACTGGAACATCAAAGACGATGGAACTTGCCCCGGCTGCTCGTAGGAAGAAAAGAAAGACTCCTGAGAACAAAATACCGGAAAAAGTAGCTGCCCTTTTGCCAGAGAGTGCTCTTTATAGTCAGTTGGTTGAATTGGAATCCAAAGTAGATGCTGCTATTGCTAGGAAGAAAATGGATATTCAGGAAACGGTTAATAAGCCTCCATATTTTCAGAAAAGACTTAGGATTAATGTTTTCAACACTTTTGCCAATCAGACACAAACAGACGATCAAAGTAAGAGTGGTGAAGCTCCGAGTTGGACACTTAAGATAACCGGAAATATATTGGACGATGGGTCTGATTCTAGCGCTGACAATGGGGTGCAAAGGAAGAACACTTCTTACCCAAAGTTCTCATCGTTCTTCAAGAAAATTACTATTTATCTGGACCAGAAGATTTATCCGGATAACCATGTGATTTTGTGGGAGAATTCTCGTTCTCCTGCCTTCCATAAAGGGTTTGAAGTGAAAAGAAAAGGGGACAAGGAATTTACAGCATTGGTAAGGTTTGAAATGAATCATAATCCTGAGAAGTTTCAACTATCAGCTGCTCTTACTCAAGCTCTTGGACTTGAGGTAGAAACACGTGCAAGGGTGGTAACAGCATTATGGCACTATGTGAAGGTTAAGAAGTTGCAAGACCCAAATGACCCTTCCGTCTTTATTTGTGACCCCTCTCTGCGGAAAGTATTTGCAGAGGAAAAGGTTAAGTTCGCTGCAGCTCCCCAGAAGCTGGCACAACATCTATCTCCCTTGCCACCCATGCATTTGGAGCATGAGATTAAGCTTTCTGGGACCAATCCCAATGGACGTATGTGTTACGATGTTCTAGTTGATGTTCCCTTTCCCTTAAAGAAGGAAATGTCGTCTTTCTTGGCAAGAGTAGAGGAATGCAAGGAAATAAATGATTTTGACAGTGCCATTACTGGTGCCATAAAGAAGATCGATGAGCATCGTCGAAGAAGGGCCTTTTTCCTGGGATTTAGTCAGTCTCCTGCAGAGTTTATTAATACATTGATTGCTTCTCAGGATAGAGATTTGAAGGTTGTTGCTGGTGATGCTATTCATAATGCCGAGAAAGAGCGCCGGTCTGACTTTTTCACCCAACCTTGGTAAGTACCACTTTAGCTTCTTTCTTACGGTTGTTTGAACTTTGATGGGTGTTTTCTCGCGTCCTTGCAGTTTTTAGTTAATACATATGCTTATATCTATTCTGTTTATAATTTTGCTAAGTTAGCAGTAGAGAAGCTGTACCTTAAGTATTGTTAGGTGCTGTTTGAAAAAGTTGATTAGACAATGTTCAAAATTTAACATAGGTATTAGGTAACGGTATCATGTACCTGTTCCTATAAACAACTCACTCTTAAGCCGATTCTCCCTGGTTCACCATGACCACCCCCCACCAAAAAGAAAGAGGAAACAAAGGACAAAAACAGCATTTATCGTTGCCATGTACATTGACAGGTGGGCTTGGGCAATATGGGAGGCCTTGGTAAAACACTTGCCTGATGCCTCCCTCCCGGGAAAGAAAATAAAAGAGAGCTTCCTGCGAAACCCAGTTTTGTGTGCTTGTACAAATGACGAATATAGAAATCTCTATAAATTTTTGTACAAATGGCTCGTTTTAGATATTGATCCCCTATGATGTTGTAAGATGGCTTGGCAAAATTGCTGTGACAAGAGCGGGATGGATGGATCGTTGCAAGAGGGAAAACTGACATTTTTCCAGTGGTTATACCTTTAGTCCATCCTAATATGCTCCCGTGTATTTGATTTCTGTTTACAAATTTTTAGGGTGTATTGTCCCAAATTTATACTCACTGGGATCCAATGTTGTTATCTTTAGGATTTGTAGTTCCAATGCAAATACTAGACTTTTCATAGTTAAAGAGTCAGATTGATGTGGCTGGTGACAAGTTCTTAGCCTGAGTGACTTAGGAAATTCTTGAGGATCTCACATTAAAAATTTTCTCATCCAGGAACTAATAACTTTTTACAAAATCCTTGGATTGGTGAGCTGGAAAACTCTTATGATCTGAGAAACTTCTGTTTGACATGTTGTCAAAATTACTGACTCATAACGGCATAGACCAATAGCTCCAACTTCTAAGTGCCAGTGCGTCTTAGGCTCTTAGCCTGTGACCTAGTTAATTCTTAAGGATAAAAAATTGTTAATTCTCTCAATCTTTAGGAACTATTATCTTTTTAGAAAATCCTTGGCTTGAGCAATGCCAATAGTCCTTTATTCTGAGCAATGTACTTTTGGCATGCTGTCGAATGACTGACGCACAGGTTAGTACCTCCTAGTCCCTTGAACAAATAATGCTCTTGTAGGAGGAAGTACTGTGAATGGAACTGTTAGGAACCTGAAGCATAGATGGAGGACTGCCCAGTTGGAGGCTGTATAGAATCAATTGACAGTATTTTCCTTTTGTGGGATTTTGCTGGTTCACTTGATGACATTTGTTGCAAGGGTTATGACGCTAAGATTCTAGTTGCTGAGTATAAAAGGAAGGAGGGAGGGGAGGTTTGCCCTGCAATGATTTTTTCCTTTGTTTTACTGATTTGTTCGTTTGATCATTGTTCTTAATTTCTTCATCCTTATTACAGGGTTGAAGATGCTGTCATGCATTATTTGAATCGCAAACCTGGTAGCGGAGGTGAGGCTGCTGGGCCTTCTTGATTAGGATAAACCTGAACGATTGGTGTTAAATGTTCTTCAGCTCTTAGTTATCAGAATTTCCTTTTAGTTTCAAATATTGTCTCACCCCCAATGGTGATTTAGATAGGTATGTCAAATGTTGTCATGAGTCATGAATCTTATTAGGTTGATTGCCTTCTAATCTTGTAAAGAAAGATCTAATGTGATTAATGATTCTGTGGACATGTCCAGATAGCATGTGTGACCTTACTTCTAGGTTTGGATGAAGTGAAATTTTAACTAGCATTCTTACTTGCGTGAGCATACAAACATAAATGTGGAGTATTTTTTTTTTTTGGTGCTGAAACATAATTGTATTTTCTGTACCCTACGATTTCTCAAAGTATATGTTGCTTCCTCTCGTGCTGGTTGAGGCTGTCTGGTTGCAACCAGAAGTGGCTTGTTATTCTATTCTGAATGTTTTAGTGTCAAAGACCTTAATATTGATGGGTAGATATGACGGCTTGAAGCTTATACAGTTATACTTGTTTCCATTGGGTGCCTGACTGTCTGTATCGTGGTTCCGATTCTGGTGGTTTTTTTTTTTATATTTAGCGTTCTTGTTTAGCAGCTTCATTTGATCGAACCAAAGTAATCTGAACCAAGGTGACTATGCCAGGAATCTCCAAGATAATTGTCGAAGTTGTTTCATTCTTAGGTACCTCATGACATGATTCTGGACCATGACCCCCTTAGGCCTTAATGCAAATAATTTATAGTTTACAGAGATCATGATCAAACTACAGCTAGTTACCGATTCTTTCCTTCACCCTTACTCTTAAACCCCCATCCATATGAGCCGTTAAAAGAGGAACAAAAACCGGCGGGTCCGAACAAACCGGCTCAAAATCAAACCGGCTTATCACCGAAGCCACAACATACTTCATCTGTATAAGAGCCATTTCTTTCCCAAGACAAACCCTTGGTCCAGCCTGAAAAACAGGGAACACATATGAGCTCACCATCTTCAACGACTTATTACTCTCTTGGGTCGATTCATCTGAACCGGTATCATCGAACCACCGATCTGGTTTAATGTGGTTTAAATTTAAACCGATCCTCGCCCCAAATGGCCTCCATCCTCCCCATTCCGTAAGGAAAGTAAGTGACACGATCCCCTCTCTTGACCCTTGTCCCATCAGGCAAAACGTCATCATTTAGGGCATGTTTCGAGTCCCAAACAACCGGTGGGTAGAGCCTCATTGTCTCACATATTGTTGCATGTAAGTACTTCATATCCCTCTTTAAGGCCTCGTAGCCCGGTGGGCCCAAAACTGGGCCCAGTTTGGCCCGTATGTGATCTTTGGCGACGGGGTCCACAACAGAGACGAGCCAGAAGAGCCACGTCATGGCTGCCGCAGTGGTGTCACGGCCCGCCATAATGAGGCTAATGACCATATCCCTGACCAGGTCACCCTCGTACCCAGCTAAGAGGAACCTGGACAGGAGGTCATCAGATGTAGCGGGTAAATGGGTATTCATTGTTGTCTGTTGCAGAGACTTTTTCTTTTCCTCGATGATGGATTGGACAATGGAGTGGATGGTGCGGATGGCTTGCTTGAGGACGTGCTCGGATCCCATGCTGAGGGCTCGCTTAATCTTCCAGTCGGCGTAGATGGGGGTGGCGCTGCGGTAGGCAGAGATGGTGGCCGCCTTGTCAAAGGCACCAATGAGAGGAGGGATTGGAAGGGAGAGGTCTAGGCAATTTGGGTCAGTGCCCAGGGAGAGCTTGCATATGGTATCGTAGGTGAATCTCTTGAGTACATCCTGTACAAACAAAGGGGAGCATCAAAAAGAATTTTATTATTTTATTAACAACAGAGGAAGTATCTCAACTTATGACATGTTCTCATCACCTTCTTTTTATTGAACTTATCTGCACAATATCGATCTGAATTAAAATTTACTGAATTGAATTGAATTTTTCTGAACTGAACTTATTTTGACTGAAACTACAATTACAAAGAGTAATATTGTACTTCAGTTTATCAAACTGTACTGAATTTTCCAGAATTAAACTGGATTTTACTGAAATGAACTGAAATTTACTGAATATTTTAGAGAGAAGTTGAAAAGAGCGGTTAATCAAAATCTTAGTAGATCTTAATGTATACAACATTACCTCAAACTAATCATTTAGTAGAAATAATGCTGTTTTAGATAAACCCACAAAAATATGTAGTATACCAAGAGAGCAATATTAAGTGATTAACAAAATATTTTACTTGTCATTATTAAGGTCTAACATCCAATCAATTTGTTTTTCCATAAACTATATTTAAACGTTTTTCAACACAATAAGTTTTAACTTCAAATAAATGACTCTCCAAAACAGACGTCTTTTAGATGTTTTTTTTTTGGGTGATCTTTCTGACCAATGAAAAAAAAAAGGGGAATTCCAATTGGTGCTCTTTTACTATTGACTTGTCCAACTGGTGCCCCTAACACAGAAAGAAGTCCGGTCCGTGCCCTTTTTGTTTCAAAACGTACATTCCGTGTCCTTATTTATTGTTTTCCGTTTAAGTAAATTTTATTTCTCCATTTTACCCTTAATGAAACGCAGATAGAAGGTCATTAAACGACACCACAACTCCTCTCAGTCTCTCTCTTCACTCTTTCTCCTCTCAGTCTCTCTCTTCACTCTCTCTCCTCTCACCACTCTCTCTCCTCTCACCGCTCTCTTGCCGGCGTTAATGGCGGTCAATGTTTGTCCCTCCCATTAAAATATCTTTGTCGGCCTGCTTATACGACGCGTTTACACATTTGATTCCCTTAACACGACGACGCTTAGCTTATCTCTCCATTAAAATCGATCCACCAAACTCCAAACTCCATAACCACGGTTTACTCCCCCTTTTCACTCTCTCACTATCTCTCTCTCTCTCTCTCTCCTCATCACCGACGTGGGATTCTGATTTGGTCAGTCATTTTCGCCTGCAATGCCCATTTCGATCTGTGAGGTTAATTCCATCATCTCTCTCTTCTTAGCTTGAAATTCTTAGATCAAAAGTTTCAGCCTTTTATATCAGATTTGATTTCATTTCTGTCATTTTAGATACACCCATCAATCTGAATGTTGTTTATTCCAACTTAGTGCAAGAATTACCAACTGGATAACTGAAATTTCTCTGAAATTAGTGAAATTTCGAACACAATTTAGCAACCCAAAATGGTTCCTGTTAAATTTAATAATCAAATGTCAATTGATGATTTGATTTTGAAAGTTGACGGCAATGTTTGTGGTTTTTATTGTTTGCAGTATCATCCAGATGTGTGCAGAGAAGATAATTACACAATCAAGTTTCATCTGACCCATCAAGGTCACACCACTATCACCACCTTAATTGCCAGCGTCGCCCCTCCACAGATCAACGTTGTCGGTCGCCCTCCACAGATCACACTCTCTCTTCAGATCTGGACACTCCTACTTCCCCCATTTTGCCACTCTTTTGTCATTCAAACACCATATCTATTTGCTACTTCCTTCCTCCAGCACTCGCAATCAACCAAACAACACTTAAGTTATGCAATCAGATTGCCAGCACTCACCTTGTTGAGAGCTGTTTTGGGTATTCGTCATGGTTCTCTTAGCTGAAGCTCTTCCATCACCAGCTCTTTCAGATGCTCTGTACATATTTAGTAGTAATCAAAATCCTATTTGCAAATTCCCCTTCTAAAGTTTCCAGTCTAAGTAAATATAATGTGTCTACTCACAGTAACAAGTAGCAAGCAACTAGCATAATTTCAGGCCAAGAATATGACAAATGTTCAAATAAGATAAATGATGATGAATTGATAGCAGATGGCTAATTAAAAGGGCAACATAAAGGTCACTAAGAGACAGTTCAAAGAATGTTGAAGAGGAAAAAAAGAAAACTTTCACACGCTCTATCTCATCATTCCAGTTATAATGTCAGTTTCATTTTTGGGGGGAAATTGAGCAAAAAATGGGGGGAAAAGAAGAGGGGCAATTTTGTCAGCATATTTTGCTCGAAAAAGACAAGGGACATGGACGGCATTAAATTCAGTAGCTACGTCATCACTTTGTAACGGAAAAGAAAAAATAAGGAAACAGAATGGATATTTTAAATTTAAATGGGCACGGACTGGACTTCTTTCTGTGTTAGGGGCACCAGTTGGACAAGTCAATAATAAAAGGACACCAATTGAAATTCCCCAAAAAAAAACAGACGTCTTTAGGTGTACATACATGTGACAATGCTCACGTGATTCTGGCCAAGGGCAAGACATTTTCGTGGTTCAAGAAATTCTTGCCATGGTATGATATTCTTGTGGTTTAACTCATTCTTTCTAGGGGTGAAGGAAACTTTTCTCGTGGCACATGTGGTAATTGCCATGAGAAAAGGAAATTGGATCCTCTACTGTTACAATACTCTATTGTTCTTTCTCTTTCTATCTCTTTTTTTTAATCATTTAACTTTTAAAAATCCACCCCCTTTATCAAAGGGTTAAAAGTTCACCCCCTTCTAATTTAATGGTAGATATTTTTTAAGAAAAGTACTAACTATTCTTTTACCAACAGTAAAGGATCCCGACTGTGAAAAAAGATACCCCTAGCATAATTTTTAAAGGCAAACTTATTAATGTACTTATTTAAATACTTTTTATCCCGTGACTAGATGTGAAATTGTCACGAATTTGAAATTCTCGTGGCATAATTCTTGATACAAGTGATAATTTGTTGAAGTGCATGAAAACTGTGGTATATATTATTCAATAAGTTGGATGGCGTACAAATGCAACAAGAATATAGTAAAGCTCAAAGGCTATCGAAGCAAATTGTATTATAAATAGAGAGAAAAATCTGTTGATATGGATTTTGATAACACCATGTAGAGTATAGATTAACAAAAATCTTTGTATAATGATTTTGTGGCAATTTATTACCTAATAAAATGATTACTTTGTTGTTCAATTTTATTTATTTATTACTTAATCTGTTTCATCAAGATAATTACATTTAATTTTTTAAGGTTAAAGTTCACAAACTTTGACTATGAATTAGTGAAAAATTACAAATATTTATAATGTAAAAAAGGTATTGTTAGATTTATTTTAAAGAATACTTTTAAAAAATTATAATTTTATAATCTATATGTGTATATAATTACAATTATCTACGATCAAAGTGGTGCATTGGAGACCGTAAAAAAACAAATGTAAATATATTCATAAACGGACGGAGTATTATTGTATATTATACCTGTAAATCAAAGACTTTATCCTCACGAGCAGCAGATTGAAGCAAAGGAATAAGACGACCCTCAACTTCATCTTCCAAAGCCTTGACCACAAACTCTTTCAAAGACTTAGTGGTAAACTCATGACTAGCAAGTTTTCTTTGATTAGCCCATAAATCACCATCCACATTGAATATCCCATTTCCAAGAAGATCACCTAAAACCTCAACAAAAGGCTTCCCTTTAGGAAAGTTAGCAAAATGGGTCTTTAGGATGTACTCTACATTGGCTGGATTAGCGGTGATGATGACTTTCCGAGCTCCGAGGCGGTTTACGACGATCGTTTGAGTAGGAGACTCAGAGAGCAAGTCAGTGTACCAGTTGATGAGCCTACACCGATTCTTGTAGAAGGCAATAAGGCAGCCTATGAAGGGGTAGTTTCGAGGGCCGTAAGTCGAAGACGATGATGATGAAAATGATGATATGAATGCCCAAATGGTTAAGAAGAGGTGTTTAAATGGGTTGATTTTGTGGAGGAGAGAAAAAAGGAAGGAGAATGAGAGGAGGATGACTGAGAAGAAAATAAAGATATTATGAGAGAATATTGCAGATAATGGCTCACCCCAACTGGGAGCCTGACGTATCATATATATAGAGAGATATACAGAGTCCAAAACCGAAACCGATTCAGTTTCCTAAATAATAAATATTTACATATTTAATTAATTTCCTCTATTACGCTCCCTCAAGCTGATCGGGGGGAAGCACGAACAGATTGGACTTAAGAAAATGGAACTGCGGAGACGGAAGGGCCTTGGTCAAAATATCGGCAAGCTGAAATCTTGTAGGAATATAGCGAACTACCAGATCACCATGAGCAACACGCTCACGAACAAAATGATAATCTACCTTGACATGCTTGGAACGATTATGAAAAACAGGATTCGTCGTTAAGTATGTAGCACTGATGTTGTCACACAGAAGACGAACCGGTTGACGAAGAACAAGACCAATCTCAGCAAGAAGCTGACGAACCCAAGTAGTGTCAGCAACCGCATACGCAATTGCCCGATACTCTGCTTCAGTAGAGGATTTGGAAACTGTAGGCTGTTTCTTACTACGCCAGGAAACAAGATTATTGCCAAGAAATATAGCATACCCAGTCGTGGAACGAGAACTGTCTGGACATTCTGCCCAATCTGCATCAGAATACGCCACCACAAGACTTGGAGAAGTAGACTTGCGGAAAAACAAGCCATGGTCACTAGTGCCCTGCAAATATCTGAAAATGCGCTGAACAGCACGCATGTGAGTAGTACGAGGAGCATGCATAAATTGACAAACCAGATTAACAGCAAAAGCAATATCAGGCCTCGTCATAGTTACATATTGCAAAGCACCTGCCATACTCCGATAAGTAGAAGGATCTGCAAGTAATTCACCATCTGCAAGAGATAATGTCGTACGAGATACTAGAGGGGTGCGCACAGATTTAACCGTATGTAAGTGAAACCTGGTCAACAAGTCCTGAACATATTTCTGTTGGGTTAGGGAAATGCCTAAGGGAGTACGCACTACCTGAATACCAAGGAAATAGTGAAGGTTTCCAAGATCCTTCATGGCGAATGTGGTGGAAAGTAATGTAATGAGATTGTGAACGAGAGTGGGGTCACTTCCTGTTAGTATTATATCGTCGACATAAAGAAGCAAAATAATAACAGAAGGACCCGAACGATAGATAAACATGGAGGAATCAGACACGCTACAAATAAATCCATGAGACAAAAGAAAACTGCTAAAACGTTGAAACCAAGCTCGAGGTGCTTGTTTAAGACCATATATCGACTTCTTGAGCCGACACACATGACTAGGGAATTGGGGATCAACAAAACCAGGGGCTTGGGTCATATAGACCTCCTCTTGCAAATACCCATGAAGAAAAGCATTCTTAACATCTAATTGACGGATTGTCCAATCACATGTTAAAGCAAGAGAAAAAACAATTCTAATAGTGGCAGGTTTAACAACAGGGCTAAAAGTCTCATGGAAATCAATGCCAGGCTTCTGACCATTCCCACATGCAACCAAACGTGCTTTCAACCTCTCAACAGTCCTGTCAGAGTTATATTTAGTTTTGTAAACCCGCTTACACCGAACTAAATTCTTTGTTCGGTCAAAAGGTACCAAGTCCCAAGTATTGGTCGTAATAAATGCATTAAATTCCTCTGCCATAGCCTGTTTCCATCTGTCATCTGTCATAGCTTCTTTAAAATTACGAGGTTCCACAATTTTAGACACAGAACTAAGAGACATCAAGACACGAGGTTTGACAATACCGGATTTAGAACGTGTGTGCATATATGTTGCTTGCGTGGAAACCACGGGAGGTGGACACGACGCAGGAACAAGTGACAGAGATGTGGAACTCCTTAGTGGAGAGCTAGATAGCTCATGAGTATGGGAGGGTGAATCAGCGAGCATAACAGGGGAAGGAGAACAAACAAGAGGACTCGGAGTAGGGGAGACACGCACAGAAGACGGACTGGACACAACTCTGGTCGGGGGCTGACGAGACACAGGTTACATGAAAACACAAGCCGGGCTTGAGACAAAGTCGCTAGGGGATGAGACAGGGGTGAGAGATGATGACACCATAGGGGGTGTGTCATTACGAGTAGACACAATAGGGGGCTGTACGGTGGCTACAGGAACCTCATCACACACAAGTGGAGACCTGACCTGGGAGGACGGAGATAAAACGGGGACAGACGCAGACACAATGGGAGATACGACTACTGGTGGCTGCATGCAGACAGGGGGCGACGAAGGAGCCGTGTCAGCGGCCAACGATTCCTGAGTAACGGGTAAGGACCATGGGGCAGCGAGAGTCATGAGATCAGCATCTTAGGACTTAAGAGAGGGAGGAGCATTGACAACAATATCAGGATATGGGAACTTAGATTCATGAAAGCGAACATGACGACTCACAAATACTTTACCAGACAAAGGGTCAAAACAACGATAACCTTTATAATGAGGCGCATATCCCAAAAAAACACATTGACGGGATCGAGGATGCAATTTATTCGAAGGTTGTGCAGAAAAATTAGAAAAACACTCACAACCAAAGACTCGAAGAAAATCATAGTCGGGAGGTTTATGAAACAATTTTTCAAACGGCGAGACACTGCCTAAGACAGGAGAAGGAAGGCGATTAACAATATAAGTTGCCGTATAAGCAGCGTCAACCCAAAATTGAGCTGGCATGCGAGCCTCAATGAGGGAGGTGCGAACCATCTCAATAAGATGCCGATGTTTCCGTTCAGCAACTCCATTTTGAGCTTGTGTGTCAGGACACGATTTTCGAAAATAAATACCACAATCCAATAAATGTTGTTTAAGGGGACTATTATCAAATTCACGACCACCATCACTTTGATACATTTTAATACGGCAATTAAATAAATTTTCAACCAATTTTTGAAAATTCAAAAAATGACCAAAAACTTCGGATTTTCGCTTCATGGGGTAAATCCACGTAAATCGAGAAAAATCATCAATAAACGAGACAATATTTATAACCCAAATTAGATAAAACAGGTGATTGCCAAACATCAGAATGTATCAAATATAAGGGAGAATCATAACAATGAGCCGCAGCAGTAAACGGTAAACGGTGAGATTTCCCAATCCGACAAGAGACACAATTGTCACCAAACTTTGAAATAGAAGGTAAAAGTTTTGCACTCCTTAATTTATCAATAGTCCTATTACTAGTATGACCTAGACGACGATGCCATAGATCCCCGGACTCTCTAGTAGCGACGAACGCAGGGGTTGACTCGACAACAACAACAGAGGACCCAATAGGATAGACACCACTCGAACTATTGCCACGCAGAAGAACTGTCCCCGTCTTATTGTCCTTAATAGAAACATCAGACTCATTAAACTTCACATGACAAGCATTATCAACACACAGACGCTTCACAGAAAGTAAATTATGTTTCAATTGAGGAACATGATAAACAGATTTTAAGAGAAGAGGCCTGACAGAGGTCTTTAATGCTGTTTGACCAACACCTTTAATGGACAATAAATTACCATTACCAACTTGAACACGATTCAATCCAGTGTAAGGTTTTAACGGAGAAATTATACCTTCTGACGGGGTCATATGAGAAGCTGCTGCAGAATCAGCATACCATGTGGGATCGGTCATATTCCCTACATCCATTGCAGCGTAAGCAGGAGTGGAAGAAGTCCCTGCATAACGGTCAGGACAATTGGCCCCTCCATGGCCAGGAGAAAAACATATTTGACAGACAATATGTGGGTTAGTGGCATTAGCTCCCGAAGAAGATAAATTACCTGCACATGAAACATTAGTAGGAGTAGGTAAAATACTACGCAAGGAACTAGAGGACGAAGAGACATTACCCACTGCACTCTGGTTAGTACGGTGCTGTTGACCAGTGGAGGAAGACCGGGATTGCCCTCGATTGTGCTGACCACTACCCTGATTACCGTGCCCCCCGCGGTTGTTTCGGTAGTTATTATTCCGACGGTTGCCTTGGTTCCAGTATTGTGGCTTGCTGCGCTGCCCAGATTGTGATGGCACGCCCCCAGAAGAGGACGAAGCACCACCGGTGGTAGTGACAACGGTAGAGGCGAAAGCTTGGTGAGTAACCTCCGCAGCGTCACTAGCTTCCATTCTTTTTAGAATAGTCTCATGAAGAAGCAGCCGATTACCAAGATCATCAAAGTTGATTGTGTCCAAAAATTGAGATATAGAATTGATAAACGGATGATAAGCACGATCAAGACCAAAAATTGTATTCTCAACTAACTCACCATCAGACGCCGGATTATTAATAGAAGCAAGTCGATCAGCAATAATTTTAATCCGACGTAAATAATCATCCATAACCTCAGTATCCCCTTTCTTTAAAGTAGTCAAAGATCGTTTCAATTCAATGGACCTAGCCCGACTAGCATTGTTAAATTTATTTGCAAGACGAGTCCATATTTGAAAGGAATGAGGCAAGTTATGAACATCAATTAACACATTACTAGTAATAGTAGCAAGCAACCAAGTACGTATATGTTGATCAGTTTGAAGCCAAGAAGTGTAACTAGGATTTTCATGAGCTAAACCAAATTGATCAAAAATAACCTGTTGAGGAGGAGGGATAGTACCATCAATGAAGCCAAGAAGACGTTGTGACGTCAAAAGCGAACGGAACTGAGTATGCCAAGGCAAAAAATCATCGACGGAGCCAAGTCGAGTAGTCACCAAATTGGTGACATTGGGAGCAAAGGGGCCTTGAAAGTAGCCCGCCCCTCCACCATAAGAAGAACTCGGGCCAAAAGGACCCGAATTGATGTGCTGCAGACCGCCGTAAGCAAGAGACAGGGGGTCAGGAGCACCCGCAGTCGATCGATTGAGATAGAAGTGCGGGGGTATGGACGGCTGAGACGGTGGCCAAGACACGGGCGAGTAGGGCTGTGGCAGAGTGAGCTCAAAATTAGGTGAAGGAGGAAAGAGAAACCCCTGGGTGGCAGCGGAATTCGTGACCATGGACGACACCGGTGAGAGGTGTTCAAGAGAGAACGGGATCGGCGAAGTCACCGACTGAAAGGTGGTGGCGATCGGCCGAGAAACGCTCTGATATGAGGAGCTCGGGGTGGTGGAGATTGATTGAGGTATGGTGGTGGTGGTGGTGGTGCCGAACGGCGATGTGGGGTTTGGCTGAGAAGATGAAGTCGGTGATGATGGGTTTGATGAAGTAGCTACTGGTGTCGACATAGGTCACGAAGCAAAAGAAACCAAATTGGGATTTAATTTGTTTTCTGTACTTTTGGTTAGATTTGAGGGGTTTTGTTTTGTTTTTTTTTTTTTTTTAAAATAGAGAGGCTCAGGATCTCTGCTCTGATACCATATGAGAGAATATTGCAGATAATGGCTCACCCCAATCTATTAGATATCAAAGGGGTTCATGAAAGACATGGTTTTTGATTTTCTTTGTTTTTTTCTCTTTGGGGTTGGTTTCAAAGGATTAACATATTTGTAGTGATGTGTAGAGTTGATGGGGTGGGATATGTACATTTATAGAGGAAAAAAGAAAGTATAGTAAGGAGTTTTGTTTTTTTAATTAGTAAGGAATTTTTTTTTGATTTTTTTTGTTTTTGTTTTTAGTATCAGTGTGTAAACAAAATCTGTACTCATTTTTAAGGTGTTTAATGAATTTACACGTACATTCAATAGTTGGCTAACAATAATGGTAATGTTTTCAAAAAAAAAATGCAATAATTGTAAATTCATTGTACATTTGTTAATAATTCTTATTAAAATAATTTCTTCCCATTTTAGCAAAAATTATTAACATAAAAACTTTAGTAAGAATTATTAACAAATGCACAAGGAATTCACAATTATTGCAATTTTGTTTTTTTGGAAACCTTTACCATTATTGTTAATTTGTTAGCAATATTGAACATATGTGTAATTTTATTGTTCAATGTATTATTCCCATCGCTATAAACAAAAATTTACAAAACATTACATATTCATTATTGAGCAATAGTTTTAAAGGTATTCTTGGGATAATTTTATGAAAAGTGACCATTTTAATTTATCAGCATATATAAGAGGCGGAACAATATCTTTCTATTGTACAAAATAAATTAACTCTACTACTTATTAGTGTTTTCATTCATAACATATGGTCCCTTTTTTTTTTTGATAGCTTTAATTCGTTTATAAATTTAGATAGGTTTTTGAGGGTTCACTACAAAAAAAGAGTTCAAAAAAGGCAAGTTTTTTTGCCTTATCAGGTCCAAATTTCGCCTTTTTAGCCTGATAAGGCAAAAATTAGGTCGCGTTTATGTTGCCTTATTAGTCCTGTTGTAATAGGTTTCCAAGGCAGTGGAAAACTTTCGCCTTATTTGGGTTAGAGGAAAAAAGGCAAAAGCTTTCGCCTTATTAGGTATAATTTCGCCTTATTTGATAGTAATCAAATAAGGCAAAATTTTGATGAACAAGATGAGAGTGAAGAATAGATTTGATTTGGATAACAGGCGTTGAAATCAATCTCAGCCATAGCCCATAGCTGATTAGCTGAAGAGAAAGTGGTTAGCATAGGGGAGAGAGAGAGAGAGAGAGAGAGAGAGAGAGAGACGAAGAACAAAACAAGATGGAGAGATACAAGTAAATGAAATCAGTTCTCATTCTTCTTCTTTTTTTCCTTTTTTATTTTTCCAGTGTGCATCAAATAAGGCGAAACTTTTGAATGTCGCCTTTTTGTTTGCCTCAAACTAGGCGTTGGATTTATTTCTGCCTTTTTGTTTCTATCAAATAAGGGAAGGAAATCGCCTTATTTGCTGTGCCTGTTAAGGCGAGAGCAAGGATTCGCCTTTCTTGCTTCTATCAAATAAGGCGATGACGTTTTGCCTTTCGGTTGAGTATCAAATACAACACTATTTAACTCGTCTTTCCTGGTGGAATTGTTACGCCTTCTTTGAACATAATTCTTGTAGTGGTTAACAATACCCTAGGAAGTTTGGAGTGTTTGTCATTATCCGTATGTTTGTAACATAAGATGCATGTTTTATGTTTCTACTAATTATGGGGATCGACAATAGCATTATAGATCGATAACCATCAATTTTTCAAGTTAGAAAGTGACTACAAGCTCCTACGTACACATCAATTTTAATATGTGAAAAAGAAAAAGAAAAAAAAGCACAGGTTTTGGAAAATGATACTCGTAGTAGCTTATAACAAATGATGACATAAACACAAATACAAAAACCTTTCTAAATGGCTAAGTCCATCATTTGATTTCAAGATACAAATTACAAGCCAACTACATCGCCATCATAATTAACCAACGAGTAAGATATGGTTGAGTGGTACGAACTCATCCATTCTTAATAACCAAGGTCAAGGCCGAGTTCGAATCTCGTTTGGACATAAAGCAACTTTAAAATCAATGGTCAGTTGACCCATTATCCTTTAAAGTGTCTAATTAAAAGCCACGACAGAAAAATAGTCATTGTAATCCACGATAAATAGGCATTATAATTAATTTAAGTACATCAAATAATTATGGACAACTATTACTCCCCCGTTAGTATTATATATTGATAATCGTTAGTATTATATTACCATTTCATATAGTAGCAACCTACCTCTAATTAATTTTTTTTTTCTAGTTACTGCTTCTTTCCTTCACCCTTACTCTTAAACCCCCAGCCATATGAGCCGTTAATAGGGGAACAAAAACCGGCGGGTCCGAACAAACCGGCTCAAAATCAAACCGGCTTATTACCGAAGCCACAACATACTTCATCTGTATAAGAGCCATTTCTTTTCCAAGACAAACCCTCGGTCCAGCCTGAAAAACCGGGAACACATATGGGCTCACCATCTTCAACGATTTATTATTACTCTCTTGGACCGGTTCATCTGAACCGGCATCATCAAACCACCGGTCTGGTCTAAATTTAAACCGGTCCTCACCCCAAATGGCTTCCATCCTCCCCATGCCGTATGGAAAGTACGTGACCCGGTCTCCTCCCTTGACCTTCGTCCCATCCGGCAAAACGTCGTCGTTCAGGGCATGTTTCGAGTCCCACGAAACCGGTGGGTAAAGCCTCATTGTCTCACAAAGTGTTGCGTGTAAGTGCTTCATATCCCTCTTTAACGCCTCGTAGCCCGGTGGGCCCAAAACCGGGCCCAATTCAGCCCGGATACGATCCTTGGCGGCGGGGTCCACAGCAGAGACGAGCCAGAATAGCCACGTCATAGCGGCTGCAGTAGTATCGCGGCCAGCCATAACGAAGCTGATGACCATATCCCTAGCCAGGTCATCCTCGTACCCAGCTAAGAGGAACCTGGATAGGAGGTCATCAGATGTAACGGGTAAATGGATATCCATTGTCGTCTTTTGTTGTTTTAAAGACTTTTGCTTGTCCTCAATGATGGTTTGAACAATAGAGTGGATGGTTTGAATAGCTTCCTTTAAGGTGTGCTCAGAGCCGAGTCCGAGGGCTCGCTTAACCTTCCAGACGGCGTAGATGGGGGAGACGCCGCGGTAGGCGGAGATGGCGGCCGCCTTGTCGAAGGCACCAATGAGAGGAGGGATAGGGAGGGAGAGGTCTAGGCAGTTTGGGTCTGTGCCTAAGGAGACTTTGCAAATGGTGTCATAGGTGAATCTCTTTAGTACATCCTGTACAAACAAAGGGGAACATCAAAATAAGGTTTAGATTTAGTGTTAAGATAATCTCTTTATTTTGCATTATTAGTCGTTGTAAAAGTAATAATGCAATAATAATCGAAAAAGAAGAATATATACTTTATGTATGTATGGCACGTTGATGTACTAATTAATTAACTTCATGTCCCTCTTTAATTAAGGACTCGTAGCCCAGTGGATATCACCCTGGCAAATCATGTACTTACGATTTCGTAATTTCAGAAATTGGTTAACATATATGATTCAGATGACAGAAATTATCAATTGGTTATTATACTTGATCACTGATTGGTATTAATTACTACGGATCCGTAATTCAGAAACGTGTTTATTGCATTGTGTACAACATACTCTAGTAAAGGAGTCAGTTGAGAATTTAATGACCCCTGAAAAAGGGCGCCAGAGAAATTAATGTCCATAATGCTCAAAAGTCAAAAGAGTGTAGTGGTTGATCACAATACATTCGTATAAACGGAGAATGCTTTATCTACTCATCAGTTGGTACTACTTGATAGTCGTGGGAAGATAAATTTTTTCCCTATACGAAAAATGGTTGGTAGTAAAAGTAAGTGAGTATACTTGTGGATCAGAGTTTAATTACACTCCAAGTAGTAGATTTTGGGTGAGTAATGATGCGTGTTAGGAATTCGGAGAGCCTGTTTTTAGTATCTAATTAATACAGATACAGCTAATCCATAGAATTCTAATCAGTTTTTGGTATATAATTGTACAGCTAATGCATCTAAATATAGCAGTAATATGAACTTATAACTACCACTGGTCCACTATTAAGCTAGCAAATAATAAGCTATTAGTAACTAGTAAGGTGGGGTTTGTGAAATTAATCTTATGGCCATGGTAGCTGAAGAATTAATGCAAATTAAGCTATATAGGTAGAAAAGGTTGCATTGGTATAATAATATATTAATATTTTTGAAACAAGAAACTATAAATATAGATTTTAGATGATACTCAACATAAAAATGCAAATTTTAATCATCAAAATCTATTTATTTAGATTATTTTCAAGATCTCATATTTTCATACAAATCTTTAGCTGAATTATCAATAAATACAGTAGTCAGAATTAGTAGTTCATTTGTGACCCCGTCAATCAAACAAAACAACACGTTGTAGCTGATAGGTAAGAAAATTAAAGCCATCCTATTTTACAAATCATTAAACCCTTAAAAAAAAAAAGTCAATCTACTGTAATAAAACTTCACAAATGGGGGGCGCAAAAGTCAACTAATCAAAATTCATACTATTCCATTATTATTCCCTTATGATTAAGTCAATGACTGTCCAAATTCAAATCTATTACACATGGTATGTATCATTTTGACAATATTTAATATTAACATGTAGGTACTGCTAATACATGAAGTATAGTAAAAACATATTATGAGGCATGCACCAAAAAAAAAAAACATATTATGAGGTGCCTCATCAAATATAACGCTTGGTCATAGAGGTGGTCTCATATTGAGACGAGAAGATATTTTGTGATCAAAATAATAACAATCATTATATACTGTATTTAAATTAATTAATACCTGTAAATCAATGACTTTATCCTCACGAGCAGCAGATTGAAGCAAAGGAATAAGGCGACCCTCAACTTCATCTTCCAAAGTCTTAACAACAAACTCTTTCAAAGACTTAGTAGTAAACTCATGACTAGCAAGTTTTCTTTGATTAGCCCATAAATCACCATCTACATTGAATATCCCATTTCCAAGAAGATCACCTAATATTTCAGCCAAAGGTTTCCCTTTAGGAAAGTTAGCAAAATGGGTCTTTAAAATGTACTCTACATTAGCTGGATTAGCCGTGAGGATGATTTTCCGAGCTCCGAGGCGGTTTACGACGATCGTTTGAGTCGGAGACTCGGAAAGGAGCTCGGTGTACCAGTTGAGGAGTCTACGTTGGTTCTTGTAGAAGGCGATCAGGCAGCCTATGAAAGGGTAGGTTTTAGGGCCGTAGGCCGAAGACGAAGACGAGAATGATAGGGATGATAATAGGGAGGATGCCTGCCTTGAGAAAGGGTGGATTTTGTGGAGGAGAGAGAAAATGAAGGAGAAGGAGAAGAGGAAGAGGGAGAAGAAAAGGAAGATATCAAAGGGGTAGTTCATGAAAGACATGGTGATTTGCTTTGGGGTTGGTTTTGTGTGGTTGTCGGTTTCAAAGGATTAAAATATTTGTGTAGTGATGTGTTAATGGGGTGAGAGAATGGGAGATGTTATATTTATAGAAGAAGAAAGGAAGGTCGGAGACTTGGATTTTATTATAGTGACATTTTTTTGTGGGTGGTGGAGTGTGTTGTCGACTAGCCAAAAGGAGTTTTTGTCTATATTATTTATAATGAGCAAGTTAAGCTTGCTTTGACTACTATATCAATTTGGGTAAATGGTACTGTATTTCAACTTATAGTAAATTGGGGTTACTTTTTAAAAATATACTCGTAGGAGTCATTTACATTGAGTAGTAGCTCTTATTTTAATGAAATGCGATCACCATCTTACCAAAAATTACAGAAAGATTATGTTATATGGAATAAAGTATAACATTGGTTTTTTCTTGGTATTTAAAAAGATTAGATATGTATGGAGTGGATCGGAATACAGTTTCTGTGGGGTTTGTTTGTTTGCGTGTGCACATTCATCTTCTGATCTGATCTTCTAATGTGCACAAACAAAGAAACCCCACAAATATAGTATTATAGTGTGATCCACTCCACATATATATATTTATGAATAACTTTGATTGTTAATTATATATATATATATATATATATATATATATATATATATATATATATATATATATATATATATATATATATATATATATATATATATGAAAATTTATGCAATTATCTACTGTGAAAATAGTAGTTTTGTTAAATATATTTTATATAATTTTTTCAAAATATCTTGATTAATCATAGTGGTACTTATCTGTAAAAAAAATCCGATATAAAGTTAAACTTGAGATAGAGTATAATGATTTACCTTTTCGAAGAATCATATTTATTTTTCATATAGTCCCACAACGCACGATTTGATCATAAACACAGTAACGTAACACACAAACCCATAAACAAATTCGAAAGAACTCTTAAGTACGTCTTATGGCAGATCCAAGAGATAAAATACTCAACACAAGTGACTTGGATTGAGTAATTAGAAAGAAACAAATAATGACGACCAGCAAAGCAATCACTAAATTCTCAAAGATTCAGATCCTGCAGGGAAGTACTACTCCAATTTAGCTAGATCTGGAGAAAGAGTTGACCCAAATTGTCAAAGTCCAAGTTATTATTAATTTTATTTTTATTATTTAAAATGGCCAGGAAGATATTACAGTCTAAAAGCGCCATTTATGACTCACAAAAAAATTGAAGTAATTAATGTAGGTGATCGATGTTGATCAGATCAAAAAGTTGATATTAGTCGATGAGTAGTGAGGAACATGCAAAGAATTGCTTTGGAGGACCAGTCTTAAATGTACAGGAAAAAGGAAAGAACATGATATTTGAAATGGGTTCAAGTAATGTTAATTAATGAGTACATGCATGCTAATGACTAATGAGTTAGGTGAAGTTAATTAATGACTTTAGTTCAGTTTAGTTTAGTTTGGTGGTAAAGAATATAGTCAAAGTGTGTCATTTAGATATATTTACCATCTTAATTTCATTTCGGATATATAAGTACTTATTTTTAATTGATTGTCTTTATTTTCTTAATAACCAAAAAAGAGCATTTTCTTTGCTTTATTTTCACTATCGTTGGCATTGTTCTTTTCGTCTTTCTATACTTTATTCCGTTTGGCATTGCAATTTTCGTTATGTTTTGTTTCGCTCTGTAATTCCATTCTCTTCCGCGTTGCATCTATTTTGTATTTTATTTTGCCTCACCTTCTATTTTATTCTACATTAGATTTAGTTTCGTTTGTTTTATTTCATAAATGTGTTCTTTTTCACTTATTCCAACTATTTTCTCAATGATTTGGTCTTGCTACTGATTCTCACTAATTGGATATAGTTATGCCATTAATTCGATAAAACTACTCTTCCACTAATTAATTCTCACTGATCCAATAAAAGCCAGCCACAGATTGTGTGAAAAGATGTGTCATTTTCTACTGATTCTCACTTATTGGGTAAAGTCATGTCACTGACGATCTTTACTGATTCAGTAAGATCCTGCTACTAATTTTCAGTTATTAGGTAGGATTGAATGAGTGAAAAAGAACACACCCTATTCAATTCCGCGGTGCGCACTATTTAGTTGAATAGAACATGTGTAGGGACTACACCTCCAAAAAAAAAAAAAACATGTGAGGGGGACTAAACAAGTACTGTACTGGCTCAATGATGAACAAAGACAAAAGACAAGTGCTGTGATTAGGAATGAATAAAATCCCTGAAAGCTAAGACTTAGGAGCAGGGCCCAATGCAGTTGTATAATGTGTGATGATAAGAATACTCATTTAACGGCTGGCTGGCTTGGTGTGTGGTGTCCGTGCATTCGGTGGAATACGCACAATGCACACACCTTTTGTTTGTTTTTTATTTGTTTTCTTTTCCATCACGTGGTTCACGAGCTGAAATTAAAAAGACACAAAATAACCTTAAGAGGAAAAGAACAAAAAAAAAAACAGCTCAAAACATTTCGTTTTCTTGAAATTACATCACTACAATATTAGAGGTACCTTTTTATCCAACAAGAAATAGAAAGTTTCTTCATTTCGGCTCAGAAATTTCAAACTACTTTGCTATCAAAATCTCGTTTTGCAGGCGCACCAAATAACGCGGCCGGTGCTTTGGTTGAATTAATTTATGGCTCTTAGATTTTGCTTTGACATAAGAGAGTTTTAGGTAATAAAGATAGTGATTGGCTTATTAAGCCAAGTTACGTTTTTCTTTTGGTTGATTTTTGGTTTCATGTAATGTATCGAAGAATACTAATCAAAGTGACTCAAAACTAATTACTTCTAAATGGTTTAGTAAGGTAAAATCATGGGTTCAATTTCATTTATCATGCCTTGTCACAATCGGCTTTTATGAACTATATTTACTCCTTGATGGTGTTATGCGTTGACGGGGCAAGTATTTGCGCTGATTGATCAGTTTGATATATGTCGCTATTGAACACAAAAAATCTAATCCTGATATAGTGGGAGATAGCTCTTTCGTTGTCAGTCACTCACACTTTTCTTTTGAAATGACAAAAAAGGGGCAATATTAGATAATAAAGATAGTGATTGACTTACAAAGAGAAGTTCCGTTTTTCTTTTGGTGAATTTTGGTTTAATGTAATGAAGAGTACTAATCAAAGGGTGGTGCTCAAGTTACTTCAAAGTTCAAACTTATTTCGAATTGGTTTGATAAGGTAAGAGTATTATGGGTTTGATTCCCATCTCATATGCCTTGTCATAGCCAGTTTCTGTAAACTATACTTGTTCCTTAATGATGCTACGTTGACGGGATTTAGTATTTGTGTTGATTGATCAGTTTGATATATTCACTATTGAACATAAATCTCTTATCATGATGTAAAGGAAGGTAGCTCTTTCGTTATCATTCATAAGCACTTTCCTTTTGCCGAGAAAAAAATTATCAAATATGATTGGACATAGGAGTTCTCATTTACATTTATTCATGAACATCTCATTTATTGCTTAAATTTTAGATTGTTCACGTTCACTTGAGAAGTTTGTTTATAGCTCATCTTATTGTAATATTTTAATTTAGATTAATTGAGTATACATTTCTAAGGGAAAACTATGAAGTATTGCTATAGGATATTATAAATGTTGAATTTCAAGAATACTAAAGTATTATAACATTTATTTCATAAAGATTATTGTCGTTGGAAAGAGATCATGTGTCAAAAAAACAAAAAATTGTACACGTCGTCATTGCTAATTTTTTGTTTTTTTTGGGTGCAAGTGAGGGGCAAGCCCTAAAACTAAGTAGCGCGCTCTAATACTATGTGCGTGACAACCATCATCATATAAGATCGAACTAAAATTGGGAGGGGGAAGCAATATAAATGACTCGTTTTTCTTGTTCACAATCATGGTTAACTAGCCAATTCACGGCCTAGCCAATTCACGGCCCCATTAACTTCTCATTTCTCAATAGCAGTGTTCGATCTTGACTTCCCACCCCGTTACTTTTTTTTGCTCGTCAAAAAAGATGGTGCAAGTGAATGGCGACCGAGGCGCCCCTGCTACATCATGTTCGGACTCTCGTGTTCGATAGCGAATATATCAGGCTAGCTGAACAACCAGCGCAAGCACTGGCCCCGTCAATATGGCACCAATAAGGGGTTAGTATTTCCTAGAAGCCAGCAGACACAAGGCATGGGGGGAATGGGGATTCGAACCCATGAGTCCATAACCTTGCCTTACCAAACCACTTGGGAGTAAATTTGAAACCATTAGACCACCACCCTTGTTGGTTCCCACTCCGTTACTTGAAGCAATATAATTCTCTACATTCTCAGTTTCTCACCATGCATGGAGACCATTAATAGGCATGCGTATTTGTCATAGTATTAAAGTAAAAGTCACATAAACACCTAACATTGTTAATTATGATTATTAGCTAAACATACCATTCACATTTGAAAAAGGTATGATAAGCCACTCATCTTCTTTAATTAATTTGTTTGTGGTCACACGAGCCATTGCTTGCCTAATTAAGAACTAACTGCACGCAGAACGATCCTATTATTACGCATGCACATGATCCTTAAATCACAATTTCCTATATGACAGCATGCATGACAATATGACATGCATCTATCTCATAAATAATCGATCCCCAACAAAAAGGAGAAGAAACGAGCAATAAAAAATATTTGTTTTTCTGTTGAAAAATGGAAGGCGTTAACACGCTCAAAAAGAAAAAATAAATAAATTAGACAATAGTTATCCTAGGCTTCGCGATCTCAGTCAGGTTTTCGAAAAGTACATTCAACATGCTAGGGATAGGGGTTTTAAATTCCCGAAACATCTCCGGGATTAGAAGACTATAGTTGGCAAGCCAATCCGCAACTGCGTTGGCCTCTCGATAAACATGTTGTAGCTTGAAACACCATTGTGTGGCAGTCATAATTTCTTTACATTGCTCTAGAATGAAGTAATAAGGACTGAACTTTGGTGTAGGCTTCCTGAGCATGTTAAAGGCAAGTTCAAAGTCAGTTTCCACAACCAACTTAGGAATATTAAGACGCCTTGCTATACGAAGACCATGGAGAATGGCCATGAGTTCAGCCATAAGTGACGAACCAAAGCCCATCTTTGCTGTAAATGCCCGCAAGTACGCTCCATTATCTATTCTGAATACACCACCACCACCAGCGAGCCCTGGATTTCCCTTGGCCGCCCCGTCAGTATTAAGTTTCACTCAACCAACTGGGGGTGTAGACCAACGTAGCAATAAAATATTTTAGAAGTTCGTATAAACGCAAAAATTTATATAGGACCATCTATATTGTGAGACCCAACGACCCGAGGCCATCTGACCTAACCCGTACCCGCAATTTGATCCAATACTTATCTAATCCGTAAACAAAATATTTTGAACCAGTAAAAATCGAATCCGAACCAAAATGTCCTAGATCGACCCGAACACTTGCTAGGTTGCCCGAAGTGAATCCGATCTGAAATGACCTGACTTGAATCCGAGATCGAATTAATAAATAACCCGTTTGCAAGGTCTCACTAAGACGTTCGTTACATTATGAACAAAATATGTTATTGAACGTGTTTGCTTTGTTCACAAAAACTCATATAAGACGACATCTTTTAATACTAATAACTAATAAGGATACAAAAGAGAATTTTTTTTTTTTTTTTTTGGCAAGTCAATCTTATATGAGACCAACAACTTATACTAAGATGGGGTTATTATTATAAAATGTATAAGTCAACTGGTATTAATCATAACCAATATATGGTTCATTTAAATGTAACCCTTGATCATGTCACCAAAAGTACAAGTTATATTATAGAAAAATCGTCTTATCTGTTGTGAACAAACTAAAGAGATAGAGAGTAGAGAGTAAATGGGAGAGAGACATCACCGTATTATTCACATATGAGGGATATATATAGTACAAGAGGGGTTAGGGTTTTGCTTGTAGAGCAATAACCCTAGTAAGTATCTAGGTGGAATATCTCTGTTATATATGTACATCCAAACAATAATATATTTCATAACACTCCCCCTGGATGTACATCACTAGAGAATATGCCTCGTTAAAACCTTACTAGGAAAACCAGTGGGACAAAACCTAGTGAAGGAAAAAGAGTACATTATTCTTCAATACGCGTGAGATGCTGCCTCATTAAAAACCTTGCCTGGAAAACCCAGTGGGACAAAACCATGGCTAAGGGAAAAAGAGTGCAGCGCGTATTTTCTCCCTCTCATGACAATATCCGTCTAATCTTCAAGTTGATTCAATTGTGGTCCTCAGTAGGAAGTGTCTTCTTACTTGTATTGATTCCTGCATGTTTAAAATATGATTCCAACAATATTCATATTTCCCTTAAATATGATGTATATAACTTTCATTCGTATCAATATAATTTCAAACAATTATATATCCAACAAAGGAAGACATTAATATAGAACTCTCTAGATTTCATAATATCCTTGTTATGCTGCCTCGTTAAAAACCTTGTTAGGTTAAACCCAATGGGATAAAAACCTCAACGAAGGGAAAAAGAGTACAACCACTACTTCACCAAAACCTTTGCTAGGAAAACCCGATGGGAAAAACCTACGCAATAGGAGAAAAACGTGAAGTGCGTAAAGTCTCATCCTTTAATAGCAATTTCACAATATATGAGCAATTTCCATAATTCCAAGTCATTTAACATAAACCTTCTTCGGCAGGTCTTTAGTAATACATATATAAACCTTCTACCTGAGGTCAATATCTTTCACTGCTCATATTTTTCATATCATCACAAAATATTTGTAATTTGGAAATGAAAGTAAATATTCTATGGTACTTCAGGACCAAAAGAATCACGTATTTCATAATCATGGTACTTCAGGACCAACACAATCTCAATATTAAATATCACCAATAGGTCATCACAAATGTGATCTTCACATAAACTCTCTACCTTTGAGAATGTTCTAATTATTTTGTGACCGATAATCTCATAGCATGCTCAAACTTCTGGTTTAGACAATAATGAATTCATTTAAAACTCTGTTAAAGAGGTTTTTATATCTTGCATCACGTCATATCCAAATCGTGAATGCTTTCCAACAATATATCTTGTCTCATTCTCATTTAACTTATTTAAGACAAATAATTCATATATGTCATTGATTCATGGACTTTAGTAACTTTGAGTATCAGAGGTTCATATAATTTCAATATAAGCTATTCATGAGTTTTTCACTTATTCAAAGGTCCATGTATGCCATTACACATATCCAACAAGTAAGGCATTTAAAGTCTTTTCAACGACTATATCTTCAATCCTTCAGGGATTGACATATATACCATAGGAGTACACATCTCCTTTTATAGGTTTCCGCCTATAAAATATGTAGTAACTTACACAACTACATTTCAAAGAAAATGTGTGCATGCATTATGAGATGAAATTAATAAATTAGTAAATGTTAAATAAATAGAAATAAGATATAAAATATAGTGACACGTATCATGTATGACTTATAATCTATATGCACGCAATGTATGACTCGGTAATGTAAACTGTACAGTTTGGATATCAAATCCATAATTTGATTTGGATTGCAGGTCCATAAGCTCATTTTTTCAATTTTCAATCAATAATATGTCGACAATTATATGGACTTTATAAATATGATCCCCGTTCATATATCCATCTCATCTTGCATATGCATGTCGATTCCTTCATATACCGGTAATAAAAATATTAAACGTTGAAATCTAATACTCAACTTTATTTATCCATCAGTACTGGTAAATGATATCTGAATATTTTCTTTGGGGTACCTTTTCCTTTTCCATATAGGCCATCTATTTCTGATTTAGATATCCATCCCTCTTCAGGGGTATTTATAATAAGCTATAAAGCTTGTTTATATATTATAACTCTTCAAGAGTATTAACCAAACTGCATGATCTTGCCATGTTTGTATAATAGACTTTCATTAGGAATCGATCTCCAATTAATTTGAATGAAAGTAAACTCAATATACTACACTTCAGGTGTATCAATTCTCACATGACTGGCAAGAATCAAGATATATCAATTCTCACAACATGAATCTCTACAACCAATTTGTGCCTCGATATGCCCCCCAAAGGGTCATAGTTGCGCGTCAGTCAAATCATAAAGTTTCATGCTTGAATATATAGAAGTTTGAAATAAAGCTGGTATATATGTATACGTATATGAACCTCAAATTTATATCATGTTCTGAACTTCTGGTTCAGATGGGGATCAACATTATACATACTTTAATGCATGTCTTTGTTTTCTTTAGCTTTCCTCTATTATCTCCCCCTAAGTTGAAAAACTATCTCTCATGGATAGTTATAAATGGGCATTTCACTTTATTGAAACTCAGCTTAGATCAACCACTTTCTCATATTCTCTAGATGAGTGTCACTTAATTCTTTGGTGGAGACGATAATTTTAGGGAGTCATATAATTTGCAGTTGGTTATTTCTGTGCTCATATAATTTGCCCCTTACAAGAGATCAAATATTGATAAAAACGCTCAAAGCATACTTTATAACGAACTTGCATAATGCAATGCAACTCATATTTTAAGTGATCTTCTGGCCACTTAATCTCAATTTATACAATTTGCAATCAATATCTCTTGTCTCTTTTCGAATCAAACTATTTATTGTTCGAAACTATATATATATACTCCATCTCGTTGTTAGTCTTGCCTTTAAACATCATAGTAATAAAACACGAGAGAGTATGAGCACGTTATCATATATTCATTCAAGAGAAACTTCAGGTTCTCGGAACGGGTGTCTTCATACCCGGATGGCCTAAACTGTCACATCAACCATATATATCACGTAACTAACTTCTGGTTAGTTTTTACTCAATAATAATCAACTTTAACGTAGTTATTTACACGTGATTCTGGCCAGATGTATGATGTGACAAAGACATAATTTATGTCTCTTTTCTAATGGCAAGACATCTCATTTTCAGGGGAGATACAGTTCATGCTCTTCTAGAGCTTGTTCTCAACTTGTTCATATAAATCTCCATGGACATATCTATCTATTGGATAGATTTTCTTTAAAATAGGTACAAGTCCAGTCCATTGTCATAGCACAAGGTCATTAATATAATTAGCCCTATTTCTTTCTTTCAAAAGCATATGACATTGTTGAATGCGATTAAAATTCACATTCTATCTCCCCCTTTTCCGTACATTCGTAGTAGGAAAAATGATTTAAAGACAAATTAACATATTGTCCCAATAATAATTATATAGGGGTACAAGTTTCGAGCTTGTAAGTATAAATAATACACACATCTTTCCACTTGACTTTGGACTTCAGGCCAAAGATTCATTTCATCATTGTATTATCCAAATTGAACTTGCAGTTTTTGGGGGTTTTCAACCCAAGTTACATAAATTGTATACTCAAGTGGGTAACGATGTCAATTTATAATCATGAACTTCAGGCCATGATGATTGTACCATCAAATAATTTCTCATTTGTTTAATCAGAGATACCCCTTTTGTGATATTCGGATCACTATCAATAATTATCTATCTCCATGGACATATACTCTCCGAATCAACTTTGGACTTCAGGCCAAAGGATTGTTTCGTCCTTACGAAACTTGACACGATTTCTTTATCGAACTTTTGGCCTAAAATTTCATGAATTGTTACTTCATGTATATCATATAATAGCAATATAATCATGAGCTTCAGGTCATGATTTTGCATCATCCTATTTTAATCTTATTGGAGATTTCACCTTTTCGTGATTCGCGTGATCACTTATAAATAATTTCTTTCATATAGGGGTGTAAAGTCATAAACAAGTCTCGTAAACCATGACTTGTACTATTCATAATTAATCGTTTTGTCATTGTTTCAATTTGTAGGCCTTTAGAGCTTCTTTGCATACACACTTATCTTCAGAATGAATATATTGAAACAATTAATCTGCGAGACTATTCATAAAATAATAATTATATGTCCAAAGGTTCGTACAACATTCAATCATTTCAACTATAAGAAATGATACCTTACACTTGAAGAGAAACACTCACGGTTTCATTAGCAAAAATTCATGAGCTAAAATTGTCTTCTTTAGACTATTATTAAACACAGATCATCATGGATTTAAGAGCATTAAATAAACTATTTTATTTGGCGTCCAAATGATATACTTCTCATGTTCAAAATACAAAAATTCGCCAATCTATATACCATGAATATAATCTCATACTAACAACATTAAATCCCATGTAATATGTCACAATTAATACTCTTATCAAGTTTAAGAGTACCAATATCAGAATACATAGACGTCATACTAGCATTTCAATTGAAGAAGTATTCATGTCTTTACACAAAATAATGAAACTATCAACATATATATATTTTTTACTCAAATAACATGTTTTCTTAACATTTGAGCCATAGAGTATTAACAATACAATTGACATAGATTAATCAAAAGCTCGAAAATTAACTTCACATGGTATGTAGTAAGGTTACCTTACTGAGACATGTACGATATCAAAATTCCACAAAATATCAAGAGTCATATAAAAGTATACTTCTAATTAGTAAAGGTACAACAGTAATTAAAGTCCTCATACATATAATGCATATTGTTGAGAGGATAGATGCGTAAGCATGAAATTGAAGGAACTGAAGATATTGTATGTCTTATTATAAGTCAAAACTCTCCAAAATAATGAACCCAATAATCACAATTCATGTGCAAATAATGTATTTGTAAACACTAAGCAGGGCCAATTTACTTAACAAACTCCTATTTGCACAATAGGCTTCATAAAATAAACAAAATCATCATCAAGCATCTTAAAATGCCATATCATATTGTATTGTACAGTATAGAAAATGTGCAACATCACTAACATACATGATCTTACATGACCTACCTATCAAATTGATTTGCCGCAAGTGCAACTTAAGCCCGTGAATAAAAAAACAAAAAAATAGCAATACTACTACAAAATGAGTCTAATGCAACATTTTGTGAGCAACACTTCTAGAGTTTGTTGCTTTTTAGATAGGATAAGGTAGAAAGCAACACTTTTAAAATAAATGTCGCATCTAAAGCTCTAAACCAACGTTTTTTGTTAAGTGCTGCATTTATTATAAAGAAGTACAACACTTCTAAGAAACGTTGCTTTTATCACATTTAATAAACAACACTTATTTTAAAGTGTTGTATTTCCAATATGGAAATGCAGCACTTTGTAAAGTATTGCAAATGGGTGCTAAATTGAAAAAGGCGGACACACAACAAAATTGAAATTGGAAAAGGCGGACAATAAAATGATTTGGACGGGCCTCATCAGCTACCCGCCGCATTGGCGGACAATAAAGAGAGTTTTTAACATGAGCTCGTTTCACCCATTGGCGGATGCAAAGGGGGACAAGAGGGGACAGTGGTCACCCTTTTTTGAATAAAAAAATCTGTAACTTTTTTTTTTTTTTTTAAAAAAAATAATTTGCAAGTGAAACTAATCACTAAAGCAAACCCATTACGGCATAACCCATCCCCTCATCCCCTCTTTCTCTCTAACTCTTTCTCTCTCATCCCCTCACCATCTCAAGTTCTCAACTCTCAGCTCTCGCAGATTGCATTGCCGACTCTCAGCTCTCGCTCGCCTGGCCCCGGAGTCGACACTCGACAGTACCAGAGTACCGGACTACTGGGCCCCGATTTTCTGCACTCAACTCAAGCTTGATGACCTCGATCTGGGCTCGTTGATACGTCGCTGTAGTCTGTAGACCTCGATTTTTCAGAATTCTGTCTCAGATCGATTTAGGTATAAACTTCTTTCCCTTTTACTTCGCTTTTTTTTCTCACTTATTTCTCATTCGAAGTGTTCTGGTTGTTTGGGTTTTTTGCTTGACAATTGATTTAGGCTTTTTGAGTTTTGCGGTTGCGAAATTAGTGTGGATTGAGATGCTGTAGAACTTAAGTTGATGAAATTAATGTTCACTTTAATCGAAGATTGTTCGATTTTTTTCTGAGGTAGGTTTTCCTACCTCAATTTCCTCTTGTTGATTCTGTTTCTGATTGTATTTTTGTATGCTAGATATAACTGGAAACTCTCGATTTAGGGTTTGTTTGGTGGTGGTGCTGAAACTTACATGGTCTGTTATGAATTTTCTTCTGCTCATACTCTTGCAAGTTCGCCAAGTTGTTTAGCTTTTTGTCATGTTTAATCTGATCTTGGGGCTTGCAAATGGCTCCCAGATAAAGGGATTTATCAGCTTGTTTACTTTTAGCTATGTGACCGTGCAGTAGCTTAATTTGGTCCTGTCTTGATTTGGTTAGATTATAGATTTGGTCGTGAGGGTCTGAGGGAATATGGTCATCAGTAAATTGTCCTTTCTCTGTTAATTATGTCACATTTTCTCATTTTTAATCTTCCTGAGCTTGATATGGGTTGATAATTATGTCTTATTTTCTCATTCTTTTTGTGGGTTCATAATTATGTCTAATGTCCTCTATTAAGGCTTTACTCTCTGGAATTGAAGTTTATATGCTGTGTGTTTTCACTTCTGGGTTATAATTTGAAGACTGTGGGTTCCTCAGTTTGTAGCTTTTATTTTATGTAAGGTCTGTGAAAATTTCAATTATTGAACATTGAGTACGATCTGCTTCAAAACCTGCCGGCTTCATTTCTGTTTGCATACCTTTGGCAACTGTTGAGAGAGAATTAAGGAGTCTGATCCTAGTAGTGTATTATTTCATCTTTCTCAAGGCCTGCACATATTATCTCAATAAATGTTATGTGATGTTTTAAGAAAATTCCTATTGCTGTTTTTTAGTTGAACATGAGCAATAAAGAATGCTAATTAGAAGCTTTAGATTAATGTCACCTTGTTTTAGGCTATATATTATCTCAATCAATGTTTCTGTGATGTTTCTCAATGATTCTTACTTTTCTCAAATTTTCTTTTGTGTTACTTCTTATGCTCTCCACAATTCTGTATGTTGCTTTTGTAGTCTGCTCATAATCTGGTGATCGATTGGTGCTCTGTTTGCTCTTAGTTTTGTCCTGTGTGTATCTATTCTTTTGTGTTTAGTGATGCTTGACAATGATCAAAATTTGTACCTTAAAATTCAGTCTTTTCCCCTGCATTGTTACTCTGGAGGTTTGATGTGCTCAGTATTTCTGTCCTATTCGTAAGTATACAAAAGCAATTAAGAGATGTGATTAGTTGTAATGTGGAATTGTATGACGGTTTGATATTGAACTTTTTTTGATGTAATATGTATCGATGATTTTTACTTGATTTTGTCACCCTATTTTCCGAATCCTGGATACGCCACTGGTTTCACCTTCTATATTTTGGTACAAGGTATGTATTGCTCTTACCTTTATTTACTATATTGGACATAAGCAATTGACATCACTTCATTGGGGGTATCATTTATTTACTTTATAGCTATCATACAAATTGTGTGCTGGTTGGAACTGCTTGTGAAAGGTTATGGTTGTGTTGGCAGTTCCATGTATAATGATTATTTATGAACTTGACTTATAAAATGTCCACACGATGTGGGAGAAATATAAAACCTGCACTGTCTGCAATCTGTAGGCCTAACTTCTTTTCATACTAGAAGTATAAGAAGTTATCTATACAAGCCTAACTTAAAACTTGGATTTTATTCCCGTATACATAGTTGCATGTTTGATGATGACTTATTCTATTACTTCATGGTTAAGAAAAGGACTAACTATATTCTTTGTTGTTTTTAAATGGCTTAGGCTACCTTTTTTTGGGGCGTATGGTGGCTAGTGGAGATTTGTAAAAGTGATCGGAAGAAAAGGTCGTATATATCGAATGGAAGAACATACTTTTGGAGCAGGATTTTTAGTAACTTTAATTTGTAGGATTGTAATTATTGACAGCATTTTGCGATGACAATAGGCGTTTTAAATTAAGGTAGTTTTATTATTGGACAAATGTGTAAGAGTACCAGATTATACTATCTATGATATGTCATTATTGCAATGGAAGGAAGTATTGGTGTATCTGTCTTTTAGAAAAAATTGATTAATATGAAAACAGGGGTATGGCATGGAACCTGCAAGTACTGCTAATGAGCTTATCAAACGTTGCCTTTCTGTAATTGAAATAACAATAAAGTGTTGTATTAGGAGTTAGAAAGTGTTGCACTTATATGCTGAAAAACACATTAAGTGTTGCACTTGACAGATAAAAGTGTTGTTAAAATTTGGTAGAAGTAAACGAAAAAGTGTTGTATTTGAGTGCAAAAAGTGTTGCACTGAAAAGTGTTGCACTTGATAAATACAGGCAACACTTTTTTAAAGTGTTGCATATTCTAATAAAAGTGTTGCAATATACCTAAGGCAACGTTACCTAAGGTGGCACTTCAAAAAGTGTCGCACTAGCAATAATGCAACATTTTAAAAGCCTAATACAACACTTTATGAGTGTCGCCTTAGGCTCATTTTGTAGTAGTGCAAATTGATAATAAAACATAAGTCAATTCATGAGCATATAATCTCTGTGGCCTGTGAGTACAGGTGAGTAATTGCTAAACAAAGTAAATGATGCGATTTACAATTATTAAAATAACCTATGTATATGCTTAGTGGACTTTAATTTGCACAAATTTTCATAAAGTTATCACCATATATCCATACTTGGGCAATAGAATTGAAATATGGCACAAATCATTATGAAGAATCACTTAGCATATATACTTTGACAATGATAGCTGCTGTGTGCCGTGAATAACTTGATGACATTATAATAGCAGTTAAAAAAAAATTGTTACCGTCTAGAGAAGAACGGGAGACCTCACCCATGTATAATTGAAGTCAATTCATTTATCAAACTGAGATGTGGAAAAAAAAAATTAGCTAGGGTTAGAGACTGGTGCTGATAACGTGTTGTGAACAAACTAAAGAGATAGAGAGTAGAGAGTAAATGGGAGAGAGACATCACCGTATTATATACATATGAGGGATATATATAGTACAAGAGGACAAGCAAAACCCTAGTCCAATATATAATAAGTATCTAGGTGGAATATCTCTATTATATATGTACATCCACACAATAATATATTTCATAACATCGAAGTTTTTGTGCATAGTAGCATTATAAATCTTTGAGTAATTACCTTTTTCTGGCTACTTCAGTCCAGTACATGCATGATCAGTTAAGGACTGGCTAAAAATATAAACTACAGATCACTAATTGATCTCTACACAACTCCAATTTTAGTATTTTACTGCTGGATTTTCTGACCAAAGAATTTTCTAAAAACAAAAACACACACACAAATCAAAAGTCGTCACATGTGATGATGTAAGGCAAATACGTACTGAAACCTTCTTTTTTTTGTGCGTGCTTGTGCAATGTCGACAACGACAATGGCAGACACTAATCTTATAAGATCACAATATCTGTACGTATATAGATCTTTTTTAAGTGTCAAATAAAGTGATATATATGAAATAATTATGGATGGATTTGCATAATTCGGGGCCGTGAAAACAAAAACAACACGAGCCTCATTTTGAATTCAATCACGTTTATGATTATTATCTATCTGATCCCTTTAGTCTTTAGACTTAACTTGTTGCTCACTAGCTGCTCCCATATCTAACTTGTTGCTCACTTGTCGACAAAGTCCTGACCTAACTCCAGTACTAGTATAAGATCCTCCCTCACAACAAGGTATTCTCTAATTTCTCTCACTCTCTCTACATCTCTCTACTTGTACTTGACTCACCTTCATGAGAGCTAATTTAGGCATCGGAGAGGGGATTCCTCACCCACTTCCGAGGCTAATTTGCTTTACCTTGCAGGTTGATCCAAGATACCACCCAGGATGAGAGGCCGACACTATTCCAGAATACAACCCTCCGAAACATTGGTGAACCCGACGTGAATAGTTGTTGTGTGTCATCATCCGGTGGGATAAATGGTGGGTTGTAAAGAGAAGAGGGAGGAAGCAGACGATTTGATGAGGCTGCCACCCAAAACCGCCAATACGGAGCATACACCGTTAGACCGCCAAATCCCCATGAGAAGTGAGAGCCACCATAAAAATTAAGAGCAAGGAAAAGCTGTCGGACCAAAAGTAGTGGGCATAAAGAAAAAGCATAGCATTTAATTACTAAAGGGAGGAGACACGAGCAAAGAAGGGAAAGGATCTGCACCTACTTAAGCGGCCAAACCAGATCTAGAAACTTCATCCCAACAGCTGAGAAACCGCATATCTTCCGGACTTGGCGGACAGTACGGTTGCCGGAGGCAGAGATTCCAAAAGGCTTGTAATATACTCTAGCAGAGACAATTTATGAGTTGGTGGAGATGGAAATTCCAAATGTTTGGCGGAAGCATCGGTGCCTGCCCTCCACTTACAATTGCCGCACCATTAGCACTTAGCAGACAACAAAGATAAGTCTCAAAACTTTAATATTTCTCTCTCCATAAAAATAGATTAAGGTAGCGGAGACGGAAGGTCGAATAGCTGGCGGATGCTAAGTGGCGGACAAGCGGAGGATGTAGCCAGCTGAGAAGATATATTGAAATTACTTGTGGCAAACAAAGGCCACCTTTTGACCTATAACTGCACCCAGCATAACGAAGACGGACCTACAAACCTGTCTACACTCTTCAAAACCTAAGTTTTCTCTCAACTTTACAATGATCAATTACTGCTAAACCCCCTTGATGGATGAATTATTGCTTATATTTAAAATAAATATAAAATAAAAATAAATAAAAAATAAAATAAAAATAAATAAATAATAATAAATAGAATAAAATAATAATAAAAAATAAAAAGTCAGGGTAGCCCAAACAGACGCAAAGCAATCCCACAGTCAGCAAAGCAGACGGAGGGAGTACATTTGGCTTAGCAGAGACAAGAGGCTTCGAATTGTGTGTACCTCGAGTTAGCGTACGAGCTTCAAGAGCTAGCGGCGCAGTTAACGTCCAAGTGGAGTTAGCGGATGAGCTAGCAGAACTAGTGGATGAACATGCGGAGTTAGCGCACAAGCTACCTGACGAGTTAGCAGCCAAGCGAAGTTCTCAGATGAGCTAGTGGAGCCCTAAGACATCGGGTTGACAAAGCTAGCGAACGATCTAGCAAAAACCCAAATCAGCAAGTAGAAGAAGCCATATAGTGAGCTAGCGGAGACGCAAGGCGCCGCGATGAACATACTCAACAAGATTATAGTTCCCAGTCGAAGGCCACCATTTGCTCTAAAGAGCAAAAATGACATCACAAAGATATATTTTCATCTGTCTTGTTTATGCTCTATTTACCTTATATGTCATATATACAAACGTGTTTGATAAAATGTTTGAGTGATATCAGCAAAGAAGAGATTTATTTTTTCCCTATGCTAGTTATCCGCCATCTAAGTCCAGTTGACCTTCATGAATAGGGTAACTTTGTGACATAAAAGACGGTCAAAAGTGATTGCATAAAAGACGATCGAAAGTGATCGCAATAAAGACGATCGAAAGTGATCGCAGAAAGTCGGTCGAAAGGGACTGCAGAAAGACGGTCGAAAGTGATCGCAGAAAGTCGGTCGAAAGGGACTGCAGAAAGTCAATCGAAAGTGATCGCAGAAAGTCGGTCGAAAGTGATCGCAGAAAGACGGTCGAAAGTGATCGCAGAAAGCCGGCCAAATGCCGCAGAAAGTCGGTCGAAAGTGATCGCTTAAAGCCGGCCAAGGACGCACAAAAAGCAAATCCAAAGCCGGCCATCGTCGTACAAAAAAGAGAGCGAAATGAACAACACAAAGAACACGGTAACTTAACATAATAAGCTTATCAGCCCACTGATTGCCATCCCACCTGATTATATATATATATATATATATATATATATATATATATATATATATATATATATAAAACATCAAAGAATGGTAGTTTGACGCCAACTAATAAAGGAGTCCAGTAAAGATTAAAGTGGACATCCATATACCAATGCGATGAAAGAAGTTCAACTTCGTGAAAAACGACAACTATTTCCTATAGGACAGATTGCAAATGGTCACATTTGTATTTATCAAACTAATGAAAGCAGACTAAGATTAAAAGCAGTTGTTACCGTGAAGGCGGCCACGCTTACAAAAGACCTAAAACACTAAGGCTTAGAAAAAAAAATTGTCTTTCTCAAGAATACAAAGGAAAGCTCAAAAAAGCGTGCAACTTTAAAGAACAGGGTATGACTGCCCAACATGGCCGCCCTCCGCAGCTCGAGTCCCACGCAAGCATGTATAATCTCACAATATGACTTTGCGAGAGCGGAAATATAAGACTAGAGTAAAAAAACGGAACTAATATTTAATTACGCTATAGCCCAAGTCGAATCATCTACTGAAGAGATGAACTAAGCATGTTTAACTCATTTAATTCCCATAAAATGGGATTAGGAGTGATCCCTGGAATGCTAATGTGATGTCTGGCCAGCATGCAAAATATTATGTGGATAATGATAAAAAGCATACATAAATTACACGGACACAATACGAGCTAAATGGCGTGATAATCTCGTATTTTTGGGATAGCAACAACACTCTGACCCATTACTCACTATAAGCTCTACTAGACTATACTTAAAAGAGACAAATTAGAAATAAGGGCGGTAACATGATTGTTTCTGGCATGACATAAACCACGATCAAATGTAATATAAAAATGGGAATACAAGACTATTTACTAAGCCACACCCTAAGTGAAAGGCATTGAGGGCATGTCTTTACCTTGAGATAAGTAAGCCATGAAAATTAAGACGTTTTAAAGTGATCGCAGAAAGACGGCCAAGGCCGCATAAAAGATGATCGAAACTGATTAAGTCGGTCAAGGCCGCACAAAAGACAATCGAAAGTAATCCAAGAAGACGGCCACATTTGTACTGAGTATAGGTAGCGGAAGAATCAGCTAAGACTGAGCACCTATAAATTTTCAAAAGAGATCGCAGAAAAGTCGGCCAAGGCCGCAAGAAAATCGGTTACGACCTAAAAATGTCGCGGAAAGCCGGCTTGTCTCAAAAAGTCGAGTAAGGTCGCGAAATTGTCGGCCACGGCCGAGACAAACCTAACAGATGGTAAAGATGACTAAGGTCACAAAATTGTCGGCCAACGCCGAGGTGGCCTCAAGGGGTCGAAAAAAGTCGACTGGGGTCGCGAGATGCCGGCCAAGAGTCACAAAACGCCGACTAAGATCCTTGGCGACCTTTCAAAGTCGCAAAAAGATGATTCATGTCTCAAGAAGTCGATCACGGACTGCACGAAGGACGATCCTCAAAAGAGATCACCGAAAAGACGGCCACAAGATCCTAAAGAAATGAAAACTCTCGAACATGCGAGAAAAGTTAACTTCTCTCTTATAGGCAAAAAGGTTCAATAGGTCTAAGACCCACGACGAAGGTCACAAAATTGTCGGCCAAGGCCGAGGCGACCTCAAGGGGTAATAAAAACGGCCAAGACGACAATACCTACCGGTCAAGGCCGAGCTGATCTCAAAAGGTCACAAAAATGGCTAAGATCCCAATAGTTATTGATTAAGGTCATGACGACCTCAAGGGGTCAGAAAGACAACCAAGGGCGCAATAATTACCGAGTAAGGTTGAGAGGACCTCAAGGGGGTCAGAAAAACGACTAAGGCCGCAATAATTACCGGTCAAGAGGTCGCAGAAGAACTACGAAGGTTGGCCGATTAAGTTAGTCTCAAAAGAAATAGCAAAAAGTCAACCCCAAAAGGTCGCGAAAGAAAGACGGTCGAAAGTGAGATCGCAAAAAGTCCGACAAAGGTCGCGTAATTCCGAAAAAAGACCACGCAAAAGACAACGATAAAGTCGACGATGACGACCAAGGTCGAATAACAAGACAAAAGTAAGGCATAAAATGTACTAAAAGGTACGCAAATAATATAAATTGATCCAAAACATATAAAATGACTAAGAGAAACAGATATAGCGGTCAAAAAGGCCAAAAGAAAGTCAATCCATAGAGATCGCGGATATCTGACCAAGAGACGAATAAATATTAGCCAAGAGCCAAAAGAAAGAAGACTCTCAAAAAGTCCCGGATAGTCGAGTAGGAGCCGCAAAATGCCGGCAAAAAGGTCAAGAGAAGACGACACTCAACGGTCGCGTATGTCAACTAAAATCGCATAAAAAGGGCCTAAAGAGAAATAAACAAATAATGTCCATGACGATGCAAGCTATCACGAATATAGCAAGAGAGCATCTCCAGGAATAAATAAGAAGGAGTACCAGTTGTAAATATTGGGAACCGGTATACATCTAGCAGAGGCGGAAATGCATTAGGAGAGACACAAAGGTTTATCGGGCATGGGTGAAATGGGCGAGCCACAACCACTACCGGCCGACGGATAGTTAGCGGAAACAGAAAAGACTAAGATCCGCCAAAGCAGGCTGAAAATCCGGATGGACCGATAAAAGTTTAACTGACGGAAAGCCAAATAGGTTAAAAGCCAAAACCTGGTCTAAATGCAGGTTGGGTAATGGACCCGGCCAAAGCAGAAAGCCAAAGCCAATTTAGCAAAGGTGGAGTCTTCGATCTGCCGGGGGCAGAAAGCTAAACCAGTAAAGGGGCAATATTAAAAATAGGATTCATATATACGAGAAAATATCATTCTCGAGAATAAACCGACCTGTAAAAATAAAAGAGGATAATAACAATAATAATAAATACCGATGACACATAAAAGGGCCAAGGCTAAAACAAAGTCGGTCGCGACCAAAAGGCAAGCCGACAAGTTACAACGAGAAGTCAAATATCATCGACATGACACAAAGGTTAAAAGACTACCAAGAGTCGCACATAAGTCGAAACCGCCCCAAAAACGCAAAACAATCGGCTCAATACAACAAAATGCTACCAAGTTGTAAGAGATTCGCCAATAGCCATGTGAAAGATGCCTGCGTAAAGTCATTCATAAAGTCAAACAAAAAACGATTTTGGAAGTCACAAAACATATAGCCCCACGAAGTCATGTGACCTCAAAATGGTCAAACTCCAGTATATAATAATTAAGGTATGGGAAACGAAAATGTAGAAACAACTCCACAACTTATGAGAGGGTCGCAGATAAAAAATGAAAGCGAGATGGAGAAGAATATATAGGGTCAGCTCCGCAAAATAAAATTATCTTCTTTAGGAGAGGCAAGAAAAGTAAAGCAAGTTTTTCATAGTTCGTTATTTAGCTTCTCAAAGGAACATAGAGCACTAAAAATTGCCTACCAAGGTCGCTAAAAGTGGACGGCCAAGGTCACGCAAGCAACAACACATAACTTACAAACTTGGGATAACAATTCAAATAAGCTCACGAATCTCCTCGTACCTATTAACTCCAAAAGCTTGGGGACTAATGATTGGGGGCATGTAAAAGGACTCTCACAAGCCCACTTGACTAAGCTCACGACCCTCATAGTACCTACTAGCTCCTTAAGCTTGGGGACTAATGATTGGGGGGCATGTAAAAGGACTTTCATAAGCCCACTGGACTAAGCTCACGAATCTCATATTACCTATTAGCTTCGTAAGCTTGGGGACTAATGATTGGGGGGCTGTAATTGGGCTTCTAGCTAAGTTGGGCCCAACCTAAGGGCAAGCCCAAAGTCTTGACCTAACTCCACTACTAGTATAAGATCCTCCCTCACAACAAGGTATTCTCTAACTTCTCTCACTCTCTCTACATCTCTCTACTTCTACTTGACTCACCTTCATGAGAGCTAATTTAGGCATCGGAGGGAGGATTCCTCACCCACCCCGAGGCTAGTTTGCTTTACCTTGCAGGTTGATCCAAAATACCACCCAGGATGAGAGGCCGGCACTATTCCAGAATACAACCCCCCGAAACAGTTTGATATCACTCCTATGATGGAGCGAATTATTTGATAATACATCCCTTCAGTTTAGTTTAGTTTAATGATATTGAATTCACAGTTCATTGACACATTTTTTTTTTCTCTCGTTCACTTAGATAATGTTCGATTCTGTTAAATTTAGTGGTGTTCAGTTAATCAATTCAATGCGTAGATTATAATTCAAATCTGTTTAGTGGAAAATAATAAATAACATACTACGACCCTCAAAAGTAAAATGAACTTATGAGTGAGGTAAAAATCATGTGCAATATTGCATTACACATGCCTTTTATTTATTTTTATTTTTTTTTGAGAAGAAGAATGCTTTTTATTTTATGTAATACCCAAGTCATCTTCTTTCAAATTGATACTCAAAATTCCAGCTTACCAGGGTAGTGTACCGCGCACTAACTTACCGTCCAACTAATCACGCTGTCCCAACTTCATCAAAATCTTAATTTTTGGAGTTATCGACATAGTAGTAAACTAGACATGTGTAATAATTAATAATCCAAAACAACAATACAGTGAAGGTATCTTTAATTATTAGCCCAGTGAAACCCAAAAGCCAAGCTCGATGAAGCACATCAATCTAAAACTGATGCGATACCACACCCACATGCCCTAAGCCCTATGAAGGGACGTAGTGGGGTTTGATCTTTGTGCATTGCTTGTGTTCGTTTAATTTTTCACCTATATAATAATCGATTCAATTTAATTTAGTGGTATTTAATTTTATTGGACATATTGCTCGTGTATTTTTACGGTTATTACATTTACTTATTGTTATAACTAGGGCATAATAATACAAGTAGATTCGTATGAAATAAATTAGATTATGAAGAAAACCTGATTGAAGAATCAAATTAATCCGAGTCCAACAAATGTCGTTGTCTCCTTAAGACGTATTTGCTCCCTATCAATGCCCAAGGTGTTGAGCAAACGCCTCCCAGGATAGAACGAATTCCTCGATAATGGAAGTGGCACTTTAATCCATTAACGCTCCATCGAATTCAACCAATGTTAATACTCCAGAGATTTTGTAAAATAAGGAGAAAGTTTTGTTCAGTAAAACAACGTTCTTTTTCAACAGAGCCTTTGGTTATATATACTGCCTGAGAGAGACAGTTATCCCAAATCTCTCAATAACTGATATGTCAGTTATTTTACTTTTAACAAACAAATAAAAATAAATAAAGATAATACCATTTTATTTATTTATCAATTTTCTAATTCATACAAATAGGGATATATTTTCAACAATCCCCCCACATGAATAGAAAATTGCCTTGAAAAACAAAAACTATCTCTGAGTATAAGTAAAGAGAACTGCATCGGGATAAGTAGTCGGGTACTTTGAATTTTCCCTAGTGAATATCTATCGGGTCTACTGGCCAATCAGTGAGCATTTCTGCGTTGAACAGTCAGCCTTCTTTTGTAAACCTAAACAACAGATAACACACAGTTTTCTTAGAACATGGTTGATTCTATAGTTCGTGTTCGTTTTGGCCATGAACACCACCTGGTTCATGAGTGTTTTAGAGAACTTTAACCACCTTTAAGTTCTCACTTGAAGCGGCCCCTTCACACTCACATAGGTGATCTCTATAAGGAGTAACATGACATACCCCACTTGAACACATCAAGTTATAAAGATCATTGAAAGCATAGCTTACCCTAAGTACTCTTAGCATGTATACATTAATAAATGATTGACGCTATCGAGTCTTGTCCACAATTTTGTTTTCCCTTTGAACCTATTTCTTGGGATCTCCAGTCAGTTAGGTAGGGTTTCCTCATGGACTTTATTCAATGATGGACCTTAAGCCCATTTCTCTCCTTGACTTTTCAACCAGCATTCGTGGCAATGCTTTGGTTAACGGATCCGTTATATTGTCTTTCGACTTTACATAGTCAAGTGAGATAATTCCATTTTTAATCAATTGCCTAACGGTGTTATGTCTCCGACGGATATGTCTAGACTTACCGTTATACATGGAATTCTTTGCCCTTCGAATAGCAGATTGACTATCACAATGTATGCTAATTGGCGGCACGGGTTTCTCCCAACAAGGAATATCTTCCAAAAATTCTCTGAGCCACTCGGCTTCGTCACCCGCTTTATCTAAAGCAATGAATTCAGCGTCCATTGTGGATCTTGCTATACATGTTTGTTTGGAAGATTTCCAAGAGGTTGCACCTCCTCCGAGTGTGAACACATATCCACTCGTCGATCTAGAATCCTTAGAATCCGATATCCAATTAGCATCACAGTAACCTTCAAGTACTGCTGGATATCTCTTAAAGTGCAAACCAAAGTTTTGGGTATACTTTAAATATCCAAGAACTCTAATTAACTCTTTCCAATGTTCTCCATTAGGATTATTCGTATAACGACTTAGCCTACTTACTGCATGAGCAATATCAGGTCTTGTGCAGTTCATGACATATATTGCCTATTATACGCGAATAGTCAAGTTGAGACTTACTCTCCCCACTATTCTTTCTAAGGTGAACATTAACTTCAAAAGGTGTTCTCATTGGCTTAATCTTGTACCTTTTGAATTTTTCAAGTATTTTCTCAATATAATGAGATTGACTCAATACTACACCATCAGATGTTTTAGAAAGTTTAATTCCTAAGATAACATCCGCGATACCCATGTCTTTCATTTCAAATTTCATTGCTAACATTTTCTTAGTAATATTGACCATGTCATTATTACTACCAAAAATGAGCATATCATCTACGTATAGACAAACTATTACGTAGTCTTTTTGATTTCCTTTGACATAGACACATTTGTCACCCTCATTAATTTTAAAACCATTTGATAGCATTACACTATCAAATTTCTCATGCCATTGCTTGGGGGCTTGTTTTAAACCATAAAGAGATTTTACAAGGCGACAAACTTTCCTTTCTTGTCCCGAGACAACAAATCCCTCGGGTTGAGCCATGTAAATCTCTTCATCTAACTCACCATTCAAGAATGCTGTTTTTACATCCATTTGATGTATCTCTAAACCTTTTAACGCAGCTATTGCTAATAGCACGCGTATCGAAGTAATCAAGGTCACCCTTTTGGTTGTAACCCTTGACAACCAACCTTGCCTTACACTTCTCAATTGAACCATCTGCTCTTCTCTTCTTTTTAAAGATCCACTTGCATCCTAGCGTTTTACTTCCAGGAGGCAAGTCTACCACTTTCCATACGTGGTTATGCATAATGGATTCAGTTTCACTATTAATTGCCTCTTTCCAATGAGCGGCTTCTGGCGATGCCATGACCTCCTCAAAGGTTCGAGGTTCATCATCAATAAAGTAAGCAATATAGTCCAGTCCAAAATCTTTGGACTTCCGGACGCTCTTGCTTCTTCTTGGTTCATCTTCTTCAACCTCCCTATCACCACTAATAGAATCATGAGTCCTCTTTTGTGAAACTAATTCACTCCCCTTCTTTAAAGGAAACACATTCTCAAAGAAGATAACATCTCTTGATTCTATTATGGTATTTACATGTATATCCGGGTGATCGGATTTATTGACAAGAAATCTATATGCACTACTATTGCTAGCATAACCAATAAATACACAATCTATGGTTTTCGAGCCAAGTTTTGTCCTTTTTGGCTTTGGAATTGCTACTTTAGCCAAGCATCCCCACACTTTTAAATATTTAAAATTGGGCTTACGACCTTTCCATAACTCATATGGAATATTGTGGGTCTTTTTATGAGGCATCTTATTGAGAATATAATTGGCGGAAAGCAAGGCTTTCCCCCACAAATTCTGTGGTGCGCCCGAACTAATTAATAGAATTAACATGTCTTTTAACGTTCTATTTTTTCGTTCGGCGATACCATTAGATTGAGGTGCATAAGGAGCGGTAGTTTGGTGAATTATTCCGTGTTCTAAGGAAATAGGCTCAAAAGGGAATTCATATTTACCACCTCTATCGCTTCTTATCTCCTTAATCTTTCTATTGAGTTGATTTTCAACTTCAGCTTTATAATGTTTAAAAACATCAATAGCCTCATCCTTACTTCGTAGCAAGTATACATAGCAATATCGAGTGCAATCATCTATAAAAGTAACAAAATACTTTTTACCACCTCTAGTCTGTACATACTTTAGATCACATAGATCAGTACGAACTAAATCTAGAGGTTCAGTTTCCCTTTCAACAGAATGAAAAGGTTGTCTTGTCATTTTTGCTTCTACACAAATTTCGCATTTATGATTAGGATCAATACTACATTTAGGTACTAAATCTAAATGCATTAGTCTCCTCAAAGTGCCAAAATTAACATGTCCCAATCACTCATGCCAAATAGTAGAAGATTCAAGCAAGTAAGAAGAAGAAGCCACATTAATGGAATTTGGTACAATAGTCATTACATCCATTTTAAGAAGTCCATCACTAAGATATCCTTCCCTTACAAACACATCATTCTTAGTAAGTACAAACTTTTCGGATACAAAAACTAATTTCAATCCATTCTTACTAAGCAATGATCCAGAAACTAAATTCTTGCGAATTTTCGGCACATGGAGCACATTGTTCAATGTGAGAGTCTTCCCACTAGTCATCTTGAGAATAACTTTTCCATGACCCTCAACCTTGGATGTTGAGGCATTACCTATAAAAAGTTGTTCTTCCTTATCAATCAATTGATAATCGGAGAACATCCATTTATAGGCACATATATAGCGAGTCGCCCCTGTGTCCACAAACCACTCATTAGGGTTGCCCACTAAATTGCTTTAAGACACCATTGCAGACTCCTCATTGTCATTGAAATGAGTTACGGGACAGATTGTAGGGATAACCAATGATATCATTCTGTTACACAAACAGAATAAATAGATATACCCACCGATATGGTTAACAAACGATATCGATAAATCTGATACAATAGTTCACCACTAAAAAATTGTATATAAAGCATAATACGCACCATGTATCACGATCATAATAGATGATTACCACACTAAGGCTCTGTTTGATTCACCTTAATTTTACTTAAATTCAGTTCAGTTCAGTCAAGTTCAATTCAGTTCAGTTCATGCGTAAGTTTAGCACTCATATAAGTTTTTATTTCGAAATAATTTCATGATGATAATTATGTCATCGGAAAGATCTCAAAGCATACTTTCAAATGAGTTCAATATTGACTATGTTTGGACAAATTTTAAATGGTTAACGGTCAAGTTTAAAAAATCAACTCAGTTCAGTTCAGTTCAGATCAGATCAGTTCAGTTCAGATCAGTGTTATCCAGGTGAATCAAACTGAGCCTGTCTCTGATTCCAGTTAAATTTTTTTTTTCTTTTCATAACAATAGAAATTTCACCAAGTTAAGTAATAAACAAATTTTATACACAATCGCTGCTCTAAAGATGCTAGTCAAACGACAATCGTAACTAATGAGTGAAACACGGCCAAGAAATCTAATAACTACCCAGTTATGATACCAAATTCCAATGCATAATTGCCACCAAAACTTTTGAAATTAGTATCATCTGACAGCATAATATACCATGGAAAAATCAAACACGTACCATCAATACGAATCATGATATATCACTTGAACAGGCCATCACAAATCAACAACTTAGCATTAGCAGGCTACAAAGCCATGAAGAGATTTTAATCAATTAACAAATATCACACAGTTACTTTGTCAAGCTATCAGAAGAATAAAATCCCACTTCGAGTCCAATTGACCCATGCCTCCATAGCGAATGGAAAATTTTAAGTCACGGTAAAAATGATATCACAATCATCAGCCACAAATCATATACTATTAATTAAGTTAACAATAAAATCTATCAAGCACTAAAAACAAATGCCGGAGTCAAATATTTACAGCAAAATCAAGACACCCACCACAGATTGGAAATTTGATCAATCAGCGGAATTGATATGAACACTTAAAACATTTGATCAAATAAAAACACGGTATCGATTAGAATTAAATACTACTACTATGCTATCAAGCAAATCTGATCAAAACACAAACACGCCAAAATACTACCAGGTTTATACAACTCATAAACTCCAGAAACATACGAACTCAAGCCCAAAAAAAAAATTAAATGCGTCTTAAGATTGTTATAACTAGGGCATAATAATACAAGTAGATTCGTATAAAATAAATCAGATTATAAAAAAAACCTGATTGAAGAATCAAATTAATCTGAGCCCAACAAATGTCGTTGTCTCCTTAAGACGTATTTGCTCCCTATCAATGCCCAATGTGTTGAGCAAACGCCTCCCAGGATAGAACGGATTCCTCGATAATGGAAGTGACACTTCAATCCATTAACGCTCCATCGAATTCAACCAATGTTAATACTCCAGAGATTTTGTAAAATAAGGAGAACGTTTTGTTCAGTAAAACAACATTTTTTTTCAACGGAGCCTTTGGTTATATATACTACTTGAGAGAGGCAGTTATCCCAAATCTCTCAATAACTGATATATCAGTTATTTTACTTTTAACAAATAAATAAAAATAAATAAAGATAATACCATTTTATTTATTTATCAATTTTCTAATTCATACAAATAGGAATATATTTCCAACACTTATTACCAACTCAACGGTCTCAGTTAGTTAATGAGTTCAGAGTTTGTTACGTTTGTTAGCTTTTATGTATATATTCATACAGTCAGAAACGGATGTAAGGGGTTACAACCTTAATGAATTGAGAATTTGTTACGTTTGTTAGCTTTTTTTTGTTTTTTTTATAAGTATATTATTGTATCTCAAGTTTTCGAAATTTAAAATTTTGTGCTCTCATTGTCACATTTCTGAATCCGTCACTGCATACAACACTGAGAACACTCTATGTAAGACAATTAATGAATGAGAGAGAAATCATTTTCCCTCTAAATTTTCTTCCGCAATTCTTCTATTTCTCTCTCTAAACTTCTCCAATTTTCATAAATTCAGTATTTTTCAATAATATACTTCTTTCTCACATGCTATACTATTTACTTCGGTGGTGATTAGTTTTAGTTCAATTCAGTAATAGAGAAGTACTCCTAACATTGGCCTAAATAATCCTATTAGTCTACTAGTATTAACTATTAAGAGAGACTTATCACATAGATAAAGCAGCTACTAGTATTAATAATTAGTATTAAGAGAGACTTATCACATAGATAAAGCAGTCCTTTTCAGTTTTTATTTCATGTGGACCAAATTAAAACACGCACTTTGCAACTAGATTATTTGGTGTTGTTATCAAAAAAACTTAATTAGGTGTAGGAAAAGAAAGTTGGAACTTGGAAGTCATCATAATCATATAGATAGAAATTGTCAAACAGGGATTTGGTCCATCAAACAGTATATCTATAGAATTATTCAACCAAATAACAGCCAAATATCAAAATCAATATCAAACGTGCTAAAAATCAGTATATGTTTATGTTAGGTTCATTAATATAGTTGTGCCCACTTAAATTCAGTTTTGTCTTTGGGACAGAATTTGTTGGTTGGGGGAAGACTGAAGAGGAGTTTTGTCGACTGATGAACAGTCACCGGTCACGTCATATTGCACCTACAAATTTAGGCCCTCATGTCGCCACCCACACTAACTTGATATTGATCCAACTTAATTGCTGTAATCATTTTCTCTTAGATTTTTTGATAGTATCTACGCGTTAGGTGTCTATCATATCCACTAATAAATAAATTAAGAAGGTGTGGTTGAGTAGTATAATTTATTTATCCTTAATTAAGATTGAGGGTTCAAATTTTGAATTGGACATAAAAGTAATTTTAAATTCCTTGGCCGGTTGTCCTGCACTTTAAGATGCCTACAAATCAGCGTATGAAAATAATCATTATAATCGATGGTGAAATACCCTTGATTGTGAACTAAAAATTTATTCACAAATAAATAAATAAATAAAGACAGATTTTGTGCTTGAAGCCTCGAACCATCATCTCTAAAGGAATTTACTAATTGAGCATCACATGATTCATACACATACATATTTAGTTTTGTAGTGTTCCATGACTTCATGCTCATCCTATCTTGTGTAAAATTATTTACATGTTACAAGTTGATGCACAAGCTAGACATAAGGGTATGTTGTTTTTGATTTAACTGGATTGAATTATATTATTCGAATTGAACTGAACTCATTATTAAGTAAGTGGAAATTTACCCTAAATTCACTAATACCCCCTCCCCTAAAAGGTGAAACATTCTAATCTACATATTCTATATAATTAGATCAAAACGTAATGATTAAACCACAGCTTGCCATGTGATTCGAAAATATCCATTTTTTTTATGGGGTCTCCCGAAAGCCCAAAAACGTGGATAATATCCTTCATTTTCGGCTTCTGGGGGCCCGAATGTCATTTTTGCCCAAACTTCTCCGGGGAATCTATCATGATCCTAGAAGACCCTCGGTGCCCCGGAAGGTTCATCCCGATCCCTGAACTTCGATATCACCCATTCCTTCGGTGTTCCAGCCCTTTCATTGGTATCCCATAAAAACGCCCTTACAAGACTTTCAGGGAGCAAATAACGGACCCCGTGGACCTCTTATGTTCCCTATGGGTGTAACCTGCGATGTGGTGCAAAATATCTAACTCCTATCCGGGGCCTACCGGAAGCCCAAAAACGTGGATAATAACCTTCGTTTTCGGCTTCCGGAGGCCCGGATGTCATTTTTGCCCAAACTTTCCCGGGGGGTCTATCGTGATCCTAGAGGACCCTGGGTGCTCTAAAAGGGTCATCCGGATCCTCGAACTTCGATATCACCCATTCCTTCGGTATTTCGCATTTCATTGGTGTCCCATAAAAAGGTCATTACAAGCCTTTTAGGGACCTAATAACGAACCCCGTGGACCTCTTATGTTCCCTATGGGTGTAACCTGCGATGTGGTGCAAAATATCTAACTTCTTTCCGGGGCCTACCGGAAGCCCAAAAAACATGGATAATAACTTTCATTTTCGGCTTCCGGAGGTCCGGGCGTCATTTTTGCCCAAACTTTCTCGGGAGTTCTATCGTGATCCTAGAGGATCCTCGGTGCTGTAAGGGTCATCTGGATCCTCGAACTTCGATATCACCCATTCCTTCGGTATTCCGTCCCATTCATTAGTGTCCCATAAAAACCCATTACAAGCCTTTTAGGGACCCAATAACGGACCCCAGAGGCCTCTTATGTTCCCTAAGGGTGTAACCTGCGATGTGGTGCAAAAATATCTAACTTTTTTCCGGGGCCTCCCGGAAGCCTAAAAAACGTGGATAATAACCTTCATTTTCGGCTTCCGGGGGCCCGAGTGTCATTTTCGCCCAAACTTCTCCGGGGAGTCTATCATGATCCTAGAGGACCCTCGGTCCCCCGGAAGGTTCATCCCGATCCCCGAACTTTGATATCACCCATTCCTTCGGTATTCCAGCCCTTTCATTAGTATCCCATAAAAACACCCTTACAAGCCTTTCAAGGACCAAATAATGGACCCCGTGGACCTCTTATGTTCCCTATGGGCATAACCTGCGATGTGGTGCAAAATATCTAACTTCTTTCCCGGAACTACCGGAAGCCAAAAAAACGTGGATAATAACCTTCATTTTCGGCTTCCGGAGACCCGGGTGTCATTTTTGCCCAAACTTTCCCGAGGGGTCTATCATGATCCTAGAAGACCCTCGGTGCCCTGGAAGGGTCATCCGGATCCTCGAACTTCGATATCACCCATTCATTCGGTATTCTGGCCCTTTGCATTGGTCCCATAAAAACGCCCTTACAAGCCTTTCAGAGATCTAATAACTTATCATCTCGGGGCCTCTTATGTTTCCTAAGGGTGTAACCTGCGATGTGGTGCGAAAATATCCACCTTTGTTTCGGGGGCTTCCAGAAGCCCAGAAAATGTGGATAAAACCTTCCTTTTCGGCTTTCGGGGGCCCGAGTGTCATTTTTGCTCAAACTTTCCCTGGGGGTCTATCATGATCTAAGAGGACCCTCGGTGCCCCGGAAGGGTCATCCTGATCCCCAAACTTCGATATCACCCATTCCTTATTCAGTATTCTGGCCCTTTCAGTGGTGTCTCATAAAAACACCCTTACAAGCCTATCAGGGACCCAATAACGAACGCCGGGGGCCTCTGATGTTCCTAAGGATGTAACCTGCGATCTGGTGCGAAAATATCCACCTTCATTTTGGGGCCTCCCGTAAGCCCAAATCACGTGAATTATATATATAGCCTTTGGTTTTCGGCATCCCGGGACCCGATTTTCGTTTTTGCCCAAAATTCTCCAGGGGGCTTATCGTCACTTTAGAGGACCTCCGGTGACTTGGGACGGTCATCCAGGTCTCCAAACTTCGATTTCACCCATGGAGCATGGGACATGGCGCTTGCTGGGCTCTGGGACATGAGCCACCCATATTTTGTTTCAATAAATTTTGATTTACTTAGTTCATTTCGATCCATAGTCTACTATGATAATCTTTGGTAGAAGAACTATTCTCAAGTTTGTTAATAAAAGACTAATATTCGTTTCTTAAGCACTCAATTAAATATAAATTAAAGTTTACAGTATGACCAATCATAATAAGTAGAACTATAATGCAACAAACAATGTCATTTAGAGGTAGATATCTCTAACTTTTATAGAGGCACCACAAGACAATGAATGATTTTTTTTTTGGTCAAAGGCTTATACACGGTCAATGAATGATTATTACTATGACTTGAGGGCATCACTTCCACAATTTTTTAATATTTGCCCCCAAAAGATTAAGAGTTAGGTTGCGGATAAACCTCTCCAAATCCCGCATTTATGTTGTTTTAGTTTTGTTTACCAGCTAATCACAAAATTAACACCAAAAAAGAAAACGAAAATTATTACAACAAAGTTGGAAGCAAGGCAAATTATCAGAAAACATTACATTAAAAAAAAAAAGAGCTTAAACATCTCACGCATTATACGGACATGGACACTAAGGCCCTGTTCTCTTCAACGGAATGACGCGGGACGGTGAGGAACGGAACGGAACGGATTGGAACGAAACGGAACGAAACGGCGCGGCGCGGATAATTCAAAAATATGTGAGACAAAATGAAGTACAGAATGTGGCGAGGAACAGAACGGATTGGAACGGAAAAGAACGAAACAGAACGAAACGGAATACAGCATAGAAACGATGAAAAGAACATGGCCTAATTTGTAGTTGAAAATGCCACTAAAAATGGCATAGCATGTTGATCGCTCGATTGTTTTTCCTTATTTCTTTTTTTTTCCAATTATTTTAAGATTTTTATTTTTTATGATTTATAATGTAGCTTGAGATTGTGAGAAACTGTACTCATACTCATAGTTCTCATTTTCGAAACTGATTATTTTATGGAGTTCCACGTGATTTGGGTTTGTAGTAACCATCATTTCGTATATATGGTGGACTTTAACTTTAACAACTTATATAATCTTTTTGTGACGATGTCTCAATTGATGAATTCTTTTCTGAAAAATGGTAAATTTTTTATTCATTCCCATTAGAAAATGGAGTAGCAAAGCGTGCAAAGTTGAGGCGATGCCGCAAATGAAAAAGTCAAAATCATGAGAACACCGCCGACTAAGAAAAGCACCCATTTATCTATTGTTTTATCGTACTCCCTTGAAACTTTGACTGTCCCTTTTCTATTTGACTCATAAAAAATATGTGTCTCAAATGGACTAAAAATGAGACACCAAAAGATCTTTTATTGTTAATGAAGGTTCAACATCTCGACTTTACAGGCTAATGTTATTGCCGCTAAGATTTTTTGGATACGAGAAATTCGTAGACACTACTCTTAGAGTATGCATTATATAAATTTCAAATGTATGCAAATATACAATAGCTAGCAAATCACATATACCAGGCAAATCAACAAGATAAATGTTACAAAGAGGTTAGGAGCCCTAAGGCTAATGAAAACTAAACCCGCAATCTTGACCATAAAATCCAACCCCGCAACTAACTAGTAGCCAAGTGTTACTCTCATGTTCATTGTAGATACTAATCTCTCTCTCATTTTCCTTTCTCTCTCCTTCCCCCCACCCACTCTCTCTCCTCCACTTCTAGGATTAGGTTCTTCTATGATATCGAGGTTAAGCAAAAATTTGTGGACTAAAGAAGGCTTAAGTGGAAATTTACATAAAAAGAATATTATCACCTACCATGAACGCATGAAAGTAAAAAAAATCATTTAATTGGATTTGGATGTAAAGGTACCAAATTAAATTTCTTTTTAACAAAAGCAAAAAATATCAGCCATAATAAAATCTTAAAAGGATGTCTCAAATCTTTTACTATGTACTTGTGGCTAACATCCAAGACAAAAGAGTAAGATCATTAAAATGATTCCCTAATTGGGCCAAATTTGACAAGAACTATGGGTCAAGACTAAGGCCCGAGATCCATGTGATACACACCCAAAGGAAACACATGCAACGACCTATTGAATTAGAGTAGTTCAGAGCTGCGGGAACTTCCTACATTTCACAAAATTAACTCCCTTACATTTGTGTATACACTTTGTACTCCACAAGCAGTCCCTCTCATCACTTTGATGAAAGCCTTGTTTCACTTGCTTCCACTCCTTAGACGGGCGATCAGTTCATCCTACGCAAAACAACACCAAGTTACAGCAAGCATTCTAAGAAACAAAGAGTGTGTCTTACTGTAACCCGTCCCTGTCTGTAAACCGTCATGTATCATTTTGCAAGGGAGACATGAATGAGGTTTCAAGAGAATAAAACGAGAGGTTTGCCCAAGAAGAAAAAAGAAATACCAAGCCAAGATATGAATGAACCAAAAGAATGTCAAACCAACCAATGTAGATACCTTCTTTTCAAAAATTTCATGAAAAAGCTTTCGACCTAGAAGGGGAAGATGGAGAGTAAGAGTGATAAATTAATGCTGTGAGGAAAATTATGTTGTATGGGCCGGACCAAATGCAAGTTAGAGAGCTTTACGGGATAAGTAGCATAGCTTTTTAACAAGCATTGAAGTACTTGCCTTCTTTCCTTTGGGAGAGAGACCTCTTTCCTTTAAAAGGGCCCGAAGCTTCTCAACTGTCAAACCCTGAAAGTCCTTATCTGCTGCACCACTACTTGATCCACCTGCAAGAGATAGAAGGAAGCTTAGAACACCCTCATCATCAAATCCAATAAAAATCGCATGTTAAGTTATGAACAACTTCCATGTAGTGATTCAAGTGTAGAAGAGTTCATTTCATGCTTCCAATCATCCCGTAACCAGTTCGATGTTTACATCACATCAACTTCACCCACCTATTTTTCTAATTAATCTAGTTGCAGCTTATCAACAAGAATATTGCATATGTGAACCTCATGAGGTGCCATCATTGGACCCCTTTCCTTTTCCTGATTCAGATCTCCAACGTGGAGGATAAAGAAGTGCAAAACAAAAAAAAAATTTACACCCAAATCTCACGCCACAGTAGTAGCCAAAACATGCAATGAAGGTGTAGCTCAATCAAGGGCATCCTATTCTGCAGACGCGATGTTATTGTGAATACAATATAAGACTAAATTGTTATTGAAAAAAGCACCTAGGCCTCGTTTACTTGCTTGCAATCAAATGTAATGCAATGCAATCATTTTGTAGAGTAAATGTGGGGTGAAAAGTGAAGAAGTGGGAGGAGAGGGATGGGAAAAGTAGGGTTGATTGCATCCTTCAATGTAATCACAATTGCTCAACTTTTCCCATGTAATGTTGATTACTTTGAATGATGTAATCAACCTCACTTTTTCCCATCTCCTTCTTCCCCCTCCTTCATTTTCCACCTCACATCTACCCTATAAAATGATTGCATTGCAAGCATTTGATTGCAAGCAAGTAAACACCACCCTAGTATCAAGGGATCAAGCAAATGTATTTGCAATGTCAGCTGCACTTCCGCTACCTCAGGCTCATTGATTAAGCAACCCAACTGAATGCAATTTCAATTGACATGCTTCATCTCCAAAAATGAGTAAATATGGCCATGGGCCATTTCCAAACAGAATACTACAGGACAGACCATAAAAACACGATGCACACTGTTCATCAAATATAATATGCTCCAAAATTTTATGACTTATTTCACACAAAATTTAACATGCTAAATACAACAGTAAAAAAAAATTATAACCTTATGAATTTAGTTAACTAGTAAACTTATTGTCAATGCTCAGAGTTGTATGGTTGACAATAAGAGAATGAAGTTCCTTCAGGTGTTCCTCTTACCATGAGGGGTTTGGGTGTATAGGTGATTAGCTTCCTATATTTCGAGGGAATGGGTACAGTTCCTGGAAGTCCTACTTCCCCCATTTTGCCACTCTTTTGTCATTCAAACACCATATCTATTTGCTAATTCCTTCCTCCATCACTTGCAATCAACCAAACAACACTTAAGTTATGCAATTAGATTGCCAGCACTCACCTTGTTGAGAGCTGTTTTGGGTATTCGTCATGGTTCTCTTAGCTGAAGCTCTCCCATCACCAGCTCTTTCAGATGCTCTGTACATATGTGGTAGTAATCAAAATCCTATTTATTATGTACATACAGAGCGAAGGCACAGAAATATTACATGCATGAAAGAGCAACAACTAAAAATAAAACACACAAAAAAATAAAGAAGAAAAGAGGCCACTTTATCTCAATCAATCATGTTAGTTAAACTGGAAAAAAAGAAAAAACATCAACCTACGCACACAACATAATTGGTATATGCCAGGCATTTTTGTTATTGAGAGGGAATACCTCTTTCTTGAGCCATCGGCCGCATCACCCTTTTGCTTCTTCAACGTAAGAGACCTAATCAATATGTTCATCTGATCCGTCTTTATCACTTGGTTATCTGCACAGACATGTGCAGAAACTCAGATCCTTGCAAATTCCCCTTCTAAAATCCAGTAAATGTGTCTGCTCACAGTAACAAGTGCCAAGCAACTAGCATAATTTCAGGCCAAGAATATGACACGTTCAAATAAGATAAATGATGAATAGATAGCAGATGGCTAATTAAAAGGGCAACGTAAAGGTCACTAAGAGACAACTCAAAGAATGTTGAAGAGGGGAAAAAAGAAAACTCTCTCTCTCTCTCTCTCTCTCTCTCTCTCTCTCTCTCTCTCTCTCTCTCTCTCTCTCTCTCTCTCTCTTCTGGCATTATATGTGCAGCAGACCACCGGCGGCGGCCGATGACTGGCCATCTACGACTGGTGACCTCACCCTTGGATTTGCCTCTACTATGCGACCAAAAGCCCTCTGATTTCGGCCTCTATCTTCTTCAGGCTTCGATTCGTAGATCTAGAGAACCGTAGATTTGAAAATCGAAAAGTCATGAAGTTGGTTGCTGAAGGGGAAAAGAAGGTATCTCACGGTTGTATCCCTTCCGACCATGTCGACACGTATGCGGTGTCGTCTCGCGCGTCGGATCGCGTAGACACGTGACACGGCACCAAAACGACGAGTTGGAGAAACATTGGACTCAGGAAAGCAAGCAATGACCTTCCTGCCACTCTCCTCTCCTCTCCTCTCATCTCATCTCTTTCTTTGCTCAAATATACAGTAGCCAGTGGTGGAGGGCAGAACAGTGTGTTAACCACCAACGAGCATGGTGAGGGGCTACTCAACCAAATTCCAACCTAAGATATATATGCTAGTAAGGAAAAAAATAGGAGATGGCATCTAAGTTGTAAAACATAGCATTGATAAGGTTGTGCAATTGGAATTGAGTATTGGAGACACCTCCACTTTATCTCAATTATTTTAGAACTAACTAGATTTCATCCTAGATGCTTCTAGAGTAATTACTGGTAGAGTGGTAGGCTAAAAACAAGTTTTCATTGCCAACAACCTGTAGGAGGATGGATGACATGATAATTTCCGTCCACTTATGTACACCACTTATGTGCAGACACTTGTGTACATTGATACCTAGAGGTTATGTCATTAGGAATAATTTCCATCAGCTATAAAAGAACTTTTGACGACTATTAGAGCATTAATTGGATAGAATGTGTTTGAGTACCAGCTCAAAGGTCCAATTTATATATCAGATCATATCAATATCAGAACAGATGACCACATAGATCTTATGCGCATGTAAGAATTCATTTTTTGTAATAGTGTGTACTTTGAAAACATTAAAGGTTATTTTTGTATGTATTTTGGGCTGGACATGTTCAACAAATCCACTAGCTGCGGTGATGATGATTCACACACAAGAATCATTCTGATCCAAGGTTATTAATTGTAAACTAGTACTCCAGGAAAAATAAGTCACCAAGGCAAAATTAAAGCCCAAAATAAGAGAGTTGCTAAAAGCAGGCAGATAAGCGTGATGAGAGCCCATACAAGTTCAAACTAACTATGATGCATTCCATGGAAGTACCACTGCCACATGTTCACAAATCATTTTTTAAGTCAAATTAAAGCAATTTACCACTAGAAAAGGGGTACTTGGGTAATTAAGCGAGGACAAACAAGAAATACACCAAGAGAATTATTCTCATAATAAGTGAATTTTCATAAGCAAATATAATGCGCAACAACTGATGTTACAATTAGGAGACACCAAGCTTAACATGGATGTCAACAATATGCAAGATATGGAATACATTCATATTTGTTTTTGTTAAGAATGACCTGGAGGTGTCGTCTCATGGTCACAGACATAAACTCGCATCCCACCCTGCAATAATTGTTCAAACATGTAAGGAAAAATTCCTAGGTATAATCATAACAAAAATTACTACTTTAACTAAATAATTTTCCTATAAAAAGAATATCACAACAAACTTAGCAGTCAAACCAGGCCTAACGGTCCAAAAAGCCTAGCAGCCCTATAATACCTCAAGAACCCCTCAGGCCTCAAGTATTCCCTATTCACAATCTATTGCTCATGTCTCTGTCTACACTATCACCCATCACTGTCCATCTACGTGTTTCCGCTAGACTTTAACGTTATCATCAGAGGGGGCATTCCACAATGCCCCAATGGTACTCTCCTGCACTACGCCATGCATGCTCAAGGTACATCTAATGAATCTGTGCCCCAACACTCCACTAAAACATCAAAGTACCAAATAAGGCTATAAAGTAAATATTTCATTAGAAAGAAAAAAAAATCAAATAAATTATTTTGCCAATTCATATATTCTGGATTAGCTCATATGACTATCCATTAACAACAAGTCTGCCTTAAGACAAGTAATGTAGTTTCCACCTTCTACTTCTATAATGGGTGACCATTCAACATGATTTGCATAAATTTTGCTTTACAAGAATGGCATGATTTTTATTTATTGGGCAATACTACTTATTAGTACTGCAAATCACTACCATGGTTGGTGGGGATTGTCAAGGGCAAACCACGCAAATCATCCAGTAACAAACTTAATCATAGATAGTTCATATAGATCGTATAAAAATGAGTCCTCTAGTTTCGCTTATGCGGACATGGACATCAAAACTCAAAAGTTTGGCTCCATTCAATTCCACAACATCAATATGTGCCACAGCCACATAAATTTCTAACCTCAACATCTAAATATTTAGGCATAATCATCCAAACTATAAAACTAATTCAACCTTCGTGAATCGTAACTAAAAAAAAGATTTCGTGAACTTAAAACATCAAGACTGTAATCACTATAAATAACAAAAACCATTCTAAAAAAAGCCCATTTTCTTCACATTATAAAAAACATTTTCCATTTCTGAAAAAGCCCATTTTCTTCGCATTATAATAGACAGAGATCATATTTATCTACCGCCAATTTCTCTTTTCACAAAAAGCACAATATCAGAAATTATAAATATTAACAATTTATTGGGCAAGAGAAAAAGAGCCCAAAAAATGAAAAACAAAAAGTTCGTAAATTTTAAGCGTCCAAATGCCGTGCATAAACCAACCTAAAACAGCATTTAAAAAAAAAAAAAAAAAGAAGACCGACGGCACCACCAATTGACCTAAATTAAGTTACCAACGCCATAAGCAAGAACGAAGCGATCAATTGTAACAACCCAATTCAAACAACAAATTACAAAATAGAGCAATTAGGGATTTAGGGCTTGGTAAATTACCAAATTGCAAAATAGAGCAAAGATGGAGAGATTACCAAATTGGAAGATGAAACGGTGGAAGAGAAGAGACCACGAGAGGGCAAGTTAGTGAGGAACTTGGAAGCGGTCCTACTGACCGTCGGATTTGGATCGGACGGCGGTGAAGGAGCAAACGATGAAGAAGAGCCCTCTTCCATGGCTGGTTTGGTTGGCGCCCCCAACACCAAAACTTTGGTTATTTGCACTTTTGAAGGAAGAGAGAAGAGAGAAGAGAGAAGAGAGAAGAGAGTGTCAAAGATCTTTCACCCTTTGGGAGACTGCAGTAAAAAAAAAAAAAAAAAAACGGGATGATGGCTACTAGATATAAGGGGGCGTGTGGACGCTACTGGGGTGAAAATAAGTCAGCTTTTTTTTTCTTTTCCTCTTTTTAAGAGTAGACCTGGCAAATGAATCGGGTTCAGATTATTTGATATGTATGTTCCTAACTTTATATTGAATCGAATTTTTCGAGTTTCGTTATGGTTCAGTCATCGAGTAAAGCATATCTTGTTCACAATCTTCTTATCGATTAATTTCAAATTCGAGTCATAAACGAGTCAGTTTTTGATCGATCATCAGGACATGTCAATTTTTATCACCTCTAACCAAAAATCACATTTGCCCTTTTGCGAATAACTAACATCAAGTGTATGAGAATTGACATCGAAATATAACATGAATTCTAAAACTTTTGCACTTATTAGACTTTTGATTATACCATTTGTAGTTCATTGCATAGAGAAATGAACAAACATACAATAATTCACCTAAAGATACATGAGATGAGAAAAGCCTAAGGTTAATTCCTAATATATTCCCCAATCTTGCGAAAGTAACTAATAAAAATGGTAAACTTTCGTTGAAATGCGATCTTACTTATATGAAAGAACTTATCTAACTCTTTATGTATATACTCCGTAAAAATTCTTGATGTGAATCGTATGACCAAATAGAGGTTAGAATTTCGAGTTGGACCCCATAGAACAGTGGCGGATGCACATAGCACAAAAGGCTATGCACGTGCACACCCCAAAAAAAACCATGCTTTCAAGCTTTTAGCCACAAATGGAGAAATAAAATTTTACTCCTATGATTTTCTTATGTTAAGACATTAAGTTCCTTCAACCAAAAAATATGCTATTGTTTTTATTTATTGGGCTAGAGTTGTTCAGTAGTCGGTCTCAGACCGGACGTGAGTGGTCCGGATTGACCCAATCCAAATTCAGACAGATAAACAACTCTAATTGTGCATATCCTATATAAAATTCCTGAATCCGCCACTGCCATAGAAATGCACAATTGTTAGTGTTTTTTTTTCTAACCCACGAAGACTTAAATTTTATATCTCTTTTTTTCTATTGTCCGTAACTTCGTATTAAGATTTTTAGTAACTTAATAAATTCTAAAAGTTGAATTTAATTCGACCGATATATATCAAAATTGAAAATGGGCGAAATTCAAGTTGTGGAAGCTCAAATTAAACAATTTTTCTTTTACGATGGTAATTGGACCTCCACCCAGCCCAGTCCATCTCGGGCTCAAAAGCGCAACCTGGATCAGAATTGGGTGTACAAATGACCCCCACTCCTAATCCACCCACCCCAAACCAGTTGGGTCAAGGCTCAATTGTTGATGTTACCCCCATATATTCATCAACCACATGAATATATGAGAGTCCCAAACTTTGAACTTGGGACTTCAAGTTGAAATGTAAAAGGATAACCATTGAGACAAATATATCTTAGACAGATTAGGACTTTGCACTCTTTCACACCAACTTTTTTTTAAACAGACATATAAAATCCATTTTCAATACTGTCCAGTTCGTTCACTCTAGCTTGAAATCATAATGATCTAACTGAAATGGCCAGCCCAAAGGCCAAAACCAGTTCAACCCATTGAACTCCTACAAATTGCAAACACATTTGTTTGAAGACCGTCAAAAATCCAAAAAAAAACAATTGTTTAAACGATTTTCAAGCGAGTATTACTTTGGGCGCCCCATGTCAGCACTTGCTAGGGAGTGTGTATAGGTACACTGATGGTCCTCATCAAATACCGGAACAATCCCCAAACAGATAAGAAAGAAAGGAAATTAATCCATTCAAACAAATCACTCCACATCATTCCCCTTTGACCAATTTCCTTATAATTCACCCCAATCACATCCCCACCGTCCACGTGTCATATCTTCACATAATCATAGCCTTTCAACGGTATGATTTCATCAGCTCTAAGTGAGTCATCACATATTATAAGGCCTAGACCTTAATAAATTATAACTAAATGTGACTCCCATGATCACTTTTAAGACAAATATCATCACCTAAAAAACTGATTGATTTTGACAGTTTTGTCAGAACAAGAAAGAAAACAATGGAGCTGCAGTTAAGAAGGGAGGATGTAGTAGAAGAGGAGAGAGAGAGGTATCAAGAGATCAAGAGAGAGGAAGCTATGATTCAGTGTGGAAGCCCAGAGGCTAAGCTAGGGATGCAAGTAGAGGATTTATGGGATACCCAAGAGCCACAATTGAGTCCCACTGAGAAACTTAATGCTTGTTTTGAGAGTATCCCTGTTTCTTCTTTTCCTCTTGCTTCTGCTTCTTCTCAAGGTATAATACTTTGTTATGTCATGGTTTTGATTCATGTTATTTTGATTGTTTGATTTATTTGATCATGGTTTGTGCATGTTTTTATTAGCTATTTGTTCCTTTTAATTTGGTATTTATAAGAGAAAATTGAGAGTGGGGGATTATTTTGATGTGCCTTAGGGGAATTTTAACATCCCCTTATATGGACAGTTCTGTTGTTGTGATGTTTGATTAGGTTATGATTAAATCCTTTATCTGTGGATAGGAGATATAAAAAGTCCCCATATAGATATAGTCATACTCCCTCTGTTCCAAATTCTTCTTTTTATTTGACTTTTTGAGCGTAAACTTTAACCTTAAAGTTATGAAAAAATATAAAGATTTACAAAATATAAATAGTCTTGTAAGATTTATTTTAAAAGTAGTATTTTCAAATTATCATCTTTCTACAACTTTTATAGTTATATAATTATTTATGATCAAAATGCTATCTTGGAGACCATGTATTCGTGTAAAGTCTAATGGAATGAAGAATAAGGAACGGAGGGAGTATATCGGACGAGAGTGACAGTTGATCGTGGATCTAATGTATCTAGCAGAACAAATAACAATGACCTTTAACCCTATGAAACCTGGATTGAGATGGACAGCTAACACATCACTATGAGTCTATGATCCCTTTTCAATGGGGTGGTCAATCTTGATGAGGATTCATGGTTTGTCATTATAGATTTGATGTATTATCCATATTCTTAGATAAATTTCTTTGTTATGATAGATTTGTTGGGACGCACAAGGTTTTAAAGTACTACAGTACAATAAAGTTTCTATGTGAAGAGTGAAACATTTTGTTCTGCATATGCAAGCTAATCTGTGGCGGGAATCAATATGAAAATGAAAAACAGTGGTTCAATATAATTAATCAATTGCTAGTATGTATCTTGCTGAGGAGCCAGGGGCCACATATGGGGAGCCCAGATTTACGTAGTCTTACCCAAAACTAGTAGAGATGTTGTTTCCAATAGATCCACAAAACAATTTCTGAATTTGGATGTCATAATGAATTGCTTATGTGGCTTGTGAAATTTGGTGGGGTTGATAAGACTTGCTGTTGTCAACACATTGAACCTTATGACTATATGGCTTTGTTAAATTGGTTCATTAAGTCATTATATAATTCTACATTGATCTTCACATATGACATTTGGTGGTTATGCAAATCTACATGTGTTGACATTGAGCATAATCTCCCTGGTTATGGCGCACTAGCTGATAATCTGAAAACTTTTGTATTATGGCAGTCGAGATAAGTTCAGATTGCAGTTTGGCAGATGCTGTTAGAATACTTTCTCAGCACAAACTTCTTAGTGCGCCTGTCGTGGATGTTCAGGCGCCAGAAGATGCCTCGTGGATCGAGAGGTATCTTGGAGTTGTGGAGTTTGCTGGAATTGCTGTGTGGATATTACAACAGGTCTAGCCAAAATCCTAAGCTCTTTCAAGTTCTTCTGAAGTTATAAGCTGTTTGAAATAAGCTTTAGGATACTTACAAACTCTGGCATACTTTCTGTGAGATTGGTACAAACTTACAACTCCCATCATCTTTGAGAAGCATTTGACCTTGTCTCATTCTTGATATGTTCAACAAGTTGCACGCATATGTATTCAGCTTTTCCTGAGATTGGTACTCTTTTGCTGTCACAGTATTATCTTTAGTGACTTAGTGAGACATTATTGCCCATCAGGAGTCAGTTACATAAGCTATTGCGAGAAAAGGAAAAGAAAAACAAAATCATTTGCATTTGGAACTCCATCTAATTGCAAATTCTTGGTCTTAATTATTAGTATTTTTGATGATTCACATGAATTTTATTAATCATTGCCTAGTGATTTTAATGATTTTACTTAATGTATCTTGCAGTCAGAAATTGATGAATCCTATAGAGTACTGCCCAAAGAGAAGAGCAGTGGGAGTGCCGCGGCAGTTGCAGCAAGTGGAGTGAACCGCGCTACAAAACTAGGAAACTTGAGCCCAAGAGCAGCTGCAATGACTGATGGAAACTTTTTTGGAGTACTGACTGCTTCTGAGCTGTATAAGAAAACAAAGGTTAATCTCCTGAACTCTCTCATCTGTTGACTTATATATAGATGTCTCTCAATGTTGTTTTGTTTTTAACTAACTCTTGTATCTACAGGTTCGAGACATTGCAGGTACATTTAGGTGGGCTCCTTTCCTTGCCTTGCAGGATTCAAACTCTATGTTGACTGTCCTGCTGCTACTCTCGAAGTACAAAATGAAGAGTGTCCCTATTATTGGTGGAGCAAAGATCGAAAACATCATCTCACAGTCGGCCGTGATCCACATGTTAGCTGAGTGTGCTGGGCTTCATTGGTTTGGGAACTGGGGAACCAAGAAACTATCTGAGCTTGGTCTTCCCCTGATCAGTGCTAAACATGTAATCAAGGTATGTGATTCCTACAGGTTATTTTCCGTTCATAATGGACATATTCTTCGGGTGAAAAAAAATAATTTTGGAAAGGAATTCATGTTAAGCTACTTTAGAGATCTGTAAGGAAAAGAGCCTATCCTATGTATAAATGATCAATATTAAGAAACAGAACCATCATTTGATTCAGCTCAGGCAGTTCCTCTGCCAACATGATTCCTAATTTGTTAATGTTACCGAACCTTAACAGAATAAGGAATACGTTGATAGGAACTTTTGTTTTGCTTCTGGCACATGTATGTGTAATAAGTCAGGTGTTTGTGTTTCCTTCTAGGTGTACGAGGATGAGCCAGTTCTCCAGGCATTCAAACTGATGAGGCTAAAGCGCGTGGGAGGGATTCCTATTGTTCAACGTGATGGAACAAAGGCAGTTGGCAATATTAGCATAAGAGATGTTCAATTCCTTCTCACCGCCCCTGAGATTTACAAGGATTGCAGGTCTGAGTTTAGAACTTAAATCAGTTCAGCACATGATGAGCAAAAACATAGTAACACATCATACATTCCTTTACAAGTTAGATACTGAGTACTATAACTATGTCAATAAAGTTACCTTCTCCTGTGGCAATAATGTTAATTCTTTTTCTGCAGATCCATCACAGCTAAAGACTTCTTGTATGCTTCAAAAAAGTATAGAGAAGAGCATCATGAGGGATCAGCACCTATATTAAGTGGGATGGTTACATGCAGAAAGGACCAAACCCTCAGACAGGCGATCCTCACGCTAGACTCTTTGAAGATCCATAGAATCTATGTGGTTGATGAAAAGGGAAGTCTAGAAGGGGTTATCACGCTTAGGGACATCATTTCAAGGCTAGTGCATGAACCACGCAACTACTTTGGCGATTTCTTTGATGGGGTAATACCATTGCCTCCAAACAGTAGGGTCTAAGGAAACATCTTTTAACAACTCTCTTACTTTGATTATGAACTCTCATCGCCTAACCTGATGAACGGGCTAGAGCTTGAAGGTGTTAGCCAATACTACTAGGTAAGGGACAATGGCTTAGTGGCCATGTAATTATCGAAGATTCATATCACTGGGTACTCCTGTTGTACTATACACCCAACAGATGATATGATGAATTACTTGTATGCTTTTCCTCTTCGTATTTAAGTGGCAGAGTTTATATACTTGTATGTTTTCCTCCTTGTAGCTTTTCTTTATGCTAACTGCTAAGGATCTTTTACACCTGATTCTGAGTTGCTATCTTTCCGGAGATGCTGATGACTAGAAAGAATGCGTCGAGATGCTGGCATCGTAAAAGGCCAGTGATCTTTGAGTATGTTTTTACTCATGAAATATGCAGTGGGCAAATTGTGTTATACAGATGGCTAAGATCAATTTGAAACCCATATACATGTATAATTTGAGGATTTTGGTAATTGAATTAGCTTAGCTTCATTTTATGCAAGTATTTTGCAGTTATCAAATAATACATCCCAAGAGAATTGATGGCACACGGGGCAAGGTGGAGATATAGGATGTAGTGAAGCAATAAGCATATTATCAGCTTGAATCTGAACTGATGTACTGTTGGGTAAATAATGTTTGTAGAAGCATAGTTACCAAACAGTTACAGCACCAATACTTTTCCCACATACGCATGCTAAAGCGGGCGCCGAGCTGTAAACCTTCAACTACAGCTTGACACAAACGTCTACTGCTAATATTACAAAAGAAAAGCTAGGTTGCTTCCAAATCTGCAAAGACAGAACCAAGTGAACAACTTGCGACTACACCAGACTTCAGACTACAACGCTGAACGCACCAAAGAAAAGGCAAGTCACAATTAAAGTTGAAAAAACTTTTAATCTAACTGCTACAGCTTGTATCCAAGGCTTGAGTTGCTAGCAGCATATGACTGAGTATGTGACCCAGTAAACGAGTATCCGAACTGGAAGATGACTATGGTCTATCCAGATATTATATCCCACCAACAGCTCATATATGATATTAACTGATGCTATAATACTAAAACAGAGCAGCAATAGTTCACTATTCTGAATACAAGGAATCCTGTCAGAATAGCAGCACTAGTTCACTATTCTGAATACAAGGAATCCTGTCAGACTGGTAGCCAATTTGCAATCACATTGAAGCAACTTCGAAAGAGAGACAAATACCACAAAACGAATTTAAATAGTTCGTGATAGACATTACATAATTTGTGATGCTAAAATGCTAATGCATAAAAGGGAAACCTACCAAGACCAAAAGCTTTTGCCTAATCACCTAATTGAACAATATCTTAACTACTCCGACAATTAACCCACCATCCTCAAATATACAACGCCAAGGTGGCTCAGGTACCATACACTGATAATAGAACACTAGAAGCTATATCTCTGCTCATTCAGATATGGAAACCTCTTAGTTCAGCTTCATGCAAAAGGTAAGTCACATCTTTCACAAAATGACCACTTTATTGTTTCACGACTGAGGTATCAGGTTAACAAAAGAGCCAAATCACGGTTATTTCAAGTATGTCAGACATGTGGTTTCTTCAAGGGGGAAATCAATGAGCAGAAACACCCAAGGTGCTTACCATTGCACAGCACAGGTTAAGTGAAGTAACACAAGATGCTATACGAAAAGAAAACAAATTCAAAGATGGAGCCATATGCAAGTAATTCAACATATCTGCAGAGGAGTTAAGAGCACTCCCAGTCCCAGGAGTAAAATTTTGTTTGTCCAAGATGTTAGATATCCAATCCACAAGGAAAAACATAACTTTACTAAAAGGGGAATCAAGTATGCTCAAAGTATCACAGCAAATTAACTGAAGAACAAAAAAAGTCTATCAGAACTTTCTTAGTGTCTTACGTAATTCATCCATAAAGACCCTGTTCCTTGTGAATCTTAAACCTCATGCCGAAGTTCCTTACGCCACCAGCAAGCACCAATTCTACATGACTATTGATCTGTACGCAATCCCCCCCCCCTAAAGAAAAGAGGGAAAAAGTAATAAAGCTCAGCAGCAGCTCCGTGCTTAACATCAGAAACACTCAGAACTAATGTCTATAATATCAAGAACTTAGTGCTATAGCAGCTAGGTAATATTATCTCCAACTAATAGCCAGTGCAAAAGAACTACCCTTGTGGCTAATTATTCCAAACACTGTGAAAAGTATCTCGGACTTGAAAAATTACCAATGAAAATCACATCTACCAAGTAAAAGCTACTACTATAAGCACACTATTATTAATACCACACCATCAAAGTTAGCTTGGATACCAACTAAATAATGAAAAACTCACAGAAAATCATGACTAAAAAACTTCAGACTTTCAGAGAATAGCACCATAACCCGAGATTAGAAGGGTTGGTGCATTTCAGTGATGTAAATATGAACCATGACGAAGCTCACATTAAAGATCTATATCACATTTACAATATGATTACATTATGTCAGTGCAAACGGCCATATTTCACTGAGAAACAAAAACCTGTGATCATAGGTTTATAACTCAACAGAAACAAAATAAAAAATAAAAAAAAAAGGGGAAGAAAAAGAAAAAAAAGGGGGGGGGGGGGGGGGGGCATGTTACCAAGCTTGATTCAACAGGTACATGGGTGTTCAACCAGCCCTTGAGGAGAGAAAGGGCAATTACCTACTATACATGTCATGGTGCTCTGCCTCTACGTACTTTTGCGTCTCATATGATTAAGAACAATCGGTGTTCCTTCAAATAAATCAGCCAAATAGCCATCTAAATCCTCAGCTGTGTATTTGATGTACTTGCCGGCATGTCTCCCGCTCTCAAGTTGCGGACCAAACCGCCCCAAAAACGAACGATACGCAGGAATAACCTTCTCCGATATGGATATCCGCAGCTCAGTTCTTAGCTGGGAATCAGGAACTTTCCAAGCAGTCTGATTCCTATAAATTTCTTCAAAACTGGCATTGAAATTCTTAAACCTTTCCTTCAGAGCCATCTTGAAGGCATTGCTCGAATTACCCCCAATCCCTTCATCCCTCAAACAACCCAAGACCTTGCTCCAAGAAGCTCTAAGGTAACCTGTAGCATATTTCCGTATAAACCCACGACGCCTCTTTACCCAGTCATCACCCAATAACTTCCCGAGCTCAGAATCCTTCACCTTCTGCACTATATAAAGCTTATTATTCATCAAGAATATATATTGCATTGCACTATCCTCGTAAAATTTGGCCTTCTCCTCAAGATTCGACTCGAGAGAGTTTATCAACGACATCAATCGACGTCCAAGAGGGGTCATAACCCTCAACTCATCCCTATCACCACACCCACCACTCAAATGATGTTCCTCATCGCCATCATCATTATTCACCTCACATTCCAACAACGAATTCAAAGTCTCACTATAATCAACAAGCAACTTAACATAATTCATCACATACCTCGCCAACGGATGAATCTCCCCACCTTGAACCGTCTTCCTCGAAGCCTCCCCCTTCACCGCGCTCTCAAACTCCATAAACGTCCCCACGGCAGCTTCCCCCAATCCATCCAAAACCCCTTTTGCTTCCCCACAAACAAACTCCCCTGACTCACCACCAAACAACCCCTCCAATGTCGGCAACGTATCCCTCAACCCTTCATACATATCAAGCACCCTAAACAACTTCTCAGGTGATCTTCTCCCAATTGCAACAGCCTCACCAAAATTCAACAATTGCAAAACACAACCTTTTGCAGTTTCCACAAAACAAACCTCTTTAATCAAATCAGACCCATCAAATATCATCTCACATAATCTCTTCTCCCCATTTAATAGAACCCTAACAACAATCTTAACAGCTTGAACCCATTTCTTCATTTTCTCATCCAAAACCCTCCATTCAATCCTCTGAACTTCTTCAATACTCAATTTCTCAATCCCTAACGTCCCCAAACAATCCGCTAATGCATCTCTCCTCCCAGCAGCATAAACTTGACAACACTCTTTCTCATACCCAGCTCGAATCATCCGATCAGCGATGTCTCGAAGATCCGAAACAGCATCAGGGGTGACTAAATCAACAGAAAAATCACCCCCAATACTTCCTCCACGCTCATGACAATACTGATTATTAAAATTAAACTCCTCATCAATAATATCACCATCATGTGAAGCAAACGAAAGCGTAACGCTTCGTATCGACCCATGAAGCCGATCACCATCAATCGGAACCGCGCTTCGAAGCACCAATCGACGAAGCTCATCCTCAAGCTTCGACATCGCTGCTTGGACGGTCGATTCAGCTCGATCAACAATGGCGACATCATCATCACCATTTAGACGGAGATCGGAGAGAAGATCGAGTACGTCATCAATGGCGGCGAGGAAATTACAGGATTCATCAGGGGAGGTGTGAGGGTCGAAGAGGTGGAAGTTAGGGTTAGGGTTGTCGTGATGACGGAGGATGACGTCATCGGCGGCGTCAAGGCGGAGAATAGCGGGGTTGATTTTGGGGGGGTTAGGGTTAGGAATGACAAGATCGGAAATTGTGGAAAGACGATTATCAAATGAAGAAAGGATTAAGAGCATATCATCTGTGACGTCTTTTGAGGTTTTTAGGGATTTGACGATTTGTTGTGCGGTGGCTAGAACTCTGTCTTCTCCCTCTACCGTTGTCGCCATTTTTAGGGTTTGAGAGGATGATGGAGAGAGAAGATGGAGGAGGTTGGGGGAAATGGAGGGGGAGGAGAGAGAAAATGAAGGGAGGGAGATTGGGAATGGGGATCGATTCGATGGGATGGGGATTGAGATGGGGATTTGATTTTTGATTTCTGATTTCAGAGGGTTTGTTTGTTTGTATGTTTTTGTAAGGTTGTGTTTTTTTTTTTTTGGTTTTCGTTTTCGTTTTTGGTTGGTTTGGTTTGGTTTGGTGGTTTTAAATGGTTTTTTTGAGTAGTTGATTTTTATGCTTTGATACGGACAAGATGGAAGGGGTGACGTTAATGTGTGTGAAACGAAATAATAATGATTTTATGAAGTCTACTATTGGATCTCCTGGTTCAACTTTAAGGATTGTCTTTGGAAGTTTGGATGATGCTTTTTTATGTACCTCCAACTTGTAAAAATGTTTGTGTTTTATTTTGTTTATCTCACCAAAGATAAAAAAAAAAAAAAAATAGAGTAATAATTCAAAATTTGACCAATTTTATGCAAATATTAGTTTTATCTCCGTGCTTCGCAGGTACTCGTGAATAATTTCATAACCAAATTGTTGTATATATATATATACATTCGCGTTATAGATATCTAATATTCATGTTCTTACTGAAAATGGTTATGATAATGAACTCAAATATTCAATCATCTTTATTCTAATATTATTTTTTATTAGTATTTTGTACATTTCTTTTACTTTAAAAATAATCTAATATAAATCTTTATTCTAAGATAAAAATAACAAATGTTTCACCTAGAATTATCAATATTATAATAATACACTTAAGGGGTATTTCTATAAATTTATTCATTATTTTAGATGTGAACAATCGTCATGTAAAATATAAGAGATAATTTTTAGGGTTGTGCAACAAAAATTATTTGTAATTTTAAACAATAATACGTTAAAAATCATAAGTGTGATATATCATAATTATAACTCAGGTAGTTTTAATGAGGATGCATTATTGGATGAAACTTGCATGGTTTTGTTAGTCGGCAATCATACATATCAACTCCACACGAATATGGGTCACTTAGTTAGCGTCCTATGTGTCATCCCCACACAAAAATGATCGAACTTTAAGTGTGTAGGTTAAATATAAAACATACATATCTCATTTTGAAAAACTTTTCAATTCTGGTCAATTATGTAAGAATTTTAATTTTTTAAACTAGTTTTAACTCCGTGCTTGGCACGGACTCGTTAATATCTCTCAAAAATGAAGATAATTTTCTAGGTGATATCTCATGTCTGTTTTACATTTGACTATTTTAGTTTTTTTTTGTTATGAAATATCTTTCTAAATCGATCTATATCTAAAATAGAATAAATGTAAAAGAGATTAATTTATGAACATGAGGCCTACCTCAAAATTCCAAAACGTAAAAGAAAATTCAATTTAATGAAGTAAGATTTATAATTTTTAGAGTTACGTAACTAAAATTATGTTTTTTTAGTTTGAAATAATATAAAAACAAATCAATAATAAAATCAAGTGATGATGATCATGTGGGACTTGGATGATATTTATTAAGCTATATGTGGCAAAGTTGTTCACATGTAGCGTCTAACATGTCATTTTACACGAACATTTCCTTTATATGGCGTCTACATTTTATCACTGCACGCAAAAGATACAGCTTGTATAAGACATAGGTATCTCATTTTGATTTTATTTTTTTTACAAATCCAATCAATTGAACTAAGATTTATAAAAATTTTGACTCATGTAACTAAATTATTTTATTTTCTAATATAAAAATACGCTAATATATAAATTATAGTAAATCCAACTTATGATAACACATTTTTGGGTGACACTTGGATAATGAGTTGTTAGGTTATGTGGCAAGTTTTGCTTATATTGCGATTTAGGTATCATCGTCACAAGAATGTGGGCCTCTATGTGGCGTCCTACGCGTGTCGTGCCCACGTGAATTGAACTTGGATGATCATGTGGGACTTGGTGATATTTGTTAAGTTATGTGGATGATCATTTCACACGAACATTCCCTCTTCTGTGGCGTTTACATGTTATCACCGCACCCAAAGGACCCAATTTGTATAGGATATATATCTCATATTAAACTTTTTGTAAATCCAATCCATTGAAGTCGGATTTATAATTTTTTAACTTAGGTAACTAAAATTATTTTATTTTGTGATATAAAAAAATGCTAATAAATATGTAATAAAGCCAACTAATAATGAGATATTAATGGGTGACACTTGGATGATGATAAGTTGTTATGTTATGTGGCAAACTTTGCTTGTGTGGAGACTTAAGTGTCATTGTCACATGACTTTGAGCCTCTACGTGGCGTCCCACGTGTCATGCCCACCCAGATCTGAGTGCTTATGTAGCATCCCACGTGTCGTGCCCACATGAAATCGATTCACTTTTATATCACCACTTGAGTTAGGATCCAATTTTAGTGTGGAACTCAATTAATGTATTACAAATATGGTTATTATACGTATTTTATCCTTAGCCTCTACAAAACTTTCCCTAAAAGATGTCAAACTTTATAAGCTTTTATATAGGACATATATATCTCATTTTAAAGTATTTTTCATGACCAATGCAATGACGTAAAACTTCTATTTTTTACAATTGCTTAACCAAAGTTATTTTATCTTCTAATTTGAAACAAATAGGCTAATAAATATAGATGTTATATCTAATTACTATATGAATGTCATGAATAAAGACACATTTAGTAGTTACACTTGTATTACGACTTGCTTATGTGGCCTCTTTACGTGGCGCTTAGGTATCATCACCACACGAAATTGGGTCTCCAAGGTAGCGGCCTACATGGTGTGCCCACACGAAATTGACTCAACTTTATGTAGTTTGAAATAATATACTAATAAATATATGATAATGTGGAGTAATAATGACTCTAGGACAGCTCAATGATGATTTGTTTGGCTACGTGAAAAAATTGTGCATATGTGTCATGGTCACATGAACATTCTCTATTAGGCGTCCCACATGTAATCACCGCACAGAAGAAAAAAAAAACTTTTATAGGACATATATATCTCATTTTGAAGTACTTTTCAAATCCAATCCAATGGAGTAAGATTCAATTTTTTTTGCATTACGCAACTAAAGTTATTTTATTTTTAAATTTGAGAATATGATAATAAATATATAATTAAATGAAACAATGATTAGGCATTAATGGCGGATGATGTGTTATATTACGTGGCGTGCATGTGCTTACGTGACATCACTATATAAAAGAGCTGCTTGCGTGGCATCACACGTGTCGTCCTCACACGATTAAGGCCCCTGCGTGGCGTCCCACGTGTCGTGGCCACACGAAATAAACTCACTTTTATATATATATATATATGATTACGTAACAAAAGTTATTTTAGATTATAATTTAAACAATATACTAATAAGTATATTATGTGATATTAATTAAGTCAATTAATGATGATGCATTAATGTGCGTGACACTTGGATGACTTGCTTATGTGCCAACCAAACACGAACATGACTCTCCTACGTGGCAGTTTACATGTCAACCCCACACGATGTGACTCGCAAGGGTGCGTCCCCGTGTCGTCACCACACCAATAATAACCCAGTTATGTGGGGACTTACTTGTCAGCTTCACACGAATATGACCTTTTACATGGTGCCTATGTGTCATCTCTACACCAACATGATGCTCTTATGTGGCGTCCGCGTCATAGAAAAAGACCTAACTTTATATTAGAGTCAAATGTAGGACATATGGATCTCGTTTTGAATACGTTAAAAATCATAACTAAGTGTGATGTTTCATTATTGTGACTTAGATCATTAATAAGGATGCATTATTGGATGAGACATGCATGGTTTTCTTAGTCGACAATTATACGTGCCAACTCCACACGGATATGGATCGCCTAGTTGGCGTCCTATGTATACTCCCCCACACAAAAAGGATCGAACTTTAAGTGTGTAGGCACATATAGGACATATATATCTCTGTTTGAAGTACTTTTCAATCCTGATCCAATTATATAAAATTATAATCTTTTAAATTGCGTAACAAAAGTTATTTTAGATTATAATTTAAACAATATGATAATAAGTATATTATGTGATAATAATTAAGTCAAGTAATGATGATGCATTAATGCGTGTGACACTTGGATTACTTGCGTGTGTGGTGGTTTACGTGTACGTGTCAAACCCACACGATGTGCCTCGCGAGGGTGGCGTTCACGTGTCGTCACCACACGAATAATGACCCAGTTATGTGGCGACTTACATGCATGTTAGCTCCACACGAATATGACCTCTTACATGGCGCCTATGTGTCATCTCTACACCAATATGGGGCTCTTATGTGGCGTCCTACGTGTCATAGAAAAAGACCTAACTTTATATCAAAGTCAAATATAGGACATATGTATCTCGTTTTGAACTATTTTTCGATTCAGATCCAATGAAGTAAATATTTAAAATTTTCAAGTTGCGTAGCTAAAGTTATTTTATTATATAATTTGAACCAATACGCTTTTAATTATATTAATGTTGTATTAATGAGGCAACAATGATGATGAATAAATGTGTGACACATATGCATGAGCTGCTTACGTGGCGGCTTATGTGTCGGCTCCACACGAACTACACCCTTTATGTGGCATCTACGTGTCATGACCACACCAACTTCACCCACCTAATTGGCATCCCACGTGTCATCTCTACACGTGTTACACTCAACTTTATATATATATATATATATATATATATATATATATATATATATATATATATATATATATATATATATATATATATATATATATATATATATATATATATATATATATATATATATATATATGATTACAGCATATCAAAGATAATCTCAGGTTTAAATGAGACGATAAGTTGGGGTGACAAGTATAATTTAGGGTGTGTTCTTTAGAATTTATTCGGTCACTTTAATTCAGCTTAAAAATGGTCTTGTGTCAATTCAGTGGTGTCCAGTTTAATTCAGTTCAGTTCAGTTATGTTCAATTCGGTTTAGTGGGTTTAATTCAAAAATATACATTTTGTCTCACATAGAAAGTAGTGTTCAATTCAGTACATATGTGTTCAGTTTAGCTCAAACTGCTCAGTGGAGTTTATTTCAATTTAATAAATGTTGAATTCAGTTCACTTCAATTTATCTCGAACACACCCTTAATTGATGCACTTACCAGTCAAGTTTACTGAAATGTGGGGTGATGCTACTATGTGTGAAAAGAAATAAAAATGATTTTATAAAGTCTACGTTGGATTTTCTCGCAGTGGTTCAACTTGAACTATTGTCCTTTGAAAGTTTGGATGATATTTTTATATATATATATATATATATATATATATATATATATATATATATATATATATATATATTTTTTTTTTGTCTCAGTTGAAATTTTATCAGTTTTATGCAAATTTATAACCTAGAAAAATTCAACTTTAAAAATTAAATGGAATAGTTGTCAGTGGAACCATCTCTAATAGAATTGTGGTGATTACACTTATTTATTTTGGTTTTTGGATTAGATTAAAAAAAGGTATGATATACTGTGTTTTATTATGATAATATAACCTAATATAACATAAAATTTCAATCGAAAGTTCATTGTGCTAGTGTTACGTATACATTCTAGTTAAACAAGCTAAGTGTGTATTTCATTTGCGATTATGGACTGAAAGTTAAAAAAAATAATAATAAATAAAAAAAAAGTTACATTTTGAGTATATGATATTGCTTTCAATCATTTTACCGTCAAATGGTCTTACGCAAGACTTTTTGCTTGTATGCCTTGTGGAAAGTTACACGTCCAGATTTTTTCAACACCATTTTGTGGACGCAACTTGCGACAAGGTGCGCCACAGTGCTCCCCACCCACTTAACATGAGTAACATAAAAGCAATTGCAGTTAAAACATGATTCTAAAATAAATTCAAGTATTGCTTACCCCATGAAACTTCTTAATTAGAAGCAAATAGGAGAAAATATCATAAATAACTAAGATCTTACAAGGAAAAAAAAAATGGTAATTGACCACTAAACTAAATCAATGTTGATTTATCATTTATAATTCTTAGATGAGAGGTGTGAACCATCCAGAAAACGACATATTATAACTTACAAAAGAAGATATCATATTGCATACTACCTCATTAAGATATTCTCATGGGGCATAACTTAACATCCACTTGCTTGATACGTACTGCAAAGTAAAATATTTTATAAAGAATTTCTTATATAATTCCAATTCAATGTGGCGTATTAACATTAAGAGCTTGATTGATTAAGGCTCATTGTCAAAAGTCGAACTAATCATATATGACGGGTTCTAAATCGCCTCTTATTGATCCATCAAAAGTTCACTATCTTTCTGCTTTGATTTATACAGTTGATGGTCGAAAATAGAGTATTATCATTGACCTTGCACATCATTTCGTAGAGTTTGCTTTTACACTACCAATGTCAACAAATGAGTTCATATTTCTGATCTTTACTTTTTCTATCTTTGATGTGATGTCCTTCATGAACCTAATTATATACCCTATTAGTTAAAGTGTTAGAGACTCATCCATCTTTAACCAAGGTCAAGACTCCAAATTTCGTATTGAATATGGAGCAGTTTTAAATTCTTTGACCGTCTGTCCCATAAACTACTCATTAGAGAAACTCTATCTCCCATAAGTAGCTAGTTTTGAGAGGGATAAGGATGATTAAAATTATTGAATTGCATTAATGTACTATCTATCATCGATTATGAATCCTCAAAAGTTTTAGATATTCTTTCACAGTTGATTTCCTGATCAGTCCCGTCCTCTCTGCTTAGTTCCATGTGGTTATTTGTTCAAGGGTGTATCATCTCATAACATTATGAGTATACAATTCAATCACGTATATGTAATTTGAAATCACTACTGTACTTGGGAGATAATTCTCTGTTGTTGCAAAAAGAATAGTAGTGTGATTCCCTCCAATTCAGTACCTTTATATTCAGTGGCGGATCCAAAAAATAAATTCACCGGGGACACAATATAACTAATAAATTTATGCAAATTAAAATATACAATGAATATGTCTTGTGTAAAGCCCGTTCATGGTAAGACTATCAAAATTAACCCATTTTATGTAAAATATAACATTTTTTTGTGTGAATGTCCGGAAATTGAAAATTTCTGCTCGAGAAGTAATACTTTTTTTCCCGATGATCAAAAGTGTTTTCAATAAAATAACATAAGAGTCAAAAAGTAGCATTTGTTATTCAAAATGTAACCGTTGTTTCAAGGTAAGACCAAATTATATTTTTACGCATTACATTCTACTATCATTGAAAGTTCATCTTTTGGAGGTAATTCAATATAACTCTACTAGTAATGATTGATTATCTTATTATCACACTACAAGAAAAAGGCTTTTTGGCAACACCTTTTGGCAACAACTGATTCTTGTTGTTGCCATCAGTTGTTGCCAAAAACAATGTTTAGCAATAAGTGTATTTAGGTTGTTGCGATAAGTTGTAGCGATAAATAAAATTTAAGCTTCCTATTTTAAAAATGTTGAGACATTTTCCGCAACAACAAATTATTGTTGCTGAAAAATAAATTACTTCTGGCAACAACAAAATGTTGTTTCTGTAACTAAAATGCTTTTCGCAACAAGGGGTTACTGTTGCCAGAAATAACTACCTTACAGCTACGACATAACTTGTTGCGGAAAAACGCATAAATTCTTCGGCAACGACTGTTCTTGTTGCTAAAGAAAACAAAAATAAAAATAAAATACAATACAATATCTACTTTCTAGTTCAACCACTGTTTCTCTCACCAGCCCAATTGCTTTGAGCGCGACATCTCTCTTCTCTCTCCCTCCCCTCATCTCTCTCTCCCTTTCTCTCTCTCTGGTATCAATGGCAAGAAACCGTTCTAGCATCGCTTGACATGGTCTTCAACCACCGAAAATACACCGCAAGTGACAAATCCGCTTGGTCCTGAGCCACCTCAACTATTTTCCTCAGTCAAGAAGTTTTTTTAATGCCCAAAATCTAGGGTTTCAAAAGTTTCTTCGTTTGCGAAAGTCAAGGGTACAATTTGATTGTCGGATCTTGGGGCAATTGAAGTCATCTGGTAATAACGCTTTATGTTATCTCTCTCTATCCCTCTAATTTTATTTTGCAATTGCATTTGTGCTAAAACTGTTGAAGCAATTTTGCAATTGATTCTGTTAATTTTCAGTTTAATTTCGTTGAATTAGTGCTCCACTTCAGAAATCGAAGCTTGATTCTTGGAATAGAACCCTAACTTCAACAGTTTACATTCCTCATAATTTATCTAAATTTGTTTTAATTGTTTGGTAATTCGGTTCAATTGTTTCAAATTTCAGTGAATATATGATAATTTGTTAATTCATATGTATAATGTGGAACTTATTAATTGCTGATAGTTTGTAAAAATTGTGAAAGTCTTTGTTTCAATGTTTTTTTTCTTTCCTGTCACATGATTTAGTCATGTATTGACACTACAATCCCTCACTTACACAACTGCCTCCATGCTTTTGAGATATTTGACTGTAGTATAATGTGGAACTTGTTAATTGTTGATACTTGTCTATTAGTCTATAGAAGTTGCTATCATGCTCAATGTCATACCAAATATATGAACAGAATAGAACAGGTCGATGAACAAAAGGATGCAGTTAGTGGAGTTTGTTTGTCAAGGAAAAGGGTAACTAGCTTCTGTTTGATTTCACCAGCCGGACATCTTCTCCATGTAATATACTAAATTTAGTATATTTCTCTTCTTTTAAAAAAAATTTTGGCATCATTTTCTTGCTGTTATTAGTGTTATCGTATGTAGTTGTTGGTTTGTTTTATGTTTTGTTGTTCACCCACTGCCTAGTGTAATATTCAGTCCCGTGTTTGTTATCTTCTTCATTGTGTCTAGGTATTGAAGTCAAAGGAAAAGGGGCTGGAAATGAGTCTTTTCAGCATGGTAGTATCAACCATCTTTGAGAGGTACTTACACTCTTATCATTTGGACTTCTATAGTTAGTTATTGAGTTATATACTTATATATGGTCTTTGTTTGTTGGTCTTTTGAGTTATTTTAGGCTACTTTAGGTAAGTTGAAGATGGACAGTGAGCATGTGACCTTGTCTATCAAGATCTGTTGGAGTCTGTTTATTGATGGTTTCACATTGGGCTCTGTTATATGATGGTTTCACATTTGGTCTGTTTATGGCTTTCCTGTAATGTATACACGATTGGTCAAGTATGGGCATCATGAAACCTCAAGTTACACAATCTAAATAATTATTCTGGTTTAGTTTAATTTTGTTTTTTGGCTATTTCTATTTATTTGCTTACCATATTAAACACCCTCCCCAAACCTCCTATTTACATTTTGTTTGAGTCTGCAAGCATCAGAATATAAGAGTTCCGTACTGTCAGAAAATCAGAAAAAAAAAGGCTTGACGTCCTATATACAAAACATATCAGAACTTCAGCTGAACTTGTGAAGTCACTGGGACCTTTTTTTCTGATCTGCTTAGATGGCCTATTAATGTGTAATAGTCTATAGCACGTACAATATCTTCTATGTGTTTTATTAAGCTGGAATGATAGTCTATAGCAGGTAGACAAACAAGAGTTGTATGAAGTTGAAAAAGACGCCACTTCAAGTGTGTAGATGTATTATAGTCTGCAGTTTACATTATATTTATCATATCTGAAATTTAGGCATGAACCTTGAGGCCTTAAACCTTTATTTATCATCGTAATAGTGCTGGAAATTCAGTCATAACTAAGTTAACAAGTTGGGAAAGAAACACATATTAACTAGGATGTTTTTGTGTACTTGGATTGAGCTTGTACTTGTGAATGAATTATTGTCCTGAATTGCAATTCTGAATTACAGTTCTCAATTTTGCTTCTAAAGCAAGCCTTTCATGTGTTTTCAAGGTCCAAAGTAAGGAAAGTTTTTACACTAAGTGGCACGTGAAATCAGTCCTTAGGATTAACTCATGTATTCTCAAAGTCTAGATTTTCATTTTCTGTTGGGTGGATTTTGTGTTCTTTACCTCCTGTGGCTGCTGATATGCATTCTGGAAAATTTATGCTTGTTTACAGGTCCTAAGACACATCAGAAAGCTCATGAGTTGGTAGACAATTATAAAGGCTAGCTCGCAAGGGTATGGATGTATGGTTTTTCTTTCATTTAGGTACAAAAAAGTTTTAGGGAGGGTTTAGTTTGTTCTCTTTTTTTTTTATCTGCTGCTGTTTTCTGTTTCCTGCTGCTACTTGCTGGGCAATGATGTTGTTTTGTTGCTGCTTTTGTTGGCCACTGTTGTTGTTGTTTCGATGCTGCATGCTTGCTGATCTGTTGTTGTATACTTGCTGTTTTGGTTCTGTTTTGCTGTTGTTTAGCTGCTGTATGATTGTTGTTGTAAGCCTGCTGTTTTGCTGGTGTTTTGCTGCTGTAAGTCTGCTGTTTTTCTGCTGTAAGTTTGCTGTTTTGCTGCTGTATGATTGATGTCTTGTTGTTGTATGTTACATGATGGTCATCTTTCTTCTGACCAACAAATTGCATATGTTAATTCAGCTTTTTTTCCTTCATAAAATTAACCTGCAATCAGAATATCAGATGGTTTACGCTATGATATGTATCCACAAAGTGCATTTGAAAAATGTTACTTGTTCAAATACTTGGAAAATTAGACCTCTAAGCTGTTGAACAATTCTCTGAATCTGCTCAAAGATCAACTAAATATTCTTTCCAGGAGATATCTTAGGCAAGGTCTGATCCCAATTGCTATAGATTTGTTGATATTTGAAAACACATAAGTTGTGCTACACCTGTGTTATGTTGGGAATTTGGTTCAATAAGCAAGTAGAAAACACCTATTATAATTCCTCATTGTGATTTAGAACCTTACAATTGTGTTATTCCTCCCCGTTTGACAAGTAGAAACCCTAGAATAACAGTGCTATTCTAAGTCTAGTATTGTTCTGCACCTAGTCCCCTACTCATATACTTGGTGATGTTGTAGCCCTGTTATTAGGTAGGTTCCCTCATACCTGCTGCTCCTGCTGCTTTATCTTGGTGATGCACTTACTATTTATTTATATTTTGTTTTTCACTATATTTTTCTCTTTGTTTATGTATTACAGACTTGTTTGGTGATGACAGAGATGATATCTTTAGATGCGACACATCAAATTACCGAAAAGGAAGCACTGCTCAAAATGATATTTGTTGTAAAAGCATGGGTTTAGACTCTTGTTTAATTTTGTGCTTTTTGACCTTTGTAACTCATGTAATTGTAAATGATCTTTTTAAAACTTTGGAGAGTATATTTATAGAAAATTTGTTACAGGTCCAAATTTTGGCTTAATGTCACCTTTATATTGAATCACTTTCTTAATAGATAATTGCAAACAATAAAAGTTGTATAGACGTTTGATATGAGTCATAGCTATACTTGTGACATTTATGGCAACAATAGGTTTTGTTGTCAAAGTACAGCTTTAGCAACAAAAGTAGTTGTTGCCAATAAATTTAATTTTATCGCAACGACATTTGTTGTTGCCAAAGCTCTGTTTCACCCGCGCTTGAAAGATAAGGTATAGCAACAATAGAGGTTTGGTAACGGGATATTTGTTGCTAAAAAGTCTATTTTTCGAAACAACAGATGTCGTTGCGGAAACCTTTAGTAACGAGGCTTCACGTAACGATCCAAAGTCGTTGCCAAAAAGTGATTATTGTTGCCAAAAATATTTTGGCGACGACCTTGGTTGTTGCTAAAAAGCCTTTTTCTTGTAGTGTCAACTAAGAAATTTATTATGGCCTCCAATAAAATTGTGAAAAGTTTTATGTAAAGGAGTTTCTTTATAAAAATATAAAATAAGTGTTAAGGCTTGGAAGTATGCTTAGAGTGGTTGTTGCTATGTGCCATAATTATTTACTGGCCGGTGGTGAATAAAGGAGAGAGAAAAATCCAAAAAAGAAAAAAAAAAAATCAGAAATGTGGGTCAGATTTATTAAGCTAAAATAACACAACATGTAACTTGTAAGACACTACACATGTATTATTCCCCTTCTTTTTTTTCTGTTTTGTTTGATTAAATGGGTCAGTACTTTCTATCTTCAAATATGTAGATTTGCGAGCTAAACAATCAGCTAAGGTCTGATGTGTATTTATGGGTTGGGAAAATGTAAACATCTTTATTTTCTTTGGGTTGTAAACGCTGGACTGGGGGCACTCACTGATTTTGGGTGGGGGCACCTCACTAATACCCTAAAAAATTTGCCTTGATTTGATGGTTCGGCACATATTTCACTGGGGGCTCATCTCCCCACTCATCACACCATATATCCGCCCCTGTTTATATTGTAGGGTTGGATTTTGGATCCTTAAATAAGAAGTTGTTTTTTTTTTTTTTTTTAAATTTAAACATATAGAGGAGATCAGAGATAGATAGAAGAAAGGCCTATAATAGAGAAAGAAAATACTAAAGGATCCAAAAACATATAAAAGGTACTGTATGCACCAAAAATAGTATACAAGGTACTATGAATCTATACATTGATACTAATAATGCTTTGGCCTAATGATTATGATTAACGTGCTACGTATTTTATGTTCCAAGTTCGAATCCTCCTCTATTGTACTGGCAATTGTGTCTCATCGGAATAAAAGATGGTTACGTGTTTATTAGAGTATGTTGTATCTATCCATTAATCATGGTTTTGTGCCCAAGATTCTCGCGATCAAATTCTTGCACTTCATGCGGGTTGTTTTGGTCCAAAGAATCAATTAATCTTCTTTCATCGATAAGAAAAAACAAGTGTATGAATTATTCAGTAGTACTAAGTACTTATATAAGGGGGAAACAAATGATAAATTAATGTTCCCACATGATGAGTAATGTGTACTCAACTGGAGGCTAACTTCCGGATATACTGTATAAGGTACTACTTGAAACAACAAAGGCAAAGTACTAATAAATACGATCTACTACGAAACTGTGAATGTTTTCTTTTCTGTTCTTAGCCGGCCATGTCAGAAATCATTGATTAGGCCGTCTAATGCATTAGACTAATGTACATAGATTGAAAACCTGAAATTAAATACGCAAGAATTCAGTCTTGCAAGGGTCACCTAATTTTTGGAGGCTTTTTAGCCCAAATAACATATCGGTATCACCTATAAACCAGCTATTTGACCGTCTTCCAAATTGTCGTTATTAGCCATAGGTAGAGCTGTCAAAAACTGATTCGACTCGACCCGTTTTTGAGTCCTAACAGAAATTTTCTCGGTTGAAATCCGTTTATTCGGAGAAATGAACTAAAACCCAAAGAAATAACTTGACCAAAAATCCATTGGATCGACCCGTTTGAGAAGTCTAGTCACAATCACACCAAATTTTCTTCACTCTTCATTTTTAGTTCTCTTCAGCTCATCCAGTCAGACAGTCTCTGAGAAGTCTAAGCACGAAAAACCTCCATCACTTTTTTCTTTCTCTACGGTATTGAAATCAGCACTTGGAGTTGTGAATTGTGATCCTCAGCTGAAACTTGCTCCAAAGTATCCAGTAACAACTTGTTGGCTGCTTTACGACTTATGCATACCTGAACTAGAGAAAATCACAACTCCAGTTAACCAGAATTAAGAAGATTAGACAATAGTAGAAAATGACATGCCAAAGCAGAATTAAGAATAGATCAATCAAGTTAAAATATCAGTGGCCGTATTGAACCACAAAGAAGGCTTTCTATCAAAGAAATCAAAAATGACAAATGAGGACTCAGATTAATAGTAGTATCGTCAAGGCAATTGAGTGCCATTACGCACGGCGAGCAAACATATGTGTTTTTCTTCATCGTCCTCATATTACATCTTTAACATACATAACTGAGAAAGAGAGAGAGAAAACATTTGTTTTTTTTGGAGGGTGGTAGCTGACGCTCTCTTGCTTTATAGCTTTAGAGGGGAGGGGAATGTTAGCGATAAGGCTCAAACTCGTGACCGTCACGAGTTTGGGATGGAGTTGTCACTATGTAACAGAGACCCGCGCCTTGAGAGAAAAACATTTTAACTTGCAGTCTCGCATTGGAGATTGTGAATACATCTTGCAATAAAGGGATGTCATATTGTCACCCCTCTCACTACCAAACACCAAAACAACACAAGACATTCGCCTTTTGAGTTTAAGCGGATCATTTTAGAGAGGGAGAAAGAGAGAGGGACAGCAGCTAGTCTTAGAGACGACCAAACAACTAGTAATTAACTAGCTAGTTGATTACTTGCTATAGCACTGAAACTATGTGGTTTTTATAGAGTAAGAGATCAAATGGTTCACTCAGTTGGTCTTTTAATTTTCTAATGTTACTAACACTTTCTAATGCCTTGCTACCCAAGGCTGTAGACATGCATGTATTCAATATGGGCTCCTTTTATACAGTTTGGAGAAAAAGAAATCATTTGCCAATACTTTAAACAATGACCTCACTCTTCTTTAAATTACTAATTATCTCTTTCCTTCTCATACCTGCTCAAATTCCTCCAATCCCACCTAAGCAGTGATGTGACTGGCTAGCTGATTATTCCTCACCTTTCTTTATCCATTAAAATAAGGGGCTAGTGATCTATGACCAATCTCCATCAAGCTATAGCACTATCAGGTGACAAATATAGTTTCTAGAAGCCGAAAATTACAAAATTTGGGATGGAAAATCGAAATCATGACCTTATCGTATCAAATCACTTGAGATTGATTTTGAAACCTCTTTATATACCACCACCCTTGATGGTAGCTAATTCCTATATTAACTTAATCTACGACTCAAATCAAACTAGAGTCATACCATTTTGAAGCTGTCGGCCTGACGCTGTACCTTGACAAAAGTTTTGGACGGGAACCACAAAACACAACACGATACAAACACACATAACTTGAATCTGACATGTTTTGACAAATTTGTGCTAAAAATTGTTAATATCTTACATTTTATATAATTTTAAGTATTTCTAAGACCGATTCAGAATTGACAAAAAACAAAACACGAACACAGCATAAACTGACCTAATTGACACACTTTTTTTGGTGCTTGGTTCAATTTTTCAGCTTGTTGCCAGCCCGCCCTCAGCAAATCATGCAATAAACACCTTGACAACTTCACTACTGAAGCCTTAGAAGCTTGAAAAAACTCCTAATCTCAATTGATACTTGCTGCAGTATCCCGTATGCATAGGAATTTGCACAATAACGAGTTAAAAAAAAAAAAGGAGAAAAAGCAAGCAAGCAATCAAACAAACAAATCGCAAATGCAAATAATTTATCTACTTATCTGATGCAGCAGTCAGTGAAATGCCGCCTTTGTTAGGTGACAGGACGTGGCCGGTGTCAGTTATAACTATTGTTTAGGTTTATACCTAATTGGTTTCAACAAGTTGTTAACTTTCTCATCTTTCCCCACACTACAGAAAGAAATCCTTATACATCTATTTAACCTTCGTCTATGCTTTGAGATTGTTGTTGTACTCCCTGTTCTATTCAGTGGTTTGAGGGAGGTTCTATGCACGTTTTGTAATTTTCACAGTCAGTTCCTCTTTTTTCCTTCTAACTTAAATTACAAGGGAAATTGCAATGACAGCTTAAAACATTGCAAGAAGTCATAAGCGACATACTCATAGTTCCTTGAAATTTCAGGAGAAACTCCAATAATCGTTTATGAGGAAAGGCCAAACTTCCAAGCAATAGTTTTCTACCACAGCCATCGACAACTAATATTTACACGGAGAACTATCAGAATTGAGACTGATTAGACATAGCAGGGGAATGGGTATACCTGAAACCATGGATGGTTACTGATGCACTGTCCTGCATGGCTGCATTTGTTTTTGAAGTGGCAGTCGGGTTGTCCTTGCTACAATATTCATAATCAGGATCAAAGTTTGTGTTTTAGAACAGATCCTTCAATACCTCCTGTGGACAGTTGTACACTCTCTTTGGAGCTTCTGTAGCATAAGTGTAACTAATCTTGGTAATTAGGGTAGCATTTCCCTGGGGAAAGCTTCTGAACTCATCCTTGCTGATTTTTCATAAACACACTGAATACAAATGCGAATTCAACTAGAAGCTGCGAGCCTGCGAAAGAGAAGTTGAGCAGTCAACAATCAGCATAACTGAAAGACTGAAAAACACAAGATTATCTCATGTAAACAATAACAATTGACAAGTTATGAACAGAAATGGAACCTCAAAGAAGCCACATATGGCTTTCTGCTCATATCGCATTCTCTAGGAGCAGTAATCTGGGTTAAAACATCAAGTTAAGCTGACTCAAAGTGGATACTTCAATAAGCAACGGCTCTTTCAAGTTAAAATATTTTCACCAACTCCTTCAACACCTAGAGTATCTTTTCAGTAATTAGAGACTATCTTGATATAATGACTTGAAATGATTGTTCAGACAGAATAGCATGGTTTCCAATAGTAAGTTACTTTTAAAGACCAGGTTCTTTACTGTCAAAGTCCATTGGTAGATTTCACCCTACGCACATATGGCATATGGTATATGCAACTACTGCATGGTCCACTGAAACTCTTCTTTGCCACAATTGTTTATCAAGTCAAACAGATCTCAATTCAGTATAAGCAAGAGGTATATTTTCACAAAGGTTGTCAACTTTCTATCATTAGCTGCGGTGCATTTAACTTCATATATAGGACTAAACAGAAGGAATTTTTGCCCTTAAATGTGATGAAGAAAGTACTCAAATTCAGGTGCAATTGTCAAAACCCAGCGACACATGCAAATGCAAAGACTATTTCATATAATAGACATTCACCAGTACCTGGAACATGAGCTTCACATGAACAAACACTAGATTTTTGCAACTTCAGTCACAACCTGCAACATGGGCCTTGCCCCTTGTAAGAGACTAAGAATGAGAATGCAAGAAATCAATTGTTACATTATCTTCCAGGTATCCCAGATCTCAATTCAGTATAAACAACAGGTATATTTTCACAGATATTGTCAACTTTCTATCATTAGCTGCAGTGCATTTAAATTCAAATATGGGTCTAAACAGAAGGAATTTTTGCCTTGGATGTGATAAAGGAAGTACGCAAAGTGAGATGCGATTGTCAAAACCCAACAACACATGCAAACGCAAAGACTACTGCATTCATATGAATAGACACTCACCAGTACCTGGAATATTGAGCTTCACATGAACAAACACTGGATTTTCGCAACTTCAGCCACAACCTGCAACATGTGCCTTGCCCCTTGGAAAAGAGAGTAAGAATGACAATGCATGAAATCAATTGTTACATTATCTTTCAGGTATCGCTAAAGGAAGACTTAGAACCATGCTTGGAGAAGTACTTGCTGAGGGCCACACAAAAATGTTTATCCAAAAATATAGTTACAACATTGCTTCAGAGAGCAAGTGTAATAAATACCTCCATAATTTTATTACTTGAGTGCAAAAATTACAATGAATGACTAGGTACTTACAACCACATCTTCAAAAGATGAAAATACAAAAGCTTCACAAGGCCAGTATTCATTGTTACCAATATTCCCCACAAGAACAGCTACCATTTTTAAAACGGTGGAATCTGCTAGCATCTCTCAAAACAATCTCCCGTTCCGTGACTTTTGTTATCAATGTAAGGGCTTCATGACAGTCACTGCAAATTCGATGGCTCTGAACAAGTTGCAGCGGCATATTTTCTGGCGTATTTATCAAACCAAAAGCCACTGCTAATTTTTCACTGTGATACAAAAGCTTACACTCTTCCTTCTCGTCCACATCTGAAAGCAAAGATCTTCTTTCAGGAGCATAACCGTGATTTGAGATCTCAAGAAGCAAATCATCCAGTGTCTGGTAGATCTCCTTTGTCTGGGCATGGGTATTATCACTTGAAAGGAAAGCATGTGATTGTTTCTTGATCTCAATCCAAGTGCATGCTGGTAACATTCTCAATCCTTTCCGCTTCAAGGTATTGACGACAGAAGCAGCTTCCTCCATCTTGCCTAAGCTGTTGTATATATTCAGAAGAACAACATAGTTACTAAGCTTTTCAGGTCCCATTCCATAGAGTTTTTCTGCTGCAAATCTTCCAAGCTCTAGGTTCTTGTGGACCCTACAAGTCGTTAGTAAAGCTCCCCACATATTTAGCGTAGGCTCAAAGGGTGCATCCCTTATCAAAGCCAAAGCTTCATCCAAATGCCCTTCTCGACCTAAGAGCTCTATCATGCATGCATAATGCATCGCCCTTGGTGTGATATCATGTACCCTACACATAGAATCAAATATATCCCACCCCTGCTCTGATAAGCCTGAATAACTACAGGCAGATAGTACAGCAAGAAAAGTGACATGGTTCGGTCTCATTCCTTCGTGAAGCATTTGGTTAAACACAGAAACCGCCTCATCTCCTCGGCCATGATTCCCATATCCAGCAATCAACGCATTCCATGATATTATATTCTTGCAGGGCATCCTATCAAAAACATTCCTTGCATCCTCGATCCTCCCCCATTTGCTGTACAAGTCAACAAGGGCTGTATTAGCTACTATATCCATGCCAAAACCATTACGAACTAGACCAGCATGAGCTTGTTTAGCATGTTCAAGGGAGCCCAACCTAGCGCATATTCTAACAAGTATTGAAAATGTAAAATCGTCCATTGGCACACCAGCGTCCTGCATTTCATAATACAAGCTCAAAGCCTCCTCACTGTAACCATGAAGCGCATACCCTGCTATGATTGTGTTCCACCCCACAGTGGTCTTCTGTGGCATCTCATCGAAAACAAACTGAGCATCCCCAATGCTGCCACACTTACTGTACATGTCAATCAGTGCACAAGCAACAAAAACATCATCACAAATACCCATCTTTACAACACATGAATGCAATTGCCTACCCGGGAAAATCAACCCCAAAGCAGCAGTTGCCCTTATCCTGGTAGCAAAAGTACGTGAATCAGTATCCGAATATTCAGACCACATTGTAAGAAAAAGCTCAAATGCTTCAATACAAGCCCCTACATCCACTAAACCTGCTATCATAGTATTCCAAGAAACCAAATTTCTCTGAGGCATTTCATCAAACAGTGTACGTGCATCAATCAACATACCACACTTCACATTCATAAGCAACACCCTATTGCACATATACTGATCTGGCTCAAACCCACTATTAACCATATAATTACAAACCCTTTTAACCCCTCTTATCGATCTCAACCCAATACACGCATTCACCAATGCATCATACGTGCTATTACTAACTTCATGACCACCCTCTATTTCCAAAATTTCAAACAATTCAAGAGCCTCCTTGTACCTTTTGTGAAATACTAGTTTCTCTATTTGATCACAAAGCCTAGAACTTTGTTTTTTCATCTGGGTTTCCTTAAATGTGTTTTTTTCTTCCTTACCCAGTTGAAATTTCGAAGGTTTAGGCTTGGGTTTGGGGCGTAAATTCTGCTCAAACAATGAACTCTTAAGATGAGAAAATGGGGTTCTCCATTTTCTTCCATTAATCCATAATCGAGTTTTGGAAAAGAAAAATGGGTTTGAATCAGAAGAAAATGGTGATGAGAATCTGACGCTATCTTGGATCTGTCCTATAGAAATACTCTGATATCGAAACAATGGAAGCTCCATAACCATGACAGAGAAACAAGATGGTGATCACTGATCAGATAGATTAAGAGAGAGAAAGGTGATACCTTTAAAGAGCTTATACGAAATTAGCAGGATTCAGCAAGGTGCTGATGTTTTGTGATCAGCTGTAGAATTTATCAAATTGAAAGTTCATGATTTGTTAAAAAGGGAGAAGCTTTCGACCATTTGAACATTCGATTTGGCGGGGCTAAGGCAGATATTAAGGGGATTTGGGGGTTTTTGGTGTTGTGATTTGATCAGAACATCGTAAAATCCGCCATTTTTCATGAAGCAGTAGCAAACATTGTGGCAGTTGAGTTAGTTGAACGCTCCTAAAGTCCTGACTAGTCTAGGACTTTTTGCCCAGCAAAAACGAAAAAACAAAACTAGTCTAGGACTTTACGGCCTTTGCCATAGTCTATATGAAGCATTTTGACATAGAAACAGAGAATAATTAAGAGAAAAAGAAAAAATGTGAGGCTTTAGAGACTCTCTCCTCTCGAAAACCCTAATTTTTATTTTCTCTATCAGCCGCCCCTCTCTCAAGTCCTCTCCTCCTCCAAGCAAAGCTCCTTGTTACCAGCCTTTGTTCATCTTTCTCTTGGTTTAGTAGCCCTCCTTTCTACTAGCCTCATGATAATTTCAGATCTATAAAAGTTTTTCTCTTCCTTTTGGGAAAAAGAGAGAGGAACTCAAAAGTCTGTGTCTCGAAATCTGGTTTCTCCTTCCTCTATCGATGGCTTTAGTCTCTTGTTGAGCCTTTGTTCATAAATCATGGTTGGTTATTTCGATCTGGGTTTTGTTTGTCTTCAGATTATTGTTACTTGAGAATTTGCCTTTCAGATCTCATGGTTTTCGAGTTTGAAGTTTTCAGCATCGTGGTGGAATTGTTTGTCCTGGTTTTTGCGATTATTGTTTCTTATTCTCGGTTCAACCATGGTGTTTGTTGATTGGAATTTTCTTTGTTGGTGCAAAGAGGATATTGAAGAACTGATCCTCTTTGTGGTTCTAGCTGAGTGACAAGCTATAATTGTCTCAATTAGTCTTAGTGAAGGACATCTTAGGTTAACCTTTAATTGAGGTTACCTGCTTGTCTTGCCTTTTCAAAAAATAAAAAATAAAAAAAAATAGTGGGCCTCTATCTTGTAGGGCTTGGCCTGGCCCGCCCGGGTTTAACATGAGTTTTTGGCCCATGGGCAAGCGGGGGCGTATCAACTTGTCTTGTGTGGACTTAGTCCACCGTGGACCAAAGAGTGAATTAAGAATATAGTCCAAATTTTTTAGGGATATGAGAGGTATTTTTTTAAAAAGATTTGATCTTTGGTCTACCGTAAACTAAGTCCACACAAGATATTGTAGGGGCGATTGAGGTTAACAGGTCAGGTTTTCAAAAAATTCATTAAAACTCCATGTACAACTCACAATGATACCGATAATCCTGAAACACCTCCTTTTAGGTGCACCTAGGCCTCGGCAACGGTTCGGGTTAGGTATGCTTGTGGGTGGATTGGGTACTCGGGTCGGTCATAGGTCGGGCAAGCTTTTTTGCCTGTTTAAAATTTAAAAAGTGTTTTTTAATAATAAAATATTTTGGGGGTCTGCTCATTTATAACCCGGTTTGACCCGTCTAGCTTTTAAATCGGGCGGCCCATTTAGATCTGCCATTTATAATTGCAAGGATATGACCCGTTAGGCATTAGGCCGGCCAGGTCGGCTACAGGGTCTCGTCCCACTTACCTAGCTCTATGTACACCAAATACCATTATTTCGTCAACTTTCCATATCAATTTATCTTAGGGTTAATACTGCAGCATGTGTGTGTAGTCCATCCTCTATCATGCACAGGCACAAACTACGCTCCTCAACTATGTAGCCCTTTTTTATAGGCAATGCTTCATGGAATGCCATTTACATGACTACTTTGACATTGGATAACACATGAATTCCCCTCAATTCTGAGAGAATGAACACATGTTAGCCTTTTTTGTCCTCATTTCTCTACACTTGGATTTCTTTTCTAATCAATGTATTAATGAGGGTAGTGAAAGTTAAAGTGAATATGACTCTTTACAAATAAAAAAAGCTGATTTTAAAGTTTTCTAATTTTGAGAGGAAATGGTTGATAATTTTACTAGTATGGGGGCGTGGTATCAACTACTAATGTTGTTTTCTTTTCAATTGGATCGAAATAAATCGAGTTAACATTTTTAAAAAATTGAACTAATGGTTTGTTCTCCAATTTATTTCTGTTTATTGTGTGATTTCCTTAAATATACATCATTTACAAACTAATTCCCAAATTAGCTTCGGTTCAAAACTATTTTCCCACATATACACCACATAGGATTGGACTGTGGCCTGGAAGAGAATTTTTTTTTTTTTTTTTTTTTTTATAGCGAAAGGCAAAGCCGTTGTGGCCCACAGCGGCTTTGCCTTTCGCTATAAAAAAAAATTTAAATTCGCTTCCAGGCCACAGTCCGATCACTATTTTTTTTTTTTAGTGAAAGGCAAAGCCGCTGTGGCCCACAGCGGCTTTGCCTTTCGCTATAAAAAAAAAATTAAATTCGCTTCCAGGCCACAGTCCGATCACTAATTTTCTTTTTTTAGCGAAAGGCAAAGCCGCTGTGGGCCACAGCTGCTTAAGTAAGCCGTTGTGGGCCACAGCGGCTTTGCCTTTCGCTATAAAAAAAAAATTAAATTCGCTTCCAGGCCATAGTCCGATCATTAATTTTCTTTTTTTAGCGAAAGGCAAAGCCGCTGTGGGCCACAGCTGCTTAAGTAAGCCGCTGTGGGCCACAGCGGCTTTGCCTTTCGCTATAAAAAAAATAAATAAATAAATTCGCTTGCAGGCCACAGTCCGATCCTACGTGGTGTATATGTGGGGAAATAGTTTTGAACCGAAGCTAATTTGGAAATTAGTTTGTGAATGATGTATATTTGAGGAAATCATTCTTGTTTATTTCAACAAATTTTAGCAAAGTTTAACAAAATTCAATTGAATAAACAAAGTTCAACAAACCAATATATAAACTAGTTATAAAAAATATTTAAAAAAATAAATTCAATAAAGTTCAACAAAATTCAGTAAAAATAATTAAAATTTGACAAACTTCAACAAAAATAAATATTCAACGTAAATATAAACGAAAATAGGTTGAGGAAAACCGACCATAAATTGAACCCAATTTGCTAGAATGGATTGGGGACAACCAAAACTAAAACAATGAAATGAACAGAACCGCACCTAATTTCGTACACTAGCCCTTGCGTAATCAACGTCTTTCCTCCCACAAGCGTTCAAACCAGAGCTAATTCAATGCCAACCCACGAACTCCGGCGGCCATTCAAGCGGCCATTAATATCAGACCAACACAAGAGGCGACAACTCTCTCTCCTCCGTCAACAGCAACACCGTCTCGATGCCCAATCCCAAGCTCGTCGTTTAGCCTCCACTCTTCTCTCTCTCAACAACCATAACCCTCAAACCCCCTCATCTTCTGAACCCGACCCAATCGATGTCGAACCCGCCCAAGATGAAGAATTCCTGGCTGAGCCCGAAGATATGGACCATCAAAGTGGGCCACAACGGGCCCATATAACGGATGTTCGTGAGGCTTCTAAGCTTCGTGGGCAAGAGGCTAGGCGATGGTTTGCTAGCCAGTTGATGCTTCCTGAGTGGATCATTGATGTCCCTGATAATCTCTCTCAAGACTGGTATTTTTTCATTTTTCTTTTATTTGTTTATTAGGGTAATTATTATGCTGGTTTGTAGCAATTTGTAGCTGAATTTCAGTATATACTATAATACCCAGATGGAAAATTGGCTGATAGTAGAGATAGAACTACCTTTGTTGCTAGTGGGTTGTGTTGGGGAAAACTACGGTATTTACCCACAATCACAACAACAGATAATCGGAAAAATAAAGTGCAAGAACCCAAAAAACAACACAAACAATTTTACGTGGAAAACCCCTCTCAATTAGGGGAAAAACCACGGTGCGGATCTCCACGCACTAAAATATGATTCACTATAATAATCAAGAGTACAATCGGTAACACTCACAAGATCAAACAACAAGTAGATAATCTATCTTTGGTACTAGTACAAATTGACAAACCCTAACTCAATTTGGTACTCCCACAAACCCAAAGATATACCCACAAATACCTGTCGATGACCGAACCGAATACTCCGATTATCTTCACCCGAACAAACCGAATTAACCGTGAACTGGAACAAACCTCTTTTGAGAAATACTCAATTTCTCTCACTCTTTGTTTGTCTCTCACACTCACAGGCTCTCTTCCTTTTTCTTTTGTTTCGGCCGTTTCTCTCACATGCCGTGCTTTTGTTTGCAACGGCTTTTATAATCAATCAAAGGCTTTTGCCTTCAAAGTCTTCAACTTACTGTCAACCTCTTCACCAACGCAACTTCCAATTTCCTTTTCTTTCTTTTTTTTTTTCTTTTGTTTTATTTTCTTTTCTTTACAAAACTAAAATAAAACACAACTAAATATTATTTGGTATTTGGGGCGTTACCTCAACAAATCCTCCCTCGACCCAAATCACCAAATACTTCCACCTTGTCCGAGAAACGGACCTTTTTCTTCACGGTCTTGCTCCTCCCTATGCAATGACCCTCAACATAACACAAGTTGTTCTCCGCCTTCTTTCCTTGCACAATCAAAGTAGCACCACGATACACTTTGCACCACCTTCCCGTACCAATGTATCTACATCCTTGCGATGTCAACTCACCCAACGAAATCACGTTAACACGAGCATCGGGTACATATCTCACATTGTGGAAGGTTCTAGTCACACCACCATGGAGCTCAATGCGGATGCTTCCCATCCCTTTGGCCTTCAACTTACCACTCCCCATGTTAATGTCACCATACTCACCATCTTGGCACAAAGTATCAAACATAGCATGGTCTCTACAAATATGAACCGAAGCGCCGGAGTCCAACACCCAACTCTCTTGGCTTTCCTTCCCCTCATCGTTACTAGCCAAGAACAACTCTTTATTACCACCACAAGACATAGCCACATTAGAGGAACCGCTATCATCATCAATTTTGGTCTTACCCATCTTCTCCTGCAGCTGCTTGAAACTCTTCAAATCATCTCTCATCTTTGGGCAACGACTCTGAATATGACCCTTCTCACCACAATAGTAACACTCCACGTTACTAAAGTCTCTCGCGCGCGACTTCGATCTACTTCTCGGGCCACCTCCTCTCCTCTCATGATTCCTCCCTCTTTCGGACACCTCCGCAGCTAGTACTCTATCTCCCCCATCACTAGAAGATACACCATCAACCTGCAACATCATCCGATCATTCTCTCTCAACACTGTCATTGCTTCATCTAGTGTAATCTCTGTCCTCCCTACAAGTAATGTCTGCACAATTGGCCTGTAGGACTTAGGTAGTGAAGCCAACAATAACAATGCCTCCTCTTGATCAGAGATCTTCTCATCTGCATTTCTCAACTGACATACTAGCTGGTTAAAGTTATTAATGTGGTCCTGCAACGCTGTACCTTGCTCCATCTTTAGCTGGTACAACTCATATCTCAAACAAAGCTTGTTAGTCAGTGACTTTGATGCATATACACTCTGGAGCTTATCCAACAACTTCTTTGGATCTGTCTCAGTCAAGTAATTATACTTGATCTCCGGAGCCATAGCTAATCTAATAGTACTGACAGCTTTCTTCTTCTTCGATGTCCATTGGGCATCGGTCACCCCACTAGGCTTTGTCTCATCTAAAGCCTCATCTAAATTTTGTTGAACCAACAAATCCTCAACTGTACTCTTCCACACAGTAAAATTAATTTTACCATCAAACAAAGGGATATCATATTTGGGCATACTACCAGACATGTTACTTGCACAAAATAATTCCTCCTTCAACAAATACAGTAATTTTCCCACCACCGATCCTACAACCAAAAGCTCTGATACCACTGTTGGGGAAAACTACGGTATTTACCCACAATCACAACAACAGATAATCGGAAAAATAAAGTGCAAGAACCCAAAAAACAACACAAACAATTTTACGTGGAAAACCCCTCTCAATTAGGGGAAAAACCACGGTGCGGATCTCCACGCACTAAAATATGATTCACTATAATAATCAAGAGTACAATCGGTAACACTCACAAGATCAAACAACAAGTAGATAATCTATCTTTGGTACTAGTACAAATTGACAAACCCTAACTCAATTTGGTACTCCCACAAACCCAAAGATATACCCACAAATACCTGTCGATGACCGAACCGAATACTCCGATTATCTTCACCCGAACAAACCGAATTAACCGTGAACTGGAACAAACCTCTTTTGAGAAATACTCAATTTCTCTCACTCTTTGTTTGTCTCTCACACTCACTGGCTCTCTTCCTTTTTCTTTTGTTTCGGCCGTTTCTCTCACATGCCGTGCTTTTGTTTGCAACGGCTTTTATAATCAATCAAAGGCTTTTGCCTTCAAAGTCTTCAACTTACTGTCAACCTCTTCACCAACGCAACTTCCAATTTCCTTTTCTTTCTTTTTTTTTTTCTTTTGTTTTATTTTCTTTTCTTTACAAAACTAAAATAAAACACAACTAAATATTATTTGGTATTTGGGGCGTTACCTCAACAGGTTGATTACTTGATTTAGTGTACTCTAAATTTTACAATTCCTTTTTTTTTTTTTTTTTCTTTAAGAATGATTATTTATATGCAGCATTTCATCGGTTTGTAGTACAATGGAGTTTAGTGACATTGTTAGTTTTAGTACACTACTCTATCATATGCCTAGATAAAAATTTGCCTGATATTGGATAGAACTAGCTTTATTGCAAGTTGGTGTCTTTTCATGAATTTAATGACCTCCCTTATATGGGTTTTCTTGGGTGGGTTAGGATTATAGAGATTGCGGGTTGAGGGACGACAATGAGGAATGTTATCCCTGGCTGGAAGATGGGTGAATGATGAAATTTGTACACCCCTTGCCCATTTATGTTTAGCTTGTTTGTGTTTGAGGCAGTAGAGTGCGGGGGTTCTAGGAGGGGTTAGTGTTGCGCATTGGTGTTGGTTTGCTTGTTGTACCATTCTCTTAAGAGTGGATGTGAATTGGTGATGCAGTCTTGTTTACGTCCTTTGGGAAGAATAACATTGTGGTGCCATGCAAAATATATATAATTATGTATACTTCATATGATTAGTACCTTAGTTTCATTGGGTTGTTGGGTTACTTCATGGATTTTTTTTCTGTAAGGTCCACTTCTATACCGCCAAAGTTATTGTGGTAACATTGGTTAATATGGTTGCTAGAAGGATCCATCTATCAGCATGTGCTTTACTTTCTTTTAAAGTGGGACTCCTGCCTCTAGGTGCTAAGTAGAGTGCCCCACTATTATTCATCTGAATTAGACAGCTTAATATGATTGAATCAGAGCTGCAATTGGTTAGTTGTCCCTACTTCAATAGTCTGATTTTACGGATGATGTTGTTACATCACTAATTCGCGGGTTTTACTATTTGATTGACTTAGACACTTGTGCTGCATGATGCTTCTTTAGGTTTGTATTAGCAAGGCCTGCTGGGAAGCGGTGCTTTGTTGTTTCCATGAATGGTACAACAGTTAGTAGGTTACGTAATGGCTCTGTGTTGCATCATTTCCCATCTGCTCTACCAAATGGTGCCAGAACAAGAGACAATTCTGGATCTGCTCAATCATATTGTATTCTTGATTGTATATTCCATGAGGTAAACAAACCTTTCTTCAATTTGACTACCAGATTTTTTTTTTCTTAATTTTGTTGATTTTTGTGATGATTGCAAATGACAGATGGACCAGACCTATTATGTGATTGACATGGTATGCTGGCGAGGATACTCTCTTTATGATTGCAATGCCGAGTTCAGATTTTTTTGGTTGACCTCCAAGCTTGCCGAGAGTGGCGCTTGTGAACCTCCTTCACATTTCCACAGGTACAGGTTTAGTCCAGTTCCTGTCTACAACTGTGATCAGAGTGGGCTGCTCTCAGCGTATACCGGGCAAGTACCTTATGTCAAAGATGGGCTCTTATTTTATAACAGGTAAGCCTCTGTATACCCCTTGCACTTTGATCTTGAAAGATTCTCTGTCATTTTTCATCAATTTTTGTCGAGTATGTGAGGTGTAACTTGCGTATGATATTGTTTAATCAGAGTTGATAGTATTGATACCAACCTCATAGGAGTTTGCTAGATGTCAGCCTCTGCTTCAACTATATAGAGGTTCCAATGCTAGGAGCCATTAGATGCAGGGCTTGTCAGTTCCAGGTTACTGATAGTGTCACTTTCGCTAGGGGTCATTCCTGCTTTAGACTTTCAAGTGTGCAACTTTTAGTCTGTGCTCTGGTGATATTCTTAGTGAAAGCTGATGGTCATAATGACTGAATACTGGCTAACAATTACTCTTTAGTAGCTGAGCTGCTTTTGATTACATGGATGGTCTTTCTACTTCTACAGAACTTATTCTTATCTTAAATAATTTAGGAAAATTTCCACTTTGGTGCCCTGAGGTATTGCGTAATCATTATTTGGTGACCTGTATTTTTCATATTTTCACTTTGGTTACCTGAGGTATTTAAATTTGTGTCACTTGCGTGTTTTCCGTCTACTCTGTTAACATTTCCGTTAACTACTTACCATTTGAAGGGTAAACTGGTCCATTCATTCCCTGGATGTACCCCATCTACTCCTCAACCACAGAGCCATTAATTAGCACTCTCCCGTCACCCCCAAAACCACCCCACCGCCACTTCCCCTCACACCAGCCCAGAGAATGCAAACCCATTTTTCCACCAATCTAACAATTTAAATAAGTGGCCTTTGTTCTCTACGAAAGAAAAGGATGATCGGAAATACAAGTGGCCTTTGTTTTTTACGAAACCGAGCCCTAGAAACATTCAATTGCTTATCACACACCCAAGTACCATTAGTTTCTTGTAGAAAAATGAACAGGACGAGAATGCGGGAGCCCAAAATTAGAGGAGGAAGGAGCAAAAATAAATGATTAGAATAAGGATGACGAAATTCATGCGAGATTTGCGAAGGAATACCATGGTTTTCTGGTGGGTTTGGTGGGGGGACCCCTCCGGGGTAGGGAAGGGCGAGAGGAGGCATGAGAGAGAAATGTGGTGGCTAATGGGGGTTTAGTCGTTTAGAGGACAGAGAAAAAGAGGTGGTGGTTGGATGTTGAGATGGCTCGTCGGTTTTCTGGGTGGTGACGGGCGGAAAGGAGGTGTACGGGAGGGTGCAGTGGTAGTTTGGTGGTGGTGGTGGTGGTGGTGAGGTGGGTGGCTGAAGGTGAAGTGGTGGTGGTTCGATTGATTCGGGAATTTGGTGAGGTCAAAAATGGCTGAAGGTGAAGTATTGTACTGTCATGTTGAATGTCTACTTCAATTGATAGGTGGGGGTATTTTGGTCATTCGACATGTGTGTTAGTATACCTTTTGCTTACTTAGTAGCCACGTCAGCAAACTAACCGAAAATTTTAACGGGTGTCACAGAAAGAATCAAAGTAAAACTTTTTAAAAAATCTCAGGTAACCAAAGTGGAAATATGAAAAACACAGGTCACCAAATAATGATTATACAATACCTCTGGCACCAAAGTGGAAATTTTCCAATAATTTAAGTAACTGCATTTTTCATTGTCATTTCTTAAGTGTATATCTTGTTGCTGCTTTCTCTAACATTGTTCTTAGGGTGTTGAGTGAGAATGTTGTAGTTTATGAATTATGATACGATTGCCTAAAAGTAAGCGGATTTAGAAAATTGGGTGACCACACATGGAGGATGAGGCCTTCTGTTCTGGGGTAAACGCATGAAAGTCCATCAATTTTTGATGATCACATTATAATCTCTGTAGCTCAAGTTATTGACTGCAATCTAGCAATAACTGATTTTGCTTATGCTATACTTCTGGCTCTCATAGGCATGCACAATATCAAACAGGAAATACACCACTGACGTTAGTCTGGAAGGATGAGAAGTGTAGCCAATATGTTATCGACACCAACAGTAAAGGTGAAGTACCGAGCAAACAACAGGTAATTTTGATATGCTCGCCTTTCATATCAATTTGTAGAACTGGAAACTCTTTGTCTGAAAAAGATAAAAGTTTGTAGAAGTGGAAGCACATGTATAGGCAGTAATAGCAATTTTTCAATAGCCTTGCTACATGTATAGGCAGTAATAGTATTGGAGATACTATAACTTGTATATCAGCTATAGTATCTCTGGTTTTGTGAAGTTAAGTACAAGTTTTCTGCTTGTGCTTTCCTTCTTCATTATCCACATTGATTGTAGCTCCATCAGATATCTTTGTTTCTGAACATATTAGGGTTTCATAGCTAATAGCTTTTCTGCTTATAACTGTTGAGGGTGGGACATGAACTTGTGCCTCACGTCCGTTACTGTTTGTGTTTGTCTCCAAGATGAAGAAGCATCCTCTAAAATAAATTGTGTTGCATGAACTTTGGTGTGTGTTTAAGCTATGAACCGTTCCAATTTGGGTATCCTGAGAAGCCATGAAGGAAGTTGGAGGAGAGTAATTGATTACAATAGAAAACGTAATGGCATGGGATGCTAAAAATCAACTGGCTTTTCAACTTATGGTGCATATTCTGTTTGAATTTTGTTTGTCCGTTATAAATCATCCTTTTTTTGACCCATCAGTTACATTTTTCTGGGCATGAGCAGGTGGTTTTAGAGCTTCAAAATGATGGGAAGCTGACTACCTCAGATGATCCTCCTGTGGTATTTGGCTGCCTAGAGGACGATTTCATACAGAAGGTACAATGCATCCTGGAACAAGGGGAAATATTTCATTTTCTTGTTGTATAGAAGTCAGTATCTTAGATGTTTTAATAATTGTTCAACGCGGTGAACCTTGTTGATAGAGATGTTTTTGTCTCTACTCACTTGAAGGTAGAGTAAGCTAGATCCTGACTTTGGATTGAAGTGTTGTTGGTTTCTTATACATCCAGATTCCAGAGTTCTGTAACTATTGCCTAGGTAAAACATATATTGGGAACGGTTTAGCAGTTTTGCTTTTGCTGAAAATTATGCTAGATTACCTAGATATGAAATTACACTAGATCAGTAATGACCTTGTCAGATAATTTGAACTTTTTCAAAGTAAAAAAAGGAGAATTCTTAACTAATAGAACCATTTATAGGGCTCATGTTCATGTTTGAAACTAGTACTTCACTATACTATGACACCATTGATAATTCTCAACAAAAAATGTGTTATCCTCCTTGTCTTACTGTATGGCCTCTTCTATATCAACATTTTATTATTGTGGAGAAGGTGCTAAAGAGGTTTATTACTCTACTTCCACCCACCCACCTAAACACGTGTAGATACGTCTTTGAGAAATATTAGGTGACCACTTTGAGGTGTTGATTAATTGCCACAGATGCTTTGATCCATGATTTCATCACTCCTGAGCACATTATCCTTGAGAAGGTACTTCCACGAAGTGTTTCCATTTAATGACTACTTACATGAAACTGACCTTGTTGCCTAAAGAGGTCTATTTTCACAGAGGGTATGATAATGAAAATTGTAAACTAAATTGAAACTTTCACGTGTTTGCTACAAAGGTCTTTGCGGGGGGGGGGGGGGGGGGTTGTGTAATTTGCACATGTTTAACCATGAATGCCTTTAAATTGAAAGCTTTAGCAAAGATGATCTTGTTTGATGATCATTTTATCTAATGATGGTTCGTATGCCTCTATTCTTAAGAGAAATGCAGCGCTGTGGGCATTATTACTTTCATCTCTCTTTTCTGATATTGTTCATGCCATTTCTTCAGTCATTCATTTATCTGTTTTCAGTCAGGCTTACGTTCGGGTAATCTTCTGAAATTTGCGATCAACAATGGAGGGCTAACTTTTGTGGATGGAAAACTTAAGGAAGCTGATTTGCTGTACACAGAGAAGTCCAATCATGCTCGTGCTTTCGCAGATAGTTATTCCAAGGTGAGGTTTGAAGTTACTTTATGGCAGTCTCACAGTGTTTGGTTATGTTTTCATATAGACTATCGAATAGGATGTTTTTTTTTTGCTTCACGAACCATTCATGGTTTCCTAGCTTAGTCTCAAAGTTTCTCTTTCTGGATCACTCATCGCATCAGTCATCAGCCAAGTTTCACTCCATATTTCATAAATTTGGAAATGTGCTCTATTCTTTTCTCTGGCTGGAAATGTAATAGGTGGAATGACTAGTTTGATTTTTTGTGCTGAGAAGGTCTGATTAAGTTTGCCAAAAACAAATATTAGTTCAGCATCTCAGCATATTCAAGTTAAACTAATCATTTAAGCATTTTTAAATATGTGCCAACTTTCAGCATCTCTTGGGCTTATTAAAACTAGAATTTAATGTTCGCACAATATTAATATCAGCATATTTAGTTTCAGCGCACTAAAATGAACTAAGTCATTTCTGCACATTAAAGCTAAACCAGTCTTAGTTCCCCTTCATTACATTTCTAATTGTGGTAACTTGAAATTTGTAGTTGTGAGGAGAAGTTTCCTCCCTTTGCTGTTTATCAGCTTTATCAATACAAATGTCTGTTTTCTAAAGAAAGCATTTTCGAATGGGACGTATATTAAAGTGCATTGTGCTGACCAGTCATTAATTCAAGCTCTTAATGATTGTTTGTGGTTATGAATTGTGCATTGTTCAGGAATTTAGCACTTTTCTGGCGTCTTAACTCTTTTAACGTGTGCATTCAGGTTGTGTTTCAATACATGGCTCGACATGCTCCTCTTAGAATTGATGATCTGCTAGCATCTGCCAACTTACCAAATGACCAAGAGGATAAAGCTTGTGATGTGGAGATGGATGGTTGATGTATGCATAATGCATTCACGTATGAGCTCACTTTCTATGCGATAAGATATTCCATCTCATCCATTCTTGGCCAGAGAGTTGACCTGACGGGGGTAAAGAACAAACTGGACGCTGCCCTGGACGGCTGGACACATATTTATCCTAGGCCTCGTTCTATAACTAGGGTCGATTCAGTGTGTGGCTTAAGTAGTTTAGGAAATGCTCAGTAGTGCTCGCAACAGTTGCAAATATACAGATTGAACATTGATATGTGGCCACTATTTACACTTGTTCCTGTTCATATAGCTGTATCAATGGAAGCTGTGTAATCTTTTTCCCATCAAGAATGGATGTTGTGGGCTGTTTCTGTTCAAGGTTTTCATTGAGGAATCACAGATGCTCTGATGGTTTTCTAAGAAAGCTATTAACCAGTTAGATGATCGATTAAGCAATCAGTTGCGAAAGCAGAATTTATTTTCTAAAAAAATAGAAGAGAAAAAGAAGAGAAATTGGTGCTCTTCTTAAAGTACAGTACTAGTTATATAAATCTCTATTTTTTATTGAAAAGATCACAACCTTACATGAGACGGTGACATGGTGAGAAGGGGACAATTTACCCCTTGAAAAATGATCACATCTCACCATGAGATCTAAAAAAAATACTTCATCCGTTTCTAAATCTCTACTCAATATGAGAGTGTGTGTGTGGGGTTAGTAGTGGTTGGAAAGTAATGATGGCAAGAAAAGGTAAGGATAGATGGTAAGAGAATTTGGAACGGATGTAAAAGGAAAGTGATGAAGAGATTTAGGAACGGAGGGCGTATTTATTTTCTTTGTTCGGCAAGAGAGTGGAATTTGAAACTTATGCTTGACACGCTTGGACATCGATTATTGAGAGATTGAATCGCACCCAATCATCAAAGGAACAAAGAAGAGAGGGATGGTCCTTCACCAAGGAGTATCTGTATGGGTAGTTTCCAGTTTGCAGTTCTGATTGTATTTGAATACTTTTCTGGGACATTCTACATATAGTAGTTTCTTTACGAGTCCAATATAAGTAATTTACATTCCGTTTGTATCTGAAAAAATGACCTTTAAGGTAGGTCTTGTGCGTTTGTTTTTCCTAATATCTTCATCTGTCTTGCTCTTTACTGCCACGGTCTCCTGAGTCGAAGTTACATCGCCATAGTGGTTGCTTCACAACCATCATGAACACAGGCCAAAACATCTTTGTAATCTCTAGAAATTGTGAAGGAATCATAAACCTTGCCATCCCTGCTCTTCTTGTACTCGAACAGCAGAGATGAGTGGTTGAATGCAGTGAGCTTGACAAACCCGAAATCATAGTCCTTATGTATGCTCCATTTTGTATTCACTTGACTAAACTTTGACAAGTGACTTCCTCCACCACCAGCAACCACGTGGATGGTACCGTTGACAGTTCCAGAGTAATGAGACTTTTCTGAGTTTACACATTGGTTCTGCATCATTAAAGACAGGAGAAATTTCAGACAAATAGAAAAGAATTGAACAAATGAATGCAGGATAAGAAATCCAAAAACGTTTGGGGACCTAGAAATTTCATATATATAAAATGAACCCGCCATGAGAACTAAGCATATGGTGTGGGTGCGTTCGAGTGTCAAAATTGTGCAACATAAAAGGAAGGGGATGTCAGATATCTGGAATCAGTTTCTACTGGTGCTTTGTCATACAGTAAGGTTTAAGCAGTTGTTTTTGTCAATTTACTCCTAACAAATGGTAGCAGAATAAGAAGTGTGAATTGTGATTTTAGTGACTTAAATTGGTGATCAAGTAACGGTCGGAGGTAGGGGGAGAGAAGAAAGGGACACTTGCAAAAGGCAATTAATCAAAGATCATTTGAAACGATTTTGATAGTTAGAAATAGTTCTAACTTCTTAGATCTCTAGAGCCGCTGCCTGTTAGAACAATAATTCACACAGCTAGCCATAAAACTGGAACAAAATGAATTCAATTTCTTGGTTAGATGCGGATGATAAAAAGAAAAATAAATACAAACTCTCCCATCATTTTCTACTTGCTTTTTTAAAGATGAACTGGGTTGTATCAATGCCTGGTAAATTTTTAGTCTCACTAACTTTTACAATGTAGTAGAAAATATAGAAGGTACAGCAGGCACTCAACTAGTATCTTGCTAAGTAAAGAATACAGGTATTACTATGTGACTGACAAATGACTCGTACCTGGTATATAGGGCATGACCTTTCATAATTATGTACATGTCCATAGAATGCCATATCAACTTTGTATCTCTGCCAAAGTTTTTGTAGGCCTTCTCTGCCCATTGGCTCTTCAAATGACCCCTCCATCCCATACCAATAGTCAGATGAATAACCGAGCACACGATGAGCAGAAAAGATTAGCCATGGCTGCTTCTGCCTATCCACTGATGCTAGGCAGTGCTCGATGAATTTGTATTGCTCAGTGCCCTCCCTCCAGTCATGTTCACTGTCTGCTATGCAGAAGCGGAACATTCCATAGTCGGCCTTGTACCTAAGATGTTTAAGAACATAAATTAACGAGTTCGTAGGTAAAACTGGTCGAGGGACGAGGAGTACTGTAGATCTTTAGTATTACTCTACTGTATTCAAGAGCTTATCATCAAATAAGGCTTACAAACAATGAATCAATAATTACTAATATTTTCGCAACTTCATCAGAGTGACTCACGTGGAATAACATTAAAGGAAGAGGTGGTAAACCCAAAAAGATTATCTATATGATAGCATAAATATGATTTAACATGGTTACAAGGGCAGATACTGAAGCTAAATTAGACACTTGAGGTGATGTAATTACCAAAACTTGGCTCTGTTCTCCGCAGGGACATAGTACATGGTTTGAGCTAGCACACCACATTCACCCCCTGAATCAGTTTTGTCATAAAATGATCCGCTATTTGGCCAATCACGTTCATGATTACCACTGCGAAAAATGGCAAAACGTCAGAATAGTATGCTGATATACTACTTAGCATCTAAGTGCTCAGTGCAGATAACACAAAAAGAGAAAAAAGAAAAGGAAAAAGGGAGTGCGGACCTTGCAATCATGTAAGGTACCGCTGATGCAATAGGCTCCACCTGAGATGTGAATTGGTCCCACTGTGAGATATATCCATTAGCATATGTAATATCTCCTATATGAAACACAATGTCAATGTTCTTAATATCTTTGATGAGGTGGTCTGTGGTGTTCAATGATCCTGGCTGGTAGTCACTGTACTCATTTGACCCATCGCGTTCTGCCTGAATGACAATGGAATAAAATGTAATTATCAGAGGAAAGAAGGTACATAGAAAAGGATACAGTTACAGATCTGCTGGCTATTAATACCTTCCCCATGTCGCCAAAAACAATAACTCGTTGTACTGAGTCTTGCCCAGGATATGGAGGTGCTTTGAAAGAATACTTCTTGCTCCAAATGTACGTGCCATCGGATAAGAGATGGCCCATCCTGTAAATGTACCTAAAACACATTTGCTGCAAAAATAAGGGCCAAAGTCAACACGAGGGTTATGATTTCCTATGAATGTTTATGATACTTACTGCCTGTTTGGCCACAAATCCTTCAAGAAACTCGTATGGATGAAGCCAGGATCACGCCATCCCACTGTCCTTGCAGGCGCACCTGCAAAGCAAATAAATAAGTACACATGAGATTACCCATTATCCTTATCATATCTGCTTTGCTCTTAATTATAACTCTCCATTACTTATGAATTTCTTTTTTTAGAGAAAGCAGTATTGATAGTAATAGAAACAGGAATGCATCCTAAGAAGACAAGGAGTCCTAACAAAAACCTATTTACAACTCAGCCCAATGAAGCATAATCTGTGTTGAAGGACAACCAATGGGAAGTAAGAAGCTTAATGTCACAAGGAACCTTATCAACTGTAGTTGAAATAAGTCCATAGTTGTACTGATTTGTTATGTATTTGCCATTCCCCACTTCGCTTGACTAAACAATTTCCTCCTAACTAATCATCTCTACACCCCTCCCCCCCTCCCCCCCTCCCCCCGCAAACAAGAAAAGAAAGAAAAAGAAAATGGGAAAGAACAAAGAATAAGAAAGAGAGAAAAGAAGCAGCAGCAGCAGCTAGCATTCCTTGATATTGCATAAGCCATGGTTCTTATGACAAAGATGACAGCTAATTCAACTTGAGCTGGAATGATGTTAGAGTTATAACATTGAATCATCAAGACAATTCAAGGATTTTTGCACTACAAAGTCATATAGTGACCAGAATATCAAACACTTCCATTCAACTTGAGCAATTTAACCATACCACACAAGGTTTCACGAGTAAATGTCAATGTCCCTGCTGGTGCTGTCTTAGGATTTGAGTGCATAGGACCCCACTCAACAAAAGGAGCTGCCTCATCGATGTTATAGCCACTTGTCCAAGTTACTGTCATCTGCATAGTGAAAAAGGATTTCTCAAGGCTGCGATATGTGAGGCACAACTACATCCGGAGACAAAGGCTAATTCTGAAATTTACTTGCAAATAGTCAAAAATTCTCAGAGCTGTCTATGGCTCTATGCATTATAATGAAACACCACAACTCTAATTTAACTGTCAATACAGAGCTACGTGCTATGTATGCATGTCCTCCTACCTATGCATTACAAGAGAATATCACAACTATTTTGCAGAGTCAACATGCAAATCTAGAACACACTACTATGTAAAAGCAAATAAAATTACATTTTCTCTATAGCGACATTATTGCATTACTTAGGATTCTAAATGACAGGAAATTTTAACTCTTGCTTGAGCTAAGTGTTCTCATATTCTCCAATAAGCTAGAATATTCCATACGATGGTGAAATATGAATAAATGGAAGTTTTAAGAAAGGATAACACAGCAAGGAATGTAGTAGAAGTAGAAACATCCCAAGATGCATTTGAGGCAAGCATTTGCATCAAAACATGTTTGGCAATTACTGAAACAGAGATATAATATCCAAAATGAAATAAATAAAAACAAAACTATGGAATATCTATAATATGTCGGAACACTAAAGGAACTTCAAATTGAGACAAGCCAAATGGGAGGACAAACATACCTCGTCCCAAGACTTCCCTAGAGCAAGACGCGGATAGAGTGGAGCTTTGGGATTTACAAATGATATGGAATTCGAAACTGCCACCAGTTTTGGCTGCACAGACAAGTAATACCATAATTTCTTTAGCCAGGATTATAATATCTCAACCCATCAAGCTAGCAGCTAAATTGATCAAAGTGATATGTAGCACAGTAAAAGTCCAGAAAGATGATAGTGATCATAGACCTAGAATAAGAAGACTTGACTTACATTAGACAACCCGCCTGAAAATAATGCAAATGAGATATCTGCACGCTGATTAATCAACTGAAAGCGTAGTGTAGCTTTCCCTGTCTTCTTGTAATCAGAATTGGAGGTACTTGCAAACATGTACTGTAATTAGACAGTCAATTTGACATCAATTCATAGTTGATCCAAACACATGAAAAACAAAGTTTAATTTCAGAACAACAGTTCCTGTGTAGTATATATACCTTTATTGGTGCGGAGCATATATAGGGCTTTTGATCTTTGGTATCAGTTTCTGAGTAACAGCTTGATGAGCTTCAACATCCAACAAAGTACTTTGATTAAAAACACTGAACTTACATAATCACAATAAAACAGCAATGCACTGTAACAACAATGCAACATCACTATGCAGTCGTAACAACAATACTTATAAATAGCACCACCAAGCCTAAAAATCATGCTGAAATAACTGCAAAACATAAACATAGCTACAATAGGGTTACAGCAGAAGGCAGTAAGGGAAAAATACTTGATTTTTGCAGGAGAGAAAACTCCAACCCAATCATCTGAAGATGGGTTAGGAGAATGAAGCTTTACATCTACCCACTCGGTGTCCTCGCCCTGCAATGATAGGAATAAGATAATCATGATACATCCTATTAACCAATCTACAACAAACAAAAGAGAGCAAATTCACTTCCCAAGCTAGAGAACAAGATAATCATGATATATCCAATTAATCAATCCTAATATGCATTGATGGGCAATTAAAACACTTCTCCCATGGTGTTCTTTTCCTCAATTCTGTAAATTACTCATCAATGAACGAATAATGGCATTAAACTGTGATTGGACTAACCGCATACATTTGCATCACACTATACAAACCTTAACAATGACCCACATTGGCACCATTAGCCATAAAAGACTCAATCTTTCACAAATTCACATAAGATGTCAGCAATATCCTCACCAAAACTTTCAAAGGAAGGTCAGTCAACTCTTACCTTGATGCCCAGAAGAACTGGAGATGCTTTAATGGCAGCATCTTTTCGAAGATCAAAACTGGTACTCAAAATATTAATTTTTGATAGTGGTTGTTCACCACCCAAAGGTCTATTGCCCAAAGCAAGATTGACCCATAATAGAAGAACAATACTCAACTCCAAAAATACATAGCCTTTCTTCATCTTTACCACTGATATCGAGCTTTTGCTACTGCAAACCCACCAAAAAGAAAGGCAGAATTTTGGGGCTTGCAGTATCTGACAAGAATTGAGAATATTTTGAAGTAATATTCCTGTTTGACTTATATAATATGATGATCAAAGTTTTTAATCTTGGGGAGGATGTTTTATTAGCTAAATTCTCGCTGTGTCAGAGGAGAGAGAAAGATACTGTCGTGGATAGAAACGATACCAGAGTCAGAGGAGATTTTTCCAATTGCTGGCACAAGGGAAGTGCTCTAGCAGTAAGAAGTTTGCTGATGATAAAATGATAGAGCCATGGGCTTCAATTTTAGAGGGTAAATCTTCATGGATAATGAAGTTTGAGTTTTGTGTTGAACTCAAACTACGTCTGTCCAAATGTGATAGGATACTTGAACTTTTAAAAAAAAAAAATGTGATTGGATATATTGTTTTTTGCTTTTAATTTCTGTTTTTGGTCCTCAAAAACTTAGACACTTTCATGATTTGTATTTCTTTAGAGAAATTTATCTTTGTAGATGTTATATGACTTTTGATAAATGAAATTTTCTCTTGTCCCCAATCAAAAATGAATAAATAAATTTACACGAGCTTTCCCACATAAAAAAATAATCTATATGAAAAGCATATTGCAAATTCTTTGAAAACAAATATAAATTCATTCCCTTCCTTCAACCCAAAAAAAAAAAATTGCTTTTTTTGTGGTCTATAAACGTGAAAGAAATATGAGAGGGTATTTAGGACATTTTACATGTAAAAGTATTTCAATCTGGGTATGCAGAGATTTAGGAGACGGCTTAATATAGTAACGGTAAAGATTACGAAGGGAGTAATTTTTTTGATATCCTTGTTTCTAGCTACACAAACCCTAACCTGTAGCTTCTACTAAATTAATTGAGCTATCAGCCTATCACCAGTTCACCACATTGCCTAGCCCCCCAATGTGATCAACTGATCACTTCTTTTAATTACCAAATGCTAAAACTAGCGGTTGCAGCTTGATGGCAACTGTCAGCGTTTAGTAATTTTTCTCCCTGCATTTATTGTCCCAAAATAAACCCTCCGGTTCTCCACCAAAAAAAAAAAAAAAAAAAAAAAAAAAAAACTCCATGCAATAATTTGCCAAACGTTCAGACTAGTTACAATTTACAACCATTCATTACTACTTGACATATTAAAACAAAAATAGAGACTATTACTTTCTGACATGTACGGAGTATATATTAGATTAGATTGTATTGAAATATTTACAGCCTCATTCCCATCCTAGGTGGCCAATTCTTTTACACAACGTCCTGAGCAGAAAGTTGCTGGTGTTCGAACCAACAGTCTTTTCACTTCCAAAACATTTTGCCATTACTTCACATACCCGATCCATGATCCTCTGTTTGTTTAACCATTGTGTTGTGCTTAAAGAGCAAATGAATGCAAATTCATGTGATCATAGAGACACACACACGAGCTTGCGAGATTAAGATCCCTTTGAGTTTTCTTCTGCATTGCACTTCGGGACAATAGCTGAGAGTTGCTTCTCGAGTTCCACTAGACTGTAGATCCGGGAGAGAGAGTTAAAGGACAAAACCTGAGCACAATGCCACATGCAGTAATGGTGTGACACATTGGGCAACAAAAATATACTTACATTTCAAATTTGCGCAAAGCTTCTTCTCGTTTCACTCGATACAGATCACTATCTTTAGGGACATTGCTCAATGAATTAGCTGTCAAAATAAAAACATGATGAAAAAGTAGTGAGACATCTGTGTCCTACGACATTCTCCTAGTATAATGCAGCGTAACAAGAAATAATCAATAGAATTCATTGTCAATCTTGCTCAAATAGTTCTGGTATCTGCACTCTGCAGCATTGTATAACTTAAGGGAACATGATAATTTCACATTTAAAACATAATTATATACATGACCTGAGGTACTAAATTGAAAACTTTCAATTCAAGCAACAAGAAATGATCGCAAATGACAGGGAAATCCCCACTAGCTTTTCTATTCACAAGAGTTTACCTATCCTTTAAGTGATAAAGGAATTGAATGATTAGGCATGCCAACTGTGAGCGATAACTGAAACACACCATGAGATTGTTTAGAGCCATAAAAGCAAAAGCATGGATACAACTGATGCTGTGATGGCCATCATATAAGCCTAGCACCACCCATGTCATGCTAATGATCTAGGTACAAGCAATACAACCAGGCTTACCCAACTCAGCCATTATTGGAAGCTTGATGCTAAAAGCAAAATCTAGAGCACAGAAGCAATGCTGCTCTAAAGAGTGTGAATTCTGAGAATCTGTCAAGGGACAGGTAGATTAACCGTCAACTCTTAATTTTCTTAATCTCAATTCCCGAAAGTCAAGATCTGCCAGTCATCGACCTGGTACACAGCCGTCCTAAGGCAATAGTCAGATCTTTGGCAAAAGGGTGCAGAAACAGACCATAAAGGAGAAGCGTTCAACAAGTATACTGCTAACCGTAGATGGCAGCATCATTTCTTATGTACTCCCCCCGCTCGGATACAATAATCACTGTTACATGTAAATATTCAGCAAAAATAGTCACTTTCTTTATGACCATTCTTTGGTTTGGGGTAATAGTTTGGGGGGGGGGTAAAACAAGGGGATCAAGGAAGGGTGGAAATGACTGTGGTCGGTGGCAATTGGGACTTGGTGGAGGAGAGAGGAAGAGAAGGGATGAAAGGAGATAGACTAATACCCCCTCCCCCTTCTATCCCTTTTCCTCCTCTCTTCTCAAAAGCCCTAACACCCACCATCCCTCCACCAATCCAACACCCATTTTACCTTCTAATTCATTCCATTACCACCCTAACTATAACCAAAAATTGAAGTACGGCATAAAAATTAGTGCACTATAGTTGTTTGTCCAGTATTATCCCCAACCTACTGTTCTAATTACACAACTAGTAATGAAAAATGAACGATTATCAAAATGCAGTAAATTCTTAATTTTACAGGCTACCACCGAGTGACAACTAATTACGGACAGAGGAATTATCAACCTACGTTCCTACCTATACTGCTGCATAGAAATACATCCAGTCTCATTTTCTAAGGCGAAAACGAAATGATGTCCTCAATTACTTTCTTTCTGTTTTTGTGAGTTTTAAGATCAATAGATAAAAAAAAAAGCACAGAAAAATTAGCTCAAAAACCTTGGATACTTGTAGGAGGGTTGGGTTAATATTAGGTATTCACAGCAGAACGTCTGCGCATTTAAACAGGTTGCAACATGAAGATGTTATAGTAGAAAAAAAAAGCTGAATCATTGAACAAATCTGTTCCATTGAATTTAAACATACTTGTGCATGTCACTAGACATTGAACTAAGCCCCCCTCCTGAACAAGACTTGAACATCATAAGTTTGAACAAGACTTGAACATCATAAGTACTCAATGAGTTGGCAAACAAATAAGCCGGAACAGATTCCGCCAATTATTCAATGATCCCTCATCCCTGTGCTCTCAAATTCATAACAAATCAGACAATGAATCCAACAAGAATACACACAAGACGCGAAATTCAAGAAATCTATAAATGATATCTTTTTCTCTGTCCAGAAGTAACATACATGGGATTGTGACTGGCAGGTTTGAAACATCATGATGATCAACCTTTCCAGGAGTTGTTTCGTCTGGCTTCTGCGGCCCAATCTATGTAAGAATATTCACAAATACGTATAAGACATATATGAATGAACAAATAGGTTACATAACAAACAAAGGATAACCAATACGAGAGCTGCAATAAAAACAAATTAAGCAGTATATTGAACACTTAAAACCAATGGAGGCATACCGTTATGTTACGTTTCTTCAGTATCTTGACATGACATTTTTTGATGTAGTGTGTCAAATGATAACGAGAATGTCTTGAGCACAATTCATCACATATCTTAGGGTTTTCAGCCAGCCAGTTGGAGATGTCATTTGACTTGATAACCTCATCCAAGTCCAATGACTCTAACCAAGAATAAACTGGACGCCATTGATCAGTTCGTTGAAACCGAGCAGGATTTTCACCCCGATTTACTTGCTTTACCTGCTTTATCTGCTATATGAGAATGTCTATAAGATATCATTTCTCAGTGAGTGGAAAATATGACAGCTACTTGACTATGTATCCAATTTACTCCTACATAAAAAGATGGCTAAGCTGCTAAGCGTTCTTAAAAGGGAAATAACAAGATCAAACAAAGCAAAACATAAAGAAAATAGTTAAAGGAGGCATATGTAACATGTCCATGGAACTACGAAAAAAGTTTTTGCTATTTTTTTTAAGATGCTGATTCAGAGGGCAATGCTACATTGCCACTTGAACAAATGAGGGCTACCTGAAGAAGCGATTCAAAATCTACCAAATACTAGTGCCCCAAAGTAGCACAATATGGTGTGACTGGTATATGGAAAATCTTTCTCCCCCCCCCCCCCCCCGGTATGATTAACTAAAGCCTAAAGGAGAATTAGTAGAATTTATTTTCATCAGCCTCAATTCAAAACATTAATAAGCCTGCAAGGAAAATCTACCAATGAAATACTTTTTCAAAACCAAAGCAGTTAATTACAACCTCAAGTAAAGGATAGCTCTTGAAGCATCAATGGTCTTGGCAACACTTCTAGAGGGTCAAAAACCTGCATTATGTGCTGATTTTACAAGACCAGCTATAGATAAAACAAACATCCTCTACTCTGCTTACAGCAATCCAATTGTGATAATCAATAAATCAAAGAGGCTACAGATAGTAGCTTATTCTTCACATCTGCTTTGCAAACTGGACTTGTCTGGCACTTAAAAATGACACTGCACTATCTTCCTAACCATTGCGTCTCCGCAAGTGCTTTTTCACTACAAATTATGGCGCTCTTCTGGGTTATAAACAAACAAAGTAGCATGAAACACCTCTGCAAATCTAAGCATTGGCAAACTTTCCTTGGAGTTTGTAATTGCCTAATTATATAGACTATCCATTTCACAGCTACCCTATCAATACAGCGAAGCGGAGTTCCAAATGCAACAAGTGATGTTGGTTAGCAAAGAGCTTTTGAAATCGAAACCTCTTAACTTTTGGACTTGGTACGAATGAGGGTTTCATAAAATGAGATTTAACAAACGAAGCAAGAATATTCAAGAGACTGCAATGCTTCAAATCATTCAGAAGCAGAACCCTGATGAAAATAGTATTCAAAAACTGGGTAGACAACATTTCTCAGATTTCTCTATGAAGGTAAAACATGCCGGGTTGTGATATCTATTTCCTCATCTTCGAATCCAAGACAATCTTTACTCTTAGTGGGAGGGGAGAATAAATCACAAAGCTTCCTATTCCCCCAACCACAACCCCCCAACAACAAATGAAAAATTGACAGAAAAGAGAACATGGCCCTGGTAAATCAATTTCCTTCACATGCAAAACTGTGCTTCTATCTAATATATGCATTTGCTAAACACTCACACAGCTTAAACAAACAACACCTCATGTTGATTACCAAAAAAACAATGCTACATGTTTTCCCTACACAAGGAATTAACCTCCACCATCAACAAATTCTTCAAAAAGACGTGAAATTCAGTTTCTAGGCTGGGCATTCAACACTTACCCAGAAAACAAACTGGGCATTCACCAAATGATATCTTTTTTTCAAAAAAAAAAAAACAGAAACTAATGCTCATCCAAACAATTAACAGAGACATTTGATCGAACAAGTAGAGTGCATGATTGAACCTACCTTATTATCCTGAGTTGAGATGGGTTGTGAAGAGGTTTGCAAAGCGGTGAAACGCTGAAGAAGATCGGATTGAGAGAGGGATTTGAGATGGTGAGGTAAAGAAGAGAGGTTGGAATTGACCCAATTCTCAACTTCACTCATACTTAAAGTATGGTCTTTTGGTAAGCTTGAAAGCCACTTTTTGGCTGTCGTCTCCCATTCCCCGCCATTGTCTGCCGTTTCTGCTCCCTCCTCCATTCCCCTGTTGTCTTGTCTCTCTCTTGGGGGTGAAAACTGAAAACCCAGGAAGTGGAGAGTGTTTAACGGTGATCAACGTTGCAACTGCAGGTCGGGGTCGGGGTCGGGTTGGGTTGGGTGAATTTGGGTTCAGCCATTTCCAAGTCCGGCTATTTTAGTTGAAAATTGTCAAGTTTCTCATATTTACCTATTTTAATTTTTTTTGACTATGAATATATTTTTTTTTTTTTTGTTAGGTGATGGTTGGAATGGCCAAGCCAAAAAAAAATGGTGATGGTTGGAATGGGCTTAATGATTAATAAGAGGCAACGGGATAAGGGTCGGATATAGGTTGGAATTGACATGAATTTGTGTAAAATTTAGAGTCGAGTAAGCGAACATAATGAGTCGATCCATTCATGGTCATCTATGATATAAAAATACTTTCTTTGACAAAATAAAAATAAATTAATAATATATAGATGTCACACATAAAATAAGTCTTTTTATATTAAATAGGTACAATACAATCCTGGTATAAATTATTAAACACGTCGATGCGAAAGTGGATTAATTTTAGGTTGAAAAATACTTTAACAAAAGTCACAATTTTGGATCCGATTTTATAGTTTGACCATTTTCGTGTTGGTCTTAAAACCCACAATAATAATTACTTATAATTTATCTTATTATTATAATTTAATTTGTTATTATTAGTATTATTATTACTTGGAAATTTGAAAAAGGAAAAGAACAAAAAACTTCAAACCCTAATAACCTAGAAAACCCCCAAAACCCAATTCAGCTCAGCTCCATTCTCACTCCCATAGTCCCATTCCCATCCTTCCTCCCCTCTGTTGATCATCTCGCCCACGCCCTTCAATTCATTTCTCACCTCCCCCACAACCCACAGCAGCAGCACAGAGAACCGAGAAGCGGGCAAAGCAGATGACGGCGGCTACGTTGGAGGTCGACAAAGTCACCATTAACGACAAAGACCATCTTTCAGGTTCCCTTCTCTCTCTCTCTCTCTCTCTCTCTTACCAATTGGTACTGCATATGATAACTTATTGAAGCTTACATCAAAGTTTTGACAAATTTCCAAAAATTTTAGCTACTCTTTATGCATATGCTTGATTTTTGATACTAATAAGAAATAAGAAACTGGTAATTTGTCTACTGTTTTTGTATCTAAATTTCTTGTCTTTTATTGTTCTGGGTGCTTCTTAGACGCTTCACAGAAGAAATTCATGTTTACCCAGCTTCTAGAACAACTTCTCAGGCTCAAAAGTAATAAGCTTTAGCAAAAAAATAAAAATAAAAAAACAATATCTGAATTTTTATAATTAAACGGCTGAGAGTAATTTTATTCTTGTATTTGGAATTGTGGCAATGTTAGAATCCGTTACAAACCACAAGGAAGAAAAAGAAGGAGAAGCAATGGCCGTGAAGGGTATTTATGAAATGAATATAGAAGAAGAGGGAGAAGAAGAGGAAGAAGAAGATGAATACTGGTCTTCAGATTCTGAATATGGAGATGGGTTAGACTTGAATTATGATGATGAGGGTGGCATTGTTGGTGGAACTATTAGCCTTAATGCTCGACGGCCCAATGCCCATGGTGGGGCTGTGTCGCGGCTCGCTGCTTCGACTCTTCAACCTCTCTCTAATCGGAGCCAAAAGGTTGTTCATCACGTTCGGGCTTCTCCTTTGGAGGTATTATTGTACTTCCTCTCATACCGGAATATATGTAGGAGTCAAGATATTATATTATCCCATTGATTTTAAGCTTAAGCTTCGTCTATGATGTTTTATTTTAAAAACTTTGGTGTTTGCTTGAGCTACTTGCACTTGATCATGTTATACCAAACAATCCTGCTACATGGATATCCTCACAAAATCTAAGTTCTGCTAGATTTGCAATTGAAATTGGAACTGGAATTGCAATATATTAGAGCATGTTTGAAAGTTTAGAAGAAGGGAAGGGTATAGAGGGGAGTGGGAGTATGTTTACCTAGATAAGGGGATTTTGAAATTTCTGCTTTATTCCCCTTTTTCCCCTTCCGTTTCCAAACTCCCAAACACACAGCTAGTATATGCATATGTCGTACCATTGGTAATGTTCATCTATATACCCAAAGTTAGAGGAATTATGCTCGTCCTTATCTCTCCCTTCACAATAGGGTTGTTGGTGGGTGGGTGGGTGGGTGGGTTTGGAGAAGGGAAATACATTCATTATCGTCCTCCTGGCACCTTGTTTTAATGACTTGTAAGTTATAACTATGAGTTTTTCTGGTACAGGAATGGGAGGGAAGGCTCGATGTTGGCATGTCCAACTCAGTGACCACCGCAATCCGTGAGAGTGTGCGTGGAATGGCTATTGGTAAAACTAGGAATACAGAAAAAGCAGATCGTGCAACTGTTGAGCAGGTGATTATAATGTTTTTTCCTGTCCCCTCTTTTGTGTTACCTTATTTGAAAATCATTCGCCTGCATTGTTAATCTCTGTTGTTAAAAATTTGTCACTTTAGGTAAATGTTTATAATGGTGGTGAGAATACTTGTAGAAGTCAAAATGCTAATTGAGAATAAGATTTAACATGTGTTAACTTGTGCATTTTTCATTTGTGACTGAAGTGTATAGAGAATTGGATTAGTGATATGTTAGGGACAACTATATCTATCCTGCAATGATTCGAACTCACCTTAGTATCATTATCTTTGCAAGCATAACTGCCTATTTTGCAGTGCCAAAGTTTTGAGGTGAAGTTCATTATAAACGACATTTTGAATTTTTAGCTGCAAATGACAGTATACATGATCCCCGAGTAAACATATTCGTATTTTCTGTACTTTTTCAGGAGTAAAGAGTTTGTATCAAGGGGTACTGAATTATTTTGGATGGATATGGTTTTGAGATTTTATTGGATAGTCCTGCTACTATGTATTTCTTTACATAATAGGCTGTACTGTATGTATAAGTGTTACTGTTTCTGCAAGCTTTATGTCATGTCATGCTGAATGACATTCTTCTCATGAACTATGTTTGTTTAACGGGTGGGTTCTTCTGGAAGTAACTTTTCACTGTAAAACTATGAAGGAAGTTGTGTTGCCATCAGTATGACTAATATAAGAGTATTATGTTTCAGGCCATTGACCCTAGGACCCGCATGGTTCTCTTCAAAATGTTGAATTGTGGCGTGTTCAATGATATAAATGGCTGTATATCAACTGGGAAAGAGGTAGACTCCTTATGTTTCCCAGTTAACTATCGTTTTGTTGTTGTTGGCTATCAAATATAACTCTGTGGTCAGTGATGTGTAATCTAACGAATATGTGTGCAATTATGCTTACTTTTGAGCAGGCCAATGTTTATCATGCAACAAAGTCTGATGGTCAAGAATTGGCTATCAAAGTGTACAAAACATCCGTTTTGGTGTTCAAGTAAGTAAATTCATCTTCTCCAATTAGTAACTGATGTTTAATAAGTGTACATATAAATGTGTATTGGTTTTTGAATAGGATTGTCTGTCAGAACACCTGTTTTTAGTTTTTTCTTATATTGGTTCTATAGTTACTGTAATGATTATTATAGGGTATAGTTGATACCTTAATATCATTGGAGTTTTGATGTATGTTGTATTTAATCCAAATTGTGAATTTGAATTTCATAATTGTATCTTTCCTGTGCAGTCTGTAGTTATCTCTGATTTCCTTCCTAGAATTTTGATACTTGTTCACTGATGCTAATCCATTTCCTTCTTTTTCTTTCTTTTTTTACTTCAGGGATAGGGACCGATATGTACAAGGTGACTATCGTTTTAGACATGGGTATTGCAAGCACAATCCTCGAAAAATGGTTAAGACATGGGCAGAGAAAGAAATGAGAAATCTTATGAGGTAATTTAGTCAATGTTCGACATATAGAGATTGCCACCAAGCAGACCTGGACGCAAAACAAGTCACAATAATGCATTATGAGCATATATGTGTGGGACTGAACTCTTTCGAGCCTTGCTCTAATACATGAATGGTAGAATTGCAGAGCAACCTGGTTCCATACAGGTGTTTTAGATTTTGCTGGCACAATAAGACCAAGTGCAGACTTCTCGCATTTTAGATGTTGCTGGCACAGCCTGGCTGCTATCTTTTTTTATTAAGCTCTGGATCTGGGCTGAGGTTCTCGTTGGTTGTCATTTTGGAGCATAAAGCCACTTTTGTCAAAGGAAAGTAGTGTTTATACTCTCTAGATAGTATCTCTTACATACTATCAGGAGTCTTGAACTCTTCATACAGAGTTACAGACCTTGAACTACTGGCAAATAAACTGATCCTTTTTTCCGTTTTCAAAATGCACTCTAGGACTATGTCTGTCAGTATTTGATTGTCTCTTTCTTTCTCTGTCATGTAAGTGAAAAAGTTTTAGCCTTTGATTACTTACATGTGAAAATGCAGGCTGAAAGCTGCTGGATTACGTTGTCCCACTCCTATTCTTCTGAGGCTCCATGTTTTGGTCATGGAATTCATAGGTATTGTGGTTTGAACTTTCTTGGGTGGTTGTGGGGGTTTATCTTTCAATAGTATCATTTGAAAATCTGCTAGTTTAGGCTTATGAAGCGTGATGAAGTTCGTTTTTGTTGCAAAGAGAAGAAACACGGAAACGGAGAGCGGTTATATGAGTTACAACAAACTCAGCCTTTGGCATTTGTGCTTGCAGAGCGGTTATATGAGTTGCAATGAGAAAGGCTTTTAGATAAGTCAGGGTCTGGGGAGGTTTTGTGTATGGAGCCTTTACCTTATGTACTTGCAGAGGCTGTTTCTCATGATCCCCAGTCCCCAGCCTACGGCACACACATGAACACCCATTTACAGAGAAGAGCTGAAAACACACAAATAGAAAGGGGGGGGGGGGGGACTTAAATTGCCAAAAAACAATCTCCTTAATATAAGTCTGCATTCTGATAGTAATGCATCTTCTTCTTAACATTTTTGTACTGTGCACTTTAAGTTGATTATCTTTCTGCTGTCGGTTCTGCTTCAGATTTCATCTTTTTTGTCTTTGAACAGGTAAGGCAGGTTGGGCCGCACCACGTCTTAAAGATGCAGCTTTATCTCTTGACAAGCTGCGAGAATGTTATGTAGAGGTAAACTTGAACTCTCATACTACTGCCCGGACTGGGTGCAGATCAGGAAAATAGAATATAGGAAAATTGTGTTCATGATTAGCTGTGATAGTGGTACTAGTGCATCATTCTCTTTCTGGTTTCTATGACTATTACTGATTTTCCAATGTTTTTGAGCACCGTTTCATACTGGTATTTGAATGTAAGCTTGTTGCTAAATTCCTTTTACTCTTGTTGTAGATCAGAAAATTGCCTAGATCTTTGGCTGCTGTCTGTAATGAAATGTGACATGTTTATAATGCCTTTTTTTTTTTTTTTTGAGGAGAGACGTGTTGATAATCCAATATCTAACATGTGTTAATTAAAAAACATTGCTTGTCTATTTCAAGATTATTACAGCAATGCGAACAATGTATCAGAAGTGCAAACTGGTACATGGAGATCTGAGCGAGTATAACATACTGTATTATGAGGTATGCTGGATTCATGTCAACCTTGTAACATCATTATCTCTGTATTGACTGTATAGAGCCAACTTACATATTACTTCCCTCGCAGGGTCACTTGTATATTATTGATGTATCACAAACTGTTGATCTTGACCATCCTCACGCACTCGATTTCTTACGTGAAGACTGTCTTCACGTTTCGGTAAGTAAACATAGTCAGAATTTTTTGTGTTCTTTTGGTAATCCAGTTGTGTCATTGTGCTTCCAAGTTAATCTAGTTGTTACATGCAGGACTTCTTCAAAAAGCACGGTGTGGCTGTGATGACAATTCGAGAACTTTTTGACTTCATAGTGGATCCAACCATTGCTGATGAAGCTGTGGATACTTACTTGGAAGAGGTCTGCTAAGCTTTTTCATCTTGGAAATTGTCCTTGCTGAACTTATATTTCTTGTTTTTAGATGTATTATTTTTTGTGTGTAAGAAGTCTAAATCTGATATATTTACAAAATTACAAATATATAATAGGTTCAACAAAAGATTATAGCTAGAGGGGATGAGATATCTGCTGAGGAGCAAATAGCAGACTCTGTATTTGTTCAGGTACTGTATTCGTTGATGACCGTAACATCTTTTACTCATCTTGTCCCTTATGAAAGGTAGATCACTTATTAATACTTGAGTGAGTGTCTGTCCCCTCATTTTCTTTTTTTTCTCATTCCGTTCTGTGTAGTCATATATTCCAAAGACACTAGAGCAAGTGAAAGATGCTGAAGAAGACGCATTTCGGTTAACCAGCGGGAAGGACACGGGAGATATGTACTACAAGACTATCACTGGACTTGCTTCCGCAGCCCAGAGAGACCAGACGAAAGGGAAGGACAAAGGGGAAGATACTCATCCCGATTCAGCCTCTAGCGGGACTGACTCAGGAACGGACAACGAAGATGAAGATGGAAGCTCTAGTGAATCAGACGGGGAGGAACCTTCTTTTGTTACAAGAAATCTGGCTCCTGGGGATAAAAAAGCTGCCAGGAAGGAAAACAAGAAGAAAGTGAAAGAAGAGCAAAGGGAAGCTAGGAAGAATAAGACTCCAAAGGCTGTCAAGAAGAGAAAGAAGAAGCTTGCGAAAGCGCACAAGACCAGGTAGTCATTTGTAATCAAGAAGACACGATAATTTGCGCCAAGTTTTGTAGAATTTAGGTGATCCACACAAAAATTACAAAGTTAAGCATGTAATACTTTGGAGTTAAAAGGAAAATAGAGTAGAAAGTTCAAAGGTCAGTTATTAATATATTTTTGGCTGTTTAAACATCCCTTTGTATAAGAGTATGTTCATTCAAGATGGAAACCTTGCAGAATAATTCAGATGCGTCATGCAAGTAAGCAAAGATTGTCAACCTTGTACTCACTTGGTGAGTACGGCGGTAACGTGTCGGTTTGGATTATTACCATTTTGCTCTCAATTGAACAGCAAATCAATGGGTCATATCCATCCAGAAACTTCTAAAGAAGTGAAATGGTTTGGACATGGTCCTGTGTCAACTATATTTATACATGAGAATTAATGTGATTATGTCAAATGGGCAGTTGTAACGAACTCCATTAAGACAGAGACGCGTGAAGACGTGCAACATGCAAATTGTACTTGATCATTAATTAGCTGGTATGGATATAATGTCATGTACTCAAAGAGAAGCGCCAAAGGGTATGGTAGATTCATTTGGTTTACCTATTTGAGACAGTAAGAGACACTTTGATTTGGTTGAAAATGCAGTCTGCATCCTTTACCACTTCACCTTACTGTGTAAAATTTTCAAGTTGGACAAGTCAAAAATAATATACCTCTTTATTTAAAGTAAATAAAACTGTGCGACCGTGTCATGGCATGTCAATCAAAAGTAACATTTTCTAATTAAAATGTAACATTCTTTTACCACTTTTTAGCGAAAAAGTAACAATTTTTGTTTATAATTTAACAATCGTCTCACGGTGAGATCGTCTTATATAAGTTATTATCTTGTATTCCTAAATAATTCAAATATTTCATTTGATTTTGATTAGCTCGTTAGACTTGCGTATATTAATAAAAGATTTTAAATTCATTGCACTAAGGATTTTCTCACATATTAAGGTGATAACTATATGATTTGCTAATCTTTGGCGTTTTTTCTCCAATTAGTGATGTGATTAACTAGAAGTTAGAACACAATCAATTAAAATTTGAACTTAATTGTCTAAGTTGGTGTGCTTTCAATTGAGAAGGCTGCTTTCATATAACTTCCTGAATTGAGGGATTCTCAATTTTGTTTTTATTTATTGTTTTATTTATCCAAGTCAATGGATTGTATGTAGCGAATTCTTTGGTGTCAAAGGGAATCAGATATATAGCTCTACAAGCCTGAAATATTGGTAGTTTATAATACAACTCACTTTGATTAGATAGATGACGGCAGACAAATTTTATGTACTCTTTTAAGATCAATCCCTTATTGAATTTTGAGACCAATTGTTATCCAATAGTGCAATTAACCATTGTCGTTTTTCATTTGGATTTCACTAACTTCTTTAGTTACAAAATTATTGTTGTGTCACCCGTATTATGTGATGACGACATGTGACCATCCTAACATAAAACTTAATATTAACGACGAGTACCATTCCGACTTCAACATGACATTTGGCATATCATTTGTTGAGTGCTAGTTGAGTACTCATTTTTATCTTACTAATTAGCAAAACAATTTATATAATAAGATCTTATTGTAACTTTCAGTGAGACGATGATCATTTTTTAGTTAAACTATTTGGTTGACTTGTCCGGTATTCAGTTTGTAATCTTTTTTTTCTGTTCTTTTTTTTTGGATCAACATTCAGTTTGTATTCAATTCAACAAAATGTACTTATTTATTATGAGAAGGTCTTTCTGTAACTTTTCTTAAAATTTTGATGTTAAAGTTTGGGGATAATAATTAAAAATTCTTAAAAGTCAAATGTTATATATTATTCCATGAGATGAGACTATGGAAATATCTCATAAAACTTTCGAAATATCTATATATATAACTATAATTGCTAACAGAGAAAAACTTGTATAAGACGTAAAAATCCTAGCCTCTCTTTTTTGCTTCTTCTCTTCCTCTCTCAACTCTAACTTTTACTAGCACAAATTTTCAGGCCGGGAAGGCCGATTTAGGCCATTCCCGGCCTGTGATTCATGTTTTTCACCTCTTTTTGTCATTGATTTATAGTTTATGCTCTCTAAGTGGAATAAATTTTCTCTCCCTTTTGTGGAGTTATTAGGAATTTTTATATTTTTCCTCTTTGTAGGATCCTCTCTTCGCCTATTGTGCGATTTAGTATCAAATAATATGAATTCGGGGACCGGATATGCACAAGATCGATGGTATCATACAACATTCTGTGAGCAAACAATTATGGTACTTGCGGTGAAGATCTCCACTTCCGTTAAAGATGAAGCATCAAAGGAAGCACATGGTTACTATGCATGTTGGGAGTCGCGCTCGGGTATTCTAGTTAATTGTTTTGTTAGCAGATTTGTTATTGGTACTGTTAATTTAGTATATTCTAGGGTTATTTTCAATGTAGATGATTAGATGCTGTATGGCTTTTCTATGAATGAAAGTCTCCTATTCCTCTCTCAAAAAAAAAAAAAAAAAAAAAAAAAAACAAAAAAAAAACAACAACAACAACAACTAGAGTATATGAGTAACTCATTAAATTAGCACGTCTCAAAATAGCAAAGACACAATGGAATATAGTACTAGTGATATTCCCCATTTTGTTAAACAAATAGTCAAATACTAAACGAAAGAGATGGGTGCAAGAGATTTCGTACGACCATGATGAGGCACGAAGACCACAAACACAAACAGACGCCGAAAGATAATTAAGTAAGAATACGACGTACGTCATTTCTTCAAGTATAAATACCATGAATCATACCAATAAGTGATTGGTATGGGTGGTTTGGCACTCTCATCCATTAAGCAAAGGTCGAGGGTTCGAATCTTGTGAATGAAGAAACTATTTAGTGGGAGCACTTTAACTCTTCGTGGGCCAACCCGATGCGAACAGGATTAAGCTTGGCCCAAAAAACTTAGGTGAACCTTTGGTTAAACCAAAAAAAAAAAAATACCATAAATCATGTTCATGATACATACACAAGCATTCATTATTAATTGATTATTTTGTCCAAGCTAAGGTCGACTTAATTAATTCTTTTTACGAGTTTGCTCATGGAGTAACGGAAGTACTATTTAGGTTACGAAAAGTTCTACACAAGATTTCTATAAGTGAACAAGCATCTCACAAGGCCAAATGCGATTATATTGTTATACGCGAAAAATAAAAGATGCGTTTTTTTCGAGTGATTCATATTATAAAAATTTGTATAAAACGCTTATTTTATAATTTTTGTTGAGACGGAATTACGTTGTAGTGAAATAAGGATCACAATTCATTATAAGTGATCCTTATAAAAAAATTTCTTAATAGTAATCCCGTTTTAATTTTTTTTATATATATTTGAAGTTTCTACTATTTACAACTTGTAGATCTTTCACTTTCGAAAAGTGACAGGATGAGTGTTCCAAAGAGAACCTTGGCCTCAACCCTTCCATCAAAAGTTGTATAAACAATTAAGATGATCAAAATAAAGTTGAATAGTACTACAAGTCTGCAACGTACCGAAGTGATTATGCTTTCAGTTCGTTTTCAAGTTTTTATATACTCTACATATATGCATTTGTGTATACACACTTTTACACGACATATCCATTAAAAATTTATGAATGACTTTTATGACCCATCAATTTTATTCGCTATAAATTCAAGTGTATTGTGGTCGGGTACATAAGTTATCAACTTATCATAACTTTCCATCAACTTTCTACAATTAATAATGTAGCTAAGGAATCAAGAAATTAACAGTGGTGAGGAGTATCGTCCCTAATCGTAGGATCTTGCCAAGAGCCAAACTCATAGAATGCGTCACTTAAAGGGTGAAAGAATGAAGTAATTAAATGGTTGATTTCAGAAGTTCTCTAGACAATTTTATGCCTCCAATCCAGGCCTACGAAATAGGCCAGTAAAACAATACTCCCTGGAAAAAGTCTGCTCCTATTTCTATATCCGCTCCCATTCCAGGCCACTAATAAGAAAGTAATAAATTTCCCAAATGGTAAAACGTGGGTGCTTGCCTAGTTGCCTTCATCCTTGTATGTTTGAAGGATCGGATTATTTTCTTTTACAGTGTTTCTCCCAATTTTGCATTGTGAGCTTTTTACGTTTTGCAAATACCATATGTGATATGTGTCCCACTTATTTACAATGCACAAAAACTTATATGAGGCGCTTTCAAACAAGTATAACGTTATGCTCGCTTATAAAGGTCTCATGTTGACGCGACCTCATAACTTACTTTTTTGCATTGTGAGCTTTATTTTGTTTATAATATACTAGTAAAAAACCATACTCGCTCCTTTTAGCTAGTCATCTAAGGCACAAGTTGCCCCACCCTTTGAGACATCAGTTATCTCTTTGAGGTGCCTACGACCAAGTCTGGGCACGGAAATGACCACTTTGATAGGTGAATACCTTAGGGGGTGTTTGGCCAAACTTTTTTAAATTTCAGTTTTTCCCCCTCATTTCCTTCACATTCTCCCCATTCACCATCAAATTCAGCTCCTTAGAAGCTGAAAATAGCCCTCAAAGAGCTTAGAAGTAGAAGCTTTAATTTGGAGCTTCTATTTTTGGCCACCTTAAGGGGTATTTGACTATTTTCAACTTCTTAGAAGCTTAATTTAGTGGTGGAGGGGAAAGAATATGAGGGAAATGAGGAGGAGAAGCTGAAATTTGAAGAAGCTTGGCCAAACAACCTAAGCTGAAATTTTTTAGTGTGAACCAAAAAATAGACATCTAAGACATAATTGCAAGTTGCAAGTATTGAAATGAAAAGGATTAATTTCCATCTCTAAATTATTACCATAGCATAAATTGAAGTAGTGTGTTGCATATGATTTGCCTTCCAATCTAGGAGATTAGGACCTTTCAAAGGATTTGATGCCATTCCACTGGAAACAGAGCTAAGAAATATCTTGACCATCCCCCGTTGTACTTTATTGAGTGTACCTTTTTCTTTAAATTTGTACACTTCTTTCAACTTTCAATATGCTCATAACCCGAAACTTCATATCAACAGTGCAAAACACAAGTAGACAACACACCGACCTAATATTTTGTGATCATCGATCAACTAACTAAAATGTTTTTTGTCATTTCATCCTCCTCATTATATCATACAATAACTAATCCTCTCTCTTGTCCACTACATTTATACACCACGAAAACTGTGAACAAAACAAAAACAAAAACAATTAAATTTTAAAATTTAAAAAAAAAAAAAAAAAAAAAAACTAATTCTAAGCACTTCTTTCCATGTACTCCATTTTTTTTTAGCTCCCATCTTGGTTGTGGTGATCATCTGCCTGAGCATCAACCATACCACCATGAGGGTCCATAATAAGCCATAGATCCGCAGCTGCAGGAGAACATTGCACCTTATGCCCCAATTTCCAATCCAGGGCTTGGCAACCTCTCGAGCAGTAATTAACCGCCCCACATACCGAACACCTTCGGAACTCGTGGGCCCGGGTCTCCGGTCTTCCACAGCCCGTATGTGAACACAATCTTAAACCCGAACCCGGCTCCCGGCCACGTAAACCGAACCACTCCGTTAAGAATCGGTTTGTCGGGTGGGGTTCCGGTGCGGGTACATTGCACCCGAAATCACTCATTAGTGAACAGCAACCCGACCCGAATACGCTTACGCCCAGGCCCAGGCCCACGCCCACGCCCACGCCAACGACTTTTTTGTACGGCTTTGTCTTGGTGTGATGACGTGGAGGAGAGAGAGATGATATTGTGACGGAGGGTAACATGGACGCTAGCTCACGAGCATTGGCTTGGATTAATAAACGGCGCCCTTCATTGACGTTTTGTTTAACGCCATAACCGTCTTGGAGACAGTGCCCAAGCTCACGGAGAGCGTCCACGTGTCCTAAACAAGCGGCGCGTGCACATAACGCGACACCAGCGCGTAGGTCTTTGTCACTCTTGGCTCCCCCGCTCCCGTTGAACTGGATCACTGCTAATGAGTATAATGCTGGCGCGTGAGATTTAATTGCTGCTTTTGCCATTAATGACGCGCCACTCCCTCTATTTTCCAAGCAGTAAAATCGAATCTGAACACCCACAAATAATTAAAAACAAGGAAATTAATTAATTAATAATAAAATAATAAATAAAATTAAAAAACAAATCTACCAGAAAACAGAAATGGGCCAATCTTGCGTGAAATCACCTTAGTGAGACAGGTCATGTTTCCATAACGAGTGACTCGTCTCACCGGGAGACAGTCTCACGCAGATTTTCTTGTGAAAAAGTAAAAGTATTTAGAAAAATAAAAGAAAAAGGAATCTAATGTGACTTACCATTCCGAGAAAAAAGCAGGCTTCAACAGAACCGGCATTAACGCAAAGCTTAAGAAAACGATGAGCAGATTCAGACCAGTTCTTAGCTCTAATGGCCAAAACTTTTGAGCAAGCTTTTGATAGCACTAATTGATTAAGACCCAATTTATTGAATCTCTTACATCTGTTAATCAAAACAATGGAGAAGAGGAGAGAGAAAAAAAAATCAGTTTCATATAACAAAGATCTATGAAATAAACAGGGGAAAGAAAAAGAGAAAACGTACACTAAAAGGGCACTGACAAAGTCTGAAGGAGAAGACGAAGAAGCACATAGTTTAGAGAGAATGCAAATGACAAGATCATCATGTAATCTCTCAAACGGCTCTGATAATTTCTCTTCAAAAACTCTCTGCTTTTTTCTGCAACTCATCACCATTTTCTTTCAAACCCAGAAGAGATATTGTTGAGAAAAACTTGTATGAAGGGTAAGGGTGGGGTGGAGTCTTATGGGGGAGGAGAGAGAGTGGATTGGTAATGGTAAGGAAAGGAAGGAAGCATAACCGTCTAACCCCCTTGGTTTTGATTGTTTGTTTTCTTGTGAGAGTGGAGAGCCAAACCAAATCAATGATAATATGTATGGACAGTCTTTATATAGGGGAATGGGAAGGAGGAGAGAGAGAGAGGAGAGAGAGAGTTGCTCGTCTGATGGAGACCACGATGGAGTGTGGAGGTAATTGACGTCATAAGATAAATCTAAAAAGGTAACAAATATAAACATTTGATTTACCACGTCATTTCTGTACCTAATCCGAAAATTCTGTTTCCATATGTATATACGACGACTATACGAGTACTTTCTTTCACATTGTGTATGCTAATCATAAGTTTTGAAATACGAGTATGTTTTTGGTATTGTCATTTTTAGAAAAATTTTAAAAAAAAATAAAATAAAGAAGTTTAGGTAAGTGAGATGCATAATGGAGGATGGAGCAAGATGTGATTCTATAATTATGCTTTTAAAAATCGAAATTGCTTAAGAGTGTGTTTGGATACTACTATTTGATTTGAATATCATGAATTCAAATCAAAAATTTGAAATTTTGCAAATTCAATTCAATTTCATTGTTTGGCAAAATCAGGAATTTCAATTTAAAAATTTGAAATCCTAACTTTATTGTTTGGAAAACCTAAAATTTTCAATTCTAAAATTCAGTCTCCTACTAATTGAGTCACTATACCCCCCTTCCCCATTTTCCTTCATTTTCTCTCTCCTCCATACATTCCCCAGGAGACTGTATTGCTGGGGTGACAAATTGGCGTGTCAAGCACAGGATTCTCTTTGCATGCAATGCGTCTCCGTTTCACTTCCCTTGTTTGACATTTGGCACCATCACCAGATTATCACTTTGTTTATTACTGAATTAGTAATCTTATCAATTGTCATCATCGGTATTCATCAAAAAAAAAAAAATAAAATTATCATCATCGGTGTCAAAGCAAAGAGTATCTGTGATGTAGAGCTCTATGTATTCTGGTTGTTCCTTGGTTACTATTGAATTCGTTGAAATTCACCATCATCAAACATCTCTTCACCTTCTCAATTTTTCCGGCGAGCATTCCATCAGCGAATATAGAATACGGTGGTTGAAGAACCGATTGAGCAGTGGTGATGACTTGGGCGGTGGTGGCGGCGGATCGAGATCGAGGCGGTGGTGGTGGAGGATCGGAGATCGAGGCGATGGTGACGGCGGATCAAAATCGAGGCGATGGTGGTGGCCAACGAACGAGCCAAGAAGATGACGGTGGCGATGAGGTGGTTGTGGTGGTGGTGAAGAATTAATGTTGACATTGGTGGTGGATAAGCCGTGAATTTAGGGTGATAGGTGGCAAAGTTGACAGAAAAGGTTGAGAGCGAGGAGAGAGAGAAACAGTCGACAAAAAGGGAGAGAGAGAGAGAGAGAGAGAGAGAAACAGTGATAAAAATAGTTGGGGGAGGAGAGAGACTATAATTTTGGGCTGGAGAATTTGAAATTTACTGGATTCTATTGTATATTTCAAATAGAGGCTCTAAAGGCTTTTTACAATTCAATGAGGATTTGGCCCAAATTCAGTTTTCAAATTATTAGTGTATCCAAACACCTGATTTGGGCCAATTGAGGGATTTGAAATCAATTAGCCATATTCAAACAGGCCATAACGTAAATATCAAATTACTAAACATAAATATTTTTGTCTCAATAATTCCCAAATTACCCTTTTACTTTCCATGTAAACTTTTTAGCTCTCTAGTTTTTCGTTTTCGACCTCGTTCATCATTTTCACCGTAAATGATTGAATTACCATGAACAAGATCCTTCATGCAAAATATAATATTATGCAATGTGATTTAATAAAGATAGGTAATTTTTTTAGTAGGCGTAAAAATAGGTATTAGTAATTTTTTTTGTGATTTAATAAATTCATTTTCGAGGTAAATGAGAAGAGCTGCCAATTCAAATTAATGGTTGGGTTTGGGTTGCATTTCGGATAAGTGCTATATAAAGATAAGTGTGAAATGATATATAAAGATAAGTGTGAAATGATGATAAGCCACTTTGTTAGCAATTTTTTTAAAATGACTGAGTTAGGGCCATTTTTTAGATCGGGTTTTGAGTTTCTTTTAATAATTTTGGGTTGAAATTGTGTCGGATAGAGTATCGGCAATTGGGTATCAAGTAGTGAATCTTTCTATCAAAAATTGTGTCGGATAGAGTATTGTTTCTAAACTACACACCATAAAACTATAATGAATATCACTAAACTAACATAAGACCACTATCGAATTGTACTGAACTGATTGGGTAGTATCTAAAGAACACGCCCTTAGAAAAAGTTTATACTTGAAACAAAAATTTATCTTGGAAGGATAAAAGAGAAATTATTACTCTAATAATTGGTCATACAACATTTATAAAAAAAGGTTAAATTAAAAAACAAATCACCCCAATATAGTTTAGGCTTTCACGTTTTAATTTTAAGGTTTTCACGTTTGGTCAAATTGAACTAATGTATGTATCTGGTTAATAAATTGAAAGAGAGGTTAATAAATACTCGTACTTGGATATATTTGAAGCATAAATCAAGTAATTCCCGTGGGGATATAATAGTCACACAACTACGGCAACAACATTTGGCGTATAGTAGAATACAAGAGAAAGAAGCAAAGAGTCACGCGGGGTTTGACCGTATATGTAAGGATTGTTATTGGTTAGCTTGTGTCACCACCACAAGCCGCCTCACTAGCTCACTCTGTTTGGCTAAAATTGGGGTAACCAGACGAATAGCAAACGGTGGTCTACGTGTTTTTCATCCCCACCAAATTCTTCCTTCGTGTTTTACTTAAACCGTCATATGTCATATTTCAAGTTTTTTTTTTTCAAGGGTGGAAACAGGGTGGACAATCATCATTATTAATATGCCTAAAATTGAAAGGCTAAGGCCCTGTTCTCTTCAACGGAATGGTGCGGGATGGTGAGAAACGGAATGGAATGGCGCGACGCGGATAATTCAAAAAAATGTGAGACAACATAAAGTACAGATTGCGGAACGGAACGACGCGGAACGGAAAGAAACAGAATGCAACATGGAAACGATGAACAGAACAGGGCTTACCTCTTTTATATTACCAAACAATATATGACATAAAATGATATCCATACACTTGGTGTACAACACACCAATTTTCCCATGTGTCTATCTCTCTCTTTTGACTTTTATTCAATTACCAAACTACCCCTGCTTTCAAAAAGGGCATGTGGTCCCCTACCCCATTCCTTCACGTGTCAATTCCTAAGAGGATTGCTAAACGTAAATCCCTTATTACTAAACGCAAATCTTTTTTTCCACACAATACCCCTAATTAGTTTTGTCCCTCCTTTCTCTCTCCTACCTTCCTCTCTCTCAACACTCCCTTCCCTTCTTTTCAACCTAAGAGACTAAGAGTTAAATGTCGACCATTTATACCGAGCAAAGTAAAAAAATTGTCGACCATTTATGATCTGCAAAGGTTCCCTCTTCCCTTCCCTTTTTGACATTGGTTGAAATTTGTATGACTTTTAGAGATGAAATTGCCAGTAAGAAAATCATAAGGAGGGTGAGTCCAATTCTAATTTAGAAATCCTTAGATTTACTTCCTTGCTAGTTCATCATCACCATGAATACTGCACCCTCCATATGCACACACTCTCTCTCTCCCCTAACTGACTTCTTACCGCCGCCGCCACCCACATGCCGCCAAAGTCCGATCTCGACCCTCCCAGCGCCACCACTAAGCCGCCCAACCATAAAACCCTAAATAATGAATAAATAACAAAATTGCGAATTCAAGTACTCATTCTTCTGGTAACCTAATATCATCATTTATTCCGTCAAAATATATTGTTAATCGAAAGAATCACTCATGTGATTAAATTTAGATCTTCACAATATGCACCAAAAAAAAAATTTAGATCTTCACAATGAAAATAGAGAGTTGAGAGGAAAATGAATAAGAGAGAGGATGTTGGTTTTAAAGAAAAGGGCATTTTGGGAAATATTTGGATAAAAAGTTTTGCGTTTAGTAATTTAAGATTTACGTTAAGCAGTTCTGATTCCTAATTGGCTTAAAAAGTGTTATATTGTACACTTGGTGTTTCGGTAGCAAGGTTCATAGTATTTTATCGCCTAACAATATCATTGTCTTTCTTTTTCCAAATCGCTAATTGTTTCGTTTCTGCTTAAACTCCAAAACCGTTGTACAAATTATTCAATCTTGTATACTGATTATATTTTCTGATAGAAAACTTAATTGCTTATATAGATTCGTTGAAACCTAAACGTACAGTCTAAATCATGCCTCAAAAATAGAAAAGGACCCAAATGTAGTCATCAAGCTTGTAATACAAGTAAATAACCCCTTCATTTTCCACATTATTATGAGGACAAATTGGCCAAAACCCCCAAGATCTTTACACTTTTTGATAAGAACACCCAGAAAAAAAAAAACTTTGACAAGAACCCCCAAACATAATGTAAAAGCCGTGGTTGTACCCCCAAGCTGTACTTTCCGGTGAAATGAATTTTTTTTGGACCGTTTTACCCTCACGTGCTCTGCACGTGTTCACTTAATGAGAATTGATTTTTTTTTTTCCACGATTTTTCTTTTTCATTTACTCCATCTATCTTACTCTCAACCGACCCCCTTTTACTTACTCATTCAATTCTTTTCCATTTTCCCTCTACCACATTAAATTCTTTTCCATTTTACCATCATCTCTCTTTCTCTGTCACCATCTTCTCTCTCGCCATCTCTCTTTCTCTGTCACCATCTTCTCTCTCACCATCTCTCTTTCTCTGTCACCATATTCTCTGTGCTGAAACAACAAGACAAAGCTTGAAGGGACCACATTGTGCAAGTAGGAGGACAATCTTACAGCAGACGGAGCTTTCAACGCGAAAAATAAAGGTAAAAAAAAGCTTCCCCAAACTTAAAAATGGTACTTTCTGTTTGTGTATGTTTAGGATTGTGTACTTTTATAGTTTATTGCGAAAATGAAAGCTGAAAAACCTTAAAAAATGGAGCTTTATGGTTGTTTATTGTTGAAGTGTTTGGGTGATGTGCTTGATTTTTTTTAATAAATGGACCCTGATTTTATAATGTTAGATGAAACTTTGTGGTTTGTCCTTTTGATTAATTAATAGTATTAGTTTAATTGAACTGTAATTATATAATGCATGCCCCTAATTTTTATTCAGGATGAATATGCCACGAAGAATATCAGTTTGTCGTGTTATTAACGTTGATAAAATTGTTCTTCGATATCACTATGGGGGAAGTTGGAAATGCTCTAAAGGGGGGAAGTTGTTTTATGATGGTGGTGGAATTTTTTTGAGTGCTGAAACTGAGCTTTGCCATAGTGACTTGGTGAGTCAGTGTAGGGACACATTGAACTATGTGGTTCATTTTGAGATGTGGTTCAACACAAAACCTGGAAAGAGTTTGGGAAGAAACAGGAAATTGATTGAGAATGATGTAGAAGTCATTAAGGAAGTGATAAGAAGTGTAGATAAGCATGGAATGGTAGATGTTTATGTGGTTCATAGGGAGTTTATTTTTGATGGGGATGAAGAAGATGATGACTGTGATGATGATGTTGAAGATGAAAATGATGATTTTGATGGTAATATTGAAGATGAGAATGATGATAATGATGGTGAAATTGGTGGAAATGGTGATGTTAATGGTGGAAATGGTGATATTAATGGTGGTGATGGTAATGGTACTGCTGGGAAAGAGTTGAATGTGTATTTAAATCAAAACCACTCAGTAAGTGCCCTGTCATCACAAGACCCAAGTCAGCATTTAATTGACCCCACCCAACCACCTGATTTGATTCTCTCCACCTCATCTAGTGTCCAAACCAGATCTGAAATCCCCTTATCTATTGTGATAGACTCAGTTGAAAACATCCCAGCACAAAGTGACTCTCTCCTCAACTCTGGTCAGCCAAGCCATAACCCTAACCCACAGCCACCCAAAAATAAGCCTCACAGTGGAAAAGGAAAAGCATCCAAAGGTGATAAACAAGCATCCAAGGGGAAGGGAAAAGAAAAGGTTACAACTGAGGTTAGGGGAAATGATGGGAATAAGGGGAAGGGCAAAGAAAAGGTTACAACTGAGGTTAGGGGAAATGATGGGAATAAGGGGAAGGGCAAAGAACATGTGACAACTGAGGTGAGGGAAAAGGGTTTTGTGGTAGAGGATTGTAGATCTGATGACTCTGACTTTAATGATGATGATGATGATGATGATGACTCTGACTTTGAGTATGCAGATGGGGAGTTCAATGAGGTAGCAACGTATGTGTTTGCTAATATAGAGGGTAGGGAGATATTAAACCAAGTAGCTCATAGCCTTGGGGATGCTGCTGAAGAATCAATTCAACATTATGAGTTTAGAGTGCACAATTCTGATGACTCTGATGATGAAGGGCCTGGTCCTTTTGCTGAAGAAGAAGCTGAGCATGGGGATTCTGAGTTAGAGAGTTTGGTGGGTAGTGATGAAGAGGTAGACACTGATCCAGTGTTTAATCCTAGGGCAGATTTTAGTAGGCCAATTGAGTTCAAGAAACATCTAAAGTTCCCTACCAATGATGTATTAAGGAAGGCACTAAGGATTCATTCTCTTCAAAATGGCTATGACTACTTTTACATGCACAATGACAGCAATAGGGTTAGTACATATTGTTTGAGAAGGTGTCCATGCCCATTGGTTAAAGGAAATAAAAGGGGTTGTAAATGAAATAGAGAAGAGTTTGCTTGCAATTTCAAGATTCACGCAGTTAAACTCAGATTCGAGGAGACTTTTAAGTTGATAAGTATGAGGTTGGAGCATCAATGTGAAAGGAGTACTGTGACAACCAAGTTAACTGCTGAGTACTTAGCAGAGAGATATCTGGAGAAGTGGAGAGCAAATCCTACATGGAAGTTGAAAGCATTCAAAGCTGAAGTTGAAAATGATTTAGGGTTGTTTGTTGATTATTATCTTTGCTGGAATGCAAGGCAGAGGGCTAAGTTTGCTATTTATGGGGCTTGTAAAGAACAATACAAGAGGGTATATGATTATGTAGCTGCCATATGCAAGTACAATAAAGGTAGCACTGCAGTTGTCCAAGTAGATAGGCCTTTGAATGTATTTGAAAGGATGTATGTGTGTTTGGAAGCTTGCAAGTAGGGGTTTAAGGCAGGTTGTAGGCCTATCATTGGGGTAGATGGTTGTCATCTGAAAGGGGTATACACAGGGCAGATTCTTGTGGCAGTTGGGATTGATGCCAATAACAACATATATCCCATTGCTTGGGCAGTTGTGGAGGTGGAGACCAAGGACACTTGGACATGGTTTTTGTATCTGCTTCTCAAGGATATAGGTTCTGTGGAAGACAATCATTGGACCTTTATGTCTGATAGACAAAAGGTAAAAGTTTTGCCTATTATTAAGTTTTAGTTTTGGATGTTTTTTTATCAAATATAAGCTCTAACATGTGCTGTTTATTGTCATGTTGTCAGGGGCTATTGGATGCATTTGATGTACTTGCTAAGGATGCATTTATCAGGTTTTGTGTGAGGCATATTTGGGCAAATTTTAAACTGAAGTATCCTGGTATGGCTTTCAAAGAGGCATTTTGGTGTGCTGCCAGAGCAACAACCAAGGTATACTAGAATTTCAATCTCTTTTGAACTCAATTGGCCTGCATATTGTGTATATGTCAATATGTTGTTTGAATGGAGTGATTTATATTTATACTTGCTATTTCATGATTAGGAGGACTTTCACAACTATATGGAGGATATTAAGTTGATGTCCAAAGATGCATTCAATTATCTGAACAAAATCCCACCCCAAAGTTGGTCAAGACATGCATTTTCTACTTTCCCAAAATTTGACCTTTTATTGAACAATATTTGTGAGTCTTTTAACAATGTCCTGAGAGAAGCCAGAGATAAATCCATTCTTACCCAAATGGAGTGGATCAGAAAATATGTTATGCAAAGGCATTATGCAAAGAGGGAGGGAGGAATCAAATATCAGGGAAAAGTGATGTCTAATGTGTTGAAAAGGCTAGAGTGGGTTAAGAAAGAGTCTAGAAATTGCAGTGTTTTACCTGCTGGTGTTGATGAATTTGAGGTCAACCATAGAGGGGATGGAGTGGTGGTTAATCTGAAGGAGAGGACATGTACTTGCTTTAACTGGCAATTGTCTGGGATACCCTGTCCACATACATACAGATGCATAGCATATAACAGGATGAGTCCCATAAGTTTCATTGATGAAGCCTACAGCAAGGAAAGGTTCCTCAAAGCCTATAGTTTTCAGTTACATGCCATGCCAGGCATGAAGTATTGGGAACAAACAAGTGAAGTTGAACCATTGCCACCAGTTTTTAGGCAGATGCCAGGGAGACCTTCTACCAGAAAGAGAAAACATGAGCCTGGTGAGGAAGCAGAGGGAAAGAGACCTTACAAAGGAAACAAATGCAAAAGATGTGGTGAGTTTGGGCACAATGTGAGGACATGTAGCAATGATCCAAAGCCACCACCAGAGGAACCTAAATCTAAGGGTGGAAGACCAAGAACACCTGCTGGTGCTTACAGAAGAACCCCATCCACCAATCCAAGGAGAGCAAGAAAAGCTGTATGTATATCCTTCTACTACTTTCTATCACTTTCCATGATTGTGTATATGCTATCATATACTAAAACATTGTGGATGCTAATTTGAATTTGTAGGGTCCTATACCTGAACAGTATGATTTTGTGGATGCTGATATGACTGACTTCCCAACATCACAAAGCCAGCAACCAGATCACCAATCACAACCAGATCTGGGTGGAGGCAGTACAAGTGCTGGAAGCAACTTGGGTGGAGGGAGTACAAATGCTGGAAGCAACTTGGGTGGAGGCAGTACAACTGGAAGCAACTTGGGTGGAGGGAGTACCAGTGCAAGCAACTTGGGTGGAGGGACTACAAGTGCAACCAACTTCGAGGGAGGGAGTACAAGTGCAACCAACTTCGAGGGAGGGAGTACAAGTGCAACCAACTTCGAGGGAGGGAGTACAAGTGCAACCAACTTGGGTGTAGGGAGTACAAGTGCTGATGTTGCAACCAATGCACATGACACACCTGCAACCAATGCACACACCACACCTGCAACCAGACCTCCTCCTTCAACCACTGCACCTACAAGTCTTCCTTCAACAACTGCACCTAGAAGGCCTCCTTCAACAACTGCACCTACAAGAGCAAGTCCTAGAAGGCCTCCTTCAACAACTGCACCTACAAGAGCAAGTCCTAGAAGGCCTCCTTCAACATCTGCACCTACAAGAGCAAGTCCTAGAAGACATGGTGGGAGCAGTACAACACCAACCTCTGCAACAGCATTTTGGTTAGGCATATCAGAAAGGCCACCATGGAGGGCTTAAGGAAGTTGCAACTCATCTAAGGGGAAACACTGTTTTTTGGGGGGATTATAATCTGTAATCTGGCTAGTTAATGAACAAGTATTACTTAGGTAGCTTAGTTATTTGTTTAGCTTTGTTGATTTTGGACAATAGCTTTGTTCATTTTTGGACAACTACTATGACAGTAGTACTTGGAAAACAATATAATTCCACCTTTTGATGCTATTTATGTGATTTCATATTTGTTATGGTTTCTTGTTAATTATTTGTTTCATCACAACATTATTGAGTATCATAACAAAATCAATGTCTCACTGCATTTTTTACCATCCAAAACACACATTTCATTCCATTCTTTTACCATCCAAAAGATACATTTCATTGCATTGTAAATCATTACATTTCATTTCATCCAAAACATACAAATCTTTCCATTCTAAACAATCTAAAAGATACATTCCATACTTCATACTACTACTACACACTCCTACAGTAGTCATCACAACTTTCTTTTACCAAATACATAAAAAAAAGATAAACACTACCACAAAAGCAACAATAATCATAAACAACCTTCCCAATTGTGTCTTCATTATCTTCATTTTTCTTTGACACTTCTTCACCTCAGTAGCCCAACCATTAGCCTTCACCTTCAATTTGTCCTTTTCAGCTTTTAACCACACATTTTCAGCCCTCAATCCACCTATTTCAGTCTCCAAATCTTTCTTCTCCTCCATCAATTCCAATATCAACTCCCTTTGCCACTCTGTCATCTCCTCATCATACCACTCAAAAAATGTACAACCTCGCTTTTTTGTCTGAGCATCATACACTGGACATGCCATGAATCGCCTACCAGGATTTTTGACAGTCTTAGATTTCACCAAAGCTGCTGTTTTCTTACACTTGCACCGAGGCAGCCAAGAAGGGGTTGAATTTGAACTCGACATGGTTCAACCTATGTATAGAATACAGAAAAGTTAAAATTAAGAAAAGTTAAATTTGAACTCGACATGGTTCAGCCAATTTTGGATTCAATTACATAAACCCTAATTTCGTAGTACTATGCTCTTTCAATAGAGATATGGGGTGGGGATTTCAATTACAGAAACAAAGAGGGAAAAGGAGAAATATTGCATCTTGCGGAATACGAGTGTTGCATTATTCAAGTGGGGATTTCAATTACAGAAACAAAGAAAAGAGAAGAGAAGAGAAGAGAGAGAAAAAATGAAAAGAAAGAATAACGAGACAAGGAAGGAGCAGAAGTACCTTTGCAGCTTTTCTTCTCTGACTTGAAGAACTTCAATGGAAATGCTGTGGATTTCAATTACAGAAACAAAGAAAAGAGAAGAGAAGAAACAAAGAAAAAGGCCAAAGAAAAGAGAAGAGAAAAACAAAGAAAAAGGCCAGAGCACGTGAAAAAAAAAATAATAAAAAAATAAAAAAATAATAAAAAAAAAATCAATTCTCATTAAGTGAACACGTGCAGAGCACGTGAGGGTAAAACGGTCCAAAAAAAAATCATTTAACCGGAAAGTACAGCTTGGGGGTACAACCACGGCTTTTACATTATGTTTGGGGGTTCTTGTCAAAGTTTTTTTTTTCTGGGTGTTCTTATCAAAAAGTGTAAAGATCTTGGGGGTTTTGGCCAATTTGTCCTTATTATGATTGCAAACAGAACATACAAGAGTCAACTCTTGGGATAAAACCCAAATCAACATCGAGATAATAGGAATTAGACAGCTAATTAAATGAAAACCCAATTAATAAGCCCCTTGTTTGTGAAAGGTCATACATGGTGGCTCACAAAAGCCAACAGCCGGTACACATGTTATTAAGGTGAAAATTGGATGACGGAGTAAAACATAAGCAGCAGCCATTAGGCAAATAGTGAAACAATATAGTCATCGCTAGCTTGCAATGGGGGCAACTGAACCCCCCCAAAAGGAGTTGCGGCTACAAACTAACTAGCGTGTGAAGAATTGTGATTCAATCAAAAATTGAAATATTACCACACGTGTCTCGTTAGTCAGCCTATGTACATACGCACGTACATAAATATCTTGGAGTTAATTAGATTGCATAAGATATTTAATTTGATTTGGAACTTTTGGGGTGCTTACATAAACATTTGTTTGGGGGTATCCAATTTGATCCTCACGGGTGGTTGGTTTGTTGCGAATATAAAGGTGGGCTGGCTGTGTCAATCCTATGAATATGAACCCTCCATTTGGAGGTTTTTGTACCTACGTAGTTTTAGTTTGTTTTTTTATCATTAAAAGAGGGTGCAAGTAAATGATAATCGAGGCACCCTCGCTATGTCATATTTGGATTCTCGTATTCAATAGCGAACATATATATCAGACTAGCTAAACGATCAGCGTAAACATGGGCCCTGTCAATATAGCACCAACAAAAGGCTAATATAGTTCCTAAAAGCGAGCAGATACAAGATATAGAGAAAAATAGGTATTCGAACCCATAACCTTGCATACCAAACCATTTGAGAGTAAGCTTGGAACCAGTATATTACCACACGCACTTTTAGTTTGTTGTGTAATGTGTTTGTGTACAAAACTAACAGAATAAAAGGAACTAGTAATTGTGGGGCCAGCTTAGCTTATTAGTTTGCCACATAATAACAATGGAAGTTTGTATAATAATATATAAGATGATAATCGAGAATATAAGCGCATGCAAATGATCAAAAGGTTTGTAGAAGCAGGAGGTTAGTGCTTATGGGCTTATGGCACCCATGGAACTTTCTTTAAGCGTGGTGAGACCTCTTATAGCCACGTCTCTTTGAGCCATGCAACATTGCAACTCCCCTGTCTTGTCCTCCTTTTTTCTGTTTCCTTTTTCTCTTTCTAAGAGGAAACTTGTTGAAAATGAAGAGGAATAGGAGTAGTGTAATGTAATACTCCTTTTATATGTACGGAGTAGTACGTATGTGACATACATAGGCTTTGAATATTGTTATCCATAAAGGGTGGATTTAGGGGTGTAACCGAGCCCAGTCAAGTCCGAGTAGCTCCTGGCTCGAATCTCGGCTCGGTTTATTTTCCCTCGGCTTGATGCTCGCCGACTCGGAATAGTTAAGGCTCGGATTCTGCTCGATTTAAACTCGTGACTCGGCTCGATTCGGCTCGACTCAAGTAGCTCCTGGCTCGAATCTCGGCTCGGTTTATTTTCCCTCGGCTTGATGCTCGCCGACTCGGAATAGTTAAGGCTCGAATTCTGCTCGATTTAAACTCGTGACTCGGCTCGATTCGGCTCGACTCGGCTCGAGTTCACCCTCGCCAGTAAAAAAGTTATAAAAAGTAGATCAATTTAAAACACTTGAAATTCAATTCGACTACAAATATTCATTTATAAAATAAGAAAAGCCTTAAAAATATGAATTTCTATAAATATTTAATATTCTTATTTATCAAAATAGAGGGAAAATAAAATGAAAGGAGCTAATCAAGCCAACCAAGTTGAGTCGTAGAAGGCTCGGGCTCAGCTCGAAAAGTATTCGGGCTTGGCTCGAGCTCGGTTTGACTCGAGCTCGAACCGAGCTTTGACCGAGCCAAACCCGATAATTCACCAGCCGACTCGACTCAATTACACCACTAGGTGGATCTATAAGAGTAATATCAGGAGGCGCAATACTACATCTCAAGTTTGATTCTTAATTATTGTTGCGTCGCACATTTTAATTTTATTTTTCAATTCATCTTTAGTTTCTCCTAATAAAAAATTTCTACATACTCTCCCAGCCATCCTCTCGCCCCTCCCGATTCTCAAGTCTTGACTGCGTCCGTCAATGGTCACTTATTGCCTAGTATATTATAGAAGGTTGAATAATGGATTGCTCAATCGTACGAAACTTACGTGGTTAACAGTAGCGGGATGCCATGACATTGCTCTTAACAAATTCAGCTCAACGCAGGGGCCTGATCGCTTTCTTTTCCTTCTTTCTTACTATACTCTTTCATATATATAGAGCTGACTATTTTTTCCCCTTTATTTAAAGAAGAAAATTTTGGTAATGAATCATGTATTTAACGTGTGAATTCTGATATCGATCTATCTAGATGAATAGAAATCGCATCACGTGAAGTAGGAAGGTAACTAATCAATCAAGCAAACTTTTTAAGCCATAAATATAAAATGATGGTTACTGTATGTAAAACTTTGAAGGGAGAAGTGGCTAAGTCAAATCCTATTTTTTTTCCCAACCTAATGAAAGGTAGAGTTAAAGTTTCTTCAATGCTAAGATACATTTTCGTACTTTTTGAGATTACTGGTAGTTTTCCGTTTCATTGTTTGTATGGTATTTTGGCAGATCTATTGAGGTGGTCTATGATGTCATATCAAAGCATTCAAAGCTATAATAGAGTTTTCTGAGAAGAGGCTATAATATAAAAAACAACGAGCGATTAAATAAAAGTCGTTCGAAATAGTTAAATCTCTAGTACATAGTGCTACATATATAGCTTTTACATTCGAATGTATTATGATGTTTTAGATTTCTTTGTTATTAAATTCAATTTTTCGTGTAAGTATGTATCGTATGACTTTCAATTAATGGAATAAATTCATTTCCCCCGAAAAAACATAGCAGCGGGGTACATGGTTGTATGATTTGGGTTTTCGATCATATTACCACATTGCACTTGCAGTCAAAGTAATGATTTCCAAGTTTTGAACGAAGTTAAAAGTTGGTAACCATGATGGTCACGGGGACATCTTTAGCTCTCATTTCTTTTGTTTACCACACTCTACGCAATAAAGCAAGTGGACGTACTCCTTAAAAGACCATGGACGAATTAAGCAGGCAATCAAGAAGATTCAATTATATTTTATTTTTGAAATTACTTATTATTTATTTATTTATTATTTTTAAGGATTAGGTTCTGGTAGATGTGTTCTGTTTCGTGCTTCTAGGGACATGATTACAATTTTTTTTTTGTGGCAACATGATTACAATTACAAATCCTCATTGTATAATTGGTCGAGTGAGTTGTTTTGGATAAGGTTCAAAGCTACAGATATATGGATCGGAGTTGGTGGGAACTCAAAACAACTCATGCTTAATGGATAGAGGCCAAAGGATATCAATTTCCACCTGTTTCCAAGCTAGCTACATACAAGATTACTGCTCAATTTGTCAATATGATTGCATATAGTAATCACTTAAGCATGTAGCAGAAGGCAATGTGAGTTATCGACAACAATTTCTTGGCTACTCTTAAGAATAGCTAATTAGCTTATTCTACATTATGAAAAATGGGCTGAAAAATTATTTATTTTTATCCCCTTCGATCAGACTCATAATATTTTAAGGGGATATATCTATTTTTTTTTTTATAAAGCAATGTGATTAATTGATTGTATCATAATTGAGTATATTCGGTTTCTCCTGGTGATACAAGCATCCAAATAAAGTCCCTTCTATTAAGGGGAATTGGATCGAAATACTAGTCCAAACTTCCTCACTAATTCAATCCAATATCATATTCAGTTTCAGTCACAACTTAAGCTCTGTTTTTCTCAACTTAATTTCACTTATGTTCAGTAACAATGACCTAGGTGTGTTCTTTTTCACTTATTGGACCTTATTCAATCAGTGAAAATCAGTGGCAAAAGACTTAATCCAATCAATGGGAATCAGTGGCAACACCTTACTGAATCACTTAGAATCTGTGACAGATTCTTACCCAATCAGTGGAAATCAGTGGCAGGACCCACATTCCTACTCACAGAATCAGTAAAAGGACCTTACTGTATTAATTGAAATCAGTGGAAGGACCTTACCGAATCAGTGAATATCGGTGGCAAGACCTTATTATCCAATAAGTGGAAATCACTGAGAATACCTTACCAGATGAAAAAAAAACGCACCTACTGATAACTAATACCTATTCGTGTTTGCTGGTTTATTGTTGTGTCGTATTTCTCATTGATCAAACCGACATATCTAATTGGCCCAAATTGGGCTGTTAAGATTATATTGCATTTATGCAAAAAAGGCCAATTGGCTCCATGGACGTAGTGATGAGACATATACATATGCAGCTACTAGTTGCATGTTAGGGGAGCTTAATGCTCCTTTTTATATCATTGTCGCGTGTTAGTTTTCCCTTTCTGCTTCATCGTGGACAAGCGTACACATAATTAATCCTGCCTAGGCTCATCTTTTGTCAAGCTGTTTAATTTAATTATCCTAATGATACTTATTCATCATGACACACAAGACCATGCATGCATAAATAATCCTAATTCAATTTTCTCTGGTTAAATATATCAATACATGGTTGATGTTACTCTTTCATTCATACACCGTCGTTACACGTCCTAAAATTTTATGGAATATCACTTTCTGGGAGTATAAAATTCTAATTGCACTCTGATTTATATATTCCCTCCGTTTTAAAATTTTATGGTCGACTTGAACCCTTAACTTGCATGACATGATTTGCTAATAACAGAAACATGATATTGAGATAGTAATTGTTGATTATCAAAGCCAAAAATCAGAAAGATGCAGAAATGAAAATGGACCAATAACGACGTAGTTTCAAACAATAGCTAAGGAACATTTTTTTATGGCCGTAAGACCGGTTCAACCTCTAACTTATTCCATTTGGGCCTGGATTAACAATTCATTTTATCACAGATTGTACCAGATTAGGTGGTAAAAAAATACCCTCGACTCCCAACCAAACCCACCTTATCAACCAGTATAAAAATATGGGAGTTTTTTTTTTGGTTACAATAAAAATATGGGAGTTTAAACCCTTAAACTTAGAACGACCTTGTTGGAAGTCACTAGATGACCATTATATTGGGGTAAATGATTTTTGATTAAACAACAGGGAACATGTATGTAACAGTTGATAGTGACTTAATACATTGTGTCATTTTGAACGTTTGGGACCTCTTCTTTTCTTCTTTAAAATCGTGACGCATTGAGTTTTGATAGTAACGTTTCTTCTGTAGGATCATATAATAAAAGACTCACCAGCTATATTATGTCATAAATGGCTGAAACTTGAAACATCCAGCACTTATCAATACCATCATGGGTCCATATACAATTCTTTTCGTTCCAGGCATGCAAAATGACATATTTTAGTTATGGTTTTCTCCCTATACTTACTTCAGTTATGGATGTAAGGTGGACAATGAATGCAACATGAGAATCGTACATGCACGCTTGTATATATAAGCTCTATGTTTTTTTTGGTAGAAAATTTAATGGCATACATGGATCTTATGTCACATAAATTAGGGTTAGATAAGGCAACCTACCGCGTGATCGAGTCGATGAGAAATTGAATTAAGGGGGGCCAGAGAGGAGGCATGCATGTAAAATGGGAATTCAAATTTATTCGATCTAGTTGAATAATCTATTATACATAATTTCAAGCTAATAACTACTTGTGTGATGGATATTAGAATTTGATCACTATTTGGAACTTTTGGATATGGAGCAAAAATCCAACAAATCTACCTCGAGCTCGAGCATGTACCAACGGGGCATGCAGTAAAAAAAAGAAACACAAAATATCGATTAAGAGTATAATCCACATGTGAGTGTCCCATATTAAGAGAATAAGGGAGAAGAGACTAGCATATAAGTTGGTAGTTATCAATTGATTTTAGGATAGAATCCCACTGGACTTATGAAAAGTCTACTCTCATCCACGTGCGGGCTTGCAAGCGGTAGGCTCATTGAAGATTTAATAGAGTAATACCATGGTGAGAGTACAAATAAAAACTTGTGTGGACTTAGTCCATGGTGGACCAATACTTGGAGTCACCCCCCACCTTACCTGGAGCTACCCCCACTTTACCTAGAGTCACCCTCAAATTTACACTTGACACCACCCCTACTTCACCTGGAGACACCCCCTACTTTACTTGGAGCCACCCCTCAAAATTATTTCACATAGAGCCACCTCCCTACTTTACCTAGAGTCACCCCCTACTTTATCTGGAGCCACCCCTTAAAAATACTTAGTACACGGTGGACTAAGTCGACACAAAACCCGCTGATGGTGATGAGAAATATCCCACTCCGATGGTAAAGTTTTTACTGTTTCAAGGAACAAATTCTGCAAAAGCATCACTAGTCATGTTGGATTAGTTTGAACAAATTATTGAAAATTATGCTACAAGCACAAGAATTACCTAATGTGTTCAAACAACTCTAGGTGTTAAGGAACACACTTTCCTTTCACAAGAAGATCTCCAAAATGAGTAATTAACCATGCAAAGAGGGTGGCATAATATGCTACTCCTAGCTACCATTTACAGTAAAGCTTTGTAGCTCTTGTTTTTCAGACATGCAAAGGCTATTTTGGTCCGTCAATAATAACAAAGCCGACGAGGAAGATCTACAATACGTGTCATGAAATGGTAGGGTTCATTCATCATTCTTATATTTAACAAGTAACTATAACTCGTATCATTATTAAAGTAAAGGGCATTAGGCATGCATGCCTATGTTAGGCGTATTTAAGTAGGGTTTGCGGCCCTTTAGATCATTAGATGTTGGTCTGTATTGGTCTATGCTTATAGAGATATCGGTTAAGGTCATGTTCTCTTCAACCGTACTTTTTTCTAAAACTTTCAGTAAAGTTCACTTTAATTCAATAAATTCCATTTTAGTAAAGAGATATTCAGTTGAGCAATAAACTCTAATTCAGTCTGGTAAAAAAAAAGTCCAATTTTACTTCTTTTTATTTTAGATTCATTAAAAAATCGAATTTCAGTTCAATCCAGTAAAACTCGGTTCAGTTTGTCCATAGAAGTTCAATAAAACTAAGGTGAAAAGAATATGGCCTAATTTATTTCGAGTAAATATCACCAATTTAAATTATACTTACCCTTTTTTTTGTCCTTTAATTTTAAATTTCACTTAAATTATTGCATAAGTTTCTTTCTATAGAACATCTATCTAATGGCTTGACGTATGTATGGCATCGACACTTGAATCAATCTATACAAGTCCTTGCTTGGTGATTAATTTTTTTTAGCTACACAACCAACACGTTGTTGGTGTACTGAATGTTTTGACACTCTTATCTGATCCCTTAAATAAGGTTGAGGCTTCGATTCTGATATATAGAGAAATTACTCCTTTCGTTCCTGTGAAACTTTACCATTTGCTTTTGGCACAAAGACCAAGATAAATTGGTTTTGCCACTTGCTTTCCCCTTATACCCTCAACATTAATGGGAGTATGAGGGAGGGTAGATGTAGGTTTAAATTTTACAAAAATAAGGGTAAAATGTATTTCACTAGAAAATTGTTTATCATAAAATGAAATGGTAAGTTTTATGTAAACATCTCAAATAGGCAAATAGTAGAGTTATATAGAAACGGCGGGAGTATGTAGTTTATACTTTATACTTGTTGGGGCCTAGGAGCACTTTAATTTACTCATTCGTGGACCAACTTGGTCCGAACAAAATTAGATTTGAACCAAAAGGTTAACATTGAACTTGTGATTAAACCCAAATTTTTTTAGCTACACAAACAATTAGAATACGTATGGAAGATTAATTAGCTAGCTTAAAGCTTACACATTTGAAAGACAAGTGTTATTTGAAATACACATTTTAAACAGAGTATATCATTGAGTGCAAGACATACAACAACCACACAATAGAAATCAACCTCAGATGAATACATGGTGTACATAAAGTAATTGTAAATAAACCCTTTGCTTAAACAAAATAACAAACGTTAACCTACTTGATGATAGTATATGCTCATGATTATTCATGAACACACATACGAAAATTGAGATCCATTCTTCGGACAAGTACAGGGAATCTGTAGATATTTTATTGATAGTCCGTTGTTATTTGAATATTCTAATTTGCTCCCATGAGGAAAGCCAAAAAATCTAGCAATGTTGATATGTCCCACAAAAAACTTGTCACAAAAGGTGAGAAATTCAAGTGGATAAGCAGCAAACTAGATTAACGTACATGTGGATCAGGGGTTTCACAATAATATCTAAAGAAACATATACTAATATCTACTACTGTACTACCAAGTTGGTGTTGTTGGTATCTTGGCGTATCAACCTGATCTATTAATTTCATCCTGTATAATCCAAGTGATTATACACGCATGCATCCAGTTGGGTGCTTCCTTCAATCCGTTGGCCAATCGATGGGCGCCACTTCATCTTATTAGCATACAAAATGTGAGACACAATAAGGTAAATAACGGGGTACACGTGGAAGAGAATGGTACGGATGAGAATTAAACGAAACGAAATGAAATAAAATACAACCTAGAATTGACGAAAAGAACAAGGCCTTATAATAGACAGACATGTCTGATCGACCATGTCAATCTAAGGGATAAGCAAGAAATTTAAACAAATTGAAGTTACAATTGAAGGATAAGAAAACGACATATATTAGTACTAATTTGCTTATTAGCTTCCTCTACTTGCTTCTAGCTAGCTCCAAACATAATGGGGTTTGGTGGGAAGTACATCTATAATTAAGGTTTAATCGATGCATTAATTTATTTGCATAGTGTTTATCTAGAGATTCTGCAACCATGTTATGCCTCTTAACCATGTACAAAAGGGTAATTACTCATAGCCTAAAGAGCCGAGGTTAGTAAATAATCATTACAAACGAAACCATAAAGAAAAACAAGAAAAGAGTTATTTAGAGGATGAGAAAAAGGCATTTGCTTCCTCTCCTTTCTATCTCCCAACAATTTGATGGGGTTTGGTGGGAAGTATATCTGTTCAACTTCAACTCGTTCATTTCCATGGTTGATTGGTTTCTTTCGTGGACCTCCTATTTTCACTTTCTTAAGATTTATGATTTCACCATTATTATTTTATTATTACAAATCTCATGCAAAGTTCTACGCAACGCACGTCCTTATCAATCTCAATCTTTCAATTATTCTTAATCTAATGAGTTAGTTATAGTTTACAAGTGCTATATATAATTATCTCTAAGTGGATCTTGATCATGAAGTAACTATAGTAATAAGGACTAATAATGATTGAGAAATGGGTCGTCTCTAATTACAAGTACTGCTTTCTCCAATGTGAACTTCTAATTAGGCTTTATTTAGTTCAGACCTACTTCTTCCTGATTATGTCAGGAGGACGTTGATTAATAGGGTGCATTATTCTTTTTCAGAGAACTGAACCGCTAAACACCTTTAACTGATTAATTAATATGTGAGTGAAAAAATATGTCACTGAACCGAACAACACTGAACTAAATCGATTACAGTATTAGATAAGTGAAGAAAAACATATTATTCTAGTTAAAATTGGTTCGATTTCAAGCAGGGAAGCATGAGCAAAGCATTCAACATGCGTTTCTCGTTTTCCATCTCCGCGTTCCTATTATCGTATTTTCTTGCATATTAAAAAACTTGAGAATTTGCGTTTTCCATATCCGCGTTCCGTTTCCGTGCCACCTTGTAGTATTCAGGTCGAATCATCAGTTCAGGATCAACTTTGAGGCCTCGGTCCAACCATGTTCTGCCTAGGATTCTAACGGGCCGTAATCAGGGCTAAGTCTACCCAAGCCCAAAAGTGTTTAGGCCCAATATGTCCGTGCATCTAGTTTCCAAGTACACAACACTACAACAAATCGGACATTGACGACATTCACGGCAACGACTCCCGGAGTCAACCCTCCCGGTCAAAAGAGAGACGGTCTGATTCCATACCCCTCACCCCCACGCTTTAAGTTTCGCCGTCGTAGAGGAAAGAGAAAATCGACGAATAACAGAAAGAGTTAGCAGCCATGGAAGTAGAGCTGAAAGAAATGTTAAAGGATCTCGAAACTCTCAAGCGATCTTCACCTGATCCATATCTCCATAATTCAATTGATAAGGTTTCTTCAATTTCCATCAATTATTCTTCAATTTTATACAAATTTAATACTTCCGATATTTACTGAATTTCACAACTTCAACTGATAATTGCTGTTGAAGAAATGCGTTTCCTGTGCCCTGTTAGTGAAATGGCATTGTTGATTCGTGCATTTTGCTGCGTCAATTGTGATGCACTTACTAGATTTTTGCTGTTTTTATTTTTATTTTTTATTGTTAACTTGACCTAATGTCAATTAAACATGATCTGATGTGATTGAAGTTTATAATTTGAATTGAAATTGAAATTGAAATTTTAGATGCATTTGTTGCTATGTGATTTCAGTGTTCTGGAACTAATCAATTTGATTAGGAAATGTAAGGCTGATATGAATGAAGATTTTTTTAAAATATTTTGAGTTAAAATTTTGCATGCATTTGCTGCTATGTGATCTCATTGATCTGGAACTAGTCTTTTTTTTTTTGCTCAGCGATCTGGTACTAGTCAATTTGAATATAAAATGTGCTATCTGGTTACTAAAATTTATTATTTTATACTGAGAAAATGTTGAATTTCTGGTTTTCTTTTGTGCTGTAGCTCGCTAATTTCTGGTTTCTAATTTTATTTCTTTTAATCAGTTGCAACTCAGAGTAGAGCATCTTACTCAACTTGCTGAGGCAGCACCAGTACGGCGTACCAAAGTGAAGGTTACTGTCTTACTTCCTTGTTCATTTGATTTGCAGTGTTGCATTAGCTAATAGCTAGGTATTTTTTGCAATTGCATTGCTGATTTATGAACTGATGTTCTGGTGACAGGATATGAGTGCAGAGGTGGTAGATAGTAATCCTTACAGTCGATTGATGGCACTTCAGCGTATGGGTATTGTCGCTAATTATGAAAGGATTCGAGAATTCTCAGTTGCAGTGGTTGTACGTATTCAACTCTTTTTCAACTCATTTGTTTTCGTTTCGTGTTGAGTATTGTTTGAGCTACTATTTTCTCTCTATCGAAGAAAAGATAATCTTTTTATGTTTATTATGTGTAAAAGAGTGGCAACACACCTGTTTTTTTTATGCATTGCTAATATGTTTTGCCATTTGGTTTTACACATGGTTTTAGTTCAAATACTATAGCTATATGATGTATTGAAATATATATTTGAAGCTTTTCTTACTGATCCTCAGATTCCTGATTTTATCTGAAAAATTCAGGGTATAGGTGGAGTTGGCAGTGTTGCAGCTGAGATGCTCACGAGATGTGGTATAGGTCGCCTTTTGCTTTATGATTATGACAAAGTGGAGTTGGCTAATATGAATAGGCTATTTTTTCGTCCAGAGCAGGTCTAATCCAGTAATCCATATCATCTGTACCCTCTGTTCCCAAGATATACCTCAAGTTGAATTGACATTGTTTTAGCTGCATGCCTGCATATAAATTTTTTCCCCCTTGCTTAACTTTCATGTTCGTAAAAGGTTGATTTCCTGATGATTTTGAAATGTTTATTTGACTAGAATACGTTTTCCCTGATACATTGTTTTAAGTTTTAAGAAGGCAACCTATTTATTCTCAATGACTTGATGAGCATAATCTTCCTGATACAGGTTGGTATGACCAAGACTGATGCTGCTGTTCAGACACTATCAGACATAAATCCTGATGTCGTACTTGAGGTAAGTATTATCTATGTACCAAGCTTCACTCAAAAAATCTGTATGTACAAAGCTGCTCCTAGTGTAGGTTTCCTGTAATGCTGTTTTGGTGGTAAATGGAGTTGGTGCATAAAACTTGATGTTTGTCAAAGAATTATATCTTCCTGTGAGGTTGAGGTTTTGAGCAGTAGGAACTAATTAAGGATTGCATTCTCTAATCTAAGTCTATGTGATGCTATTAGCTACAAGAGTTGGTGGATAATTGCTGTCAAGAGGCCCATATTAAAGAGCACTTCGACATCTCATTCAATCATTATTTGTTAATATTTCCTGTCCTTTTTTGTTTTTATTTGATGTTACTTTTACAACTAGTACTGCTCGCTTTTCTAATCTGATAACTTTTTTTGAATATTTTTACTTTCAATTTTTCGGAAACATTTTTTCTTTTTGGGTTTTAAGAATCAGATTGCCAGCTTTGGCTGGGGAATATAATGTTGTGTACATCTTGACCTCGTCAAATTCTGCCACCAGTGGGATTTTCCCTGGTTGTTGATGTTGGTCACATCCTTTATGAAATCATGAAAATACCTCTAGCTTTTTTGTGTTATGAGTCACTATCTTGATAATTTGCTTTTGGAGCTTATCTCACCCCTTGTCTTATTAACTTTGAGAATGTGGGGGGACACGAATTCGCCCATTGTGCGCTTGCCCTCCTCCCCTCCCACTACCACTACCATAAAAATAATAATAATAACAAGTATATTCCAAAGATAACAAAAGAGGGCATGTCTTGGAGATCTTAATATCAGCTTCATCTTCATGTTTAGTTTAGTTTTTTACTCACCGCTTAACTGTTTTTTTTTTCTTTCTTTCCCAGAGCTATACATTGAACATAACAACAGTGCAAGGCTTTGAAACATTCATGTCTAGTTTAAAAAATAAATCATTTTGTCCGGAGAAAGAAGGCAGTGGTGTTGATCTTGTTTTGAGTTGTGTAGACAATTATGAAGCGAGAATGGTAGTAAATCAGGTTGGATTACTCACTAACATTCAAGGTTCATTTCCCCCCACCCACCCACCCTCCCCGATGATACTTCTTTATTTTTAATCCCATTTTCACATGGTTTCACCTCTTATTCTGAGTTAGACCTACTTTTATTGTGATTGTGTAGGCATGCAATGAGTTGAATCAGACATGGATGGAGTCTGGTAAGCAACATGATCTTATGTTTGTTGGTCATTTATGTGTGATAAAAGAGCTGTGGAAACTGTTGGACTAGCAACTAGGGGCAAGCATCATTGCTTTACTGAATACGCACAGTGTCTGGTTGTCACTCCCTTTTATGCCGAATTATCTGAGCCTTCTGTTTTTCTCAGCCTAATTTGATTTATTTGGTTTTTCATGTTTTCCCTATTTTTCTCAAGCTCTTCATAGACATAATAATTAATATCCTACTTGTTTGTGAAGGAAGTATGATTTTAGACTTCACTATCAGCTAGAGAGTTGTCCATAGGAGTATTAAAACACAACAGAGCCAACATTCTCACCGCACGTCGATTATGATTTCCCCTTGGTATCTCCAGTAAAGTGTTATTCAGCAATTGATGTACCAAACTATGATATAGTGTAGGAGAGCCGAGCAATTGTTACTATTCTTGTGTGTTTTTTTTCCTTCCCCCCTTTCAACTGTGTTTTGAAATTTGACTTAAATTTTTAATTATTCACTGGGATTTACCATGTCTTCTGACTTTCTGTGTTGGTTGGGATAGCAGATGTACTAGTAGTCATCAATTCAAAATGAGCTATATCTGGAGGGAGTTTTGGGGTTCTTTGTGGTGTTTCAAGTTCTAACTCTCCTACTTGAGCTTGAAATTTTGCAATTGAGTCTATATATTCAGTTAGTTAAAAAGCGAAGAATTGGTCCGTATTTACTAATATGAATGTAAAATAAACATTGAATTGTCCATGGTAGTGCGTTTGGGTAATACAAGAATTAGCTCCTAACAGTGCAATGCATAGGGTACTGTTTTTTTCTTTCTTCTTTTTCCAAAGGGGTTTTTCTGTTGCATCTTGCATGCGCCCATTTCACAGTACTGTTAATGTTCAACGATTGATAACTGATATCAAAAGCCAAATATCTGGTTTCGAAACCCTAATAACTGCTATTATGCTTTTAAGATTAGTAAGTGGATATAAGACACTTCATATTAGTTATATACTTATATCCCATTGCATATCAGTTAACGTGCAGTGGATGCATGCAATACCTACTTCTTCCCTTTTCATCCTGGGCTAATTTTTTCTGGAGATCCGGAAAGTATTTCTTCTGGCAGAGAAAGAATGACTAGAAACAAATAAAAGGAAGAAAATTATCTGTTCTTAAGTGCAAAAGACATATTATTTAAGGTGATTTGGCACTCATGTTTTTTAGAACCATGATCCTTGTAAAGAGATTGGTATACAATGTGGATTAGACTATAAATACACGTATTTTTTAGCAAACAGCCAAACACAACAGAGCGTAAAATAGAACAGAAATGAAATATTTAAGCAGTTGTGCGGCACAATCTTGTGTGAAAGAGGTGCTTGCCCACATCTATATTTTGCAATGTGAATGCAGGGTGTGGATGTGCTTATTCATTGGCTCATTAGTAACTAGTTTCAAATTGTGGAAAGTAAGTGAAGGAGCAAAGGAGTTTCTTGAATGATTATTATCATGTACACATGGTATAAGTTTATGCTGTATTTATCTAATTGGTTTGCTTGTTATTTGGCTGGCAGCCTCAAAACATCCCTAAAGCACAAAATAGGGGGAAATAAGAGACGGGACGTAAAAAAAAAAAGTACAAAATAAAAATTTAAAAAGGTTGCTGCAGTTCTTGTTTGCAAACCTTTGGGGAATAATCTGTGTGATGTAATGTGTTGGCCGTTGAAATTGCCTGCTTAAAAAAAGTAACAAGTCAACTAGTGATGTGCCATTTTGAGTGATGTTTTTTAGTTACTACGAGTATATTAGTTTGGAGATGACAAATGCTATATTTGACTTCTGGACAAACTTTTGGATGATCATATGAAGGTTGTTATCTGTACAGGTGTCTCTGAGGATGCCGTCTCTGGCCATATACAATTGCTAATTCCAGGAGAAACAGCTTGCTTTGCATGTGTGCCACCTTTGGTAGGTTCAATGGTTCATTGACTGCTACAATATTCGATAACTATATCCAACAGCAATCATTAGGATAAATTAAGCATTCAATGATGATCAGTCCAGAATAGTTTTTGTAGATATGAAGACCTAGTTTTGGTGCCCTGCAGGTTGTGGCGTCAGGAATAGATGAGCGCACTCTCAAACGTGAAGGTGTCTGTGCTGCTTCTCTTCCAACCACTATGGTAGCTATTCCTTTCCTCACAGTAACTGAGCATTTTGCTTCTTAGATACTCTGGATAATAAAAAGAACATGAACTTATTATATCTCTGCTTTGTACATCATGGTCCATGCCTCTTTGTATATACAGCCTTAAGCTTGGTGGCTGTTGTATAATGAGTTGTGTAGATGAATCAAATTGATAACCTTTGCTCTAAAATGTCAAATTGGACAAGGACCAGTTTTTGACAAGATAATTTTTTGTTCTTTTATTAACCGTTCCAAAATTCTGTTAACTTGGTTAGGGAGTTGTTGCTGGACTTCTTGTTCAAAATACGCTTAAATACCTCCTGAAGTTTGGACATGTTTCGAGATACTTGGTAAGTGTTACTGAACTTCCTGCTCCCCTCAGTCACCGTCCTTGTCCCTCTTCACTTTTAACCTCTTTGTTGTTTAATTTATCAATGGAATGGTGCAACTTTTTAGAACTTGATTTTTACTTCCTTCAGTCCAAACTAATTCTACTTTTGTTGTTTGACTTCTGCTTCATTGCTTGATCATAGGGTTACAATGCCTTGAAGGACTATTTCCCAACTATGGAAATGAAACCAAATACTCAATGTCCAAATGCAGCCTGCCTGGAAAGACAGGTATGGGAAGTTGGTAGGAATGATATTGGGCTAATAGATCAAATCAACTTGTAGGTTTGACAGGAGATATTCTCTATAATGCAGCACGAATACAATTTAGCAAAACCTGAAAGGGACGCTGCAGCTAAAGCCAAGATGGAGGCAGAAGCCTTACTGACACCAGAAGCCCCGCTCCATGATGATAATGAATGGAGCATCAGGTATCAACTTCTACAACCATCTTACAAGTGTCAAATTGCAAATTAATGGCCTTTTCTGAAGCAGTCTGTGGATAGAGGATTGTGTTTGATGTACTGTCTTCATTTTTAGTCATGATAATGTAAAATGAAGTTCCTTTCAGCAACGGTTAGGTTAGAAATTAAGTCTCCAACTTATAAATCAGATAACAATTCTATGCATGTGAAATGTGTGATTAAACTTTTTTTCTTTATATATTAGAGATAGATATAGGAAAATATGTATTAGTCGAATATATCTTCTTATATCTCTCTCTAATATGTATTTTTACTTGAGCTCAATTGCTTCCCTGATGCTGTTTTATTCACAATATACTATTTGTGCTTGTTTAGTGTTGTCGACGACACTTTGCCGGAAGGATCAACAAGTCAATGTACAGGTAATTATCAACAAATAAAGTATGTATGTTTATTTGAGAGACCCTTGTATCGGCAAATTGCTTAGCTGTATCGGCAAATTGCTTAGCTAGCTCCCTCTTCGTCTCCTTTGTCTTCACAATTCCCTCTTCTAATACATGATTTGTTACTTCCAGATGCCCTTCCAGAAGGTCTTGTCCATGAGCTGCCTGCTGCAGATGATTACAAACACACATTAGCTCCCGATCAAAATGCTGACTCATTTGATGACCTTGATGAGCTACGGAAACAACTTGAGGCCCTTAATGCTGATTAGGGTTAATATCTTTGTTTGCTCAATTGCATCCCCATCAAGATGGAGGAAAAGCTGGATTAAACGAGGATGAATTTTGGACACCCTTTTGGACTGACTGATACTGACACTAGAAAGGACTTGTTCCCCTCTTGAGTAATTATTTCACAGCCACACAGTTATGTAGTAACATTTCTGTTCAATACAAATTTGAAATTGTACAATTTTGCAAGTTACAGATATAGTCCTTAACTCCTTATAAGGTTAATGACTAACTATACTGTTTCAGTTAATATACTGACCTACCTTACAATATAACTCAATCAGCATGGACCACCTAGTAGTTCCTCGAGTAGTTTACAGCAGTGTAATCACCTCCATACAATGCGTTTGCTCACGCTTAACAAAATTTAAGCTTACTTACTAAATACCTCATTTAGATAAATATAAGAAGAGGTTGCAGAGTAAAATTAGACACTCAAGTGAAACGCGTTTGGTTGCATCCATTCTGCTGAGCCTGTTGATACAGAAAATCTGTAAGAAGCAAATTTGTCAATAATAGTTTGCTGAAAAACAGGAAGGGAGAGGGTATGAGACATTTGAATGTAGTCAAAGTGACACTGCAACGCCAGCAAAGGCTCATGCTCGCAAACATTGAAGACGTAACACAACGCATCAAACGCAACATGGATGCAAATATCCCTCCCCGATTTTCGAATAAAAAACATGAGCTCAAGCTGTTATTTCACGGTACATTGAGTTAAATACTCTCAAGATACCATGGAAAAGAGATAGGACATAGGAGTAAACTTAATTTTCAGAGAATTAGAGAAAGAGAGGAAGAGACTGAAAACAGCTCACCACAACAAGCAATGACCAGGCCTAAGGCTCTTCGAATTTTATGCTGATCTGACCCATTTGTGGCTGATGTTTCCTGACCTGTATCAGAAGCAAGTCTCAGAAACAAGATCAGGAACTAAAAATGTTCCTATTTAAGCCTCATTTCTTTGCGCACTCGTACTAGTGGAGCTAATGTCTAAGTCATACTAGAGGAGGGAAGTTTGAGTAGAACATATAGAGGCACACCAGGTTGCTACAGGAAAGATCTCGGCAATGATGACATTGATCTTACTGAGAGGCGGAAGATGATGGAATGATATGTGTTCATACAACAGTCTACTGAGAAAGGAACACTTGCCTTTATGCCAGCCATCGACAGTAGCTTGTGAGAAGCGATGTAACATTTGTCAGAATTTTCTAGCCTTTTCTCCACGAAATAAATAACTTGAGAAACACCTGACTAAAAAAATATTAAGAAATTTCAAAACAAAGTGACCCTATAGTCACAGTAAACCAAAAAAAACAGAAAAGTGCATATTAGCACATACATGAACCACAAACTCAAGCTTTTGGATCAACCAGTAAACAAGAATTCCAAGCATGTCTCTAATCAAGGTGAGAAGAAATCATCATACGGCCATGAGATAACATTGAAATCTTTATCCCTTTGATACCACAACAACAACAACAACAACAACAACAACAACAAAATTACATTAAGAATTCTGGTCGACCACCTGTTTCTGACTTTGTATACTTTGAAATTTTGAATAGTAATTTCCCCCCTCGCTCTAATTAGTGTTATATATGTTTGCATACAACCCTTAATGTTGCATTCAAGCATGCATGTCTATCACCAGAAGACCTATGCCCTTGCATGCATATGTACCAACTTCACAGACACATGAGGGGGAAAACAGCCAATCAGAATTACCTGAATGATCAATTTAGCACATTCATTGCAAGGGAACATGGTAACATAAAGCTTCTGCAAAGTTAGAATAAAAACACATCAGTTGCAGAGGTAGACAATGTCATAAAACTAAGGGATTCAAAAAAGCTTTTATCAATTAGGTAAATGTCATTCAGAAATAGCCATAACGAAGAAAGGCTAGTTACCTGCCCTGCGGCAGATGCATGGTTTGTGTTGAGAATAGCATTTACTTCAGCATGACAGACATAACTGAAAGAGATATATTCAGAACAATAAAGCACAATGACAACAGATTAGAAATGAACTACTCAAAAATTGAAGTATGGCAATATCCAACAATAAACTGAATGGTGTTAGCTGAATGGCAATAAGACACTATTATAAGGTGCAAAGGAGATAGCAATCAAGGAAAGGAAACGACTCACGGATATTTTGTTTCCAAAGGATCTCCAGTCTTGGATTTCTGAAGTTTAACAACAGACAAAGATACTTGTTATAAGAGAGATTAAATAAGATGTAGTACCTCTTGGCTTTGGGTTCCAAAGAAGACACTGACCTTGGCCCAAGGAAGTTTGTCATCTGAACAACCTCGTGGGAATCCATTATAGCCAATGCCTAACTAGATAGCATATTATGTAAGCTTATTGTAGTATGAAATTCATGTCACGGACCCACAGACAAATTCAGGTTTTCCATATACTAAACCATGAATTCTGGAGTATCTTACCAAGTATTACACCGTTTTGGCTAACCAAGCAAGCACCAACCTGTAGGAGTAAATAACACAAGCATAAACTCGCTTTTAGAAGGATTTCACGATCACCTGAAACTAAAGGGATAAATGCTCGATGAACTCAATTCAGCTAACTATAAAATTCATAGAACTACATATTATCTGAATATCAAAATGTATACGCCGTTAACTAACCTAACAAGCGGAAATTTTCTTCAACTTCCCTAATGACAGGAAATTATCATAATTTGGACACATAATTTTGAAACTTTAAGCTACGACCTATGAATTGGTGCTAAAACTTTAATCGAATTCCATGGATTACAGGGTAACAATGTAGAACAAATCAGTGCCCTTTTATCATGTTTTACAAGTTGTACCATACCATATCATACCAATACTATGTCATTATCCTAATTCCTCTTCCGATTAATATCTCGTGGACTTATATCTACAATCTTTTAGAATTGTTTCTATTGAACCCTAGAAAATATTCACATAAGTTGTATCAAGCAAAACATCACAAGTAAGTCAAATCAGAAACGGAGAGAGAAAACAGACCTGGCGGTTAGGATCTTTGGACCGCTTAGCAGACAAGAAAGCAATAGCCATAAAATAGTCATCCCAAGATATGTACCTACAACACAAATTTCAGTTGTTTTCTCAATCAATTAGACAAAATTTCAACCAATTAACTATAACAAACAAACAACTAAACTCAACTAAAATCACAAAAGTGTTCAACAAAATCAGAAACAACTCGAAAAAATCAATCGAACAGATACAAAACAATAGAGAATTACAAACCCTAGGCGCTTAGAAGGATCGAAAGGATTACGAGGAGTGTCCAATTTTTCTTCAACCACTCCATTTGATTTCGAACTTGAACAAGAAGATTGGTGGTGCTTGTTATCATCATTAGGGTTGTTGAAGAAGTAACGAACAACGATTGCCGATGTGATAGCTCCAATTAGAGTAGCTGAAGAAACTAGTGCAAAATCTCTTGAATTCATGGCGAATTTGAGGAGAGAGAGTGAGGAGAGAGAATGGTTGGCGTAATTGGTAAGCGGAGAAAAGGGGCGGGAAATGTTTGCCGCGCTTGCTCACTAGTGTCTGGGATTAGAGAAGAGTTGATAACTTGGGTGTGCTGCCCGTAATTGTATTTGTATGAGCTATTGGCCCAATTCTAACTGGTGATGGCTAGTTCACCGCCCTTTTGCCATTGTATACAACTGAAATGGATTTTTGCAACTCAATATCTCATACAGTCACACTCAATTTAGACCTAGAGTGAACCGAGGGTTCTCTAGGATCACGAGCTTCTCGGATAAATTTGGACAAAATTGACATTCGTGCCTTTGGACGCCGAAAATGAAGGTTATTATCCACTCTTTTAGGATTTTTGGAGGCCCGGAAACGAAGGTGGATATTTTTGCACCACATTGCATGTAACACCCCTAGGGAACGTGGGAGGCCCTTGGGGACATCTAGTGATATCAAAGTTCGGGAATCCGCATGACCGTCCCAAGGCACAAGTGGTCCTCTAGAGTCACGATAGACCCAATGGATAAATTTGGGTAAAAATAGAAACCGGGCCTTTAGAAGCAGAAAATCAAATGCTATAATAATTCACGTTTTTTGGGCTTGCAGGAGGCCCCGGAACGAAGGTGGATATTTTCGCACCACATCGCATGGGACACTCTTAGGGAACATAAGAGGCCCCCGGGTCCGTTATCGGGACGCTAATAGACTTGTAACGGCGTTTTTACGGGACACCAATGTAAGGGCCGGAACACCAAAGAAATGGGTGAAACCGAAGTTCGGGAATCCGAATGACCGTCCCGGGGCACCGAGGGTCCTCTAGGATCATGATAGACCCTCCGGATAAATTTGGACAAAGTTGAGACCCGGGCCTCCGGAAGCCGAAATGAAGGTTATTATCCACGTTTTTTGGGCTTACTAGAGGCCACGAAATAAAAGTGGATATTTTCGCATCAGATCGCACGGGACACTTCTAGGGGACATGGGAGGCCCTTGAGGTCACTTATCCAGTCCATGATAGGATTGTAAGAGTATTTTATGAGGCACTGGTGTGAGAGTTGGAACACCAAATGCATGATAAATATCAAAGTTCGGGAATCCATATGACCCTCCCGGGGCACTGAGGATCCTCTATGGTCATGATAGACCCCTTGAAAAAGTTTGGGCAAAAATGACACCCGGGTCCCGGGAAGCTGAAAACGAAGGCTATAATTCATGTTTTTTAAGCTTTCGAGAGGTCTCGAAACGAAGGTGAATATTTTCGCACCATATCGCACGAAACACCAATAGTTGTCAGGCGTTACATCTAACAACTATTGGGAATGAAGAGAATCGGATGAATGAGTCATTAAACTCCATTATGTTTTTGTAACATCTGATTTTTGCTATTTTCTCTATTTTTCTCCTTTTTCTCCTTTTGTTATTGTCTATGAGTCACATGACACATTATATGTCAATTGATACGTTATTCGACAATTTTGCAGCTGATGTGGCGAGCCCTGGTTTAATCATTACGTTTTAATCTAATTATATAGAGTTTTAAAAAGTTGACATTATGAAAATATAATTTTAAAATAAATCTAAGAAAAGTATTTCGAAACTATAAATCTTCAAATTTGATCAGAAAGTCAAACTAAAAACGCATTTTGCACGGGTTTATAGGCATAGTCATTCTACATATATGTATTTTTTTTAGCTAGTTTGATTGGTAACTTTTTATGAGATTTAATTTATCTGCATAATATTTTGTTTTGACATCTATTTGCACTGTACAATGTCCCTAATTTGAACCACACGAACCCAAAGAAAAAGGAAAATCAATGAAATCATTCCCTAAATTAAAATCAAATTCCATCACATCATGACATGATATATTCAAAATTGAAAACAAGACAGTGGTAATTGGTATACAACAAAGAAAAAACTTTTCTCTTAAAGCATACATCTGATCGGCAATTCGGCATGCATGCAATATGAATAGCATCATGATGTCCAGGATTAGGAATCTCTGTAACGTAGCCCACTGAATTACAAAATCATTATTTCTAGTTATCAACTGAGCTTTGCTAATAATATATCTATGGTGTTATTATATATATAGTACAGTGAACCACTGAACCATATGTCACTGATCCAAATATTAATCATGTATTTTGGATCTTCCTGCTCATACAAAATGATGATTCTCATGTGCATGCATTCGCGCGATGGTACATGTTTTTTGGTTATACTTAAGGCTATCTTTGAATCTGCCGTACACAGAAAAATCAATAATAATAGTGACAGATATAATTAAAGTTTTAGTTACATTATTACATATGATTTAGCTAGTTGCTAATCTACCTATTTATATCAGTGAGGTAACTGATTCACTAGTAAACAAGTTACAACTTAAATATCAGATCATGTGTTCACAGTACAACTTTACGTTTCATGGGAGCACCTACATACATGAATCATCAAGTCTTGTGTGAGAATAACTCCAAACAAATTGGGTCACTTATTATGGATAGTAATCCCTATTTTACTAAAAAGTAACCCTCAATTTACCAAAAGTTACGATAAAATCATCTTAAACAAGTTTTTATGTTAGCTAACAACAAGTTTTGTGTGAGTAATCCTTTCTGTTGCCCTCCCTCACAGGTAGACCTGGGCAAATAGGCAGGCCCCTCTAGTCGACCCGCCCCATGACCCGCTTGCCATTATAAATGGGCGGGTCAAAATGGGTCGGCCCATTTAAAAGTTAAGCGGGTCATAGCGGGTCGCAAATGGACCGACACATTAAATTTTTTTTTTATTAAAAATACGCTTTCAAAATTTTAAACGGGTTAAAATGGGCCAGCCTGACCACCCGCTCCACTCGCAAACATGTCCAACCCGACCCAACCCATTTATTAAATAGGCCGACCCGACCTAACCCGCCCATTTGCCCAGCTCTACTCACAGGGCTCCCTCCCTCCCTCCCTCCCTCCCCTGATATGTGGATGTGGATCGGGCCTTCTCTTGGCCCTGGCACCAAGTAACGAGCTAGTAGTAGTACTGAACAGAGAGAAAAAAAAAAAAGGTAACAAATTAAAGAACATTGTCAACTTGATATGATGATACCTAGCTAATTACCTATCTAGTTGACACAACTAATTAAACTTGACTTTATAGCGACATTAACAAAAGCCATAATAATGGAGTAATAAATACTGTTGTAATGAAGAAAGGGTTTGCCGGCCTATTAGTATTCTTCAACACTTGATCCCTAAGGAATAAGGTGAAAAGAGGTAGATATTGCAAGATTTTCCTTGCACGTGAAGCTTATGCTTCAAGCTGTAAAGCAATGCTGCTGCAAAGTTAATCTTGAGGATCATATGTTTATGGCACACCCTATCTGTTGGCAGTAGTGAAAAGAAGCCTCGTAGTTAACATAAGTCATCATTCTACGACCTGTAAAATATGTGTAAAGGAGACTTGTTAAACATCTAACACGTTATTACTTTTGCCATCAATTTGTTCAAGATGTAGCTAAATCATGTCTTAAGCTTCAACCATGCAACATCTAAGTTTAAAGAATCATAACCTTAGATATATAACATAGGAGTATTTTTTAATTAGTTCAGACCAAGGGTATTCACTATCGAGCACAAGGATTATGTTTTCCCCGCACTAACTTGAAGATACTTTAAAAGGTAGAATAACTCGCTAAGGGTTCTAAGGCTATTCCATATTTATAAGTGAACAATAACCGACCAAATTTTATCGTGCTTCGTCCAAGGCTCATAAAGTACGTAAATATATGCCCACTAAAAAGATAAATGATTTTAGGAAATACTACAACTAACCCTAAGGCTATTCACCAGTCCAAACTGGACCACTCGTGTCCGATCTAAAATTGGACCGGAGATAGTTGGTCTTGGGCCGGTCTAGATTTTTTAAAAAGAAATAGGGGTCGGTCTCAATGGTTTGATGTCATTCGCCCAACCAATTCAGACCGGACCGGAACCTGGATTGGCGGTCTAGAAGTAGGACTAGTCTCGCCCGATCCAAAAGCCCTATCCGGACGGAAACATAAACAGCGCTAACTACACCCCTTAGCACATTTCAATTTATTCTTCACTTGATTTATTGATTGCTCATTTCAAGTTGATGACAAAGTTTGAAGATCGATCTTATGGGGATTGGGAATAACCAAAAAAAGATCAACATTAACGAGTAGCTCAAATTGTTGGACACCAATGATAAATAAATCATTTTTGGCATTGACTCCCCCTAATAATAAACCTCAAATGGGGTATTATATTATTATGGGTGAGCTAGCTAGTAACATAAAGCAGCCTTTGTATATAAAGACCATTTGTGCCCTTTAAAGCCTTCGAATTAACCTCTCGCATGACCCATGCACAGCTCACCTCCGGCAACTTTTTTCCCCCAATAAAAAGTAGCTTTTTCGTTGAACATACATTATGGTAGTATCTTAGAGACAAATATATACTAACACCATATTCATTCTTGATCCCACTATCGGTATGGGTACGTGGGATCACGAGATTATATAGAGTATGTAAGGACTGTTATTGGTCGATCCTTGATCCATAGTCGGACAATTATACATAATTCTTGGGCAATAATAAGTATTTTATAAGACCACCTTAATGTAATGCCCCATTTATAATCAAGCATGATCTGACGTCATGGTTATGTATGAGGTGTCTCACTTTGAGACCGCCTCATACGAGTTTTTGTGATTCTTTTGTCGGAACATAGACCTTGTATATCTAGTTACGGAAGAGATTGTTAAAGTGAGTGAGGACTACTGGACTAGTGTCCCACGTCAAAAAGAATTGAGGGAAAACATCAAACATAGGTCAAGTGGCGACTAGCAATAAAATCAACATTTATGTCAAGTCGGCTACTTCTCTTATTGTCAATTGATTTTTAGAATAAACCTTCAACTTCGGCTACAGGAGCGTACAGTAAGCCTGGTAGTGTCAAGAGAAGCTAATCTACCCACAACTTTCAACAAGTAGCCATCCGTCAAAAAGGAAGCAAGAGAGCTAAAAGCTTAAAGCCATGGATTTAACCAATTGGTTCCATCTTCATAAAGACTGCCAAATTACTAATGTGATAGAAAAGACGACCATATATCATCAGACATGCTGCACAGACTATCTATCACGATTCCAAACTCTCAAGGCATTTTATGATCAGTCACTCACTCCCAAAAAGAACTTACATAAAAGATAAAAGATGCCCCAAATTTATAAATTAGTAAAAAACTTTCGTCTTTGCTGTACAAGACACTTTGGAGGTGGACATCATCCAAAAAGAAACTATTCTCCTCATTAGCCAAACTGCTGCTTTATTGCTATTACCCTTTGTTTATCAACAAGCTAAGGGTGCCGACCCCACCAAATCCAAAATCAACCCATTACACAACCCATTTCCTCCGATCCCCCTATCCTAAGTCCTAACGAAATTGGACTAAGGCAAACTCAAGTTCGATGCTAGTCACGAAGGGTAGGGATGAGCGCAACTGGATACCTACCGGTTATTGTATTATTCAAAATTGGAACTGGATTCGCTAGTACTTAATTCTTAGGAATTGGAAATGAAATTGAAATTAAAGTTGATTGCACCGATTCCTAAATTTATAACCTATTTTCCTATTTTTCGAATTAGGGGTTACATTCAATTATAAACGGTGGAAATTGGGAGACTAAAAGACAAATGGAGGAAATTGAAGATTTTAAAGAAATTCAAGGCTTGCTTCAAGTTTACTCTCACAAGTTTAATTTCCTAGCACAAAGTGATGTTTCTAGCTAGTTGGGCTTTCTTTCGCCAATCACTTTGGGTAGGTTTTTATTTTTATTTTTTTGGTACGAGGAATCCATGAGCCATAGCTTGGCAAACCAATAAGATAAACTTGGAAACATAATCAGCAAAAACAATTTAATGAAAATTGAACTCATGATCTTTGTTAAGAAATCCAACCATACAACTAAGTATTTTAAACGAATAAAAAATCTTGTATGGACTTATTAATTGGACCAAGAGATCGATCAAACTTTTTTAAACAAATGTCTTCTATGTCCTTGAAATATTTGCACTATATTCTTAATCTACTATAGACCAAGTCCACACAAGACATGTTGCAAACCAAAACTCCCACTAGAGAGTAGAAACTTGACCAAAAGGAAAAATAAAAACTTGACCATAGTGCACATACCACGTGCTAGGCTGACCCAGAGGGAGGAGGGGGAGGAAGAGAGTGAGATAAGAAGATGGCTTTTTGTACTGTTGAGGCCGACAAATGAAAGGCCCACCTAAAAGCAAATCCATCCCAATAAAGGCCCAAAACATCCATCGCACGTGCGAATGTAATTATTACACCCCCTTCCCATAACCTCCATCATCTAAACCCAAAGTAAAACAAAATCAAATATGTAATCCATCTTAATATGGCGCACCCCAAAAAAAAAAAATGTAATTAATTTCTCTTCACAATTCCTTTTAAAAAAAAAGGGAAAATAAAACCCGAATATAATGATATTATAAAGTTTACATTTAGTTTAACATAGCCTAATTAATTAATAAACTTTTTCTATCAAAAATTAACACAAATGCTACTAAAATCGAAAGTAAATGTACTTGTTTTTTGTAATTTTTTTTTTGTGTAAGTGTGAGCCATCAGCTACTCTATCTGTTTCAAAAAACCCTTAACATTTATTTTTTTTAGGGTTAAAATTTTATAAACTTTGACCGTTGATTTATATAAAAATATAAAAATATTGTTGTTAGTTTCATTTTAAATAGTACTTTCGAAAAATAATTTTTTTTATATCATTTATTATATATTCATATAAATACAACTATTTAAGATCATAAAATGTCCCATAGGTTTTTCTCCTTTCTCTCTCCTCTCAAAACCCTAACTTTTCTCTTTTGCCTCTTCTCATCTTTCATCATAGTTTCAGGCCGGGAGGACCAATTTAGGTCATTCCCGTCCTGTATTTGTTGTTCTTCATCTAGTTTGACTCTAATTTCTACTCTTTTTCGTTCTAGGTGGAATAAATTTCTCTCCCTTTGTGGAGTTCCTTGATTTTTTCATTTCTTCCTCTTCGTAGGATTCTCTTTTCGCCTATAGTGCGATTTCTATTTTATAGATTCAATATGATTTTGGGGACCGGATATACATACAATCAATGGTATCAAACAAAGTTCTGTAGGCAAGTCATTGCATTGCTCGCGGTGAAGATCTCCACTTCCGTCAAAGATGAAGATACATCAAAGGAAGCACATGGTTACTATGCATGTTGGGAGTCGCACCGAGGTGTCCTTGTCGATTGTCTTGTTAGCAAAAATTGTGTTGTTATTTGTTAATTTAGTATATTCTAGGGTTATTTTGATTGTAGATGCCGTATGACTTTTCTATTAATGAAAGTTTCCTATTCCCCTCTCAAAAAAAAAAAAAAATTTAAAATCAAAGTGATACATCGTATACCGTGAAAAAGTAAATGTTAAGGTTTTTTTTAAACGGAGGGAATACTTCTGATTTACGAGTGATGTGCAAGAAGTCATGTAAGGGAGACAAAGTTAAAGGAAAAAAAAAAAACAAAAAGTTAAAATGAGATATATAGACAAAGAGAAAGGAAGAGGGGGATCAAGCCAATTTGATCATATTTGTCTAAAAAAAAAAAGGTTCCAGAATTGCACAACGACTCGATCTTCTTTTTCTTCTTTTCCTTTCTTCTTCTCTGCTTGTTTGTATCTTTAGTCTAATCGTCTGTACGCAGGATTTATATCTTCTCCTATGCCTCACCTTTGTAGATTGTTTGACGCAAATACCCTTTTTCACTATTACTAGTACTTTTTAAATAAAGAAAAATTAAATATGAAAACAGGCAATCCTTACTCTGAATATTAAGACAACCACAAATTTGGTCACCATTTAGAAATGTAGGATCACTTGTTACGAACGTAATCTTTTATCCACTAAAAAATTACATTCGTCCTACCAAAAGTTACCATAAAATCATTTTATACAAGTATTGTTTTTTGTTTACATTAATAATGGATTGAGAGAAAGAGATTCGATGGCCGAGATCAGTGGTCCCTCATTTTATAAAACTAGCCGTGTCCACTTCAATTCAAAACAACAACAAAAAAATTAATGGTGACCATCTTATTTTGTGAGAGCGAAATTATTTGTCTGTGTTCACCTAATAATTTCTAGACGAGGAATTAAATAACTACAAGAACAAGCATAAACATATAAGTACAATAACAATGTAACAAAGGAAAAAAAGATCATGTACTCCGTAAGACGAAGAGGCCATCAGGGCAATCAGCAACAATAATTTCAGACTACAATGGCGCGAAGGGTGCTCTGTTATACAGAAAACCAAGCAAGTCACCGGAGGAGTACAACTTCGGCCAATATACCACACTTGTCCAGCCATATAATATATATAGAGCGTGTACCATGCTAATTTTAGCCGCCAAAGGCGAAGAAAGTTGTAATTTCCTTCAATATTCTCCCTCTATATCTATTTGTACACACGTTTTGTTTGTTTCATCTCCAATGTGGGACTCGTGATAAGGTAATCTTTTCATACTTGCTATTTTACACATGGGCGGATCGGATATCTCACACTAGGGTCAGATCACCCAATATTTTCTGGAAAATTATGCTAACATACCCAAACTTTTGGATTTTTTTTTTTTTTTTTAAATTATTACTAAGTAGCTTAATATTCTAGTTTTGACACTCATATTATCAGTGTTCTAATAGATCCGCCATTGATCTTACATACATAAGCCAAAAGGCCAATAGTAATAATGTTTAGTTATGCAATATTTTTGCCTTATTTCCAACTCGCCGATCTTCTAGTTATTAACATACATCAAACACTGAATTGGAATTGCTTATGTTTCACAATCTTTCGCTTTGCTGTTGCTGAGTGTTCGCAAGATTTGGATTTTAACTATAGCAAAAAAACAAATAAAGAATTTAAGCTACCGTCCCAACTTATAGATCATGCCTCTTCATTTAATCAACAATACGTTGAGGTATCAGAGGCTACACGGGTGCACCGTCAAAATTCTGGGCAGCCACACAGTTGGTTGACAAATGGAAAGCACCTCCAGTGGGTGTGGTTAAATTAAATTGTGATGCCGTAACTTTTGGGGACTGGGGTGTTGGCTTGGGTATTGCAATACGAGATGAGTATGGTGACTTATTAGCCTCAGGTGTACGACAGATTGCTACCTCTTATCCCGTAGATATTGCTGAAGCTCTTGCAATCAGATTTGGAATGCTGATAGCTCTTGACAAGGGTTTCAACAACATCGTGGTCGAAGGCGATTCGCTCAGGATAATATCAATTCTACAGCAAGGAAAAGTTCTTTCAAATGATCTGGGTCTTCTTATTGACGATATTTTGCTGCTTAGTCGATCTTTTAGATTATGTAAATGGTCACATGTACTTAGGGCCAGTAACCAGGTGACTCACCACCTTGCACAGTTACAGCCCTTTAGTTTTTATGATAGAATTTGGATGAGGGAGGGACCTAGTGTTGTAGATGAGTTTGTATCGTTGGACATATGTAGTTTAACTGACTAATGAAATTATCCCTTTTTCAGGTCAAAAAAAAAAATGAGGAGGAAAAACTGACCCAAAGCCAACTGATTGACACATATAGAAATCTAGTACTCTACATAGATACACTAAAATGGTATGGCTTGAAAAGAAGGAAAAACCATAGAAAGTACTATATGTATAAAATAGGTAGTACTAGCTAGAGTACTTCTTAATCATAATAATGAATCAATGATCATCACAATAACAAAACAACAACAATCCATGTATGTGCTGATCGGGGTAGTAAAATTGGTAATGGGATTGGAATTTATGACCACATGTTATAGGTTCAATTTTCACTATGACTATTTATTATTGTGTTTGTCTTCAACTTTATCTTATTTACTCCTAAAAAACATGCTGAGTATTTTGAAGAGTTTTTGGATTCCGATTTCATGAACAACTCGAGAACAATTCGGCCTTTTTTTTTTTCCTTTCCTTTTTCTCTTTTTTTTTTTTGAAATTGAGAACAAATTCATTCTAAATTAACCAACAAGCTAAGTGAAATTTTACCAGGCAAGTTTCTGCTCTGTTGGCGCTAAAACTGCAGGCCCTTTTTGTCACTAGCTAGGTTAAAAGTTGTTGTACCAAATAATAATAACGAAAATCATGAACCTGGCTGAAAATGTAGCATACATTTCGTCCATCTCTCCGATTGAACCTAGTCCGAGCTTTCAAAAGAAACGAATGAAAAACAGATATCACATCAACCTAGTCACTGTAAAACATGTTTGGAGTTGACTTATATACCCATTTCCCAGTGCCTTTAATAATTGTGTCCAATGCAAAAATTGACTTGATGTTGACCTAAATATTCTATTAATTAGTCCTAGATCAACATACTAAATTTCAATTACTTAATCATGTTAAAATTGCTAAATCATGTGGTATTTGAACTAATACTAATATTTCTGTCATATCAATTTAAGTACCTTAACCAATGAAAAGTAACAGTATCCTTATATTGGGAGTATGTTTGAGCAGCTAATGGTGTGACAATTAACTTTGGATCACGTACGCTACAAGAAAAAGACCCTTTAAATAACGGAATTTTCCCATCGTAGAAGGGGGTCGACATTGTTGTATTTTATGACTGTTTCCAAAACCCTGTTTAGGTAAACAAGTCCTAGCTTACTCCACATCCTAAATTTGTTAAAAATACATTCAAAGTTCTAAGCTAATTAAGGTTGGTAAGGTCACGTGGTCAAGTGATTTCATTGTGATTACTCCTAAATGGTTTGGCAAGACAAAGATAAAATCTATAATTCAATTTCCCTTCAGCCGATACCTGATAACTTTCTCCTTCTAGAACTATAATTCTCCGACTCTTTGATTATAGTATGTACGTACCTTAATTAACAGGGCCAACTTTGCACCTATCCATTGTTAATACACAAAAATTTGAACATCAAATACTCTGTACTGTACGTAGGAGCGATTGTGACTTGGTTGTCATTTACTACTTTATTTTGCTAATAATAAAAAAGAGGGTGTAAGTGAATGATGCGACCGAGGTACCCCCCAACTACATCATGTTTGGACTTTTGTGTTCAACAACGAATATTTTTGATTAACTGAACAACCAGCGCAAACAATCAACGTATAAGTACCAACAAGAGGCTAGTATAGTTCCTAGTTGCCAGCAGACAAAAGGCATGGGGGAAATGAGGATTCAAACCCATGACTTTGCCTTACCAAATCACTTGAGAGTAAGTTTGAAACTACTAGACCACCACTCTTGGTTGGTGATTGTCGTTCACTACTTACGGCTAGAGATGGCACTGGCCTGGGTAAGGTTAGCACGAGTGACATGACATGCATGTTTTTTACACGGCATGACACGGGCACGAGCGAGTACGGGTACAAATGAGCGGGCCTAGGCCTGGACCCAGACCCTAGATTTTGAATTGAGAGCACGGTCAAGCACGCTCAGACACGACACGACAAGGGATAATAAAATTTAAATAATATTTAAAAAAAGCCTAGGCACGGCACGCATGATACGACACAAGCACGACCTGGATGTACATTTTGGATGAATCGGCATGTATGGCACGACACGGGCACTAAATACGACACGACACTGTTCCAAAATACAAAGGCACGATCCGAACACGGCCCGGATCCATCTTTACTTGCGACGACACAGTAGCGCCACTAAAAAACACACTACATAATACAAAAGTGATGTTTAAGAGTACAGTTAGAAAGGAACCCCCAAAGGTTAAGTTGGTAATTGATAGCAGCGTGCTCCCCCTTATGGTTTTATATATAGACCCCAGTTCTGCCACACCCCCACTAGGAAAGCTAACTAAATCAACCTTATTACAATTTAGACTTCCATCCTCTCTCTTTCTCTCTCTCTTTCTTTCTCTGTCTCTCTCTATCACTCACTCACTCATATTATTAGGTCAGAAGAGCATCCTTTTTCTGTCCTTTTGGTATATTAAGAAGAAAGAGAAAAATCTTCACACACACCCCACATGGAAAAAGAACTAGATCATCACCAAAAGGCAGAACTCCAGCTTCTCCCTCTACCTCCTCCTTCTTTCCCTCCCCCTCATCCTTCCACCTCCTCCTCACGTGCTTCCCTCACGTGGCTCTCCCGCTCCAGTACTCACTCTCATCACCACCACCATCGCAATACTCGACCCACCAAACCACCACCCTTTTACGACCACGAACACGACCACGACCAGCCGTCGCTTGACCTCAAGCTCTCAATAAGCCTACAGCCAGCCGAATCCTCGGACTTTGCCTGCATCGACGCGCTCAAGTGGCAGGCAGCCGAACAGATTCGGCTGGCTGCTATTGAAAAGGCCTACGCCGAGCGTGTACGGGAGCTGACTAGGAGAGAGATTGAGCTTGCTCAATCGGAGTTTGCTCGTGCACGTGCTATGTGGGGTAAAGCACGTGACGAGGTCACTCGAGTGGAGCGCCTCCGGGAGTCCACCTCAAGTTGCATGGGCGTGGGCGAGATCACTTGCCACTCCTGCAGGCAAAGGTTTCGTCCCACTTAATTACATTATTGTTTTTACAATTAGTATTGTTGTTGTTGTTGTTGTTGTTATTATTCTTGTTAATTACTACAATTTTATTTAGAAAGCAAAATAAGAATAATGATAATTATAATAATAATGAGAAGAGCTTTATAAGCACATGTATATCATATGTGAGGGTGTCTTTAGAAATATGGAGGTATGTAGGGACTGATAGCTAGGAATATGAAATGTCATATTCTTAGCTAATCAGCCAATAATCGCCCAGTTGATTTGATTTGATTTTATTTTTTTTTAAATTTTTGTTAATTAGTTCTTTGTTTGAATCTGAGAATGTGGATCATTCTAATTTTGATATGGGATGGTTAATTTGATGGATTTTAATTCAGGGTGTTGTTTAATTTATTTAGCTTTTTCACAATATATAATGTAATTGAATTTGTTTTTCATTGGTTCCCCTTTTCTCAATTGCAACAGTATTTGATGTGCAATGGAGCGAGTGAGCGACAGTTGATATGAATTTTCGGAAACAACATTATTATGAATCATTATCATTATAGTACCAGTAGTAAAAGATCGAATTGATGATCCCAAAAGAAGAAAAAAAAGGTAAATTAAAAGATCGAATTATAGGCCTAGCAAAAAAAAAAAAAAAAAGAAAAAAAAGATCGAATTATAGAACTTAAAGAACAACATGCACCAACTTCCGAATTTTCTGCGTTGGTGTTATTCAGATCATTGTAATGAATTTCATTATTAAATCAGCAATAAATTAAATAATAATTGTAGACAGAAAAAAAGAAGAAGTAATGGGACGTCCCTGCAGTTCTTCGGGCTTTTGTTCAACACGGATGAATAACTACTAGTTAGAATCCAACCCCAGGGTAAAACTGGATGTGCCCGTTCGTACCATGGATTCACCACCTCCCCCTATAATTCAAATTTTGCTTGAACATCTTCAAAATGTTGCTCATCCGCGTATGATTAGGATCTCTTAGTTTAGTTTGTTGTCCGTTTTGTTTTTATTTTGTTTGCTTAAAGGCTGTGTCCTCACATTTTCACCCAAAAAAAAAATAAAATCCAACTCCATTTTCTCTCTTCTAGATTTTCAACTTTCTGCACGTTTCAAGTTCAGAACGCGTTTTTTTCATAAGATTTATGAGAATCAAGAGTTATGATTGAGATTTAGGGATCCGAACATCAATACAAGCGGCTTGAGGTTTATAGTTTTATATATATCTTTGTAGGCCTCCTCCAATATGTAAATAAATTTGTTTTCGAGAATCGAACAGTAGTTAGCTTCATGATCGATTAGGAGGCAATTTTAATTAGAGTGTCTCTTGATTCCTAGCTAGATATATGGGCGCGGCGAAACTTTGTGACTCTTCATCAAATGACTTATCAACAATACTTAGACTTATAACAAGAAATTTTGATTCTACTAGATATATCACCTTTCATACATTTTTTTTAAATTTATTTTTATCAAAAATCTATCTTTTAAGTGAACTAACAGTTGATTACAAATAAAAATACTAAAAACTGCAACAAGCACTACCTTGATTAGTTGATTATACAAGATTCATTAAAAAAAGAGAAGAGAAATTAACTACGTTCCAAAATTAACTTGACACTTATTTTTCACGATTTTCAACATCATACTTTGACCGGAATTATTTACAATAATGTAGAAGTAGATCATAATTTGTAAAAATATGATATTTTGAAACATTATTTCAAAAGAAATTTAATGAATATAAAAAGGTCGTTGTTATTGCCAGGCCAAAAAACACTAATACCAGGTTATTAATTATTAGTGTTGACAACTTAACCCTTTACATATATGAGCAAAACACCTATTTTTTTCTCCATTATCTCTTATTGCCTTATTTACAAAAAAGTTATGGAAAGACATATAATTAGGGATCCTATAGTTCCACAAACTTAGCAATTTGGCATTGATAAGAATCAACTTATTATTTTCCTTAATTGCTCTAATCTCATTCGTGTGCTCTTTTTGCTTCCTAGAGAAATACATGCGCATATAAACTTCAACCCCATCTCCATGGCAATAGACAACCTTTGAGCTCATGTTGTTGACACAATAGGAACAAAATAATGGTGGATAATAAAAGAAAAAAAATAAGGTAATAATGGGCTGAATTAATGGCAGTGTAACAAAGTTCCACAAGGGGAAATGGTTTCTATTGAGATGGAAAATTTTCGTTGGTAGAAATAACAATTTGCATATTTCATGAGAGTGATGAAGTTGAAAGCTTTCATATAAACTGGTTCACTATTACAGCTCAATTTCATGCAAAGCTCTATAGTTCCTTTTTCTTTCTTTCTTTTTTTTTTCCATGGAAGCTCTATAATTCATTACATTTGATAGTAACTTAGTAAGTGATCACTTTTATGGTATTAGAGTATGATTACATGCCGATCGAGATCGATCAGTTACATGCCAAAATCAATCACAAACTGATATAATTTGAGTGTATGAGTCTATGACAACTTCTCTATTAATTAAACTTGTATATTTTGTATGAATGAACATGTTTTTTTTTTAATATTTTTGACAAGATTTTTATAATTGTTATTATGATTTACTTCTATATATTATTTTCAATATGTAAATAAAGCAAATGTACACAACAATATTGTGGAGAAGGATAATTTAGATTGTTTCTTTTTATAATAAAGGGTTAAATTGTCAATTCAAATAATTAATGATCTGGCAGTAGTCTTTTTTGGCATGGCAATAACAGCAGCCTATAAAACTACTCTTGTATCCTAAAGTTTACATAAGGTGTTATTTTCCACTTACTCAATAATTGGTTTAGTTTAATTCTTTTTAATTCACTTCAATTTAGTTTAATTCAATTCAATTTCAATTTATTGATTTACTTTTTCTCTCATTGATTTCTATTCAGTTGAATTCAATTCAGTCTAGCTAATTCACTTCATTTGGTCAGAATGATAATACTTCATTAAGTTACGTCAAAAGGTGACAAGAGCGTTCATATGTCCTCCCTCGAAGGTGATCAAAATATACATCATTACAAAAGTTGGGAGGGGAATTAGTGATAAAGAACACATCCCATAATTGGACCTAAAAAAAAACGAGTGTAGTCAAGTATAGCAGTTAATTTTGGAACCGAAGTAGTAGTACCGAGAAAACAAATTAAGGAGATATCTGATGCAATGATCTAGAATAAGAGGCCTGTGACTGACTGAGCATATATATATATATATATATATATATATATATATATATATATATATATATATATATATATATATATATATATATATATATATATGGTCATGAAACTTCCAGTTCTGTCATATCAAAGTATATATGTGCAGGCAGTTGGCCGGGCTCGGAAAAGCTCACAACAAAAGTGGTCAATAGCAATTGATAATCGTTGGGACTACTTGCATTGGCTCAGTGTTACAAATTACATGCAATTCAGCAACTTAAGACAAAAGGTTCCAGCAATCTCTACCAACAAGTAGGGTTACGTTTCTTATAATTGTCAATATCATAAAATCTATCCAAAGTAGGAAAATGGTCCATAAAAAAAAATCTATCCAATTAATAGACAAAGTCTGGCCTTGAAGTTGATCGAGCTTATGGATTGCTATGTTTCGGTAATTGTACTGTACCCTGCTTGTCTCATGAGCCGTTACACCTTAGTTGAAATCAAACGAGCTATATGAGAATTGAGAGGTATATATACATAGTTACACATATATACCTTTTATGCATTATTGACAACGAAAGTGTTGCAAGTGATAGCACCCAAAAAAAAAGTGTTGCAAGTGAGGCTCGTTATCTTTAAAAACATTGTTCATTATTGTGGTCCATGCCGCAATTGGCAACTATATCGATCCCTTAACTGTACGGGCCTTCTCATACCTAGTGGTTGCTGAAATACTCGATTTAGAGATCGAATAGGGGCTTTTAGGATTTGATCACGGGAACTCTTTGTCATTTGTAGCTATGATATATACCATGTGTTGGAAGTTTGGAACCAACTCGACCAAAAGTTTAAATTTATGGTTGAAAAATTACTTAAGGGGTGCTTTGGCCAGAGGTAGAACTAGCATATGCATATGCAGGTGTTTCGGCAGGGTGCTTAAAATAAGAGCATCACTGCACTCTGATGAGCTCGGAGCTCCTCGTTTTTCGTTTTGAAATGTTGAAATAATAGCATATGCAGGTGTTACGGCAGGGTGCTTAAATTAGAATCTAAATGGGGGAGGCCATGGCCTATACGCTTACCCCGGCCTCCTCCCTAAAATTCTGCCTCTGTTATCTATGATGCGCTGACGTATTAAAGATAACTTTTTCTTGCTACATAAATAAGGATTTGAATTAATGAACCACGTAAATTTGTAGGTTGATTTCTCTGTTTCTGTTTATCTTTCTTACATCTGTTATAACATACTATTTAAAAATAAAAAAATTTCTCAACACAATAACAAATACTAATATAATCCCCAATACAAGCAGTGATAAAAAGATACGACATGTAGCGTCAAATTTTGTCCAAGTTCAAATATCATTCTATCAACCGATGGGAAGATACATAACTAGCTTTATTAGATCATAAGATTGGAAATACTTGGTAATATTTTGTTGAAATGGCCAGGCCATGGCCATACATATATACATAACTTTGATCAAATGGCGCTGTCAGCACCAAATGTACCTTTCCAAAATACCTAATTTCCGAAACTTTCACGATTGTTTGCCCCCTCTAAGTGAAGGCATAGCATGACCCATATGAAGGATCAAATCAATGAAAAAAATGGGTATATGTTATTATTATTGAAGGCCAGCCAGCCAAACAGCCCTTTCCCAAGAAAATACTTATCTTTAACTCTGGTGCACATTATGCGACGTAGCTAGCTAACTTTTGTGATATATATGAAGATGATTGCTGACAAAAATATGAAGCAATTCTTATCATTAAAAGACATGCAATTGGAAAAGAAAGAGTGATTGTTCTTAGTGGACTTACCCTATCTAGTTTTTGTCTCTCCATAAATGGATTTGGTTGATCAAATCTATCATTACATGTTTTTCATGATATGATGATCAGTTGCAGTAGCCTGAGACATGGGTAGTGGTGGTGTTTGGTTTTCTGATTGAAGATGGTATAGTATAGCTACAGGTTAAGCAACTTAAGTCCAAACTTGCCTTCACATTTACAGCTTCTTACAATAATATAGGTACATGTCTTATTGTTGCAGATTGAAATCACTTGCAGTTTTTAATTTTTTTTTGTTCTGATTCATTTGACTGTATGTATATTGAGGTCTGGTGCTTCACGATTGACGACCCCCATAGTAGTACTAGTGTAATTTGACTCCTATTAATCATAGTCATCATGAATAGTACTTGTACACGTCTTTCAAATTTCAATAATGTTTCTTTTCCCAATTTGACTGAATTGATTGAGTTGAATTGAGCAGAAAAGAACAAAACTGAACTGAATTGATTTTTTTTAACTTGACTTTTAATCCTATAAAACTTGTCAAAACATATTTAATACTGGACTCATTTGAAAATATGCTTTGAAGTCTTCTCAGTAACATAGTTATCATCATGAATTTATTTCACAATAAAAAGTTATCTTGGTGATAAAATACATATGAACTGAACTGAAGTGAAATGAATTGAATTAAAGTGAAAAGACAAAATATCAAAAAGTAACCATTTCCTATTTGCCATATCATATAAATGGGTATTAAACTAATCGTTGGGTAGATAAAAATATTTTGGATATGATGAAAATAAAAATGAAAATTAAATTCTATTTGAACGTAAAAACTTGTGTGGACTTAATTCGTGGTGGACTAAGAGACTAAGGCTTTGTTTGATTCACCTGGATAAAACTGATTTGAACTGAACTGAACTGAACTTAATTGATTTTTTAAACTTGACCGTTAACCATTTAAAATTCGTCCAAACATAGTCAATATTGCACTCATTTGAAAGTATGCTTTGAGATCTTTCCGATGATATAATTTTTATCATGAAATTAGTTCGGAATAAAAAGTTATATGAGTAATAAAGTTACACATAAACTGAACTGAATTTAAGTAAAATTAAGGTGAATCAAACAGAGCCTAAATCTTTTGAAAAATATCCTCCACGTCCAAAATATTTGAACTAGGGTGCCTTGCTCTGGACTAAGACTCTGTTTGATTCACCTTAATTTTACTTAAATTCAGTTCAGTTCAGTTCAGTTCATGTGTAACTTTATTACTCATATAACTTTTTATTCCGAAATAATTTCATGATGAAAATTATGTCATCAGAAAAATCTCAAAAAATACTTTCAAATGAGTCTAATATTGACTATGTTTGGACGAATTTTAAATGGTTAACGATCAAGTTCAAAAAATCAATTAAGTTCAGTTCAGATCAGTTTTATCCAGGTGAATCAAACGGAGCCTAAGTCCACACAAGACATGCTAAAATTTGAAAGTCTTACATATATAAGTGATCATAGATAGATACTCTGTAGGTGTTTCGAGGAGAGCCTTGAGCTCTTGATTGTGAAAGCTAGACATATACACTCAAATTGTGTACCATTAGATTCATTATCCTGCTCAAACCAAACAAACAATACAAGTCATAAGATTACATAAATTTGTTTCATAGGCAAAGCAATAATAATCGCTGTAGTTGTACAATCTGCAGGTAATCAATCTCCTGCACTGAAATGTGAGACAAAAATGATAAAATACCAATTGGACAGGACATTTCCGAGGCTGAAAGATCTCAAAATATTGATTCTGTCTTAATTGAGTACCGACATGCTCTAATAATTACATGGAAAAACCAACCATCACCCTTACTTATGCATCATAAGGGTTCTTGGTTTTTTGCATTTGATCTTTGGTTTGACGATTCATATATATGGCTCTGCTTCATACTATACAACAAAACCATCAGTTGCTGTTCAAGAAAAGAAAGTTATTGCCAGCAGGAGTTGTAATAGAGGCCCCCATACCCCATTGTAGGACATACTAATACTATTATGCTGCTTTTGCATGTATTGCGCGCGATATCATAATTCAAATCTGTTATTATGAGTTTTATGACAAACCTTAATATTTGTCTTTTCGTATTGTCATCTTATGATTGTCTATTGATGCTACTTGTTGACGAAATTATTGTTTCACAATAGTCACAGTACATCTATAACTTACCGGTTACCAATAGCTAGCTAAGTGTATCTTCGGAGAATTTACCGTAGTTTTTTCAGGAAGATCGCCAATAAAAAAAAATCTCGGGTTTGATTCCTAACTATTACGTCGTATATCTCGCGATTGACTTCTCCTCTATAAAGACCCACGACATGATTCATGTGGACGTCTAAAGAAAGCGAAATCCCTTTTATTTTAATAATACGGAGTATGTCTCATGATTAGCCTATTTTCATTCAATCTTAAGGCTTGTTGTTGGATTGGAATCAGTTTGTTCCAAGCCGTTTAAAAATTCAATATGTCCAAATTAATTTCTTCAGTTTCTTCCCTTTTTTTTTTTTTTTTTCTAGTTCATTCCAATTTTCTTCGGTTTGCACTTGCACCAATGATTTTTTATTTTTTGATTTTTGACTTGATAAACATAATAATCCCCAGAAAAGTTTTGGATTTTTTTTCAACCGGACTCCGGGATCTTGAAATTGAAAGCTCTAATGCACTTTTTTTAGGGCTTTTGAAGAGCTCATCGCAAGTTGTTATTTTCGCATCAAATTGGATAGGGCAACCCTAGGGGATATTAATTGGAGGCCTCGGGTCGGCTATAGGGTCTCTATTACAGTTGGAAAGACGTTTTACTAGTCATCTACTTTGAATGACCAAAAACAACAAACATAAGTGAATACGAAATTTGGAGAGTCATATGGCCTATTAGGAGCAATGGGGGTTCTCTTGGGTAGCAGTGGACCCTCCGGAGAATTTGGGACAAAATAAAAAATGAGACCTGCAAAGTCGAAAACGAAGACTATAATCCACATTTTCTCGACTTCAGAAGGGTCTCAGAATGATAGTTGTTATTTTTGCACCATATCGAACGTGACATCCCTCGGATACACGGGAGACCCTCAACGCTGGTTACCGGTTTCCTATTAAGTTTGGACAATCGTTTTACTCAACACCCACTCGAAAGAGGCAAACAACAAAATCATGAGTGAAATGATGTACAAAAACTTGAATTGTCTACCTCAAGCACCGGGGATGCTATGAAATGATAATAGACCAGCAGAAAAACTTAGAGCAAACATTTCAACCAATCGCCAAAAAGTAGAAAATGAAGGCTATACAGTATGTCTTGTGTGGACTTAGTCCACCGTGGACCAAGTAATTTTGAGGGGTGGCTATAGGTGAAGTAGGGGGTGGCTCCAGGTAAAGTAGGAGGTTAGCAGGAGTATCTCTAGGTAAAGTAGGGGTGACTCCATTTTTAGAGAGGGTGACTCTAAATGAAGTAGGAAGTGACTCAAAGTATTGGTCCACCATGGACTAAGTCCGCACAAGTTTTTGTAAATCTTTGATGGACTTGCGCGAGGGCCAGTTAAGACTTTGCACCAAAATAGCCAAATAGGTAGTGCAAGCCCAACAAAAACATTGGCCCATTGCCCATTCCCATTGCCCATTGCCCACTGCCAAGTAAGATAAACATTCGTTTATAGCCCATTAGGGGAGTATACAACATTACAATATTTTTTTGGGATATTTCATCGTGCGTCCCTGAAGTTTGCCAAAATGCACATGAGATACAATGAACTTTCCAAATGCACTATATACCCCTCAATTTTTGAGTTCTTACCCAATCTAACCAAATGTAATTTATTTTGGTTTCTTTGTTAAAACTTGTTATTTAATTATTATTTTTCTTCTTCTGGGTTTCGGGTATTTAGCGTAAATATAATCAAAATCTAAATAAGCTCATTCAGGTGAATTGGATTGACTCATAGGTTTCGGGTTTACTCTTATATTGAGTCGGTTTGATTCCACGTAATAATATTTTGATATTATTTTGGATGTTGGTCGGGTCACGTATTAGGCGGTTTGGATTGGTTTTGCTTGGTTTAGTTTGAGACAGGCAAATAATTTTGAAATAATTATTGGTATTTTGAATTAAGCTAAACGTCGTCAAAATTTATTTACTATTTGGCTCTGGTAAAAAAAAAAGGACGAGTGATGTAAGTATTGAGTGTATTAAGTTTTGAAAAAAAAGGAGTTACTCAAAAAAGAAAATGATCTAAAAAATGAAATCAAATAAAGGTGTATAGAAAGAAAAAAGGAAACAAAATAAATTAATATATTTGGTTAGATTGGGCAAAAATTTAAAAGTTAAGGGATATATAGTGCATTTGTAAAGTTTATTGTATCTATGTGCATTTTAGCAAACTTTAGGGCGCACGATGAAATATTTTTTTTTTTTGGCTCGTCATTTAACATTACAACTACATACAGTACGGAGTATAATTCACAATTTCACAGCGACGAAGAGTGAGAAAGCGGAGAAGAAGATGAAGAACAACAAAACGGAAGAGAAAACCGAGTTCGAATTCTGCAATATATGTAAAATCAACCACAATCAAGGTCGTCGCCATAATTTCTTCCCTCGCCACAAAAATTCTCTCTCCTCTCTCTTCGCCCGCTTTCACAATAAGCTCTCTGACATTAAATCGTCTCTCAAAAACCCTAGTCTTTCTCATTCTTCGAATTCTGAGGGTTCTTCGAATCGAATGTGGTGTATATTTTGTGATTCCCACATTCATGAGCTCGGTAGCTCGTTTTCCAGGTACTCAAAAATCAATTAGGTTACGCAATTTCGGTTTTGGTTTTTTTTACTGCTAATTTGAACTGGAAGTTAGGTTTTCTTTGGTTTATTTGTGTGGTTTCAGTGGCAATGCGATTAAGCATTTAGCAAGTGATGATCATTTGAAGAATTTGAAGCATTTTCTGTGGAAGTATGGTGGTGGAATGGACAAAGTGGATTCTTTTAGAGTTTCAGAGGATGAGTTGACTAAGGTATTTAAGTTCGTTACTTACATTGAAAATTCAGTTGGTTTACTATTGGATTTCTCTTTGTGCTCGTTTTTCCCCCTCCTTTTATGTTTAATTATGCTATTTCTAGTTTTTGTTTATCATGATTTCAATAGCTATTAGCTGTCAGTCCTCGAAACAGGAATCAATGTTGGGATTTTGTTGCTGATAGAATTTGAATGTGAAAGAAGCACTTAGGAGTTGTATGAACTGTATACACGAGTAAGATAGAAACCTAGACCTTTTCTTTCAATTACAGTAGAAACTAGGAGAGAGGGTGTCATTACAGCAGGCTATTTATATGATTATAAAGCATTACAAATGCCCTAAGAAAAACTAGACGATTTGTTTCTCTATTGATCACAAGGGTCGTGACTTGTGACATTGCCTTCGTTAAATATTGTCCTCAAGGTTAGAACCAGATGAGGAAATTGCTGCTTGATGAAACCAGCTTCTTTTGATGTAGAATCAGTTTCGATGAGTTCTCTCCTAAGAATGAGCCATTGTTGGATCTCCTTCCCATCTTTGCACACAAATTTCCTGTCAGAATGGCTTTAGGACAAACTCGAATCTGGCCCATCATTGTTTGTGGAAGCAAGTTATACAATAGCTATCATACTTTTTTCTAGCTTCTTTTTAAGCAGAGATACATAGAATACAGGCTTCATATGTGCATCCGCATGTAATGAGAACTTATAGGCTATGGGATACATTCTTGCTAGAAGTACAACTTGACGGGGCACTGGGGACCATAAAACTTGGAGCATAGATGTAAACTCTCCCTTAGTTCTCATAGCCTAGGAATTCTGTTTGTAGGGAGGTAACTTAACATACACCCAATTACCAGCCTCAAAACACCATTTGGACTTCTTCCTATTTGCACACAACTTCATTCTATCCTGAGGCCCGCCTGAGGTTCTCTGAGCAACTGAGCCATCTGAAGAATCCAATCATTCAGAGAGGATAGCAGGTAAGATTTTCAAAGCATGATCTGGAGGTAGATGGCCATACAAAGCCTCAAAGTAGAGACATATGACGTCGTAAAAGTCACTTTTAGCCACTGATGCCATTATTTAGGTTGATCTGAAGTCATGCATTGGAGAGCATTCTCAAGGCACTAATTCCCCCTTTCAGTTTGCCTTTTTCTGGGCTTTGGGAGAAACAAGGGGAGGAAGTTATAGTATTGTAAACTGGTAATGCTGTTTTTGCAATTCTGTGGTGTTTGTGGATGGACGATGGAGAGGATTGCGGTTGTTTTTTGTTCTTGTTACCAACTTAAACATTAAGTAGTTGGTGTGTGCCAAACTGTCAAATGTGTCAATTAGTCCATGTATTTTTTTCTTTTCCCTTTTCCTGTCTCTCAATCATGGCTCTCTCTAGTCAGAATTGTATCTACAGTACATGATTTTTGTTCCTTTGAGTTAGAATAAAAAGTCATTTTAATTTGGAGCCTTTATTTTCTGGTTTGCATTTTTATTTATGCAGTTGTTTGGTTGTTTCGCAGTGGGAGAAGAGATGCAAGGTATTAAAAAGTGAAGCTGCCTCATCAAGCAAGAGATGTGATCGACCGTTACATGGGCAATCAAATGATATCCAACCAAACTATGAAATTATGAATAGTTTTGACAAAAATAATATGCACTTTCTTAAAACAAGTCTCTCCAAAGATGTTATGCCTTTACAATATGACACAAATGAGAATTGCCAGGTATATCATACAGATATCTCAAAAGCTGACAAAGTTGGCCCTTTCCAACAAGCTGTTGCTTCACCTTCACCTTTGGCCTCACAACATGGCTTACAGAATTGGAATTCCAATTGTATGAGTACGTGTAATTTCAATTAGTTATCATCATTGTCTTCTTAAATTTGTCTAATAGTTTGTTTTGTTTGGAGATATAAGTATATATGTCTACTATATTCTGTGTGCGCAGATCATAGTAGTCAACATTCCCCTTTTTCTACCAATACAAACTTCTTGGCTAATGGCTTTCTCAGAGCAGAGGTAAGCCTGTATTTCTCACATTGTGTTGGTGTTATTTATTTAATTAAATGGTTGTAGCTTATTTCAATATGATCTTAGCGTTTTCTTCTTTTTCTTTGTTTGTTTTTATGTTTATTTTAAATGTGAAAGGAAAAGTTATCTGTGATTAAAAGGCCATATGACATCTAGAATAAGAATCATCATTAGTCAAAAGTAAATCTTATAGACTTCAAATTTCAGTAATCCAATCGCCACTCTATGTCATAGCATAATTGTGAGTCCTGACACTCTTGACCACCGATGATAATTGATGACACAGAGCATCCAGGTTGGTCTTCCAGATCTTCAAGAATCCAGTTACCAAAAATGGTTACAGTAGAAGAAACAAAGACTAAGGGCATACCTTTGTTATGACGCTTACCTTTTGGGGTGTACTTAGTTATTCTTCTTTATTAACTACAATGGAGGCACGGCTTTGTTTGTGCAGTCCATCCCTAATTTCCATTTCCAACTCTCCCCCCCACCCCCCACCCCCCCCCCCCCCCCCAAAAAAAAAGGAAGAAATAGAACATGCATGAAATTGCCTTTTGTTTTGATGTCTGCATGAAGAAGCAAACTGTTGGGGGTGTTTCTTATTCCCTGTTCATGTACATTTATTCGTTATTCCTCTATATTATTGGCTAATTAAATATCCTTGGTACTCTTGTCATCATTCTATCCTGAATTTATACAGTTCTTCACTTCCGTTTAAGTCGATAAACTGAAATATTGATTTTACTCTTATATTCAGGTTCATAAGAATCAAAGCGTGGCCAACAGGGGGAGTATTGCTGAGGGTAATTGTTGTTCTCTGCAGACCTTGCAGTTTCTTCATTGTTAGATTACAAATGCCGTTAGAGATGTCTTGAAAGGATTTGTTGTTAATTGATTTGTATATTTATTTGGTGCTAGTACAAGTCTGGATGCTATTGTGATCGATTGGACTTGTCCTTTTTTACTATGTTTGATGCTATGATTGTGTTCCTTCTAGGTTACCAGAATCTTACTCAAATTACTTCTGGACGTTTGGAGGATGTTAAAGGCAATGTTCATTCTGGGGCACCGCCTCCTTGGCTGGAAGGTAGTGAAGCACATGGAAATGAAGGACTACCAACAGAGCGTGTAGGGAATACTACTCACAAGAATAGTAAAAAAGCCAGTAAATTGAACCCGAATAGGGTTGGGGCTGCATGGGCAGAGAAAAGGAAACTGGAAATGGAAATGGAGAAGAGAGGAGAGATTGTTCTTAATGATTCTGATGCTTACTGGCTTCCTAATTTTGGTCGGGTTTGGCAGTCGGGTACCCGGAAAGAATCCATGAAAGAATTTAAGAGGGAGAAGTTAAAGCGTGCAGCTGAAAGCCAAGCTGAGGCTGAGATCAAGCTACGTCCTTACATCAGCAAGAGAATGGTAATGGTCATCTCTTTCTGTTAGTGTCCACTTATTTCTATTGTCATTCTATTGTTTATAGTCCCAATGAGCTAACGAGTAACTCAGCAAATTTTTACTTTGATTTTGTTTCTCTTTGTCAAAGACTCAAAGATAAGGCATTTCATTGCTTAAAATAACAAAATGAAACTATGCAGTAGGAAAGATGGATCATCTTAGATTATTGCAGAATACAAATCAAACATCTGCTGCTAACCAAGCATCTTTGCGAATGCTCAGTTTTGTCATCAGAGTTCTAAACATTTGTTCTTTGGCTACTATGAGATCAAGATCTCATCATCTATTACAGAGCATGGTAGGAGTAGAAAGGGGACCTTGAAATGAATTTGATTTGGCTTTGTACACTTCAATTTTTTTTGGGTCTATCGGAAACAGCCTCCCTGCTAGGTGACTAGTTAGGGGTATGGTTGCGTATATTTGGGCCTCCTCAAACCTCGCCTCGGTGGGATGTACAGGGTGGTTTGTACATTTCCATGTAGATTGGATATTGGTTTATATTCTTTCTCTGATTCATAACTTAATGTTTAGAATGTTCTGTTGGCGTCTCTATTTAGTATCCATCTTTAGTTGAGTTGGAAGAGTCATTGTTGGTAATTTTCAGCTTATTGTTAGCCTTTTGAATTATAATGGATTAAATCAAACTGGGCCGTTAAATTCTTCTATGCTTCTTATTTGTTATGCATGGTCCTGTTTGGCCAACCTCTGCCCAACTTCTCCTACTCTCTCACATCCTCCTCTTCCTCCACCTTCTCCATTTTGACTTCCCAAAAGTTGTTACGGGGATATAAGTAGAAATTACTCCAATCTAACATCTACTTTTACGCTTCGAGCCCCAAACAAGTTCTTGAAGATCAAATATGGAGGAGGTGGAGGAAGAGGAGGTGGGTGGAGGAGGTATGTGAGAGAGAGAGTTTGGGATAAACTTGGCCAAAGGGAGCATTCAGTTGGAGGCTGTCAGTGCTTTTTAATTTGGGTGTAAAAAAAAGCAGCCTTTTAGTATTACAGGTGTAAGGTTGTGTATAACTGATACCCTCTTACCTTACCCGGAGCAGTGTTTAAGCCTCAGGCGCAAAGCGATTCATGTTAGGCGTTTTTTGCCTTGAGGCAAGGCAACTTCAAGGTGCACCTGACGCACATTGAGGCGCAAAATATGCTGTTTCGGTTCTTCAAGTGATTATTTAGTGTTTCTTAGGGACTGTATTGGTATATATGATGTCAAATGGTATTATGAATTTATGATACATTTGAATTGAAAAAACACTGATTTTATAGCATATTTTCAATTATGGGCATTGCGCCTCATTTTTTTGAGGTGCGCGCTTTTGCCTCGCACTTTGGCTCCATGGTCTAGAAATCGCCTCACACCTTTAAAACACGGAGCCTTGTGAAAGGCATCAGGGTAATCTATGGTATAGTTTAGTTGTTGGTGTTCTTTTTGTTTGTGGCAAGAAGCATTTGTCTTGTTAATGCAATGTCAAAATGAGAGGTTACAGTCGTTGACAGCTTAGTTTCAGTGTTACTTGCCTTTCCCTGTATTCTTCCCTGTCAACTTTCACATGCTATTGCTCCTGTCTAGAGTATGTTCTTTTGTTAAGGGTTGGTCTGTCAAATCATTTGGACAGAACTAATTCAGTAACAATATTTTGGTATATGTATATGTATGTCATTGAACCTTATCGTCAATTGCAGTAATATTTAGTTTCATAATCTCTTTTCAGCATTTCATTTTCGTAGTATATGTATATGTCATTTGTTTCGTCTATGCTAGCTGCTGTACTTCTATCTGGTATGCTATAGTTGAGAAGTGAGTAGCTAGGTTGCACGGGCACCAACACGGACATAGACATGGCGAAGCACCATTTTATATACGATGAGAAGCTTAGTATGTGTAGGACATGTGTGTCTTGTCGTGTGTCCACATGTTAGACACGTGACATGACACCTATCAGAGATGTATGTGCTTCATAGGCAAGTTGTATCATTTATAATATGTACTTATTAGGCCCTTCTCATTTAAAATAGTCATGTAGTTATTGCCCTTAGTGGTTTGATCTGTGCGACTATACGCCCCCATCTTTCTGAAGAACATAAAACAAGGCTTGTTTAGCTTTAGCTGGCATCTAGTACCAGTGTTTCATTGTCAGCAATTAGCTTTGAAATTGTTGGAAATAACTATTCTAACTGTTTCTTTGATTTTTTTTTTTTACTATGATTCACATCAGGATAAAATAACTTGTAATTATTTTTCAGTATGCCTGACAAATGTTTTTTTTCTGCTTTTGCTTGTGCTTTATGAACACATTTGATTTTCTTCCATTTAAGGTTTCATTTTCTATTGTACCCGCAGCGAAGAGACACAGATGAAGTTTCCTCTGAAGGTATTCGAAGAAGTTCTGAATCTTCTGATATCTCCTGATATAGCAACCAACGACGAATTATAAGTTTGTAAATAGTGAAGGCCGACCTTCTTGGGATAAATCGTCTGGAAATGGCCTCCCACAAGCTGAAGCTGGTGAGTGAGTTTATTTGAAATAAAATTGCGACTAGCTGTGATTTCTTTTTTAGAGAAGAAAAAGGTAATATTAAGTATATGAATCAGCAAAGTAAATTACAGCAAAGGAAGACAAGAAGTCCTTCCATGGAAACTAAATCAACTTAGCCTTGAGATTTGTGTTTCCTAATATGCGGGTTTGTATATGGTACAATCAAGTTGAATTATCTTGGGAGTGTATAATCTTTGATAAAATTTTATATATGGTACAGTCAAGTTGTGTTTCCTCATTAAGTAATCTGAATTTGTCCTGATGTTTTAAGATTACACATCCTTTATGGATGTTTGATCGTCACATCTACATTGGTTAACTCTTCAAAGATCGATGTATATAGAAATTCTGGATCCCCTCTGAAAACTCTTAAGTTTATCCAGATATTCTAAGATTACATATGCCTTACTAATATTTGACCCTTGCATCAATATTTACAACATCTTCAAAGATAAATGAAGTATGTAGTGAAAATTAGCTCTTACATGATTATTTGTAGTTGGAATTCAGCCATATGTAGCAATCATGAGATATTCGTCCTTGATGTAGATGCAGTGCATCACATTCATGTCACAAGTTGTGAGCTATTCAATAAGGAAATGTTGAATATAGTAATCTGCGGCAAAATGGAGAAGTTAATTGAAATTTTCTTTATGCGGTATGTTTGTAGTTTGTACATTGCTGGATGTGACCTCATACACATATATCTTACATCACCAATAGGTCCTACCCACATCTTAATTACTATCTCCAAACACCTATCATGTGATTACCTCAAGTTTCTTTCCGTCAGTTGTAGTTCGTGGCTAGATCTTCTAGCCTCTTGCTGGCTTCTTTGTGAAAATAATAGACATCAGAATTGCTGTCTTGTCCAGACACTATCCTACGAGTGTAAATCTTTTCCCTACATGAGTTCACTGGGACTACTACACTGAATTGAGTCACCCTTTGAATGGTGACCCTTGAGAACAAAACCTGGTAGAAATGGATTGCTTGCCACCCTTTATCCTGAAACTCCAGTATCTCCCTTTAGATGAAACTAAATTTTCTTCACAAAGAAATTCCCAAGAAAACCACTTCTCTATCGTCCGATCCACATCATGTACCACCACACTTGTGATTTTCCCTGCTCTTGCTATCATACTTGATGAGTAAATGGTTGCCATCCTCCCTGGAGCCTCCGGTCCATCACTACTTGGTCCGTCTACGAGTATCACATCCCACTTCTGCCTGTAAACAATATCTGGCAACTTTGTCAACGCAAGCTTGCAGGTTGATGTTTCTAAAGATCCTAAATTAGGTGTGCAAGCGGTTTCTTCTCTGGCCTGTTTCAGCAATTTGTATGCTTCTTTTGCTGGTACATTGTAGTTGACCTTGTAGATCTTTGTGCCATTTGATCTCCTCATTCTTTTCATCCTTTCAGGGTTGTCCACCAGGAAGACTGTGGTTCCTGCGGCATTGATCTTTGCCAGGCGACGGTATTGGGGTTCCCAGCCAAAGATTAGAAGGCTGCAGGGTGCTTTGTGTGAGATCATCTTTGACAGGAACCGATATTCTTTTTTTGTGATCGATCTCGAACTTGGGGAGAAAGAGGGATATTTTCTGTAAGAGGAAACTTCACTGCATGTTGAGTCTGAGGAGTTGCAGTTCTTTAAAAGGCTTGGCCAGGCAGTGTGTGGTGACAAAGAGTATGTGGTGATAGCAAACCTTAGAAGCCGGAGAATGGACATGCAAGCAAGGATAAAGACGAGCGTGTGGATCAATCTGTTTCTTGTAAAGATGATGTCCATTCTTTTCAGCTGGCTATGTTTGCAACTCTCTGAGGATCTGGGCAGCACCGGGGGGCAGATTTGAGGAGTGCGGAAAGCATGTGAAGTAGATACTTCGGGAGGCATTATTTTCTTGCGGGGTTTATATCTGGCGCAATTCCAATGACATGAGGTGTTGAATGTTCATGATGTGAACTCCTGGGCTTTAAAATACAGAAGTTAGCTAACTTGATGGGTGCTTCTTAAGTTCTTAGGTGTTTTCTTGACCAAATGGAAATTATTTTTGCTTCCATTCCAAGGATTTCCTTTTTTCTGCTATGCTTTGCTGCTACCCACCTAATTAGCTGAGGTGTGTAGCCATATTTGTGGGTTTCCTCCTCTTTACTGAAGTTGAAGAGGTTGGTACGTCCATCAAAGCTTGGAAAATGAGAGTCGTTAGATTTTATATTGACGAAATCATTGATATATGAGTAAAGTTAAGCCTTTTTATTTATTTATTTATTTATTTTTTTTTATTCTTTACCATACTGAGGTATCTGATTGATGTGAAAAAGAATACTTTTGAGAATGTCCAATTTGGAATTCATTTAACTAAATGAACTGTCCAAGATATGAGAGCTTTTATAGAACAATTGTTTCAACAATAATAGTATTAATTTAGTATATTTAGGGAAACTTATTTCCTATAACAATATTAAAATATAGTTGTATGTACTTTTATAGATACAAATATAATTCCATATTGTTTATTAGTATTCATTATAGAGTATGTGTTCTTTGCACCCAAAAAAAAAGAGGTACGTTCTGTCTGATTCCAGTAAACTGAAATTACTAGCTAATCAGTAAATTGAATGGTAAGTCGGTTAAATTCAAGGACCCATATGATCTACAGTATTTGATTCCATAAAATAAGGTTTGGATTCTCTGCAGTTTTATTTCTCTGCTGTCATTTTTCCTCTCTCTATTTCTCTCCTCTACATGTTTAAATTTTCAAAACTCACCCCCTCTATCTAAGGGCCCAAAATCCACCCCCTCCAATCTAAAGGTGGAGATTCAAAGGATTGTACTCCGCTGTTCTTTGTAGAACAGCAGAGGATCCTTACTCTGCCATTTCGATTTCTTTTTCTTGTTTCAAACAAAAAACATCTATTTCCTATTTCAATGGGCCTTAGGCTCTTAGCCAAGCCTGACATCATCATGTCGTCATGCTTGTTTGAGGCGCCTCATGTTGAGGCAGTCTCATATAAGAATTTATGTTCCTGTTTTACTTGATGCCATGGTCGATTATTATTTCTAGTTTCAAACAACAAACACCTATTTCCTGTTTTACTGAGAGTTCCAATTTCTTGCTCATCTCCCACATCTGTCTGAGATTCACAAGCGTCCTCCAATACAAGTAAAAAGAGATGATGACGCTAACAAAACACATAGTGCTTATTTCATATTAATTGCTTGGGAACTACAAAATGTTTCTCAACATAGCAAGCAACATCACAACAGAAAGTAGTAGTTAGAACTTGAAAAAGAGAACTCGCACTTGAACATAATATACATACAAAGCTTAGATTAACTCTATAGGTTGGCTCCCTCCAGTAGAAGATGCTCAGTAAGACGTTCTACCATCTCCCTCGGTAATTGTATCCTTGAATGCAGCACCACTCGGGATCATCGGCAACACATGTTCTTGGTGAGGTACGATCACATCAAGCAGGTACGGCCCTGGGGTGTCCAACATCTTCTGAATGGCTGCCCTGAGATCAGCCACCTTCGTCACACGGGCAGCAGGGATATCACAAGCTTCAGCAAACTTAAGCATATCGGGGAATATTTCAGCGGCCTTAGCTGGGTTTCCTAGGTATGTATGCGCTCTATTGGCTTTGTAGAATCTGTCTTCCCATTGCACAACCATACCCAAATGCTGATTATTCAAAAGCATGATTTTCACTGGTAGGTTCTCCACCCTAATTGTTGCTAATTCTTGCACATTCATCATGAAACTCCCATCCCCATCGATGTCCACAACGACTGCATCAGGTCTAGCAACAGCAGCCCCAATGGCAGCCGGGAGCCCAAAACCCATTGCCCCCAACCCACCAGAGGTCAACCATTGGCGAGGTTTGTTGTACTTGTAATGCTGAGCAGCCCACATTTGGTGCTGCCCGACACCAGTGCTAATAATCGCATCCCCATTCGTCAATTCATCAAGAACCTGAATCGCATGCTGTGGAGGAATAGCATCCCCAAACGTCTTAAAACCCAAAGGAAACTTCTCCTTCTGCTCATCCAACTCAGCCCTCCAAGCTGAAAAATCCAACTTCAACTTCCCCTTCCTAGCCTCCAAAATCTTATTCATCCCTTCCAACGCCACCTTAACATCAGCATTAATCGAAACATGGGGCAACTTATTCTTCCCAATCTCAGCCGAATCAATGTCAATATGAACAATCTTTGCCCTACTCGCAAACGCCTCCAACTTCCCCGTAACACGATCATCAAACCTCACCCCAAATGCCAGCAACAAATCAGCCTTATCAACAGCATAATTAGCATACACAGTCCCATGCATACCCAACATATGAAGCGACAAATCATCCGAACAAGGATACGCCCCTAAACCCATCAAAGTACTCGCAACTGGAATCCCAGTCAGCTCAACAAACTTCCTCAATTCCTCACTTGAATTCAAACATCCACCACCCACATACAAAACAGGCTTCTTAGCCTCACTAACAAGCCTCACAATCTGATCCAAATGAGCCTCATTAACCAATTTAGGCAGCCTAGAAACATACCCATCAAGCTTAATAGCGGGGCCCCAATTAGGAACAACCAATTGTTGTTGAATATCCTTAGGTACATCAATCAAAACAGGACCAGGTCTACCACTACTAGCCAAAAAGAAAGCTTCTTTAACAATCCTAGGAATATCCTCAACATCAAGAACCAAATAGTTGTGCTTAGTAATAGACCTTGTTACCTCAACAATGGGTGTCTCCTGAAAAGCATCAGTACCGATCATACGACGAGGAACTTGTCCGGTGATGGCGACAATAGGGACAGAGTCAAGGAGCGCGTCAGCAAGACCAGAGACAAGGTTTGTAGCGCCCGGTCCTGAGGTGGCAATGCAGACGCCAACGCGCCCTGTAGCACGCGCGTAGCCCTCGGCGGAGAAGACACCGCCTTGTTCATGGCGAGGGAGGACGTTGCGTATTTGGGTTGAGCGCGTGAGGGCTTGATGGATCTCCATTGACGCGCCACCTGGGTAAGCGAAGACATCGGTTACGCCTTCACGTTCGAGGGCTTCTACAAGGACGTCGCTACCCTTACGGGGCTCATCAGGGGCAAAGCGCGTGGAGATGGCGGGGGTGGTGGTGGTGGTGGGGGAGGAGACAGAAAGGGGTGGCGCGTGGGGTGTGGTGGCGCGTGGAGGAGTGGTTTTGGGATTTGAGGATGAGAGAGATGAGGTGATTTTGAGAGGGTGGTGTTTGGGGAAATGGGGGGAGAAAGGGAGGGTTGAGGAGAGAGAATGATGGGGTTTTGGGGTGGTGGAGAAGGGAGAGAAACTGGGGTTAGTGGAAGGGGTGGTGGTGGCTGCCATTGTTGGAGATGAGGAGAGAGAAAATGGAAGAGAGGGGGGAGGAAATGATGAAATGATTTTTCTGTAAATAGGGTTTTAGAGGAGGGATGAGATGAGTGGAGGCGCTGAAAGTAGTGGTGGAGGGATTTACATAATTAGGCTTATATATGGTTATATTTGGGTATAAAATTGGGGCCAAAAATGGGAATATGCAAATTGCAAAAGAAAGAAAACGTTTCTGTGTCTCAGTTGGGTTTGTGCGGTGCACAAATTCGTAGGGTCACAAACTCACAAGTTGACAAGATGAGGATTGAAGTGGAGTGCGGAAATTTTATGCAAAGAATAATGAATTAATGATATTCTGGATACGTTGTGTCACATAGATACCGACTTGTGCAAGTGCAATCTGGTTTTGGATTCCATCCACGTGCTAATTAATTCAATTTTGGTTAGGAAAGTATTTAGAAACATGGTTTCGTGGCCAATTTTTTGTTAAATGAAGTACATGTATTCGATATACGAGTATGTGTGTTTTGAATAATTTTTTCTTTTGGGTCCAACGGAGGCACATAGGGTACAATAATAAATTTTACGTACAATGAAGGATGGTGGTTTCGAACATGAAACCTAATGTACCCAAGTAGTCTTAACCACACTAGGACAAGACCTCATTCTTTGGATATGACCATATTAACTTGATTGCACAACTTGACGGGGTGACTGGTTATGCTACGATGCTCAAGGACCAAATCACAGAACACACATTCTTGTAATAAGTAGCTGAGCTGAGCAACATCCATAATAAGTAATAACAGGCCATTGAGAAGGTGTCTGTCTGAATCAATGAACTCAAGCTAAGCGACATATGCAGTCCAAGAACACGGTTATGCTATGAGCCTATGATGCAAGACAGGCCTTATGGTGAGTATAGTTATAGTTTGTTTGCAATTGGGGTTGGGGGAGGGGGCAATTGCTTATGTTATGCCCATCATTTTGTTAACAAAAAGCAAATTATAGAAGCGAAAGCAGCGAATTAGGAGCAAGGAAACACAGCCTAATAATACCAAAGAAAAAGAAGCATCAATATAGCCTGAAAATACGATGCTTAATTCATTGTCATCGATGCATACATCTCAAAGAGATCATGTTCTGGCGGAAAATAAACCTAAATGAGTCCTATATCGACTAAAGCATTCTGATGTCTATTCCACTGAACCTTCTCCTTTTGACGACTCTGCTGTAATTAAACCTGTAACAGCAAAATTATACACATGAGCCAAAAAGTGGTGGTTTGTAACATATTAAATGATGAAGCAATGCTAATATAAGCGATCCAGGAACAAAAACCCAACAATTCATACTCAGCTAGATCTGTTAACTCTAAATCAAAAGACACATTGTATCAGAAGCTCTTCTTTGGAACAAATTATGACAACAAACAGTGAATATAGGAGTGCTAAGATTATATAAGAACAGAAAAGGGTCATTTAGACAACCGAGAATAATACTAGTGCTGATTATATAACGACTCAAAGATCATCTCAAAAGACATACATCATAGTTCATACTCGCCAAGCTTGAAAGAACACCATATCATCAAACTTCTAGAGCTTACACAGTCTCAGAGACTCTGATGCACAGAAACTCTAATGAGGTCACGTTTCCCGTGTCAGAAACATTGATCAGAAACTAATAAACGTAAATTCTCAAACATAAAGGAAACGCGGAAAAGCGGAAGAAGATTGAAAAAAATCATCAAAATTTTTTAAGCTTAAGTACCTAAAGTTGCAAGTAATACTAATAAAAATTACTTATAAAATTATTCATCAAAATAATTTTGGGACCTCAGGAATAGATATGAGAGGTCTTACCAAATACCAATTGAGCTATACCATTGTTTAGATAAAGAAGTTCCCCGTAATTTTCCTGGAGTTACCTAAGTTTCTGACACGTGATCTAATCAGAGTTTCCTTGGTTAGCAGAAATCAATGTCTCCCATTTTTCTGTTTAGTTACATACACATCTACCATCGTACTATCAAAAACGTGTATTAAGTTTCACAAGAACACAATAATAAGTTCTAAACTTATACCAGTTGTCGTATCAAACTTATATAGTGGTACATTACTCATTGATTACGGCTAAAAGCCTAAAACCAGTCATAATACTTTACTATGCAAACTTACAAAAGACATTAAGTCAGGCAATCTAACATTCAATCATGCGAAATCAATACAGCTCATGGATCACATCTCCTACAGTCACAATCGGCAAGACAAATCATACACGATCCGTAATACCAATGATTAAAATGAGAAACAAATACTTCAAAACACATCAGCAATCTTCAAGGATCTTCATTATCACACAACAAAATAAAAGATCTTCGAAACAGCGATTGAACAAAAAATATGTCAAGTCTAACGAAAAAGCATAACGACTGAATGTTGTAGTGAAATATATGATTCTCGTACGTAAGAATCCTTAGTATCAAGTCAATGTATATTATCTAACCTTTTCAATTCAAGATTTAATTTGCATAAAACAAGGGTTTTCTATATCGTGTCAAATTCACATAAAACAAGAGATATTTCGTACGCTTAAAAATCAATATCAATGCAATCGCATAAAATCCCAATATGATAAAACAGATCACCAAATATCTTCGAATTTCAACAACAATAACAAAAAATAAAACATGCAAGACAATAGATCCAGTAATTTTACCTAACTAGAACCGACGATGATGTTGTTGATTGGGATGAAGATCAGCTTAACGAAGAATCCAACGAATCCCATGACAACGAATCCAACCGCAGTACGGAAAGCAACCTTACTAAACTCTGCAAAATTAAAAAAACATAAATCAAATCAATCAATTACGTCACGAGATTGAAAAAAAAAAAAGGAAACATCAATGGAGATCTAGAAACCCTAAACTTGACGGAAACAACAAGAATTGCAATTGAGAAAAGTTTAAAACCTTTGCGATCGGGCTTGTGGCATCGCTTGACTAGACGAACGCTGTCCCTGGAGAATTCTCTGAGGGGATCGACGACGTTGTCAATGGCGTCCATTGTTGGTGAGAGAGAGAGAGAAGAGAGAGAGAGAAAGGGGTGTTTGGTTTGGGGAGTTTGTTGACTGTTTCGGGTTTTCGGGTGAGGTGGTGATTTTTATGGGCGGGGGTCAGAGTAATCGGGACGCGTTTTAGTTTTGCGGGGCCTAGTGGCTCAACCAAAAGGGTCAAAGTTGTCTAAACCATGTCAATGAAAAGACAAAAAAGAAAAAAAAAAAAAAAAAAGGTGTCCAAAAGGAAATCAATCCCATTGTGGGTTGGAGTAGGAACAATTTATCAAAAGTGGTGTCCATCTAGGATCGAACAACTATCGAAGCTGATTTTTTTTTTTTCCTAACCGATCAGAACGAGTCGCTATACTACACATCGACTTAGCTCGACCCAAATTAAGTCTCCCCTCGATGCATATACTTTTTTGTCCAAAGTAAAGCTTTTTTACAAAATGTAATTGGCTTCTAATCGTAAGCCCGTTTGCTATGAGATTTGTGTTTTATTAATACTATTTTTTTCATCCCGATTAGTAATTGAAAGTTATATTGGCAAGTGTAGTGCGTTGGGTCTCTCTTTCCGCCAACTGCGGTTCAACTTTATTGTAAATGCAAACCGTTTCTGGCATTTTATTGCCAAACAGACCCAAAAAATGACGTTGTAAAGCCGTTTTAGCATAAGAAAATAGGGATGAGCATTATACAACAACAAAATGAAAGAAAATAAAAGGGATTAAAGTGGTATATCTGTATTCCTCAAACCATAATCGTATGTGGGAGGAAACATCAAGAGTTTGAACACACCAACACTTGAAAGTTGGAACAGAGAGCACCTCTACCACAATAAACAGTTACAATCTTCAATAGCTTCAACCAGAATTACTAGTCAGTAGTGACCAACCATCCCAAAGAACAGAAAAGAAAAAGGAAAACTATTCTCCAACCAAGTTCTGCACAAGGTACTCAAGTACTATAACTCAAAAACAGTACATACTTAACTTCATTATGATACAGGATAGAAATACTCTACTTCATCCTCATAATACAAGCATATAGATCTACTTCATGACTCTCTAGAACATGAGCACGAGTCAATGCCACAGATGCCCAACTGGAGCCATATCGATCACCATTAACCTACATCATATGTTTTCATATCTATTCACAATCAAGCCATCCCTCCACTGGTGGCTGTCCTGATGATCTGGAATAAAGCTGATGTATGACGAGAAAAGGAACAAAAGAAACAACAATTAGTAAAATATTATTAACAATAAAGATGATGTAACACATATGAAATGAAAGACTTCTCTTATTTGTTGTTCCGCGTCCTCGCTCTCTAGTTGCTTTTATCTCAGTCATGTTAAGTATTACTTATTAGTACTTATTAGTACAATGGTTCTGCCAAAAAAGAAAAAACTCTAAATGAAAATGACAATCTGACATAGCAGCTGCAAGGACTTCTGTATCCAACCAATTCTATGAACGAGACAAAAGAGGGTATACCAGGCCTAATCCAGGCACCTGAGATCAACTGAAGCTAGAAATTGTAGATTTTGGCTTGTTAGGGACCTCAAAAGTCATAACTAGACTTCATTCCTTCTTGGACATATTGGCATTGTGAGCTATAAGCTTTTGCAGTTTTGCGAAACAGGACCAACAGTTCTAACTCTAGGGATGAATTATACGCTGCAGCAACCTAGAGAATCCATGGAGTGGTGATCTTTAGCCTATGGATTGTGGAAGGATGTTCCTGTCGAGGCTTTTTCCATGATTTGTCATCTCTAGTCTCTAGACAATGAATTGACGGATGGTTGTTCATTCGAGATTCTTCTATCTATATTTAGAACTATAATATACAGTTTTTCGGAATTTGGAGTAATGAGCAATAACTCAAGCCATGAGTTGAAGGCCTTGGTTGGAGGAAGGGCACCACTTTGCGCCATTGCTGTTGCTCTTGTTGATAAAGTTATGCATAAAAGAAGCAGGGGGGAATAAAGACCAAACAATTTGTTTACATAAAGACAAAAAGGTTGAAAAATTAGAAGCATATGCTTTCATTGACTTTTGTCATCTGTCTTCTCTTTTCCTCCAACAAGACTCTTATTGCTTGCCAAAAAGAAAAAAATGTTGATTAAAGATAAGGGTTAACGAAAACTAGAACATAGTCATTCCCCCCCCCCCATCCAAACACAGACATGGTAGTAGCAGTTTCTAACAATAAGCAAGCTAACATGTCAGGTATTGCCCCTCGCTTCGTACTTTGTAGCCAAAAATTAGGTAAGCATGCCAGCTCTCCTATTATACTCTGGGGTCAATCAATCAGGTGATCAAAGTTCAGTTGACAATTCAGGTATTGCCCCTCACTTTGTAGCCAAATATTAGGTAAGCATGCTAGCTCTCCTATTATACTCTGGGGTCAATCAATCAGGTGATCAAAGTTCAGTTGACAATTCAGGTATTGCCCCTCACTTTGTAGCCAAATATTAGGTAAGCATGCTAGCTCTCCTATTATACTCTGGGGTCAATCAATCAGGTGATCAAAGTTCAGTTGACAATTCAGGTATTGCCCCCCACTTTGTACTTTGTAGCCAAATATTAGGTAAGCATGCTAGCTCTCCTATTATACTCTGGGGTCAATCGATCCGGTGATCAAAGTTGAGTTGACAATTCAGTTTGTAAAGCACGGTAGCATAAGGTATGAGAAAAGGTTAGAATTGCTTACAGGATCCGACTACAACAAACACAAAGAACCCAAGTAAAATGGGTCCAACAGGATAGGAATTGCCCTTCTTTGACGAGGTTTCATGAACTGCCCCTCTCTTCTAAATGTTCTTTTCAAATCTTTCCACCTTCCTATCTGAAACACGCCTTGAAGTAGTCTGACAAGAGTGGAAAGCTTATCAGAATAAGTAGGCTACAAATGAATGGCGAAAGCAGCAACCATTTGAGGAAAATTCTTCAACTAATCTCCTAACTAAAACAGTAGATTTGGCTCAAAATGCAAATTCTTTAGCAGACATATAAGCTAAAATGCACCAGAAGCAGAACAGTCATAAAGCATGATCCTGATTCCTGAATTTACATTTAACCTATGTTTCCGATCATTTTTGTAGGTGACCTCTGACCTGCTAATATGGATCATTTTTGTACAAAGAAAAGCTGATGGCAAATCTAGATTTGATATCAGCCATACAGCCCATTTTTTTTCGTTAGTGTTCTGAAAGAGCTTTTAGTAAAAAGTACTGTATAGTAGTCATTTCAGTATCTGTACAACGAGAAAACGAGACAATGAAGCAGTAAAATAACCATATCTACTTCATTTACCACATATTAGATTGTTTAAGCTCTAAAATTTCTCTTTCATGTAAGAACCACTGGTTAGATGCTCAATGGTGCACCCACTAATCCCTATGCTCATTTGCTTGTAAGAAAATGCACAATTTTTTGGTTAGGTGCTCATTTTGCCAATTTGGTGATCACTAATGCTCATTTGATTCATCAAGCACGCTGATTTTTTGATTTTAAGATACTGATTATGTGTTGTTCATTAGGGCCACCTACCCAATGTCTTACATAATTCCATTACCTCCATAATCAAAAGCAACCCAAAGGCTTGGTTCATTAGCACACTTTTCAATTTTTAATAGATACCAAAAACAGATAGAATACCCATTATCAAGCACGAAACATCAGACCATAAATTGAAAAGAAAACTTGAACATTTATAAACAATGATAAAAGATTGGTATAAAAAATATATACAGAAAGGCCCTAATTGAAGAAATTGAACGAGCTATTCCCCAAATTCCCAAATTGAATGTCCAATTCAAGTACATATTTTGATGGAGAAAAACCACCAGGGAGGTAAAGCTGCAGAATTCAGGTAATTTCAGCAAATTCATTCATTTCACAGGAACCCTAATAATAGCTAACGAGAGAAAATTAACACGGGCAGAGAAAAATAATCAAAAGAAAATAAAACATGAACAGAAATGGAGGAGAGAGAAAGAGAGAGGGTACCATGATTATGATCGACAAGCTGAAAGAGATGACGCGAGAGAATTAGAGGAATTGGGGAAACTTCGATCACCAAAAATAAGAAATACACTATGACGAGGGAGGAGAAGGAAAAAAATCCGGACCACAGACCGTTTGAAGGCAACGGTCAGCAGGAAAAGCTTTTTCATCAAATATAAAAATAAAAACAAAAACAAAATGTAGCTAAGCATGACAGGGGTAGTGGTGTGGAGTTGGTCAAATAAAGGTCATGGGTTCAATTTTCACTAGGCCAAAAAAAAAAGCATGACACCAATATAACGTTATGGTTGTTTGAGGTCGCTCACATTAAGGCGCCTTAAAGGATTTTTTGTGAAATAAATATAAAGAAAAATCAACACGGTATTTTCATTTTTAGTAAGACGTATTTACATATATGTGACAGGTGAAACAAAATTGCAAAAGGGAGACCCTGCCTTGTTTTTGCATTTAACGCCATAACATCAAATACTAACCACTGAACTTGGGGTAGATAGAACAGTGACGCATCCCCCATCCGTCCCCAAAATGACCCGAGATCAATTCGAGTCTCATTACCTTGAGGACGAGGATTGCTTGCTTCCTGATTCCTTGCAATTTCAAAAAAACAAAAGAAAAAACAAAATGGAATACTAATCACTAATGAAGACTAGGTAAGCAAGAGCAAACTTCGGCGTTTAGTCAGAAATCAGAGGTAGTCGTAGATACTGATACATAGTACATATGATGATTTTACAAGTAATATCATAATAATATTGTAGGTCAAAGTCTGAAAGATCAAACATTGCCAATTTGCCTTGGTCTTGAGTAGGAAACTTTCTTCTTGAAATGTTCTTTTTATGTCAACTGAAACAAGCTAGAGAAACCAGTTACATCCTCTACTCACCATTTGAACGATCATCATTCTTGTTTGTGTAAATTGTGTTGATCTTGCATAAGAAGATAATCCAAGATCTCGATCGAACCTAACAAGGTGAATTAGAAATGAGCTCATCATCAGGATCTGACAGCAACTTCAATTCAGCTCAAGATTCCTTTGATTCCACTGCTCAAAGCATTAGCACAGCTGCAATTGGTAAAAACTTAAAACTTCTTTTTTAGCCATATATAGATATTTTACATAATTAAGTAGACTGTATGGAATATGATTTACGACTTTACAAGCTCATAAATCATTAGAATTCCTGTAAATCCTTGCAGTATCGATTATTGTGGGACTCATTGGAACAATAGCAATAATAGCAGCAATTGTATACTGCTTGAAGAAGACAGGGGATGCAATCCCAGCATATGCACAAACTCAGTTGACCATTGGAGTCAATAATAAACCAAGCCATGATCAAGTCCAAGCCTATGGCAATGGTAATAACAATGCCTCGTACTTGACCAAGGCAACCATGGAGCGATTTTTCAGCGATATTGCGAGGGAGAAGCCCATCCGGTTCTCTTCCCAGGAGTTAATTGACATCACCCGCAACTTTTCCCAGGTATAAACAATACATATGCTTTTTCTGTAACCTTTGTTGGGTCTAGTTTCTTTTGCGTAATTCATGGAGATATTCTTTAGTTTATCTAGCCTGGTTAAACTCATGAAGTAGTTTATGTTATTGTCTTGCAAGATCGGATGTCTAGTCAAATTTAGTTTCATTGAAATTCTATTTGCTTAACTTGATAAGCTTCACTGCAAATGCAACAGTATGATCCACTGCTAAAATTTGCAATAGTAAGCTTTTCACTGATACTTATCCGTTGAAGCAATTAGTTGTGTTTTTATGTTATATTTTACAAACTTACAACTTCCATTAATTTCGAGCAGGTTTTGGGATCAGGTGGATCTGGAGTAGTGTATAAGGGAGCATTTCCGAACGGAGTACAGGTTGCAGTCAAGCTGCTCAAGGACAATACAAATAAAAGGGTCGAAGAGCAATTCATGGCAGAAGTTGGCACCATAGGGAGAACATACCATATCAATCTTGTCAGGCTCTATGGCTTTTGCTTTGATCCAACAATGAGAGCCCTTGTCTATGAGTTCATGGAAAACGGATCACTCGATAACTTCCTATTTGGCGAGCAAAAAGGTTCAATCGAATGGGACAAATTACACGAAATTGCAGTTGGCACCGCAAGAGGAATTGCTTATTTACACGAAGAGTACCAACAAAGAATCATACACTATGATATCAAGCCAGGGAATGTGCTACTAGACGCGAGACTAAACCCAAAAGTGGCTGACTTCGGATTAGCAAAGCTGTCATCGCGATAACACCCACATTGTCATGTCAGGCTGTAGAGGAACCCCAGGGTACGCAGCCCCAGAGCTATGGACCCCATACCCAGTGACCCACAAATATGATGTGTACAGTTTTGGGATGCTTCTGTTTGAGATCGTACGGAGGAGAAGAAACCACGATGCTCAGCTCAGCGGGAGCAGCCAAGAGTGGCTCCCTAGATGGGCTTATGATAAGTTCAACAAGGGAGAGTTGGTGGAGGTGCTCTCCCTTGTTGGCATCCAAGAAGACGACAAGGAAAAGGCGGATAGAATGGTGAAGGTGGCACTTTGGTGCGTACAATACTTGCCTAAGGCAAGGCCTAACATGAGCTCGGTGGTCAGGATGTTGGAGGGCGGGGTAGAGATTGATCATCCGCCAAATCCTTTCGAGCACTTAGAGGGTACACTGGTGGGTTCGAGTGGCACAAGTCATGGCAGTTCTTCTGATGCGTTCTCATCATCAGCAAGGACTGAATAGTCAAAACAACGAACTAGAGATTCAACTTGCTAGCAGTACTAGTTCATCAGCATATTTGGAAAACGTCAAACAATGACAAAATCCAACTTTGCAGTGTAACTATCTTATCAATTGTAATCTATAATACTAAACTTGCGTCTTCACTAAGTATTTGAATGTGTTAGTTTGAATTGTGTGCCTTCTTCCCAGCAAAGCTTAAAAAACTTTAGCATATATGACTCATCAAGTAAACGTTATTTTCTGAAACAGTAATTCATTATGGTCAGTAAGGACATTCTAATTACATGTCAACTATTACAATGCTAGGATTGTACAAAAAACTTGATGATCAGAGTTAAGCTCTTGCAGCATTTTGACTGCCTCTGGACAAGATTCAAATGTTTCCAGCAGTTTTCGAGTAATTGCATTAGCAATTATATGCAATCAATAATACATACCAGGACCTGCTTTAGGGATTCATAAGCAAGCATGCAAGTATCTCATCATCGGACATCAGCGAACTTCATAAACCTACAGGACACTGGTGGATACCGCCAACTTATTTGATCAGCTGCAAAGACGAGGAATGTTATAGGGTTAGATGAGCTCTTTGACAGGAACAAATAATCATGATAGAGTCTAGTCACACAGTCGATTGTTTCAATAAAACAACATGTTCAGGAGACACTCCAATCACAAGTTCAGAACAGATAGGTTATACAAAAGCAAAGTAGCTATGAAGCAAGGGACAGGTAAATTTAATTCATGGTGTGTTTCAGATGCTCCCTTTAGACACAGACCTTAGTGCACTAATAAACATTTCTTATCTGTTTTATTAATCTCTACATGATGATATAAGCAAGAAACCATATATTAGAGCTAGATATTAACCACAGCAGCTTAAAGCAAATGAGAAATGTAAAATCCATTTATTTGCAACAGAAGAACAAACAAAGATACTCTGGAAAATGGAACAGCACCAATGCTCTAGCCTCAACCTGCACCAGAGCTCCTGTCACGCCTGGCGGATCAGTGTATACTCAAGTAGATTCCATGGAACCCACGGGCAAATTTTTAAAAAATATCCTATGTAAATTATTTTTAAAATATAAATTTTAAGAGATGTCCTGTGCATAAGAAGAGAGTGCACCCACTTGAGCTGATTCCTGGATCCGCTAGACATGGGATAGACCTGCAACAGAGCTTCGGACATTGTAAATGAGTCAAATTAAGTGAGATCACGGCGTTCATGTTCATTCCTTAAATTTTATCTGATGCGTTCTCATCATCAGCAAGGACTGAAACCAAATCCTTGCTCCCAAGATAGTCAAAAAAACAATTTAGAGATTCAACTTGCTAGCAGTACTAGTTCATCAGCATATTTGCAGTCCGCATATATGACTCTTCGAGTATATGTTATTTTTCTGAAACATAAATCCATTATTGTCAGTAAGAACATTCTACTGTACATGTCAACGATCATAATGCTAAGAATGTGCAACAGACTAAATGATAAGAGTCAGATTGTTGCAGCACTTTGGCTGCCCTCTGGACAAGATTCAAATGTTTCCACTTCAAATCTTTTTTATTAATCGCTACATGATGATATAAGCATGGAAACAAACATTAGAGCTAGATATTATCCACAGCAGTGTAAAGCAATTCAGAATCATAACATCCAATTATTTGCAAAGAAGAACAAACAAAGATGGAACAGAATCAATGCTCTAGTCTCGACCTGCAACAGAGGTCACCAGGAAAGCGCCTCCAACTTGTGCAAGTAAAGCAGGTCTCAGAGACTCCAACACATGCAATGATGCAGTATCAGATCTTAATGGATCCTTGATGGGACTATATCACTATAAAACATAAGCGAAAATCCGGATATTCTGAGGGCAGTGCAGAAAGTCTTGTGTAAGTCGTCTCATGTTAAGACAATCAAAAGTAACACTTATTTTGCAAAATGTAACATTTTTAAAGATTTTGCATTTGAGCTCAATTGGATTCCTTTTCTCTCTAGCTACCTATCTTTGTCCATGACCCCAATTCTTGAGACGTTAGCAATTGTACTTCCTCCGTCTCAAAAAAAACCCGAACATTTGTTTTTTCACGGTCTCCAAGACACCACTTTGACCGTAAATAACTACAATTATATGAATATAAAAATTTATAACAATACGATTTTTTGAAAGTACTTTTAAAAATGAATCTAACAAAAGTATTTACATAATGTGAATCTTTATATATTTTCATAAATTAATGGTCAAAGTTTGTTTAGTTTGACCTTAAAAAAGTAAAGGTTCAGGTTTTTTGAGACGGAGGGAGTACCTGTGAGTATCAAGATCATCAAACTGTCATACTCCCATCTAGAACCAGGCATCCCAGTTACCACCATAAGGATCTCTAGAACCTCTATGGTCATATTTGTCAAAGTCGACCAAATCTATTCAACCTCAGCTACGTACCTAAGTCGTAAATCGGTTTTTGGATTTGCGGATGAATAGTCATGGTTGGTCACGCCAATGAGCCTTCTTCTAGCCTCTCTCTGTCCAAACATGCCTATGATTATTCAATATGAAGAATAAATCAACCTCTTATTATTCAGGAAGGCGTACTTCAGCGTTTAGTCAGAATAGTCCTTTGTTTTGAACCCAGCATACTTCGGCGTTTAGTCAGAATAGTCCTAGAAAGATTGGGTGGCACAAGTCATAGCAGTTCATCTTCAATCTTAATTTCATCAGAAGGATTAAGAATTGGTGGCCTAAATTGAAGATAGTGCATAGGCGTAGAAGTGCCAATGGAGTTGCTGATAGTTTGGTAAAACAGGGACTGTTCAGAGAGATTGATTTACTTGCTTGGCCGTAATGTATTATTATCCTGGTGTTCTGGTGTTTTCGTCCAAGGCAATGCTTGTTGTTTTTATCGAACTTTGAATGTAATTATCTTAGCATATGCAATTTACAATTCTTAGTTTGCGTATTGACCAAGTATTTGCATGTCTTAGTTTGAATTTGTTTACAAGTCATGACTGAGATTGTTTTCTGAAATAGTAATTCATTATCACTTATTAACCCTTTTCTCAGCGGAGTTGCACAAGTACTCCCTCTGTCCCAGGTTTATCTTTACATTGAACTTTTTAAGGTCAAAGTTCATGAACTTTGACCACATATTTGTGAAAAGTTACAAAGTTTCACAATGTGAAAATAGTATCGTAGATTCATTTTAAATAGTATTTTCAAAATATCATCTTATTATAAGTTCTAGAATTATGAAATCATAAATATTCATGGTCAAAGTAGTGTCTTGGAGACCGTGAAAAGTCCAACGTAAAGATTAACTTGGGACGGAGGGAGTAATACGTAAACTAAAGATGTTCCAGTCAAACGTAAAATTTTTCAACTGGCATCGAAAGAACAGACAATTAGACAAAGAAGCAGTAAAAAAATGAATGTCAAATAAGCATATCACTTCCCATGCAATTAGCTTAGACAAGTTCAACTTTCTTTACTTTGATGCTTTCTACAACCAAATCCTTTGCCAAAGTCGCAAGCCTGATGCGATCGAACCCAGGTCATTGCTGGGGACGAGTGAGGGATGCACCACTGTGCTATCCACCCCAAACTCTAAAAGTCACGTTTCTTGAACTAGTTCGCATTCCTTTTGAAGAAAAATGTGTATTTTTTCATAAAAAGATCTTTGTTTTTGTTTTTTCTTTTTTTTTTGAAAAAGCATAAAAATATCTTATCAACATCTTGATAATTTATTGTACTTGAATTAAACTTCCAAAGATTTATCCATAACACAAACTCAAAAGTGGTTGAAAATGAGCTTTTACAAATAAACAAAAAGTAAACAAGTCAAATGCCAATACAAATAAGCAGTTGAAAGATGAAAAGAAGAAACATTGACAGTACAAATGCCAGCCTGGTTCATTCTACTAATCACATTATATATAACTATATTAGAATAAGCACATCATGACACTAATTACATCAAGTCAAATAAACATCATATGCCTTGTGAGCACATTTGACCAACAATTTCAAGTGCTTCTGCTTAATGTTTAAACTCTCCATATTTTAAGACTTTCTCACAACTTGAGACTCAGTTGAAGAAAAAACTTCTACTGACAGCGTAGCCTAGAGCAAATAAGGACGTCCACTCCAATGGACAACCATGAAGTGAAGGACATTCTAGTTACATGTCAATAAGAATGTTAAAACTTACTCGGTAAGATTTGACTTGGACGAAAACCCTCCAAGTTAGCAACGACCACAATGCAAGGATTGCACAACAGACTTAATGATCAGAGTTAAATTGTTGCAGCATTTTCGCTGCCTCTGGACAAGATTCAAATGTTTCCAGGAGTTCTGGAGTCATTACATTAGCAATTATATGCAATCAATAATACCAGGACGTGCCATTAGGAATTCATAAGCGTGCAAGTATCTCATTGGATATCAGCAAGCTTCATAACCCTACAGCACACTGGGAGATATCGGCAAATGATTTGATCAGCTGCAAAGACGAGGAAGGTTATAGGGTTAGATGAGCTCTTTGTACGGGAACAAATCATTGTAGAGTATAGAGTCACACAATCGATTTTTTTTCCCTAAAACAGCATGTTCAGGGGACACTCTTATCACAAGTTCACAATAGATAGGTAGCAGAGTAGCTATGGAGCTCTATTGCTGTCATCAGTTGATTTATCCTTCATAAGACAGCATGATCAGATGATACTCCAATTTCAAATTCACAACAAATAGGTAATACGGAAGCAGAGTAACTGTGAAGCATTATTGCTGTTATCAGTTGATATGACCTTCAGGAATGGGAAAGGTAAAGTTCATTCGTGGGTTGTTTCAAATGCTTCCGTTTTAGACACAGGCCTTAGTGTACTAATAAACACTTCAAATCTGTTTTATTAAAATCTACATGGTGATAATAGCATGGCAAAAAACATTTGATCTAGATATTAACCACAGCAGCTTAAAGCAATTCAGGATCGTGAATCCCATTTATTTGCAGCAGAAGAACAACCAAAGATTAACAAAACTGAAGAGGTTCCTAATGTGGAATACGGAGTGATGGGAATTTGGACAACACATGATGAATGTCCAAATAAGATGTCTGAGGCCAAAGAGCATGAAGTTGAAACCAATTGTGGAGATGGAACAGCATCAATGCTCTAGCCTCGACCTGCAACAGAGGTCCTGCCCTGGGATAGACCAGGCAGGCCCCTCAAATGGTCAGAGTCTCCAATACATGCAGTGATGCAGTATCAGATTTTAATGAATCCTTGATGAGACTCACTATCAAGGATAATCGAAGGTTCGGATGATTCTGAGGGCACTGTAAGGAAGATTCTTAGGAAGAAAGTACGAGCACCAAATACAATTTATCTCAAATGAGTGATTATAATAAGATTATCAATGATGAAAGACAATGATGACACAACGAACTCCCTAGTGTTGATCGGCTATGAATGGCAGGCCTACCTCTCCTGCTATTCAAAAGATGTTAATTCTCTATATAAATACTCTCACAAGAGTCACAACGCTCATTTGAGGTAAGTGCTGACTTGTGCCCTAATTCCTTACTAGAATCCTCTGCAAACACTCAGAATCTTGTTGAAGTTCATCAAGATTATCACATGTCATCCAGAACACTACCCATGACCATGGCAATGAGTTATTAGTACAATAAATCCTGATATGTTTCTTTATAATTTTAATCCAGAGTCTCAACAAGGCAACAAATACATAGAAATAATAGCTACAAATTCAATACTTCCATTGTTCTTCAGGAACATAAATATTTGTCATTGTGAGACAATGGAATATTAAATAATTCAGTTAGCTTAGGTTAAGTCAAGGGCATGCAATTTTTGAGCAAAAATAAAATCACAATCTTAAACTGAATTTGAAACAGTTTCACTCATTCACTTTTGCACACCCCAGGTAAAATCCAGTATAACCCATCCCTATTACTGAAACCACCAAACATTGATGCCGCACTTCCAGTCTGATTCCAAAGAGCATCATTACACCTCTACCTCAATGAACACAAAAAGGAAAATCACAACAAACTTAGGCCAACAGGAAGATGCAAACAAAGCCTCACAACAACATTCTAGAGTTCATAAATTGAGAGATGGCCAGATGGACTTAATAATCAAAAAGCAATTACCAATGATGCACCAAGACATGATCAAATTTGTCAATGATAATTTTGAAATTACGAAAACTTTCACCCCCTTTTCAAGACATAAAAAGATTTCCCATCACTAGTTACTTCAAAGTACTGAGAACTTGTATAGGAAGCAATAATTCATTCAATAACTAATTGGATGCTTCCACTAAGTAAGTTTCCCAACCCCAAAGATAACTAAATAAAACAGTAAAACTGCTTCCAGTACAAACATGTATTTGGCTGGCAGCAGTGTCTTCCTAGCAGAGTAAGAAGACAAAATAAATGACAGCACTCAGAATCTACGTTTCAAGACCTAAAGTTGGAGCTTCACTATTCTGATAGGACGGCACTGTTAAAACATCTTGATTCTTGAGCCATGTTTTGAAGCTATTTTGAGGGAACAGGAAACAAACCTCAAGGCCAGCACAGAACCATTAGCCTAATCTATGTCTCTCATCTCATTCTCCAACCTTCTTCACCTTTGTGATCTGTACTTTCTACTTTGCCTTCATATCCCTTGGAACATATTCATTGTTTTCTCTCTCTTTCTCTCTGCCTCTTCCTTGATTCACCTTCAATTATTGTATCAAACAGTCCACATGCTGCCTATAATACAAATTCCAAGGACCTTTGACAAGCAATGAAGACCTGGAGCATAATATAATCAGGTAAGTACTGTCGATCTGGTGAGGATCAAGTTTCGGCTCATGGCTCTCGCTCAAACCTTCTTATCACTGATAGAAAGACGTCTCATTCAATTATGATTGTTCTAAACCAACAAACTGTGGCTAATGTAGCTTAACATTTGTGCCTACACCTCTTCAAAAATTGAAAAATGTAGAGGTTCAACCAAACCACACTCCACTGGGGAATCTTTCAAATGCTCCTCACTACCCGAACAAAAAAGGTTTAACATTTGCACAAATCAGCTCATTTACCTTGGAAGCCTTTCAATTCCTTTAGTATTTCATGCATTAGACTGAATATTGACTTGCTTAGACAACAACACAAAATGTGCTGACTGTAGTAAGGTCACTAAATTGAACAAATTAAGTCAATGACAAAAAGTAATAACCACGGACCCCAAACATTTCCACAGTTCTTTTGGCTCCTCAAAATCTCACTCTCAAATCAACATTCCAACAAGCCTTATACCTCCTTTCCCCCGTAAATTCATGTTGGCAATAAGCACCAAGGTGTAAGAAGACAAGTCTGTGTTAGCATCCCTCCTCTTTAGCCCCACCCCACCCCACCTCCAAGGAGAGGCAATACAATTTGATATATCCTATGCCTGGCAGAACAAACCATTTGCACTATCAAAACAATCAGCAATGCATCAAGCACATACAGATAGTGAAATATCCAACTTAACTGTCCAAATACCAGTAGAGCCACCCTATCATTGACAAAAGGACTCACTAACCACATAATAAGACTGCAGCCCATTCATAGTACAAAGATTGTTCAATCACAGTTTCACAATCACCACATAGAAACAGGTGCTATATTGTCCTAAGTACAAAAACATTGGTGCTCTGGACCTCTCCTATCAGAGGACATACAAAGTTACTAAAACTGGCAAACTGTGACCAATCAGCAAGTCTCTTGCTGCATGTAACAATTAACATGGAAGGTTAAATTAAATGTCACTTCTGAATTCTAACTACCCAACACCCACTTGGCACACCCCAATTCAATGTCTTTCCTCCAACCCTCTTACACTCTCTCATTCTAGTTGGACATCTCATTTCCCACAATAATCAATAAGAAAAATACTACCTTTAATCAGGATCCAAAAACTAAAGAAATATTTTGCAAAATTTGATTACTTTCCACCCCTAATTCACAACAAAAATCAATCTTTTGATAAAGGGAAAAACAAAATGCCACCACAATCAACCAACATATCTAAACTCAAATGCAGAATGGCAAACATAAAATACTCTACCAACCAACCAAACAACAATGTACTGTATAATAATTTTCCAAAAATATAAAAATTACCTCTGGCTGTCAAGATTACCCTGGCCACCACCACCATTGACACCACCAGCGCTCCCATACGCCCCGCCATCATCCACTGGTGGCGGTCCCGGCTGCCACACCGACTGCCACGCCTGAGACGGCGGCGCGTGAACATACATCGGATCAACCGCAGGCCGTCCAATCATAACACCCGGTGGAGCCGCCGGTTGCCCCATCGCCGGCGGATAATAGTAAGGGACCCCACTTGCAGTCGTAGGCCCCACCATTGTCCCCCCAACAATCCCTAACCCTACCCCACCACCAACAACACCCTCCTCCTTGATCTCATCTCTGGGAACAATGTCCACGAGAAAATCGAAAATATCGGTACGAGTAATAGCAGCGGCGATATCATTCTTTTGGAGAGTTCTCCTTTTATTCTCTTCAGCGTGAAGCCAAGAACGTATGGTGAGTTCGAGAATGAAAAGCTCACAAGCTTTAGCGAAAAGAATAGGGGCTTCAGCTGAGATCATCCTGACATCTTCATCAGCTTTCATGATTTTTTTAATACGAGCTAAAGGAAGTTGGTGGTTTTTGAAATCGTTGGCTTGTTCGATTTCTTGGCGTTGATAAGACCAAAACATTTGGAGTTGTTGTTGTTGTTGTTGAAGGAGATGATGGTAGGGTGCTTGTACTTGTGGTGGGTACCCTGTTGTTGGTGTTGTTGGTTGTTGTTGTTGAGCAACTTGGGGTGGTGGTGGTGGTGGCTGTTGTTGTTGCTGGAGATTGTTGTTGTTGTTGTTGTTGTTGTTGTTGTCCATTTTGGTTGTTGAAAATGGGGAAGAGTGAAATGGAAATGGAAATGGAAATGGAAATGGAAATGGAAATGGATTGGGTTGGGGGGGTGTGTGTTTTTGTTTTAGGAGAGAAAAACAAGGTAGGGGATAGGGGGGGATAAGGTGGAGGGTAGTGCAGAGATTATTGAGATCATCAGATGAGATGGTGGGGAAAGGAGATGTGAGAAGGGTCGCTATTATTAAATTTTGGTTGCTTCTTTTCTTTAACAATGGTACTACTTTGTAGTAGTGTGACTGTGAGGATTATTTTTATTTTTGGGGGAAAATTGTTTGATTTTGGATTGGGTGTGATAGAGATGGGAATTGGGGATGAAATGGATTTGGGGTTTCGGATTGGGTTTCCACTTAGGAAGTGGTGGTGGACTTGGATGGAGTCGCTATTCGGATCTAATCCTGTTTTGTTTGGCTGTTTTGGGGGAGTTTTGTAGACTTGGAAAAGTTGATCGGGATCTAGTAAATAGGTCGTTTGGGTTAGTTTCGGTTTGGATCTAATCAGATTCAATCGTAATCGATTCATGAAATGCTAGATTTGAGTTTGCCGGGTCAATTCGGTTCGAATCACTTGTCAATATGTTTATCATGCTTCCTTGATTTATATGAGTATAAAATATATCGGATTGGTTCAGATTCGGTGGGGTTTATATAGCTTCAGAACAAATTAGGGTCAATTGTTTCTAGAGTCGGGTCGGATATGGGCCGAGTTTTTTGGATCGGGACAATCGATTTGGGGCAATTTTGCCAAGTCTAGAACTCATATCGAGGTGGAATGTATAAAGCAGGCAACTCAAACGAAAATCTGATTTCAAGGTGATATTTTGAAAAGAGATAATCTAAGCTAAATTGAAAACAACTAAAATTAAGAGATTTTGTGATAACATGTACGCGATTGTGATGTGATCGAACATCGTACTAGATTTAGATGACATGAGCTTTTCTTTTCGGTTCAAATTTTCCATGTTAAGTGTACATGTCTGCATTCCTAGTTAGTTTAGATATTAAATTCTACCACCAACCTTAATAAAAACACAGGTTCATCATTTCTTTTAGCCCTCTGTATAAACATGAGTATCAATTGGATCTTGTGCCTTTTACGTGTTACCTCAAGTCAAAAATGACAATAAGATCTTGACAGATTCACATACTAAATGGGATGATTTACTTCTATCTCATTTATGATTAACATAATACCCTCACAAGATTTCAAAATTGGTCTACAAATTGCCCAATATAGTTGAAAAATTCTTCAAGAGTTACTAGATCACAATTAACAACTAGGGAAACCAAGCATGGCTAACAAGAATTACAACTTGTACTACTTTTTGGTTGCATTTGTATTTCTTATGAGTCCAAAATATTGTGTCAAATGTGAGACAGATTTCATAGTTCGTGTTCTCAATAAGTTGCCCGAACAAAGTGACACACTCACCACCCATTGTTGGTCATTCACCATCCCTTCTTTGTCCAAGGGCGATGACCTTGGCAACCACAGTATTGCTGTCTCGGATGTATATAGTTGGAGTTTCCCATTAAATTTGTCCGAACAAAAATTTTATTTATGTGACATGCAATGGGCTAAAGGCAAAGGCCATTTCCCTGTGTTCGTTCCCATTAATCCAACTTTAGTGGCTTGTGACTTCCAAGAGTGTGACTGGGTTGCTTATAAAGATGGGTTATACTTGCGTGATTTGGCTCATTACGGGGTAACTGACAAATATTACAATTGGGAGACACAGTGTAGTGTGTTTGGGTGTGTATTCATTAGAAATTATGGTTGTTTCAATAAAATTCCCTTTGTATTGATTGATGTTTCAAATACACCTTATTATACAAGGAGTCACCCTCGAGAGGAGGTATCCTAATCGTGTTTGGATCCTCTAGAGTTCTCTTCTCTAGAGTTCTTATGGAGTTTCTTTTTTACTCTCTATCTCTCTCATCTAATTATTTATTTTCCAAATAAAATATCTCTACAATAAATAGTTAGAGGAGAGAGATAGAGAGTAAAAAAAACTCCACAAGAACTCTAGAGGATCCGAACTCATCCTAATCGGCTTTCTCCTTACCTTTATGACCGCTTTGATAGAGATAGATCGATTTGGGCTACTACCCTTTACTATATTTTTCATGATCGCTTTGATGACAATCCTAATATAGAGCTTCTGGATCAATAATAACAAAGAGAAAAACCATAACAGCAATTTCTGATTTGGAAATAAATGACAGTATATGAAAAATGAAAAATGAAAAATGAAAAATGAAAAATGGAAAGAATAGCTATTCTGGATAGCTCCAAGAAAGTGTATGCAGAAGATTTGATCTTTCCAGAGTACCCTTCAATTGCAAGTTTGCAACTAAGCTGAATAGAAGGTTAATGTTTACTATACCTATAGCAAAAAAGAAAGAGACTTGTGTCATGTGTGCCTGTGGTTACTTGAAACTGTACACTACACATATGATCCTCTTTGGACCAGTTCCAAAAAATAATTAGGCCCCTAGATTCCTGGTGGAGCAAAATCGGAGGAACACAAACTAGCCAGTCCGCAAAAGACTTTCCCCAAATCCTCAAGTTCATGCTAATCACTGGGAATAGAAGAGAAAGATTTCTTCACGTCGACCAAACTGATATCAATCAACACGATCTGTATCCATCACTGTCCTGTCTTTGATCCCGTTCATTCATTTGTTGCACTGTCATTCCGTATTGGCTTTTTAAGGTTAACCTGTTTAGGATCGAATCCATTTTTCTTCGCAGATTTTCCAGGAGATTCAGTGATCACTTGAAGTAGTTCCATTGGTGTAGCTGCAGGGTCGAGGTCCCAACAACCCTTAGGCGCACTAGGAGATTCCTGACCAGTAAGCCAGCAAGAAGGAACTTGATGGGAAAATCTGAACATCTCTTCTCTTGGAATCAGCCTTGCTTGTTTCAGATCCATATGTTGGCGAAACACTGTCTTGAAACCAGCAACCTTCACCAGCGGAATGACAGTCACGCCTTTCTCGTCATTGTACTCAGCAAGGACTTCCACCATGTCATATTGGTGTATCACCTCATCTGAGGTATGCTCATTCCACTCAGGGGACCAATTCTTGTAAAGAGCCCAAACATCTCCTTTACTTGGGTATATCCGGATTGCTCCTCTTGCACCTTTTTTCCACTTTACTCTATGTGAGAAGGAATTAACAGATTTGTTGATCTCATGCTTGCCTACTCTAAAATCTCCACTTGTTTTGTAGAAGCCACAACCAACCCAGTTCATAGATCCAAACTCAGCAGTGCTTTTGGAGTTGAGCCAACTGATGCGCATCTTGAATGGCTTCCTTGAAATCACATTGTGAATCATGGCATAGTAACGGGGCATACCATCATCATTGTCATAAGCTGCCCAAACCTGGGTATCACCAAATGAAATTTCAGTACGATCTTTGTCAAAATCATGAAAGTCCGGATCTGGAACAGTCATAGATAATGCCACAGAGTCGGAAGCCTGAGTTTCAGAATCAACAGAACTGGCAGGTGTAGAGGTCTTGAGTTTTTCGTTTGGATACTTGTCTACATCATGCTTGCTTCCCATACGTTCCACCCCGTTCACAACAGCATTAGGAAGATCTTTAGACATACATATATTATCTTTTGTTCTCCCGTTTTCCTTGAGAACAGCCTTGTTCGAAGCCTTTGGCATGGATGTCACATCTCTCCATTCATCCAGCTTCTTGCAAATCTCTACCTTGGCTCTTGACATCAACATATTTCGAGTTTCAAGCAGCGATAACTCCCTTGTGCTATCTGGCCATTGACTCGCAATACTCACCCTCTCTGTTTCAGCAACACTTCTGTGAACTCCATTGAGACTCCCAATGCCAGCTGTTGCATTTATCCGGTCTAGTCGATCAGCCTCGGCATCCTTCGTCTTTTGCCCATTCGTGCGTCGTCTTCTTTTACGCTTCTCACCCTTCCCTATGGAGCCTGAACCATTAGTTTCACCAGCGTGAGTCCTTTTAAGGGAGTTGGTTCTACTCTTCATTACATCCTCAAGGCTGGCACTCACTTGCACATCATCATGCATTCTCTTCAACTTCTCATGTGGCAACTGACTTCCCACTCCTGAGCAATGTTCAAAAATACTGTGTTACATTTGCCTTACCTTGATGGAAAGAAGCCACAGAAAATATGTGTGCAAACTACAATGAGTGCAGCAAATATAGTATACTTAGATACTGTACAAATGAGGAATCTTAAATGTTACTTGCAAACAGAACAAGAAGATACTCGAGCACTAACAATTTTGGTTTTAGAAGAGGCACAAAGGCTGAAAGGAATCAAACCCTCAACCTCACGGATGAAGGACAATACTCCCAACCATTGGAGCATCTTTTGATTCTTATCATTTTGATTCATAAAGGTTGCTGAGTTGCAAAGTGAGAAAAACAATATTTCTGAAGCCAATAGCTTCAGACATTTTGCCCCCTCATCACTTCGTACTAAATGGATGAAGGAAAAAAGAGAAGAATGAAAACCTGGGGTTCCTGTTGGTCCATTAACTGGAGCAGAAGCAAATGTCTTACCTTCATTTGATGAATTGTAAGCAGCAGGAATCTGAGGAGACCACTGTGGAAGAGAATTCGTATGTGGAGGCGAGATTTGTATTGCCACAAAGGCCTCCTTACAACTGTAGCATTCAAGCTTTTTATTAAGGTACAACAGAACATACTCAAATTGCATTTTGCAGCTGGGACACACAGTCCAAAAAGTTTTGCGTCGGGCTGGAGCAACTGGAACTGAATGGGGGTTTGGTGCATTCAAAGTCCTCTCATTGAAATTTCCAATGTTCGCAGATGGACGGACACCATTTTTACCAACTGGTTTAGAAGGATGACTTGGAATAACTTTTTGAAATATGCCTCTCGAATTTCTCTTCTGGTCATATGCTACTCTCCTGGCCTTGTCCGACAACAAACTCCATGCTTCTGAAAGAATTTTAAATGCACCCTCTGAACCAACTGATTTGTTTTTGTCAGGATGAAGAGTTAGGGCAAGTTTTCTGTACTGTCTCTTCACTGTTTCATCATCGCTTGACGGATCAACGCCAAGTACTCCATACCAATCGACTTCTCCATTTATTTTTCTTTCAGCAGAAATGTAAACATTCAGAGTTGCCAGCAATGGTTGAAGCCCATCCAGTGTAGGAAACAAATTATGAGCCTTCATAGCAAGTTTTCTTGCTCCCATTATATCCTTCTGTTCAAACTTCTTCTCAGCAAGTTCTTTAGCTTTAGCAGCCTCATCTTTATTGCAATCCATTCTTCTCTGTATCAAAGCCCTTGTATTACCAAAATCTCACAGCATCAAATAGTTTCGGCTGCAAATATCTTGCTAAATATCGTCAAGTGTCTCCCGGCACCACTGAAAATTCCCACAACAAAAATAGGAATGAGGTTAGAAAAATGAAAATCAGACATGCCATTGAGTCTATATAGCATCGATCAATCACACCCAAAATTACAAGTTCAAGACCCGATTTCCTTTTTGGCATGATCTTGGGGGGGGGGGGGGCAGGGTTTCAGCAAATGGGGGTTACTCCCAATATGTTTCCGCAGGCCAAGGGTGTTCGTACCAACAGGTATAAACCAGATAGGGAGGCATTCACAACGAATCATTTACAAGAACACGATACCAAAATCCACTGCTCATACTCCATGAACCACTATCACCACTTCAAAAAATTTAGTAGCATCCTAAGGTAAATAAATGACGATATAACTAGTTATGCTAATCATACATCCAGCAAGTTGCTCTGAAAATCAGGCACGGATAGCGGCATAGCGCAATTATTACCATTTTATTTTCGCTGTGAACAAACCAGCATATCATGCATTAATCTCTATTTAAATCTTTCTAACTACGTATCGCTGACAAATCAATTTAGGCAAAGAAATTTCCAATACAAACAAAGAAATACCCAGTCAATACAATAGTAAGACAACCAAAATACTACTCTTTACAAACAAATTGCTCTAAACAGCAGAATTCATTCCAGACATGCAGCAAACTACCATATTTTCTCAATGGCACCAAAACATCTCCAAGCCATAATCACAATGATATTGAGTAAAATATCAATCCCAGATCACAACAACAAAAAAATTTAAAATTTGCTTAGCTTTCTAAAGGGTCAATCTCAGTCATTAAACACTATACTTTCGCACACAAGCAGCAGAACACAGACAAAATTTCAACATAGATTGATATTACGAAAACAAAAGCTATAAGTCACTCAACACTGATATTGACTTAGGATAAACACAAAAACTCAAACAAATCCAATTGCCATAGATCTATACAAAAACAGAATGAATTACAGTAATAGCTAACAGTAACATTCATCTATTTTGACTGAAATTCAAGTTCACTTCACAATGAAACCCTAAAACCAATACGATAAGTAAGCAAAACGAAATATAAAATCAAATATACAGATGTATTACCCATTTTCTGGAATTTGGTCATCAATGAAGCAGCGACAAAATGCCCATCAAATCGTCGAAATTCACCGGCAAAAAGATGAACTTTTTTTTGCTTGGAATTTCGACTTCTGGAGAAAATATAAGAACCCTAAACCAAAATGGATGAACAATTAAAGAAAATCCTTGGGATAGAAAATATTACAAAATAATAATAAAAGAAATGTACTATGGGCTTTTCCTTGTATTTAAAAGGTATTATTTTGTTGGCGTAACCTCCTTTTTTTCCTATTTGGTTAAAACCCTAACCTGGGTCAACTTTTAACTCAGGTTAATTTACTTCATGCCAACTTTCCAAGCTTTAAAATCTGAAAATTCACTAGAAAATTCACTTTTGAGATTGATCACAAATTCTATATAAAATTTTTGATATTTGGTTAATTCATTTTCTTGAGACATCCATTGGTGAAAAGACAACCAAATTTTTTTACCCCACCAAATAAATCCCATGTATAAATAGGTGAGAAAAACAAATAAAAGAGATATATTCCGAATTTTATTTTATTTTATTTTTCTTTATTCAAATAGGGCATATAAGTTGAATATAGATTTCATATTTAGATATTTTTTTCCAAATTTCCAATTACTTCTGATTTATCTCTCCAGTATATTCGATTCAAATACGACAAAATACTATGCAAGTACAAATACTACTCCATTATGGAAATTTTTTTAACCAAAAAAAAGCAACGAAGTGGATAAGTGCCCATCCAACTAAATGAATGACTAAATATTCAAAAGGCAAATAAATTGACATATGTGAATATACAGTATATCTCTATATGCCTGCAAAGTACAAAGACATTTACTCTATTTTGTTGTTTAATTTGCATATTTACAACTTACAAGGCTTTGATTACCACCAAGGGGTCACATGCAAGTTGGTGGAGCAACAAGTTTGCTAGCCTGGATAGCTGTCATTGCACAGTTCTTATTCCTTTATTAGTTTTGGAATTGAATTTTCATTTTTGGTTGCTGAAAAAGGTTAAATTGCAGCTCATGGCACAGTGGGGCCATTGTGAGATTCTGCCAGATAGACTTTAACCCTCAGCAGAAGTTAGGTCCAGGGATTATATGTTTAATCAGGTAAAGTTATACCTTTGTCAGGTACAATGCCCTGAGATATGCTAATTAACTAACAAGAATAGGTAAGGTAAAAGTTGATTGATACACACCAAAACAAAATGCAGTTGTTAAGGAGCACAAATTTGGCAGCTAAGTTCAGAATCTAGTTTTGCACATTGTGACATTGTTTAATTTGCTTCATGTTTCTGTATGGAGTTACAAAAGAGAACCTGCTGTTGCTGAAGTACATCATACATTTGACAATTCGGCGTTTGCTCCTAGCACAAGTTTCACAATCATCAAATTCAGAGGCCAATAATTTCGCGATGGACATTCTGCTGAAGATCTCTTCCTGTCACAGTTCATGTGTAACTTCACTTCAACTCTCGAAATGCATCTCGGATCCTCTCTGACAATGTTATACAGGACAGTTTCAGATTATTCTGTCCTCCAGGTTAGCCAGCTGATTCATTTATGATGGAAGAAGAGCAATTTACATTCACACTGCCAATCCCAAGCATAGAAACTAAATAGATATCCATCCAACTAAATTCAACTTCATCAAGCTGCATCGATATTTGGTTTTAGAAGCTCAGATGTGGAGTGATGGTACCCTCTGTTACTCCAACTACACTGTTAGTGTCTAAGTAGGCTATATGTGCATTTTTGCAAGCATCAGGTTTAGCCATTTTCTGAAATTTTGCATGTATTGGCCTATAAAAATGTGTCAAATTCTCATTCCCATGTCGGAGTGTTCGAGTACGCGACACTGGTACTTGAGTTGAAATGAAGGGTCTACTCTTGACACTCGAGTAATATAGATCACAATTGAATACATACATGAACAGAGTGAACAAATGAAAAGCTCTTTGATTAAATGACATGAAGCCTTTGTCTTACAGATGAATGAATTTTAACATAGATATACATGTAGCTCCTCATTGTGACAAGAAGTTGAAGAGGAGATCCGTGTGGAAGTAGCAGTGACACAACACAATTTGGTCAGAATGGAAAAGGGGGCTATATAAGGAAAAAACCTGCTTCCACAATTTGGTTCTGATGCATAGATCCAGTATCCCTATCCTTTTGACAGCTTCAGAGTCACAGCAGTAGAGAAACATTTCTATCCTCCTCAAAAAGTCTTCCAGCATCAATGCTAAGCCTTCTCCTTCTTGCGTCAAAAAAAATCTGCTCCTTCAAGGTGGTTTCTCATGAGGCTACTAAGTTCGTGATTTTGCATAAAGCTGAGCGTAAACACCCCTTGTTCGACAAACAACTACCAGACTTAATACAACTGCAATGAGAAGAAGTCCAGACAGAATGGCGCAGGTGATGGAATAGCATATAGTACCCGTACAAGTAAGTGGATCGTCATCTTGAATTGTCATGTTGAGCATGGGGTTTATCATTGGCTGCCTGAGGGATCTCTGCTTCTCTGCATAATAGTCATATATATGACTAGCAATGACACCAGAAAACACTAAAGAACCAGCAGGCATCGCCAATGTGAGGAAATTATACAAGGCACCAAAGCTCTTCATGCCAAACAGCTCTGAAACTGTAGCGGGTACAATTGCCCAATGTGCTCCATAGCCAAGTCCAGTCAGCACAGTCACGACATAAATTGATGCAGGCCCCCCTTTGGCATAATATAGAAGCCCAATTGCCATAATGACTTGAAAAATAGCCATAGCCACTGGTCTAGGGTATGCATAGTTTCTGATAACAGTAGTAACAAGCAAATAAGAACCAGGGCAGAGAAAACTTCGTATCACAAATTGACTCGAAAATATAACTTGGTGGCATACTTGGTGGCATAGCCATCTTAGCCAACACATAAGAGCAAGATCTTGAAAATCTATATCATTTAGATGAAAACGGAAAAGTCAAGTATGCGTTAACTTTACTACGAATTTTGTGAAGCTTCTATGAGGTTTATGAGGTTGCTCCTAAATGTTTTGTACTACATCTGGTGAAGCTGGCAATTAATAATTTTTCATGAAGACAGAATTAAAAAGATAAAAGATCAGAGATTGAGGGTAGACCTTACAACTTGTTCGGAGACGTATCCACCGCCAACACGGCCAAGAAAATTCCAGATGCTGATCATTGACACAAAGATCCGTGAATCAGAATATCCAAGAGACTGGCATATCTGACCCAAGTTATCAATAATTGTCACACCAGATCCAGCAGCAAGCACCAGAGATGCAAATATAAGCCAAAAATCAGCCTTTCCTAAAGCTTGCTTCAAGGTGAAATTCTCCCCTCGATGTGGACCTCTTCTTCTCTTGATCCTCACAGCTCCTTCTGCAGCTGCTTGGACAAGCTTAGCCTGCAACTGAGCAATTCTCTTTCTCCTATCCGTAGCATCTTGAATTCTCTCATCTTCCCTTTCGGCCTCACTTTCAACTTCACTAAGAAAGACTACAGGTTCATCACGTTCACCATTACTTGACTCAGGGGCCTGAGTCTCAGTTAGAAGGTTTTCTTCAAGTAGAGGACTTGGCTCTGAGAAGAAGGCCAATATGACCGGGATTACTAATGGAAGTAGCAAGATGATGAACAAGATTATACAGCATAACATGATCAAAGATTGGCTCAACTCAGTTTGATCCTCAAGAAGCAAGATTAGCCCAGCAAATATGCAGCCAAGATAAGGCAAACACCATACACAAAAGTGAAGCTCGTAGCATCGGAAGGCCTTATTTGCCGGTAACCGTCCACAAATCTAACGACAAACATTAGAGAAAGAACCACTATTGGTGGACCAACCGCAATCATTAATATGAGCGAATCTTTATTAGTAGAACTGACCAAGTGATAGATTTGGCTCAGAATTGCACCACTCAAGCCAGAAAATCCTTTCAGTATCCCCACAATAGGACCTGGGCTCTTGGGAAAGTTTTGGACGCAGGACACAAGAGCGGCTGTATTAAAGTATGTCTCACCATTTGTTCCAACAAATATAGCAATGCAAAGCTGCAGAATTCAGTCAAGTATGTTCAATACCATACAATTGTTGGTGAAAATATTTATGAAACACAAGTATGGCATGGATAAATGACTTCTTCAATGCGGCTTTGAAGCAGACTAGCAGAGAGGTGCAAGTGTACGAGAAGTATATGCAAAGGTCATTTTGACAAAGAACCAAAGGGTATACACATTGCTTTGGAGAAAAGTTGCAGATTGAAGGTATAGACGTCTGATGATCATCACCATATTAACGTGACCGTTCAATCCATAATGTCTCATTTTGTGACGGCAATCTACAAAGTTTTACACTTTTATCCACTACTTGACAGAAAGCTGAGGCATATAAAACAATTATGCACATGCACACAACATGTTCAAGAAACAAAGCAACTATGGGGATGGTTGAATTTTTCCAACAAGTAGACACATTCACCAGTTCCCAGTTTCAGTAAGATAAATTGAACAGCAATTTCCGACTGTTGCTTCACTAATAAATCAGAGCTAGTCAACTGAAAGTTTTCCCATTTCTGAAACTTAAATCTAACAAAAGGTTTGATATATGAAGAACATAGATACATACAATACAACTTGATCAAGAATCCCCATTTCTATCTCCCAGAGAGGAGAAATAATGCAAGCATACTGATTTGTGATTTATACTGTTAGCAATGAATACAGCTTAAGTCAAATAATCCCACAAATTCAAACAGTCCAAAGAAAAATGGAATGAAAAATGAAGGACACAAAAATACTCAGCTAAGCAATAGATCAAACAATTGGAGTGCAGAAAAATTACCACCCACAAAGGCAAACTGGGCAATCTGTGGGTAATGATAAGCCAAACCAATCCATACCCAACAACATTCTGCACAACCCCAACAGCCAAAATTGCCCAAAATGGCAGAATCTCACTCAAAGTACCAGCAATAAACCCAATGCTATCACCCAAATCCTTAGCCACACCCAACAATGCTACTTGTCTCTGGTTGTAACCCATTGCATTCTTTATCACTGGTGATATGCTCCCAAACAAATACCCAATTCCAGCACAAGATTGAATCCATATTGAAACCGCAAAAACCAGCCATCTATTGTTGGCAAATGCCTTCAATCTCTCTCCTGCAGTCACCATTTTCTCTCTCCTAAACACAGTACTTTTGGATGAGGGTGCAAAGGACCATGCTATGAGAGCTGACAAGCACAATTAAAGAATGGGTATTTTGATGATGAGATGCTTTTTTGTTTTCTTTTGGGTCTTCTTGTGGTAGGTAATGATTTGGGGTAATGGGGTTGAATGTGAATTAAGCAGGCATGTGATGCGCGGCAAAACTAATTAACAATCGCTATAGATATTGAATGCAAGTAACAAACGGTCATATTCGTTGTTGAAGAGCATCAAATAGTGTAGATCCAAATATCCGCGAGATATCTAACTAAAAGGAGTACTACTCAAAACAAGATTACTATGACAATAGTTTATCATATTCTATAGGATTTTTTGCTAAAACACTCCTAAAAAACTTAAGTGAGTGGAAAAATAACTCTATAAATTATTTTTTTGAAAAAATATCCCAATACAGCAAAAACGTCCTGTCAGGACATCCCAAGCTAATCTTCATGGTGGTTTCCGTTCACTTTTTGCTGGATTTGCCCATAACACCCTCACGCTTATCTCATATGTGCAATTCTTAATGGAGAAAAAGTTAGAACGTAAGTGAGAGGATAAATGATGGGAAATTGGGAGGGTTATGGGTGGGTGTGAAATTAAAACCATGTGAGATAAGCGTGAGGGTAGTATGGGCAAACCCAACAAAAGTGAACGGAAACCACCATGAAGATTAGCTTGGGGTGTTCTGACAAAGCGTTTTCGCTGTATTAGGGTGTTCCTTCAAAAAAAAAAAAATTATTGAGGTATTTTTCCACTCACTTAAATTTTTTAAGAGTGTTTTTAGCAAAAAATCTTATTCTATATTCGACCTCAACTTAATGTTTATCCTAAAGTTTCTTGCTAATTGTCATCCAGTTCTTGCAATGATTTGAGTTCTTGCAACTTGTATGTTGCTTTATTTTATTTTATTTTTAATATTTTTTTACAAACCTTGACACCTTTTAACTCTTGAAAATTTAGGGTGAGCAAAAAATTCAAGTATCTAATATTGGAATTGGTGGTTCTGGAACCGAGGAATTGGTCCAATTAATTTTAATTCCAATTGCCAAAAATAGAAACGGATCTGCCAATTTCAATTCCTGAATTGTAGGATTAGGAACCGGTTGGGTATCCAGTGGACTCAATTCTCATTAATTATGAACCGCTGCAATTAATCTAAGAATTAGAAACCGATAGGTCCAATGACAATTCTGGGTAGTACAATGAGCGATGGGTACCTGATAGGGCTCACCCTTACTTGAAAAGTTGAAATGTTTTTAGCATTAAAAAAAAAATCTTCAAAAGCGCCAATAAAAATACGATTTTTAAAAAGAAAAAAGAAAGCTCCACTTTCTAAGAAAAAAGAAAGCTCCAATAACCATAACACCACACCATATAATGTAGGGTCTACGAAGCAAGGAGGTCATGAAGTGAGTATAACAACTTGCAACAAACCAACATAGGTTGGTCTATTGGTTTGATCTTTGGTTTCCTTACCCACCACCAAAAATCCGAGATGGACCAGCCTGGGAGCGGGCCTCCTTACCTTATTAAAAACAAAAAAACAACTTGCAACAAAAAATACAAACTACGTAAAAAAAAACTCCTATAGAAGAAAAATAATTCTGAAAATTTGTGCAACCATCTATAATCCTTGTTTCTTGATGTAGCCTTCTTGACTCCCCATACAAATCGTCTCCCTTCAGATGACCCTAACCGAACCATCTGCGTCCCAGAAGCCATTTTACATTAACTATGAACCAAGAGGGTTCATTTAGCTTGCCCAATGTTATATAGAAGTTTGAATAGGTTTCTCATCAACAGCTATCAATCAAGAGGGAAGTTCTAGCTGCGTGAGTATAACAAAAATGTACCATAAACCTTGTCTACATATCATATGGCGGTCAATGGTATATGACATGAGCATACAGTACGCAAAACTCAATAGAGTATTCACAATTGTCCAATAGAAAGGCGGTTGTAGAAAGAAAGACAAGTCATGCATTGGCATTGCATATTTGCAAACAGAGTAACTGAACCAGAACATCCAACCGCTCAAACTAGATCAATATTGCTGTTTTGCAGGTAAGCTACGTACAAAAGATAAGCAGCATGAGCAGCAAAACAATGGTGAGAAGCTATAACAGAGTCTCACTACAGAAGATTTAATCATCCATTGTGTCAAAACTGGGAGCATACCACCCTAAGTCGTTGATGATTTTCTTCATTCTCTCTTGCTGTCCCTTAGAATCCCCAAAGGCTGTTGTGAAGGGATAGACATAGGTTACCTTGGTGGCCATACAACGATAGGTTACAACATCTCCTCTCACCAAGAATTCCAGTACGTCTCGCCCATTCCCAAATCCTCCATCAACCTCAGCTCGAAGATATTTTCCTGGGGAACATTTGAGCATCACAGAATCAACTGTTCTATATAGAACAACTTATGTAACACCTTTAGGCACCAGTTAATCCGGTTTGAAAATAACAATATTAGAATGAACATCTCCGATTATGAAATATAGCCTTGAGGTTTCTTTACAATGAATTTCCTTAACATATTACTCTTTATAGAGTAATGCCTTTCTCAATATGTCCAATTTTCTGATCTTTAAGTCATGAGTAAGAGCATACAAGCTAAAAATTACCATTTGGTGTGTCTTCAACAACTTGTATTTTCGGGTTTTTCTGCGTATTCAAAATGGCTTCTTGCAATTTCTGCAGCAGCCCGATCACCATTTACATTAATGTAATATCAAATATACAAGCTAAAATGAGGGTTCAAAAGATCATGCATTTTTCCTTCTTCCTATGACTAACTTCACAGTTACAGGTAAAGTTGTCTTCAATTGAATGCCAAAATGTATACTAGAACCAAATACTTACAGAAATTGACCACACCAACAAGCAAACTATAACATAACCAACATAAACCAAGCCAAATTAACATTGCATTAGAGTTGCTCTAATACCCTATTTCATGAAAACTCAAAACAAATTAAAAGAATGTTGCCTGTAAAATTGTCTTATACCTGAACGGCAGTTTCAGCAGAATCAGCAGGAATCTCCCAAGGGAATTCAAAATTGGAAGACTTTGGGTTTGTAGAAACACAACCAGGATTAATTGATGGGCAACTTCTAATTTTTCTGCATTTCCCAGTTCACAAAACAGCCAAAATAAATCATACATTTCTATAATCTGACCATCAAATTGATCAACAAACAAAACCCAAATAAGAAAACACAGAATTGAGTGATTACCCGTTTTCTAACCCAATTGGTAAATTCTTGGCCTGAGAAAATGGAGTGCTTGGAGCGATGAAAGGGGTTTGTGATGGTGAATTCAAAGAAGGAATTGCTAAAGAGGGTAATGGAGAGCTTAGAGTTATGGAAAGAGAAAGGGAGAGAAGATTTGTGAGGGAGTGTTTACTGTTCAAGTTCTGTGAGTTACTTGTTGGGATAAGCTTAGGAGAGGCTGTGAGGATTTGAGGAATCAGGCTCATCTTGGCCTAATTCTTTTTCCCAACCTTTTGGACATTGCTGAAGTTATTTTATTTGTAAGTTTTCACTTGTAACAATCTCAAATCTAAACCCAATAGCATATGGCTTTATCTCAAACCCTTGTACGAGACTAGACCTCCGTAAGTGGGAGGGGTCGATTTAGCCGACCCGACGTGATCCGGCCCACCAACAGGTTATAACCCGTCTATAATTGTAAATGGGCGGGTTAAAATGGACTGACGTATTTAAAAGTTAGTTGGTTCATATCGAGTCACATATGGGCGGACTCATTTAATATTTTTTATTAAAATGAACAGTTTTAAAAATTTTAAAACAGGCCAAAATGGGTCGGCCCGAACCATGACTCACCCGCCCCACCAACAAATATGTTTGACCCAACTTGACCCGACCCATTTATTAAAAGGTCCGCCCCGTTGCCTAGGCCTATACGCGACGTGTATAATTGGAGTACAAGACAATACTTAAGTGACTGTTGTTTAGACTAGCAAAAAAAAAAGTGATTGTTGTTTATTTCCCATGAACTAGCTTAATAATAAATATATAACGTTTTTCAGTTGGAACTTAGAGAAGTTATGCTTTTTATTAAACGTGAAGCTGCCGGTGTCTAATGCACGAGTCTTCTTTCACATTGATTTAATTTGGTGATTCAAATGTAAAATCATCCTAATTATGTGAAAGAAAACTCAACGTCAAAGTGATTTAACAAAAGCAAATGACATTCAGTATATTTGAGAAAAAAGTTACGCATTATAGTCTTTTTCTGAAAGGGTTTCTTAAAACATTGAAATTCCAATTTTAATGTTTGGCGTTAATCAATCATCTGCCATCACATACACTTATTTTCCAAAATAATTGGTCTTGTCAGAGTTATGGTTGTACCTGTCCAACAGAAGTCTTTGCTATATTAAGGGGGATCAATAGCTTAAACCAACAATTAAGTGGGCCGACAATGAGACAATAACCAAACCTTACTCTTTAATATTGCAAAAAATAAAAATAAAAACAATAAAATAAAGAATCACAAGTTTTGATTAATTGGATAATCAGTAAAGTATGAAATTATTTAATATCTATGAAGAAATATGGGCACTACATATTTCATGTTGATCATCGATAACTTGTGAAACATAAGAATTATCTCATGTAATATAATAATATTAGAGAAAGTTCCCTGATTTTATTATTATTTTTTTTTTGAATAGGATCTGACTATCTGAGGATTTTTTTGAGTAGGTACTTAATAATCGTCACCAAATCAGATGGCTCTATCAATAAGTATACATCAAATCCCACATGTCATTAAATTCATTATGTGAGTACAATCCATCGGATCTAATTCTCCAATCGCATTGACGACAACGATAAAAATCCCTTTTTTCTTCGTATATATGAAAGTCGAAATTAAAATGAGTACGCTTCATATTACAATAATATAAGGTAGTCGGGAAGAATACATTGGGATGAAAATCCCAAGAAAAGCTTGAATTGTAAGTGAGTTGATGTTCCCCAAGATCATCATCTCCAGACTTACAGTGAATAGTGACATCTTCACCAGCACCCCAATAATTGAGGACCTTAACTTGTACATGTACCTTTTTAAATGGCCCTGGCCATAACCCATCACTCGAATAGTTACGGCTCTTATTAGCATGTAGGTTATCAACATCGATATCGATATCGATATCGTTATCGATGTCATTTCTAGTTGGTGTACTGGCTTGTGTTGTGGTGTTTGTTGATGTTTCAAGTAAGAAACGACCTTGAACAAAAGACCCATACAATAGCAAGAGCACTACTATATTTACTTGCAAGAGAAGTGTCATGGTAGATAAATGTTTCATGGTCAATTGCTTTCTTGCTATCTTGATAGTGCTACCCCCAAAAGGCCCTTAATAAAGCTCCTTGTATTTCCATAATTGGATTATTGGATAACGGAATCACGCGCATATACTCGTCAAATAATGAATTTGAAGTTTGAAGTTTGAACAAATCCTATTGTATTTACATGTAAGTAAATCCCTAAGATATCAGGGTTATTATCTTTTTTGCATATTTTCATCCACAAATATCACAATCATGCAAAGAAGTTAAACAAAGAAGCAAATAAACAAATAGATATATAAAGCCACGAATGAGGAATCAGTTGCCTATTAGCTCATCTGAATTCGATGAATGTAAGTATGGAACTGGGCATGATCGAAATCATCTAATTTGGGGAAAATGCTACATGTATATTAAGTGTATGTAGTAAGATATATACAAATCATCTCAATCTTCCACAAGATAAAATTGAAGAATATTCCAAATCCTCTTATTTTCTCAGTATGACATTAGCAAAATCTTTTTCAATTTAAAATTCAAACTCAATTACGTGGCAAAATTAAAGAATATTGTAAACCCTCTAGTATCTGGATGTGATGGTTTGGGACCTGAACATTCAAGTGCGTGACTTGAACGTTTCCTTCAACTAGTAAATCTATATGTTTTGAACTTTGTTTTCTTCATCATTTCTCAAATAGCTAAATGTGATGGCCTTGTCATGCATAGCAGATGAGTGATGAAAATCCATATGTCATACTCAAACTCAGGAAGCAGATTCGGGCATGCAACTGGCATGTTGCGAATGCTACCACGCTCGCTGATTATTTACCGAAAGTCTAATTTTGAAGCAATTACAAATTTCCAATCTCAATCCTCATACAAATTTTAAGTTGGCTAGGGCACATAGAAGTAACCTTATAAGAGGCAAAAAGGAAAATTATTTTTTATTTACATATCTTTAAATAACGAATAGGGAAAAAAATACTTAACTGGAATGTTAAAACTAAAAATTTTCAAATGGTTAAAAGTCAAGCTAAACAAAACAATTTAGCACAATTTTATTCTTTCAAAGAAATTTAATTTAGTTTAAATAAGTTTAATTTTTTTTTGTTCAACAGTTTTTTTTTTTTTATTGAAACGAACAAACCTTTAATATATTTCTTATCTTAATATAAAGAAATACTCTAAGGAACAAATTGAGCTAATAAATTGACATCCCAACAACCATCGTTAGTGTCAAAAATACTAGCCTGTGTGTGTAAATCAACCAATGGATGATCAAAACCTAGAGGTTGATGAATGAACGGAATTTTCCAAAAAGAGGTGACTGATAAGCCCAATTATCACTCCAAAAATTTAATGTTAGTCCCATCACCGACTTATATTATTATAGTGAGAATTTTCTAAATAAGTTTCATTTGCATGACCTTATCATGTTGATGGACTCCCCGCCAAAAAAAAAAAAGATAATCCCATATCAGTCTGACACCATAAATAAATTAGAGATTTAAGTTGGTAATTATTGCCCTTACAGTGAGTAGTACTAGCTTCAGGTGCTGATCAAATGGTGTCTTCTGCACTTTTGTCAGGTAACGATCAAATTTTATCTTTTTTTTTTTATTTTATATAATTCAATTCATATATGTTTAGTTTTGGTTAACTATAAATTAACAGACTTAATTAATTTATTGCTTGCTTGGCTATTCTTAATCTGCAGTGGGAGTGATGATTGTATTCATCGCCATCCTAATAGTAGCAGGATTAGAATTTGAGAAACGCGACCGGAAAGAGAAAATCAAAAACTTCGTAAAAGGTCTATATAATCAGCATGAGGCCGTAAGAGATCCAGTTTTCCCAGTTATCTCCGATTCACAACTCGAAACTGCAACCATGGAACGGTTTCTAATCGATATTGCCAGAGAGAGACCTCTACGATTTTCCCCTCACCAGCTTACAGGATTTACCAAAAACTTCTCTAAGGTACTCTTTCTACTTACTAGCTAGATAGTGAGTAATATATTGTTGTCTCGAAAGGGGTAGTGGAGTTGGTTGTAGGGTTGTATGTCATGACAAAGATCATGAGTTCAATTTCCCCTAGGCCTATTTGCTGAGCCTGTCTACACGATTTGTCTTGTTGACGTCATGATTGTTAGAGAGGGCCTTACCTTAAGGCCGCTTCATACGAGTTTTTGTGTATTTAATTTTGTTGCAAATTGTAAGGTGTTGGGATCAGGAGGCTTTGGAACTGTATACAAAGGAGTGTTTCCCAACGGAGTGCAAATTGCCGTAAAGCTACTGAACAAAACTTCAAGTAAAGTTGCAGAGCAATTCATGGCGGAAGTAAGCACCATAGGGAGAACATACCATATACATCTAGTTAAGCTCTATGGCTTTTGTTTCCACAGAAAAATGAGAGCTCTAGTCTACGAGTTTGTGGAGTTTGGTTCACTTGATAAGCTATTGTTCACTGAACAGATAAAATGGTCTGTCAACTGGGAGAAACTACATGAAATTGCTAAAGGAACGGCTAAGGGAATTGCGTATTTACATGAGGAGTGCCAGCAAAAGATTATTCACTATGATATCAAACCTGGAAATGTGCTTCTTGATGTGAGTTTGAAACCAAAGGTTGCTGATTTTGGACTAGCAATGCTTTGTAATCAAGATACTTCTCATGTTAGCTTATCGGATCGCAGGGGTACACCTGGGTATGCAGCCCCTGAAATGTGGACACCCTACCCAGTAAGCCAAAAATGTGATGTTTATAGCTTTGGAATACTTCTTTTCGAGATTGTTGGGAGACGACGAAGCCATGATCCCAATCTCAGTGGTCGTAGCTGGCTCCCAAAATGGACATACGAAATGTTCAAGAAGGATGAGTTATCGGACATGCTCACTATTTGTGGTGTTGAAGATAACGAGAGAGAAATGGCTAAACGGATGGTCATGGTGGCTCTATGGTGTGTCCAATATTTGCCTAAGGCTAGGCCAATGATGAGCACTGTGGTTAAGATGTTGGAGGGAGGAGTTGAGATTGATACACCTCCAAATCCATTTGAGTATCTTCAAGATGATTTGCTCTTGGATCTTGAAAATAATTATACATCAAACGGATCAACATCAATGGGGACCAGTGACCAATCTCTTCGTCGTACTCATTCCATGGAATTGCCAAAGCTTAAGGATTCGCAAATTGTGGAATTGGGAGCATACCCCATATAAGATAAGCTACTAAGTCTGAACATGATGTAGCTAGCAAGGGGTGTCTCGGTCACCATTCACTTGCACCCTCTTTTTGACTAGCCAAAAAAATAAATACAAGATAATAAGCTACTACTATGGCCCGCTGTTATAGAATATGATTACAACAATATTCTATTTATGTCTAGATATAAAAATAACAGAGAATGTCTTAGCTTAGTGGTTAATATTGAGGTGCTGAGTGTTTTAAGTTTGAATCCTCCCTCCTCATGTATATGTAAATTGTACTGGCCTTTGTGGCTCATTCAAACAAACAAAAAAAGTTTTAGTTATAATTCTGCTTTTTAGTTTAACCACACGTTCACTAAACCTTTTGGGCTAAAACTAATCTTGTTTGCACTGAATCAGCCCATGAAAAGGCAAAATGCTCCCACTTAGTAGAAAGGCGTATAAATATATGTATACTAAAACATACGAGTTTGGCTACTTAGTTCATTAAAATTTAAAACTATACGTCTGTACTATGGCCACAAATTGATTAATGATGCACGGATGTTCTGGTAGTGAGGGAAGACTTCATATTCACAATAGTAGACTCGTCAGCGCCAAGCATAACTGCCTCTTTCCCTGCACTTATGAACCTTGACACAGCACCTGTTACATACTCATGAGCTTCTCTAACATTCATTTTGTTGGCCATTTCATCAGGGAAGCTGCTTAAGAAATGGTCACCGTTGAGGACAGCAGCTAACTGAACAATCTCGGTCTGAAATTGCGACAGTTCTCTCTCTTCATCTGGTTCTGTCTTCCTTAGAGGAGCTACATCAGGTAGAACCTCTGCACAAGCACAACATCACCAATGAATATGATAGTAGAATTATGCATCTTTTGAATAGGCTGGCATGTAAATGTAAATTGGGACAACAATAGCCCAATAAGCCAATAGGCCCTGGGTTAACTAGAGTATTGCAATTTACTTTAATCTAAAAGTATTCAAATTGGACACCCTTTAGGCCTGCCTGGGGGATTGGACAATTGGACAAAGTCCAACTTTACTAATGGTACTAACTTTCTGAATCCAATAAATTTGGGTTGGATCCAGACCCAAATTAAGAGATGAGGTCCAGTAACAACCTTTTCTAACCAATTCAGCTCAAAGTTTCGAGTGCTGATGTTGGAAGTTGGTAATGAACTAATGACTAACGACAAACAATGTGTTCTGAACTGAACGGAAATGAATATTATACTCCGTATGAGACAATGAATATTTCTGAAATGTACAACACTGAACTGAAGTGAAAATGAAAACTACTAAATTTACACGAGATCACCATTGAACTGAGCTGACGTAACATGCTTTAAAGAGCACACCCAGGGTCTAAATTCATTGCAAGTGTTGAAAATAGTACTGTACTAATTTTAAAGCCTCTACTTTAAGTGAAATTGAGGATGAGTGACAGTATATAACCTGGGTAAGTTGAGGTCAATTACGTACCTGGACAATCAGTTCTAGGAGATGATAATTGGGTGACAACATCCTCAAAAGTTCCAGCCCATGCATCTCTGTGTGTCAAGAAATTTGATTTCAAGTTGAATATTTTCTTTATTGTAGCCGGGATTGATGAGTGTTCGAACTCTGAATTTGGTGTTGGTCCGTTTGGCTTGCTTACCACTGCACGCACATCATCACAACAACCAAATTACATACAAATCGCATTCATACATTAGTACTAGTTTTTATCCCCGTGCTACGCACGGGCTCGTAAACGTTTATAAATATATTTAATAATATAAGGCTTAAAGTAAAATTATTAATATTACGTATAAATACATTTTATTTTATTTTTGCAAAGATTTCTATCCATAGGATGCATGCTAATTCTTGAATATGCTATTTTCATATCACATTCAATTGTATCAGATTGGTCTAAATTTAGATAGAGAATAAAAATAGTATTTAATTATACACTAATTTTAATAAGTAATTAAATTAATAAAAAAATGAATAAACTAATTGTGTATTAATGGTATATGTGCTCCAACAGTTGATACCTCATACTCGTTTTATACCGCACAACTAAAACTACACAAATTTATACACATGTGGCGTCTACGTATCATTTTCACACGAACGTTCCCTCTTATGTGATGTCCTATGTGCCAGCACCGCACTGAAAATGATCCAACTTTTATAGGACACATATACATATATATCTCATTTTGAAGCGTTTTTCAAATCCAATCCACGTCCTAGGTTTTATCCCCGTGTTTCGCACGGGCTCGTAAATAACTTTATGAATATATATAGAATAATATAATGTTATATTTAATGTGAAATTATTAATATTATTACGTAAATACATTTTATTTTGTCTTTTCAAAAATTTCTATCCATAGGATGCAGCATGCTAATTCTTGAAAACGATATTTTCATGCGACCTTCATTTCTAATGAGATTGGGCTAAGTTTAGATAGATAATAAAAACAGTATATGTACACTAATTTTAATAAGTAATTCAATTAATGAAAATAATGAATTACTCATTCTGCATTAACGGTATATGTGCACTAAACGTTGATAACACATGCTTGTTTTATTCCGTACAACTAAAACTATGTGACAAAGTTGAGCACATGTGGCATGTACGTCTCATCTTCACACGAACATTTCATCTTATGTGACGTCCTACGTGTCATGACCACACGGAAAGAACCCAACTTTTGTAGGACATATACATATATATCTCGTTTTGAAGCATTTTTTATATCCGATTCAACGGAGTCAGATTTATAATTTTTTGACTTACGTAACTAAAGTTATTTTATTTTGTAATTTAGAAATATGCTAATAAATATGTAATTAAGTCAACTAATGATGAGACATTAATGATGGATGATGTGTCATGCTGCATGGCAAAGTTTGTGCTTATGTGTTGCTTGCGTGTCATGCTTGCACGATGTGGCTCGCCTATGTGGTATCCCACGTGTCGGCATCACACGAAAAAGGACTCAGTTATAATTACAAAAACTTATGTAGGACACTCTTACTACAAATTAGCTTTAACGGTTTAACCACCTAATATACTAAGTACCTTAGTTTTAAGTTTTAACAACTAAGACTCTGTTTGATTCACCTTAATTTTACTTAAATTCAGTTCAGTCCAGTCCAGTTCATGTATAACTTTATTACTCATATAATTTTTTATTCCGAAATAATTTCATGATGAAAATTATGTCGTCGGAAAGATCTTAAAGCATACTTTCAAATGAGTCCAATATTTACTATGTTTGGACGAATTTCAAATGGTTAACGGTTAAGTTCAAAAAATCAATTAAGTTCAGTTCAGTTCAGATCAATTCAGTTTTATCCAGGTGAATCAAACGGAGCATAAATCAAACTCCCATTCACAAAAAATTGATCTTTTTTTTACTCCCTTTGTTTTATGAAGATGTTTACATTTGTTTTTTCACGGTCTTCAATGTACCTCTTTGACGGTAAATAATTGTAATTATATGCATATATAAATTATAAAATTTATAATTTTTCAAAAGTATTCTTTAAAATAAATCTAACAATAGCATTTTTACATTATAAATCTTTCTATTATTTCACTAATTCATGGTCAAATTTATAAATTTTGACCTTGAAAAACGATGTGTAAATGTCTTGATGAAACGAAAGGAGTACTAAATTAGAGTACTACAGTACTATTTTAAAATAAAGCCCATGTATATTCAATAATAATAGAGAAATAACGTGGACTCGTAACTTGTTTGTCTCCCAACATCATCACGCGAGTAGTTGACTAGTTGCCATTGCCAACCTTTACTAAGGGGGTTGGTAGGTGATACGAGTTTAGCAATTTGTCGGTGCATATGAGATAAGCCAAAAAAGGGTTCCAAAAATTACTCATATAGTGTACTACCAAACCAAACCAAGCAAGTTCAATCACTCATTAGCAAATGCAATAGGTATTGGGGGTTCACATGATCTAGCCTATATATAACAAGATCGCCCTCTCAATTTTCACAAACATTTATATAAGGCAGATCTATCCGATAAGATCTCTCACATTATTACACATATAGTGTACTACCAAACCATAACAAGTTCAATCACTCATTAGCAAATGCAATAGGCATTGGGGTTAATTTCACATGATCTAGCCTATATAACAGGATCGTCCTCTCGATATTCACAAACACTTATGTAAAACGGACCTACGAAATAGAGTCTCACACATTTCTATCTCCCTCTCTTTAATTTCTCTTTTCCCCACACGACCGCATCTTATGGAATAAATCCGTCCCATACAAAACATACTGATATATTTTTACGGAGAAAAAAGTGCAACAAAAAGAGCAAGAAATTACCAGTTCCTTTCTTGATCCAAGGGGAGACCATAATAGTGGGCACACGAACACCAAGCCTGTCAAACTTGAAGAAACTGGGAGGAGGAGCAGTGTTACCATCAGGGCTAGGAATATTAACATAAGGTGTCTGCACGTGATCATAAAATCCACCATGCTCATCATATGTTATCACCAATAGGGTTTCATTCCACTGTGGGCTTCCTCTCAGTGTTTCGTACACCTCCTTCACTAGTTTTTGTCCATTTGCCACATCATGTGATGGGTGGTCGTCATTTGCTGGCATCCCCTTCAAGTCAAAGAACCTGTTGTTGTGTTGCCCACCATTTTTACACTCATCAGTCTTCACATATATGACAATTGTTTTTACATAAAAAACTAAATAACTTGTTATAAAATAAGTTTATTTCACACAAGACTTACTGATTTATTTGAAGTTAATTGTGTTGAAAGTTACCCATGAATAAATATTCCATGGTAAAATTATCACTCTGTCAATTACTCCTATCAAGATAGTATCAAGATTAATTCCCTTGTATAAAAAAATTCATTTAATAAGCTTATTTCTTGTTGTCAATGAACCAAAATATTCTGTAATTTCTATAAATTAAAAAAACAAACAAATCATGCCTACAAAACAGAACATGATACATGAACCAAAATGAGACCCAAGATTATAACTTGATTGTTTCCCAAAAAAAAAAAAAAAAAGATTATAACTTGATTCACTTAGAAAAATAAGTTAAATAAATAGACGTAATGATAATAAAATACAATTTTCTTCATGAATATTAATTTTTGATATAAATTATTCAACCAGAGCAGACCTGAAACATACCTGGGTTCAAGGACAGTAAGGCTAGGAAGCTTTCCCTGAGTAGCATGTTTCTTGAACTTATCAAAGAGATGAAACTTAAAAACATATTTCAATTTCCTCAAATTCCTGTAAAACAAAGTGCTAGGTACACTCTGAAAATAAACCCCAAAATCAAGTTTATTCTCATGAACAGAATCAAATATTGTCTTTTGTGGGTACCCAAAAGCCAACTGTTTCTTAACATGGCTAACAGCACCATGTGAAGTCCCTGAATACACAAACAATCTATTGGGCTGTGTAGGCCCAGGTATAGATGAAAACCATCTATCAAAAACAGCAAATTCCTTCACCAGTGCCGAAAACACGGGCACGCTTTCGGGCTTGAAAGCCCGCATGACCGTGTCTGATACATTTGGGGACAATGACACGGCTTGTTCTAAAAAGCCGGTCATTGTTGGTGTAGACCCGGACCCGAACACCTGATTGGCCACTTCCTCGAAGGAGTGGCCTGGGTCCGGGTCTACGTATTGCGCGTCGCTTGTGACGCAGACGGATTTTGAACTCGGGTCTCGAGTCGAGACCCGGTTGCATTCGGACCCGGTTACTCCATTTATTGATGGGTTTATGGATTTTTTCATCCATCCTAGAAGGTGATCAAAGGAGCGGTTTTCGAGTACTAGTACTACAACGGTTTTGATTGGTGTTTGGGTTTGGGTTTGGGTTTGGGTTTGGGATAGGCATTGTGAGGTGAGTGAGAGAATGAAGAGGAGGAAAATGGAGGAAATTTGTGATCTTGTTTTCATGTTTTTTTTTTAGGAAATGGGTGTGTTTAAGTGTTTTGTGAAGAGAAGAATATTTGGGTTGTATTATAAAATGTGGGATTGAATTGGAACTTGGAAGGTAGTGGAAATAAAATAATGGGTATATGGGATTAATTAGGGGATCTGAAATTATTGATTTGTGTAGTTCCTTTTGAGGGTTGATTTGATATCTACCGTTATTGGATTTACTGGGTATATTGTACAGAGTTTGCTGAAAGATTGAGAAACTGTAGAATGAATTAAAAGAAGATTCTGGTTTGTGGGGTGAACTGTGAACTGTGAACTGTGAACTGTGAACTGTGAAGTAGTAGCAAACTTGTAACTAGCAACTGACTCGAGTAAAAAACGAGCGGACTTGGAGGGGAGAGAGAGAAGGGGAGTGTGTTGGTGGAACATGTGGGTCCATGTTTTCTAGTGATGCTAACTAGAAAATCTAGAGTGGCTTTTATTTTAGGGTAAATGTCGTCCATAAGTTAAAATTCGGTTGGCCCTTTTGCAGATTTTGGGGGGTATGAATGATAATGAACTTTAATTAATTAAAAGTGCTAATTTGCTAAACATTAGTGGGGTTTAAATTAATAAATCAAAACTGCACTTGATGACCACTTGTCATATAAACCCCTGGGGTCTGAATTCTCCACGATACCGCAGAGAATCACTCTCTGTCGTTTCCTTTTTAAATAGGGGGTATTTGGAGTTTAGAGAGTTTAAAGAGGACAAAAAGAAAAGAAAAGAATGAAGAGAAACTTCAGAGGATCCAACGTTCCAAACTCATAATGCTAATTTGCCAAACATTAATAGCCAGGTTTAAAAAAACAAAATATATACCTAGTATTGCGCTAGTGCCCTTATGACCACTTGTTATATACAAGACAAATCATGTAATCACATGTTGCCTTTTATTAGAGAAGATGAACATAATCATGGTATGTTTTTTCTTTGACACCAATAATCCCAAAAAAAATCTTATAAAATGATATGCACATTAAGTAATAATTTGAAGTTGTCAACATGTGCTGATGATATGCATACCCTCAAAATCTAATAAATAAACAAGTTCCCAACATACATGTACATATAAGTGACGTGATCTTATATTTATAACAGTTTCATGATATAAGGCTGTCTCATATCTCCCCTCAAAAAAAAAAAAAAGCTGTCTCATATGAGTTTATTTAATACCTATAAATTACGTTTATTGGGATTTTGTCATGAACTAATAGGAGTATACATTTACTCTTGTGTCAATGTCAAACTAATACTCCTAATAATCTCATAATCAACCTTCCTTGCCACTTTAATTCATTAGTCCATTTAAATTTGTTAGCATTACTCTTACTTCAGCGATTCAGCTAAAACCGAAAGTAGCTGTGAGGCTTTTCCCCTTCTCCACCTCCACTGGTTCGTTTAACTCGTGTACTTTGCTTTGTTTTTTTTTTTTTTTTTCATTATTGTCTTTGGTGGGGTTCTTTCGTCAACCTTTTGTTCCCCCTTCAGTGTGAAGAGAGAGAAAACTTGCGAAAGACAATAAGTGCCAGTGGGCACTTCCGTGCGTATCCTTTCATTGCATTGGTTTGTCTCCATCTTCTTTTTACTATTCTCCAAATGCATTGCTTTTGTTTCTTTTTTTGGCTTTTTAACTTTGGTCCGCTTTACTTTGTGAAAAGCATTCGCAATTGAATAATTTTGCCCGGTAAGAAGGAGAGACGACGGAGCGCGAGCTGGAAGGGGGCTATGAGCCTATGGCCTATGGCCTATGGACTTATATAGACCCCATCCAAAATTCGATACGAACCTGACATGCTGATGAACCGAACTCGAACGAATACCCGACAACCAACCTGGCCTGAACTACTAAAGACGCGATAATGACTCGACCGAAACCCGACCTATTTGCCAGGTCTACTCACAGGGCATGCTTTTGGAGGGTAATTTACCCAATCACCTAACCACGCGCACGCTTGGAGTAATAATCATCAGATTACAAGCACGAAGCTTTGGTGCTGTGGCACCGGTTTTCCTCGTTCCCAGGTACATCTTGGGTTCAAAACTTTGTGCGATCATTATCCCCCTCCCTTTAGTTGTATTGAGTACTGACCCTAAAGCAGAGGTGGCTGGACACCTCCTCCAACTCCAAAAAAAAACAAAAAGAAAAAAAAAATCAGATTACTGCATCCCAAACTTATTTGTAGACACACATGCACGTGATCAGCAATACAGAGAGGCAAGATGCAGGTGAGCAAATGTAGTTTTCATTCCATATAATTCCACCCTTTGACAGTAAAGGTTGTCTATTTCCATATAATTCCACCCTTTGACAGTAAAGATTGTCTATTTCTGTCAACATGCACATCACACGACTACTGACTGAACTTTCATATGATTGTTAATTAATACACTACATTTTGCATATTCCTTCTGCAATTGACTCCTTAGAATCAAGTATGCGATGCTACTCGTCAAAAAATCTCTGTTCCACAACTAGCCTATATTCTGAAGGTGTCTCACCCACTGCACTCCCACTCAGATTTCTCCCTATTTCGAGTCGCCACAAATGCGGTTCACTTAGCCCAACCTATCTCGGACCACAGACCTAGTTTACCCAAACTGGGTTTTCAGATGCCAGTATGGATCAAATCACCTACTCTTTGGTATTTCAGCTCAAATGTAGTTCGTTTATAGCCGTCAGAAAGAAAAAGAGGTGACGAGGGGGGGAAGTCTCTAATTGATCCAGTGGATCTGCTCTGAGATATTAGTGAACTGGTAACTGCACTGGCGATCACACAACAGAATTTTCTGTAGTTCAATAATTCTTGTGGACATCACAGTTGATGAAAAGGAAACATCTTCACAAATCCACAAAATACGTACAAGTTCCACATCTGTTGGATCACATTTTCCATATCTATTGTGTTGTCCAACAACTGAAATCATTTTTCTTGCAGTATCTGGCAATATGACTAATATCATAAACAGGACTCCAATTCAAACGCACAACGCCTCTCCAAAGTTATCTTATCAAAAAACTCGTAAGATAGCTCGGTCATTCTTGTGAAAAAAGAATCTAACCGCTCATGGAAGATTGGTCTTCCATGAAAATAAATACAAATTGTTGTGTCACACATGCCCTAGTGCACTATTAGCCAACAAAATTGACATTGAGATTCCCTTGTACGATCTATACCAAACAAACAGCGAGCACATATCTCTCCATGCCCATAAATAAGATGAAAACCAACCAAACCTCCCTCCTCCATGCCCATGATTAACCTGTTGTGTCTACATTCTGAGTAAATGCGGATCTTGTATATGATTGTAGTTCATGATCAACCATTTCTTCTCAAATAAGCAAGTACACCCAATCCAGCAACAAGTGCAGCACCAGCTGCTACTGTACTATACGCAGCTGTCCATGCATCAGTATGAGCATAATCCAGACTCTCAGACCCAGAAGCCCGTCTACGACCACGTGATCTTGAGTAATCTAAATGTAATTTTAAGCCCTGTCGAAAATAACAGGCCATATATGTCATTTGCAAGATGATAAAACTACAGAATATTTCATAACTTAGTAAACAGTTTCTGATTTTGTCAACTGAGAGCAGCATATTTTTGAACTGGGTTTGGGTTGTCCCAAACAGGATTATTTGAAGGTAAAACTCCTGCTGGCTACTGAACAATAACATAACTCAGCTCACAAGCAAACAAAATTCTAGTCAAAACATGCATCTAGCAAGAAAGGAGTCCTATGAAACGCCTAAATTTGACAGGTCCACCCTCTCCACATGTTATGCACCCAATGAGCAGTATCAACATGTAATGAAGTGAGACAACACTTTTCTTTTGTATAAGAAGGTCCTTAATTGACGTGTAATGTGCACGATGACGACTGCCTTTGGTGCCATCTATTATTTCCAACCCAGCATACATCTAAGTTTAGAAAATGATAAGGTTATGTGTAGAAGGTAATTGTTAACCGGAACTTGTAAAATTGAGAACTGATGTTTCTCAAGAAAAAGGAACATTAGCAGGCTCAAATGGAAACTTCATTAACTATAAGGATCTCTCTGTCCCCTAGAGACAACCTTATCTTCTAGCCTGTTGTGAATGACTGTTCGAGCTACTTAATAAAAATAAATTCAATTGATTATTCTTTACTTATTCCCAGCATATGCTAATATTGTAATGCATATTGGTTATATCCCTCGTTAAGTTGCTCATTAATTGCAATTATCCACGAAGAGTCAGCCTCTCTGTGTTCTCACAGGGGTAAGGTTGCGTACAACTGACCCCTCCTTACCCTGCCTAGGCGGGAGCCTCTTTGGAGAAACTGGGGTAATGTTAATGAAAAGTCAGTTTGAGGTGGAGGGAGTCTGTTTTCCTTTCCTCTAATGATAACACCTTTTTTTAGAGAAGAATGGGAGGTGACCATGATAACCTACATAGCCTATAACAAGAAATGAGCTTAAGGAGGTTATAAGGACGATATTTTCCAAGTTCAGGATGTAAATAGTCAAGCAAAGTGCTAGGGGGTTTGCCTACAGTCATCAGTAGGCTAATTTCCACTCCATCAAAGGTCGGTTGTGAAAAAGGCTCCAAATGATGGAACCGTAAAAGAGGATGCTTTTGCCCAAGGCTAATCATGAAAAATGCAGTCGGTCAGATATCCCTAGCTATGGCAGGTTTGGAAAATTTGTTCTCTGCTTAAATAAAATCGAATTAAATTAAAAAGGATGTCGAGACTCGAGCATGGGTTTTTTCGTGGCCGGGAGCAGCTTCTGCTCCTCAAAACGTGTTCTACCTAATCCAGGATGGCAATAAATTCATTGACGGTACTAGATACACGCGTTCTACCTGATCTGTTTCACGGACTCTTGTTCCTAGCAAATAGTAATACTGCTGCTCATTCTCTTGGACAATTCAGTCTACGAGTCATCAGTGAAAGGGTTTGGAATACTGATCACTTTTGATAGAGACTTGAGACACTTAATTCCAAATCAATTAAGGAATCTTTTAGCCTTGATCAATTAATTCCAAAAAACATACAAGGATTTGTATTTCTACAAGGATCTGGAATTAAAAACAAACAAAAAAACTACCTGGTAAAATTGACAGGCCATGTTTAAGGAGTTAATTAAAAATGACATAAAACGTTATGCTTGAATCAGAAAATGAAGAAAAAATACCTTCCATCCAGCTAATCTAGCATGATCTACAGCTGCAGCAAGATCGCTATCTGAAGCCAGCACAACTTTGTCACTATCTTCATCTTCATACTGCATTGTGCAGCAACAAATAAACATATGGTAAGTGACATAGTCAACCATAAAATCATACTTCCTTTCTTTCATCTTGATTTTCTGATTGCTCCTTATCCATTAAATAATAAAGTAGTATAGATTTAAATGTAAGTTGTTGAAACTGAAAATTATTACTTGCAACATGTATGGGTTTTTAACTTTCTAAAGTCGAGGATAAATATTTTTATAAAACCAATGGTCAAAGTTGATTGTTGGAGAGCATGAGGAGCCAAGGGACTATTCATCAAACCCTAGAAAGTTTATAGCAAAATATCTCATATTTACCAAAATCTGAGGCAGATGGTTGCGATCAATGTCATCACCCACTCTCTGAAGTATACAAGTGATAAGATCTGTCAAACTTCGTGTATCTGCATTAAGAAGTAAAATTCAATATAATCACAAAAGTTACAGGATGTCAGACTTCCCCCCTGTCTTCTGGGTGCCCCGACCAAAAGAATTATGAATCTACGATTGGGACGCTGGATGTAATAAGAATCACTGATACTTACCACAAACAAACCGGTGCATCCTGCCTCTCTTGTCTTCAATTTTGAAGGCAAAGCTATTTGGCTGTACTGATGAAGGTGGAAAGGATCTCCCTGTATCACCACTTTCAGATGGATATTTTTGGGATCCCTCACTGACATTACAACAAATTTCATTAATAGTACTTCAGAAGCATATAATGTCACAAAGCCAAAGCTCTTACCTCCTCGTCTCCTCCTCATCATCTGTAGGCCCCAATTGCATGGCAGAATCCCAAAATTTTTGCATCATATTGGCTGTAGCCTCACTATTTACTCCACCAGTATTACCAACCTAATTATCAAAGAGCATATGATGAAACTCAAAACAGAAAGAAATGCTTAATACCTAAATGCTCCAATATGAAAGCCAAAACACCTTGACAATATTGTCAGTCATAGATAACAACTGTAGCCTAAGATATCTAGAATTATGTAGCACCTTTCCCAGTAGGTGTTTATGTTTTGAAGAAAATTTTTGATATATCATCTCGTCTAATTTGTACAAACTTTTGGGTATGCGTGGTGATCGTTACGTATTTCACCTTTCTCTATAAGAAAATAAATGTAGGGGACTCGCCTATGTAAAATTAGCACAGCCAACCTAACAATACCTCATAATAATGCATCCCCAGGTGGGTTCCCATCCCTGTCACCACTACCAAACCCAGTAACGTTTAAAGCATCAGAAGAAAATGCAAGGAACTTGTGTTGATGTGCATGTAAATGCTTGTGCACGTGGTATAAGATATAGTTTATCAATTACTAATACAGAAATCAGCTAATGCACACAGATGGAAAGAATAATTTCTCAGAACGGAATAGATGTAAAGAGAGAAGAGCCACTTATATAGCTATAATTTACTAAGCAAGCAGAAAGGCCCGTTCTATCTTATTAGCAGATCCTACAAAGCATGTCATGGCTCCCAAGCTTATTCATATCGTTGAGTATTTTAACAGAATAACATACTACATAATGGCTTATAAACTGGTAACATTTAAAAGAGTAAAGACAATGAAAATGCTAACACATGTGCGCATCTAAACTACAGAAAGGATGAGTTGACTCACAGTGGCAACAGCTGCGTGGGTGATGTGAATCACATCAACAACAGCAACAACATCCCCATCTGTGCCAAACAACTCAGCCATATGAGAAAATGCAAACAGTAACTTTTTATAACCAAATTACTCCTCTGTATGTGAAAATATACCCCTATCCACAACTGGCAAATGCAAGAACTTCCCATCATGCATGGTGTGCAAAGCATCAACTATAGGTGTATCAACTGTCGCACATTCTGGATTAGGCGTCATGACCTGTATTACAGCCAAAGAACAATAAATAATTTCATTTTTTTTAAGTAGGATAAAAAATAAAAGATATTCAATCTCTTAGAAATGAATATTCAGTATATTCATATTGACATTAGATGGCAGACATTTTACAAATAAAGAGGATTATCGGAATCCACGAAGTTCACTGCTACCTTTTCCACAAGAGTTGTATCTGGAGGAAGATTTTGTGCGATTACCCGCATTAGAATATCCTTGGAACTGACCAAAAACAGAAGGAAAAGTAAACGATCTATAGAAGAGTCCAGCGACTCCAGTCACAAAACTAACATATCCTTAAATAAAAAGAGTAAAAGCTATATGTTTCCCCTTTACATATCTAATTGCTATTACAGATGAGTCTCTGACTAGCACTTACGTCAAGATTCCCTTTGGTTTGTTCTCTACAGCCACAATAGCACAGCTTAATCGAAATTCAAGCATCTTCTTTGCTGCTACTAAAACCGTGTCAGTTGGTGACACAGTCATGAGCCTGACGACAACACCCTTAATGTCTGTCACAAAATGAACTATATAGGCTTCAGCTTAATAACTTACACAAATAAAAGGGATATTACCTACTTTGAATGTTCAGAAAGAACTGTAGACAATGAAGGCCTGAATATACGATCTCTCAGCGCGTCAATGAATGTATTAGGGCCTGCAACAGTGTGAGCATTTCTAACACTCAGTAAAACATCTCTGACTTGAGTGTACAAACGAAAGTTTAGTGCAAGAAAAGAGCATCAAGAAATCTATCAGCAGAATAAGCAAATTTCCTTTTCTAAAACAAAACTCATCATCATGAAACTCCACTGACCAGATGCTGATGAACCCCAATTTTTTTCAACACCTTCAACAGCTGCCCGCTCCATACGTGCAATGGCATCATATAAGCACTTTGCTATATCAAGTAAAGCTATAACCTCTCCGTTGTCCACCACTGGTAAATGTCTGAATTTTCCTGAGCAAGAATAACTAAGAGCAGCTAAAGTTCTGATATTTCCATTCAGCAAAACTGGAACATTAGTTAACAGATGTATGTAGATCTGATGTCATGGGTACCTTGGACCATTTTTTGCAAGGCTTCCACAGTTAGAGTGTCAGAAAGAACAAATACAGGATTTCTTGTCATCACTTTTGAAACAGGCGTCTCCTCAAGATTTAGCTCTCGAGCTATTACTCTTGTAGCAATATCCTTGAACCACAATAAGGTTGTTTGCATTATAATTTCATGAACAAAAACATGAGAAAGTGGATTCTCATACTTAAAGAAAAATATTTTCGCAGGTTTTAACAATAACTGCAAACCTTATCTGTAAGAATCCCACAGAGTAAAGCATTTGAGTCTGTCAACAATAAGGCATCTACTCTGCGAGCAGCCATCCGACGGCAAGCATCATACACGCTTGTACTTTCAGGGACTGTTAGAGCCTTTGACAGTCGTAAACGCTTCACTGTTCGTTCTCCAGTTAATCCCCTGCAAATAGAAAGTCTTAGATTCCTTTTCTAGGAGAAACCAGAGTCTCAACTGACACTTTATTTTTCAACTTTAGATTTCTATGCTTGTGTGACCGTGCTTGATGAGTTTGTAAAATTAGAGTATTGAACAACATTCAAGCTTGCTACAGAAACGCTATTAGGAAAGCCAAGACAGATTCCATGCTCTTAGCAACAGTGCACGCACATATATACCACTACCCGACTGCCTATCCCAAGGAGCTGACGTAGGATAGGGCGGAGAAGTTGTATGCAACAAACAAGAAGCACAAAGCAATTTATTGGATTAAATCAGGACTCTGTGAGAGATATATCAGTACCTATCCTCAAACCCTTATCATGGATGATACATTACACACCCGGGAAACACGGGCATACAAGTAATATGAGTTGCATTCTTAATCAATTTTTTTCTGCCTTTTCTTTAGGGGTGTGGGCAAGGTCTAGAGAGCATGTCTAAGCAAAACTGTCACGCAAGAAACGGCTGAAAACCTATATGTACAAAGGATAAAAAGCTGATGACTATTTTTTACCAAAGCACATGCTCTTGATGCAAGCATGAAGAAGCTCTCAGTATATGCTGTTAGGGCTTGCATTTAAAATGTTTTTCAAAAGCTTCTGAGGTACTTTTCTTTTCGTGGATAATGGAAGTTATATCATTACTGCGGTTTCTAACAGTGTGTTCTCAATTTTTCTTACACTTTTAAACTTTTTTTGTAAATAGTAACGCTACTTGCTTCAGAGCCAAAGGATAGCAAAGTCACAGCACAGCGCACTTGCATAGCACAACTCCTAGTCTTACCAAATTTTGAGAGAAAGGACATGGAAGGCTACTTTGTCAATTGTACACCACAGAAACATAGTAAAGTTAGAAGTTCTCTAAAGGTACTATTTTGTTCAGGAAAAAAAAAATAAGAAAAACAACTAGAGGCATAATAAGATAGCGATAATGTAGTAGGTATACTGGCATTAATGTAAACTCTCATACTGATTCTGCTTGTCATCTTGTAAACATCTATAATGAATAAAGCTTAACCAATGTACACCTTCACTTGCAAGAAGCTAAGCCCCATAATGTTCAAGGAACATCCATTGTACCATTCTACCAGACACTACATCATAACAGCAGAGGAGACTCCCCTGTACCCAATCAAAAGACGTACACTCCGGATTCTATTAACTTTTACTTCTATGATCACACATAGTCAAACAACCATCCTTGGAAACTTTATCCTAGAAAGCTGCCAATTCTGGTTAAGAAAATAGCATTTCAAACAAATTCACTGTAAACCCATTAACCTTCACTTACTTCTACTTCAAACTTTATGATAGTCAGAGAATTGTAAAACATTAATCAAGCTACAAATTCAACAACAATCATAAGGAAACTCCGTCCTGTACTCAAATTCGGATTTCACATTACAATCATATGCGCATTTATAAAACAATAACAATTTGGCATTAACAAAAGTAAGAGAGAGAGAGAGAGAGAGAGAGAGAGAGAGAGAGAGAGAAGAGAGAGAGAGAACAAATGAGATAAACATACATAGAGCGTGAGGAGGTCATAGATTTTCTGCTGGATTCAGAAGGGCCTCCATTTTCGATAGCTTTATTCTTCCCACGCGAGGGTAATGATGACATACTTCTCCTACTCGACATCTCCCTCAATCAAATCACACAATTGGCAATTCCTTAATCCCCTAACAACACACAAAATTGAGCAGATTATAACAGTACTAGAGGAAAATTCGAAAATTATTTGACATTAAACATAACAAATTCCTAATTAAGCATTTCATAAACGTCATAATATAACTCACCAATTATCAATGAACCACGCAAAATTAGCCTGAATGAATAATCACGTCGAAATTAATTGCTTCGATTGATTATTCTCAAAGCTGGAAACCAAAATGAAACATATTTCATCAATCAAATTGAACAAACGAATCGAAAACAAATACACCAGCGAATAAATTCTTACCAAAAAAAATTGAATAATCGAGCTGATCGAACAAAAAATGTCAATATTGATTTGAATTATTTGTTGCTAAAGGGCGGAGGTGAGTTTAGGTTACGTTAGGTTGATCGGAAAAGAAAACGATTGCCGTCGGACAAATGAGGGGCAAAAGAGACGAAATTTTCTCTCTCCGGCGACCGGCGAAACGTTTGGAGGGAGGAGAGAGAAGCGGCCCTACGAAATGGGAGGATGATTGTTTGAAAAAAGAGGGAGAGAGCGTGTACGCAATTTGGGATCGTTAATTCGAAGGTTATGGGGTCTTGGAATGCTGGCCTATAGCAAGCACGCACGTCAGCTAATTGCCTCCAATTCTTCAATGTCTTTTCTATTTAACTTTTTTTGGGTTACTAAAGCACCGACTCGTTAATATCTCTCGAAAATGAAAATAACTTATTATGTGATACCTCATGTCTATTTTATACCGCACAACTAATTCTACATTTGACTATTTTAATATTTATGGTATGAAATGTCTTTTTAAATCGATCTACATTTAAAACAGAATGAATATAAAAAAATGATTAATTTATGAACATAATTCGAGGCAACTCCAAAAGTACAAAAAGGAAAGGAAAAAAAAAAGGGGCCAAATTTGATGAATTAAGATTTATAATTTTTAAAATTACGTAACTAAAGAATTAATATGTTATTTTGTATTTTGAAATAATATGCAAATTAATTATACGACACTTGGATGATGATTTAGTAAGTTATATTGCAAAGTTGCGTACATGTGGCGTCTGTGGGATCTGATCTTCCCACGAACATTCCCTTTTATGTGGCGTCTACATGTTATAATCGCACAGAAATTACCTAACTTGTATGGGACATATATATCTCATTTTGATATTTTTTCAAATCCAATCCATTGAAGTAAGACTTATAATTTTTTGACTTAAGTAGCTAAAATTATTTTACTTTGTATCATAAAAACATGCTAAAAAATATGTAATAAACTCAACTAATAATGAGGCATTAATGGGTAACACTTGGATGATGAGTTGTTAAGTTATATGGGATTGCTTATGTGGCGACTTAGGTATAGTCACACGAATTTGGGCCTCTACGTGGCGACTTAAGTATCATCGTCACACGAATTTGGGCCTCTATGTGACGTCCTAAGTAAAAGCAACAAATATCTTAATCATTGTACATAAAGAATATTACTTGTAGCACAATATACGAAATTTCAAACAATTATACCAACTTCATCAATATCACAATTTATGTAGCATACAATAGGTCATTTTAATTTTTTTCTTATTACTTTATTTTTTTTTTCATTTAAATTTTAAAAGTGTTTTGAAGTGTATATAATTAGAGTTGTAATTATTTTGATGGAAAAAACTTTAATGTTGATGATGACTAAATATCTGCATGTCATATGTACACCTTGACATCCGTTTGTCGTCCTATGTCAAGTCCACACTAAATCGTCGTCCACATGACATCCTTTATGTGTGCATTGATTGATCAATTTGACTTTTAACTTTTTTCACAATTATATCTTATACTCGATCCGTCCCAAATTGTTTGTCCACTTTGTTTTCCGTAACTCACATTATTGTGAGTCACAATTACTAATGATACAAACAATTTGGGACGGAGGGAGTAAGTGTTTTTAATTGTATAATTAAAGTTGTAATTAATTCGATGACAAAACTGTTAGAAACAAGGCTAATGAAGGAACAAACTTATCTCAAAAGAAAGTCGTGGCGTGACGAATCACTGCCCTAAAGTCGAATTTGCCCCCACACGTACACTAGGGAATTTCAGGCAACCGACCTCCAGGGATACACGACAACCAAAGCTTCGGTGTACTGCGATGCAATGATTTTGAGAGCAAACTGATCTACTGCCAATAAGAAATGAGAGAAGAGAATGGAGAGAATGTGTTTTCGTCTATGCCCAAACCAAGTCCAGAAACAATATATATAAAGATAAATATGTAACGGAAAATAATTAATGTGGGGCGGATTTTTAGGAAGGTAATAATGGGCAATTATTTTGTAACGGTTACAGAATCTTTGTTGGTCAAAAGAGATGCTCTTCTCTTCTCTACCAATGTGGGACAATGGATTTTATGAACAAGCCTTTTGTGGGACTTTACTTTGAAGCATACCAAGCTTCATGAAGCATATCAAGCTTCATTTCCAACAAAAACTTCTGTTTGAATGATGACTGGACATTCGCATGTCATCCTTACACGATGTTTGCATCCACTTGTTTGTTGTACACATATCAACATCACACCAAATCGTTACGTATGTGGTATCCCTAATGTATATTGGTTTATTCTAACTTTGATCTTAGTTTTTCTTCACGATTATAATTTATAAGTGTATAATTAAATATGTAATTTGATGATAAAACTTTAATGTGGATGATGACTGGACATCCACATGTTATCTCTACACCAAGTTGGCATCCAGTGTCATATGTATTTCATCACCACACCAAATTGATGTTCATATCGCATCCCCTCACGAAATGAACCCAAACTTTATATATACCTGACTTGTTTTTTCCCTTAACTTCTTAAACGGATTCATTGAAAAAAAAATGTCTAATAAATATTATATAGTCAAATATAGAACATATGTATCTCATTTTGAAGTATTTTTCGAACCGAATCCAATGAGAAAAGAATTATAATTTTTAAAATTGCGTAACAAAAATTATTTTATTATATAATTTGAACAATATAATAATAAATATTATATGTTGTACAATTAAGTCAAATAATGATGTTGCATTAATGACTTGAAACACTTGGATAGGCAGCTTATGTGGCGGCTTATGTGGCGGCTTATGTGTCATTACCATACGAACTTATGCGCTTGCGTGGCGTCCTACGTGTCATCACCACATGAACATAGCCTCTATGTGGCATCCTACGTGTCGTGGCCACACGAAATGAACTCACTTATATATATATATATATATATATATATATATATATATATATATATATATATATATATATATATATATATATATATATATATATATATCATTTTGAAGTATTTTTCGAATCTGATCCAATAGAAGAAGAATTATTATTTTTAAAGTTGCGTAACAAAAGTTATTTTATTTTATAATCTTAACAAAATGATAATAAATATAATAGGTTGTATTTATGAAGTCAAATAATGATTATTAATTAATGCTTGAAACACTTGATGGAGGCTTAGGTGGCAGCATATGTGTCATCACTACACGAACTTGGCGCTTACGTGGCATCTTAGGTGTCATGCCCATACGATTTTAGGCGCTTGCGTGGCATCCTACGTGTCGTGGCCACACGAAATAAACTCACTATATATATATATATATATATATATATATATATATATATATATATATATATATATATATATATATATATATATATATATATATATATATATATATATATATGATTTGATTCTTCACCTTCAATGTCTTATTAAAAAGAACCCCTCAAAAAAAGAAAAGTCTTCTTATTAACAAGAAAGAAAAAAGAATGGGAAGGGAAATGTTCTTTGACAAAATGAAATGACAAGAAGAAAAATTGTACTACATTATAATATGGTTTTTGACCAATAGAAAAGTATTAAAATATGTATATAGGAGAATATAAAAGTGGATTGTCCCACTTTGCAAGATTAAATTGACTTGAGTTTACATATAAAGTTAGTGAGTTATCCCACCCATTACCAATTGATTTTAGAATAAAATCTCATTGGACTTGTATGCAGTCTACTCTCTTCCATGTACGATTTTGGTAAGTCTCAAATTTCTAAGTGGGAATGGGGCGGGGGAAATGAAAAATGGTAAACTCTCAATTTAAATACCCCGACATACTTCACACATAAAGGTAATGTAGTCGAACTATTTTATTTTTTGAACGGGAAGGTATTTAGAAGGTTTGACAAGGAGTTGGACAGTGGGAATCAATGTCACTACTATATAAGGAGTAAAACTTTATTTGAAAGAAGTTTTACAAGAAAGTTTTTCGCAATAACTATGTTTCTACAAGAGCATTTAGCAGAGAACTGGACAAATCAAGGGTCAATATAATTAGGTATTCATTAGTGAGTAGTGAATACACATAACTTCAACGAGGTCTTAAATCAAAATCAATTGGCCATCATATTTATATAAGTGCCTCACATTGAGAATACCTCATACGAGTTTTTGTGATAGACCATAAGTAGAGCTAACTCTTTTTATTATAAACCCTCAAAGGCATTCGTTATCTTATCAATATTATACTTTTTCCTTAGCCAAATTAACAAATCAAATCCATGCATCCGAGAGACTTGAGGTTTAAGGGGCCAAATGACAATTTGAGGCCTCAGATTCTAAACTCCCTGTTCTTGACTTGCAGGGCGATTTTCTTTATAGGCAAGTCTACTTGTGAGGTTATAGGACTAAGGGCCCGTTTGGCCTAGCTCCCATAAATTCAACTTCTCCTTCCAAATTTATTCTTCTTCACCCCCTTTTATCCACTCCCTTCTCCATATCCAACGTTTAAGAAGTTAAAATAAAGCTAGAAGTGGATGGAGAAGGAGAAGCTACAATTTGTAACTTCTCCTTCTAGTCTAATTGTAGCTTTATTTCAACTTTTTAGAAGTTGAAAATGGAGGGGAGTGGATAAAAAGGGAGTGACCAAGAACAAATTTGGGAGAAGGAAAAATTGCTAGAAGGTAGGTCAAACGGACACTAAAAGTAGTGGCGGATACTGATGTGGAAGAATTGAAGCTAGTTTGCTTATTCGGTATTCCTTTCCCCCACATTTATCTCACCATTCAACACACCCATCCTCAATTATTTGCAGAAGAGTATTACATAGTGCTCATTGTGTATTAGCAAGAGCTCTAATTGTATATTTGTATTTGTCCATTATGCATGTGAGATAAAAACTAGAAAAAAGAAATGTACAATCATCAAATCATTACAATGAAAATATAAATTTCTCGAGGTTGTAATGTTGTAACCGAAAGTGGCAAAGAGAGATCAGTTAACGAAAACGAAATCCCAATTGTCGAGCAAGTGAAATACTTCATTCCAGAGCGAAACGACAACTTCCTTGAGGCTCACGACGAAAAGAATCAAATAAAACCAAAAACTAGTACACTACTTTGTATTGCATAATGCATATTCTATCTTATTCAGTCTCTCGCCATTAGGACATTGTATGAATTAAATTACTACCCAAATTTCTTTTAGCCCACAGCTTCAAACTTCATTTCGGGAAACGTTTTCTTTACAACTGCATTTCCTGATTTTTCTTCTTTATTTGCGTTTTGGCCATTGGGGCAGCTGCTTTCTTTTAAATTTCACTAGTTGTTTGTAGACCGGGTCATTCTTACACAAGACTTTCTGCAACTGAAACTCTGTAAAAGTGGTTATCAAAAAGAAAAAGCATCATCAATATGTAGTTTCATCAAATGCAAATCATAAAAGGATTTTTGTGACGAAAGAAGATTGTTTGAAGGTGTTATTATTACTATTGTTGTTGTTGCTATTGTTGTAAGTACTTTACTTTGTATTGCAATTTTAACTCAATTCAAATAAGCTCAATATAACTTGTCTACAACATAAATTCACTAAACTAAAGAGTATGAGTGTGTATTTTTCTCATTTTTTAGTCCGTACGTTTTCAATTCAGCTAAGTTCAGTTTACAATATGCCTTTTTTCACATCATATATGCCTTTTTTCAATTCAAAGTTGAGTGTAACACGTGTGGAGATGACACGTGGGATGCCAATTAGGTGGGTGAAGTTGGTGTGGTCATGACATGTAGGCGCCACATAAGAGGTGTAGTTCGTGTGGAGCTGACACGTAAGCCGCCACGTAAACAGCTCATGCATATGTGTCACACATTTATTCATCATCATTGTTGCATCATTAATACAACATTAATATAATTAAAAGCGTATTGGTTCAAATTATATAATAAAATAACTTTAGCTACGCAACTTGAAAATTTTAAATATTTACTTCATTAGATCTGAATCGAAAAATAGTTCAAAACGAGATACATATGTCCTATATTTGACTTTGATATAAAGTTAGGTCTTTTTCTATGACACGTAGGACGCCACATAAGAGCCCCATGTTGGTGTAGAGATGACACATAGGCGCCATGTAAGGGGTCATATTCGTGTTGAGCTAACATGCATGTAAGTCGCCACATAACTGGGTCATTATTCGTGTGGTGACGACACGTGAACGCCGCGAGCCACATCGTGTTGGTTTGACACGTACACGTAAACCACCACACACGCAAGTAATCCAAGTGTCACACGCATTAATGCATCATCATTACTTGACTTAATTATTATCACATAATATACTTATTATCATATTGTTTAAATTATAATCTAAAATAACTTTTATTACGCAATTTAAAAGATTATAATTTTTATATAATTGGATCAGGATTGAAAAGTACTTCAAACAGAGATATATATGTCCTATATGTGCCTACACACTTAAAGTTCAATCATTTTTGTGTGGGGGAGTATACATAGGACGCCAACTAGGCGATCCATATCCGTGTGGAGTTGGCACGTATAATTGTCGACTAAGAAAACCATGCATGTCTCATCCAATAATGCATCCTTATTAATTATCTAAGTCATAATAATGAAACATCACACTTATTTATGATTTTTAACGTATTCAAAACGAGATACATATGTCTTATATTTGACTCTAATATAAAGTTAGGTCTTTTTCTATGACGCGGACGCCACATAAGAGCACCATGTTGGTGTAGAGATGACACGTAGGCACCATGTAAAAGTTCATATTCGTGTGAAGCTGACAAGTAAGTCCCTACATAACTGGGTCATTATTCGTGTGGTGACGACACGGGGACGCCACCCTTGCGAGTCACATCGTGTGGGGTTGACACGTAAACTGCCATGTAGGAGAGTCATGTTCGTGTTTGGTTGACACATAAGCAAGTCATCCAAGTGTCACACACATTAATGCATCATCATTAATTGACTTAATTAATATTGCATAATATGCTTATTAGTATATTGTTTAAATTATAATCTAAAATAACTTTTGTTACACAATTTAAAAAATTAAAATTCTTACATAATTGATCAGAATTGAAAAGTTCTTCAAAATGAGATATGTATGTTTTATATTTAACATACACACTTAAAGTTCGATCCTTTTTGTGTGGGGATGACACATAGGACGCTAACTAAGTGACCCATATTCGTGTGGAGTTGAATAGTTGATACGTATGATTGTCGACTAACAAAACCATGCAAGTTTCATCCAATAATGCATCCTCACTAAAACTACCTGAGTTATAATTATGATATATCACACTTATGATTTTTTTACGTATTATTGTTTAAAATTACAAATAATTTTTGTTGCGCAACCCTAAAAATTATCTCTTATATTTTACATGACGATTGTTCACATCTAAAACAATGAATAAATTTATAGAAATACCCCTTAAGTGTATTATTATAATATTGATAATTCTAGGTGAAACATTTGTTATTTTTATCTTAGAATAAAAATTTAAATTAGATTTAATTTTAAAGTAAAAGGAATGCACATAATACTAATAAAAAATAATATTAGAATAAAGATGATTGAATATTTGAGTTCATTACCATTACCATTTTCAGTAAGAACATGAATATTAGATATCTATAACGCGAATATATATATATATAATCTACTAAAATATCAACAATAATTTGGTTATTCTCATTGTAATTATTCACAAGTCTGCCAAGTACGAAGGTAAAACTAGTATTACTAAAAGTTCAGTTCAAATAACTTCACTTAAAAAGACATTCGCTAAGTTTTGCATGGACTTGATTGATCGTATGATCCAAATATTAAGAGGTGATTTTTGTACTTTAGAAGGGTGATTCTCACTTTAGTAAGGTGAACGGGGATGAATTCTTCATTTAAAACGAAATACTCTTAATGTGTCTAAATGTATGAATCAACTTCATACGTAACTATGCTTTTATTATGTTCAGAGTTAGGCTCTATACTGATTTTTTTCCTTCGTCTGCATGATGTATTCCGTTCCGTTCCGTATTATTTATCTCTTTTTGTGTCACATTTTGTTTCATTATCCACGTTGTTTCATTATCCACGTTGTTTCATTCCATTTCGTACCGTTTTGTTCCATCCTACACCATTCCGTTGAAGTGAACAGGGTTTAAACTGAACTAAAATTTAGACTGTCCGATAAAATTGAAGAGAACTGGAGGAGCAAATATTGTATTTCGATAATGGTAGGTCACAAATTGAGTTTAGAAACTAATAAAAAAATTGAGTTTAGAAAAAAAAAAAGATTTTCTTTTATTCTTTCAAATAATAAAATCCCCTTCAATTCTCATCCAAAACGACAAAACCGTCCAAAACCCACAACCAAAGATCCCAACCATACACGTATATCTCGAATATCCCTCGTGACTCGTCAACTCCAAGTCATGCACCACACTTCCAATTGCCTCTCTCACTTCCCCACACTCATCTTATATTTACAAAAATAAATAAATCAAACCCCCCACTAAAATAAAAAACCAAAACCCTTCACCTCATTAAAACACACCTTGCAAAAACACCCCAAATCAAAACACACAAACACAGAGAGAGACAAAAAGAGCAAAAGAGGAGAGAGAAAATGGCAGACTGGGGTCCGGTGGTAATAGCGGTGGTGTTGTTCGTGTTACTAACACCAGGGTTGCTGTTCCAGATACCTGGGCGTGGTAGAATCATCGAGTTCGGTAGTATGAGCACAAGCGGTGCATCAATACTGGTTCACACCATCATCTATTTTGGGCTCATCACTATCCTTCTTATTGCCGTTGGTGTTCACATCTACACTGGTTAGCCAGCCACCAAGCCTGCTTGTGAGTTTGTTGTATTTTTTTATTTTTTTATTTTTTTTTTTTGGGACTTTTCTGCTCTGCCCCTTTTTAATTAATTAAATGTGTTATGTTAATTGTTATGTAATGTTACTGTAAAGCTGAAATGTCATTGTCCAAAAAAAAAATTGGTGGAAGAAGTTTTAATGGTTCTTCTTTTATTTGGCATAACACTAGCAGAGCAGCATTTTGATTGTATGATATTTTGAAAAGGTGTATGATGATTATTTTTTGGATCTGGAAAGTGGTGGGTTTGCCTTTGTTTCTATTGTGGTTTATACTTTTTAGTTTTTGTTTTATTTTACTTTATTAAAGATTTGTGATTTTTCATTTTTTGGTTCCTTTAATTGGTAATATGAGACCCTAGGAATTCGGAGGCAAAGGGCAGAATTGACCTTCTTACATTGCCTCAGGTGGGAGCTTGAGCTTACAAGTTCTAGAACTTTATTGGGTTATTGCAATAAAATTGGTTTGGTATTGGTTAATGATTAGTTGATTACCATTTGAGAAGTTTTATTTCATGATGAATATAAAGTCTGGGTTTATGTCAAGTTGGTGGTAAACAAAAGATGTGATGTTTATAGCATTTGGTAGTACAAGTTTCGAGGTTGTTTCAGGATCTGGGTTTAGAACCCATCTTTGTTGGCCTTGGCAAATGGTTTATGTGAGAATTAGCTTCTTGTAGGAAGTTGTATAACAGAGGAAAGACACTTGACATGTTTGGGGAAAAAAAGAAACATCAACTAGACATTGCTGAGTTGTGTTCTTGAAAAATCATATGGGAATTGATTTCTGAGAACTTGAACTTGAATTGTTTCCTTCTCCCAAGTTTCCCTGTTCTTTTTCTTAGGAGTGCATTATGTGCTAAAATCATATTTTCAGCGGAATAGAGATAGCAATATGTAAGCACCAATGTAGAAACTGTATAAAAATATCAAAAGCAGGAGTTTCATACAAAATTGGAATTTAAGCTGTCAATTAGGTGCCAATAATGAAGTATACACCTGAAGGAGCACCCATATTCTTTTTTGCCTCCAAATTTTCTCCTAGAGCAACTTATTCCTGCCAGCAATCTAACTATACCGCGGAATTCTTCTCCTCTTCCTAAATTTCCCCTATAGCAACTTGTTCATGTTAGCAATCCATTGAGGCCACAATTAGCATTTCTCTTTGTTGGCAAAGGGGAAGGGGAAGAAATCACAAGGGATGAGAAACAAACAACCAAAATCAATTTTTTTCTCATTGGGGTGGGGTGGGAGAGGGAAGAAACAAATGTGGATGCCCTAATAGGAAGGGAAGGATGCTCCACATCAATAGCTCATCAAGATAAGCTTGTTCTCTATTTTGATTATTACTTTTCTATGACTATCTATGGTGTCCAAGGTTCACATCAGCCGAAGCAAAGTCATACTTGAGAGTTTAAATTGCATTATTTACAATGGTTCCGTAAATGCTTTGCTGCTTTGATCATGGAAGGCTCTGCCTATGAACTCTAATTTCATGGAAGGACAATATATGTATTAGGAATATGATTATGTATCCCTAATAAGATGTGATGCCAATTTCTCTCCAAACCTTAATCAAGATGCCATCGACAATTTCAAAGGCAATTCACTCTCATGAGAAGCTGTAGATGACTCTCCATAAGAGGGGTTGTTGCCACCATTGTTGCCTCCCTCGTCCACCACTACTGCCCCTCCGAAATGAACTTGCCTAGAACCTTGTTCATTATCATCACTCGTAGTATTACCACCATTGGCCAAACTATCATTAGCGCCGTCCCCAGCCATGCTTCCACCGGTCATATGGACACTATCGACAGGGTAAACATTGCCCCCCAAACATACCATCCTGAACCCTAAGGTCCTGGATAGGATCCGGTAGAAGCATGTGAGGAGCCAAAAGAACCAAGGCAAGCAAACTAGACCAATACCAATAATGGGGTACCAAGACGTGGTTGGAGTTTCGGGTTGGGTCATGTAAAGCACCAAGAAGGCTCCACCGAAGAGAATGGAGAGGAAGAGGAACGCCGTGATGACCCATATGTAGCAGCTTCCTTTAGGAGGACAGTCTACCGACATTTGTGGTTCTTATTGCTCTGGAAGAGAAATTTGTGATGCACAAAATGGGTAGGGCTCATAACTCCCAACATGAGGAAAATGAGAATTTATCTTTCTCTGATCTGAGGCCCATTTTCTTCATCTTTGATGCATGATTGAGTATTGCAGGAGGGAAAACACAAAAATCAATAAAGTTTTGTTATTTTTTATTTTTTATTTTTTGTTAATGGAAAATACAATCAATTTGAAGAAGAGGTTGAAGATTTCAGGTGTTCAATGAGGATGGATGATTCTTGATAGTTGATAGAGATGGAATAATGGTAGAATATTTTGATCAATGATTTTTTTTTTTGTTCAGGTGAAAAGATGATTGGCACCTAGGCAGGCAGGCAATAGCAACCCCCTAAAGCATGAGAGAGAAAGAGGGGGAGAGAGAAGCGGATTGTTGTTGTTTCTGTCTTTAATTAGTTTTAACGGACGAGGTTAATGGTTTGTGGTTAATTTGATTGGAAATTGCATGGCATCATATGTTAGATGACATAGATTATAGGCTTAAATATCTCCCCCGTCAGATTGTCTGAGTATCTAGTTGTACACCAGGATGAACGAGTAAAACTAAGAATTCAGAACAGGGTACTAAAATGACCCTACGAATCTTGTATCTTCTTATATGTACCACTCTATTTCCTAACTATATTCTAACCGTTCGTGATTGTGTCATGCATCTTATTTTAATAATAAATAAAATTAAAATCCTTACTGACCATTTAGATGCATTAATGTGTGATAATAATAAAACATATATGAAAAAAAATAGTAGTGGTGGTGGTTTTGTTTTTCCCTTTTTTCTGGGTTTAGAACTTTAGATAAGGTTCAAAGGTCTGTACAACATATAAATAAATATGGAAGAGGGAATTTGAACCCGAGATCTAATAAACTTAGCACCTTAATCTTCACACTAGGCCAAGACATTGTAGGGTGGCAGATGCATTACTGTGAACTAAGGGTAAAAGTTTGGACTTATGGATTGGATTATTGCCTAGTCCAAATCCAATCCAAAATATTTTGGACTCGAAATTTTGAGTCCAAATCCAATCCAAACTAATTTTGGACTCAGATTTTTGAGTCCGAATCCAATCGGAATTATTTTATCTAATCCAATTCGATCCGAATAGTCCAATTTTTCCTATGTTTTTCGAACAACGTTCATTACTTAGTAAAAGAAAATTCATTGATAAGATATTGGTAGAGATGATAAATAGATAACATTGTCCAAGACAACTAAAAAATATATATAAATAGCTGATGTATTGAGTGAGTTGTTTGGCCGTAGGTAGTTGATGTAGGGTTTTTTTTCTTGCTTTATAAATGTCTTTTAGTTGAGGCTTTAATTAATAGTTTAGGTTTTTATTTGGGATATATGCATTTTTGGATTTTTTTTTATTATATGTATATTCTTATAGATATTTATATAAATTTGGATTGGATTTTTGGACTCGGGAAGGGTGAGTCCGGATTTTTGGACTCGGGAAGGGTGAGTCCGAATCGAATCCGAAAATCCAAATTATATTTTTTTTGAGTCCGAATCCAATCCGAAATTTGCAAAGTCCTATCCGAATTGCCTTATTTGAATTGGATTTTGGATTTAATCCAAATAAATTTCACCCTACTTTGAACAGTTGAAAACAACTTTACATGAATCAAATGAGGCATACCATAACAAACTACAGATATTCCTTCACAAAACAAGCCATTAGTGGTGGTTGATTAATAATAGATCAGATATAGGCTAATCTCTCTGCTTAAATTAAATTGGCTCTTCTTCATTAAACGGACTGGTTGTTATTTCCCCCAGCTTTATATATGTACTCCTTGGCAGAGTTGTTGTTGAGCGTTTTTTCCTCCTGCAAGTCATGCAGCTAAACATAGCAAAGAAAAATCATTAGCATTAGCATTACCAAATTACTTATTTGTAAAACCTCTTTTTCGGAAAAATTAGCACATCTTTATTACTGAAGGATTAGAGGAAATATTTACGTATAACAGACTAACAATATAAAGATTGTATAATTTCTGAAGTAATTTTTGTTTCGCGAGAGGATTTACTGGTGAGAAACACATTTTTACCTGCTTTAGGAGACGATTATGTTCCTCTTGCAATGCTTTACGCTGCAAAAATAATCCCAGTCATTTTATAGTAAAAAACATATAACAAGATCATCTTTGTAATTCATCTACAGTATTAATTAGTTGAGACGAAGCAAGTAACTAATAAACCTAATTAGTACCTTTGTTTTCAGCAAGCTGATATGATCCAAACTAATGCGCCTCTGTTATACAGGAGTAGTACAGGATTGACATTAAATTAGTCACGAGACACATCCTAATCCATTTCTGATTTTTTGATTTATTAAAAAACACAAAAACTCGTATGAGTGACCTCACCATCTTTGCTCGAATGCGCTCAACGCCAGCCATTAGTTGTCTTTCCAATTGCCTCAACTCTTTCATGCCAAGCATAGATAGGTCTTCTCCTGCTAAATGTCTGTCCAAAAACACTTCGATTCTCAGTGATTGTTGTGCCTTCTAGTTGATTTTTATTTATTTTTATTATAGTTATTGTCCTAAATGTTACTGGTACCATACACTAATGCACGACCCTATTGAATTTGAAGCCCTTCTACTCTAACTCATTTTCTTAAAAAGTCAATTAGAACAATTAACATAAATATGACGAAGTAGTAACACATTAGCATATCTTTCTTTCAAATGTTTTATATTTACACACACTACTTAAAAGTTTCTAGGCGAACTCATAATATTACTAATTATAATAGGTTACAATAAACAATGATCCTATAATTTTACTCTGTGTGTCACCAGCTTTAGGGATATTCGTTAGTGTTTAGACCAATTAAGATGCACTGTTTATCCTATTTTCTTTTCTTTTTCTTGTGTAACTATATGTGGTCGTATTTTAAGGTAATATTTTTGAAAGACTAATAAAAAACTAGTACTTTGAAATGACATGCAAAAAATATATGAAAGGATAAGTACGTTTTTGACATGTAAGGCAGCAATCTAGATTGAACAATACGGAGTACAACTTATAATATGCATACATACTTGTTTTTGGCCTCTAAGGCATCGATTGAACGCTTCATGTCGTCAATCTCGGTTCTCCAAGACTGTGGCTGAGAATAATAAAGCATGTAGATGGCACAAAGTTAATGAATGTTTGTTCAATTCGTTTAGCTACAACCGTGGATCGCACGGGTCAAAAGACTAGTTATAATAACAAATATGGTACCTGGATGGTTCTAGATCCGTGGATAAATACAGGTGGTCCGACTTCAGCTCTATACTTTGCTATGCTCTTATCAATGCTGCTAAAGAGTACAAAATTGTGTTAAGTATCATCAAAAAGTTTAAATAAAAGAGCATTGGTTAAGCATTGATAAGAGCATAACAAGTTATAAGAGACTCAGAGAGAGAGATTACTCATGACTGGCAAATTGGTAAAGCTTGCCAGAAGGGGAGAAGACGAGAGTAGCAATTTCTACATCACAAAGTACTGAAAGCTCATAAGCCTTTTTGAGAAGACCATTTCTTCTTTTGGAGAATGTTACTTGTCTGCTTGTTTGATTCTCTAGTCTCCTTAACACTACTTTCCCTCTTCCCATCTCTCTCTCTCTCTCGCTAATAGCTATAGCCCTTTCTTTCCTTTACCTAAAATTTGCTGGTTTAAGGAATATGAGCTTAATTGGTAGTACTTATATAGAGAGAAAAATGATGTCACTATTAGAATACATACATGATTCCTAAACGACGAATGTCAGGATCGTACGTAGGAGGAGGTCACGAGGAAAAGTATTTAAGTGATATTTCATCAGAAAACCAATTGAAGTTGAGTAGTCTACTATTCTTTTATGCTAGTCTTTTTTCCTCTCCAACCAGCAACTCACGTCTAATCACTTATCATAACATCTAATCAGATTAACACGCAACAAAATTCTTATTGTTGGTGATTTATGAATTCTTTTGTAAGCTAATTTTCCTTTTCGTTGGTGTTGGATTAATCGATATCACTTATATATAATTACGAAACTCGTTTAGTCCAACAAAAATGAGCTCTATTTATGTTAACTCCTGAAGAGAAGTTTGGTTTCAAACCGCGGTTCGAATAAGATGACTTCAATTTGTATATATAACATCAACACAAGGGCATTGCGAGTTGAACCAGCCACAATTCACAAATGATGAGCCGTATGCAAAATGCAATTTAGTGATTTACGCATTATGTCCAAGAAAGTCTGCAAGGGATTGATGAAGTCAGCATATATATTATTGTTGTACAAGCTAGGAGAGTATCTTTTATGGGATTACTGGCTAGTTTTTCACTACCCTATCAATGTTCGATACGTCGAACTGCTTTTTGACTGGAAAAGAAACAATTTCATCTTTGATTGGCTTATTTGGGTCATGAACTGATGATACTAAAAAGGGCCCAGCCGTCTAGTTCTTTCCAGTTTTGAATCTAGAGAACAACACCACAAAACGGGGGACATCAGTTCATGATAATGTTTTGATGCTCGCGTACTGTTGTCTCACGAGCTTACAGGAACAAACTTATGTCGGATCAATAGAAATGCAACCACTTTGGACATTCATAGTTGTGAAATGAGCACTTGAGTTTATTTCCTGCCGGACCACAGTTGTGGGGACTGATTAGCATTGTGTAGCCCACTTTTAGTACCCGTCTTAGTGCTCTCTAATCAGCATTGGAATGCTAACAATAGCCAACTATTATGTACTAGACTAGCTTTTAGTACAAAATGTCTACTAGGAATGTGAACTTTTTTGTCGTATCACGCATATAGATAGCTAACGTCATACTTGTATGAGTGACCTCAAGCACGCATATAAATAGCTGACATCATAGTTGTATGAGTGATCTCACCTTAAAACCGACTCAAACGATTTTTTTTTTGTATAATTTATATATAACTCATACATAAAACAATTTTAATACCAATTATACTAATATATTCTCTTAAACGATTTACTATTAGATAAAACATAAATAATAGTACAATAGGCACTCTCCTTTTATGTTAGAACCTTAAATCTAAACCCTTAATACTTTGGGTGTTTTTTATTTTATTTGAACAGAACTAATAGTATTATACTCTTTATGAGAGAAAAACTATGTGTTTAAACTAAAATGAATTGAAAAATGACTTCCTTAGTGGAAAAGACAATACTCTTAATACCAACCAACTTATCAAAAACGGTTAAGCTGACAATTAGTAAAGGGTGATATTTATAATTTAATGATGGGGTTACTATTTACAAATATAATGGTCGAATAATCACTTAGTGAATAGGGAACATAGTTTCACCAAAGTCTGAAAGTTGTAAAATGACCGTACTAGACAAGTTTTTTTGATCCAATGCCACCCAAAAAAAGCGAAAAATAAAAATAGTAGAACCAAAACTCAACCTTACCCCGCTCTTCAACACCGCAGCAAGCAAACCTCCACAGCCAAGAGGCACTCACTCGAGTTGAGGTCGAGCTCACCCCTCTTTCTCCCCCTTTCTCTCTTTTTCTCTCTCTTCACCAACAATGGCGACACTAGCTCGACTATCACGAAAAGCCCTAAAACTCACCTCCACCATCAACAACCCTAATCTCCACCGCTCATTTTCCGCCAGCGCCGCCGTAGCAACCACCGAGCCCCACCACCCATCGCCACCGGCAAAGAGAGGAATAGTCGAATCACCAGATCGAGTGAAATGGGACTATCGAGGACAGAGAATGATAATCCCATTAGGTCAATGGAACCCTAAGATCGCTGTCGACGCTTATGTTGCCCCTAATGTGGTTCTCGCTGGTCAAGTTTCGGTTTGGGATGGCGCTTCTGTTTGGAATGGTTCGGTTTTGAGAGGTGATCTTAATAAAATTAGTGTTGGGTTTTTTTCTAATGTTCAAGAGAAATGTGTTCTTCATGCTGCTTGGTCTTCTCCCACAGGTCCAGATCTCTCTCTTTCTCTCCTTCGATTTCTGATTGCGGTTTTTATTGTTTTTTGTTATTTTGTATTTGATAGACTGGTTGAGAATTGAAATGTTTTCTATACTGTGTAGTGTTAGGGGTCTTGTCTTGATTGTGGAAATTGTTGGTTTTGTGTAATGTTTATGACATTGTTGATGATAATGGGTTCATTTTAGCTGTAATTGATGGATAGTGAACATATGCGTGATGTTGGAGTCAATTATCTTTTGTTAATGGATGAATATGAGATTAAATGCTAGTGTTAGATTGTTCTGGTTATGAGGGTTGAAAGGGGCTCATTGTATAGCATCTGTTAAGGAGTTTAATTCTATTTGCTATTGGAGTATTATCTGGGTAGGACTTTTGTCATCAAAGTGTAAACATCTATACTTCATTATTACCTGAACTTCCTATTGGGAACTTTTTTTACATGTTAGTGAACTATTTGTGTTTGGAGATGTATAATTGTATGTAAGAGTTTTGATTCATGGAACCATATGCTTATGTGTAGTGTGTACATCAGAATGCTATTTATTCCTATCCCCACTTACTCATATCCTTCTGTAGCTTCACAAAACTTCTATGAAGTAAAGTAAGCAATTGAGAAACAGGTTCTGTTATTTTCAAAGATAATTTTAGGAGTTGGGACGGGGATAAAATTTTGCTTCACATTGGAGAAGGTGAAGTTTAAAGTCTGAGGAGGTAAGGCTAGAACCCTTACTTTGTAGGTGATTCCATAGATGGTTTGTGCAAACTCAATTGTTTGAGCCTTTGAGGAACCTATCTTTATTCTTTTTGGATATTGCTTACAGAACTACCTTTACTTATATATGGTGCCGATGTACACAAGCTTTCCACAAAGGCCGAGTTTGAACTCTTATAATTTATTCCCATTTCGGAAATTCTACTAGGATTTAGTTTGCTCAAAGTACATTAGTTTAGCTAACTTTTGGATCAGATTAGTCAGGAACCCCTTCTATTTAGATCCCTATCTTCTGGTGAAAATGCATGTAATAATAATGAAGGTTATTTTTAGCTTTACAATCCTCATGAAGAGGTATTGCACTCATCAACCTGTCTTCCCATGGATGACAGTGGCTTTGCCACTGAAGCCAATACTTCTATGAGTTCTATAATTGCATGCTTTGCCTCTCATGCACTGTCCTTAACATATCTCAATAGTTTCGGAAACTATTAACATAACCTTGCTATTGTATTATGAATTTATGAGCCACATTATACCCCAGTACACTCACTAATCAGTTCCAGCTGCCATCTAGACAAAAACTTCTTTTATGCAATGGTGTAAGCTTGTGTTGAGAGTTCCACATTGTGTTGGACTTGTCCCATAGATAAGTACAGGGAGTGATAGTTTATAAGTGTCTCTATATCACTATAATGGCAACTTTGCTTTACTAGTTGAGTTCCCTTGAAGCTTTATTTTCAAGTGTCTAGTTCAAGGGGTGATAGTGAAGCCTAAAGTCTCAAGAAATCGGTATTGAGACAACAAGAGGACTCCGGGGTCAGCTATCGAGTCCCTATTAGGCTTGGATCGTTTTACTGGTCACCCTCTTTTAAAGGGCCTAACACTCAAAGAGTTGAAGTAATGGGTGGATACGAAGTTTGGAGACCCGGTTTGCCGTGTGCGGGGGGTTCTCTTGGGCCACAATAGACCCCCAAGGCAGATATCTCAATCGGCCCCCTAGAAGCCGAAAATTGAAGGCTATAATCAACCATTTTTGGATTCCTGGAATAAAAGTTGTGATTTTAGCACCGGATCTTACGGGACACCCCTAGGGGGTAGGGGCCATGGGAGGACCCTAGGGCTGGTTATCGAGTCCCTAGTAGGCTTGGATGACCGTTTTACTAGTCACTCACTGTAAGGGCCGAACACCAAAATCATGGGTGAATACGAAGCTCGGAGTATTGGATGGCCTACCAAGGGCACGAGGGGTCCTCTTGGGTTACAATAGACATCCCGTAGAAGATTGGTCAAAAATGGCGATTGGGCCAGGAAGCTGAAATTTGAAGGCTATAATCCACCTTTTTTTGGGTTTTAGGTCCCTATTAGGCTTAGACAGTTGTTTTACTGGTCTCCCACTTTAAAGAGCCGCACATTGAAATCAAGGGTGAATACAAAGTTCGGAGACCCTAATGGCCTACCCATGGGGCTCGAGGGTTCCTCTCGAGTCACAATAAACCCTGGAGAAGTTAGGGCAAAAATCTTGACCACGCCCTTGGAAGTCGAAAATTGAAGGCTATATATAATCCATGTTTTTAGCGGTTTCGGAGGGCCTCGGAACGAAAGTTATTATTTTTGCACCATACACCGCGAGACACCCCTAGGGGACGTGGAAGGTCCTTGGGTTTGGTTATCGAGTCCCTATTAGGCTTTGATGACTATTTGACGAAACACCGAAACCTAGGGTGATTACAGAGTTCAGGACCTATGATCTTCCTAGGGCACTCGGGGTTCGCTTGCGTCACAATGCCCCCCCCCCCCCGAGAAATTTGGGCTAAAATCTCTACCGGCTCCAAGAAGCCGAAAATTAAAGGCTATAATTCACGTCTTTTGTGCATCTGGATTCTGGAGGGCCCCGAGACCAAGGTTATTATTTTCATACCATATCCGGGGTGGTCCCCTGGGGGTATGGGAGGCCCTTGGGGTCGGTTATCGGCCCAAAAAATGACGTTGATGACCCTTTAAATAGATGTTAAGGGTCCAACACAAAAGCACGAGGGACACCCGTTGGATGGCCTTGGGGCATTGTCCCCTTTACTTGTCATAAGGGCCAGCTCCTATGTCGCTCAGTCCTTTGTTCCAGCGCCTATTGGCTCAAAAATCGGCATCGATCCATGACCAAAAGATTTCCTATTGTCATGAAACTTTAGTATATTATCCTGACATCCCGCTCTTTAATTTCAACGGTTGAATTGTCGTTTTGAGCTTTGAATCTCGAATACAATCCTCCTTGAATCATATTTATGTTTGGCGAGATGTGGAGACTTGTTGTTGGTTGATCAGATCCTTGATGAGTATATATGCCTCTAGATTGATCTATGGATGACAATTGTTGTACCCACTTAAATATGTGGTGGACTAGTGGATGTTTTGGCACCGTTTATTAACGTTAATGTCTGTGTCTCAATTGATCGCCGATGCCAATCTTGCATTATAACCGGAGAAAAGCGGCTGTCATTTGCTTCTGCTTGTGCTACATCATCTAGCAAGCCTTTTGGGTACATTTGGCCACATCAATTGAAATGAAACTATGTTTTGAGGACCTCCCTTTGGCATCCTTCCATTTCACTGGCTTTGCAAAAGATTGAAAGGACCCCGTCCTCCCCCCCTCTCACCGAATACAGATACACATGTGCACATGCACGTACATATATAGCCCCCCAAGCACACATACCACAGACCAAAAAAAGATAAAAAGAAAACCTAGGTGACTGCTGGTGCATGCAGGACCTATTGGCAAAGGTGTATTATGGTTGCCAAGATTCATTCAAGGCAGGAGGTTAGATTATTGATGCAGTGCAGCAAAGATGCTGCTGCATGCAGGAACTATTGGCAAAGGTGTATTATGGTTGCCAAGATTCATTCAAGGCAGGAGGTTAGATTATTGATGCAGTGCAGCAAAGATGCTGGTGCATGCAGGAACTATTGGCAAAGGTGTATTATGGTTGCCAAGATTCATTCAAGGCAGGAGGTTAGATTATTGATGCAGTGCAGCAAAGGTGTGATCCTGCTTCCTATATTGTTGAAGGTTTATAATGGTGCTGGACTGTTGTTATGTTGCTTTGCTCAGCCTAGGGCATGCAGGATGTGGGACAGCCATAAGTTAGAAGAGACCGAAATTTCTGTCACTGCTGTGAAGGGGTTTAAGGGCTGCTAGTCTGCTACACTCGTCTGTTGGACTTTAAAGCTTCCTATAGTCGTATATTAGTAAGTGTGTGTTTAGGAAAAGGGTTTAATCAAAACGTTTCCTAGTGTTGGGCATGCATAGTGCCATATCTGCTATCTGTTGTTCCTGCTTGGTTCATGACACCTTAGTCATTCTTGCTTGGTTCATGACATCTTCAAAGTCTGTTTGTTGACCCTACCTGGATGAACCCTTGAAATAGAAGAGAACAGAAATGATTAACCATGCCTTCTTTGGCTATCATTCAGTCTGAACTCTGAAAAACACCATTTTGAATCCTTGAAAAACGAGTTATTCATTATTGACCGACTTTCTTAACAACAGGAACAGTATCGTCTTCTATAGTCATACATGTACTCTTCATATTTTGTGCTAAACTTAATATTGTCTAGTCTACAATGTGATCATAGTATTTGAATCTACTTAAAAATTGATTCTTAGGGGAACCCTGAGGGGGTAGCTCAGCTGGTAAGAACTCTGAGATGTATTCTAGAGGTCCTAGGTTCAGTCCCCTCAGGGCCACTGGAGGTTTTCCTGGTCGTTAACTTCGATACCTATGTTATCTAAAAATAAATAAAAAAAGATTCTTAGGGGATCTAAGAACTATCTTCTCTCTCTAACGTCTTCTTCGATAGACTGAACTACAACAAGGGTGATTTGATAGGGCTTGTTGTAATCCTTCATTCTGTGGAAGAGTGGCTAGGGCATTGTGAAACTCCTTAATTGATCCCCCCCCCCCCCCCATGTGTGCTTTAATGGTCATAACATATACTGGTCATAAACTAAATTTGGTGAATGACAGCTGGTAATATACTCATGAACCAGGTTTCTGGTATGATATTAATGAATATCCCATTTTGTCATAGGCTCTTCAATTCCACCTTCTAAGAAGTGGAAATGGAGCTAGAATACGTTTAAAGGAAGAGTAAAAGGTACAAAACTGTTATGGAGTCCACAACTCTTGAACATTTGCTTTTGGTTTGGGCTTCTATGGTGGGGCAGGACATAATACCTGTGTTTTAGGTACACTCTCCTTGTATAGTCTCCTCACAGTCATTTCTCTTAATTGTTTCAAATGGTTCATTTTACACTTTCATGGCCCAGTTTCCTTCCCCCTGCTCCCCCAAACAGGAATCTGCGGTGTGCAAACTTGAAGGGTCTGATGTACTTCTGTTTGTACAATTATCTTATCTGAGGCATAGTGAACCAGGCTATTTTCCTAAATAACGAAAGTATTGTGCCTTGGTATTCTGACTTATGAACCTAATGTATTTGCATTATTCAGGGCTACCGGCAGAGACATCTGTTGATAGATTTGTGACTGTTGGTGCATATTGTCTCTTGAGGTCTTGCACAATTGAGCCAGAGTGCATTATAGGGCAGCGCTCAATTCTGATGGAAGGTTCTTTGGTAGAGACTCATGCTATCCTTGAAGCTGGTTCTGTGGTGCCTCCAGGAAGAAGGATTCCTAGTGGCGAGCTGTGGGCTGGTAACCCTGCCAGATTTGTGAGAACCCTGACTCATGAAGAGACTCTAGAGATCCCTAAGCTTGCAGTCGCAATCAATGACCTGAGCAAAAGTTATTTCTCAGAGTACCTGCCATATTCCACCGTATATTTGGAGCTTGAGAAGCTGAAAAAGAAGTTGGGAATCAACATTTAAATGATTTTTGTTTCTGAGATTTTCATGTTTCCATGTAACCTTCAGGGTCCTATTTGAAATAAGCAGTTCCGTGACCCGGATCAAATATTTTGGACTTCTGTATTTGCTGGTGGCTTCTGTATGAAGTGTTGAAGTTCTGGTAGATCAAGTGCTAAAACAGGTAATACAGATGAAAAATGGATATTGCCGTGTAATTTGTGGCGTTTTTGCATCAGTATTTTTTGCTGTAATATACCCATGATAAATGCAAATTAGAATTGAGTTATTTCTGGCTTCTGGTAATTATATTGATATGAAAGATCCATTCTTTTCGCTAAAGCTCAATCCGAGATTGTTTATTGAGAAATGAGGATGCACATTGAAGTCATAATCAAATCAGATCATCTTGGATTTTGTTTTCCCCTGTAAGTTTGTTCAATGACAGCTTAGAAGATTGACAGGATACAGACAAGAGAAACGTGCATTGAGGCCTTGTTCTAACTTCTGGTACTGATGAGCGAAAAAACTTCAGAATTGAATTGGTGATGTTATGTTGTCATTATGTTAAATGATACTCCAAGATGAAAAAACTTCAGTAGTTCTATGCTCCACTACACCCTTTTAGTAAGACCACAACTCACGATGAAAGACGGAACAGGTGTAAGATTGCATATACAGTACATTTCACAAAAACTCAAATGAGTCGGTCTCATGCAGAGGCATGATATACGCAAGTAAAAAAGTGATACCATCCTGCATAAAAAGTGATACATCTGAACAAAAATGTGATATTTTTGGCCATCTCATATATGAAAATGCATCGTACGAGAACTACTAATCTCTTATTTTGTATGTCTATTGTCCAATCATCTAAAGATATGGTCTGTGGAGTAGTTTGTTGTTGACCCGTCGTTGGCCTATTGTGAGCAAAAGACAACCACCAAGAATAGACCATTTTAAAATATTTGAATGAGTTGTATATGAACCTGCCTGTTTCAGAGAAGATCAAACCTTGACCATGTCAAAGTCCACTGTAAAGCAACCTTTCTCATCCGAATACAAAAATTGATAAAGTAATATATTGAAGTGAAATAATAATAGGGCACTTTCATAGAAGATTTGTTTGATTGATTGTGGTTAAAGTTCTGTCACATTATCTTTATATCAAGCCAAAATCTAAGACAAAGACTGGTTTCCTTGGCCAACATATATACTGCTCGATCATGGTAATATGCAAAGATACATTTATTTATTAAAAATAAATAATTAAAAAATAGACCATAACATAGCTGTTTACTAGTAATAAGAAACCAAGCAATTATTTTCCCCTGAAAAGAAACAACCTATTAATTTATAGAAACTTCTTCAGATGTAAACATAAGTTGTATTAGTCAAGTTTATTTCAGAATATTCCATCTCTAAGCTTTGTTACATCGTGGACGAATAATCTAATCTAATCTAATCTATATATATATATATATATATATATATATATATATATATATATATATATATATATATATAGGATCATGCACACTGCTGTATTGACATGTGGCTTGCCACATCACCATGTGCAGTCAGCATCTTATCCAAAAGTCAATGTTATTTATGTCCCTTAATTAATGAAATACATGCATGCACACACCATGTAATCTAATTAAATGCGGATACATGAACATAAACTTCATAAATACGATACATGAACTTAACCTTAATTATATTAAAAGTAGACATAATGAATTTAATAAGGGAAATAGTCACAAATAATAATTATTTTTAAAAAAAATAATAAAAATTATGTATCAGTAATATTTATACATACATCTCAAAATTATTAAGTGATTTCATTTCATACCTCAGCTAAATAGTAGAAAGCCAATATTGAAAAATTACATGATTACACACCATGGAGATGGAGAAATATAGAGTTCGGTAGAATGTATGAATAATATAGTTGTAAAGATAATTAATTTCTTTACTAATTATTTTAATTTTAAAAAAATAGAAAACTAATTGATATCTCTACATGGATCCAAATAACAGTTGCATAACAAATGGGATGACACATATAAGAAATTTCCCAATTTTATTGAATCAAAAGCTAAATTAAGACCAAGACATCTCAACCACTCTTATCTCCCACTAAACCATTAGCTTGCTACCTATTATTTGCCCTATATATTTCCTAAGCTCTCTTAATTCTAATTAATTAGCACCTTAATAATGTACCATATCTCAGACATTATTATCTCCTTGGATCAATGCAACAAATATTGGTTTCTCCATCCTAAAAATTTGCAGTTATGGATTTTATGTTTGTGGTAAGTCAAAATAATGGTGAAGATGTTGGAATGGCTCAATCAAATTAAAGTTTCCCAGTGTTTTTGATCATCCTGGGTTCTTCTAACTTGATTGAGCCGTGCCAATATCACCTCTTCACTCTCTCTCTCTCTCTCTCTCTCTCTCTCTCTCTCTCTCTCAAGATGGGTTTATTTGCTACTAATCAAGCTCTTCATTCTCTATATTTGCTCCATAGTTTCTTGATAATTAGGATGGTGCTAAACTATGTTTTCCTTTGATTGAAAGCAAGAAATGATGAGTCTACTCTTGCAAATAAGTTTCAAATATATTGTTGTGCTCTTAATTTTTCGTTTACCATTGAGTATTGGGATTTTTTTCATTTGCAGTAAGGATCCTTTGTTCCACTTTGTGTGTCATCTTCTATCTTACAATACAGTATACGAGTAATAATTTAGGAGTCATAATTCATACGTGAACGGTTTTTACTTGAAGTTTGCACTTGAATCTTGAGTTTCGTTTTTATAACCATATGATTTTTTGCGTAAATTAAATGTTGTAGTTAAGATATAAGAAGGGTGATAATTATTTGAGTAAAACCTCTTTTTAAGGATGATTTTATGCTAATAATTATATATATCGGTGCATTCATCTCCGAGTAAACCATCGTGCATAGCTAAACAATGCGTAAACAATTCTCGAATAAATTTACTTTAAACCATCGTGCATAGCTAAACAATGCTTGGATAAATTTATTTTAAAATGATTGTGTATGCCTAAAATTTATATATTTGTGCCTACTATATATATACAATTTTATGATTTTATCTTCAATCATTTAATTGTCTAGCATTATTGAAATTTCCTATTACTACTGCTAACTATTGAATTCAATTTCTACATTTATCTCTCAAATTATAACATGATTGATATACGAGAACGAACCTAGTACTCGTACATATTTTATGTGACGGTCCGTTAAGGTATGGTTGTTGTTGGCTTGCTTGTTGCCATGCATAAGAGTGGATATATGATAATGTAACAGAGTTTCATGTTTTGATTTTATCTAAGTTGGCTGAAAATAATACTTCTCTTAACATGAAATCCAATTTTGATTTTCTTTGGTATTGTAAAACACGAAGGAGCTTTATTATTAAGCGCATATTTAACATACCTTCTCCTACAATAGTTTACTTAAAAACTATGTTCTTAGTTTTTCTTCTTTATCTGATACTATACCTTTTCACGATCTCCAATGCATTACTTTAATCGTAAATAATTGTAATTACATGCATATAAAAATTATAGAATTATAATTTAAATTATAAATTTTTAAAAAGTATACTTTAAATGAATCTAACAATAGCATATATACATTATAAATCTTTGTTTTTCACTAATTCATGGTCAAAGTTTGTGAACTTTGACCTTGAAAAATGAAGTGTATATATCTTGGTGAAACGGATTAAGTATAAGCACCAACGACTACGAGTATATCTACTGCACTATAGGTTGTAGGTACTCTATCGTAACTCTTTGAAATGATTCTGACATTCAAAATTAAAGATGAGAACAATATTGCAATTAGAAGCTTGCCTAAAATTGATCACAAAAACTCGTATGAGGCCGCCTCAATGTGAAGCCTTCTCTAACAAGCATGACATCATGCTTATGTCATACTTGGCTATAGAAGGGGTCTCACACTCTTGAGGCGGCCTCATAAGAGACCTTTTGTAAAATTATTATGTAATATATACAAATTAAAACTAATATTCAAGATAAAGTATGTATAAATAAAAAGGAACTTTAAAGCATATTTCTAGAATATATGCTCAGTCAGAAACAACCAACTTTTTTTTTCCTAATTGGGCACAACTAGCTAGAGCTTATACAGAGGACAAAATGGTAGGTTCAGGTAGCTAAGAGATAATGTATTTCAAAAAGAACAAGTAATACCTAATAAAGTTTAAAAAAAAAAATAATTCCAAAAGGAGTCTATGCATCTCTACTGATTGAGATGCTTTTGCTGTAATGTCTGGACTACTCTGAAGTGATCATGGCACGATCAAATGTTATGAGTTAAGGGTATGAGTTATGACCATACAAATCACTTCTCTCCGGTGTATGAGTATTCCAGTGTCAAACCCATGGCCGCAATAAGATGAGATCTTCTTCTACACTTCCTAGAGTCCCTTCAATACGTCATAAAGACCCAAAAAAAAAAAGTAAAATGAGAGTAAATCAGTTTCTTTTTTTCTTTTTTTCTCTGACCTGCTGTTTTGCAGTAATTTCAAGGCATCACTGATGCAGAGAATGGTTCACCAAACAACTTGAACCTCGAAAAACAAATCAGAAACTTTGAGTATCAAATTTGAAAGAGAGTCTGGTTTTGAATTGGGTTCAAGTTAAACGAGAAGCGAGAAATGAGTAATAAACAATCTGTCAAATATAACTACCAAACCTCATCATTTATTGCGTGACTGTTACCAAAGCTTTTTTACACAAACCTTATTGAAAATACACATGAGACAGTTTTGCAGAAGTAGAAGAAGATTCTACTGCCTACAAGGTGGAGAGTATGACATGAGCAAATAAACAGAACTGTAGACATGCAAGTAACTGCGACCGGAGCCCTGTTCTGAAGTTTCATCTAATGGTAACAGGGGGCCTCGACCAATTTCCCCGTCACAGAACATTCCAGCCAGTGGAATGTCAGGGAAATTATCCAAGAGTGGGGAGCTATCCACGTTTGGTTTCTCGAAAAATGCTGGACCCCGACCACAGCAAGCAAAGATGAAACCTCCAATGATTTCCCTATCCTTCAGGTCCGTAAAGTTTCTAGAAACTGTGGCACATGAGGGCAAAGCGAGGGAAGGATCACAAAAATAAAAGCGAAAAGGATCTCCAGTCTTGATACCAAGACCACGAACATACAAGTACTCTGCATCTGCACTGTAGAAATGAAATCTCACCTTGCTATCATCAGATTGAACAGCAAGCAATTCAGATAAACTGATAATGTTCGGGATATAGGCCATACCGCAATAGAGACAGATAGTCTTCTGTAACGATAAGAGGTGATAAGTGGGAAAAAACAATATAACCAAGATAACGACGGAAATATGAAGTCCAGTTGTTTCAGTATAGACCAAAATGAGGAACACTCCTTTACAACAATACATATAGATTAATATGGTTGAACCGAGTTTCAAGATTGAGTAGTGAGAGGTAGATAACACAGACTAGTACACGTGCGGGCTCAATTAAAAGTAAACTGGAATGCTGTCAGTAACTTGCAATATGAAACACCACAGTACATTATAAACCAGTGCCTAGAACGAAGGCCTGTTGATTGGGAGTCAAGACTGCAGGAGATGAAAAAGCCCAAGTAATGACATAATAAAATGATAATAGGTTTGACTACATAGACTCTCCAAGCATCAAGAATCAATAACCTGAGATGTGAAACCAGCATCCAGAAAGGGTAAAAAAAGGACAACAACCATCAGGAAATTTGTTTACTTCTTCCCTTTTCCATTACTAGTATAAACTTGTGTTTCAATAGTCGTACGAATACTTATCATTGCAGAAACAGACCTTTAGAGGAGTGATTGCAATTGTTGAGTTCTGTCGCTAACAGTCACACAGGATGTTAAATTGGACGGCAAATTCCTAGAATGAAAGGTGTCCTTTACTCAGATGCTTCAGTAGCCAAGGCTGGTTAAGTTTGTGCTCACTGATTACAATTGGTCAGTATGCCAATCCCCAATATTGTATCATTAATTTAGATTCTAGCAGATAGAAGATTATCTTCCACGAAGCCATCTAAGCTGTCACCTCCTACCATCTTTGATATACAACAGCATGGTTATCCTAACATTTCATATATACGTCATCAACATTACCCCATGTTTCTAATGAGGCTCCTGCCTAAGCAGCATAAGGGCGATCAAGTGTATGCAGCCTTACCCCTTTGACAGATAGGTTGTTTCTATTTTACTATTACCATTGATCTGAAAGGAACGACCATCGGCCAATTCACAATAAAAAATAAGTGCAGACAGCTTGATGAGCCACTTTGATTAGTCCATTATATTATAAAGCCAAAGAGTTAACCCTTAGGGGGTAGCTCAGCTGGTAAGACCTCTAAGAAGTAATCCAGAGGTCCAAGGTTCCAGTCCCCTCAGGGCCACTGGAGGTTTTCCTACTCGTTAACTTCAGGGCCCATGGGATTAGTCAACCAAAGTTTGGACACCCATGTTATCTAAAAAAATTATAAAGCCAAATAGTTGTGGAATTTCATATATCTTTTGAGATAAAGAAAAACTATTATTGGTCGTAATCAAAAGAATTACACCCTAAGACAAGGAGTTTTCAAAGGAAGCCTATTTGCGACTCAGCCAAATGAAGCACAATATGTGTAACAGGATAGCTTCAAAGATACCCAGCAGCCTTAGCCCGCAAAGAGGCTAAGTAGAGCACCATATCTCATAACATATCAACTGACAGTGAAATACCAGAAAAAACCTTAGCATTCCTCTCTAACCAAATAAACCAAAGCACTGCAAAAAGAGCACACTTCCACAAAATCTTTTTCTCCTTACTCCACCCAATCCATATATGTACATTCTATAGAGTACTATATCCTAGCATCAACAATTGGACAAATTAACAAAATCCTCAGCAGCATCGGCTACTATATTCTACCAACAACTACATGGTGGTTTGTGATTAGACAAGCAATACGGAAGCATGGGACAAAAGTGGGCATTGGGAAAAAATGTCAAATGTGTGACATAAACAGGTATTTAAAAATAGAGCATCATGTCTTACTTCTGAACACGATGATAGGTCAGAGATGTCACTGATTTAACCTTCTTTGGACCAACTGAACATTTTCTTCTCTTTGTAACCCAATGTACAAATCATAATCTTCATCCTGCCCAAAAGAAAAGAAAGAGAGGAGAAAAATATCATGCAAATGCATAGCTATATAATTGGGAAGATACAACCAGCACAGGTAATCGTAAACCTCCAGATATATTCAATGAAACGGGAAAGACTGTAAAATATCCATCACTAGAGAGCCGAGGAAATCATCCCAATTGCATCATAGAGTCATAGACAATGCATAAATTTAGGACCAATTAGCTCTAGAAAAAAAATTTGCATACAGTGTTTACAATTTCATTGAAAAATTCAAAGGGAATTATAAATAGGGTCATTCTTTTCTGGATTTCTCCCCTCCCCTCTCTTTCACCAGTTTCTTTGCTTTGCTGCCCACTTCAAATTACCCATAAAGATTTCGACAGCAATCAAGAGGATCCACATACTGGTACCATAGATGCAACGGATTACTATGGTGTCTGAGGGAGAGAAGCAATAAAGGGAAAGATTTTTAGAGAGAAATTTGAAGATAAAAAAGTGAAAATAGATCAACATTGTCAAATTCAAAGGTAAATCTGCATTTGCAACAGCTCAGAATCTTTCAAGTCTTAGCTCAGCTATGCAATAGAAGTGATTTTCGGGGGTAGCCTACACAGCACACAACTAAAAGACTGACCGGTAGCACTTTAGTTCCCACTGCAAATGCAGCAGTATAGGCCGATTTCGATCCTACTTGCGAAACAACATCAATTCTTAGTTTGTGAGTCAACAGTTAGAAATATATAACTTAGCACATAATTTTCACTTTTGGGGGAGTAAGGGACACTGATGTACTGAAGTACTGAACCAACCATACTTTCTATGATAAGAAGGACTGAATATACCTCCACGTTAACATCATCTAACATCTGCTGGCCATCAAGAATCTCATTTTCTCCCTGTCGTTTGGCAGTCAGCCATGTTGAAAATGCACGGGATCTCATTTTAGCAGAAACTACTTTATATGTCAGACCCCTGGCAGCAATCCCAGCTCCTACTGAGTAATGGAATTCAATTTTCCCTAGACCTGTCAATTAAGATCAAACATAAAAATGAAATCAGAGATAACACTTGTTGCATGCAAGAGAAAGTTAATGCGGAAGATGTAAGTTGTTAAGGGAAAACCGGAAAATTGTTTCTAGTACTCCGAACTGTCCCCCTCTCACAAAAAGAAGTTTGATTTCTTCCATGACTAGTGAGACCATATTTTCACCAGTCACGAGCACAGAACAAACATTGAACAGGACAAAGTCTAATAATTTAATAATCTATGTCATGCTAATTATGATAATGAAAACGGATGATAATATACAGAGCACTATTGATAATTTAAACAGACAAGCTAAGCAGACTCGGCCGCAAATGAACCACATGACTACCATTGAAGGAAGATAAGCCTTCAGACAGGTCTACTTTTAAAATCCAGAAAGAACATTTTTTCACAGTAGCAAAAGAGGCAAGAAGCACATGACACTATGAGATTATGAGCATGTACACATCCATTATCACGTCTTCTATCAATCACTCCAGATGAGCATATTGACCTGTTTAAATAATCAGGAAGTTCTAATTCAAGCACAAAGGTAAACATCAAACACAAATGCTGGCGTAATAACACAAGCACATGTCTGGCAACTCAACCATGCTATTCCCTTTATGACACTAATCTCCACCATACAGAGAAGCTTCTTCTTCTTTTTATATTTATTTTTTATAGAACCATACAGAAGCTTTTAGCCATTGATTGAAGCAAGATACTTAATCAGAGAAAGGGGAAGCAATATGCAATAAAGTGAGCAACCATTTATAAATGTTCAAGTATGATCAATAATAATAATAAATAACTAAATAAACTGATTGACTGCTGTATAATGCAGGATCAGTGCATGTTACAATGTTCATGAACTTGCACACTAAAACAGAAGTCATCTATTTCTTGACCATCTAGGTACAAAAGTTAACATATACCGCCCAGTCTGATCATAATTGCAAAACATATTATGCCATGTCACCATGTTTCCAAATTGCTCAATCAAAGAAAAATGGTGCAAAACGATGAGCGAGTTATGCAAAAGAAAGGTAACAAACTATACCATCCGATTTATTTATATCCCTCGCAAATACAAGAGCAACAGCATCATAACAAGGTGCAGGTTCTCCTGGACATGTAGAGGTAACTCCTGACTTATTAATGCTTCCATACATGAAGCAGCAGCTTTCATTTCCAACAATAATGCTCTGTTTAGACAAAGTGTAATCTGGAAAACCAAAAAGTTACCAACAAAATAGAACATAATATTAGTAACCAATCTGAAGCAAAAGAAAACCTACAATTGGAACACAATTAGCTACTTCATTCCCAGATTTTAATTTTTAACAACTTCTCTGGAAAAATAACCAGGTAGACAATAGAGCTCAAACAAAGAGCCTGATATCATTACTTACATGGCATGAATATGATAAAGGAAAAAAATTCGTGATTGGCAAAATAACTTATTTAACTCATCCTAAAACCCAAGAAATCCTCAACCAATCAACTAGTGCAAATGAAGCTATGAAACACAGGGGAGACGTAATGACATCAAATGGACCAACTTGAACCAAGTAGAAAATGATTATCAATTTGATTTCTAATGTGTATGTTATTCGAGGTACTTGCACTACTGCCCCACTTCACGATCATGATGTTCAGCCCTAGTTTTTCTGTTATAAGGAGGACAGTCAGTACTCACCACGTGTCAACCTTTCCTTAAACATAATCTTCCCTAATGCCTCCACAAAGGCTCCTTCCAAAACGGGATAAGATGCGTGACTGCTGGTGTACGCATCGTTACTCCTTTGAAAACAGAGGTGGTTTCGTTTGACCCTATATATGATGCACAACCATCATCGACAACTTCACAATAACTACGAAGTGCAACCAATTTAGTGAGCCATTTGATTTAGTCCATTATATTCCAAAGGCAAAGGGTGTCAACTTTTGGCTCAACAAGAATTGGACACCGTCTCCTTACAGCAACCTTGATCGTACTTTTCCGGCTACTAATAGACTGCCAAAGGTGAAGTTTCCTTCTTAGACTCTTACACTTTCTTACTCTTTATTCTGGCAGCTGACTTGATCGTTGTGAAAGTTTCTTGTGTTTGCAGGCCAGCACTAAGTATGAGGGTAAGTAAGAACACATGGTCAATTTCCCGAAGCATCCCAAAACAAATTGGTGGCTTATTTATACATGTGCTATTGTGCCCTTCCCAATCACCACTGACGAGGGGCGAAACGCATGACATATGTTCATCATGCTCTTCAAAAAAAACCTTTCCAGAAGAAGTGTTCAGAGATCCCAGAGGTGATTTCCAAAAATCGAGCCAAGCGCCAAGCATTACCGTATCTACCAAAGGGGCAAGCTGACCACCCTTGGGTTTCAAACTTTCAATCTCATCATGTTAACCTGTCACCGCCCAACCTCCACCACAAGATCATCTTCTAGAATGAGCTATCTCAGCGCAAACTACATCATGTGTAATTTTCTACTACTTCAACTACATTAAAGCTTTTTTCCTGTAAATTCACCCCTTCACCTCCACCAAGCTTGGAGTTCAACCAGTCAACCCATAAGCATGTGACCACCAATAGCAATAGTTCAGTCCCATCTAAAACTTGCATAAACCGTGAAAACGCTTGTCTTCATAAATGTTCAAGAAAACTTAAATTTTTTACCACTTCAAATACAGAAATAAGCCCCATAAAATCTCTTGAGTGTAGAAAGTGACCTAAGCTTAGCAAATAAACCATCCTCCCTTGTGGCACCTAACTACCTAAGTACAAGGCTTGCAACAAGAAACACCTTTTTAAATGACTCAGAACTGACTTGGTCCTAAGCAGACACACAATTAGAGCATACTAAAGCTTTGAATATACAGACTTTGTAGCCTCAATAGTGATGCAATGAGTGCTTGATCACCATGAGAGTATCTATCTTTACTCCACAACAAGCTCCGTCACTTCCAGTGCTATGTATTAAAAGAATCTTTTACTCTTGTAAACACGAGTTAAATTTCCTGTGCAGACACCATATACAAATTTACAACTAGGGTATACCCATAAAGAATTTTAGTCGCCTTGCAATCTCAGGGCTAAGCCTTATAAACCACAAACTCTAAAGTAGGCAGCAAGAGCCTCGTAAAAGGGACCGAGGTAACGGTATGGCATGATGCAAAATGCAGTTAAAGGTTTGAGAATGAAACTCACCCAGCTTTTCAAGAGCAGGGTGCATATCAGCTTCTGAATCCTACAACATTGTCAATGAGTTCAGTAGAGATACGCTGCGAAAAAAAGTCGTGGAGGATAAATTCAAGAATGGCTTCAGCACAACCTAAAGAGCTTACTTACCCCAAACATGATCATTGCTTCAGGGGACGTGCAACCTGATACAGAAGCTGAGAATTCCTTGACATCCATCACAAATTTGTCAATGCAAGGTCCCTATCATCATGGACATCATCACCCATTTAACTTGTCTTCTTAAGGAACAAACATTGAACTGAAATATATAAGGCATAACCAAATACCTCTTCTGTGAGTAATAGTGGGATGGCATCAATTTTCAATCCAGGTACATATCCAACAGTCAACGAAATTCCGCAACAACCATGATTTTCGACATATTCATCACCATCAATAATTGGGAAATTCACCTGCCAAGTCAATAACGAGAAAAGATAAATCCCCAACTCACTTTCATACACAATAAGCTCACTTTAACCATTTATATGATTAACTCAATTCAACATTCCATCATTCAAGAAGCTATAATATAAGCACCTGGCCATCCATTGGTAAATAGATCACCTTAGTTCTTACCTCATTAAATTTATCAGTTAATGCGTCTCTTCCAATAACCCCAGCAGCCTTACAAGTAACAATAGGGGTTGAAGAACCCAATTTCTCAATTATCTGGAAAAAAATTAAAACCAAAGTTAGTCTCTTTACATAAAATCCCATATACCCACAAAAGAAAACGAACTAGAAAATAAAATTACTAGTCCATGTGCTTCTTCCAAGCTAAGTTCTGGGTCAATAGAGAGAATTGCAAAATGGGATCAAATTGGACTTGCTAGAACCTTGCCCAAAACCTCTTTCATGGCTTCCTGCAATCAAAATCACATAAATGTTTAAATGTTTCTTAAATTACCATTATACAAAAAGGAAGAAATAGAGAGAGAGAGAGAGAGAGAGAATGTGTACAGGAAGAGATGGGTTGAGAGAGATGGCAGAGCAGATGTTTGGACGAGAGAGAATATTAGAGCAGATGCCATTCCAAGAAAGGTTGACACAAGATGCTAAAGCGAATGATTTAGCAGGTAATTTTGCGAGGATGTTATGCAAAATATCATCACCAAGATGAGTTATTTTGCCGGCGATGAAGGATGGTTGTGAATGTGATCGTGGGTTTTCCATTACAACGTTAATATTGTTGTTGGGAGGCGAAGCAAGGGATTGGAACAAATGAAGAATCAAAGGGTTTGATGTTGTTATAAATTGGGAGCGGCAACTCCAGGAGAGGCTGAGAGAGAGGGAACAAAACATGTTCAAGAAAAAATGTGTGTTTTTGTCTTTTTTCTCTTTTTTTTTTTTTTTTTTTTTTTTTTTTTTTTTTTTTTGCTAATCTTCTCTTTTGTGCTTTACTTGTTAAACCATGTATGATCGGATATGGTAATTGGTAAGTGAATCCTATAGTTAAGTGTATCTTTTCATTAATCTCATTGATTAGTTGAGGGGTTTGAGTGACTAATATAATCGGGTAGTGACTTTCACTGATTTAATCTGATCGGATAAGTTGGAATAGGTGGGAAGAACACACCCTATGTTTGAAGAGTTGATAAATATATGAAACTTGTGTGGATGTTATACTTGTGCATATCACTTGTTTAGTTTGTAATTATAAATAATCTACAAAAGCAAGACTGTTATTTGTTTTCGTATTTTCTTTTTTGAGTGCAATTGAGCGATAGAGGATTAAAATTGGATAATATAAACAATATAATGAAAAACGAATTTCAAGTGTGATAGTGGGGCCTATATCATATAGAGCTCGTAAGATTAATGGTGAAGTTTGTCAACCACTATAATGTTTTATTTGCTTCTCTACATAATATTTGATATGAAGTTCATTTCGACCAGGCAACGAATTGTTTACTCTTTCTGAAATGAATAATAAAAAATCCTATTCAAAAATAAAGAACATGTTAGATTGATTATACACTGAACTTGCAGCAAGTTGATCATCTGATAATTATATCAAAACTTCAAACAAATCATTAGCCCTCTAACTCTTCTTTCATAAGTCATTACTAAATATCTTCACAATGCCCCAACTTCAACCACCGTGAAAGTGCCTTACTCCATCAATAGTCGCGAACTCCTCAATTATATAATACATTTTGCTGCTCCATCAATGTTGACGAAAAATCATCTCTCATAACTCATATGATTGTTACGAGCAAATAACTTCTTGAAATTTCCTCTTCCTTAAAATGCTATACTTTTTTATTTTAAGTCCCTGAGCCAAGAAAGCAAACGACTCTACGAGAATGTCATCAATTTCGATTGAATAATTTAAAGTTTGTATAGTATCATAAATTCATAGCCCACAACATTGTCGCCGCAAAAATGTACGTGCTAATACTGTTTCTCACGTCATCAGAGTATCATTAGCGCTATTAGTATATCTTTGAATTACTGTAATACTCAACGGTCGGGTTTTGTTCAATATTTCAATATACTTCAAGGTACCCCATTAGACTATCCTAATTCAATTTCTTAACTTCTTTTTTTGATCTAATATCCTAATTCAATTTCTTATTTTTTTTGGGATCTAATATCCTAATTCAATTTCTGAATACCTTTTAGTGATGCTTTATTTTTTGTAAATACAAACCCCAAAATCAAACTTGAGAACTACTCCATATTAGATGCCGGCTTGATATCCACCCCAAATCCGAGTCGGGCCAAATAACCAGCCCGGGCCAGGCTTGACCAGCTTATTGCTTATAGTACTATCTTGTGGAAAAAGAAAGGAACTACAATTCCGATCTGCTCCATTCTCTCTCCAAAACAAGCTTCTTCAACTCGAAAACCCCCACACTACTGATTTCAATTTCAGCTACACAATCTCAGAAGAGAGAGAGAAAGAAGAAGAAGAGAGAGAAACCGAGCTTCAGTAATGGACAGATTAACTCGCATGTTTGCAGGCGCTGGCGGTGCACTAGGCCACCCACCCCCTGATTCGCCGACATTGGACACTTCCGAGCAAGTGTACATTTCTTCTCTCGCTCTCCTCAAGATGCTTAAACACGGTAACTAACTTTAATTTCTTTTTCGATTTGTTCAATCAATTTCGGCGATTTTGTTTTTAGCAAAACCCTAATTTTTGAAATTGGGTTTGATTTTTAATTTTTAGGAAGAGCTGGTGTGCCTATGGAAGTTATGGGATTGATGTTGGGTGAGTTTGTTGATGAGTATACTGTTAGGGTTGTTGATGTTTTCGCGATGCCTCAAAGTGGGACGGGTGTTAGTGTTGAAGCTGTTGATCATGTTTTTCAGACTAATATGTTGGATATGCTTAAGCAGACTGGAAGGTATTTATTTATCTGTTTTTGCTCCTTTTGATTTACTAATCTTATTTGTATATATGAGAAATCTGATAGTCTTTGGATAATAAACCTGCAAATTTGTGTTATTGGGTTCATCTGAAGATTGTGTTAGGGATTAGAGAAGTATGTTGAGAATATGAGATGTGATACGGATTGGTCAAGAATTATGAGGAATTGATGGATGTAATCCTTTTTATGCTCTGAAGTTTCTTAAATACTGGAGATGTTGGGAATGAAGAATATGCATATATGAACAAAGCTAACAATGCCTATGATTAGTGGGTTTAAGATGTCTGGACATGATGATGAGTTGATGTTTGATGATTAATATCGGGGTATATTACATGCTTTTTAGGCACTAGTGTGGGTTTAATCCAGCTAGCACTTGCTCAATTTCTGTTGAATCGTTGAGATAGAATAGTAACTGGCGAATTGCTGTCAGAAATATTAGGAACATAATCTAATTCACTCACTACTAGAGATGTTCTTGTATGAATTAGAGGAGTAGATTGTAAAATACCATAATTCTGGATAATCAATAATGATAAAGTAGCAGCAGATAATAACAGTATTTATATAATATTGAAAACAATGGATATTGTTGGTAGTAATATCAAGTTTGTCATACTGGGATTATTTCCTACAAATATCTATTGTACATAAGGAACATTCAGGATGAAAAAGCCTTATCTATATTTGCACCCCTTTTGGCAGTTATGCTAAACTTTCTCCTTTTATCTTGACAAGTAGTACAGTTGTATCCCCTTTCTAATTGAAGGTATAAAGTGGACTTAGCACACATAGTAAGGTATGGGAAGTTGTAAAAATAAGATAAGGGGTTATTGCGGGACGGAGTACCATAATAGAAATCACCAAGGGGGTCTCTCCCACCTCAGAAGGAGAGTGAAGAACAAATGAAAGTAGAATGCATGTATATTTTTATTAGGATGACAATGAAAGTAGAATTTCAAATTTCTGATAAAATGCTGGAAGTACTCTGTTTTGAAATGTGGTATGCATCTGTAAATTTACGTGTGTAATGTGTTTCACCTGTTATAAGCTGTAGAAATCTGTTTCTTGGAAACCGCAGGCCAAAGGCCTAGATTGTGTATCCTGTGTTCTAAGCATCTCTGTGGGACCTCGGTATTGGTTATGGAGCCTTTAATTTGTAACAACTTATTGGTTGGTTTCATTCTGCAGGGGTGTTATTGCTATGCTGATTTATTAAATTTGAAACAGACTTTAAAAGATGTATACACACTCTCTTTTAGCTATGAGGTTCAGAAACAAAATTAGGTGTATCGGGTCATATACTTTTTGGTAATGTATAATCGTACCATGATACTGTTTGTTTTGGTAGGGTATTAGGGACTTTAGTATTAGCTATTTTCTTTGCTGCATATATGCCTACTATCATTTTTTGAATGAGTTCGGTCAAAGTTGGATCACTTTTGGCTACAACCCTCAGTCCCTCACAGAGTCACAGTAGGAAATAGGAATAATTGCTTTCTATTGTTCAAGTCGGGATGTCTTTTGGGTCTAATGAACCATTTAAATTATAAAATTCTCAAATTTCTAAATAATTTTTTTGTCCTATATGGTCTTGGTTTATTATAGTTCTCTGTGTTGTAGGCCGGAGATGGTCGTTGGATGGTACCATTCCCATCCTGGGTTTGGTTGTTGGCTCTCTGGTGTGGATATCAACACTCAGCAGGTTTTTATTTCTATCCTTCAGTTGTATTTGGTTAATTGTGATAGCTAAATGATACTGTTATCCTAGGTATTTGAACTTCTCTCTTGAACGAAAATTGAATGCTTTGGGGAAATGACCTCAGTACGATTTGTGTAGTCCAAATGGACATGAAGGCAACTTCTCTCCTTGTATGTTTAGATTTGGGGAAGTTGAATCTTGCAGTCTTTGGCATACTATCTTTCTTAATTGGGAGTTTCACATGATACTCCCTACTTAATATTCCCTGTTATGGGTAATTTCATTTCTGTCATTTTCTTAGATGCCTCTCATGAAGAAAGTTGCGTCGGTTACCATGATGTATGTTTGTTCTCGTACGAATATTTCATCTCTTTCTCAGACATAATGTATGTACACTTCTCTTCTGGGCCCATGGGATTAGTCGGGGAAAGCCCAGATAGCCATGTTTTCTAGAAATGATATATGTATACTTATTTCATCTGTACATGTGATATTTGATTAACATACTTTTTCTTTATCTAAGCAAAATATTTCTTTCATCTGTGACCGCCTGGATTGAGTGTAATAGCTTTGGAGGGTAAACAAAAGGGGGGTAAACAATTTGGAGTAACATTGTGGACTGTGGGGTTGGGTGGGTTTTGGGGGGGGGGGGGTAAAATCTGGCCATTATATGTGGAGGGGAAGGTCTTGTTGCGGATCACCGTTACCAAGCCTCCATCGCGAATGGACAAAAATAAAATAGCTGATATGACCACAGGTACTTGAGGTGTAATTAAGTGTTCGAGTAACATTACCCAGCGAGAGGTGGCAACCTATGTATTGGTTACCCTCCCAGGAATTGTTACTTGAAATCCAAACCCCAAATGTATCTCAGATTTATTACTCCTTTAATACCCCCCTTATTGTCTTCTCCCTTACGGCTTACGGGCTTATACCATGCATGAAGAAGTTTGCTAATTTAGGTTGATTAAGGCAAGTCTTTTTCCTCTTGTAGTGAGATGTTTCTCTTAAATTCCCCATCTTCATTCCAAGGCTTTTTCATCATGCCAATTTCGAAGTGAGACAATTGTTCATAATGGGATATTTACATGGATATTTCGAACTTTTAAATCTCTGTAACAATGCCAATTTGCGAGAACGTGTTTAAGTCCTTTCTCCTTCTGTTTTATTTCTACATGGGTGGTAATGTCCAGTATGTTGACCGATCAGAGTACTACCAGAGAATAGCTGAGCTATATCCCAACATGCAAGGGGTTGTCTTTGTTGCCATGTGTTATGTCCTTTATCTGCTGTCTGTTGTCTGTATTTATTTTTATTTTATTTTATTTTATTTTATTTATTTTTGCTACAAGGACGCATGCAATAGCCCGCAAACCACACGCGCCGGGCAAGCCAACCCATCTTTGATGGGCTGACGGGCTCAAGTAGAGGAGGAGACCCTCCCTACAAAGAAAGGTAGAGGAGATTTTTATTATTCTCCCTACATGAGGATTCGAACCCCTGACCACTGGGTTGTGAGGGGGGAGCACTTACCACTTGAGCTCCCACCTCATCCTCTGTTGTCTGTATTTAGTTGGGAAAATAGAAGCAGTACTATTAGGTGTAATCACATTCTGAACTGTGGCAATACTACGATCATCTCTAGGAACAATTAGAAACTTGTTTGTAGTTCAGATCTTTCTTGTTTCCTAAGCTGTCAAAATACTGCAGAGCTTTGAAGCTTTAAATCAAAGAGCCGTAGCTGTGGTGGTGGATCCAATTCAGAGTGTCAAGGGGAAGGTCGTCATTGATGCCTTCCGTCTGATCAACCCCCAGACCATGATGCTTGGTCAGGAGCCTCGTCAGACAACATCCAACCTTGGACATCTTAACAAACCATCTATTCAGGTGAGTGAGGACCAAATGTAAACTCATACTCTCTTAGTTCTGGTGCATTTTTGGCTTTTGTAACTCTCTCTGACTAGTTTTTTATTTTAGGCACTGATCCATGGATTGAACAGACACTACTACTCCATAGCCATCAACTACAGAAAGAATGAACTTGAGGAGAAGATGTTGCTAAACCTTCATAAAAAGAAATGGACTGATGGATTAACACTCAACAGATTTGACGTTCATTCAAAAACCAATGAACAGACTGTTCAGGTGAGTGTCGGGCAAGAGTTCCAAATAATTGAAATTGCTGTATTACGTTGCTAAGGTTTAACTTGCATTGCATATCAAGAGCCAAGTGCATATTGGCTGTGTAACATCTTTTTCTAGCCTTACCTATTGGTTGATGGTAGACAATTTTAAATTTGAATCATAGGCTTCAGATGATAAATTAAGCAACAACAACGACAACAACGTTACCCCAGTGCCTCCAAAGAGGCTCCCGCCTAGGCAGGGTAAGGGGGGGTCGGTTGTACCTCCAAAGAGAAATTAAGCAGGGAAGAAAAAATTATTAGGGGTGTGCTTATTCATTCACTAATATTTGTACAAAGGTTAATAGAAATTGGTACTAGAGGCTGGAATTCTTTATTGCTTTGACTTGTATTGGGGAGGACCGAGGAGGGCTGGTTGGTTGGTTGTCATAGTCCGTGTCTTGAACTCTTGATATCTTGAAGAAAATTTAGTCACTGAGCATTGAAGGTTCAAGGATTTGCTCCCATTGTTGCATGTCCATTTATTTGTTCAATGATATGCGCTATACTGTGATGTATGATTGGCATGTGTCTTTACCACTCGTTCTGGAATTTGCAGGAAATGCTAAGCCTTGCCATCAAGTACAACAAGGCAGTGCAGGAGGAGGATGAGTTGTCCCCAGAGAAGTTAGCTATTGCGAATGTTGGTAGGCAAGATGCAAAGAAGCATCTGGAAGAGCACGTGTCAAACCTAATGTCTGCGAACATAGTCCAGACATTAGGTACAATGTTAGACACGGTTGTGTTTTAAAAGTGTGTTAATACTTAAGTTTGACCTTAGACTACAAACTTTTCTCTCTTCCGTATTCTGAATGTACTGTCCGCCTCATTCAGAATGAATTACAATATGGAAAACTTGGTTTATCATTGGAGAAATTGTTGTTTCCTTTCTTTGCCCTTTGGATAATCTCGTTAAATGCTTGTATCTGTAGTGTGGGATTATGGAGAACCTAGCTTGTCTCTGCTGTGCTATGCATCTGCAGTTATGCAAGCAAACCTATCATTTTCACCCTTGGTTCCAGTTTACGTCCTCTGAGCATCGCTTTGCACATTTTGATTTTACCATACCCTAACCTAGGCAGGATTCGCCTACATGATAGTCTTTGTCTCTTTATGTTTTGAGAAGTCTGGCCACAGGGTGCTGTTACAGCAAAAAGTTCTAGTGTACTTTTGTTTGATCTAAAATTTCATTTCGTTATCACAAGACATAGTATGCAGAAGCAGAACATAAACATAGGAATTTAGTCAGATGAGATTCTGAGAGCACATTTCGAATACAAACCCAGTGAAACCGAGACTTGACCATTTGAAGTCTCATCTTTTTTTGAACTGAACATGTCCATGTTTACACCAATGAACACAGCACCAGACACTGACCTGACCTAGTCTTAGGTCTCAGCTCATTAGTCTCTCTCCTGGTTGATAAAAGAAGCCAGCTTCCTTCTCAGCTCCACAGCCTCATCACAATCAGGATCAAAGATGTGAAACACATGTTCTTTCCCTTTAGTTTCATAAAACTCTGCTCTCCCTTTGCAGCTGCTCTTCGATATTGTATCAAAGTAGAACCTCCCTCGTTCTCTCAGTATATCATTCCCTGCAACCAGCACAATCATCCTGTCACACATAATCTGGTTGATACTTGGAGCTCCATCAACAAATGGGTTAATAAGCGGGTCGTCACACCCCTTATCAGACGGGCAAACATACAGCCACCACCTGTTCACCATCTCTCTTCTTGGGTCTGTAATCTCGAACCCAACCGGGTCTTTACCCCAAAAATACGGGTGAACAAGAGCAACCCCTTCAATACAGACCCGTTTATCCAAACCCGACCCATCAAACTGACAAGCAATATGATGGGTTAGAGTTGCACCTGCACTGTCCCCTGCTAGGAACACCCTCCTATAGTCAACCCCTTCATTAAGCCAACCCTCAGGTCCATCACCAGAAGCATGAGCAGCCACCCACTGGATTGCACCACAGGCGTCATCATAGGCAGCCGGAAGAGGGTGCTCTGGGGCCCGCTGATAGTCAACAGACACCAGCACAACCTTAGCAGACTCCAACAGGCTGTTACAGAAGTTGTGGTAAAAGGGCAAAGCAGGTGAGGCTATGACAAATGCTCCACCATGGAGGTAAAGGACAAGTGGCAGCTTTTGATTGGTTGTGGTGGTCGCAGGGCGGTAAATCCTGGCGGAGACACCGGTCTCTGGTATGATCACGATGTCTTTGGAGGTGGCTCCTGTTTGAGGGTTGAGCCCTGGTGGAACTCTTTCAGTCCCTTGTTTCTCTATAGTCCCATCAGTGTATTCAATCAAGTAAGGTGAGATATCATGGGCTATTCCTGGCTTTGTGGAAGTTGAATCCATAACAGGGAAACAAAACAAGGAGAGAGACTGATATTGGTTATGTTTCCTTGATCTTCTTCTGTGTTATTGTGATCTTATTCTTTCAGCAAATTCATGTGAGAAAGAGAGAGAAAGAGGACAAAGAAGCTAAAAAGTGGTGGGTGAGGGATGATGACTTTGGTGTGCTTAAACAAAACATATGTGAAGTTTCCAAGTGTTGTGTATATGATCAGCTGTTTGTCCAAGATACCAATATCTTTGTCTTGATTGTTACCTAACGAGAGTCCCTACCAAAATAGGATTTGAAGTAATGAGAGTATTATTGATTGATGTTCTTCTTTAAACAAAACTAGTCTCTGAAGTTTTTAATCACAATTTTAGGTTATTTTTTAACGGACAACATAATTTTAGTTTGTTTATTACCCATTGTCTATTTCTTTTGGACGTGTTATTGAGTACAAAATCAACCATGCAAGATCTTCTTTAAAATGCTCACCCCGTTCACAAATATAAGTAACTTTGATATGTGTGTGGTTCGACATTTACAAACTTTGTCCTTTAATTCATAGCATGAAAATGGTATCACTATATTTGCCATGAGCCTGCTTGGGAGTTAGAGAATGGAGGGGAAAGGAGGGAAATGAGGGGGAAATAAAAAGTTCTTCTTGTTTGTAAGTTTTTTTTAATGAGGGGAATGAAGGGGAAGAGTTCCCCTCCATTCCCCTCAATTCCCCTCCATTAACACAGTTTTTGTTCTTCCCAAATTGGGGGAAAATGGAGGGGAAGGGGAATTTTTAAGTGACAGTCGTCGGTTCCCTCCATTTCCCTCCCTTCTCCTTACTTAAACTCCCAAACAAGGTGAATTATTTCACCTTCATTCTCCTCCCTTCCCTTCCCTTTCCCTCCCCCTCATTCCCTTCCCTTTCCTTCTCACCCAAAACTCCCAAACAAGCTCTAAAAAAAGCCTAAGATCATGATAATTACTCCTTAATTGGTGCATCGGGTTACCAGTTAATACTTGGCAAGCTACTAATTGCTTCTTTACTGGTGTCTTGGATCACCAATCAACATTTGAGGTGACAAAAGAATAAGGGCAACAAACGAAATTTTGGTTGTATAATCCAAGGAAATCCAACAAACTCATGGTGCGTTTTTTTATGGCTGAACTTATTTGAATTCAACACCACTGAAGTGAATTGAACACAACGAAACTTGGAGCAAAAAGTTGAGGGGGCCAAGGCTCCATTCTTGACCTCTTGGTTGCTAGAAAACTAGTTTACCACTATGTCAAAGTACTTTTTGTGTGTTTTATACATATTAGGTTTCATATACTGTATTTAATAACTTAGAAAATGGCCGGGGGACCAAACCCCCTCCCGCAGTCCCGCCCTAGAGAAGTTCCACCCTGCTTAATATATGAGATAAAAAGTATGTTTCTAAACTCAGTACCACCAAACTAAATTGTACATCACTGACTTGAACTGAACTCAATTGTGTAAACCCAGCCCGGAAGTACTAGCTCAAAAAACACTGGGCAGTGGCTAGTGGGTAGCGCAAACCGCGAAGAAACTGTATTTAGGGTCTGTTCTCCCCAACTTATTTCTGTTTAATTCTGTTTATTTCAGCAAACTTCAGCAAACTTCAACAAATTTCAGCAAACTTCAACAGTTAAATAAAGTTAAACAAAGTTCAACAAAATTAAACAAACCAATATACAAACTAGTTATAAATAATACTTGAATCAACAAGATCCAACAAAAATAAACAAAGTTCAACAAAGTTAAATAAAGTTCAACAAAGTTCAATAAAGTTCAACAAAAATAAATTTTCAGTAATAAATATAAATGTTTTTCAGTTGGGAGAACAGACCCTCACTCTTTCACTCACGAGTCTTGACTCTTCACTTCTTCGGTCTTCTTTGGTCCTCTCTCTCTCTCAAAATTTCTCACTTCCTTTCTCTGAACAAAGGAAACCACAACCTAAAAACCCTTTGTAATTTGTGAGTATCCCTCCCTTTATTTGAACTACCCATCTTTCTCACAATTGATCCTCGAACATCAAATGGCTATTTTCTCTCTTCAGGTTTTCAGCCCTAAAGATTGCAACTTTTGGAATCATTTCATAGTAATAATTCTGGGTTTTTTTTTTTTTTTTGGTTAGGAAAAACTTGGGAAATGGACAACGAGCTTTTGACAGACCAGGAAACTGCGCTTTATGATCGTCAGATTAGGGTATGGGGTGCCGATGGCCAAAGAAGGTATCTTTATCGAATAACCTTCTAGATTTTTCGACCCATTTTGCAATTTTACTAGAAATTCAAGTCAATTATGCAGTAGAGATTTTACAAGTTAGGTTAGTTTCCCACCTGGGTATTTCTTTCTGACTATGAGTATCAGTTATTGTTCAATTATGGTGATAATGAACTGCAATTTAATGACTTGATTATTTCATTTGATTAGCTTTGCTATACTATGAGCAAAGCCCAAAACCCCTTCTGGAAGATACATTAGAATGATTCAGCATACACTTGTGTAGATACCTCTATATTTTCTAATTGTGGTTGATATTTGATTTTCTATTGGATTTGTGTGATAGGCTGAGCAAAGCCCATGTACTGGTTGCTGGAATGAAGGGAACTGTTGCTGAGGTCTGTGTCCTTCTTCTTTGCCCTAGTGTGGAAATTTTGATTGATGTAAAACATTTCTTCCTATGATTATTTGAATATGTATGTGTGTTTGGGTACATTGCAGTTTTGCAAGAACATTGTGCTAGCTGGGGTAGGAAGTGTGACATTGATTGATGATAGACCAGTGACAGAGGAAGCACTAAATGCTAATTTCTTAATTCCTCCAGCTGAGATGGACACTGGGCGATCTATTGCGGAGGTTTGTTGTGACTCTCTGAAGGATTTCAACCCCATGGTTCAGGTTTCCGTAGAAAAAGGTTTGCCTTCAGAGAACTAGATGTACTCTTTTGTGCCAAACTTTCTGTAGTATTAAATGTGAACTGATATTTCCATCCCATGGTTCAAGTCTCTGTGGACAAAGGCTTGCTTTTCAGAGAACCCTGGATGTACACTTTTGTGCCATACTTTCTCTAGTATTGAATTTGAAGTGATATATTTATGAAGACAAATTTTTCAGTGTGTCAAAATTCTGACGGTTGGAACTTGGGATGTATACAAGATTAAGTAATAATCGCAATCGACTTACAGCTTCTTTGATAAGGTCATATCTGGATACTGCTTAATATTGTTTGTAGCCGACAACATACTGTCGTATAGTCGATAAAAGTTGTATCTTGTGCTGCGTGTAAATGAGCAGACTGAGTAGGGGATGTCCATATGCATGGGTACTTCATTTCATGTTTGTTGCTTTTAAGCCATAGGCGTTGGCGTGAAGTGTAATTTATCACGAAGCACAATCAGTATATTGATTATTGACTGTAGATGCTTTAGGCAAACAGAGGGGTAACATGACTGTATTAAGTAAAAATTTGGAATAGTCGTATGGAAAAGTAGGCTAGATTTGCTTCATCACTAATATGGAGCTTGTTGTTATACCGGACAATGGAGTATAAAGGGTGCACACTTGTTAGTTTGGTCTATATGTGTAAATAATGCTTATGTGGCCTGAAATTCTGGGCTTTGCAGCAGAGTCATGGAGAAGAAGTGAACCTATATATGGTCATTCTTGCTTTAGCAGCGAGGTTGGCTGTAAAACCGTACTTTTAGATGAGTTGCAACCTTCATTTTTTTTAGATAACATGGGTGTCCACACTTTGCTTGACTAATCCCATGGGCCCTGAACTTAACGACCAGGAAAACCTCTAGTGGCCCTGAGGGGACTCGAACCTGGGACCTCTGGAATACTTCTCAGTGAGTTGCAACCTTAATACCACCCCAGAATAGAATGAAGTTCCAACCTCCCAGGTCTCACCTTTTACAAACTGTATTATTTTAGGCGTGCATTACGATCTTAAAGTGTGTAGATTTGTAGTGTAATTCAAGGTGAAATGGGACCAATCATCTACTTAGTGGTCTGGCTATGTTGGACAGGCAGTTAGACTTACTCCCCCTTGAACTTGTTTTCTTGATGACTTGTATACTAGTAAATTTTTAACTCCAAAATTTTGTTGATAGCTTAGAGTTGGATACTTGGATGTAGCTGAAGACCCATAAATTCTCAATTTCCCTCCAACTGGTAACAATTGGTCTGTGCCAGGTCAGACCTTGCCACTCCACATGTGGAGTGTTACTCCTTAGGATCACACCTGGAGAGCGCGAGTAACCAAATGGCACAAATTGCTGAACCAGGTCTCATGGGTGCAAAGCTCCATTCTTTTGCTATAAGGAATTTTATTGCAAAGTGTGTTTACCATGCTGACAGGGGATGTACAAAACGGGGGATGTACAAAGATAGCTGATCAGAAGTCAGACCTCTGAATTTTTTTGTTTTAGTCACCCAATACAATCGGCTACTCAAAACAGTATATGCTACCCAGTTATGGATAATGCATGAGCTAACCGGCTTGGTCAATGAGTAGTCAACAGTATTTTCACTATTTTGGATGGGAAGCAGAAGCTGATATTTGCAGTTTCAGACTCCTATTTCATGGCCCCGTAGAGCAAGCACCAAGCAATATAAGTCGCTTTAGTTTTAGTCTGAAAGTAGTATGTCTTTAAGCATATATCTATCCAATGGCATCTTAGTGTTTTAAAAATTACAAGCGCGAGTTTCAAAGGGAAACCAAACCTTCGTAGCAGCGGTAGGTGAGCAAGTTTGTAAGACATTATATTGATGTTTAGTAGCTGAGCCTTGCAGCCTTGCTCAGAAAATGAGGAAGCAGGTGGCAGTGAGACCCTGAGGCTGCATTGCTTGTTGATGTTAGCTGGCGTGGGGGTGGGGTGGGGTAAAACGAGATTGTTTAGTGACGTTCCCAGTGGAAGCATCCCGACCAGGTATCGGTATTGGTGAAGTTCATTACTTGGGAGGGTGAGAAAAGGAAGGATTTGACCTATGGGCTCTTGTGAAAAGAGTTCAAGTGTAAATGTTAGTGACTTTACACCTCTAATTTGTAATAAGTGAACCATAAGTTTACCAGTGCATAACTGATTTAATTATCTGCATTGCAGTTCTGTCTGTTGATTTTTTATTTATTATTAGTTTTTGTTTTCGAGGCTTCCAGTTTGACATAGTTCCTACTACTATTTGCCTTTCAGATGAGAAGCTTTTTGACAATTATAATTGTTATTGCAGGTGAATTATCCAGCCTTGATGGCGATTTCTATGAGAAGTTTGATGTTGTTGTTGTCAGTTGTTGCTCTCTAAACACAAAGGTGTGCTGCAAAAATGTTTTAATGTTCGTTCATCTAATGTATCGTGAATTAATCTGTATCTTTAGCTTTGATGTCCTTGTCCTGTTGATATAATTAAATGTTTCTACCAATTCCATATCTCAGAAACTGATCAATCAGAAATGCCATAGGAAGTGCAAGCGCATTGCATTCTATTCAGTTGATTGTCGGGACTCTTGTGGTGAGATCTTTGCTGATTTGCAGAATCATGTTTTTACACGGGTATGTAATTTATTGGCTTCCCCCCCCCCCCTGTTTCAAAAGAAAGATTCTCACATAAAAAAAGGTAGTCAATTCATTTTTACAATTGATTAATAAATAATTTCCTTATCTAAAAAAAAATGTAGTCAATTCACAATCATGTAACATATGTTTCAGGGCCTGTGCGAAATATGTTCACTAGTTCACGTTAATGTGTCAACTATTGTGCTTGCAATTAGGCTAACTATGAGTCACTGGGGCATTAGTATGATATTTATGACAACTCTCACACAGGAGACTTGGCTGGCAAATCAATGAGCAAATAGACAATTTTAGGGCTTTTTTAATTCAGATGTTCAATCTTTAGGTTCATGCGGCTCCAACTTTGATACCATTCCCCTTAGCTTTCTTTTATCTATTTACTTAGTATGTAACTGTCCCTGCATTAATGTCACCAACATGACGACAAACAATGTCACCAACAGCGTCATAAGAGTGAGGATGTATGGTGCAGTGTGTCTGCTTTGCCTAGCTGCTTATTAGGCTTTTCCCAGGTCAGCTGAGCCGCAGCCCACTGCCTTGAGCCACATCTGACCCTCACAGTGAGCTACGAGTACGTAAAGTATTTAAGGGGCGTGGGCAGTTGATTTGATTGGATCTGTCAAAGCGTTTACTTGATAGATAGAACTGTGAGATATAAGTTTAAACATAAGATATTTTGGGCCATGGAGAATTGGAGATGGAGGCTTGGAATTTGATTTGACAGGAAGTTGTGCACTCATTTTTCAGATTTAGTAATATGGAACCATCTACTCCGCTCCAAAATGGGAAATTCAGAATGGATCCAGCCTTAGCTCTAACCAGAGAGAACCCTGTAAGGAGAGGGGTGGGGATATGTATTGTTTTTTGATTGATACTATTGGCTATATGGGGTTCTTATAAAAACAGATAAAGATACGTAAAGTTATGTAGCTTTACTCTCTAAGGTGAATGACTTTTGCTGAATCATCTGGTTGATCGTAGACTTACTATAATATCGCTCTTTTCTTTATTGCTTTGAGGGATGATTTGTGTTCATTCCTGTGTTTTTGTTGGCAGTGAGTATATCTTTCGACTGACATATGTATTTATGTATGTGATTTGAGGCCACTTGTTTTGGTATCACTTGGATGATGCATTACTATTAAACTTAAACCTTAGAATAAGCATCATGGGTTTCTTTATTTTCTGAAACTGTTTGAATTATTTTTCCTTGCAGAACCAGCCCAACAAAACTGCTGAATCACAAAAAGACCTTATTGTTGAGGTATGAGCCAGTTCAAATGCAGCGAAATCTTCAGATTGTTTCAAGTTATTGTATCCCTGCCCCCTCCCTGACACTACTAAAAGAAATAACACAACCCGCGGTAGTTTCTGTGATGATATTTTATCTTAAACTCAATTTTGAAGGGTGTCATGGCAGGTAGCACTTGCAGTACCTTGGAATTACATCTGAATTTAGTGTAAGCATCATTGGTTTGTTTATTTTCTAAAGCTATTGTGATTCTTTACCCTTGCAGAAAAAGGCCAGTGATGCTGAATTAAAACAATATCTTAGTTTTGAGGTACGAGCCAATTCAAATGCTTTGCAATCTTCAGAAACTTTTTAGTGGGTTCATTGTATTCTCTCCCCCTACCGTGGCCCCTACAAAAAGAAATCCTGCAGATCTAAAATTCTTAGATTACTTGGAAGCTTTTGTGATGATGTATAATATCTTAAACTCATTATTAAAGGTTTTCTTGGCAGGAAGCACTTGCAGCACCTTGGAGCTGTCTTCCGAAGAAAACCTCAAAACTTTACTTTGCTATGAGGGGTATGAAAGTTGATCCCATCACTTATTTGTTTCTTCATATGATTATTACAGTCGCTGTGCTCTAGCCATTCTCAAGTCTCAATTCAAAATTTGGTTCAAGATACCTACAGGTCATAGTAGATCTGTTTATCTAGTTTTCAGGAAAGGTGATCTTTGACTGATGCTTTTAAATCGATTTTCCATTACTCCAGACTAGAAGCTTTTGCCCCCATAACCTTCTTCTTTTCCTCCTTTCTTTTTTTTTTCTCTTGAGTCTTGATTCTTGAATGATATCCAAAAGCTAATTCTGCTTAAGTTAGTATTCAGTTTGACAGAAGATAATAGTTTTACTAAACATTTGATCTTTTTCGAATATTTTCATGTTTTAACCACAGATATCTTTCTGGAATATTTTTAACCACAGAATAATCTTCTGTTGCATCTTTTGGTCAAGTAAAACAATCTCATTGTATAACTTTGCTTAGTGTTAAGATCAGTGTATTTTGAGGTTGAGGTGCAAGTGAGATTGGAAGAGGCAGTGCACATGCAAGATTGGCATCCCCTTTACTCGAAAGGATACCAGTTTCTCATACGGGAAAATACGGTTGCCATTCAAGTGCTTTCCTACTCATTTGTGCTGGAAAGAAAAAAGGAAGGGAAATGGGGGAATAAAGTTTTCTGTCCAACCAAAGAAATCCGTAGCATTATTTGGACTAACTTGAACTAACCAAACACATCCAGAGCATTCTTTGAATTAACTTATTTTTTCAGATTACAAGGATCACCTAGAATTGATCGATCTATTGGTAAACTGACGAATAACTTGTTGTCTCATATCACTACTTCCACAGTCATAGAAAGGTTTGAGGAGTTGGAGGGACGTAAACCAGGTGATACTTCCCTCGCTGATCTTCCTAATGTTCTGAAGCTGAGGAAGGAACTCTGTGAGGAACAGGCATGTGAATAAAGATAATTCAATTTTTCTAAGATGACATATTTATGTTGTTCATATTACCCTAATGTTTGTATCTCACTTCAGTCATTCAGCGAATCCCGGATCCCTGACTCCCTCCTTGAGAGATTGTTATGTGGTAGATTGGAATTTCCTCCAGTTTGTGCTATCCTTGGGGGAATCCTTGGACAGGTGATTGGCTTTCCATTCTATTAGTTATTGAGTTTTATTCATCTTTTCGATAGTTCTTCCAATTTATCTGAAGCAATTGTGAATTTCAATCTCAGGAAGTGATAAAGGCGTTATCAGGCAAAGGAGAGCCTCTCAAGAACTTCTTCTACTTCGATACTATGGATGGTAAAGGCATAATAGAGGACATATGCAGGCCTGTCCAATAACGGATGAGTATATATGGCGCAACCCTGACCATTAATGAAATACTTTGTCAAAACGCAGTTTTAACTAGGTTTCCTAACCGTGTTTAGTTAGATTGGAGAATGTTTCATGGCGATGTTATTGTTATCCAAGAACTGTCGATCACGTTTGGCTTCATCCCTTCCTCTGAAACTTAACTCTGAAATTTTTTGTGAGCTCAGCAGGCAGCTTCACATTAGCCTCTCATTATGTTGCTTCTAGTGCAAGTGGAACAAGTATGACATTTCTTAGTTCAAAGCAATTTGGTTCTCTGTCAGATACATATTCTTAAGCCAAGAAGTTTGGTGCGATTCAGAGGGTCAATGATCCAAATTAGTTTTGATTGGATAACCATTGGTGGTGCTTTTTTTTTTTTTTTTTTTTTTGACATTTCCATCCATAATGCTTATGCAATCAACGTATTATGTGATAGAAATGATGGTTATCCAATCAAAAAAATTGAGAAATCGTAGTAGCCTATTGAATGGCAAATGTTTACCATGTTGTAACTAAGAAACCACGCGCTTAAAATCAATGGGAGCAGGCAATACTCAATGTCACGCGGTAAGTCGGTAACAGCAGTCGAACATGACTGCATGATAACCATCCCAGTTAGTCTTGACATGACCCGTGGAAGAAATGACCCACAACATTTAAGCCTAAGGGAGCTTATAATCTCTTTTTTAGGTGACTAGTTAGGATCTTAAAGGTAAAGTTGCGTACATCTGGACTTTCCCAAATCTCACCCTAAACGGAATATTTATTGGGTTAGTTGTTGTTGTTTGGAGCTTATAATCTCTCATTTTGTCTAGCAATAGTATTATTAAGTAGCTCAGGCTCTAGTATCGTATATTGATATTTTTCCATCACAACTTTTTTTATACTGTTATTGTTATAAGGTATAGAGAAAAACATGAACAAGATATAGTATGATATAACTACATCTGGAAATAAAATAACCTTATAATTAGATGAAGCAGTTATCTAGTCTTTGAATTCCTAACCGGCTATTTTAAATGAAATTTCACAAACCATTTTTGATATTCTTATGAAATATAAATTAGACGAAATTTCACAAACCATTTTTGATATTCTTATGTAATCTAAATTAGACGCTTGGAGAGACTGTATGTCAAGTTACAAAATTAGATGTTAGTCGCGAATTTTAATTATTTTTTTGTGACAAATGAATTCGGTAATTGAACATTATACATTATCTACAAAAGAAATTAACAAATAGAAAATCAAAATCAACACTATTCCAAAAAAAAATAAGATTCCACACTCTATATAGTTATCTCATAATAAGGTAGGTTATGCAGACTTACACAAGGATCACGAGTGGGTCTATTAATCCGGCATAGTTTTCATTGTCTCATAATGAGGTTGTGAAGAAGCCAGAACATAATCACTTGCCATTACTATCAAACCAGATACTCAAATATATATGCTCATGATTTTATACACTTTTGTCCAATATCAGCCGGGATTAGTTCTAGACTTTTTGTTCATTAAAAATTTGTTCTTCATCCATTATGCATTAGTGTACTTCTAACAACCTCTTATTAATTAGGCTCTGTTTGATTCACTTGGATAAAATTGATCTGAACTGAACTGATCTGAACTGAACTGAACTTAATTGATTTTTTGAACTTGATCTTTAACCATTTAAAATTCGTCCAAACATAGTCAATATTGGACTCATTTGAAAGTATGCTTTGAGATTTTTCCGATGACATAATTTTCATCATGAAATTATTTCGGAATGAAAAGTTATATAAGTAATAAAGTTACACATGAACTGAACTGAACTGAACTGAACTGGACTGAACTAAATTGAATTTAAGTAAAATTAAGGTGAATCAAACAGAGACTTAGTATTATCATTATTGGCTAAACTATGACTATTACGTCAAGGCCCCTCCTCACCTTCCTAAAGCCTTACCCCACCAAAATCCGAACTATAGTTCAACTTCGAACGTGCAATATTAATGAATCCAAACAAGGAAGCAAACCTTTCACTGTTTTTATGACTAAACACAAGGTCATTTAGGCTTCGGTAGTCATCAACTCACCTACCCCTCTAAATGAACAATTGAACATTAGGATGTGGACAGTATTCAAGAAATCCACTTCAAATTATATATACACAAAGAAAATCCAATCTGTTACGAAGCTAAATACATGTATCTGATCTATACACATGACTGGGTAGCATCTATACGACGATTAACTTTTAAAATCAAGAATTTTCTCCCTATAACTAAAAGAAGAAGAAGAAGAAAATATTATGAAGCATTGGTGATCTTTTGTTGGGTTGGAGGATATTGAATTAAAGGTTTCTTATTCGTGTACTAATGAGGAACATAGATCTGCATTTGTTTCAAAATATGCTCAAAATTATGGGTGGATCTCTCAACTGAGTGTGTATGTACTCCTTCATAGGTTGTCACCACTACCCCTTCATCGTTGGCCAATCTTTGCACTTGCTTTTTCACATTACATCCTGAATGGGTGCATCGATAATAGCTTCTGCAATTTAATGTATTAGAAGAGAGAAATAAGTATCGTTTATTCATTCTAACGATTAACGATTCTTAAACCGAATCTAAATTTATAACAACAAAAATCGAGCAATGCCATTTACTGCTAAAACAACATGTCATTTTATATTAGGAAAGTGATTATGCTTTTAGACATCTTAAAGTGCAAGTAGTATAGAATAGATGGAGATAAGTATATATATTTTAGTATGTAGTCCTATATTAGGCTCCATATCCAACATTACTATGCTAATGAAGCACTGTTCAAGTGTTTGTCTGATATTGTCAAATAAGACTGGCTTTCCCTCTCATGATAGGACTATCAAGATAACCAATTAAATTTGGGAAAATGAAACTACTTTGATAATAGTCTAAAGTTGGTAAATTTCCATTACCAAATAAATCTAGTAAGTGGTACCTACTATTCTTTGAATTTTAACAATATACACCAATGCAAAGATGTTTTCATCTATCTTTGAAGTTTGATGAACTGCAATCTAGCTGAAGGTTATTCTCTAAATAAGGATCTGCACTAAACATTTTGCTCTTTGATTGCCTGAGCACAAGATGTAGATCAAACACATATTTTGAAGAACTCACCCCCTTTCTAGCAAAATGCCAAAAACCATGCATATATTGTGAAAGTAAGTGAGAACTAGAATCCCACATGGTAATATTCCTGAAAGGATAAAAAACATGAATCCAGGAGTGTAATTGTTTATCAAATCACTCTCTTTTGAAAGACAAATTACATGCACCTAATGAGAAACATAAACTTGAATGATCTATCACACTCTTAAAATCGAATTCAGCAATAATTAGTAAAACTCTATATATATATACCTTAGTTATTTAAACCAACAACAATCAATGAAATCAAATTAACCAATAAATAATATTTTCAAAATATGTATACCTAGGAAACTTGTTGTTCTTGACAGCCTTTTGGCCATATTTCCTCCAACGATAGCCATCATCGAGTATATCCACCTGACTTCTTGTATGAAAGGCGTAACGATGCCTTCTAAGTTTCTTGTCCTTAGGTTCTTTCCTGTTGTTGTTTTTGATTTCACCACTAGAAGATCCAGCAACTTCAGCAGCTAATAAGCTCTGGGTGTTGTTGATGTTATTATTTGACCGAAAATTGCTCTCCATATTCATGCCAAGAACAACCCCATCTTTGTAATCATAATCAGTGAAAGAGAAAGGAAAATTTCTTATAGATGTTGATGAAAATGGGGAAATCATTTGTCTGTTATTCTCCATATTGAGAGTAAGCTAAGGAGAGAAAAAGAGAGCAAGCAAGAGCTGAATTTTCACGTGGAAATAGATGTATGAAGAATAGTAGCTACTAAGAGACGGGCAGAAGTATATTAACACATTTTGTCATTTACGTGGTCACAAAAGGTGGAATTTTTGCACAAGAAAAAGGTCAGGCGGCTAGCGTCCTAATCAGCAAAATATAAATTAAGGTGTTCTAAGGCAATAAAGGATCTTTTGTCTTACTTTATATGTCATCTCATGTTCTATGTTATGCGTCATCTCCTACCCCATTTTAAACGGGATATATGATCAAATTACGGACAATCAGAATATAGGCGAGATTAATAAAAAGTGCTACATAGAAAGGGATAGAGAATTCATATTGGTTCTAAGGGTAATTAATTACTTAGGACATATATTGCCTCATCAGCATGGTAAAAATTTGCCGCAACCAACAAGTAACTTTACACAAATGGTAAGCTTTAATCTAGATTCGAGTTTATTTCAGGGACAACAAAGGATGGGAGATGTAATATTTTTTCCTCATTTAAGATTTTGAAAAGTAGGAAGATTCATCCATGTTACATCTAATGCTGACTAATTTTGCTTGGATTAGAAAGTGGAAGCTTTCATGCACCTTAGCTAGTAGTACTTTTATAAGCAAGTTTTATACCATCTTTCTAGATAACATATGGGGATTCTACTGCCAATAAGTGATTGGTGTGAGGGGTTCGGCACTCTCATCTCTACTTAATTAACCAAGGTTTGGGGTTTAAATCTTGGGAATGGAAACACTACTTGTTAGGTGCACTTTACCCCTTTGTGGGCTGACTCGGTGCGAACACGATTAGTCCTAACCCAAAATGTCTAGGATGAACCTGTTGTCCAAACGAAAAAAATATATAAGGATTCTAGTAACGTGGGGAAGAAGTTGGCACATAGTATAAATAAGTGAACTTTCAGCCTAGATCAATTAATAATGGTTGGAGTAATTCACTTGCTTATATTCATGCTCAAGATCTTCTAATCTTTTCATGTGAAACGTGAACCCACTTCAACAAAAATTCTCATTCATCCGATAATAACTTAAACATGAAACCTTCAAGCATTTGCAATTGTTCAAAAGAGCATTACAAAGATGATTCTATGCTTTCTTCTTATTCAGAGATGTTTACAGGTCCGAAGAAAATTATAGATTTGATGAAGAAAAAAGCAAAGATAATACTATTGCATTTCTCTATGAGCTTTTTCTTACTTTTTTTTAAATGGTAAGAAAGTTGGTCCATAAACCATTGTGTTACACCAAAAAGGAGGGGTCACCATCAATTATTCTGAACTCGAATCTTTAATCTGACCTTAAAATTGGAAGCGTAACTCATGAACGTGGATGCTTACTATTGAGCTCCCAAACTTATGCAAGGAAAGAGGTTAAGTCATATGGGTGATAAGTATGAAAAAGTCCCAAATATGAAGTACATGTCCCAAAGACCATGACGCAACACCCATGACACCTTGTATTATGAGTCCATGACGCTGCACTCTTGTCGCAGCACCATGACCCATGTTGCTATTTGTCGCAGCACCTTGTCTCATGGCGCTGCAGCATTTGTCCCACGACGCAGCACCATGAGTCAATGACTCATGGCGCTGCAGCACCATTTGTCCCACAACGCAGCACCCTTGTCCCACAATGCAACTTCATGACCCATAATGGCGCTGCAGCACCCTTGTTCCATGTTGCTGCATCACCCTTGTCCCACGATGCAGCGCCATGTCCCATGTCTTAGCGCCCCAGCGAGCTCCATATCCCATGTCCAGGCGCCCAGTGAGCTCATGTGCCATGTCCCATGTCTATGGGTGAAATAGAAGTTCTGGGACTCGGATGACCGTCTCGGGGTACCAGAGGTCCTTTAGGGTGACAATAGACCCCCCAGAGAAGTTTGGACAGAAACGACACTCGCGCCCCGGAAAGCCTAAAATCAATGGATATATCTGTATAAATTTATAATCAACCTTTTTATGGCTCCTGTGAGGCCCCAAAACGAAGGTAGATATTTTCGCACCACATCGTAAGGGACAACCCCTAGGGAACTTGGGAGGCCTCCGGGGTTCGTTATCAGGTCTCTAATAGGCTTGTAAAGGCGTTTTTATGGAACACCAATGTAAAGACTAGAACACGGAAAATATGGGTGATATCGAAGTTCGCTGATCCTGATGACCCTCCCGAGGCACTGAGGATCCTCTAAGGTCATAATAGACACCTCGAATAAGTTTGGGCAAAAATGGCACCCGGCCCCAGGAAGCCGAAAACGTAGACTATAATCCACTTTTTTAGGCTCCCAGGCGGCCATATATCGAAGGTGGATATTTTAGCACCACATCGGAAGGGACTCCCTTAGGGAACTTGGGAGGCCCCTGGGGTTCGTGATCAGGTCCCTGATAGGTTTGTAATGGCGTTTTTACGGAACACCGGTGTAAGGGTCCAAATACCGAAATCATAGATGATATCGAAGTTCAGGGATCCTGATTACCCTACTATGGCACCGAGGGTCCTATATGGTCATGATTTACCCCTCGAAGAAGTTTGGGCAAAAGTGACACCCGGGCCCCGTGAAGCCGAAAATGAAGGCTATAATCCATGTTTTTGGGCTCACGGGAGGCTTGGAACGAAGGTGGATATTTTCGCACCAGATCGCAAGGGACACCCCTAGGGAACATCGGAGGCCCCCAGGGTCCGTTATCGGGTCCCTGATAGGCTTGTAAAGGCGGTTTTACGAAATACCAATGTAAGGGTCTGAACACCGAAAGCATGGGTGATATCAAAGTTTAGGGATCCTGGTGACTCTCGCGGGGCAACGAGGGTCCTCTAGGAAATGACACCTGGGCCCCGCAAAGCCATAAATGAAGGCTATAATCCACGTTTTTTAGGCTCCCGGGAGGCTCGGAACGAAGGTAGGATATTTTTGCACCACATCACAAGGGACACCCCTAGGGAACATGGGAGGCCTCAGAGGTCCCTTATCGGGTCCCTGATAGGCTTGTAAGGGTGTTTTTATGGAACACCAATGTAAGAGCCCGAAAACCGAGAGCATGGGTGATATCGAAGTTCGGGGATCCTATGATCCTCCCGAGGCACCAAGGGTCGTCTAGGGTCATGATATACCTCTCGGAGAAGTTTGGGCAAAAAGACACCTGGGACCCGGAAAGCCGAAAATGAAGGCTATAATCCACTTTTTTGGCTCCCGAGAGGCCCCGGAACAAAGGTTTATATTTCCGCACCAAATGGCACGGGACACCCTTAGGGGACATAGGAGACCTTATGGATAGGTTATGAGGTCCTTGGTAGGCTTGGAAGGGTCTCTTGCGGACATCAGAGGTTAATCCACGTTTTTGGTACCGAGCATGGCTCTCCACTGCCCCGTGCCACCAAACCTACCAAAAGCCTTCTCTACTATTATAATGAGGTCTCACAATTTTTCCCAATTTTTTTTGAAGTGATTTCCAATTTTTCTGATATTTTTTTTCTTATTTTTCAAGGTATATTTTCAATTAAAAATTAAATAAAATAACTAACTTGTGTGGAAAAAAAATTAAAAAAAAAAGAAGAAAAAAGAAAGTAAGTAACTTAATAATATTCTTGAAAAGTTTGAGGGGAAACTTTTGGAAAATAATTCTTCAAACTCTTGAAAATCCCAGTAAGAAAGTTATACACTGGGCATGTCTAATCCTGTCAGAACTACTAAACATTATAAGACTCTTTAGGGGGTAGTTGCTTGAAAGAGTGTTTGTGGGCGAAGGAAGTCAATCGGCGCGACATGAAGGGCCTACTAGTCGCAGAGTAGTGTCTAATCGTGTGTCATCATTGCCGGGCACCCACGACACCTCGGCTCAAGCACCGTACCCTACGCCGGAGACGGATGCGACGCGACATGAAGCGCCTGTAGGCGCCGAATAGTGTCAAGTGGAGGCCACTCGGGCGCTGCCGAGGTTGACAATGGCAAACGGGAACAACGCGAGTATAAACGCCAGAGGGGATCTGATCTCCTTCGGGATAAGTTATCCCGCCGGCGAACGTTGAACGGATGTAATGTCTTCCGTCTTTCTTTCTTTCTTTTTTTCTTTCTTTTTTACAATCTTTGTGAGAGTCTGACTCTATGTAATGTCCTTTTTTTCCCCAAGAATGGCCCTTTATCTAATCTCGGGTTTGCAAGTCCACCCCATACCATTGACCCTCTTTCAAACCAGTTGGGCCAAAGCCCAATCATTAGCAGAATACAGGAGTCTGTTGTAGCCGTAGGACTTCCCCTACGTAAGCAGAGTTGATCAGTAGATGCCCTTTGGTCTTGCATATTGTATTGCTTTATGTGACAGAGAAGTTCAAATTACATTCCTCCCCAGTCCACAGACCACATAGATACATGAATAGCTTCGCGCTGACAGTTTCACCGTTAAAAGACAGAGAAGAAAACTTATAAGAAAGCTGCCTATGTAATTTTTGAGCATCAAAAGTACGCATGAAGTGAACAAATGAATGGTCGAATGGAAACAGATCAAGTGTTAGGACAATATGTTGCTTATGCTCGCACCAGGGAACCTGTAACTTTTCGCTGAAGCAGCACCAGGGAACAGCCCTTTTGGTCCTCCACCTGCAACATGATTTGCCCAATCTGCTCCTGTATCAAATCAATGGTCCTCGGGTCAACAGCTTTACTAGCCATAGCTGTGATAAAATAAGTATGTCTTACTATCCCATGTATTGTAGAGATTTGAGTTCTCTTCATCCAGGAGCCTCTCTCCTTAACTACAGACTACAGTTATGATGTCAGATAAGTGCTGACCTTCGGTGCAAACTTCTAGCTCAACTCCCTGAAAAAGGTACTCTCATCTTAGTAGGTTATATGTCTCCATAAATATAGAAGATTTATCTGTTTAAGCCATTACCTCTGAGTCCTGGTTATCAATAGTTTCTTCAATAACCTCCTGAAAGTGATCACGTTCTGCCTTTTTGCTAATCGGCCACCCATCAATATGCCTTATTTAGTATTCCTGCATGTAAATAAGCGTAAGTTCACTACGGAAATTACAAGCAAAAGGCTGCTACTGAATGCAGGTGAATGCTTAGTTTCAGACATTCTGATATTGTAACAGTATGCCAAAAGAATGACTGGGGGAAAGAATATTCACATAAACTTTGTTGTTTCTTTCAGAACAGCCAAGCTTGAAAAATAGTATCAATGCGGAAGAAATAGCAGAATTTGAGACACAAATTACACGAATGAGATTGCATGGTCATAAAACTTCATTAACATGTCAAGATAGAATAAATGCAATTAATGACGGAAACCAGCATCTACCATAAGATCACCACTTTAGCAACAAACTAATGCAACTAAACATGAGTTGGCTTGTACATGAAGTAGTTATATTCAGATTGTCATGATACGAGAGAATTCAGTAAACAGCAAATGGGCACGCACGTGGTACATTAAAACAATAGCTAATCTCTTGAATCTCTACATAATACTTTGATTTTCCCCCTAGTTCATGAATAATGTAGCCTGATTTCTTTCAAAACAATAACTCATACCAGATGCAATACCTGGTAAACACCTGTTTTGTCGTCAGTGCTCCATGAAACACTACATATTGCATAATCATCAAAGATCTTATCGTATCATGCAAGAGCCTTAGTCTGTCATTTGACCTTATAAGTGTATAGCCTCTATCCTTGTAGTTAGATACAGTAACATGTGCCCTTGTACTCCTGCCATAAGCATTTAGGGTCTCCTCAATCTCCTTAGCCACGTTTTTCAAATCATTCGGTCTCCTATTTTTCGATATCAATCTTGGGGGAGGAGATCTTAACTTGGGTGGTATTTAAATTAAACGCTGAGATTTTTCTTGATTCTAGATATCTTTTTGCTATCCTGGATTTGGCTCCCAGTAAAATCATCTGTGACATGTATGACTCCTGCTGCATGATGCTTAAGCGTCCATATCTCAGCATTCACCATATTACATCCATGATGTGTTCAAACATCAGACAATTGAGACAGCTTTCCCAGTCTGTCAATGCCCCTCAATAGAATCATGGTAAAATCTTGACTTGGCAATACTTCAACTGCCTCCTTTGAGATGTTGAAGAAACATCTGTCTGCTGCAAGACCCTGTAAATATTTTGATGTAAATAATCAAAGATCTTTGGGGGAACTTCAAAGCAATGCGGCTGACCATAGCTTCAATAACTGATAAAGGTCAAATAAATGCATCTGAAGATTGTCATTTGTTCATAAAGACTTATGTGTCCAGGAGCTTGCCTTGTATACATGCATGGTTAAGAAGGCCTTCATCTTGAATGTTCTGCCCATCGTTGTTCGTCACATGAAATACTGATAAATCAGAAGTAGAATCAGCTCACATTAAGCCATAAAACGTGACCCTTCAGTGATTCAAATAATTAATCTCTCACCATCGAAGAACTATCCCTCATCATAAGAAACATAAGCTTTGGTTCTAAGGAGATTTAGATCGGCGAAGACTCCGATGATTTCAACGAGAATCCCGTTCCTGTCACTGCTGACCTGAAGATGAATAACAATCAAATGTTCCAAAAATGACACCAAGACACATTCACAAAGCACATTATTCATGAAAGCAGAATCAAGATATTTGCCAGTATTACAGTGGCACTCTCAGAAGTCAGAAGTATCATTGTCGATTATTACTCTGAAGATAAACCAAAAGGCAAAACATGTGAGAATAGTTTTAAAACAATGCCAGGTTAAGTAGGAAAGCCGAAACCCAAAATAAGAACTTTTTTATGCAAAAGATTCCCAATAAGACAGCATAAGGCCAATTATCCCACAATTTAAAAATAAAGGAATCTAAAGAGATCAAATTCCAATAACATATCAGACAGATTTGTAATCAAAGAGAGCGGGGGTATTCCATTATAAAGCAATAAAGAAAAACAAACTGCAGAACACTAAGCAAGATGGCATGCAGACCTGTGATCATGACAAATTAGCATTTTCACTCAAGAAAATTATAATAATTCAACAAAAAAAATTTGAAAACCAGGAAGTTCAGAAGCTCATATAAAATCAACTATGACAGGAGTTACCTTGAGGAATGTTTTTCTGTGTGTATTAGTCGACGTTGCCATCATACATGACCAAACCAGATCTCCATAGCATCACACAATCAAAACTCAAACTTGAGAAATGATATCAGAGCAATTGTTGCTGTTAAGAAAAGATGTCACAAAACTGAGGTCAAACAGATAATCTACAAAATAAAAATATAAAAGAAACAAGAAAGAAACTTAAACTCTACAAACAACTTTAACTTAAAAAATGGGCCCTTGAGAATAGAAGAAAAAATCACACTACCTAAGTATATTTATTAGGACAGTCTGATGATCCCCATGAAGCTGCAAAGGGGCACACACAACATCCAAAAAAATAAAATACCCAAGAAATTTAAAAAATCAAAGCAATATTACTCCATGAGAGTATTAAATGCAACCCTTTTTTTTCCTTTCCCAAATTCATTTCCTTAGCTTAGCTAGATTTAGAAACATTCCTCATCAATCCACTATATGCCTAAAAATCTCATCATTCTCATATAAACAAGCCCAAACAAAAAGCAAAAAACGAAAATAAATTGACTAATTCAAGCCCAAAAAAGAAAAGAGACACAAAAGACTAGTACTAGAAAAGAAAGCAAAAATTATTGCTCTCTTGAATTGTCATTAAAGTGAGACTGTAAGTGCTGTTGATGCACAGGCTCAGCACTTCCACCACTATTTTGCTCTTGCCCTTGTTGTTGTTGTTGTTGTTGTTGTTGTTGTTGTTGTTGTTGTTGTTGCTGTTGCTGATAAATTTGACCAATAACACCATGCCCTTCTTGAGAAAGCCCCAATTGAAGCCCAGAAATTTGAGCCCCTCTAGTCAAAATTGGGGAAAAAGTAAGAAGACCCATATTACCAGTTGGCAAACCCACACCTTGAAGAGCAAAATTAGTCAAATAACTCGAATTTTGAGCAACCAAATTGGAATTCGAAGGACCACCAACACCAGCAGAAGTAGAATTATCAAAAACTGGCGTATACCCACCACCAATTGAGGGCCAAATCGATGTACCCACTTGAGATCTCCCCAAATTATCCCCAAAATTGCCCCAATTTGCTCGATTTTCGTTCATTTTTGAGTGTAAACCAAGAGAAACAGAGGTCCCCTGTTGTGAAACAGAGGCACCTGAAGCAGCTGCTGTGAGAAAAGAAGCTGGGATAGTTCCAGTTCCTGTGGCTGCTATAATTGCTGGTTCTGCTTGTTGAAGAAGCCATTGGATGGTTTCACCGTCAGTTTTGTGACCCAATTCACGGGTTAATTGAAAAACTCTAGCAGCACAAAGTGCTGGCATTCTTATTCTTCTGCTTCTTCCATCTACTTTTGTGTGTCTGTCTTTGTTGGAGCTTCTTTTTGGTGCTAATTGTTGTTGTTGTTGCTTCTTTTCATTGCTGTTGTTGTTGTCATCTTTGCATGTGGTTGTGGGTGTTGTTAATATGAGTTGGTGGTGTTTTTCCTCTGTGTTTTGGGTTTCATCCATGCTTGTTTGTGGGAGTGAAAGAGTGTGTGAGTAAGAAAGGAGAGAGAGAGAGAGAGAGAGAGAGAGAGAGAGAGAGAGAGAGAGAGGAGCTCAAATTATGTGTGGGTGGCTTTGGTGAGTTTGGGTGTTTTGGGAAGGAGGAAGGGAGGACCCTTCTAGAGTTCTAGCTTGAGACTTTGTGAGTTTGTGGGTGTACTTTGGTTGTTTTGTGGTTTTCCTTCTATTTTTCACTCTTTTTTCTTTTCTTTTCCCTTGTGTGTGTTGTGTTAAGTAAATTTAAATAATTTATTAAATTTAAACTATGTCTTATGTATTTTCTCATTTGTCAAGACCATATTTTACATGTTTCTTTTATTGCTACCTGGATTAATAATAAAAGAAATCACTTTTACTAGTATTTTCACTTTGTTTGCTTTTTCATTACAGTATTTCTGAGTCACTTTGAAGTAAAAGTTGGATTGAACTCACCAAATTGACCATTAATTGATCATTGTTGGTCTAGGTTGGCCACTTGAAATTGTATCATTGCAATTTGCCATTGATTACCATGATAAGGGTTAATATAGGGTCAATTAAGATTACTTTTACTTGAATATACTTCCAACGTCATTAAAAAAATATATATAATTTAAATATAATTTAAGAAGAAAAAAAATATTGTGTGGGTGATTTTTAAACAAACTAAATGCTACATAAAATGTGATGTCTCGAGGAAAATCGAGTTTCTCTTTATCAATGTGATAATAATATGCAAAGTCAATTTGTAATGAAATCCTAGAACTATTTTATTGTCTTGTACTAATAACAATGAATTTTTCAATGAAAATATTGTCTTATATGAAATTTTATGTCTAAATTTTAACTTGTATTGATGAGGATTGTATAATACATAATACGCTCATTCTAATGTGAATGACATGATAAATATAAGCTTGTGACTTCTCCCAACCCCATAAGTAGTACCTCATAACAACAATAATAATATTAATACAATGTATTATTAAAAATAATACAATGCATTTGCTTAATTAATTATCAACCATCGACTAATAATCAAAACCTTGCTCGAAATTACACCCGATGTTGTGTAGAACCAAACCTGACATATAGTTAAACATTCGACTGAGTCAAGTGAAAAAAGGTAATAAATTTATTAATAAAAAAAAACAAAAATAGAAAATGGAACAAAATGAAAATAGGACAAAAATAGAAAATGGAATAAAATGAAAATAGAAAAACCTGTATAAATTTGTACCCAATTTGACAAGTCCAATTCGCAATTGGCTTTCTATATATAATTGAACATGTCTTAATTAAACTCGACAAATTAGTTGATCCAATCCGTACTAATGACCTCTTTCTCTCTTATTTTTTCCTCTTCTTTTCACGAGAGGACAAAAGACAATTTAATACATATATAAATGTATATATTTGAAAATGGGAAAAATTAAATGTAGGGCCTAGTATACCCTACTTCCCAATCTAATCATAAGTCAATAATTTATAGATCGATGACCTAAAACCATGAGAAGCTTATGATAAGTGATAAATACAATAGATTGATGTAGAAGATGAGCTAAAATCCTAGTTGGAGACTTTTCCATTAAGATGTTATAAAGGGTGGGATCATTTTCATTTGATTTGGTGGGCTCAAAATTTCCCAGAATATAAATCCTTTGACAAATATTTGTAGAAAGCTAACATGGGATGGATCATTCTATTACATGAATTTTAAAAAAGCTTTGTGGGAGAAACCAATTAGCCCACCCAAAAACATGAACATTTAGTGACTATAAAGGAAGTATTGAATACTATGAGTGAGTTCTCTCCAATTATTTAGAATTAAGCTTAGTAGAGTTAAGTTAAGTTCAGTCTAATTTATTAATCTACTTTTTGTTCCATATTACTATTCATTTTAGTGGGGTGAAGTTTAATTAATTCAATGGAGTTTAGATCAGTTCAATGAAAAAGAAGAACATATTCAATACACCATTATTTTTAAAGGATTAAATTTTCATTTTGTATCCTAGTACATGTGTTTGTTTGTTTTGTCAAAACAACAAAAACACTAGTTGTTTGGTCTCATGACTCATGATATAGTAGTGGAGCATTCTCACTGAAAAGGATCGTAGTAGTGAACTTATATGTCAAGTGTAAAATTCAAAAATGTAAAGATGTTTGGTTGACAAAAAAAAAAGAAGAAAAAGTATCTACTCCGTATGTTTCATTGGATTTTAATTCGGAAATTGTTCTTTGAGTATTCAACAATAATAAACCGAGTTAAAGTGAATTGAATTTGAATGATCAATCTGAAAATTGCATTCTACAAATGCAGCAATGCAAAACTATGACAATTATAGTTTGAAATCGAGTTGTTGAATTTTGATATTCTATTTCTTTAAGTTAAAAACAGTTGATTTGAATTCTACAAACTTATTTTTCCTGTACAAGACATATACAGTGCATAAGCTAACCGATGAATACATAAAATATTCTCCTATCTTGACGATTGTGACCGGAAACTGGCCGGTAATTATGTTTGCCATATTAACTCCAAGCAAAAACATTATTTACAGCGGTATTCTTGTTCCATGATTGCAGCAGCAATCATTGGCTCTCCAATAAAGACCCAACTGTCAATGAGGGGCGTACACATGGCAATCCTTATCATTAATTATTCTGTTTGGTGGTGTACCACTCCCAGGACCATGCTCTCTGCTTCCTGTTCCTCTCTCAATGAAAGGTTTATGGCCTTTTTTTCCCGTTATTGTTGTTGTTGTTGTTTCAACTTTCAACCCTTTTTTCTCCTTTCTGTTTCTCCAATTAATACTTCCACCTGCTCCTCTCTTTATTGGCTATTTTGGCAAAAGGAGTAAAGGCCTTCTTGGACTGAATTCAAGGTTATTAGACTTCCTCAACAATGTTCAAGATATTTCGAGGTAGCCTAATCCAAATGAGGCAACCTTTTACGTTTCTTAATTCACCATCTAGGTTGCACGAACACATATACGAACACGACCAACGACACGACACAGGGGCATGGAAGCGTCATTTAAGGGGAATAAAAAGCCTAATAGATGTCGTATCCTAGTGTTAGTGTCGTGTCATACACAAGTATCGAACACGCAACACAACACCTATTCAAAGTGTTTGTGCTTTATGGTCCACCATTAGAAGTTGATTAAAGTTGCCCGTTATTACCGTAGTCAATTACTCGACTAGATAACGCAGAAAGTTAGTCTTTCTACATACTATATATTGTGTTTTTCCACTTATTCGATAATTGGTTCAATTAAAATCAGCGATCTACATTTTCTCTCACATTTGACTATTTAATTCAGTTATTAGAGTTCACTAAAAAAAGAACACATAATTTGGTAAACTCTTTACATGAATTTTGTCCATTTAATTGATCTTGTATAACTGTATGAGTCATCCATCTGAAATAACTCGAGCCCATTTACATAGGTCTATTTCAAACCTTTCATTTCAATATACCATCATGATTCACGAAAAACCAGTGTGATTGGAATATTCTTACCAATTGGTTGTAAAAACACCAACAACATAGAAATAACACTTTCCAGCCTGGGAAGAAAAAGGAGTACAATAAAATAGTGAGCATGAGTGAGGTCCATAATGATCGATGAAGCAAGTAATCAATCTACCAGTAGTAATTATCATTTAGTAGTACATTATTCACATAACTAAAGCGTGGGATCTGAAAATTAATCATTGTTTCTTGGAGATCATAATCATGTTTACATTTTATTAAGTTAAGCTATCGTTCTTGGAAGAGTTTTTGTTGGTGCTTCCAGAATCTTGCCCACTCAACTGTCATAGGATTGGATGATCAAATGATTATGGAGTATTAAGTTACTATATAAATCATGATTTGGGTACCAAAAACATATATATCCAGCTCTTGCCACCTATCTAATAACTTTGGATTACTTTAATCAGGTGGATCTCCTTTAATTTACCCTATGAGACTCTTTGTCATACCACAATTACAGTGGAAAGCATAGTTTATTTTCGATGAATATCGAACCTAAATAATGTTAACCGGAGTTTTAAATTCTTATCGTGTCTGCCCATTTTCGATATTAGACGTCACACGTCATTAGGAGCTTGGAGCGGGTAGTACAGTGGCATATTTTCCACTTATTACCAACAATGACCTGAGTTCAAGTCTCATTTCTCACAAAGTTGGAAGCTTTCTTACTATTAGAGAAAAATATGATCCTATTTGGACAAAAGAGCTAGTCAACTCTAGTTTTTCCCATTCGTGCTAAAATTCAACTCCAGTCGACATGAACACAAAATGACTCTATGTTTTTTTTTTCGCCAACCAATATTTGTAGGGTGCATACTTTTACACTAATTATGTTATCAATAGTTCCAATTCAATTCAATTGATTAATTAAGTAATGTTCATTTCACTTTAAAACATATTTTCAATCAGATACTTCTATCAATTTAATTCATTGAAAAAAACACCTCCAAAAGAACCTTAAAAAATGAATTCAAATCATTGTTGAAAACAAGTAGGAGATGCGCCTTTACGCGAGTTCAGATCCTCTGCTGTTAACAGCAGAGGCGGTCCTTATTTTCTCCCTATCTCTCTCCTCCAACCACCCGAACTCCTCTGCAATCCAAAGACCCAGAAAAGAGAGAAACCAATTTAATGGTGAGATTTGGTGGACTGCACCTCTGCTATTCTTTCAAGAACAGCAGAGGATCCTCACCTCCTTTACGCTACCTAACAAACCACCACAACTTCCAATCCCAACTATGATATAAGTGAATATAACTATAAGTATGTTCCTTTCCTTACTCTCCCTTTAAACATGGTCCCCACTGAATGTGATAGCTGCGTTCCCTGTATCAGCTACAGCAGGAAAATCTAAGTCCTACATACGAGAGCCATACATGATATATCCCCACTAACCCAAACCCAACGGCTCAGCTTTCTGTAAATATATCACTCATTTAGTCATTTGGAACACTAAATGAAGAACTTAATTAGTTTTATAAGACCACCCACAAGGGTCGCGGACTCGCGGTCTAGTGATTTTAACTTTATTCCTAAGTAATTTCATAAGATAAGATTATGAGTTTCAATCCCTATTATCCTCCTCATGTCTCGTGTCTGTTGACTTTTAGAAACTATACTAGTCCTTATTAGTGCCTCGTTGATGGGACCAGTGCTTGCGCTAGTTGTTCAACCAGTCTGATATGTTCGCTATTGAACACGAGAGTCCAAACTTAACATTGCGAGAATGTCTTGATCGCTATTCACTTTACCCTCTTTATTGATTAGCAAAAAAAAGCAATATACTCTGCATCCAAGGGGGAGTTATAAATTTCGCATTTTTCATGATGTTTTTATATAATCATGGTCAGAGATTGAGAGGGCCTTTAATATTTGCGGTGTGTCCCTTGCAGTGCTCCTAAAGGTGGGGGTTTTAGTGGGTCATTATAGTCTCACACTCTCACTACTACTCAGTACAGTAGTAACTTGTCACTTTGTCAGTCAGTTGTGTCACTCTCATGAAACTATTGCCGACGTCTTAGACGATGACCACAAATCACAATATTGTTTATGTGGAATTGTGGACCATGTTTGGCACAATGAAATGTCATATATATGAGTGGTTTATTTAGTTTTAAAACTTTTAGTGGATAATGTTTATTAAGTTTTGTGACTGTGATACGTTAGTGTGCTTTTTAATAAGTTTATGAGCTTCTAACACGTTTGTTAATCAAAGTGCTGTCCGACTTGGAAACACACTACACAGGTAACATTTTATAGGTCCATGTCCTTGCTAAGCTAGCATAGCTAGAGCTGTCAAAAGCTGACACGATACGACAACACGACACGAATCGGACACGAACGTAGCGGGTTAGTGTTGAGAGGTGTCGACTCGTTTAATTAAATGGATCGACACGAATAACACGTTTAGTTAAATGGGTTAGTTTAAGGTTGAGATTTCCGACACAAAAGCAACCTACTTACGACCCGTTTAATTTAAATAGTCAAATGTTAAGTTCAAATAATTTGGAACAACTAAATAAATTGATAGAATCTCAACTATCTTGAACATTTTAATAGTTTTAAGCTACTTAATGTACATTATATATGCTTAAGACTTAAATTTTTAGGTAAATTTTTATGTTTATCTCATATTTCAATTAGTTTAGAAAATAAATAAAGATAAACTGGTTAACGGGTCATTAGCGGGTAACACGATTATTAAACAGGTCAAGTGCAGGTCAAGGATTTCCGACACGATTAATAAATGGGTTAGGTTTGGGTCAAGGGATTTTCGATCCGTTTAATCTTGACACAAACACGAACACGACACGATTTGACTATTTGACAGCTCTAAGCATAACACCACGTTGTTGAGGACGAATTTAAGATGTACACTTGACTTTACTGCTTTTAGCACTATATAGGACCACGCTTAAATTGACATTTATGTTTTAATTATGTTAAAATAAGCGGAGAGACAATAGAGTTTATGATAATTCTCTCTTGGATAATGATGTTGTGTTCTTTTTAACTAGAAATACTGTGCTAAATTGAATTGAATGATTATGTTTGCATAATCGAAGTGAATACTGATTGGTCAAGGTGAAAAGAGCATACACCAGTCCTATTTAGTGTTGCACCCAAACAATTTTTTTTTGTTTGTTGTTGTAAGAAGCAACTCACGACTTGGAGGGTGTAAATAGGAGATTCTAAAGTTACGAGTAATGACCAATAAGGTTTGTGTGACTTGTGAGTGGTTCGACACTCGCATTTCTGTTGATAATTCGATTCCTATAAATAGAAAAATTATTTGTTGAAAGCACTTTACTCTTTAGTCGGTCGACTTGGTGCGATCAGGACTAATCTTACTGTTCTTACCCAACGAAATCAATGTAAATCTGTGGTTAAGCCCAAAAATTACTCCGCCAATGGAAAAAGAGCTAACCCATGCCAAATTTGCATTCTTAGGCTCAAACCGAGTCCTAGACTCTTATTCCCGTTGGTTTGACCGTTTGAGGACCATGGGCTTTCCAGCTACATCATCGTGTCTAAATAAATACTCCGTAGTCCACCGACATAGCCCAACTCTTTTATCACACACTCGCACCGCAGTTTTTGTATTTTCAAGCCCCATTTCTTGGAGGGAAAATTTTCCTTTCTTCTCTCCCCACATCTCTCTCTCTCTCCAAAAATGTCGAGACGACGTCTCCGAGTAGTCTACTCATCTTCTTCCTCCGACGAAGACGAACCCCAACCCCAAATCCCTAACCCTAACCCTAATGCTTACGATGACGACGAAATCTTCGACGAAGCCGAGGAACAACAACAACAACAACAACAACACGAACATGAAGAAGAAGAAGAAGAAATCGAAAACCCATCATCAGACCCAATCCCTAGTTTCCAAACCGTAACCCTAAATTCCTCAATCTCCGATCCCCCTCCCGTCGTTATCTCCGACGAGGATTTCCTCGACGTTGCCGATAATCTCTCTCCTCCGTCCCCTCCACATCCTCAACCACCTCAACCACCGGCGATGGTGGTCGACACCGTATTCGAGGCTTCCGATTGTCCGGTGAACGATTGCTTGAGGAAAATGGGGCTGTGTTTGAGAAGAGAGTGGCTTGATTCGTGTAAATTAGGGCTTGAGGGGACAGTTCAGGGTTTTGCCAATTTCGATGTTGAAACGAAAGCCAAGCTTTGTTTTGGGCAGTTTTTGGTCTCTGATATGAATTATATTGGTGCTGGTGTTCTTCCACCGAATGTTCATCAGTTGCATCTTGTTGATCTTCCTGGGCCTTTTGTTCTACAGGTTAGGGTTTTGCCCCCCCTTTTTTTTGTTTAATTTTGCTTGATATGGATGATTTTGAGGTTAATTATGGCCATATCTTGTTCATAATGGAATTTAGCATGCGGCTTACTTGCGTTAATTTTTTCTTATTCTAAAAATTGTGTTCCAAAAGCTGCTCTCCTTGCACTTCATTGTTTTAACTTGTTTGGTTTATGGGACTTTATGTGACACTAGTGCTTTTAGTGCTTCATTCATAATAGTTCTAATGTGTCTTTCAAAGGACAGTACTGCCAATAGTGAAGTGGCAATTTTATTTGTCAGTAGTTGTAAATGTTTTAGGCCAGCTGAATGTATCTATAAGCTGTTTGATAAACAAGAAAAAGGACTATTGGTATACTTGTTTAAGAAATACTTGTGCTTGGGAAAATCAGTAGCACCTATAAGAGTATTAGATTTGTATACGTTACAAACAAAACAAGTAATATTCGTTATTGATGCTTCACTTACTGTTCACCAGAAGAGGTGCATGAATGTAATTTACATTAATGTGATGCTACTGTACCGACAAAAATGTGATATTTTAAAAAATAATTTTATAATTAGGATAAATACAATTGCATAACCAAGATAAGTTGTAAATTAATCTAAGAGGTTGCTGGTGGTATTGGTGATGATAAACTAAAGGTTTACAATGTGGGTTTGAATGCTCATACATTTTTAGCTAGCATCCTGAACCCACTGTGTTTTGTTTTTGACCTGGTTAACAAATTTTTCCTTTGTTTTTTTGGGGGTAGGCGAAGAGGGTGGACAGGTGGGTGGGGATAGTTGGCATTTTCACTGGCTATGCATTGTCTGATTGATATTTAAATAGCAATATTTTTGCCATCTCGTCAGGGTTTGACAACAGCTGCCGATTAGTGTGCTGACTGGGTTCATCAACCACAAACCCACAACTATGTTTTGCTTAATGTAACTAAAGTGTGATCTGGATTAGGTTATCTACAACTGGTTTTACTTTTGGAAATTGAGATAGCACTTGGACGTTGTTGTTGCGGTTCTCCTTATTTTCTAGTATTTCCTTTCGGTAAATTCGGAGTTATTTTTCTCAATTATTGATCTGCTTCATGCGGAGTGTGTTAATTGTTGCTTTCTGACACTGTTTGGTGTTTGTTTTTCTCAGGTGGATGAGGTTATTAATATTAGTTGTCCTCTAAAAGAGAGGTACAAGAATGCTCCTCATGGGATTAAGAGGTGCCTCAAACTCTCCATGACAGATGGTGTCCAACGTGTTTTTGGCATGGAGTATAGGTCAATACCTAGTAAAATCCTGGAAGCGCTAGGACCTGCAGGATTTAAGGTTTATTCTGTAGCTCTAACAGCTTTAGTACATGCATTTCGTGCATGCTGTATCTCTTTTTGTTGATATTTGTTTGCAGATAATGCTTCTGGTCATGGTTGGCATTAATTGATTTTGTTATATTAGTGCTAGTTGTAGTTTTAGGTTTGCAAGGCTCATCCATTTGTACTCTCCAGAGTAATGATCTCAACAATCTTGCCTGTGACCTGCAAAAATGGTTCTCTGCCATTATTATTATGACAGTAAATTCAACAGTCGTAGTCATCAAATTTGCATGTAGAGATGCTCAGTTATGGTAATTGGGCTTTGCCGGCTTTCATGGAATTACTCCTGAATGCTTTATATGAATCATATCGATAGTTATCGTTGGATATTTATATGCTTTTTTAGGACAAAGTAGGTGGAGTTTCGTGGATATCCATATAGTAGCAGTTCAATCAATGTCGTAGCAGTTAAATCAATGTCAGAAAATGTATTGTTTGTCACACATTGGTGCCGATTTTGGTCTTTGTGAATAGTAACCAAGTAGACTGACCGAGTGCAAGGACTTTTCAGGTATTTAATAGACCCAATGAGAATATGGTGGGGAAATGCTGGGATGAGCTTAGATGCCTGCTTGTTTGTCATAAAAGTCTAAGTTAGTAACTTTATGGATGGGAGTATGCATTAGTGGTTTCTTCTTGCTTGTAGTAATTAATGAATTTACTTTTTTTTTCTAAATTTTGCAAAGATGGTACTGTTATCTTCGGGATATGCCTTTTCAGTTCCTTACATTTTAAACTCAAATTGGTACCATAATATATAGGTGGTCATTCGGAATGTCAATGTTCGACGTGGGCTTCTCATGTTGGTTCCTGAAGTATTGGAAGTTCTAGGTGGATCTGTTGAAGAGTTGGAGGCAGCTAGATTAAGGCTTGTAGATGAAGTAAATAAGCCGCCAAGAGGAAAAAGGTATGGAAAATTAGTGGGATGATATTATACTCCATATGAGAGATTTCTTGCTTTTTACTGCAGTTTCTCTCTCTCTCCCTCTCCTTTTTCCTGGGTCCATTATCCAAGTGCGTTAAAGCTCACCTACTTAATATTTTAGTTCTCATGATTAGGTTGATAATCTTTTCAACTGACATTTCTACAAGATACAGCTATGTGCTTAGTTTCCCTCCCTTTTTTGTTAGATGATGAATTTTCTCTCCTCTGAACACCCAATTTCGGAGGAAGAGCCTTACCATCTTTTTTACTTGAAAGGCTTTCTAATGACATGCATGCTTGAGCTAGTCTACCAAAGTTTTTATCTCAATGTATGTGAAACCAACTGTTGGATTTCAATGTCCATATACAAGCTTTACAATTACCTCTATCTATTGCATCCTTGCTGAAAGTAGTTAATCTTGGGATACGGGATACCAACACGGTTTTGATTATTACGGTAATGTGTTATTATCCAGAACAAGGACGGGAGATGTTCCACCGCTGTCAACTAGAGCTACCCTAGCTGCATGGCCGCAAAATGGTGTCAGTAATGATCGCATGCCACTGAATGGTGCTAATCAAGCCGCAAGGAACATCGCAAATTCTAAAATACGTGCAGCAACTCAGATTCATGAAAATGTCCAGGGTATGTAATTTGTTATATTCCATTTTGCTGATATAAGCTTAATATGGTCACCTGAACATCATCTTACATTCCATGTGGCGACTCTAATTAATGAAAATGTCCTGTAATCTGTTATTTTCCATTTTTTGATGTAAGGTTAATATGATCACTTGCATAAATAAAATTTCTTTATACGGTCACCTATGTGCGTTTTTTTTGTACTTTGTGTCTGTAAAGGTAAGACCGTGTCACATTCATGAGATTAGGAGTCATTTAATGTGGTATTTGGATGACTTTCAGATGGTTTTGTTATGTTGTTCTTCCAGGTAATTTTGTATAGACAATTTAGTCCCTGGTATTCATGACTGCTTTTGCTCTGTGGCAGGTCCTGATACAATCAGCAGGAATATTCAACCTCATCCTACTGGTAGAGAAGCTACAGGGGTTCCCACTACGGGGCAAGCTAATCAGCATTCCACTGGTGGAGTATCTGCTCAACGTCCCATTAGTAGAGAAGCTGCTCATAATTCTATTCGTATAAAAACTGCTCAGAATTCTATTCGTATGGAAACTGCTCAGCATTCTATTAGTATACAAACTGCTGAACTTCCTACAAGTAGGGAAGCTACTGAGCCGGCACCTCTAACTCTAAGAGAAAGTACTGGGCTCAGTTCATTCTCGACCACCATCATTGAGGATGAAGATGCTTGTATGGCTGATCATGTGGAACATCCATTTATATTAAGTGACGGGATGGAGTTGCCTTTTACTTATTTAGCAAGCATATCAGCCAAATGGGCTATGGTACAGGAAAGTGAGCCCTTTGTCCGGGGTAAGATCAAGGTATGTGCATCTGTATATTGTTATCTCTGAATGTATATTGAATGCTCTCAATTCTTCTTCCCACACAGATTACGCAACTGAGAATCTATTGGCAAAGGAATTATTTCTTATGAAAGTGGATGTGGATAGGTATCAGTTGAAAAAGGTGAACCTTTGTGGGATTGAATGACAAATATTGACAATCTATAGGTCTGTGTATGTGCACACTGTATGAAAGAGCATATCATTCTTGCCATATTATTGTGCTGTCGCTATGGGTATCTCTCTAAAGTGCCCCACTTTACACATTTCTAGTGTGTAGAGCTGGCAAAATCTGACCCGACCCGAAAACGGCATGCTTAAGACCCGGCCAAAACCCGACCCGAAAGCTTTGGTTTGCTAACGACCCAAAACGAACCCGACTCGAGTATGTGAGACAAGAGTTGCATGACCCGAAATAACCGACCTGATAGTGACCCGACCCTATAATATTCGACCTGCTGATAACTTGGACCCGAATTGACCCGACCGGTTTGCCAGGTCTGCTAGTGTGTAATAAGTTGTTAAGAAAACCTAGCTTGAGGTGGTATGACTACATGAGTTTGCAGTGTCACTGCTATAACATTCTTGGGTTGTGGTATCATGTCAATTGATTTGTTTTTCTGGTGGGCAAGTGTAAGCTATGTTAGTTTAGTTTTTCTTGGCTGACAATGGTCACTCTAGTTTTATATGTTGTCACTACTTTAATTATCTCAATTTCTGAAGCCCAATATAATTTCTGCAGTGCTTTTTGACTGGTGTCAAGGGATTCCAGTTTAAGCAGCGCTCCACATTTGAGCTTCATGTTTATGTTGATGATGGGAGCCTCATTTCCGAGATCCTTGTTCATCACAATGTAAGTTGAGCTTGTGCCTGCTATAATGAATATGATGCAGCCCTTGTAATGCAATTTGTGGGGACCTTATGTGTTGGATTGTCTTTAATCATCAGGCTGTGCAGAAAAGGATAGGTTATTCTCCTGAAGAGGTCACGGCTCGTCTTGGTTCATCTGATGAAAAAATTGTTAGTGATATGAAGGAAACGCTTAAACAATTCCAGATGTTCTTGATAAATTTTGAGGTGAGTTCTTGTGACATTTGTTCCTTTGCTCTTTTGCTTTTGCATTAGGAGTATCAGGTCTTCGGAAAGTTTGATCTCAGCTATTTGCCAAAGAAGTGGAACGGTTTAAATCGGTAGCTTGAATGAGAATTTGGGTGTCGTTCTTTCAGGGTATAATGATTGTGGAGATGAATGAGAGTTCAACAGTTCCAGTTTCCCTTGAGATGAAACAAGGTTGTTCTGCTTCAGATGCGTGGTTACTTTTGCAAAGACTGAAACCTGTCTCTTCTAATCAATTTTGCCAGAATGATCAGTCAGATGTAATCCATTTGTCACCTTGAGCTGTTGGATGCCTATTTTGAAACCTTAAATGGATCGAGTTATCCATTCGTAAGTACCAGGAACATCGGCTAGTGAGCTCCAGAAGATGTTAGCAATACCTGTGTCTGGTCATATTGAACAATTTGTCCATATTGTTCTGAAATAGCTTTATTAAGAGGAAATGGAAAATTCACTCAGAGGCAAGGCAAATGATGTCAAAGTGATTCGTGTTGTCACTCAGCGATCAGTGTCTGTTTTTTGCAGCAAGATGGAATTCTATATGGTGATTTGGGGATGTCAGAATGAACGTCTCCGATCTTTAGGCGTGTATCTATTAATCGTCTCTGCCTTTTTCCTCGCAACCCTAAAAAGTTTCTCGTCATTTCATGTCCCTATCCTGCCTGAAGATCTTCTCAGGCTGTAAAGGTACATCTTTAACTCGTTACCCATCATTCATATTATGAACACTTGCCTTGGTAATTTACGCGACTTGTTAATCGTTATATTCTTTGGAGAACCGCTATATGTTCTGGTAAATCACAAATTCCTGAAAACACATTCTCTGTATGCTTACTTATGCACTCTTAATATATGCTTCAATATCTCTTGAGACACATGTAAGGATAATTCTTAAGACGGAGCTGTCTATTTTCATTAAATACTCCTTCCCATAGGTATAATTTCACACAACTTATGCTGTAGACACTACATATACAAAATGCAGTGTCATGTACGGTGATCACTGGATTGAGGGTGGGTACATGATACTTTTTGCTCCAGTAAGATCTAGCACCTTCTTGCTAGGTGCTTCTGTTGGTGGTGTTTTAGGTCCAGTTATTAACAGCATGCAGTTGGACCACTCTAGTATCTCTGGGAGACGTACTTTCCATAAGAATGTTACCCTCATCCATGATGGCACTGTCAAATATCTGTCACCACGGCAAGCGCTAGTCACAATGGCCTCTGCACATCTCTTCACTGGCTGTACTGGGACTGCACTCACTTGTACCTAACATCAACCATGTCAACGCAATGAGAAACATACTATAAGAATATAACGAGAAGCGTTTCAGATTTTGAAATGACATGTGAAAAGGTTTGGTTTCAGGCAATTTGTGGGTTCATGCCTTCATGGAGAACAGTGCATTGCTGGTTTTGTCTGTCCATATGCTAACACTTTGAGATTTGTTCCCATGACATGCATATAGTTGCTTAATACTATTTGGCTTAATGTGCGAGTTGTCTACTATTTAAGTGAGCTGATTTTTAGCCTGCTTTTCTTGGCTGCTTAGTAGTTGACGGGTCACCTAGTCTTCTTGTGTACTTCATATTGGCAGATCTTCAATTGTACAGATGATGGAGTATTGCCTTCTTATGCTTCTGGCAGGTGTGGTGAGTGAACTACTGAACGGTTTGCAATGGGAGATTCTGCTCTGGCTCATGAGATTAGTGAGATGATCATTTTCAGATTGTAACCTGAAACTCTTAAAACATATATTGCAAACTTCTATACTCCCTTCAAAAAAAGAAGCAGCTTACATCTCTCATCTCTTGATCTAATACCAATCTGCCTTCCTTTGAGAGGAATTTTCCTTTAGTCAGTTCTGATTCGGTTACTCCAGGGGTCACTATTGTGATCCCTAGGTCTCTCCCAAGCTCAATTCTCAAAGTCTCGAAGAAGGTGATCAGTGCTGCCTTGCTTGCCTGTACAGCCACAAGTGTGTAAACAAAGTTGGATCAGAGCATGGTAAACAGAAACAATCACGAAGAAGACATGTATGATGAACGAATTGTGTTAACAGTGTAGAAGGTCAGTCGTGGTGTAGGTAACCATGCTCCAGCTGAAGCAATAACTATTATCTTGCCTCTGCTATTTTTGAGATGAGGAATTGCAAAGTGAGTACTATATACTGAGCCCCAGAAGTTAGTTTCCTGCAAAGGAAGACTGGAAATTCAGCTAATTACAGGAATGATCTGAAAGTCAGCAATTTCACTAAGTAGCAGAAAGAGAAGAAAGTATCCACTGGAATACCATCACTGGTGCCATATTGGTTACATCGGTGAGTTCTTCAAACATGGTCATTGAAGCAATTCCAGCATTGTTCACCAGGTGGTCCACTTTGCATGCAAGGATGATAAGTTTGTAACTGTCAACTAGTAAAATTGAAATAATACTCAGTATGTAAAGCCCTAAATGTACTTACATCTACCAAAATGATTCACTGTTTCGGCGATAAACCGCTGACTGTCATCCACTTTGGTAACATCTGCAGGGATGACAATGACTTCAGGGGAGCCAAGGTGGCGAGCAATTTCCGCCACTTGAAGGAGCTGGTGCTGCCTTCTGGCAACAAGGGCCAAACAAGCTCCTCTTGTTGCGTATTCATAAGCAAGATGCTATACAAGGTAAATAGAAATGAAAAATCATCATACGGAAAGCTACATGTATGATGTATGTACAGAAATGTGAACAAACCTCGCCAATTCCAGAGGATGCACCGATGATGAGCACCACTTTTCCAGCCACATTTTCGGTGAAGATGAATTTGACAAGTGAGGTGAAAAACCTGAAGAATAGTAGAAGGGGTAAAATGATAGGATTGTGATGAAAGTTATGGGTGGAGCAGCTATGTTTAGTATCTGAGTGACCAAGTCCATGACTGTTCTTGTGTGGAAGAAGAGGGAGAGAGCGCTAAAAAGTGCTTTCAGGGTTTAACTGAAGGAGGGGGTAGTGAAGCATGAAAACACGTTTCCAAGCGTCCAGTTGATGTGGCAAAGGTGACACCAACTACATGGATAACTGGCCACGCACTTCTCTACAGCTTATAAGTTATGTAGTGTAGAATTATTATTGTTATTTGGGTTCCTAGAATAATGTGATAGTACAATCCTTATTTCTGCTACTTTATGGAGTATGTATCTTTTCTCTGTTAACTGCTTTCCTCCATTTGCAGTTGTGAAGTTGAATAGTGGATATCACTTGAGAAAACTTTATTTCTATTATTTTCAAAAACATTAGAAGATCAGATATCGGTGAAGTATTCGCTATTTTGATCATCATAAACTTTTCTTCGGTACGCCTTTAACGTTTGAAAGAGTGAAAAACAACACCACGACATATCCTGCCAAGAGCAAGGTCTGAGTTGGCTTAGATGTACGCCACCTTACGTCCTTACCCCTTAGTAGTCACCTAGCAGAGACTTTTTCCGATAGACCCCCAAAAAAGTTTGTTTCTTTTTAACCTTTGAAGTAGTTTGAAAGAGAATGGTGTCAGGGGGCATGCTTTGCAAATTTATTCACTGATTCATATTGAAAACTGACCAACTCCATCCTCGCTTTTCGAAACAAAAGGAGAGAGAAAAGACAAGCGAAATTTTTTCTTTTTTTGAGGGCAGACAAGCGAAAGATAGTATATCATCCAAATTCCAAAGTCCAAACCAGTACTCCACTGTGCCTGTCACCATGGCCTTATACACTGACAAATCAATCTGGTTAAACTGTTCCTCCTTACCATCCTAAGAGGAACTTATACACACCAACTTGTACAGCTGCGGAGTACTGAATTAGACATGAAAATATGGCATCTACTGACTACTCGGTTTTGATTTCGGGTGAGTACGCCACTGTAGATGGGTACAATATTGCCTTCAACCCAGGGAGGTCCATGATCTTCTTGCTCAATGATCCCTTAGCTGAACTTCCAAGTTTGGTGAGGAAGAACAGCCGCATTGACCATTCCATTAGCTCAGGGCAGAACACCTTCCACCAATAGGTCACCTTGTACCAAGCTGGAGTCGTCACGTACCTTTCCTCGCGGCACACGCTATTCACTATGGCCTTTGCACAAGCTTCTGCTTTTGCAACTGGGAATACACTTACTTGGGCCTACAATTTCACAGTTAGCATGGGGATACAGTCCAGTGGAATGCAAATATCAACTAGCATCAATAGTAAGGTCATTAGGGTTGTATCGTGAAAGAAGTGAGACATGGATTACTATATACACGGTTACACCAAGCTAAGGAGTAATGGAGAGAACCTTACATCTCTCATATCGAGATCCACATTCATTTGACCTTGTCGTCCCAGGTGCTTGCCTTTTGTCATTTCAGACTCCACGAATCCAGGCGATGCTATTGTTACATGAATATCTGATCCAAGTTCTACCCTTAATGTCTCATAGAAAGCCACCATTGCTGCTTTACTTGCCTGCAAATAGTTGCAACACATCAAATCTTGAGACTTATATCAACTCATGTTAAGCTGCATATATATTGCATAAAAAGATAGCACACATTGTAAATACTCATTCTTGGTTCAGGCACCCAAGAAGCCGCCGAGGACATGACAATGATCTTCCCTCTGGTATTTCTAAGGTGTGGAATCGCAAAACGAGTAACATAAACAGAGCCCCAGAAATTAATATCCTGCAAGACCTCAAAACATTATAGCAACTTCCACATGGGTTTAAGGAGAAGAACCAGCTGTGAGAGGAATGAGAAGTTAGGCGAATTACCAAAATGGATCTTGCCTTGGTGATGTCTTCATATTCTTCCATCATGCTAATTGATGTAATGCCAGCATTACTCACTAGATGGTCCACTGAAATTCATCATCCATAATCATCAAATGCCATAAAAAAAGGGATTTGCTAATGCCATGTTTCTCACAAAAAACATTCCAATTTCAAAGTGATCGGTTGGACATTCAACATATACCAAATGATCATAGTATAAAGTTGATTTAATTCAATTCTGTTGGACTTGAACCATATAGCAAATGCTTAATTATTTAGTGTACTGAAAGCCTTAAAGTTGTCTAAAGATAGTCCAAAGTTTCACAACTTACGCCTCCCAAAGTGTAGCATGGTAGAATCAACAATTCGCTTGCAGTCACCGATTTCAGAAACATCTGCCGTAACTGTTACAGCATCCGGTGACCCAAGCTCAAGGCACATATCAGCCACTTTACGTAAGCTTTTCTCTCTCCTTGCTGCTAGCACTAGGCATGCTCCTCTTCTTGCATACTCATATGCTACATGCTGCATGATACATAGATGTAATGTCAAATGATGACTACCAACTTGTGTTTGCCAAAATATTTCACAGGATCTTGACAGTTCTTACTTATATGATGATGTTGTATGGTAATCTTAATTCTTTCCCTTTCTTTTCAGAAAGTCATTTATTAAACTCAGATTGATCACCATACTTATTATCTTAATATAGAAGTTCCAAATATATCTACAGTCCCATAACAATTATATGACTCCTTTAAAATCATCCTTACGATTTTAGTAGCTCATTTGACTTACTATAAACACAAATACATATTAAATCATTATTGATTAAGAAGATATAAATCTAAATCCCCGAATGATTTGTTTTTGAAAATTACTATGTCAAATATTGAGGGTGAAGGAACCAATTCAACCGATGGTGGTCGGTAGGCTCAACTAATATTAATTAAGGAGTAATCCTTAGACTCCCTATGTTCTAGGGAGGAATGGGGGCTGCTTAGGACGTCTTGGTCACCTGTAGCTGTGATACCATGTGAAGCAACCAATTCAACCAAAAGTTTAAACGGATGATCGTAGATCCAACTTATGTTATATTCCTATAGTTAAACTTTTAGATTGAATTAGCTAGGATTTCAAAACAAGAGACATCATTGAGTAACTTTCACTTAATCAATTTTATTTCTATTTTGCATTTTCATTGCAAATACTCCATAAATCAGCTTATTAACTAGAGTATATTGAGTTAGCAAAATGAACTCACATACATGTCTAGTTACCAAATCTCGCTAACTACAGTAAGAAGTCAACATTGAGATGAGAACTATGTTTGACTTTGCGCATGCGAACATTTAGCCATAGATAAAATTTACTGAGGCAAAGATCAGAAAAAAGTAATTTATATATTTACCTCTCCGATGCCGGAGGAGGCGCCGGTAATGATGACAACTTTGCCGGAAACATCTTCAGGGTAGATGGAGGCCAAGATTGAAAGTAAAAACTTGAGAAATTGAAAGGGTGGTAAGAAGAGGCAGAGTGTGAAGAAGGTGAACGGTGGAGCTGCTAAGTTCAACAATCCATTTACCAAATCCATTTTTTTTTTTTTGGCTTCACCAAATTAGAAAAAACAGAAGAAATTTTTGTTATGGAGGAAAGTTTAGTGCCCAAAGACTAAAGAGGCCATTGTATATCGATTGTCACTCAATTTGGTGTCATGGTTTCATGCAACACACCAGACACGTGGTTGATAAAAGTTGCGTCATGTTTCCTCGTTATAGCATATCTAAGCTTCGCCTTTGGATTTGTTGAAACTGTAACAAAGCTGTTTTTTTTTTTTTTTTTTTTTTTTTTTTGGTTTTTGGTGAAAGGAAAATTGCAACAAAGTTTTAAGCCATGAGTCAATACTTGAATTCTTGTGAGTTTACATAGACAGAAAGTCGGAAATAATTAATGGAACCCAGGTTTCTGGCACCAGGGCCGTCCCTGAAGTTTCGAAGGTCCTGTGCTAAAAGTAAAAGTGAGATCCTAAACTGTATTTTTAATAATAAATTTTTTCTAATCTACTTCTCAATACCGAGTTAGGTACTTTTTAATTATTTTTTGTGAGATGATATGTGACTATGTGAGTAAGGTTACAATTTACACCTCAAAACAGTACACATATTACTCAAATGGCACCTGTACAAGTTGGGGGCCCTATGCCGTCGCTCTACTTACACTCCCCCAAAGACGGCCCTGTCTGACAGCTAAACTAACATGCATTAGGTTTTTGGGAGGCAAAATCGAACTTGGAACTAATGTACTCAAAACCGAAGTATTATGAATTATGATCCACGCTTTTGGAAAGATTCATATGCCTCAATACTAAAGTGAACAAACTGAATTACCATTATTCTTTATAGTCTATGCAACAGAGTTTACATAGACTGACTAAATGCATGCTTGAACAGGTGATCCCTAAGTGTTAAGATCTAAATTCGAACGGATATTATGAATTTCTAGCTATGCAACATTTTATAGTAGGCCTAGGCCAATCAACGTTATAATATTTGCGAATTCCTGTTTCTTACTCTAGGCAAGCTTATGCGCAACTATAAAGGATCTTAAGATTGAAACACCTGGGTGCACCTGTTAAATGCAAAGTTCATATGCAATCAACTGCCATTAAAGAAACCAGCGCCAACAAAGTTAAAAAAGAAAATTATCCTTTAATATATATAGGCGTAACCCTCATGCTGATGACAGTACTTGGAACACAAAAATACAATAGCACTAAAATCCAGTCTTCAGCTTATGAACCATCCTTCACATTACGAAACTAACAACAAAACAGCTTATACAGTAGAACACTAGAATGTATATGTATGTCAACTTTACATACCCATATGCAAAAGAGTAGGGAAATTCAACACACAAAGCTCCACTCAAATTTCTTCATTCGGACACCTTTTGACGATCTGCACCACTTCCTACTTATTGCCTTGCATGTCTCTCTTTGCTCAATCTGTTTTTACCTCAGGGGATCGGATTCCAGAAGGGTACAATAGGGCTTTGGTGCCAGGGAAGTCCAACATCTGCTTCCCTATTGCTTCTTGTGGTAGATCCTCCGTGGTTGTAAGGAAGAGCAAACGGTAAGTCCACTCGAGCACCTCCGGGCAGAGTACCTTCAAGAAGTATGTCACCCTAAACCATCTTGGGACCGTCACATACCTCTCACCTCGGCATGCAGCATTCACTATCGTCCTTGCTGTCCCTTGAACCGTACCCACTGGGATTACATTGACTTGCACCTGTAACATAAGGTATTTGTGTAGATCTAATCAAGTTCCATTATAATTGCATGATATCATATTTAAAGGAAATTTCATATACATCATGAATAGTGGACAAAGACTTCTAATAGTATAATACTTGTATAATCAAGAAGAAAACTCCCTATATATACTTGTATATGTGTTATGGAGTGACTAGGAGACAGAACTAATGGTTCTTAGACCTCTTAACAAAAACACATTGTTCCATATGCATAATCAGAGTAAGAGACTAGGAGTTTGCTTACATCTCTTAATTCTTGATCAACCCTCAAGTCACCATCCTTCGTCAAGACTTTGCCCTTGGTGAATTCGGACTCTATAAGCCCAGGTGTCGCAATGGTTATTTTGACATCCGACCCTAGCTCCACCTTCAGTGTCTCAAAGAAGGCCGTCATTGCTGCCTTGCTTGCCTGTGAATTCGGAAAGCAGACCAATAATTGATCACCAAGTGTTATAAAATATGACATATCACAAGGTAACAGACTAACAGTGCATGTAGCTAGGAAATAAGAAGGCCAGGGTAGGATGCACTCAATGCATCATTGATGGAGATATACATTGTAGATAGTCTTCCTTGGTGCAGGCAACCATGATGCTGAAGATGACATGACAACAATTCTGCCTGCAGTGTTTCTCAGGTGAGGGATCGCAAATCTGGTGGTGTAGACAGAACCCCAGAAATTAATATCCTGCATTACGACACAATAATAAGCGAATTCAGGGACTAGGAAACTGCTTTTCAACAGAGGTAGGTGCTCAAACTTGAAACGTCATAGGCTCTCTAGTAGTCACAAGTTAAACATAATGACTATATGTGAAAAAGAAAAACCATAATGAAAACGAAAGGCGGATTGACTAATGCTAAGCAAAAAACTAGATAGGTCTAAAGCATAAGAAAGTCATGAAGCAATACCATAACAGGTCTCATCTTGGTGATATCATCGGTATCTTCAAGCTCACTAACACCAACAATACCAGCATTATTGACCAGATGATCCACTACATCAAGAGACAGTCATGGAAAAATGTAAGATTCGTAATCAGAACTCTTATCATTTACTATAGTACTAAGAAGTTAAAAAAAGTTCTCAAATTATACATCTTCCAAAGTGTGATATGGTGGTATCAACAATCCGCTTGCAATCTTCTATCTTGGAGACATCAGCACCCAGCACAATTGCATCAGGCGAGCCCAACTCGAGACACAAATCCGCAACATCCCGAAGGCTTCTCTCCCTTCTAGCTGCTAGCGCTAAGCATGTCCCTCTTCTGGCATACTCATAAGCAATATGCTGCATCAAAAAAACATATAAGGTGATGGAATAAATAAATTTACACCAACTCCAATTCAAGGGGTTCAACCATTACTCACCCTTAAATTTCAAATAATAGTTTCTTACTCTAGGGAACTGTAACCCTCAACCGACCAAATAGACCTCAGTGAAACCATGCATTGCAACGCCATAACATAAACCATTGCCAACACAATGAGCGTGAACAAAATAAGTTCATATTTCACACCAAATGTCTGATATTTCCATACAATGAGAAGTTTGTTCTCTTGTGGAGTTCCATATATACAGTGAGATTAATAATGCTGAAGCTTATCAAGGGTGGAAGATTTTGAGGCGTGGCTGTAAGTATCTTGTTGCTAAAAGGTGTGGTTGATTAAGTAAAGAGTGCATTATTCTTGTTGGCATTTCTACGAGCAGGTGGTGTGCATAATTTCTACTGGTTTGCATTTTAAGGTATTTTGGGATTTGTTTTGAGCCCACATTCATGGATTTCAATCTATAGTTTTTGATTTCAATCTATATTCTGAGAGATTGACAAGGAAGAGCAACACACATTGACACAAAGAAATCTTAGTGGCTTTTTTTTTTAAGTGGAAAAAAATTCTACATCACATAGAATGGGTTTTTGTGGCATTTTAGGAGAGATTCGGGCAACTTGTTGGAATCTCAGGTGGAAAGGGCTTTTAATTGGAGTTTGATTAATTTGCATTTGTGTAATATATATGATTTTACGAGTTTTGGACTATTTTTTTTAGAGTAATGATATATGTTTCTCTATCCATCTTTTAATTCTACGTGTCAGACCTAGATTGGGCGTCAATATTTTACTACAAAAGTATCTTTAATACGAGTATATATTTTTACTATAGTTTCTAATATTTTTACCAAAAGATACCATTATCCATCTTCTAAAAATACATAAATCAATTGTATCGGTGCTATGTAAAATTACTTGCGTTTTAGTCCGAGGAAATGATAGTGTAGTTGACTTTAACCCTTAAATGAGGCAATAATTACTATGCAGTAAAGAGGAAATTAAATTAGGGGAACTAGTGTGAGTCGTTGTTCTATTAACTTCCAACTTTTCCAAAGAAAACCATATTATTATTGAAAATGAAAAAAAAAAACATGATTACCTCGCCGATTCCAGAGGAAGCGCCAGTGATAAGGACGACCTTACCGGAGACGTCTTGGGTGAAGATGGAAGCTAGGATGCCAATGAAGAACTTAATAAACTGAAATGGTGGTAACAACAACAACAATGTTATAAACGTGAATGGTGGAGCTGTTAGATTCAGAAACCCGTTTACCAAATCCATTTCCGATCACTTTTACTTCTAAATTGAGGGAGAGAAAGAGTGTGAATTGAACCAGAAATAATGGAGACGAAGAAGCAAAGGGTTTGTGTTGTGAGATAGATATTGCATGGCCGAGACGATGTGTTGTTGTCGCCATTGCATGCACTCAGTTGGACACGTAGTCACTTGCCAGCTTGGCCAATTTCCATATGGAGTGTACACTATTTATTTATTGATAGATGACCACCCTCACCGATCTGAGTATCATACCTATCCTATTCAGCTCAATTGAAGAGAAAATGAACAATATTTTGGGATGAAGTCATTAGTTGAACTTGTCACAGGTGACGCATAAGCTAAACAAAGGTCATAAAAATAGGACTGAAACATGCTTTAATACGGTGATAAATTTCAATTTTTTTTTTTTTTTTGAAAAGGCAAGCCTTTAAGGACGGTGATAAATTTCAATAGCTAGGCATTATATATGTAGGTCATTTAATTTTTTTTTTTGGTGCAAAGAGTCATTTAGTTTCTAATATAAGACTGAATTGTTGATCAAAGATAAGGTCGATGTCATGTAATTGTTCAAATATTTTAAGTCTATGGGGAAAAATGACACTCTGATCCTGGAAAACCAAAAACGAACACTATAATCTATATTTTTTTGGCTATCAGGAGCCTCATAAGGGATGTAGATATATTCACAACACATCGCACGAATTACCCCTGAGTGCATGGGAGCTCCTTGGGGATTATTTGATCTCTGATAGACTTGGAAGGGCAATTTACGAGACATTGGTGTAAGAGGTGAAACACCAAATGCATGGGGTATATCAAAGTTCGAGGATCCGGATGCCCCTTCCGGGCATCGAGGGTCCTCGAGGGTCAAGATAGACCCCATGGAGAAGTTTGGACAACTATGACACCCAGGGTCCGGGAAGCCAAAAGCGAAGGCTATTGTCTACGTATTTTGGGCTTCAGGAGGCCCGGAAACGAAGGTGGTTATCTTCACACCACATCGCACAAAACACCCCTAGAGGACACGGGAGACCCTCGCGGTCACTTATCCAGTCCCTGATAGGCTTGAAAGGGCGTTTTACGGACACTGGTGTAAGAGGCAGAACAATAAAGGCATGGGTGATATCGAAGTTTGGGGATCCGGATGTCCCTCCTGGGGCACCGAGGGTTCTCTAGGGTCATGATAGACCCCCTGAAGAAATTTGGGCAAAAATGACACCCGGAGCCCGGGAAGCTGAAAACGAAGGCTATAATCCACCGTTTTTGGACTTCCAGGAGGCCTCGGAACGAAGGTAGATATTTTCCCACCATATCGCACGAAACACCACTAGAGGACATGGGAGGCCCTCGAGGTCGCTTATTCGATCCCTGATAGGCTTGGAAGGGTGTTTTACGGGACACTAGTGTAAGAGCCAGAATACCAAAGACATGGGTGATATCGAAGGTTGGGGATTTGGATGTCCTCCCGGGGCACCGAGGGTACTTTAGGGTCATGATAGACCACCCGGAAAATTTTGGGGAAAAATAATACCCTGGCCCAGGAAGCTGAAAATGAACGCTATAATCCACGTGTTTTGGGCTACCGGGAGGCCCCGTAACAAAATGTGGATATTTTCACAACACATCGCACGGATTACCCCTAGAGGCATGGGAGCCGAGCCCCTCTGGGTCGCTTATCCGGTCCCTAATAGGTTTTGAAGGGCATTTTACATGACACTGGTGTAAGGGCCCGAACACCAAAGGCATGGATGATATCAAATTTCGGGGATCTGGACGTCCATCCCTGGGCACCGAGGGTCCTCTAGGGTCATGATAGACCCCTCAGAGAAGTTTGGGGGAAAATGACACCCAAGCCTTGGGAAGCCAAACATATTGTAAAAGCATCTCAATACGAAGTATTTTCGATCCGAATTTGATGGTGTAATTTTTGTTATTTTTTGAGATGTATGAAAAATATTATATATGCTTTTGAAAAGTTGACGAAAATTAACCTTTCAAGAATCCTAAACAGCAAGGATGCTAAGACTGCTAAACGTTTTAACCAATTATTTTTTGTCATTATCTAAGACTACTAAACGTTTTACACCAATTATTTTTTGTCATTATCTTCGGTTAGGTAACGCGCTATTAAAATTCTCGCTTAGATGACATGCCTCCTTGTTCCCGAAAAATATTATATATTGATGATTGGGATGCCTCCAAATTCTTCTTCTTCTTCTTTTTTTTTTTTTTTTTTGATATGGGATGGCTCCAAATTCTAAACGATCAGTATGTACTTCGATTCATATGAAGTTATACACAAAGTATGAGAGAGGATTTAAATTGGGGTGCCGTAGTGGGCCGGATCAGTGGCACACACTCCACTGGGTTTCAGTACAATTTTCTACCAAAGAGTGGAGATTTTACTTGTCTTTACAAAGGAAAAGAAAAGGGAGTGGAAAAAGAAGGGCACCAATTCTGTTTTATTTTTTGACTGGACGGGAAACAAATCTTGGTAAAAAAAGTGTAGTGGAGTACAAATACAAATTAAAGTAGTAACTTTCGGCTAAACGCCCACCTTGGTTTAGGCCCGTGTTTGTTGGAAGAGTAGCCCCACGCCCCCACCCCCATATTTATTTATTTATTTATTAAGATTATCAGTTTTTCTTTTTTGGTCTGAAACCGTCCAATTGAATCCGGATCAAACCGTGTGGACTATAAGAGCGGCAAAGTTCTCCCAACAAGTATTTAACACGGTTGCATTCACAGGGTCTCAAACCTAAGATCTTTGCTTAAGCTAGAAGAGTCCCTCACCAACTCATCTAAGTGCTTGTTGGTTATTGAGACTATAAGTTTGAACTTAACGTAATGAAAATATCTCAAAATGTCTCGATCGTTATTCACTGGCACTCTCTTTTTTAGGAGAAAAAAAAAAACTATATTTCTCATTTATAGTAGTACATGAAGATAGTTCAAGTTGGAATATCTCTAGAAAATTTTACTAGGCGAGCTTGATTATTGCTCGAAAGTAAATAGAGTGAGAGCCACCAAAAAGTGGTTGAATAAAGGAATTAGAGTACTTCAGCTACTATGCTCTTCCACTTCCAAGTCCCAAGTAATTTCTGCATCATTGCCACTGGACTAACAAAATTAACTTGTAGATGAATTGATTCATCCCCAATTTTACCCATAAAATCTCTACAAAAATATACTACTATAATAAGTAATTAATCTCTACATCTCATTTCTCAACATGCACAAACAAGCACCTCATCAGCTTCAAGTCTGATCTGTTTATTCACCCTTGCAATAAAATCATCTGCCCTTCTCTTCAATTCATCAGTTGACAAAGCAGGAATTACCATTTGCCCTTCATTCTCCAAAGTCTCTTTCTCTACTTCCTTAACTTTTACTTCTTCCTCCCCTACATCCTCCATCCTTTCTGCATCTTGCCACACTACTTCCTCCTCTGCCTCTTCCTCTTTTTCATCTTCCATACTCTCCTTTACATATCCAACCTCGTCGATCTTTCCATTCGTGGAAAGATCGACATATGTTTTTGTCAAACATTTCTCAGAAACAGTATCTCTACTTACTAGAGGTAAAGTTGCGTACATCTTGACTTCTTTAGATCCCGTCTTAATTTCTTTCTTCTTAGGAAGTATCTTCACTGGGTCATTGTTGTTATCCTTACAGAAAGAATCCGAGGTTTTTACCTTGGATTCCCTAACAAGGAAGATGATAATAAGGTTGCCTAAAATGAAGAGAGACTTAACATTGAAGAAAAAAGAGATAATATTTGGTATGGAAACACATAGGAAGGTTTTGATATAGTGGAACCAAAATGGACTTGTGCAAAATAGACCAAATGTGAAAGCAGCTAAGTGATAGAAGAATAATGTGTTTACAAATTGTTGTTGTTTGTATTTTCTAAAGGCTTGGATTTTCTCAACATTGATTGAATCCATATTGAGAGTAGCCAAAGAGAAGCAAAGATAGTGTTTGGGTTTAGTTTTTGCTGAACTGAGGGCAACGGATTTGCTCTGTTTTTATAGGTGGATAAAGATGTTTATTATACGAGTAATACACTTTTGTTGTATAGGATATGGTGGTATACAACTATAGGTCACATTGTTTGGAGGGCAGTTTTTTGGTCAGCTTTTTGGACAATTTGGATTGTTGGAGAAATTGATAATCCAACAAGTCAAAATTTGTTATTTGGTTGCCAGCTTTTTCATTGGCTTTTTGGACCCAACAAGCTGACTTACAAAAAGCTGAGAGGGGGTAGCTTTTTAGGTCAGCTTGTTGGATTATTAGTCATTTTACTTCTAATAAGCTTTCAATAACCAGCTCATCAGTTTACCAAACATTTATCTACAATCAGATAGTCAAACCAGCTAACACAACCATCTAATAAGAACCAGCTGATAGAACCAGCTACCAGCTATCATCTACCAGATGGTTGCCAAACAAGGCCATGGTGGTATACAACTATAGGTCACATTTCACATACGTGGATACTTTAAGTTATGCTTTTCAAGTAGCAGTATTTTTGTATGGGAAAAATGTGACTTTTTGGAAAGCAAAAGTTGGGTCCATTGTTTTAGCTTTGGTGGTGCCATCTTTTCTTGTGAAACTTTGTTTCGCACCCCTTTCTTTTTTGCTACTTAGCTAGTCAGCTGCTTGTTTTACGCCAAACATTTGGTTATGGGTATTTTAGTCCATGTCTAGTAGTGAAAATCTTCTTACTTAATGTACGCATTAAAGCAATATCTAAAATAATAATTATGTACTCTTTACTCTTTAGTTCGTATTGTTTGGATTATTTTCTGTTGGACTGATGTCTTGAATTCTTCTAGTTGCCCTTTCGAGTGATATATGTGGGGGAGTTTTTAAGTGACTCGTGCCAAATATGTGTGGACAAATCGAAAAGGAAAAGCTAAAATTTAATAAGATTGTGACTTAAGGGATAATTCACATGGTAGAAGTTAAAAATAAGGAGTCATTGGACAAAAAAAAGTGAAATACAAAGTATCTTAGATGGTATTGGACAAAAATGCGCTTAGAGTTGATGTAAAGAGTATAATTTGTTACTGTTAGAGTCGCAGCGGAATTTTCGGGTTTCTTGTAGACGCAAAGTATTATGTAATTGGATCCTCCTCACGATATTGCAATAGGTAGCTATCAATAAGAGAAAATAACCAATATGAAGGAAGAAAGTTAACTTAAGAAATATAACTCTCTTAATATATACTGATTCTCTGATGATGAATTACAAAACTGGTGTATATCTTTAAATTACAATTATTGGAGATATTTATACAAGAAGAAGATAAAACAACGAATGGCGAAACATCTCTCCCTAAAAATAACTATGAATAAATTCCACAAATTATTTTATGTCATTTCGACATTCTCTCTCAACCTCATTTTATCCCTCTTCTCTCTCTCTCTCCTTCTATTTTTATTCCATATCGCCTTTTAATCCCACAATTCTCCACCTCGTTCATAATTTGATAATATTCAAATTTTGGACGAACGAATTGTATTATCCGGTTGCACCATTGTGTCAATGGTTGCCTACGTACCCTGTGACTGGGATCAAACCATACGTAGTTCCATTATTACTCCATGTAGTTCCTAACATGGAATAACCTTAAGCAATTCCAAGCAATGTTGGAACTTGCACCCTGACACCACTTTTGTTAACATGTCTGATGGGTTATCATCTGTGTGGACCTTTTTAAGAAAAATATCACTATCCTCTATAACATCTCGCACAAAATGATATCTTACATCTATGTGCTTGGTGCGAGCATGATGTACTTGATTCTTTGCTAAATGAATAGCACTTTGGCTATCACAACTCAATTTTACGCAGTCTTGTTGTAAGCCCAAGTCATTTAGAAGACCCCGCAACCACAATGCTTCCTTTACACCTTCTGCTACAGCCATGTATTCGGCCTCTGTAGTAGAAAGAGCCACTGTAGCTTGCAACATTGATCGCCAACTAACTGGAGCACCATGTATCTTAAATACATAACCAGTAGTAGATCGTCTTCTATCTAGATCACCAGCATAATCTGAATCAACGAAACCGCTTATTTGACATGTATCTCCACCAAAGCATAACCCGGTGTCAATGGTACCTTTTAAGTACCGAAGTATCCATTTCACAGCTTCCCAATGTGTCTTTCCTGGATTCGCCATGAATCTGCTGACGACACTTACCGCTTGTGAAATATCAGGGCGTGTACAAACCATTGCATACATTAGGCTACCAACCGCACTTGCGTAAGGAACATTTCCCATGTAAGCCTTATCTTCTGCTGTTGTGGGAGATTGTTTACAAGAGAGCCTGAAATGTGGAGCCAATGGAGTCACCACTGATTTAGCACTTTTCATCCCAAACCTTTCAATGACCCGTTTGATATAACCTTTCTGGCTCAAGAATAATTTCCGGTTTGTTCTCTCTCTCTTAATCTCCATGCCTAATATTTTCTTTGCAGCACCCAAGTCCTTTGTCTCAAACTCTTTACCAAGTTTAAACTTTAACCTATCTATCTCCACCTTGCTTTTAGAAGCAATAAGCATGTCATCCACATACAATAGAAGATATATATATTCACCTCCATGAAGCTTACGAATGTATACACAACAATCATAATTACTTCTGGAGAAACCTTGCTTTAACATAAAGAAATCAAATCGCTTGTACCACTGCCGAGGAGATTGTTTTAATCCATAAAGCGATTTCCTCAAGCGACATACCTGACTTTCTTTACCATCAACCTTAAATCCCTCAGGTTGATACATGTAAATTTCCTCCTCTAAATCACCGTGCAAGAACGCTGTCTTGACGTCTAATTGTTCCAGCTCAAGATTACCATGAGCTACAAGACTTAATAGCACCCTAATAGAAGTGTGCTTCACTACAGGAGAAAAAATCTCATTATAATCAACACCTTCCTTTTGTGCGTAACCCTTAGCCACTAATCTGGCTTTAAACCTAAAACCACGTGGCTCGGAAGGGTCCTCCTTTCTTTTATACACCCACTTACATCCTATCGCAGTCTTACCTATGGGCAACGGGAGTACATCCCACGTCTTGTTTTTATGAAGAGATTGCATCTCTTCTTCCATGGCAACCAACCAACTCTGACTATCTTTGTCATTGATAGCTTGTTTGAAGGTGATCGGCTCATCATCCTCCACCGATAGTGCATACTCTACTAAGTTTAACTGTCCATAATGCCTCAGAGGTTTGTCTGACCCAAACTTCTGAACTACTTTATAATTTCTCTTTGGCTTACTTGATGCCAAAAAATCTTCATGTTGTTGTTCTATGACATGTGCATTTTCTTGCTCGATCTCATCACGATCAAGTCCATCGTCTTCCTCCTCATCTTGGATAACATTAGGATGCTCCACCTGAACATGATTGGAATCTATTGGTTGATTTATAGATTCTATCTCCACCACTTGAGTATTTGAAGTTCTTTCAACATCACCACTATCCGGCACCATAGCTTTTGACAAAGCTATTATAGATCTTTCATCAAAGGTCACATCCCGACTGATTACAAACTTAGAATCCTGTAAACTCCAAAGACGGTAGCCTTGAACCCCTTTTGGATATCCCAGAAAGATTGCTTTCTTAGCTCTTTCATCAAGTTTATTATCTTTAACATGATAATAAGCCGTGCATCCGAAAATTCTGAGTTTCCCGTAATCTGCGTGTTCCCCTGACCATACCCTATAAGGTGTTTCTCCATCTAGAGAAGAATGTGGGGATCGATTCACTATATAACAAGCTGTAGCAACCGACTCTGCCCACCATTCTCTACCTAACCCAGAATTGGAGCGCATACACCTTGCCTTCTCAAGTAGTGTACGATTCAGTCTTTCCGCGACTCCATTTTGTTGTGGTGTGTCTCTAACTGTCCAGTGCCTCACAATACCTTCTTGATCACAAGATTCCTTGAAAGCTCCATCCGTGTACTCTGTGCCATTGTCAGACCGCAGAGTTTTAAGCTTTCTATCTGTCCTATTTTCGACCATTGCTCTCCACCGCTTGAAATTGTCGAATACCTCATTCTTATGCTTAAGAAAGTAAACCCAAGCATACCTAGAATAATCATCAACAAATGTAACAAAATATCTGGAACCACCTTTGGAAGTAACTTTAGCCGGACCCCAAACATCTGTATGCACATAGTCTAACAACCCCTTGCTTTTGTGCTTGCTTGTAGAGAACTTCATTCTGTGTGCCTTTCCATACACACAATGCTCACAAAATTCCATTTGTGGTTTCTTCATGTTCTTCAACAAACCCTGTCCAGTAAGCAATGATAGACCTTTTTCCGACATATGCCCAAGCCGCATGTGCCATATTTTTGTGCACTCTGTCGGGTTTTTACTTCCACCAATTCCAACTGCTAACTCACCTGTAACAGTAGTCCCCAAAAGAGGATAAAGATTACTGTGACGAATCCCCTTCATCACTACCAAGGAACCACGAACAACTTTTAGAACCCCGTTTTCCATAACTATTTTACAACCATTTTTCTCTAATAAACCTATAGAGATTAGGTTCTTTCTCAAATCTGGTATATGTCTCACATCCTTTAAGGTTCTCACGACTCCATCATGCATCTTGATTCTTATTGTACCGAGACCCACAGTTTTACAAGCATGATCATTGCCCATTAAAACTGTACCACCATTCATGCTTTGATAAGTAGTAAACCACTTTCTATTTGGGCACATATGATGGGAGGCTCCTGAATCAAGCATCCACTTATCAGAAATATCATACGATTGTTCGGTAACTGAGTAACAATCTTCCTCGTCATTTGAGACATAACTCGCCTCTTGTTTTTCCTGCCTTTTTTCTTTCGGGTAGTCGTTGTGTTTCTTGAATGTTACCCTCTTGTTTGGGCAATTTGCTTTAAAATGCCCAGGCTCACCACATTTAAAGCATAATCTCTCAGCAGGAGGTCTAGATTTAGGCCTAGACTTTCCTCGCTTACTTTTTCCCTTTTCATTGGTCCTTCCTCTAGTTGCAAATAATCCTTGTGCCTGATCTTTGTAGTCTCGTCCATTTGAAGAGGACATTACACTTGTAGCGACCTTGCGTAGATCATCTGCTAGAAGTGATGCTCTCGTCTCATCCATGGTGAGAGTGTCACCCACAAGCATCAAAGTTTGCACTAGATTTTCATAGGATTTGGGCAATGAAAGTAACAGTATTAGTGCCTGGTCCTCATCATCTATCTTCACATCTATGTCTTTTAGGTTTGATATGATCCTATCAAACTTGTTGACATAATCATGGATTGAGGTGCCTTCCTCCATCTTGCATGTATACAATTTGGATTTTAAGTAGATCCTGTTAGTTAGAGTCTTCGTCATGAAGTTATCCTCTAATTTCTTCCACACAGCTGCTACAGTTGCTTCTTCATTTACCAAGAAAGCAACATCCCTCTCAAGACATAAGATTATGGCAGCCCGCGCCTCAAGATCTAGTTCTTCCCAATCCGCATCCTCCATATCTGCTGGCTTTTTCTCTTTTCCCGCTAGCGCCTTATGCAATTTCTGTGATATTAGCAGATTTTTCATCTGCATCCTCCAATAGGAAAAATCATTTTTCCCATTGAATTTCTCGATTTCATATTTTCCTACTTTGACATTTACCCTACTAGAAGCCATTACTTTTCTAAAGGAAAAATAATTAGATTTGACCACTTAAATTTTGGTGTTGGCTCTGATACCAATTGTTAGAGTCGCAGCGGAATTTTCGGGTTTCTTGTAGACGCAAAGTATTATGTAATTGGATCCTCCTCACGATATTGCAATAGGTAGCTATCAATAAGAGAAAATAACCAATATGAAGGAAGAAAGTTAACTTAAGAAATATAACTCTCTTAATATATACTGATTCTCTGATGATGAATTACAAAACTGGTGTATATCTTTAAATTACAATTATTGGAGATATTTATACAAGAAGAAGATAAAACAACGAATGGCGAAACATCTCTCCCTAAAAATAACTATGAATAAATTCCACAAATTATTTTATGTCATTTCGACATTCTCTCTCAACCTCATTTTATCCCTCTTCTCTCTCTCTCTCCTTCTATTTTTATTCCATATCGCCTTTTAATCCCACAGTTACATTTTAATTGGATTTATGTTCACTTATCACGAGGAAGATAAATAAACTACAAAATAAGTGAAGTATCTAAGGAAACTGCACTAGCTAACTAATTATTTGTAATCAAATTGTGTTTAATTCATGAATTTAGTGGTGTCCAATTCAATTCAGTGATATTCTGTTCAGTCCAATCCAGTTCAATTCTAGTAAATTCAGCGCTAAAAAATACGCCCTGAAAGGAAAATTGTATATGTGATATTTATTGTTAGCTACATAAACGTTATGGTATTGAAAAACATCTCTTACTTTAGTTTACATAAAGTGAAAGGTTAAATCAAATCTTATAATAAAAGGGGATTGATTCTTTCCGTATTTATTTTAGTTATCTGAAAATGGTATACTCTATTTTAACATTTCCTAGCAACGTGAATTGCATCTCTTGAAACAGAAACGGCTTTTTGGCTGAAACGGGATTTGATGGTCTTCAAATTGATCTAAAGAAACTGCACTCGTGTCGTGATTACTGCCTATTAGAAAATTTACAGCTAATAATATGCCTAATATAAGCTACCTATATCAAAGGGAAAGCTCCATTCATCAAATGGTAGGCAATTAGTCAAGAAGCTCTACTTCCTGGAAATCACTAGAAGTTTGTTTAAAGATACTTCCAGTTTCCACCCATATTCATCTTAAGTGAGTATGAGATTCAACTTTAAAACTTATCTCCCACTTTATACATACGATGCAAATCGATCAACTAAAAAGCATAAATAATAAAGAAAAGAGAATAATCCGTAGATCAAAAAAGAAAATTCCGAAACAATTATGTAAAAAGAGAATTTAAACTACTTCAAAACAAGGGTACAAAAGGTGCGTTTGTTAAAGCTGAACTTACCTGAATTGAATTAAATTGAACTGAATTCAATATTACTAAACTGGATACTACTAAACTAAACTGGACACAAATGAACTAATTAAACACAACTTGATATGTGAGACAAAAAGTATGTTTTGAACTCAGCCCCACTGAATTAAACTGAACATCATTTAACTGAATTTGAAATCACTGAATTGTGAACTGAACTGAACTGATCGTATAAGCTCTGACAAACACACCAAAAATAAATAGTTAAACGATCAAGTTGATGCACAATGTATAAAAAATGATTCCAATATGTCTGAAATTGATCAAAGACATATATAAGAAATTAACTTGCTAGCTTGTGTTGCTTATTATGGGCGTGTTATTTAAAATTTACACGATTTCAGTTTACGGTATGTGATTTCGGGTCATTTCAGTGATTTTCAGTGCAGTTCAATAATGTTCTGTTCAGTTCACTGAAGCTTAGTTCAAAAGCATACTAATTGCCTCACATATCAAGTGAAGCTAAATTCAATTCAGTAGTGTCCAGTTCAGTTTATGGTATTCATTTCAATTGGGTAGTGTTCAATTCATAGTTGAGTTCAGTTCATGACGTACTATTTACACAGGAAATTGATGAATGCGTTGAGCTTAATTAAAAATGGTTGGGAAGTTATTTTCAGCGCTTCCTTGTGAAGGTGACTAGTGGCTATGCAGGAAAGAAATTAGGATCACCGTACTTGGCATCTGAAGTTGCCTAAAGGTAAAAGAGCCATGAATCATGATTGCGAGTGCGTCCATAACAAAAAGAAAGGATTTTTCGGGTTGGAGAAGGTAGAAAGCACATTTTGTTGTTAGAAGTATTAATCAAGGGAAGGTATAGACTTTAATTTTTAGTGATCTAAATATTTTCTCCCGTTGTTTGTCACACTCTCAAATTAGTGCTTCACTATTTTTATTAATTAGTTGCATATTTTCACTCGCAATCTCTAAACTTTTTGGGTACGTCACTAACAAAAATAAGACTGAGGATGAAAGGGATACAACAACCTACCGGCACATAAGAGTTTAGGCCATCTTCTAAGCAAATTGATAAAGATACAGAAAACTGAAGCACTACTAAAATCTAATCAAATTTGGCCGGCAAAGCAAATGATACTCCGTACTTGGTAGCTAGTTGGTTTACTCGAGTATTATATAGTGCCAATACTCATATGGGGTAGTAAACTAGTGATGCACCAAGCACAAACCATAAACGCCAAAGCTGTCTAGTAATTTGTTGTAAGTAAAATTAATTTTACAGTGAGTATTATAATTTGTCCACGATGATTATCGAAGCAATTGTCTGGCTCTTTCGTCGTGGTATATAATTATATATATCCCGTTCATTATATTGAGAGTTATAGTGTCGCATTTGAGAGTGACAAGACTATGGGTAAATTAAAACTTATCTTTGTCAAAGCGGTAACCAAGGCATATGCATTCCTCAAAGCAAGGGTACGTGTATACAATAATAATACATATAATGTATACTAGTGGCGGATCTAGAAAGTTAATAATATGGATGTCAAATTATTAAATAATATGGGTTCTGAAACTAAATTGTTGGGATATTTTAGTAATAATTTTAAAAAAAATATTCAAAAACTAAGATATTTTAGCAAAATTTTCCGAAAAAACTGGTTGCCCGGAAGCCCGATGCTCCGTATTGAATCCGCCACTGATGTACACCATGTACGACCAAAAAACGTAGAAATTTTCATTTTTTTGCTATAAGAAATAAACCATTCCCACTTCCCCCATCCCACTTCTTACCCTTCCGAGATAGGGGTTCAATTCTCAGAGTGGGAATGTCTTCATCTCGGCCCCTTCATGCTACGTACTAACACTACAACCACATCGCTCAAAATAAAAATTTATGCCCATTCAGATTAATTTTAAGTTTTGAGTACCAAAACAATTTTTGAAAATCATCAATTTTGGTTTGTGGTTATCAGCTGCATGCCAATTTAAGTAGACAATTATAAGAATGAAAAAAAAATCGACTTTATTAAATTTTTAAAAAGAGATTAGAATAATTTGTAAAATAGAAAATTTGCAACTTGTAACCACCCTGATCCAATCAAATTTTCTTTATCTCTTCTTCTATTCCTTCTGTTTAAGGGATTATTGTTCCAAGAGGATAATGTAGTAGGACACTACTCAGATCACACTAGGACATCATGTGATTTGATTCTTGGTTACATTAAGGTTCATAATTGATCCTTTATTCAAACCAAGTTGAACACAAAGGAAAAAAGAGAAGAAATTCAGTATTAATTAAGGGCGCTTTAACAAAATTATGCTTTCATATTAAGAGCATGGCATCCATTTCTTTCGTCTGCTTTTCCTTTTTTGCCCCCTTTTTTGTTGGCTATGAAACATGCAAAAGGTTCTCGAAGCAAAGCTCGATGCGACGATTGCTCATTTTTAAGAGTATCAAGGAAAAGCTCTAGCTAGAACTAGTGAGCTTCTCCGTCATTGCCTTGCTTGTATTTTTTTCTATCCCATTCCCATCATCTATTCGTGATGGTACAACGTACCTTGTACGGCGCACTTGTTCTAGTTTATTACTCCACATACTAACTTGGAAAATTTGAGGGGAAATCAAGATCCGAAATTCTTCAACACAAAATAGAACTTGAGGTAAATTTTTTTTTAAAGGCTATATATAGAGTTTTTCCTTGATACTCTTAAAAATGGTCATCAGATCCCCGAATATCGATATCATCCATTCATCCATGCATTTGGTGCTCGAGCCCTTGTATTATTGGTGTTTCGAAAAATGCCCTTTCAAGACTACTAAGGACGCGATAACCTCCCTCGAGGACCTCTTATGTTTCCTAGGGGTGTCCCTTGCGATGTGGTGCAAAAATATCCACCTTCGTTCCGTGGCCTTCCTAGAGCCAAAAAAACGCGGATTATAGCCTACGTTTCTGGCTTTCTGGGCCCGGGTGTCATTTTTGCCCAAACTTTTCCGAGAGGTCTATCATAACCTTAAAGGGCCCTCAGCGGCCGGGGAGGGTCATCAGGATCCTTGAACTTCGATATCACCCATGCAATCGGTATTCGGGCCCTTATATTAGTGTTCCGTAAAATCGCCCTTACAAGCCTTTCAGGGACCCGATAACGGATCACGTTAGCCTCTCATGTACCCTAGGGGTATCCACTATGATGTGATGCGAAAATATACACTTTTGTTCTAGGGCCTTCTGGAAGCCAAAAAAAACGTGGATTATAGCCCACTTTTTGGGCTTCCCGGGCCTCGGGTGTCATTTTTGCCCAAACTTCTCCGAGGGGTCTATCATGACCCTAGATGACCCTCGTTGCCCCGTGAGGGTCATGAGGATCCCCGAACATAGATATCACCCATGCATTTATGTTCGGGCCCTTACATTAGTGTTCCGAAAAATCCCCTTCCAGGCCTACTAAGGACGCGATAACCTACCCCATGGGCCTCCCATTTTACTAGGGGTGTCCCTTGCGATGTGGTGCAAAAAATATCCACCTTTGTTCCGGGGCATTCCGGGAGCCAAGAAAACGTGGATTATAGCCTACCTTTTTGTTTCTCGGGGCCCAGGTGTCATTTTTGCCCAAACTTCTCCGAGGGGTCTATCATGACCTTAAAAGACCCTCAGTGCCCATGGAGGGTCATCAGGATCATTGAACTTCGATATTACTCATGCAATCGCTGTTCGTACCCTTATATTGGTGTTCCGTAAAAACGCCCTTACAACCCTATCAGGGACCCAATAACAGACCCCGTGAGCCTTCCATGTACCCTAGGGGTGTCCCCTGCAATGTGATGCGAAAATATCCACCTTTGTTTCGGGGCCCCCTGGGAGCCTAAAAAACGTAGATTATAGCCCACGTTTTCGCCTTTCGGGAGCTCGGGTGTCATTTTTGCCCAGAGTTTTCCGAGGGGTCTATCATGACCCTACAGGACCCTCAGTGCCTCGAGAGGGTCATCAGGATCCCCAAACATCAATATCACCCATGCATTTGGTGTTCGTGCTCTTACATTGGTGTTCCGAAAAATGCCCTTCCAAGCCTACTAAGGACGCAATAACCTACCCCATGGGCCTACCTGTTTCATAGGGGTGTCCTTGCGATGTATTGCAAAAATATCCACCTTTGTTGCGGGGCCTCCCTGGAGCCAAAAAGCGTGGATTATAGCCTACGTTTTTTGCTTCCCGGGGCCCCGGTGTCATTTTTGCCCAAATTTCTCCGATGGGTCTATCATGACTTTAAAGGATCCTCATTGCCCAGGGAGGGTCATCAGGATCCTTGAACTTTGATATCACTCATGCAATAGGTATTCGGACCCATTTATTAGTGTTCCATAAAATCGCCCTTACAATCCTATTAGGGACCCAATAATGGACTCCGTGAGCCTCCTATGTATCCTAGGGGTGTCCCCTGCTATGTGATGCAAAAATATCCACCTTTTTTTATGGGCCTCTTGGGAGCCAAAACACATGGATTTAGCCCACGTTTTCGCTTCGCGGGGCTCATTCCGAAAAAATGCCCTTTCAAGCCTTCTAAGGACGCGATAACCTACTACGGGGGCCTCCCATGTTTCCTAGGGGTGTCCCTTGCGATGTGGTGCAAAAATATTCACCTTCGTTCCGGGGCCTTGCGGGAGCCAAAAAAAGTTGGATTATAGCCTACGTTTTTTGGCTTTCCGCGGCCCAGGAGTCATTTTTGCCCCCAAACTTTTCCAAGGGGTCTATCATGACCTTAAAGGACCCTCAGTGCCCAGAGAAGGTCATTAGGATCCTCGAACTTCGATATCACCCATGCATTCAGTGTTCGGACCCTTATATTTGTGTTCCGTAAAAACACTCTTACAAGCCTTACATGGACCCAATAACGAAGCTCGTGAGCCTCCCATATATCCTAGGGGTGTCCCCTGCGATGTGATGCGAAAATATCCACATTCGTTCCAGGGCCTCCTGAAAGCCCAAAAAAACGTGAATTATAGCCCACGTTTTCGACTTTCCGGAACTCGGGTGTCTTTTTTGTCCAAACTTCTCCGAATGGTCTATCATGACCGTACAGTACCCCCAGAGGGTCATCAGAATCCCCGAACATCGATATCACCCATGCATTTGGTGTTCGGGCCCTTACATTGGTGTTCCAAAATATGCCCTTCCAAGTCTACTAAGGACGCGATAACCTACCCCGGGGTACTCCCATGTTTCCTAGGGGTGTCCCTTGCGATGTGATGCAAAAATATCCACCTTAATTTCGAGACCTCCCGCGAGCCCAAAAAAATATGGCTCGGGTGTCATTGTTGCCCAAACTTTTCTTAGGGGTCTATCATGACCTTAAAGGACTCTCAGTAACCAAGGAGAGTAATCAGGATCCTCGAACTTCAATATTACCCATGTATTTGGTGTTCGGACCCTTATATTGATGTTCCATAAAAAGGTCCTTACAAGCCTATCAGGGACCCAATAACGGACCACGTGAGTCTCCTGTGTAACTTAAGAGTGTCCCCTGCGATGTGATGCAAAAATATCCATCTTTGTTCCGGGCCTTCTGGGAGCTAAAAAAACGTGAATTATAGCCCACGTTTTCGATTTCTCGGGACTCAGTTGTCATTATTACAACCAGTTTACTTTTTTTTAAAAAACAAAAAAGATAAGCAAGAAAGCCGATTCTTTGGCCCATTACCTGGGGGTGAGGGTGACCTAAAAGCGCACAGCAACAACTACCTAAGAGATTTGAAGGGAATTAGCCTTAACGTGGATACTTTGTATCCTTTTTCTTGCTAGCCATGTTTTTTTTGTATTTGCTTTTTCTAGAAATTAGAGAAACAAGAACTCTACCACTTAAACTCTCATCTTTAGCTCTTACAACCCGTTTACTAATTTAAAAATTTTAGTTTTTCATCTCATTACCAACGACAAACTATCTACAAGTTGACAATTTAATTTTATAATTTACAAATGTAAATGCCCCAAAGTATGGCCATAAATGAGTTAAGAGTACTCATAAGGTGCTTGCAAATGTACTTGGTCAAAATCGCTCGATAATAAACAAGTCACACGTAAACGAATTTGATAATCCGTCACTCGCTCGATAATAAACGAGCCAAACACAAAAACCCAATTTGATAGTCATTTAGCAAATTAGCAAAACACGAGCACAAATATACTCATCTCGCTTGTTTACGCCTCTACCCCAAAGGAGCTAATCAGAAATTGAAAAAAATAAATTAAAAAATGGAGGTCTACATGCATAGTTTTAAAGTTAGTTGTTCAAAAAGAAGGAAAACAAGCAAGGTGGAACATCACTTGTGAATTGTGATAGCAAATTGATAAGTTCATAACATTACAGTCATTGCAAATGCAATATTTGCAAATTGATTACAGTCGTTCCTTTTAATCCCACATCCCCTCTTGTGTGTTTCCTGTAATATATATGCACATAGTTGAATGGCCCTTAAGCAATGGCATCTGCGTTTCCCAGCAGTGTAGCCAATAGCATACTAGTTATATAGCAACCATTAACCATTAAACAAACGAAGTAGAGACAACTAAAAGAGAAATCCGAAATCATCAACTTTCAAGTTTGAACATTGACATTGACATTGACATTGACATTGTACAAGAAAGTGAAAAGAAAAGCGAATCACTCTCCAAACCTATATCATACAGGACATGTATGTATCGATCTAATTTAAAGTAAAGATGAAAATTCCCCTGTTCAGTTCCAACATCTTCGTCAATACGCCTTCTTCATAATCACTTTCCTGTCAAAAGGTGAATCAATTAAAATTAGCATCCAACTAAAGTAATTAATAAGTAAAGATGTTAAAATCGTAATAACAAAGAAATTAAAATAGGCATACTTTGTAAGCATGCTCGATAAACTGAGTTAATTAATTGTTGATCACTTGATCTTGCCCTTGCCATTAACTGCTCTGTGATCTCTGATAACACCATATTTCCTGATCTTCTCCCTCACGAACTTCTCGTATATGAAAGCGGCTCCTCTGAACTGGGGTAATACCAACCATCCTATAAACAGTAGCTTTGCTGTGTACCATATTGGTATCCTGTAAATTGTTGTAAACAGATTGTTGTTTCATTCTACCTTTGGTAATAATGTCACTCATATAGATGCTTGTAATTTGTACACGCAAGGGCAAGTGAACAAATATGGGTTCGTGTTCGAAACTCGATCGATCGGTTATTGTATCGACCTTTATGCCTCTTTTACAGTGCACCATTTTAAGAGTATATCAAACAATAACAGAGTACTCCTCAAATAAGAACTTTGTTTGTTCTGCTTACAAAAACAAAAGGAAGATTTAGTGAAAAATGACAGATAGATACATACCATTCTATAAGAGGCTGAAGTACAATCTCAGTGAGGGTGATAAAAGAGTACAAGATCCAATAGGCTAGCCACTGCTCGTCATCTTCCTTTGATGGGCTCTCTATTGCCATTACTGATGCATATCTACCCACACCAAAATCAATCAAGCAACATCATTTTGTGAAAACTGCTTTTTCAAACTAAAAATCAAAAACAAAATTAATCAATTAACAAAAACAGTAAAAACAGGTTTCCAAACAGTGCCTTCACCTACCCACTTGGGGGAGAAAACCCAAAAAAAAAAAAAAAAAACCAAGAATAAGTTGCAAGGAGTTGATAACTTACAATGGATAGAGAAGCATAACCGCTGGCCTGCATCAAATCAAAACAAAAACCCAAATTCAAGATCATGAGATTTCATTATAGTACTTACAAAATTAAACAACTTGAAAACAAATTTGTGACTAATTAAATGAGAAAGCAAGCAAGAAACTTACCCAGCAACAGAGTGAACATGGGTAAGGAACGTCCACAATTTACTCATCTCTTTTTCTTCTCTCTCTCTCTTTAGAACGAAGATGGAATGAACTATGGAAATAATGAAACTGCAAAAAACTTTGAAAAGAAAAACGGTCTGTTGTTGAAAACAATAAAGCAGACAACTTAAACTTAGGAATCACAAAAGGGAGCAAATTGATTAAGGTTATGGATTAGTGGAGCAACGGCACTTAAATACGCAGGTATTGGAAGAAGTAAGTAAGTAAGTAAGTCACGTGGCAAAGCAGGGGAACAAATGTGTATCTAATTCTGCCTTAGACGTGTCCTTCCGAGCTTGGCACCGTCCAACTCAGACTCTCTCTCTCTTAAAATATTAACCGTCTACTCATCCAAATTCGTTGCTCCTTTTCTCTTTCCTCAAATTACGAGCATGTTAATCTATTTTTTGGTCCGATTTGTGCAAAATGTTGTACTTAGTGCTAAATTAATTAAATTGAGATGAAGGTAATCCTTTGCTTTAATGGCAAGGCACGTGTCTCATATTAATGTCGAAATCTGTCCTCATGTGCCTCATTTATCGATATCCAAACTAACTTGTTTGATTAATTGACATTCTTCTTTTTCTTTTCCTTTTTTCTATCTCTTACAAAGAAAAAGCATGAACTTGCATTTTGCATATCCTTTAGACATGGCAAAAAAAAAAAAAGAAAAAAAGAAAAGACATGGAAGCAAATGATATATACATCCATTTTGGAACCAATCAGATGTATAGATGTATTGTGTTGGGCCATTTGAGATACTGATGGATTTATTACTGGGAGTGCCAAACTGCTAAGATACGCGTGATATGCAAACTGATCTCCTCATGAATTGACGAGTTCTCGTGCACGGGGAAGCTTAATTTAGTTGTACAGCATTCAACCATTAGTATGTCTTGTGTAAAACTAACTTAAAAAAAAATAATAATAATGAACCATGACTCTTATTTAATTAAAAAATAATTTCATCAAAAGTTACAAAAAAACTATCTTATAGAAGTTTATGTGTTTAATAATTTATTTGACCCTATTAAAAAGAATACTTATAACTCTTAAGAAGATTTAACCAAATTCAATTAGCAATGGGGTGCACTAACTCCTCTAATTATTCCCTCAAAAAAAACTCTTCTAATTATAAAATCACAAAACTTCTATAAGAAGGTTTTTTCGTAACTTTTGGTGAGATGGGGGTCACTTTTCGTAAACTCACTCCTTTAATTATTCCCTCAAAAAGTTTCTTTGTCTTAAACTTCATTCCAAATCAAACTACCAACGTAAAGAGAGACGGAGGGAGTAGTACTTATGATTTTGTCTAAATTAAATACTTCATCTGTTTCATAATATAAGACGTTCTAGAAAATTGGTTTGATTTCATATTATTATAACTCATTTTAGTGTTTCAACAAAGCATATATTTAATTTGACTTTCCAATATCATCATGATCGTCCAACTGCATTTCACATATTAATATGTTCAATACAAATGTGTCACTGGAATATCGTTTTTAACAGAGACCAACTCATAATAAAATTTAGTAAGTCTTGTATGAGACAAATTCACAAAAAATTTGATCACCTTTTAAAATTATAGGGGTCACTTATAATGAGCAGTAACCCTGCCTTGTTTCATTGAAAAGTAAACCCTGTTTCACCAAAAATGTCGAAAGACCGTTTTATAAATGTTTCTGTTTAATAAAATGCGGTCACGGTTTAGAAATGTATGGGTATCTTTTTATAAACCGTAGTCCATGTTTCATTTAGGGTGCATTCTTTTCCACTAATTCTCACTGATTGAATAAGGTTCTCCAACTGATTTCCACTATTTGAGTAAGGTTTTGCCACTGATTTCCACTGATTGAGTAAGTCTCTTGCCACTGATTCTCACTGATTAAATAAGGTCCTGCCACTTATTTTGTGAGTAGAAATGTGGGTCATGCCACTGATTTCTACTGATTGAATAAAGTTCTGCCACTAATTCTCAATGATTAAGTAAGGTCTTGCAACTGATTGAATAAACGATCTACTCACTAATTTTCACTGATTGAGTAATGTCCAATAAGTAAAAAAAAAAAATACATTTTTAAATATAAAAACCCATCTCATCAAAAATTACAAAATTACTATCCTATATAAAATTTTATGCTAAATTAGGAAAACCTTTCTGAATACCTCAAATGAAAGGGAAAAACTCTTCTGAAGATGTACTCCAACAAACTTTACAAATAAATCTAGCTGACTCTCCTGAAAAAAAACATAAATTCTAGCTGACTACCAAAAAAAAATCTAGCTGATGAAATAGGCATACCATGATGATGACCATCCACACCCAACTTTAAGAAACCACGCACCGAAAACAAAGGATGACATCGTAGACAGGTACTGCATCCCCGATATTTGAAAAACACTAAAATTTATATGAGACGGTTTCTAGATGAGATTCCCTTTAATAAACATAATGTCATATGTTTAATAAATGTGTTAAAAGAAAAACCGGATATCTGGTTTGTATACGGTTTAATACGAACACAGGGACTAATATGTCCGAGTAAAGTTTAGTATGGGATTTAGAGGAAAAGGATTATTTTAACCGGAAATTGATCAAGAGACGCCACAATTTTATAGCAAAGAAGAAAATTTCTAGTAGGTGTTGTTCTTCTCTAGTGTTAATTAGAAGATAAACTTACATTCTCTCCTACCGGTTATAGTGGTTGAGCTAAAATTCAGAATTTGACTAACTTTAAAGTTTAAACAACCATAAATATAGGACTCTTCTTCCCTTGCTTTTGCATTAACATACATGTCTAATATTTTTTGACATGAATTTTTTCCACCTTTAAATTTCACCCAAGTTGTTACATCCACCAATTATTTTTGGATCTTTTTTTTTTCTTCTCAACAGGGCAACAAACATTCATTGCATCCCAAATCATTTCTTTGTTCTAGCAAATCAAAACCACGACCTAATAGCTAAGGCTTAAGAAACATCGTTATGGCAACTGCTATTAGGGCCACAAATTTGAACCTTGTTGATCATCGTCATTGTCATCCTAGGAAGAACGACGCGAAAGTTGCTGTAAGATTATCTCATATAGATGTATATGGTTTGAACAGGATGCACAACAAGAGATCGTTTCGGATAAACAGTAAAAGTCGTCCTAATGTTGATGTCATTGATGGGAAGACGATCAATGGTACTGTTAGTTTAGGCGAAGAGTCATACATTCAATTGAAGAAGAGCCAGGTGGTTAATAATGATGAAGAGGATCCTGTGCAGTCGTATATGCTTGGTAAATTTGTTGAGGGTCGATATGTTTATAGGCAAACTTTCATTATTAGATCTTATGAGATTGGTCCTGACCAAACTGCTACAATGGAAACACTAATGAATCTGTTACAGGTACGTACGTGTTATTGTGTTCCTTAATTACAGGGAAATTCTGAGTTTGAGAATCCTAGTCAATGCCAATTTTATTGCTACTAAAAGTGTTATATATTTGTATGGTTCGGGATCATCTAATAATTTGTCTGTTTGTTTGTATGTGATGAATATGATTTGCAGGAAACAGCTTTAAATCATGTAACAAGCTCCGGACTAGCTGGAAATGGATTTGGTGCAACGCGAGAAATGAGCCTTAGGAAACTCATTTGGGTGGTCACTCGTGTACATGTTCAAGTCAACAAATATAGCTCTTGGTATGTATCTAATTGGAAATTTGTATACATTAGAAGTATTAGCATAGCTTAAAAGGGGATGACAAATATTATGACTTAAGTCCCTCCCCCTAGGCCTCTAGGCCGTAGAACAACGTCAAGAGTAGTGATTGCGGGTTTCTGGTATAAAAACAACGCCAAAATCTCTAACTTTCGTTTGAGCCATTTGTCATATTCGGTATAATTACTAGGAAAAACTATAGAATTTCCTGGTTCATGTTAATATGTAATCAAAAAATGATTCATAAGGATTATTTTAGAAAACAAATTGTTTATTTGGGAATGCAGGGGAGATGTGGTGGAGATTGATACATGGGTTGATGCAGCTGGAAAAAATGGAATGCGAAGAGATTGGGTAATTCGAGATTACAGTACTCAACAAATCATAACAAGAGCAACAAGGTAAATTAAATTATTTAAAACACAATCTTAATGAAAATTTGGTTAATTTTGAAATTATTGATTCATATGTGCTTGTGCTTGCAGTACATGGGTGACAATGAACAGAGACACAAGGAAGTTGTCGAAGCTCCCAGATGAAGTACGGCAGGAAGTGGAACCGTTTTACTTGCATAGACATGCGTTTGAAACAGGGGGTGATGATACCGACAAAATCAACAAACTTAACGATGAAACTGCTGATATTCTGAGATCTGGTTTAGCAGTAAGTAACATTCATATTAACGTTTTGACGAGCAAAAAAAGTAACATTCATATCATTGGATCGCCTAAATAAATAAATCGAGCTTCAATTGATTTCATATTTTGGACATGATTGCAGCCTAGATGGAACGATATGGATGCTAACCAGCATGTAAACAATGTTAAATACATTGGATGGATTTTGGAGGTAATTCTATTGTTTAGTTCCACCTTCAATGTTGATTAATGGTTACCTAACTTCCCTACAACCTTGAAAAAACATCTGTCTTTTCTTTCCTTAACTCCTTAAAGAACTTGTGTGTTTGGTTGACACTAGGAAATAAAATATCTTTCTAGTAGGATATCCCATTTAGTTAGGAAAACTAGGTACATAACTTCCTCTATTTTTAGCCGTGTTTTTAAAACCGGATCGAACCGCTCGGTTGAATTGGTTCAACCACGAACCGAGCAGTCAAACGACCCAACTCAGCCAAATTAACCGTCTTCAATTGGACCGGTCAAAACCGGTCAGTTTTGGTTGAACACGGCGATAACCGAGAACCGGAGCGGTCGAGCCGGTCAATGTATTAAATTGGCCAAGCACAAAACTTGGGCTACATTATTTAAAATGCAAAGGTGGTTTTGGGCCATATGGAACAGCATCACAAAGCCCAAGCAGCCCCACTGTCTGCAATTGCAAACCTTGTCTTGTGTGGACTGACTTAGTCACTGTGGAATTAAGTCCACACAAATTTTTGTACTGCAAATCATACGAGGACAAAGCCGGGTGGGAGTAAATATACCTAAATAACAATTACATTTTTAAAATTACCTTTTTTGGTATATAAATTGATGATTGACATAAATTGCAGAGCGTGCCAATAGATGTATTGGGTGACTACGACATGACAAGCATGACACTAGAATATCGACGAGAATGTAGACAAGCCAACGTGCTTGAATCCTTAACAACCATGATAATGGATCTTCCTCCTTCAACATCTCCTAAGGCAGAAATTGAGAGCACTCATCTCCTCAGAATGCAAGATGACAAGGCAGAGATTGTTCGAGCTAGAACCAAATGGCATTCTAAAACTAAGTTAGAAACTCCATAAATGTCTTAAAACTTTGTCTATATTCAGGTCAGCTGAACCTTTTATGTTTTTATTCTATTTTTCGTTTCATTTTTCACATTCATTTGCCCCCCCCCCCCCTTTTTTTTCTTGTTGATTACTCTAGTTGCCAATATTATTCATATATATACCCGAATTGATCGAGCAATGATTACAAAAACTTGTATGGACTTAGTTCAAGGTGGACCGATGAACTAAATATTTTTAAATATACCTTTTATGTCCTTATATATTTGTATTAGTGTGCTTGATCCACAATGGACCAAGTCCACACAAAATATGCTAAACAGTGATGAAATAAAGTTGTGTTTTCATGTTGGGTTTTTCACCATGGCCCATGGGACTTTCATTTGGTTACTTACACCATGGCCCAACGCTGTAAATAAACCCGTGCATCAGTGCATGTGAAGCCGAAGGGAATTTGGCTATAGGATGACTGGGTTATACATGGGCCTACAAGTATTTGTTTATTTAAGATTGCTTAAGCTAGCCCACGTTTATAGTCCGACACCCAGGCCCCGACATACGTCCAGTCCAAGTTGGTAGTACGATGTTTTTAGTTGTCCACTACTCAATTGATAGGAATCATAGGATGATACGAATTTGGATCCTCTTCATTTATTTAGGAGGCCTATAAAAGGCTAGATTTGCTTCTCTATATTTTTTAATATAAACAAATAACTTACAAGAAGCAAATCTAACCATTTATTTAGTAAATGAAATCCTCCATTTACCCAAGTAAATGGAGAGGATCCTATTTCGGATAATACATTGATACTATTCTCTTGGTTTCTAATTCTTCTTTTCCTTTAACTTTTACAAAAATTTGTGTGGACTTATTCCATGGTGGATCAATGGTCTAAATATTACCCTATACTTCACCTGGAGACACCCCCTACTTTTAGTGGAGCCACCCCCTTGGCGTCACCTCTCTAATAGTGGAGCAACCCCATACTTCACTTGGAGCCACACCCTCTAATAGTGAAATCACCCCCTACTTCACCTGGAGCCACTCATCAAATATACCTTGTCCACGGTGGACTAAGTCCACACAAGACTAGTTCTTTAACTTTATATGGTCTCCAAGACAGTTTGGTCAAGATAACTATAATTATATAGCTATAAAAGTATTATAATTTGAAAATACTATTTCAAATGAATCTAATAAGAATATTATTACTTTGTAAATCTGTATACTTTCTTATAAATTTATCAACTTTGACCTTAAAAAATCAAATGAAAAGATTAACGCAATTTTTTTACTCTTTTTTCCCCTTGGCAACTAAGCATGAAAATATTCCAATAGACAATTTTTTGATTTTTTTTTTTTTTTTTGTTGAGAAAGATCTTGTTTAATACCACTTTATGGTATATTTGTCATGTGCATGCCACTTAAGAAAAACAATTATTTAGATTATGTTCTTTTCGTTGTCTTCATATTTTATTCTATTCTGCACTGGTCGCAAAACCCAAAAATAGTGTAGGGGTCTGAATATTTTTATTTTTTTTGTTTTGGGTGAGATAGGGGTCTGATTTTTTAAGTGCGCATCCAGCCAAATCACAATTATGGTAAGAATAATTAATTTGATAGAAAGTATTGGCAATATTAGGAACTGTTTCTCGAGGGGATGATTACTAACATGTTGTGACCTCTGGTTTTTCCCAACTGAACTACTGGAGTGTATTATTTTGCCCTTAATTAGTCAATACAAAATGGCCGAAATTTGCATGTTTAATAATCGACAGGCTTGCACAATAGAAATTTTTGGTGTATTAGGCGTTGGAAGTGGACTCATGATTGACCCTCCCTTTGATCCTAGTTAACTAATCATACCTTTATTTTAATATATTAACCTTTTGATTATAAATAAATAAAAAGGATAAAAGAAGGCACACGAAACAACCATTCACTTTGTTCCAAACCTAACCCTATAAATAGGTAAGAAAGAGACTAAAGTTTAATTTTGAAATATTTATACAGAGAAACATCAAACATTCACTTTTTTTCCAAAGCAAATAGAAAGTTTAACCTTGAAATTTTTTTATATTGACGGCTGGAGAAGTTTGTAGCAAAGCTCTCTCAATAAAAGCACCTAGAGTTGGCTATTCTCATACTAAAAAATTGAGTGCTCATTACAAATTTCATAGCTAAGACAATATTAAATCATAACCTTGCCATGTTATAGGAAACAAAGAACAATAATATGATATAAGTTGGAATCTTTGTCACCTAGTGATCATATACTGAGTGAGTTTTTGTTATTGACCACATGGTAAAGAATAAGTTGACGAAAAATAATAGGTAGGGAATTAAAGTTAGGGATTAGTAGGTACTTATACTGTGAAGTACTAGCAGGGACATTAACTCTTTGGAATTGGACCACCACTTATTTTGTACGTTAACCGCAAGTGCCTGCTACAAAAGATCTGTGAAATCTATAAGCATTCATAATCAACAGACATGTCATGACGGCTCAATGCATTGTTACGAAACTTATGCCTTGTTTACCTAAGTATATTTAATTCCGTTAAAAAGAACATGGTCTTAAACTTAATTTACGTAGTAATTACATCATTTCATTTTAATCGTGAAGCTAATATAAAGTGATAATTTTGTGTATCATTTTTATCTTTGGATTGAAGACTTTTCAGATAAGATTTTGCTGAGATAGGTAGGTCGAAAAAAGTTATTGTCCCTCATCATAACTTCGTTAATGTTTGTTAAATTGAAGCAAAATATATGTTAGAGCGAATTTAATTTTTTATTTTTTTTAAGCGAAAGCGAATTTAGTTTGTGATTATGCAAAATGTTTACTACTCCATGTGATAATGACATTGAGACTGTGATGCAAGTTAAATCAAGTAGATGTAGACTTGAAATGAATCCTAGTTGGAATTGATGCCCTCCAATGTGCGCCACGTGGCAATCCACAACCACATAAGCTTTCCAACTTTCCGTCAATGGGCGATTCAAAAGAAGTGTTGACCAAAGTATCAAGTCAAAGAACCTAATGAATGAAGCCATTGAAATAATAACTCCTATGATAACGAAAAAGCAACACAATCAATCAATTAATTAAGGGGTTGTCATAGATACATACATTTGATTGTCCCGCCCTTTTGCCCATCGTAAAGCAAATTGCTCTCACATCACCCAGCCATGTGACCTGAATGATTGAGAAAATACTCAGTGGTGTACTAGTAGCGCATCTACGTACGTGATATGCACCCTCAACCATATAAATATTGCCAACTTCGAAATTAATGCATGTGGACTTCCCTATAGTACTACACTGTACTGCCAATAACTTTAACTACTCCCTCCGTCCCATAATTACATTGTCAATTACTTTATTACGGTCTTTAAGGCACAACTTTGACCATAAATAACTATAAATCTATGAATATAGAAATTATAAAAAAAATGATTTTTCAAAAGTACTATTAAAAACGAATCTAACAATATATTTTTTACATTGTCAATCTTTATATTTTTTCATATAATAACGGTCAAAGTTTATAAAGTTTAACCTCCAAAAAGCAATTGACAACGTAATCACGGGACGGAAGGAGTACAATTTTTTGACAAAAGCTACTATCTAGTTGCCACCACCCTTCTTGGTAAGAGCTCACTCACTTAGTGCTACGTTGATGGATCCCGTACTTGCGCTAATTATTCAATTAGTCTGATATGTGAACATATGCAGTCCAAACATAACACAACGAGAATGTTTTGAATCGCTATTCATTTGCACTCTTTTTCGGCGTAGCAAAACAGAATTAAGTAGGCTCTTAATAAAAGGTATCGTTTGTTACTCCTATTACCACTAACCAGTACATGCAACATGAAAATCAAGTAGAAAGGTGGAGACATCTTCGTTAAGTAAGCATTGTTCCGATCTTAGGTTGCACATCTTTCAAATATACCAAGCCTTTCCGGTTAAATGAATGAGTTTGTGTCAAAAAAATAAATAAATAAATAAATAAATAAGGTCTTATAATCAAAACAAGAAATTATCAATAATAATGAAAATTTTATACTATTACCCCAAATCTTCGTATATGCAAGCTTATACTTATTAAACCCTCCAAAATTTGATCAAAGCTTGTACTCGAGTAGTCGAATCCCACTCTAATGAATGCAGACCTAAATTGACCCAACTTGAAATAAACTTATGAATCGAGTATTGAATTAACATTTGTATATCTATTTTCTGAACTCGATATTGACCCGACCCAATTTTAAAACGATTCTTATCCAAATCTAAACTAAATTAAAACCCGAATGCAAAAAATCTCTTATGAAGTTGCCTCTATATATAATCAAACATAACATTAACAATTTAATACAACGTTATGATTATTTGAGGCGCCTTATCCTGAGATCACCTCATACGAATTTTTTTGACGCGAATCCGAATTGATTACAAATCGAGCCTATTGAACGTATTAAATGCATTGGCCGCGTTACCCGCGTATGGTAAACAACTCTGGTGCCTGCCTACCGGCTACCTTCATGTATCATATCTGATTCCTGATCTCATCTTTCTTTTTTTTTTGCTAATCAATTTCTGATCTCAATCCTTTACATATGATAAAATCCATAAAATTGATCCCATCATCGTCTAATAAAACTAAAATTACTGACAGAAGATGATGCGCGTGGGAAGGCGGGCAGCTAAAAGCTAAAAGCTGAAACTGAACAGTGAACACATCCCACCAAAATCGTATCTATCTTCTCAATTCCCACCCACGTCTACTCTTCGTCATCTTCCCCACAAATAACCAATTTCTTGTCAGCCCATTTTCATTCCTAGCCTACACCATAGTACTAAATTGGTGATTTACCAATCACGAATTTACCATCTATGGGATTTAAAGGGTGTTCCAACTCAACCTCGAGGTTGTGAGTTCGAGACTCATCGATCACACCCAATATCGTAATTGAGGGTGTTATGTTGTTATGAGTCTTTGGACATAAAAAAAATCAAGCAAATGAAACTATTCACATTGAGATACTCTTCATTCAAGCACCATTTTCAACCATTCAACCTTTTATTTTATTTATTTATTTATTTTTTCGGAACCAAATGAAACTATTCACATTTGTCCATAAAAAATGACACTGTTGACATGGAAAGTATAACAATTACTCGTACACATTTCTACTTGTTACAAACAGACAGCCTCATATGATTGTGGTTCAAATTTAGCAGTTGTAACATGTTATTTACCCATCCAACACATTTCATCATACATTCATACCCAAACACAATTCATCAAGGCATTATATATGTACATCTACACACAGCTAAACCTTATAAAATGGTGTTTCCTTTCTCACAAACTAGGAAAGCACGGACACCTCAAATATATGTGTCGCCTTTTCATTGGGAAAACAGTCAGCTGGCTCCACCATAACAAAATAGACGAACACGACATGACATTATACAATGAAACATAATACTCCTACAAGTTAGTTTTTTACCTTCTAAGAAGTGTTTGCCCATATATGTTAGTGTCCCTACTCGTTTGTACAAACTTGATCACAAACAAACTATAAACATCGAGGTATGTAAGATAGTATGGACTACAAGAATCACAAGCTGTTGTGGCCATCACACACTTTGTGAGAAGGATGAACACGACATATATATGATATATCTCTACAACATGCACATTAAAGCACAACGCACATACAGGAACAAAAACTATAGGAATTGTTAGGTCACATCAAAGAGCAGTAGAATAATGCTCTAAATTAATTAATCAGAAGGTGAAAAGTGAAACTATATATTATCAAGATAATAACAGTGCCTCAAAGGCTCAAACATACAGTATATTTGTAGACACATGCATGCAACAATAGTACAAATGTACAAATAGATCCATTTCAGCACCACTCTAGGTGGGCAGAACTTTTACCATTTCTGGCTTATAATTATTGCAAATTCATAATCAAAAACAGAGAACTCTGTCTCTATTCATAGTGCCAGAGAAAATTAAACAATTGTATAAAAAATATTAAAAAAATAAAAAATCCCTCTACCATTGAAAGTTTTTTCAGAAAGGAGACACTCAAATGGATCCAAAGCAATAAATTTAATTTATCATGGCTTTCTGAACCTCAATTTTGTCCCCACTACTACTATAAAGGGCACACCTTCTCCATTCTCCACCCCACTTGATGGACAACAAAATTTTCAATAATATAAACATGATCAAACATCACCATTATCCCCATACCATACCAAAAGCTATATAGACAAATATTTTTCATAGACCAAGAACTGCAAAACTTTGGCACTTTGGGACCAGATAGCCCCCCTTCATTCACTCCCCACTTGCTCTAAAACTTTGGGCCCTTTTCCTTAGTACTTTGGAAATTAAAATAATGTTTAAAGATTCCAAAAGAAATATTTTTAAATTAAACTAAACAAACTGTCTTTCAGATGTTTAAGTTCTTGTTAACTGAAAGTACTAGTACTTGAATTCTTTATTTACTTACTAATTGTTTTCTAATGCTACAGATAATACATATTGGGTGCGTTCTTAGAAGCCAAACTTAACACAAGCGAACTAAATTCAACACTACTGAACCACTTAGATAAACTACACATCACTGGAAAATTTAACACAACTTATGATATGAGACAAAAAATATGTTTCTGAACTCACCATCACTGAGTAAACTGAACATCAATTAACTTAACTGAAAATCATTGAATAGACACCTGAACAAAACTGATCATGTAAACTCTAAAAGAACGCACTCATTATTGAGTATGATTTTATTTTATACTAGTAGGAGTACTATAGTACATAGCAAGGATTATTATAAAGTAAAAAGGTGCATTAGAGGTTCAACAAAATAATCATTCTACTTCTATGCAAAGATTTATACTCGACTGTTAAGATGCACATGTAAAGAGACAAAGTAAAGGGTAGGAAATCTAGCAATTGTGAATTTACACAATCATCTAGGCCCTCCCTTTTTTTTCATCTTTTCTTTTTTCATATATCTCAAAATTATAGTACTACTAAACCAAATGTTCTGTCTTACAAATATTTTAACTAGGAGTAATAATTTACATGATGGAACAAGCATTAGGGTTCTCATCACTAAAGATCTGAGGTGGGTATGCATGCATTTCCATGGCATACCTAGGTGGGTAATTGTAATAGTACTCATTCCTCCTCACTTCCACCTTAGGTGCCTCCTCTCCGGCAACAACCACAGCCGCACCGCCATCGGCGGCTGCGGCTTTTCCCTCCTCCCCGCCACCACCACCGCCTTCGCCACCACCGTCGCCTTCCTTTTTCTCTCCTTTCCCATCTTCCCCTTTCTCCTCCCCCTTCTTGCCTTCCTCACCACCACCTTCACCCTTCTTCTCTTCTTTCCCATCTTTGCCCTTATCATCCTCCTTTTTCTCAGGAGGAGGATCTTGCTTTACTATTGTAGCATGCTTGCCCGTGCGCTTATACACATACTCCACCAGCTTTGGAGGGTCAAATGTTCCTTTTACACTCACTTGTGAGCTCTTTAGATCTGGTGTTGCTTCTTCCACCTCTGAATTATAATTTCAAAAAAGGATAATTTTTTAACCATTTTGGCAAATAAAATAGACTAAGATAGGATGTTGGAATTAAGGAGTAATTATACCCACTTCAAGAATGTACTGATTTTGATGTATGCAATAGAAAATCACACCCTTACTACATTGGGAAACAGAGAATTCATAGTCTAAACAAATTCAAACTCTTTTGGATTTATTTTCTAGACCCACCAACCTAATTTAAAAGGGTATTTAATTTGTTGAGAAACATTAACTGTTAATCTATATTTTCTAGACCCACCAACCAAATTTAAAATGCAATTTACTACTACAAGATTACAAGGGAATTGAATTTGTTGAGAAACATAAAACTGTTATGAATATTTTCCAACTTTTTTACAGACATCTTCTTAATGTGGTGGAATCCACCCTAACCAAAAAAATCATTTTCTTAATGTGACAATAAGTAGTTTTTGCGCAAACAAATAAAGATAAAAAGAGGCAAATTGATTACCTTTCATTCTCTCAATTCGTTTCTTGATTTCAAGGGAACAAGCCTCACAGTGCATGTGAACCTTGAGCACCACAGTGACAACTTTTGGCTGCATAACACCAAGAAAAAAGAATTAAAAAATATATACCTAGTAAGTAAAAAAAGTGATATCTAGTTATCTACATACCACAAAAGTTGATAACGGGAACTAAAATCAATCAATTAAAAAATAAAATCAAATCAAAAGCTGAAAAAAAGGGTAATTAAATTAAATTAAAATAAAATACCTCTTCTTTTTTCTCCTCTGGTTTAGGTGCTTCTTTCTCCTCTGGTTTCTTCTCTTCTTCAACAGGAGGTTTAGGAGGTGGAGCAGATAAAAGCTCAACTTGACGGTGAGTCTTTTTCTGTACTCTATCAACAACCTTCATTGGATCTGCGTTCTCTCCCTTCACTACCACTTTGTGCGTCTTACAATCCGTTGTCACGTCTTCCACTCCTGTATAATCAATCAACATCATTCCAATCAATAACGGATCCGCCGCAAAATAAGTGAATAACCCGTTCTCATTACAAAGTCGTTACAATAATAATAAACTCAAACCATTATCGGATCCACAACTCATATTTATATAATATATATACCTTCAAAACCCTTGAGACATCGGCGAACTTTCCGAGCACATCCCTCGCAATGCATGTAAACTCTCATAACAATCTCCGGTGGCGGTTTCGGCTTTTCCTCCGCTGCCGGCGTTTCCTCTTTCTTATCATTATTATTATCTCCATCCTCTGCTTTTGGCTTTTCCTCAGCCGCTGGTTTTTCATCTTTCTCTTTCTTCTCTGCTTGCTCTGGCTTTTTCTCTTCCTCTGCTTTCTTCTCCCCTTCTGGTTTCTTCTGTTCCTGAACAAATTAAACACCATAAAATCAATAACAAAGAAAAAAAAACATAAATCAATAATAATAGAATGGAAAAAAATGAGTTGAGTTGAGTTGAGTTGAGTTGAGAAACCTCTCCCATTGGGTTGTTTAAGATTTTTTTCTTCTTGCTCTGTTTTATTCTTTTTTTTGGCTATCTCTCTCTCTAGAAGTTTCTCTCTCTGGGTGTGGTGGTGTTGGTCTTACACTCTTTTAGTCACTCACACTGTGTGCGGCGCTCTCTCTCTCTCTCTCTCTCTCTCTCTGTTTTTCTCTCTCTTCTCTAGAGAGTAGAGCTGGAAGAAGGGAGTAAGCAGTTCAGCGGTTCAGATCTGTGGCTAGACACTCATCGTCATCATCATCGCCTCCACTGACGTGGCTTTTTATAGGAGAGCACGTGCGAAGGAGGTGGAGGCATACTCGAGACACATGGTTTATGACCTTCACGCCCACCTATGGGCTACTAGCCTACTACGTTACTCTCTATCTTCTTCTCTATCTCTCTCCCTTTTTTCCGCTTTTTTCTCACCTTAAATAAATCACTTTCAAACTTTACAAAATCATAATTCTATTTTTGTTTGTCAAAAAAAAAAAATCTATTTTTTGTAGAGTGCTAGTAATTGTCTCCTTCTTACAAAATATAAATACTCCACTTTAAAAATAAAAATAAAAATTGACCATTAATTTATAAATAAAAATAAAAATTAAAATGACGAAAATACAATTTTAAAATATATGTTTAATTATAATTTTACAATATTAATTTGTTATAATTTAGGTATTTATATAATTGTCAAAGTATTGACCTGATCGGTGCGAAAAATCAAATGAAAATCTCATTTTGAAACAAATTATAGTATATACTGCAAAATTTTATTACGAAGTGAGTACAATTTCGTTTCGAAAAAGACATAATATAAAGCCTTGTTCTTTTTGTCGTTTCCATTTTATATTCTGTTTAGTTCCAATCTTTTCCGTTACTCACCGCCCCCCACCATTCAGTTGAAGAGAACAAGGCCTAAGTGTTTAAACTAGTCTTTGCCACAAATGTTACTCAACCTTATTCAAAACAATTTTCAGCCGTTGGGCAAACTAAACGTACTCTAGGAGAAACTTCATGTTATTTTACGAGTGAAAAAAAAGTTGACTTTGCTAATTTTGTTGATTTTTATAGGACTTTGTTTTATTTTTGCTGAAATCAATATGAATCGCAAGGAAAACCCTACGAAAATGCCCCCTTGCTAAACATGTCCAAGTCCAATCCTATTTTTTTGGGTATGTCCAATTAGTCCAACCTTTCCATGTAATTTGGTTAAAAAAAAAACAGAGGACACATGGCACCTCTATATAGGTGAAAGAGGGTGTGTTCTTTAGAGATTACACGTTCAGTTCAGGTGTTAATTCAGTGATTTTCAGTTCAATTTAGTTCAGTTCATTAGTGGTGTTGAGTTCTAAAATAAACTTTTTGTCTCATATATCAAGTTGTGTTAAATTCAATTTAGTGTTGTCCAGTACAGTGATGTTGAATTCAGTTCTAGTAAGTTTGGCTCTAAACCACGCACCCAAAGAAGTACTTGCATGGATAGACAAAGGTAAAATGTCATGAATATCTTTAGTATTTCGATATAATTGCAACTTCATTTTAAAAATGAGCATTAATTTGACTCGTATCATCATTATTTGACCTTACCGTTGAAAAAAGAAAACCCGATTATCTTCTGTTGCAGTCATCTTTTACACAATATGATTAATCGGTATTCTAAGAAGGATCTAATCAAATGATTAACATATACATAATTATCACTCTTTTGCTCACAGATATCACTTTTGTTCATCACCTCACACGTGAAGCAATAATTACACAAAACAAAAATTGTTGAGATATATGAAAGCTCTACATTATAGTTTTAGGGTAGATTTTCATACAAAAAAAGGAGAAAATAATTAATTTTTTTTAAGTGGAAGATAGAAAGTGCTTTTAATAGTAGCCAAAAATGCAATCCAGAGAGATATGAATTGCCTTTCCCTAGTGACACACACACTCACACCCAGAAAGTATTTTGAAAAAACCAGGAAATTACAGGGAAAAGGGAAGTAGGGACGACCAAATTTGATTAAAGTTTGTTGGCTCTGTTACAAAATTTCTGCTGTTTTAAGTGATGAATAATAAAGACACACACAAGCTATGATATCTTTTTCGTTTTCTCTATTTATTTTCTTTGTGTCCTGACATGTAAAATTAAATGCCAAGTGTGTGACGGTATGATCCTCATCCATCCGTTACGGAATTGGAATTACTTGCAAGTAGCCATCCTCATGGAATCAAATTATTGAACTGTGTAAACGGTAAAATACCGTGAAGATCTTTGTTTTTTTAAGAAAAAAAAAATAAAACTGACCAATTTGGAAAATAAAAAATGGAATTGACTGTATCACTTACAATTCACATGTAAATTTAATGATGATGCAGTGTGTGCTACTTGTGATCCTTCATCTTCAGTTACAACATTTCAATTACATGATTAGTAAATAAAAGGGGTGTAGTTGACTCGTAGGACTCATTTATCTTGAATCAAGATCGAAGATTCAAATCACGCTTTAAGTATGATGGAGCTGCTTTCAATCTATTAGTCAATTGTTTATTATGGTCGACCACAAATACTTTAGTGTAAACCTAAAAAGAATTAGATGATTAGTAGGAAAACACACTTCTTAATCACACTACTACAAGGCAAAACATGGAGTATTTTCAAATTAAACTCGTGCTTTATTGGATTAGACATGTTGATGATACACATACTTTTTTCATATTTCGTGTTGAAGTACTCCACTTAGAAAAAAGGAGCTCTCAAAATTTAGAACACGAAACATCAATGTTTTAATGTTAACCACTACAAGATGTTATTAATAATAATAATAATAATAATAATAATAATAATAATAATAATAATAATAATAATAATGTGTCCTTTTATGTCATTTTACACTCTGCAGCTAACTCAAAAACTAACTTTATCGAACACCCAAACAAGTAAATAGCTAACAACTACATACCACTATAAACAGCTAATAGCTAGTTCAACAATTAACCACTAGTAAAACAGCTAAGATTACAGCTACCGCTAATTGTTGCCGAACAGACCTATTATATCTGAATGTCTCTATGCCATGTGATGAAGAAATCAACTCAACAAAAAAACTAAGCTCACACTTAAAAGCCCAATTTATAGTTTTATACATCAATATATTCATTTACTGGTTCAATTTTTCGCAACTACTACTAATTAGCAAGGTTTGTTGCAAGAGTTGCGACGACACTACAATGCTTATGTAATAGTGTATATATGAATAGACATTTTTTCATTGTAGTTAATTACCCTAGGTTTGTAATATTATTTTATTCTCACAGTGTCAATTTATGCATTTGGATTTTCTCTCATGTTTTGTCCCTTACTTCAAATTACCTTTCGACTTAACTTGTACCAAATTTAGCTTTAAAATTTCACTAAAAGAGAAATGGTTGGTAATAGTTTTGTATTAACTAGGTGGATGCCCGTGAGTATACCCGTGTGTTGCACGGACTGTAATTATATAATAAAACTAATATAACGTGATTATTAATCTCATCGAAAAATCAAAGTGTAATTGTCACTTATGAAAAACTATTAGTAATATATGGATAAATATTTATATAATCCATTTAATATCATGAATGCCATGTAATAAGATTACTATGACTTCATAGGGCATCTTGTCTAATTTAAACTTATCATCAATTTCAATTAACTATTAATTAACTCATCTCATATGTTACATGATTCAAGAGGTAATAGTTTCAAAGTCTTTTTATGCTTGATGTCGGTACGCCAATACTCTTATGTTGATATAAGTGTACAATTAACATTCCAAAGATATGATCCTCCTTTTATGGTAAAATCAGTTTAAATATTTAATGTATACATAACTACTTTTCAAAATATAAAGAAGTTTTAGACGTAAACCTTAGAATAGCAAAATATATTTCAATGCTTGCTTGTTTTTTCAAAGTTATATGCGGTCAAAGGGCTGCCTTGAAAAATGCAAAAAGACCAATGTAATTTTATTTGTGGTCCTGAGGGAGTACATTAATAATTATAAAGTTTAAGGGAACATAAATTGGAACCCTAAAATAATATGGGCGATCAGTATATTACATATAGTTATTAAATGATACGTGATAATGGTAAAGTTTTCTATTAAAGATTGGACCTAGAATCATTTTAGTTTCATCGTTTATTTCTTTATTTTACACATACTCTTTTTATTATATTTTACCTTGAGATTACTTTTTAAATTTTTATAACTAATATACATATATTTTTATCTTATTTTTACATGCAACTCTTTATTTGTATCAGCTTGTCAAGCTAGCTTGTCAAGCTAATTACTGATTACCTTTTTAGGTGGACGCATCTAATGTTGTAAATCAATAGAACATACTACAAATGAGTCTCATTTTAAAGGATATTTCGTACTCGTTCCAATGGTGTAAGAAAATTATTTTCTTAAGCAGTGAAACTAAAGTTATATGTTTTTTAAAATCTAATAGTCTACCCTTTAATGATTTAGGAAATTACAACTTTAGTATATATTCTAAAACTTCTAATTAATAGTGTACTTTTTAAGGATTTCGGAAAGTACAACTTTAGTATATATTCTATACCAAAATATATATTTCTATTTTATATTTACTTTAAAATTTTATTACAATGGCTCGCTTAGGTGGACGTCTCCAATGCTGTCAGAAAATGCTTCTAATATATAGATATTATGATATGATTATGATTAGTATATGATATGACATGATCTGATCGACACCGGCCAACTTAGAAATAAGAGTAATTTTTATAGCAATATCACACATAAGTTAAGTAAGAATACATCATAAAACTGATTAGTAATAGAAGGAGTAGCTCATTTGACTTATACGTTGATGTTTCTTTCTCAATTATTCCAATATAAGACACTAGCTAGCTAGTTCTCACTCACTATAACACCACTAATAATTAAAGTAATTTTCATGGCGATTTGGGGATATTTCTGGACAACCACAAATATATGGAGTAATAATAATAATGTTTATATGATTTTGGCCATTTTAGGTCCTATCAAGGTTTACTGCGCGCGAGGTCGTATCAAGGTCGGCACCCTTGTTTAATCTTAAGGAGGACAACAGACAAGTCATGGGGATAAGATTTTCCAAATTTGTTATCCCCATTGGTTTTCTTTTTTTCTACGTTATACTGTAGTATTCCTAGCTAGTTGAAAACAGTCGATTTACCTGGTGGTTGATGAACTAAGTTGCTGCTTCTTAGCTAAAAATGAAAGCTCACCTCGCTGATTATGTAAGCCCAACTACTAATCAATACTACTAGTAAAAGAATTGTTACATTAATTAGGCCTTTAATTATCGACTTAAATTTTTGGTTGAGTTGGTTCCAGAGCCAGATGATTAACCAGCAAGTCTTGTGTGGACTTAGTCCACCGTGAACCAAGTAATTTTGAGGGGTGGCTCCAGATAAAGTAGGGGTGGCTCCAGGTAAAGTAAGGGGGTGACTCCAAGTGAAGTAGGAGTGGTACCAAGTATAAATTTGGGGGTGACTCTAGGTGAAGTAGGGGTGGCTCCAGGTGAAGTAGAGGGTAACTTCAAGTATTGGTCCACCATGAACTAAGTCCACACAAGTTTTTGTACAGGAAGAACTAATTGTTGGGCCTAATTATCAATTATATGTTTTAGAGTGTTATCTTTTAAAAGTCCATGTAATTGTGTCCCCTTTTCAAATTTGTGACTCATCAGAGTTTACATGGGCAACATTACACACTACAAGAGTATTTTTAACGTCGTGTCATGAAGATGAAGTATCGGGTAGGTAACAACTCCAAAAGGTGCTACAATGTCAATAATGGAACGTAAGAGTATTTATGAAACTGCCTTATAAGGATAAAACAACTAATGATGCATTTGGCTGTCTCCCAGACTCAACAGCCGAATAGATATGTGATAAGTATGTCGAATAAGTTGGAATTTTAAGCCGCTTGTTGTCGTGTTGGAGTTAAAGAGTAACTTTCTTTTCTTTAGAGTATTTCATTTGGTGCATTATTTGTAACAAAAAAAAAAAAAGTAGTCTTTTATGAATTTTTGCCAACCTAACTCTGCATTGGATGAGAAAAATACTACTCCAAACTACCATAATAGTAACTAGGAAGCACCGGCAATTCTCTGTACGTTAATCGTTTCCGTAGTTGATACTTATCCAACACCGATACTCGTCTACTATTATAAGAGAAATTATTATTTTTTCCATGATTTATAATAGTTTTTGTAATAGTTTTAATGCAATACAAGCATTTTGTTATTTAATTATACTCCATATATTTATTTATTTTGGATCACATCAGGGTATCCATCGTCGACAATAATGACTAATCTGACTATTTTCCGCTGGCTGGTAGACACCTCAAAGAGTGGGACAATTGACCAAGGGATTTAAAACAGCTCCATACCCAATATACAATCTAGCAGGCAGGTTGAGCACAGTGTGCGTGCAGAGTAGTACAGGAAATGTGAGAAAGCTGTCTTCTCCATGTCGCTCTACTTCTGTGGTTACACGAACTAACCAATTCACTCAATTAGAGAAAATATAGTGACTCAACTAAACTTGCATAGTTGCATACTACAACGACCGTCTGCTTTCAACAGACAGGGCTTTATAAGGTTCGAATTATTGCGTTCTAATAAATTCTAGTAGGAGTATTAATTAGTTATATGCATGTCTCTTGATTTGTCATTACAAGTCATGTGGCCCTGATTTGTTAATGGATTTATTATCATCTGATAGCTACAAATTAAAGCCCCACATACAAATTCATTCATAGAAACCTTAAGATGGTTACCCTGGCCTAAATGGATGATTATTCTGTTCACCATGTGAAGTTGTCCAAGCTTTTTCCAAAAACTGCTCATTATTTGGCATTGATCTCATCGATGGACGATGATCGACATTATTAAGCTTTGAGCTAGTATACCCGGTAGTTAGGATTTGGCTGGGGGAAGACCAGCTAAATAGAGAGGCGCTAATATTTCGTTACGCGCGTGCCACAAGTTTTGTTGAAATGCCATGGATGTGGCAAATTACATGTTGTCATCGATAAGTGGTTCGTGACTTGCTGTGACTGGTTCAACACTCTCATCCCGTGTTGATGGCATATATCTCGTGTTCAAGGCTAAGAATCTACACTCTATAATGTTGTCTGATATGTAAGGTGATGTGGCCGTATGGGGATGAGGTGGGAGTTTAAGTGGTAAGAGCTTTACCCTTATAACCCAGTGATCATGATTTCAAATTCTCATTCATGTAGGGAGAATAAAAAATCATCTACCTTTCTTTACGGGGAAGGTTTCCTGCTCTGTTTGAACCCGTCAGCCTATCAAAGATGGATTAGCTTACCCGACATATGTAATTTACAGGCTATTATATGCGTCATTAAAGCAACCAAAAAAAAGAAGGTGATGTGGCCGTGTGGGGACTTTCACAGGGTTGCGCCTTTGGACCAGTTCTGGTTGAAAGACGAGCAGGAAGGAGAGTGATGATCCATTTCAAATCAAACTGTCTCAAATAAGCCTAATCCAGCTCAAATTTAGTCGGTTGATCGAGATGCATAACTAAAACATCAAGTCTTAGCATGTTAAAAAGTAGGCCCAATTTAAACCCACCTGACCACCTTTACGTTGATACCGATAGAAAAGAAAACGTAAAGACTACAAGCATTTTATTTTTTTTCATTAAGTAAGTATTGTTAAAATTGGGCAACCCTTCTCGCGAGAGTAACACCAATTTGATCATGATACAACATATGTACTAATGGTCTAGGAATACAAGATAAATCAAATGAAAATGTTCCTTGTTGTCCTGCCTTGGATAACCAATCTGCTGCCTGGTTTGCTTCTCTGTAAATGTGCTGAACTCGAACTTCATCACAATGTTGAATAAACAACTGAACATCATGCAAAAGACTTTGTATTTGCCAGGGTGTATCCCATCTTCCAATCAAAGCGTTGATGACAGCTAGATTATCACCTTCAAGTTGAATTCGCCTGTATCCACGCAACACTGGTTCTTAGATACCATTTCGCATCGCAGTAGCTTCGGCAACCAATACTGAGTTAGTCCCTAATTTTTCCGCCTGGGCATAGATGGGCAGACCACTTGAATCTCGAAGTATGAACCCAGCAGCAGCTGACGAATCAAATACTGAACCATCAAAATTAATCTTTACAAACCCTTCCTCTGGAGCATACCACCTGATAAATTGAGTGTGGTGCTTCTTCTTGGCTTGGCACTTATCCGTATTTGTGTGGAACTGGTGCGTCCAACTGTTGGCGAATTCTCCATTCTTGCTCAGCCCGGTGGGCCGAGAAAAAAGCCCGGTTGACATTAAAATCGTGATTCCAAAAAATAACTGAGTTTCTTCCTTTCCAAATACTCCATAACGTATAACAAATTACCGATAACTCCTAAGCCTCCTGTAAGAAAGTAATAATATCATCCTGAATAAAGACTACAAGCATTGGCTCTAAACACATTCTCTTTCTTTGTTTGTTTTTTTTTTTTCTAAATATATAATAGTATGCAAATTACATACGCCGGGTTAGTCTACAAGGTTCAAGCACAAGAAGAGACCATTCCTATAAAAAAAGGTACATAGTAACGTAAATGATGATTGAATCCCTAACCACTGCGTTGTGAAAATGGAACACTTACTACTTGTACTCCAACCTTATCCTCGACTCTAAACCCATTCGATTAGTCACGTGGAGAACTTATATAGTTACTATATAATAAGAAGTCAATTGTCATTCAATATGTTTCATAAAAGTCTAACATGTAATGCAAAGCCAATGTGATTTGCAATATATGAATATACATGTGAGTGTCAAAAATAAGGATGCCCCACTTTGGAACAATAAGGTTAAGTAACATGCTGCAAAAACAACCCCACTAAAATCTAAACACCAGCCTTAGACAATGTTTTTGATTCATTCCTACATTATTTAAGCTCCTTTTCATGGGTATGCACCCACTTGAGGCCATATATATTTTACGTATCATGTTTCCTGGCAAAGGATCACAAAGACTAAAGTAGATGTGACAAATGGGTTCATTACATGATTTTGAGCCCATTGGCGACCAAGCTTCAAATAATGTATAAACCGAGAGAATCTTAATGGACCCTTTAAATTGGAATTTCTTGGTGCTAATGATCACAAAATTGATGCTAATTTAGTAGTGTGGTCATGTACATCAATATCTGTCATAACTCATAAGTCTTAAGTAGCAATTATTTGAATCCAAAGAAAAGCAAAGATTGATTTTAAGAGTAAAGTGATTTGCATCATTTGAAGTCCTAACATGATTGATTGATAATATAATCAGCTTGAGCTCATCCAAATTATCAATCATTCCTCACTCATTACTTCATTAGTCATCACTGTGTGTTATATGGGGTAAATAAATACTATGAGTGGAGGGCCTGTAGACTGTAGTCGCTAAAAAAGGTGATCTTTTTTTTTCCGGTGGATGATCGATCGCTAGAGTCCGCTGGGATGTGGGTGTGGAGGTTTTTTTTCTCAGAGGGTGGGTGGTCCTTTACTTGCGAAAAATGTTTGATTGACCCATTAGATGAGTAACTCTCCTCCTTTTTCAGGAGTCCGGTGGGGTGTGGTTGTAGTTTGTAGAGGCATTTAAAAGTTCGATAAAAATAAAAGAACATTAGGACCGAAGAACCGCTGTTCTCTACTGTTTAACTTAAGGGTAAAACAGGTACAATTGACTAATTTAACTGGAAACCCTAATATTCTTAAAGATTTTGTTTTTGATAGGTAGTTATAATAAGTGCTTCCTCGCAAATTGCTGATTTGATTAGTTGTTGTCCCGCAAAATTTTCTGTCAATTGGTTTGATAAACGGTGAGAAACTGAGAATGTGCAAAAGACTTTTCCCATTTGTAACAGATGCACCTGCAGAGACAGTGAAACCAGCAAAAGATGATAACTGCATCACGCTTGGGTAAACTTAAAAACTAGACCAGGACGGCGGCACCTGTATGGCTCTATCGCCTCTATGTATCGACTAGGAACACAAAAACAAGCCACTGAGTAGGATAAATACTTGGATGGATTCCAAACAGCAAAAAATAACAGGAAGACATTCAACTAAAGCTAACTCTCTTGCATTGTTTCTTGTTAAATCCTCTCAAAATTGGTGAATAATTTGTCTCCCTTAGTTCAGCCTCTGTGCAGCCTCCTTTGCGAGAACCCTCTCCCTTGCCTTGGTCTTTGCTTGTGATTTGGAGCCCATGATACCACCTCCCCATCTCTTCCTGTACTCATCGTACTTGTCGTTGAAGTTTGCCTGAAAACACAACAAATAAGTTACACATACACAAGGGTGAGATTCTTTTTTATCATGTCCACAAAATTGCAATCAAACAGACCTTAATTGCCTCAAGGATTCTGCTGAACTCCATCTTATCCTCATTCTTGACAGTGGTCAAACACAAGACAGATGCAGTCTTCTTGTGGACGATCTGTTTAATCGGGAGGAAAGCAGTTAGAACCAGAATTCCAAGTTTCAAGATGAAGAAATAAAAGAAAAAAATTGGACCCAGTACCGCTCCTAAACGTGATTTCCCCTTAACAATGCAATAGGGAACCTCCATCTTCTTGCAAAGGGCGGGAAGCCATACAACCAGCTCAATTGGATCCACATCATGAGCTATGACCACCAACTGTGCTTTCTTCTGTAAATACAAAAACATACACACTCATTAAATAAACTCAATCAGAAGCCAGTTTGAGCAAAAAGTTAAAAATGGCTCTGAATACGTTATAAACGACCTGCTCAATAAGGTAAGTAACATGGTTGAGACCATATTTCACAACTATGGGCTTCTTGGAAGATTCAGGGCTCTTGCCATCAGCCTCAATCTGAGCCTTCTTCACTAGACGCTCCTTCTTTGCTGCTTTGTCCTCAGGCCTATACTTGAGAAGCATCTTGAACAAATTGCTGGCTGAAAAGGGCAATGCATCAATTAGCACCAAAGTATTTCCAGTAAATAGATTACTTTTAAGGCATGCAGGCATTATTCAAATAGTGCACAGCAATACTTGAAGGGAAGGGGGGAAGATTAGGTGAAAATAACAGCCATAAACCTTTAGCTTCAAACAATTTCATGCAAGTGGAAGAAATATTGACATCCAAAACCAATGGTAAAAACCAAATTGGAAGCAGTAGCTACTCGAACAAAGGCAACAACAAGCTCACTGAATCTTCAAGGATTACAACATTGTGTCAAAGTGTAACACATTGTCCTAATCCCTCCAATTACCATTGTTATTCAAATTTGGGGACAATGGAATGGATGGGGACACGTTTTAAATCTTGGACTGAGATTGCACTGGCAAATGCAGTGATCTAAATACTAGGCTAAGGTATATGGAGACACAGTAAGGAGGAACGTGGGAACTTCACTGTGTCAGTATTTCACATATGCCAGATACTACGGCTCATTTCATAGAGGTTTTTACAAAGTACAAGTAGATAAGCTATCAACACATATAGTCTAAAGTGTCAGAATTCAAATTGAAGCACATACTTAAATTATCAAGCAAAGCACAACTTGAATTTAAAATCAAGTCAAATAGTCAAAATAAACAGTTCACAATTTAAAGAAAGTCAGAACATGGGGTTACTAACAAAAAATGGAAAGGCAAGGCCAAAAGAAGTTTTACAGAGCAATCTCAAGGGAAACCCCCCCCCTCTCCTTCTTACGGAGCAGCCAAAATCCGCGGTTTCAAAATGATTCTCAATTCCTAATCATAATGACAATAAGAGGTCTCATATTTCACTTTTAACTGTGTTATGTTGCATAGAGTAACACTACATCATGCATCCCTCAACATTTGTTTCCACAAATCCATGCTCCATATCCTCATGAACTGATGTCGGACCAATGTTACAGCTATATTCACCCATAATCTAACTGGATAAGTTTCTAACTTCATGAACAAGTTTGCCTACCTAGGTTCTTGTCTAGGGTCTTGGTGAACTGGTTCAGTGCTGGTGGAACCTTCAATCGCTGCTTTAGGATCCTCTTCCTCCTTTGAAGTTGAACAACTCTCGGCCACTTCACAAACCGGGTCAAATCACCCTTTGGAGGCAGAGCACCTCCGATACCAAACTGCTTGGGCCGCTTCTCATACAGAGGGTTCACAGCCTTGTCCTAATCACAAAAATCAAATATCATTAGCACCAGCTCACAACACTACCATTACAGTTTCTGTATATGAAACAAACAATATAGCAGCAATCAGGACTTACTGATTTCTTCTTGGCTGGAACTGCAGCCCCCTTTACACCTCGCTTTGGTGCCTATTAAAGCAGCAAAATTGTCAAAAACAAAAACCAAACAATGGGCAAACTTTAAATGCTGAAAATATCAAAATCAGACCCTAATGTGACTTCAAAAACTAAAATCACACCCTTAATTTTACTTTAAAATGATACCACAAAATACCTTCCTACACCAAATATGCCCATTAACCCATTTCTTTTTAGCCTAACCCCATGACTTTACAACTTGATACTGCTAACAGTTAACCATTAGGAAGTATAAAGTATAACACACCCATTTTGATAATGCATTCTCAAAAACCTCGCTAAAATAACATTTTAAGCCAGTTAGTAGAACGCTATCGATACATTCATCAATCGAACTGCATTTTCGCATGAGTAATTTAACCAATGGTATCAAAAACACCACAAAATCACAAAAAACGCCATAAGGCTTCAAATTTCGTAAGGCATGGCATATGGCAAATAGATAAAGAATGAGCTATCAATAGATGGAGAGAGAAGTAGATTGGGGTTCACCATTTTTCGCTGCTGTTGGTCTCCTGCTGAGTTCTGCTCCTCCTTGCGCTGTGCCGGAAAGTGGAGACGAACCCTAAAAATAATCTGACCAGAAAAATGGAGCGATTGGGTTTAGGAATATGAAACCCTAAATATAGGGGCTTTTGATTTGTTGGGGCCTTGGGGTTTAAAACGGATGGACCATAGTCCATTTTTTAGGAGTGAATTACAGGCCCGTTGATTAAATTAAAGTGGACTGATGTTAGTGGGGAATTGTGACGGGCCACTATTATAACCCAAACACTTGGGTTGGCGCCTAGGTTCTATGGATACAAATACGGATGTGAATACGGGTATAGATACGTATACGAGATATTAAATTTTTGAAAAAATAGAATGCAGATACGCATAATAATAATAAAATAATTAATATAGATTATGTAAATATAAGAACTATTTTAATTAATTTAGGTTTTACAACTTTAATATTATCAAGATAACAAAGACAATGTACACTAAAAATAATGTAAACATCATTTAATAGGTGCATCTCGATAGTTTTTGGTCGATGTAAACATGTCTAAGGAGTATTGGTCAAGTATGCTGCAATTATCGGTATCATACAAGTATCAGATACGGAATACTACACATATTCAATGTATCGATGGACGATGGGCACTAGGCCTGATAATTTCACCGACATTCGTTGATAACTGCTCCACCCAATCAAAATGATCGAATCAATAAAAACCCAATTAAACGAGTGATTTGACTGGTAACGAGTGGATAGGGTGGTAAGTCCGGCACATTTTCTTTCTATATCCCTCACTTAGAAAGTCACACTTCGTCCTCTTGTTTTGCCCTTGTTTGGCAATTAGCGGATAATGGATTGCATTAGCAGATTTGACTAGAGGATTGTATTAGTGGATTTGACCAAAGAATTGTATTAGCTGATTTGTATAAATGTGTCTGGTAAATTAGCTGATTTATATAAATATGGATGATTATGTCCTTTCTTCAATAATTAGAATCCGCTAACTTGAAGAAGCTACTTTTTTAGCGGATTGGAAATTAGCGGATTCACCCTAATTTGCTAAGGCGCTAATCGAATCCGCTATTAACCAAACATGTTAAATTAGCAGATTTTATAGTCAAATCCTCTAAAGTAACCCCAATCCGCTAATTTTAATATAATCCGCTAATTACCAAACAAGGTCTTTATGTCCCCTCTAACTATGTTGTTCTCAACCCTCTCGCTGGAGCAGCCATGTAGCTGCATACTCGTATATACACAATATTCATACTATGCTGGTTTGGAACCTGAATAATTAAATAAATACAAAAAAGAAGTAGACATTTTTTCGCACAAAAAGGAGAAGTTAATATCATTCCTCTTATTAATCTACCTATCTAGTTTGGGTCATCATTTTTATATTGACAGTCCCGTACTCTCTTGGTTCATTGTAAAAATTGTCACAACCCACACTTTTGTCTCACTATCCTATTCATATCGAACAAATGATTGTACATTTGCTTTAAACCTGGCCAGTGGCCCGCGCTAGGTCCAGGCATGCTATGGCCCGTCACCAGTCTAGGCATAGCTGTGCCACCGCGAAGTAGGCCCAAGCTCAGAACGGCCCAAGCCCGTGTGGATGTAGGGTGGGCAACGGGTGTGGGCTTGAGGCGATTGAAAACTGGCCCACGAATGGACGGGCCCATGAAGGATAGCCCGACATCAGTTCGTGTAAAGCCCATGGCATCAATGGGGATTGTTTCTCTCTCATGTAACTTTCTCTCTCCCCGTCCTTCAATGACCTAGGCGTGGGCATGAGAACTTTACCTCTCCTCTGACTCTCTCTCCCCCCCCTCCTTCAATGGCTTATGGTCTGGTGGAAGAAAATGCAACAAGTTGTCGAAGAACCAGGCCCGACACTAGGCTTGCCACCGAGATTTAGATTGGTACAACCACGGGCTCGGCCTAGCGAGGCCCGGAGGCACGGACAGCCACTGACCTGTTGTTGGGCGTGCCAATCAGTGCCGACCTCCAACGAAGCACGACCCATCAAGAAGCCCGACCAAGGCACGACACTAACCGGCCCATAGCCAGGTCTAATCTGCTTTGAGTACAAGTGTTGTGTATGTAATAGGATGATGGATGAATTATATCCGAGTGAAGTGTTATCGTGGAGTGGCTGGTGGATTTGGTCAGTAGATGGATTAGATTGATACTTCATCCACCCCGAATTTAATCCATTATTAGGCATAATTGGCACACAACTAGATCAACTCAGAATTTAGGTAATAAATTTGAGCCTAATACACTTAATTTTAGGTATATAACACATAATGATTTATCAAGTACTTATACCAGCCAATTAGGATCATTAATTAAACGATTCATTACTCATGTCAAGTCAGAAACCCCACCAAACAAAAAATTGGAGCCCAAAATTTTGGGGGGAAAGATGGGAATAAAAAAGATGGAAAACCGGGAGAAGTTCAAGTTACAAAAATTGGTGAAAATTTTGAACCCCCGCCCTAATAAGCCCGCCTAGCCGAAATATAGAATTTCCACATCCCAAATAAAACCAATCCTCTCTTTTGAGTCACAAATCTATCGATTCTCTTTTCCCACCCAGTTTCACCAATTTTCTCTCTCCAAAATATCCCCCGATTTTGATTGCCCCTTTATTTTCCCCCAAATTTAGCCCTAATTCACATCTCACTTCCCTCTATTTGTCCGATTTCTAGGGTTTCGTTTTCACCTAGGGTTTTACTAAAGCGTCTCTGGAATTTCTGCTTGAGCTCGTTAATGGCGACTGACGAGAAGATGACGACGGCTAGTGAAGGAGGTAAAGATGAAGGAAATGAGGTCAAGGAAATAGAGGAGAACAAGCCTGAGAGCAAGTCAGAGGAGAGAGAAAGTGATGTCGAAGAGAAAGAAGTTGAAGAGAAAGGTGAAGAGGTGAAGGAAGAAGAAAATAAAGAGGAAAAGAAGAAGAAAACTACTGGGAAGAGAGATAGGAAACAGGGTAAAAAGAAAGCAGAGGAGAGAGGCAAAGAGAATGAGGAAGAAGAGAAAGTGGAAGAAAAAGAAGAGGAAAATGAGGGTGAGGGTGAGGAAGATGAAGAGTCGGAGAAGAAGAGAAAGAAAAGTTCGACATCGAGTACGAGCGAACCGGTGACACCAAAGGAAAGGCCTACGAGAGAGAGGAAGGCGGTCGAGAGGTATGCTATTGCGAGTCCGGCTAGTCGGTCCTCTGGCCCGAAACCGTTGTCCATCACTAAGGTAATGATTTGGAATTTTTGAAGTTTTTAGTGTTTGATTTATTGAAGGTTTGGATTTTTTTAGGGTGTGTGGAGAAAGTGTTTGATTTGAATTTATGTTGTTTAAATGTTCAGGGTAGTGGGACGATACTCAAGGAAATTCCTAATGGTATGTGTACCTTTCTTTGATTTAAAGCATATATTTTGTACATTGTGAATGGGTTTAATTGTTTGTATGTGTTATGTGTAGTCAATCAAGCATGCCTTATAAATCAGTCTTCTTCATTGTTTGTGATGTGGGTTGCCAAATTAGAAGTGTTTTATTATTTGTGTTAAAAGGTGCTTATAGCCAGTGATGAACCAGTAATCATGCTACTTAATTCTATGTCCATATTGTATTGCTTTAAACATATCTCTTGTGCTCCTAGATCCAAGATTGGAGTTGTGACAAAATTTTAATATTTAAAAATGCTGAATAGGACTGTTGTTGGGGATGTAATGCAAAGCAAGCAACAGATCATAGAGGCTAGAAAAATGCTAACTTTTGTGCAGTTGATAGTTTATATTTAAAAATGCTGAATAGGACTTTTTACTGTTACCTTGGAATTATATTGATATATTTTGGCCGTTTGAGGTGGGGGGTGGGGTGCGTGAGTCCAAGATGCAAGGTCTTTTTAAGGAAGAATTGTGGTTAGCGTTGCTGTGTTACTTGTATATGGTATTGCCTATGCCATTAGAGATGGAGAAGATTAATGCTGTTTGTACTACAGAGAAACTCCTTAGATTGGTAAATGGTGATGCCTGAATAACTGCAGCTGTTGAGATTGAGGCTTAACTTTGTGGTGCCCACTAGACCTTGACAAGTTTTGTCAACATGGGAGATGTATACAATTACCAGAATTTGGGATCCTATAGGGATGTAATGTTCCTGTATATTTGTTGACAATTGCTCATTTCGTTTAGATGGAGGATAACCTGTGCTGACTGAGCTCAGATAGTGAGCTTGTTTAATTTCCGTACAGTCAACTTCACTGAAGGGAATCAATGGCTAGTAATATATTGCATTTTCTTGGTACAGGTCAAAGTGGTTCCAATCATTGATTCAATCCGCTCTCATGGTTTTCTTTGTTCAAGTTTCCTGTTTAAATTGTGGTCGTCTCTTTTGCTTGATTCTGATACATTGTTTGGGTGTTACTGTCTCCTTAATCTTAGCTATTAGGTAATACTAATAATTGGATGGCTTAAACTTGACACTAAGCTGTAATATTAGTGTGTATGCATCTGTCCAGTGAAGGCCAGGGGAAAATGTGACCTAGAACACCTATAGTACTAAACATGAAGTCTCAGGCTATCTGGCGTTTGCACATTATTCTTCCAGTCTCAGTCTGAAGCAAGGGAGATTAGGGGCAGTACCCTCCTTTAGTGAATGTTGTATGATGTTCTCAAGCAAGCTTGGGTTTAGTAGTGTCACTGGTTCTTTCACTACTGGGGCTTGGCAACAACCATTATCATCTTGACCTGGCTGGTATACATTTGTTAGCTTTAGATTCAGATTTTTCTAAAAGAATTTATCTTTTGGAATGAGGATAAGCTAGCAATAATGAATTGAGTTTTATACTGTCGTTATGTTGTTTGCTCAATTGTATATGCTAGATGCACATTTACGCCTAATGAGCAACGGTCACATACTGCAAACTTGTGTTTTCTTTTACCCTGGTTATAAACTTTTTCAGTGGCTTTCAAGCTGTCAAAGAGAAAACCTGATGATAACCTGCAACTACTTCATACAATTCTCTTTGGAAAAAAAGCAAAGGTAAAATTTTGGCTGTCTTTTCCTTCCTTGAGATTTCAGTGTGATCTAGTCTACTTTAGTTGTCAGTTGTTTGTTGTGCTTAAGGTTATCCAGCTGAGTATCAAATCTTGAATTATTTAGTCAACCTGTGTAATTTGAATTTCTTGCAGGTACATAATTTGAAGAAAGATATTGGACAATTTTCAGGCTTTGTATGGGTCGACAATGAGGTAATCTGTCAAACGTTTAACAAAAGTTTAGGTTATGCATTCCTTTTACTAGCTCAGTGATTGTATTGAGACCACAGAGCATAGACAGGTGGTCAATAATGCTCTTTTCCATTGTTGGAAAAGAAACTCATCAGTATGGCTGTTACCCGCCGTACACAAGTAGCAGGAACCAGTGGCTAGGGTAGCAATTTAACATTATATGTCGAGTGATCATAATCATCATTATTATATAGTTATTATTGCTTTGGAACAAGTCAGTACTTTTGCTACATTTTTTTCAACTTAGGGGGTGAAATAGCACCCTTTCACTTACGGTGTAAGAAAGAATTTGGAAATGGGAATACTTTATTCATGCATGGTTTCTTTGTGAAATATATACAGAATTTGGGTAAAGCAGAGCAATACGTTACCTATGTACATGTGCATATTGAGCTGGGTCTGGGATAATAAGTAATGAAAATTTCAGCTATGATCTTGATGCATTTTCAGATCTTATGTTGATATTGGGAGGGATAAGGAGTGGGAGATCCGAGATTGTGTCTTGTTGGCGATTTGAACAGATATTCAGTGTCAAGGTTACTAAAAAGTCATGTTTCTGGGCAAGTTATCTTTCTAGCCTTCGTTTGGATAGATGCAACTTGGGCTTTATTTCTTTTGGAACATATGGTATTTTTCAGTCTCTCTTGGACTGATATTCAATTTGAAATTTGAAGATACACTCTTGTATCAATGTATCCTTAGTTCTTTTGTAGGACTTTTCATCTGTTAGTCCGGTATCTGAACTGTGACTACTTTCTCTCATTATTCAAAACCTTATGCCATACAAACCCTCAACCGTCTCTCGAAAATAAAGAACAGAATAAAAATGGTCGATGGACAATTGCACATGTTTTTATTGATCTTTTTGCATCTCCTCCATTTTTACGACTTCTGTTAATCATTCATTTAGTAGTCGGAATTTGTGACTTCAATATGTTAGTTGCTTAGAAACTGTTGCATTTCACTGCACTTTGTGTTGGTGATCAATATAAGGTTTGTTTACATGCTATTGTCAAATCCAAAGTAAGATATTGTTCTAATATTATTAGCTTTTTTATTTTCCCCTTTTAATAGGAAAAACAACGAGCTAAACTAAAGGAGAAGCTTGACAAATGTGTCAAAGAAAAGTTGATAGATTTCTGTGATGTGCTGAATATTCCAATTAATAATAAATCTGTTGTCAGAAAGGTGAGTTATAGCAAAGCGTATATTTTTCCATATAATCGCTGTTTAAAATTGGCTTAATTCATTCTATGTCTCAATATATTTCAGGAAGATCTTTCTGCAAAGTTAGTAGAGTTTTTGGAGTCGCCGCATGCTACTACTGAAGTGTTGCTTGCTGAGCAGGTTTGTTGAAGTTTGACATTCTGCCAAGTGAATTTGAATCTGCTCTAGAGTGGAATACTTTTGTTAATTTGCTATGGTGTTATTAACAGAATACCAAAAAGCAGAAAAGGAAGGCAACTTCTACAAAAAGAAGAAGTTCTAAAGGGGCATCTGCTGAAAAATCAGCGAAGGTTAGTTATGATAATTTGTTATGACTTGGTAATTTATAGAGGTTGATTAGGAAAGTAATGACTTATCTAGATATTGATGACACAAACCATCAACTGAGTGCTCAAAAGTCAAAGCGCTTCAAACTGTATTATCTGAATCTTGTCCCTTCAGTTCAGGAGGAACAATTTTGTATGGGATTTAGTCTTGTTTAAAGGTTCTGGTCATATGAGTTAATTCTTTTGTTTGATAGTGTTGTTTGGAGTCATGTTAAAAGGGACTGGAATAAGGCTGCCTATGTTATCGCACATTTAGACCTGGTTTCTTTTTCTACTAGAGTTCGGGTGGACGGGAGACCGATTGCTGTTCTGGATGTAGTTGCTACTGATCATTGTAACTCTTTCTTGAATTAAAATAATCCCGTCTTCTTATCCAAAAAAAAAATTCTGGTCAAATGCCCTATCATTCTCACTGATATACAGCGTGTTAGTGTGAGACTAGTTACTACTGCAGTTTGCTGGGACGAGATACTGATTCTACATATACCTACTAACCTTGACTTTTGACCCCAGAAGCTCAGAGTTTTCCATTATTCTACGTTTGTCAAATCCTGAAACTATTTGATAGTTGTGAGATTTGGTTCCTTTAATAAAGCAATAGGCCTGCCTCATTAGGCTTAGGTGTGTCAGTTTTTATTTGGTCTAAGTTTGGAGGATTTCCCAGGCTCAAACCCTGTCCCAGGGTAAAGAAATGTACATCGGAGAGCCCCCCACAAACAAAATGAGATTGAGCATGGAATTTTAATTCCTGACTCCAGCTCAGATACAGTCCCATGAATATATTTTATTTTTGGATAGACAACAAGATGCTGCATCATGCAAAATATGTACTATACTTTCGGACCCTGCCTAGCCAGGAGCCTCCAGCCTCTTTGGAGGCACTGGGGCAATGTTTATGTTGGTGTAGAATTGTACTTTCCAACATAAATGACATTTTCCAATCATAAATATTCGTCAGTATAGTGAGTAGAGGTATTCCCAAGACATTTCACTTTTATGCTGTAGTTCAGTAAGATGAGCTGAGGTTACACAATGTAAGGTGTTGTATCACCATGTAGAAGGCAGCCTTTTGTCCCACAATGTAAGATGAGACAGAGAAGGAACATAATATGTCATGAGAGTTCATTATAGGTAAATTGGAGTTAGTGAACTCGACTACAAATCATTACAACTTCAGTGTTTTGTGTTTGAGACTTTGAGTTTGATATGTGGGTATCAATGGTTGGGTAAGTGGAAGTACGATGATGGAACTTAATTGAGGTGTCGTATCAACATGAGTAAGTTGACAATATGATTAGAGGAGGGTCTCATGGCCTCCACTATATCAGCACTGTAAGTGTGCGTGCCCTATTAGGTGTCAAGTTGTCAATATGCAAGAATGCTTGGGCAAAATGAGATTTTTAATTGACAAGGGTAGGCAAGTATTTCGGTGATGAGAAAAGACATAAAGGAGCTGCCACTTTTCTGTTGTGGTTCATGGAGTAAATAATTTTACCCGAACAACTTCTGCAGGGGCATGTAAGCTATAAGGCAAGATGGTGGGTAAGCTACTATGTAAGAGGTGGGCTTGATGGCATGACAAGGTGGTCTCAAGTCTCCTAAAGTTTGAGATTTTCAGAGGGCTTAGTAGTTTGCATCATGTGTGTCATGTTGCATGTACCTAGAAAATCTCACTCATAGGTTGGGTGTCTATGAACTTAATTGGAGCTAATAATGCTTTCGGCTTGCCATTTTGGATGGATGTAACTCAGGTATGAATTCTCACAAGTCACAACCATTTGCTTGGATTAAGTTCAGAACGATTTTAGAGTGTTTTGTTCAACTGAGATATCCAAGTTTCATTCATCTGATTCTCCTTACATTTGAAGCCTTGTGTTTGTTTACAGTCCCTATTTTCACTAAAAAATTAACCACCACCTGGAAATTGAAAGAATTTGGACTTTTTTTTTTTTATGATATTTACAGCTAATAAGATAAGTTGCTGATCGTTAGTTCTACCAACTTCCCCATCACGTGAACACATTTATTCTTTACTTTCCTTAAGTGCATAATTGAAAGAGTCTAGAATTGGTGGATGGCATATTTCATAGGGGAAGGGAACCATTTATATTTATACTTTCCTATATTGTATTTTTCAATTATTATTTAATAAATTTTTCCTATCTGAAAAATCATGCTGGTGTCGTGGTTACTACAATTCTTGAAATTTTGTACAAATTGGGCTTGATAAGCTAACTGCACACTTGAGTGGTCATCGGCTCATCGCACATCATTAACTCATTAAAGGGGTCCTAATGACAGTGGCTAATGAGTAGGATTTCCACAAGGAAAGCCTCAGGTTTATGTACTTCATACCCATTTACGCTGGCCAACATGATTTATTCATTTTGCTTGTTTTGCCCATTGTATTGTTCGTTGAGCTTGCTCCTACATCAGAAGCTTGACCTAAGTTGATGTGTTTGTACTTTGCCTGAATATTCAATAGCCCAATATTTTCTTTTTTACTATGCAAGCATGAACCAAACAAATATGAAGTAGTAGGTGATATAGATCAATATTAGCCTTAAGACCTGAATGGAATGTATGTTGAGCGTATTAATTTGCATGGCTGTAAGCTGCTAATTGTCATGATTATGACATGGGAACTGGTATATGGGAATTGTTTGAGGCCTCTTAGAGTTACTGCAAGTGACAAACACCATATTAATGTAGGATAACTTACACCAAATATGAAACAAGAAAAAAAGGCAAGTACTGCTGCTCAATGTGACAAAATGCTATAAGGATATGACTAGCTGAACTCAGCTTGAATGTTGTATGGCCTTATTTTTACCATCTAGGTTCAACATTAATGAAACACGTCCAAAGAGGGAAAACTTCAGTATTAGATTAAAAGTTATGTCATTGGTACTTTTTGTTGTTTTATTGCATGATGATTTATGTTTCTGCGTTGCTATCATCATCTCATGATCTACTGATAATCCTTGGGATCCTGTGTCCTTTGAGATTTCGCATTGACCCTGATGAAAATAACTGTTTCATTGTAAGTTGTAAGATGCTAGTTGTATAGCTTATCTTACAAAGAGTAAGATGCTTGTTTGGTAGTCTTGTGAGGAGATTTGACATAGGTGATTTCTTACTTTTCCGCTAGATATGTATTGATTTTTGGTTTGACCGGATTATTTATATTTATGATCTGTGTGAACAGAAAACTCAATCTGGGGAGAAACGGAAAACTGCAGCGAAAGCTGAGGAAGAAATTGAAATTGACGATAAGGATGATAATTTGGACAGCCAATCTCATTCTTCAGAAGAGGATGATGATGGTTTGGAGAAACAGGAGACTGATCAGGAGGTTAGTTCAGAAGAAGAGGAAGAGGAAGTCAAAGAAAAGACGCCAAGCCCAAAGAGTTCATCGAAGGATATCGCTGAGGCAAAAAGTGGGAAAAAATCAACAAACTCTAAAAAAAGTAGCTCTGAGAAGTCTACTAAAAGCCCTGCAAAATCTGCCAAGAAAACCACTACATCAAAAAAATCCACAGCTGTTGCTGAAGCTTCTGCATCACCTTCTAAAGCAAAGGGCGCTTCGAGTAAAAAGCGAAAGGTTGATGATGAAACTGAAGAAGAGAAGCCCGCTGAAGTTGAGGAAAAATCTACAGGCAAGAAACAAGCAAGCAAGAAGCAAGCAAAGTCAACAGCTAAGTCTGTTGCCAAAGATCAAGGTAAAATGCTATTGAATTGTTTTAAGTGATTTCGCTGTTATGAAGTGTGATTTCAGGGTATAGTGTGTGCATAGTTACATAATTACTTATGTAACGTAAATTAAAATGTAAATTCTATTGCCACTAAAAAAAAAATGTAAATTCTATTGTAATATTTGACATGAACCAGAACTGATTAAAACCAAAGTGATCTTTGTATTGCCCTAGGTGGTCAGTGCCCTTGAATGTCCAAGCCACCTGGACTGCTTTTCTCTGATTCCAGATTGTGATGATAAATTACTGATAATGGTGGCTAGTTGCAACAACTTGAGATTGATTAGAACTCGACATGATTGAACCTGTACCAACTTCGCCAACAAAAACCCCTTCTCGCCTCACCAATCTGGCCTATATATCTATAACAGAACAATGCCGTAAACCCTGCCCCATCACCTGCAACATGAACCGAACTCCACCTATAATTATGACTTGAATGCAACCCAATTGAGCTAAAGCGGTCGTGAAAGAGCATATTGGCACCACATCATTCCTCAGTAGCTTTGAGTTTCCTGATGTTTTATTTGCATGTTTATGTTTTAGCTCGTTAATATGGCTGATACATTTAATATAAATGCACTGTAGCATTGATATTCGCAAGCATAATTTTCTTGGTTTTTTTTCATCTAGGTAAAGCAAAAACAAGTAAAGAAGCTAAACCAGAGCCAACAAATGAAGAACTGCGTGCTGAAGCAGTAACTATTTTGAAAGAAGTTGACTTCAATACTGTATGAACCCTGGATCCCCAAATCCCTCTTTATGGTTCTAATTCCTTATCTATTTGCTTACATTCTTCATTTGGTGATGCAGGCAACCTTATCTGATATCCTTCGTTTGCTAGGTATGCCACGTCTGTCTCCTATTATTCCCCTTCTTGAACTTGGTCCTGTTCTGGTTGTCTTTATGTGTGTATGCCTGGGTGTACTGAATCTAATTCTTATTTGCCTTAAAAAACCTCTTTGGAGCTGGAGCTTAAGTCAAGGACAGGGGCCTTGTTCTAATTCAGCAGATTTGTCTATGTGTTTGCTTGTTTGCTACTCCCTCTGTCTCAAAAAAAACTTGAACCTTTGCTTTTTCACGGTCTCCAAGACACCACTTTGATCGTAAATAACTACAATTATATGAATATAAAAATTATAACAATATAATTTTTTGAAAGTACTTTTAAAAATGAATCTAAAAAAAATATTTTCATAATGTGAATCTTTATATATTTTCATAAATTAATGGTCAAAGTTTGTTAAGTTTGACCTTCAAAAAACAAAGGTTTAGGTTTTTTGAGACGGAGAGAGTATATGATTTCCTCATCAGCTCCTTGTTTAGTTCAAACCAGTTCAGCCTCTAAACAGGCTCCGCAAACTTACTACTGCTGTAAAGTCTTGCCTATTCAACTTGTTTAGACTTGCTTATGCTAGTTAGTAAACGGTCAACTGAACTTGGAAGTCAATCATGACTGGCTATAATTTTATGAAAACCTACTTGTTAAAATGTTAGTAGTTGAAGCACTTGTACAGATCTTTGGCTTCTTTTTGTTAATCCTGAATGGAATATATAATTAAGTTGTCATGGCTATCCAACCTTCACCACATAATAGTTGGAAATACCAGTAAATCAGTAGTTCGTTTTAAAAAGAGAAAAAAACAAACCATTATTTTGGAATGTTTATATTCTGTGATAAGGTTGCCTAGCAGAATTATGAGACACTACTTGATGAGCATGGTGACTCAACTTAGGGACAGACAACTGGGCATGAGAGGTACCCAATTTTAGGCTTGGCCCACCTAATGACTTTCACAAGAGCTAGTATGGCTAGTCGCAAAGTGATCAGTACTTTGAGGATAGCATGATGGGACAATTTTAGGCTTGGCCAGGGACAGTGGGCTTTGGGCATGATGTGCATGCTTGGAGGCTTAACCCACCTGCACCTCTGCAGGCCCTATGTGTGTGTACATTAAGGGGGAGCAATTGTAACCTAGGCTGGATCCTTCTGTTATGAGTCATCGATGCATTTTGATGCTCAAATGCTGAGTTAGCATGGTTACTCATCATTGGGGCAGTGTTGGGAGGCAGTGATAGTCAGATAGTGTGATATGACATTCTGTAGCGAGGGTGGTGTTGCCATTACAAGCCATGTGGTTGGCTAAATATAATGTGTCGAAACTAGACTAAATAGTCATATGGCTTAAGAGCATTGACTGTGCAAGTCATCTCCCCTTGGGTTTCTGCTGAACCTCACATACTGGGTTGATGGTAATTGATATTGGATAGAAATTCCACTTGAAGCACATGGTTGGAAAAGTGTAAAATTTGTTTTTGGCCTGACAAAAACTAGACCCAACCTATTTGGATGGAGCTTGTTGTGACTCAAATTACTTCCCCTAACCGAAAGCATTCTTTGGGGGTGTTAGTTGTGACTTATGGTCTCATTGGACACTTAAATTGTATCAGTTTTGTCCATTCACCAGTTCTCTTCAAGCATGACTATGCCATGTATGTCTATTTGAGATCCTGTACAGCTGTACAGCATTTCCGACCTCCTGTCTTGTGCTTTTCAATTGTTTTGTTTGGATACCTAGATTCTGGGTATAATCTATCATATTTGTTAAATCTACTCCTGTTCTCATCAATCTGTCACCTTTCTCCTCTACAACATTGCTTGGGAAGTGCTGATGTATACTTCTCAATTTGTTGATGTACTGCTGTTATTGTCAGGCTCCCATTTTGGCTTGGACTTGATGCATAGAAAGGGTGAAGTGAAGGCCATAATTACAGAAGTAATAGAAAACATGTCCAACGAAGATGATGAGGAAGACGAGGATGATGATGATGAAGGGCAAAACTCGGGAAAGGAGTAAATTAGTTGATGTCAATTGAAGGGAGTGCGACTGTGTCGACACATTGAGGTAGCTTGCTCGATGTGACAGATTGGAGGATGTAGATTCTAGTGGAGTTCATCGCACTGTAGAGTTGTAGATGAAAAATCCCTGCAGCTGTGACTATCTGGTCTGTATGTACAATAGACAATTCTTCCCTTTAATAGCATAAAATGGTTTGTTAGGTTATTTGTGGTAGATGTCTCTTACATCTGTATTTCTTATATATTTTTTGTCTTCAGGATCTCTCCTGAAAATGCCTTGAGAATCAAATAGTGCAGTTTTTAGAAATTGCTAAGTACCCTGTATTCTATGTCGTCTCAATTTTATTGGAATGAGAAGCTTCCGAGCAACAATAGTGTCTGCTGTGTCAAAAAACTTGACTTCCTTTGCCCCTATTTTTTGGGGTATTGCTGTTGCTATGTTTGGCAACGAGTGTGACCCTGAATATGTTTTCGATTGCCGCGGCATTTGGTGTTAGAAATCTATCAGGGATCCCCCAATGCCTTGGGTTCATCTTTACACTTGTGAATGTATGAAGTGTTAACTTTGTATTGTATTTCTATGTTTTGTTGTCCAAACCTTCTTGTACTTGCATGTCTTTCACTCTTTTGTGCTCATTGAAGGCTCAGCAATCTTTTGACCTTACCTAATTAACCAAATTGGTATATAAAATGAGGCCCTCTTGACATATTGGTATATTTTGTTGTTCAGGTGACATATTGGTATATTAAAAATGCATCGGCGACAAACAAACCCAAAAATACCTGTCGGAAGAAATCTTTAATTAAAATACTATTTTTTTGTATTTCAGCCTAAAAAAAAATGCAATTTTAAATTTTTTCCACTCATTTTATTTTATTCCCCTTCCTCAATATCAAAAACGTTAAATCCATCTTGCACTAAAAAAAAATAAATAAATTCTAAATCCCCAATTTAATGGCTGCCATTGCCATTGTCACACATTCTTCACTCCTTCCAATTGCATCTCAATACACAAAGTTGTTCTCAGCCCACATCCAATTTGAGTCTCCCTCAACAGGTGATGCCTCACCTTGAAACTCAGTGGCCTATCGGTTCTAAACTCCGGTATGGAGCCACCAACGGAGGCAGTGGTGGTGTTATACTGTTATTGGCAGTGTCATTGTTGTAATTGAGTTTTCTATTGGCAGATTTGACCACGTCGGTTTGATTATCCGTGGAGTTAGGGGTTGAGAAGGAGGATGGGGAGAAGTCTTCGTCAGACGATGAGGAAGAATTGAAACGATCGAAGATTCGTGGGGTTTATGGAGGGAATGGGCAGGCGAGAAGGTCTGCTTCATCTTCCATGGTGGAATGAGGAGAGAGAAAATAGCGATGATGGTGAAGACATGGTGGACTGGACTGAAATTTGGAAGGGGTGAGGAATGTTTGACAATGACAGCAATTGATTTTGGGAATTTAGAGAATTTTTTTATTATTTTTTGATCTCAATATTTAGATTTTTAATATTGAGGTGCAAGGGGAAATAAAATAAAATGAGGTGAGAAATTAAATTTATTTTTCTAAGCTGAAAATGGTAAAAATACACAATAAATTTAAAAATAATATTTTAATTAAAGATTCTCTCCAGCGAGTATTTTTGGGTGTATTTGTCCCCGGAGCATTTTTAATATACCAATCTGTCGCCTAAGCAACAAAATATACCAATATGTCGAAATCGTCTTATTTTATATACAAATCTGGTTAATTGGCCTGTGTTTTCCACATGGTTTTCCCATATGTACTTGGCCAATTCGACAAGGTAATAATTTATGAACTCATCAATGTTATATTTATTTATTTTGCAAATCAAGTGAACTATTTAGGTAGTACTCAATAGGCAGTAGTGTTATTAATATGCCTATCTGTCCCTCAAATTATTATTATTTTTTTGCCTAATCTACTCGACTCATGTGCCTTTTTTGAGCCCCTTTGTATACTTTACTCTATTGTTTTTCTTGAAATTAATACATGTTCAATTATAATACGAGTATTAACAGTTAATGATATATTATTCACCGTAAAAATTTAAATGTTATCAATTTTATTCTATAAAAAATAACCATTATGTGAACTGTAAGGGGCATAGTCACACTCAATTTGCTCGCTTGTAAAGAAACATCTATGATTCAACAAATATTAACTCGTTCACGAACTTGAAATTTCATAAGTTTTTCTTCTTTTTTTGGTGCAAAGAAGGACAAAGCCCTTAGAAATGATTTATTAATCAAACAACCGCGTTTCTTGGCCAAACACGACTTAGAGCATCATCTAAAGAGAACTAGACATTTATCATTCACTATAATTACTAACAAGTGAATTAAAAAAGTTGCAAGTAACTCCTCCAATAGTTACAATATATTTGTGTGTGAGTTTCAACTCGGATTGAGCTTAATTTATAAAAGATGATCTAGCTTAAGCTTAAACAAGTTATTGGGTTATACGCTCATAATCAAATATAAATCTTAAAGTAGTGATGAAGTGTTTGTATTCATATAAGCATTCTTTAAAATCTGTGGTCACTTAGATATGATATCTAAGCAGAATGATTAAAAAAAAACATAACTCTCTCTGATTTTCTTGCCATTTTGTTAACTTGTGTAAAAGGGTTTTGCCATTTCTTGCAGACTTAAGAAATCTGTGTTCCCATGGGTGGGATTTTGCTCACCCAGTGGACGCAGGACGGTGAAGTGCCACCAACCTTTGGTTTCTCTATTGTTTAAAAATTGACTTTCTTTTCTTGTGGCTAATTTCTAGCAAATCCTATTTTTGCAGCTCATTTGAAATAATATAACTCACAATCAAGCAATCTCTTTAATATATTTTTTTCTTCTTCTTTTCTTTTCTTTTGGGTTACTCGGTCAAAAGACGTGGACTTTGACTATCTATTATAGCATTAACAAATAACATTACATCAATCTTAGCTGTTTTTCTTTCTTTGTTTCTTTCTCTTAATTCTTTTTCTATGTCAAAGTATAGGTTTAATCCATACAATCCTGCTGAAAGAGAGTGAGAAGATTATGATAACTTGAAAGGATGAAACTAAAGGAAGTAAATCAGGACATGTTGTTGATTGCATACAATGAGATTATGATCGAGTAACCCCCTCTATCTTTTTCAGTATATTTATTCAGTTGTGCCATGGGTACGAGTATGTACTTATTGTCTTCCTCGTATATGGCTAAGGAGCACCTCTCAATGTACAGCCTCGATATTTCATCAATTAAATATATCCCTTATTTCCGCCATAAAAAAAAAAAAACATTATTAATTCAATTTATGTGCTCCTTGATCAAGATGTTCGGACTTTTAACTTGGTGTTACAAGATGTTAAAAAAAAAGTCTGAGACCTTTGCAACACCTTATGGATAATCAACATATTACAGTTCTGAATACATATTTTAAGTTCCAAATTAGTGGTCAATCACAAAATAGTAACTAGTTTAAACTTGAAACTATTATGTACAATGTGGAACTGAAACTGAATGTTGGAAGACTTGGCAAAGGAACACTGCTTATTACGCGAACCGACATGGGAGATTGCGGTGCTTTATTATTTGATCTGGTCATTATATTCTCAACACAGATGAAGATCAAGCTAAGGTCAGTATCATTTCATTAAATGGGCAGTTATCTGGTAAATGCCAACAAGTTCTAGACCATTTCTTATTGAATACACTACACATTAACATGCAAGTGGTTCCATCTGAGACGCGAATTGAGTAGAGATAGTATCTTCACCTGATTTGCTTGAATGTCCCACTTTTAATGGATATAATAGGACTCCTATCAATGTAGTCCAAATACAACAATGAATGTTCAAAACTACCAAAACAAACAATACCCTTATCATTCGGGGCGTGATTATGCCAAGACAATAATCACTTCTTTTAAGACAAATGACTCAAATAATTGTAAAAAATTTATTAGAGAAGTATATGAGGAAAATTTCCGAGGATAGTATGAAATCATTGGAAGTGAAAAAGATTTGCGGCTAATTAGTAGGCAAATTTCAATGCAGATATAAAAGTATGAAAATTTAGAATTTTTTTTGACTTTCATTCGTTCTTTTTGTTTTGGACAACTCTTTCTAAGAAAACTTGGGTTTTGCTTGTGTACTTCTTGGGAGTGGGAGGGGTATGAGGAGACACACAGGGCTACTTATATTAACTTAGTTGACTTTAGTGCACATTTGTATGTGCCAATTGACTCCAAAGTTATTAATGAGGCGGCCAATGAGCCAAATCAACTGCAAATAGAAGGTCTACAGTTTAGCAACTTGGGAGGCCATATGTCCAGGATGGTTACTACTTACTACTCCGTACTATACTACTCCAACGATAAATTATTAGATGGTCCGGGATCATTGGTCCAACCTCTCCCCGTTCAACCCCCGAAAGAACAAAAAAGATAAATAGAGAGGAGAAGATCAGGAAAAGGAAATGCCCTTAATCTTCCTCTTAAGGAAGTCTTCCCTATAAGCTGGCTTCAATCATATCCGAGCAAATGTCCCCTTCAACTATTACCATTGTCAACAATTTATTTTACCTAAAGACTTTTTCAAACCATGTTACTTCACCACCTACTCTATATATATGCAACTTATGAGCTAAATATGCAAAGCAAAGCTACTTGTATCTAATCTAAACACACTATTAGTCTCATTAGCATTTGAGGTACACTTCCAAAACTCCATGCATATTCCATGAATAGTACTTGACATAAACATTTTTTATGTGACTTAAGCCACATATTAATCGCATGTATCTTCTATATTTCTTCTATTTTTGCTTTCATCTTGTACAATCTACTTTCTCCTCCTTCTCTTTTGATTAAAGTATATTGAGTAAGCTAAACTTGCATGTAATTTCTTTGGAATCATGATGCAGGTTTATTTTGGGATCATTACTCTTAAGGAAGATGGAGCTCGAGATGACGCAAGGTGTGCCAATGAGAGTCCCCCCGTCCGAGGAGACAGAGAAAGGGCTTTACTCCCTATGCAACCTGGACCAAAACATAGCTGTAATCATGAGAACTATTTATCTTTACAAGTCCGCAGAGCGAGGGAACGAGGAAGCTGCAAAGGTCGTCAAGGACTCCTTGTCTAAGGTTCTTGTTCATTACTACCCTCTTGCAGGGCGGCTCACTATCAGTTCGGAGGGTAAACTAGTTGTTGATTGCACGGGAGAAGGACCGCTTTTTGTTGAGACAGAGGCCAAGTGCTCCATGTTTGAAATGTTGGGCATAGCTGCTGCTGATCCCATGGTACTAAAGAACCTGGTTTATGAAGTTCCTGGTGCCAAGAATATCCTAGAGACTCCTTTGTTCACTGTTCAGGTAATTCTAATTCCTTAAGGTTTCTATGTACTACTCCTAGTAATTATTGCTAATTTGAGGTATTTGGTGGGTATGTAACTATGTATCCATATATAAGACCTCAAATCTTGGTCAATAGGCATGTGAAAGTCTGGTCTCCTTCTAGTTCTATAAGAACATGTTTGGTTGTTTCTGTATCAATCTTTCTGATTTTGTTGACTGACAGGTTTTGGAAGCGATAAATAAGGTATCAATTAGTAGGTCATGTAAATAAAACATCTAATAGCAAGTGGGGAAACTGTGGTTGTCAAGAATTGAATCCCAAACTTCCTAGGATGAGACAACGTTTTCTATTCATAAGGATGTTAAAAATGAAACATGAAGTTATAAATGTATCTATTGGAGTATTGAACTATTTTCACTGTGTTTCTACCAATTAGTGTCAGCTTTAAAACAGGTTTTATCTGAAGTGCTGCTCTGAATCTAAGTATATGGCCAAATAAGGTTACGTGAGAGCTTTGCACAAATCCCATTGGTCAAAAAAGTTTCAATCTATTTCCGGATAGTGTATTAGATTATACCATTAAAAGGCTTATACGGTTCTACCTGTTTAAGCCATTTATCCTTGCTTTGTTTTAGTCATCATAGATCCTAGATTCATAGGTGCTTTCTCCCCTGCCTTAGTCACTTCTTTGTGTGGATTTGCTTTTGAGTTCCCTTTGCCCCTGTTGAGTCTTATTTCTCTATTTATTTTCTGCTAGTAATAATTCCCCTAGGCTTCATTATTTAGGGGGTGTTTAGTTCAACAAAATGGAAAAGCACTACTTTTGTCTCTGTTGATCCAATATAGTTTTGTTATTACTGTTAGTTATTTGAATCATTGTTGTTATTGTTACCTTAAAGAGATTAGTATGCTGCTAGTCATCTACTAATTTATCGACATGGAATTTATAAAAATCGGTTTTGTCTCTTCACTATTCAGAAACCTTTACTAGCTTCGAGTAGTTAAGGGAAAGTATGCACACATCTCCTCATTTCTTAGCTTGTTAGTGAGTTAGTGACAGGATTCATGCTGTTTATCCCTTGTTGTTACTGTTGTTATTGCCCAATGTTTGTTCAGAAGCAGTGCTTAGTTAGTTCTTAGGATGAATTTTGCTGCATTTTTTGTGGATATGACATATAATTTGTTGCTTAGCTTTTTCGGTCAACTTAAGAGTTGAATCAACTAGTCTACCGAGCATTGTGAAAGAACCAAAGTCTTGAGAACATTCCTGACGAGCTACTTATATTGCAATCATGAAGATATAGGAATAAGATTTTTGTTTCTTCTCCTGTCAGGTGACAAAGTTCAACTGTGGAGCTTTTGCTGTTGGCTTAGCCATGAACCACTGTATGGCAGATGGTATTTCTGCAGTGGAGTTCATCAACTCATGGGGTGAAACAGCGCGAGGATTGCCTATAACAATCCCTCCATCTTTAGACAGAAGCATCCTCAAGGAACGGGATCCACCTAAGATCAAATTCACTCATAATGAGTTCCTCGATATTGAGGACATATCCAGCACACACGAGCTTTACGATGAAGAACTGGTGTATCAATCATTCTTCTTCGACCCAGAGAAGCTGGGACGATTGAAGAGCAAAGCTATGGAAGATGGAACTGTTAAGTGCACTACCTTTGAGGCCCTCACCGCCTTAATATGGAGAGCTCGATGCAAAGCCTTAAGAATGAAGCCTGATCAACAGACCAAGCTCCTCTTTGCTGTTGATGGCCGGTCTAGATTTGATCCTCCATTGCCAAAAGGTTTTTTTGGCAATGGGATTGTATTGACTAATGCTCTCTGTAAAGCAGGGGAATTAACCGAGAACCCTCTTTCACACGCAGTGGAGTTGGTTCAAAATGCGGTTAAGTCAGTTACAGATAGTTACATGAGATCTGCCATGGACTACTTTGAGGTGACAAGGGCTAGGCCTTCTTTAAATGGTACCTTGGTGATCACTGCTTGGTCTAGACTGTCCTTTCACACCCCTGATTTCGGATGGGGAGAGACCATTTACACTGGGCCAGTGGGTTTGCCTGAGAAAGAAGTGGCTTTGTTTCTTGCTCATGGTGGTGACAGGAAGAGTATAAATGTGCATCTTGGTATGCCTGTCTCTTGCATGAAGATGTTTGAGGAAGAAATCCTGCAGGTTTAATGCAAAAACAATTGGCTAGACATCACTGTTCTATTGCAGATACAAATAATGGTTTGTTTGTGGTAGATATTCTTTCTGCATGGAAATAAATACCCTTACTGAAACATGGATTCTCCACGGTTGGACTGTAAGGTAGAAGACGTTGCTAGCTACAGCTTTTTTCTTGTTTATATGTATGTGCCATGTCTGTTTTATATCAATGTGAAAGAAAGGAGGTTTATATCATGCATTAGCGCACTTGTATGAAAATCTGAAAAATATAATCAGCTTGAAAGAACTTGTTTTTTTTTTTTTTTTGGTGCTTGAAAGAACTTGTTGATTGTTTACTTGCAGGCTCCATTATACAAATTGAATCAATTTTATGAAAGTTTTAATAGCATTCATAGAGAGAAAGAGTGGAAGAATAACTCTAGGCAGAAACCCACCCTAAGGCCTAATCTTAGCCCAAGTTGACATAGCTTGACAGATGTTTTTCCTTTCTGGATAGAGAGCAAACTGTTTGAGAAGAAAATTGTTGCAGATCAAAGGCCAAAGTAAAATTCTTTCTGTGTTCAGAACATTCTTTCTTCAGAAAAACATCTAACATGTATACAATACAGAAGATTACATTAAGATCCATCAAGCTGTCCTAGTATGTCAACACTTGATTTTTTTTCAGGAATTATGAATACAGGAACAATGAAACTCAATGCAAACCATCACCACATCACACCATTTCAGACAATTAATTACCCCAGTGCAACTTACTCACGAGGCAGGGTCTGTTAGATGTACGCAGCCTTAACCCTCCAATTACAGAACTTTTTCTCTTGGACTGCGCGCGCGCAACTCGTTGACTGTCTGATACTAAATCAAATAGTAAACTCAAGCAGTATTAAGGCCAAATCAATTTACAAAAAGAAGCAGAGGTAAAACAAACCAAATTTCAAGTTTGTATATGTTCAATTATTTAAAATTGGTTCATTTTGAGCAATTTAGATGGGCTAAGGAGACTGTAAGAGCTATAAACACCACAAGGTCCACAGCCATGAGGTTGAATCACATCGGTGCTATCACTATCCATCTCAGCCAAGACCTTATAAAACAACTCAACATCACAAGGCAGCAAAAGAGGACCTTCACTGTTGTATCCATACTGCTGCTTAGCATCCTCTAATAGCATCTTGAATAAATCATGGTTAGCATACTTGGCCTTGATCACAAACCTCTGCCTCTCAGGTCCCACATAGACCGAGAAGCAACCCCCTGGTGTCGCCTGTCGTCGCTTCATCGGTGAGGATGACGTGTCTGGCCCAGGGCTGCACCAAGGTGGCCATGACTTACACTTAGGCAATGTGTTGGGGTTGGTATTCATTGTCTTCTTGGTTGACTTGCACCTTATACTCATGCTCTTCTTCAACTTCTTCAACAACTCCATTTACTGTTCTCTTTTTTTTCCTAGAGAATTTGGATTGATCTAGCCTCTATCATAGGCAAGTGAAGATTTGGATGATGATATGTTGATGCATGGTTTTTAAAGGCTTAGAACAGAAAATTCTAAGGTCAAACCCTATGATAATTAGTAACCATTTTACTATATAAAGAGGTGTATTGTGGGTGAATATTCAGACAAAAGTTTGATTTGATGAAATTGAAATGGGCAAGTAGATGAGACAGGTCTAGCAGATGAAGCCTTTGTTTCCTCTGTATTAACACCCTTAGGCCTTATTCTATCAATGTGATGAAGTTGAGTTTTTTTAATGGTGGTGACTGTTTACATTTGGTATAATAATCTGTGTTGATTGGGTGGAGGTAGATCAGGGGATTTTGATTTCTAGTATTTTATCATTGTATTAGTTGGAAAGATATAATTGATAAATCCCCTCAAAGTTGATGCAGTTCATGTCAAACAAAAAGAATAAAAGGTTTATGCAGTGAAGTTTATACTGAACTAGTACATCTTAACAAGTTTGACCATAACTTGTGAAAAACAACCCGGTGAGATTCTTTGTAAATAATAAAAATAAAATCTGGTGAGATTTGGGTACGTACTTCCAGGGTTACAGTTCAGTGGTAGTACTACTTCTATAGAGGTTTCCTCCATTACTTTAATGGAGTATTTGGTAGATTTTCAATCAGTTCTCCTCAGAATTCTATTTTCTACCCTTCATGATTTTACGAAATATATTTTAGTAGGGGAGTGAGTATAGGGCGTTTAGGAAGTGACAATAGGATTATGAGATTCGGGAATTAGGGATGTGATTTGTCTATGGAAATTAGAGAATTTGTATTGTTAATCTTATTACTTTGTTTGTTTTATGGGGAATTAAATTTGGAAATAGATCGGGGATTATAAAGTTAGTTTACTAAAATGCCATAAGAAAAAAGAGAAAATAAAATCTGCAGTCATTTTTAATGGGTATGATGGTAATTTGATTTTATGGAGGGAGGGGGTAAACATGTCTTTTGTTTGTGAACATAACATATGAATTCATCCTTGATAGGAGTATATAAATTATATATTACAGTAGGATTTTGGTACCTATTGAGAAAAGAAAAACCCTAATCTCTTCTTATAAATCTCATTTTTTTCCCCCTTCACTCCATCGTAAGTAATCTTCTCTGTAACTCTGACGTATAAGTATCAGGACAAGTAATAGTCGAGCTAAGAAGCAAAGGAGCAATCATGCAACGGCAATAATATGAGTTATATGTCCAACAAGTGCTATAAGTTACTTGCATCAAGGACTTGAGCGTTTTGGCAAGTTATGGATATGAGCTAGCTAGTCTCCTTATTTTGTTAGAACTCTTATATTTGTTTAGGAATATTTGTCTTTATAGAATAAAATCAATAAGGCATTTAGGTAGATTAATATTCAGTTTTCTAATTCTAGTTCAGTTAGGATTCGAAAAGTTTTCTGACTATTATCAGTTTCTTTTTCCGCAAGGTAGGTTATTTTCTATATAAATACAACCTATATTGTACGTACTCACCAAGTTGATTAATGAAAAATTAGAATGATATTTTAGCGGGGTAAAAACGTGCGAGTTTATCAATTCCTTTAATCCTGCAAGGTTGGAGAAACACCATAGATCATTCTTTCTTCATGTTGCGACTTTACAGAAGATTTATCTCGCGTATCCTTTATTAATATTGTGAGAAGTGGAGATCACTAAGACCTCTACAATAGCTCAAAACTCAAAAGGTATGTTTGACTTCTTTCATATTTAGTGATTTTGTGTTGAGAAAAGAAAATCCTAATCTCTTCTTTTAAATCTCATTACGCACCCCCCCTCCTCGATCCGTCGTAAGCAATCTTCTTTGTAACTTTGATGGATAACCATCAGGACAAGTAATAGAAACAATCATGGTAATAATTTGAGTATGTTAAATGTCCAACAAGTGCTCTGAGTTACTTGTGCATCAAGGACTTGAGTGTGTTGGCAAGTTATGAATATGAGATAGTTTCCTTACTTTGTTAGGATTCTTATTTTGTTTTAGGAATATTAATCTTTAAAGAATAAAATCAACTAGATATTTTAGGTAGGTTAATATTCAATTTTCTAATTCTATATGAGTTAGGATTCGAAAAGTATCCTACTTTTTTTGTCATTTTTTTTTTCCCGCAAATTAGGTTATTTTCTCTATAAATAAAACCTATTATACTCACTGAGTTTATTAATGAAAAATTGGGAAGTGATCTTCTAGGGGAGAAAAAAAACATGCGAGTTTATTATTAATTCCTTTAATTCTGAAATGTTAGAGAAACATCATAGATCAAATTTTCTTCGTGGGACGACTTTAGAGAAGATCTATCTGGCGTGTCCTTTATTAATATCGTGAGAAGCAGAGATCCTCAAAACCTCTATATTAGCTCAAAAGGTATGTTTGATTTCTTTGATATTTAGTGATTTTGTCTTGTGTTTACCATGATAGAACTTAGGACTATGGTTTAGATAGACATTTTCTATTTTTATTTTCAAAACATTAAGTTATTTATTTATTTATTGAAATATATGAAATTTTGTTGCATTTAGTCTACTCCGTAATGTATTTTCGCCCAATAGAGTTAATATTAGATATGACAAACAAGTCGGTCAAGTAGGATTTTCGTTGAGTAATTTAGGCTCCGCCAAAGTCAATGTTGAATTTTTTGCAGTATGTGTCTCTATTTTTAAAGGATGCATCCTCTTAACCATTTTTTTTTTTATTACTGATAGGCATGAAACCCATAAAGTGACAATTAATGGATTTACTAATCTTAAGACTTATTTATCGTAATTATGGACATTCCTTTTTAAATAAATGTTGTGCGCATGATGATTTGGCCCGTTTGGGTGGTTGCAAGTTTTGAATTTTGGAAAATTTTAAACTCTTGTAAAAATTTAATTTTGAGCTGAATTTCCCCCTTATAGCTATCTACTTAATTTCCGAAATTGAAAACAGAAATCTAAAAACCAAAGACGTTTTTCAATAATCGGGTTTTAGTTTTCAAAAAATTTGAATATCAAAACTAAAAACCACATCGAGCCCTAATTTTTATTTCTCTAAACTAAAATCCCTCATTTTTAGAAATTTTCTTTTCTTGGTTTATTATTTTTGGCTGTGTTGAAGTACTCAGAAAACTTTTAGTTAATTATTTAATAGTAAGTCTTGTGTGAAATCAATTGACAATAAAATGGGGTCACTATTTTCAAATGTAGGGTCAATTATCAGTTATTATAAAAAATGACCCTTATTTTTCACTAAAAGGTGATCATCGTCTTACCAAATGTTACGAAAATACCACAAATTTAAATAGTACTCGTAACAATTTTTTAACATCTTAAAACCTAATTTTTTCATTAAACTCCTCAATTTCAACTAGTGGAGTAGGAGTAGTACCTTTTCCTTATAGGAAATCAGTATTAACCACAAATTATATTCTCAGAACAATAAGTCTTGTATGAGGTCGTCTTAAAGTGAGGCTACCTCTATATACAAGTACGCCTTTGACATGACATCATATTTGTATGAGAGGGCCTCACCTTAAGGCCGCCACATACGAGATTTTGCGTTCTTATACAAGGGTGTGCTAAGCATTTCTGATGGGGTAAAAGAAACAACAAAAAAAAAGGAGTATACAGTTGCCAATCCATTTGATTGAATCAAAATGAAAACATGTTTAGAGCACCAATCATCTTTGGAAAATGTTTGGTTGACCTAGTGGGTGGGCAACCCATATTTTATTTGTATCTATCTCTCTCCTATTTTAAATGCATTTTTTTTGGAATAGAGGAGAGAGAATTTGAAAATAGAGGAGACAGATAAATACATATAAAAGGTGGGTTGCCAACCCAATGAGTAGATGTATCATTCTCCATCGTCTTTCTTGTATCTAATCACAGTATCTAAAACAACAACGAGACATCCAGCAGTAATCTAAGCTAGAATCCCGGCAAATTCCCGGAATACAAAAACTCCAAAACTCTTCTCTCTCTTCAAATTAAATGTATCTAAAACTGAAAAAAAAAAACTGAAACCATGAATGACTATTCAATCCACCCTGAGACTCCCCACGTGCCCAAAACTATAGTACCAACAAGTAACAAAAATTGCCCATAAAATAAAGTGAATTGCTAAATACCGCCCCTTTTTACTAGCTACCGCCCCCCCTCTTTCCAATTTTACCCTCACCCACCCCTCTTCCTCACTCACTCTCACTCATCCACTCTCACTCATCCACTCTCACTCATCCTCTCTTCCTCACTCACTCATCCTCACCACCACACCATCACACCGGCAACCACCACCACCACCACCACGACCATGTCAAGTGCTAGCGGCAGCGGCGGCAGAGGTTTCGACGGCGAGGGAGGCGGCGACCGACGGCGCGGGGGGGTAACTTTTCGAATTTTTTTTTTTTTTTTTTTTTTTTTTTGAATTGAATTTTTTTTGCCTTGAATTGAATATTTTTTGCCTTGAATTGAATCGTGAAGTTATGAATTGAAGTTGTGTTTTTTTTTTTTTTTTTTGCGTCGATCGTCTGCCGATCTCGACTCACCCTTAGGTGAGTCGCCTGAGACGGGCGACTCACCCAAGGGTAGGGTGAGTCGTCTGCCGATCTCGACTCGCCCAAGGGTAGTCGTCTGTCGCAGACGACTCACCCTTGGGTGAGTCGAGACAGGCAGACGACTCACCCTTGGGTAAGTCGCCGGTCTGAGGCAACTCACCCAAGGGTGAGTCGAGATCGGCCGACGACTCACCCTTGGGTGAGTCGTCTGAGACCAGACGACCGACACAAAAAAAAATTATTTATTATTATTATTATTATTATTATTATTATTATTATTATTTATTATTATTATTATTATTTATTGTTATTATTATTATTATTATTATTTATTGTTTATTGTTATTATTATTATTATTATTATTATTATTTATTGTTATTATTATTATTATTATTATTATTATTATTATTATTTATTGTTATTATTATTATTATTATTATTATTATTATTATTATTATTATTATTATTTATTGTTATTATTATTATTATTATTATTATTGTTATTATTATTATTATTATTATTATTATTATTATTATTATTATTATTATTATTGTTGTTTAATTAACTAAAAATGTGAAATGATAGATGGGAGGAGCCGGTAAATCGGTGCCTCGGTTATTTAGTGAACTAGCTGGTTCAGGACCGCGTCACACGAGGACGCGCGGGATTGATGCCTCTGTACGGAGACAGAGAGAGGCAGTTCGGATGAGGGAGATGACTGCTGAGCAAGACGATTACGCAACTAGCGAGTTCTACTCCGGTGAGCAAGACGATGATCAGATTGGCGTCGAATTACCCTCAGATTGGCGCTGGTGAAGGGCAGAGGCGGTAGGTTTGTTAGTACTGGGTCGTCCAGTACTGGCAAACGATCTAGAGCGGAGGACGACACTACGTGGCTTGTTACAGAGCCTGTGTCCGGTGGGCCGGCGGATGATAGCGTCATACCGAGCTTCTTGGGCCACGTAGCGTCTCGTATGTGGAATGGAGAGATGAGGGGTCTCTTGAAGTGTCAGAACCGATGGACTGTATGTCAGCGGCTGAGTCAGTGGCGAGCGGAGATGTCGGCCGAGATGAGGGCCCAGATCGAGGGGACTGGGTTATCACACCTGGCAGACATTATGTTCAGACATATTGACTTCCCCCTGATATCTGCATTCGTGGAAAGGTGGCAGCCGGATACGAACTCGTTCCACATGCCGTTCGGAGAGATGACGATCATGTTGCACGATGTATGGCATATTCTTCGGATTCCTGTAGACGGAGAGCTCGTTTCCAATGAGGGACGGGATGGGCAGCTGCAGACGGCGGCCATGGAGGTTCTCGGGGTCAGCCCAGAAGAACTGATGTGTAGCCACTGGCAGGGCGGTGCGGTCCTCACGGAGTCGGTTTTTGAGCTTTGCCGTGAGCAAATAGATGACATCCAGGCGACAGCTTGGATGTGGTTACTTATTGGATCCACCTTGTTTGTCGACAAGAGTGGTAACCGTATTAGACCCTCCTGCGTGATGGAGGTGATGGACGACGGTGTCGATACGGTGCATGACTTCTCTTGGGGATCTGCTGCCCTCGCCTTCCTATATCGTCAGCTCGGTATAGCTAGTCGCGGGGATTCTCAGGGCATCTGCGGATGCCTAACTCTCCTGCAGGCATGGATATACGAGTACTTTCCCTGCTTCCGGCCTCATCGGGAGCGGATGGTTGTCGGGGACGACGAGGCTCCCCGTGCGTCCGTATGGAGTGCCCTGGCTGAGGGCAAGGACATGGGTCGACTGGACTCCTTACGTAGACGCTTGGATCATCTGCGAGCGACAGAGGTACGTCATTTAGTTATCGGTGTTCATGATTTATTTCGTCGTTTGCTATGTTTTTTTACTTCACCGTAACTTTCAACATTTCTACGTAGGTGGTGTGGCTGCCGTACGGTTCTAACCCGGCAGTATCTGTACCGAGGACTGTATTCATGGGGTGGCTACAGTATCGGGATATTATCGAACCGTACATGCCTGGTCGTTGTTTACGACAAATCGGGTACGTACAGAATATCCCAACCCCGATCTTTAGGCCAGTCAAAGCGATCAGGTCATGGAGCAGTCGTTCGTACAAGGTTGTCTTCCCCGAACGGATGTCATCTGATGCTTGGCGTATGTTCCCGGAATTTTACATTCTTGGTCTCCATGGGTTTCAGGCATCCACGTCAGATCCCACAGCATGTACGGATGACTACCTCGCATGGTACTACCTTCACTCCCACCCTCGGCTGATACGTGACGCTGCAGCACCTGTGATTCCTCCACGATCCAACAGCGATTATGTAAGTGATTAACTAAACTAAAATATATTTTTTTTTTTACGTATTACATATCTCTGAACTCACACTCATTGTTACTTTTTTGCAGTGGGTGAATCGTCTAGCCGTCTTACATGAGCAGGCCATTACTTTGATTCCTCCGGAGCAAGCGGAAGGTACTCGATCCCAATTGGACGAGTATATGAGAGATTGGCGGGCTGCCAAATGATGTATTGACCCTAGATGAATTTGTTATTATAAGAGTTTCATTGTTATTGTTATTATTTATTTGTGTTATTGTAATTTGTTGTTTCTTATTTACATTTTTTGTTTTATTGTAATTTGTTGTTTTATTTACCTCCAATAATCACGACCACTCTCCACATGCAAAATATAACAATCACACAAAAATGTGACAATGATATAAGTATAACAATCACGCAAAACATTCAATTACATCGACCTCGCTAAACGATCCCAATGTGCTCTTCGCGTAACATACATTCACTCCCAACCAGCGACACTATCAGAACGGAAAGTAAACCATGCTTCGCATATCGGAGGAACAGGGAAATCTGAGGCTAAATCCAGACGGATATAATGGGAATACGAATCACCTAAATGACACATGACAATTTCCCTACTTGGACGTGTAGCAGTCGAAGGTGCTTGGAACGGTAGCACTGTGTAACAATGATATAACCCCCTTCCGCTGCCGTATCCGAATAACATAATCGCTGCATTGAAGAGGTTGGCAATCGGGAACAAATCCTCAATTACTGTCATCCAGTGATCATCGTTACACGCACCTCCGTCCCACATAATACGGCGGTAACCAGCGTCGACCCCTTCAACGTATAAGTTTTCGTACAATGCTCGGTTAGCTAAGAGTTCGTGTGCAATGCAAACTCTCGCCACTCGCCACTCGCCATTGCTCTTGGTCTCCGAAAATGTAGTCCGCAATGACACGGAAACCGCAATTACCATCCCCAAGCACATCGAGATATCCTTCAATGAAAGGTACGATGATTCCCGGAATTTTGTTAACATGATAGAATTCAGTGATATCTATTGCGTGTCCAGCTGCAAGACAATATAATAGAAAGTCAATAATAGTACTTATCAAAAAGTAACAACATTATGTACATGTTAATAAATTATGGGTTTTCATACCAGTACTGTTTACGAAGTTACTCGATGAGGATGAGGTACGACCACGCCCGCGGCTCGAACTGGATGACCTAGGGCGACCACGACCCCTCTGGGAGTACTCCCATGAACTAGGATCACGTCTGGTAGAGGAACTCCCTCTCGGTCGACCTCTGACTGTCGTGTTCGCTTCCGGCTCGACGTAACTCGCTTCCTCAGGATGAAGCTGCTCATTCATAAGGACAGATATGTTGCGCACAACTGCCGGGTCGCTTGAGTTAACCTCGTCGACCAGAGACCGAAAGTATCGATGGTCCTCAAATGGATGCTCAGTCATGTCAAGCGTAGCTATCTCCACTGCATCACTAATAACGAGTGTTCGCCAAAATTCGTGGACACTATTCAAGCTAATTGGCGTGCCCGTATCCGTGGCCGTTTTCAACTCACACGCACACGGGATCTGATGAGTGGATCTCAATACACAACCGCAACGATCAAATACTTGGTGACTCAATTCTCTCATCCTGTTCAGCTCAGCCAATAATATTTGTAAGCAGTAATGGGAAACATACCCGGTCAGATAGTTGAATGGGAAACCCGAGTACACCACACTTCTTCGTCTTCTGCACTCTTCAAGTGTGTACTTGATCTCAGTTATTTGTGACTCGATTGACTTGTTGACCTTGTTCCAAACATTGTCCAAAGCTCCAGTTGAGGAGTTCAACCACTGTTTTAGCGCGGCATGTGCACTCTCCACCCTGCAAGTCGTAGTGTTGCCAAGGTGTAGCACCTTATTCGTCCACGCAGCCACAAACATCTCTTTGTGTCTCAGCCAGGTCTCCTCTACATAGGATATCACGTGAGGGTAAGTCCTCCAACTAACCTTCATCGTACGCACTGCTCTATCGTACGCAGCTTCTGTGGAAGCTTCCATGATAATTTTCCACCTCCCATTCTTGAACCTCTGCGCGACGGCCTTATCTTTTCCACAAAGTCTGTACACTTTGTCTTCAACGACTTTGTTAATGTGCCATGTACAGAGCAAATGGGCACTCTCGGGAAATATCTCTCTAATAGGTGTCATCAACCCTAGCTCACGATCGGTCACAATTGCTGTTGGGTGTACATCATTTCCAATAAGCATCCTCAACTTATCTAAGACCCACGCATAGCTTGCCTGAGTCTCATCCTTCATAATGGCATAAGCTATGAGGAAGTTCTTATTGGTTGGAGTCATCCCCACTATCTCAAGAAACGGCATCTTATACTTGTTTGTTTTGTACGTGGAATCTAAGCCAATCAACCAACGAAAAGACCGAAGTAACTGAATTGATGTAGGGTGTGCCATGAACACGTGAGTTACCTCATTAGTAGCTCGGTCGGCTCTTGTCCAATGTACGTACTTATTCGCCACAGCTAAATGATGAAACTGACCAATGACATCTCTCTCTTCAAAATCAAGTTTCCTTATACGATCTCTGTGGTTGTACACATGCCGTCTAGTTGCATTGTCCTCGGGAAATTTTTCCTTAATCGCGGCCAAGATAGCACATGGCTTTGTTTGTGTCGAAGTCATGTCACGAACGAGTTTCTTTGACCCAGGACTAAGACCACTCATCTGACGATATCCCTCAGGATACACAGCAAAGTCATGGTTGTGCGTACCCCTAGTCCCAGGCAATGTGACAATCATCCAACTACTGGATCCATACACTTGCCGAGCTCTCAACTGGAACGTACATTTACAAGCCTTTGTTTTCGTATTCTTCCGAGCAGCAGTATCTAAGTCTCTTAATTCCCCTCTGTAGCGTTCACCTCGATTGCATCTTAACAATTTTACGCTTCCACTCTTCTTGTGTGACGAAATTATCAACTCAAACCCGATAGTAAGTGCAATTTGTTTTGCCCAATTAATTGCATCTGTATCACTATCAAATAACTCATCAGTGACGAAATGCGTACTGTAATCAACACCATCACCACCGAACCGCTCCAAAGGAATCTAACGAAAACAACGAAAACAATGTTAGCTTAATCTTAAATTCAAACAATAAATAATAATAATAATAATAATAATAATAATAACAATAAATAATAATAATAATAATAATAATAATAATAATAATAATAATAATAATAATAATAATAATAATAATAATAATAATAATTTTTTTTTTTGTGTCTGTCGGTCGTCGATCTCGACTCACCCAAGGGTGAGTCGTCTGCTACAGGCGACCAACCCAAGGGTGAGTCGTCTATTGATCTCGACTCGCCCAAGGGTGAGTCGCCTGTAGCGGACGACTCACCCAAGGGTGAGTCGCGATCTACAGACGACTCCCCTTGGATGGGTCGCCTGTAGTAGACGACTCACCCAAGGGTGAGTCGAAAAAATCTCAGACGACCGTGCAAAAAAAATGCGCAAAAAAAATTAATTTTACCTCCGCCACCGTCGACGGCACTTCTTGATTGTCGGCAGACATCCGCGGGTTGCTTGAGTGAATGTTGATGAAGGTTGGGTATGAGAGTGGGTGGTAGAGTGGGAGAGAAGTGGTGTGAGAGTTAGAGAGGGAGAGAGGGAGAGGATGAGTGAAAAATTAAAAAAGGGCAAAATTGGAATTTTGGGGGGCGATACCTAGTAATTTAGGGGCGGCATTTAGTAACACCCAAAATAAATCTTGTACGAGTAGTATATTTCAATATATTCAAAAATCAAACCCAAAAAACAAAAAAAAACGTTTTTAGTCTTCTACAGTTCTACACTTTCTACTGTCGATCGTTGTTCCTGTTTAAACATTTTCTTTTACTTTATTTCTTTTTCTTCCGTCCCTTTTCTTTATAAAGTCGGTTTCATTTTCCCATTTTCTTCACGCACGAACTCTCTCATTCTCCATTTTCTCTCTCCTCGTACATGCAGTGTTCCGCCATGGAAGCACCACCACCACAAGTGAAGCAAGAACTCATCGAACCCTTCCAAACTCCTCGCAACAATATACGGCGACCGGGACCACCACCGGCGCCGGAAAATGTGATCGAGCTTAGCGATTCTGACGACGACGATGAAATTAGGGATTCCAGAACTCCGGCGAAGAAACAGAAGCTCACTACAAATGGCGGTTTTCCGAGCGGGTTTCATGATCCTATACCGCCGTTGCCGGAATCTACGCTTCTATTGCCACCACCACCACAGCCAATTACGTCATCTGTGACCACATCGAGTATTCAAAGCTGTAAACAGTTTTGGAAAGCTGGTGATTATGAAGGTTCTCCTTGTGGAAATTGGGAGTCATATACAGGTTTGTTTTTTGTCTTTTGAGGTTTAATTTTGTTTTTTTTGCTTGCCTTTTACTGAAATGAGTTTGAAAATTGGTTCAATGTTTATGGAAGGTTTGGGTTTAATTACTATTATCGTGTAGGTTTTAGTTTGGTTTGGGAAATGATAATGCAAGTTTATGAGATGTATGGCTATACAAGGAAATGTATCTTGACTAGGTTTATAATTAAGGCAAATGTATCAGTTGATGGATTTGGTTGTGGAGGGTTTAAGAGAACTGGATATAGGGAAAGGCATTAGATATGGTTAGGCTTTAGAATAAGTTGTAGACAGCAGATGTGACTACATTGATTAATTGGGAGAACTAAAACCTAGCTGTCAATCGAGGTTATACTGTTATGGAATATAGCAAGCTAGGGTGCGGGTGGTCTTTCGAGGATTATCCTTGTCGAGTGTAATAATGCAATGGTTAACTTGATATGAATTAGACTTTAGTAGAAGATTTGATTAATCTTATTGTAATTAAGCTTGGGGGCTGGTGACGGACTCTTTTAGCAAGAGAACTGAGGGGTGACAGATTTATATTTGGTAATTGGTATAGGACAATACCTTTTGTTCAGTAATTAATTTGCCTGATCATGTTTGTTGATGACTTGATAGCAATTTTATTTCAAAAAAAACATGGCTTTAAGAAAGGCTCAAGGGGTTTGATAATAAGTCACGAAATGAATTTGAACCAGATCAAGATCAAGGCTGTGAGAGCTATAAGAATAAGAGCAGAGCTCGAGGTCCTTTACTGAAGCAATGGAAATATTGTTGGTTAATGTGAATTGTTCGGGAGATGCTCAATAAATTGTTTATGGAGATGCTTAATAGCTCTTTTCCTTCTTATTTTTTGTGCTTTTTATCCTTTATGTTACATACATCAAAAGAGCAGTTCGAAAGGTAATCATGGAAATAAGGATAGCACAAAGTAGTCATATTGGTCGGTTATGTGTATCCAGTCCCTTTCCTTTATTACTTTGATGGGGCTTAAAATCATACAATTTATCTCTTCACTAGGGGCCTTGATCTAGCTGATCTCTCATTCTCTTGCCACCTCCTCAGCAGTTGGGTGCCACCTTTATTATCTGTCTAGTTGGTTGCCATCGCATTAGCCAGTCTTTTAACTCTTAGGTGGTGTTTACTTGCTTGCAATCAAATGCTTGCAATGCAATCATTTTATAGGGTAGATGTGAGGTGGAAAATGAAGGAGGGGGAGGAAGGAGATGGGAAAAGTGAGGTTGTTTACATCATTCAAAGTAATCAACATTACATGGGAAATGATTGCAATTGTGATTATATTGAATGATGCAATCAATCCCACTTTTCCCATCCCTCTCCTTCACTTTTCACCCCACATTTACTCTACAAAATGATTGCATTGCATTATTTTTGATTGCAAGCAAATAAACCAGGCCTTACTGTTTAGCCCTAGGGAGTTGATTGTGGGACTCAATTGCTGTTTCCCTTAACTGCAGTGGATTAGAGTAAGCTTGAGAATTAAGAATATGATATAAAGTGACGTATGGCTGCTTAGTGGACTAAATAGGTTACATCTGAAGCAAACTCCTCAAGCTTTACTTTTTCCCAAATGTTAGGTACAAATGTTGGTTCTTTTTATGATGGTACCTCTGGCATCTATATTTTGAACTCCTAGGTGTGAGAGTTTAAACTTGATCTGAACCAACCAACTGAATTCTCGATAGCAGATGATTCTGTTTTGGCCTCATGCACTTAGTATCGATGTTGGATTTTTCTTAACTTAGTAGTGAACCAATGTGGTATGTCTGCATTAAAATTTAAAAGTATTCCTGTGATTATGTTGCACTACAGTCTACAGTAGAGTAGAAATGGATGTGTTTCAATTGTTGATTGGGAAAAATGCTACAGGAACAGGTATAGTCTCTCCTTTGAGATTGCATACTATACCCCTTAACCACTCGCTCATGAGGTTTCTTACTTTGGTGGAATCTGGGTACTTTTTTTAGATTGCATAATGGATGAATTTGAAGGTTCTATCAACCTTTACAAATTGTTGGAATTCCTTGTTAAAAATTGGTAATACTGTACTTGGTGTTTGGTAGAACTTAACTTTGATATTTAAGCTCATTGGATAAATTTAGAATTCTTAACCTGGACAAATTAATTCAAAATTTTCACTCTAGAAATTTGGTTTTGAGTAGGTTTCCTTCTGGGTGTTCAATAGAACTTTGATTCGATAACGTACTTAGTTCTTGTGGTTTTGCTTTTTTTTTGGATATATTATGTATTCCCTATTTTATTTTTATCAATGAACTTTTATTATATACATGTTGTTTTGGTGGCAATTTCTCATAAACTACTACTTTTTTTGGATGATTTTTTTTTTTTTTTTTTTTTTTTTTTTTTTTTTGTAATCCTTCTTGTAGGTGGTATGGACCATGTCAGGGTTCATCCCAAGTTTCTTCATTCTAATGCGACAAGTCATAAATGGGCGCTTGGAGGTAAGAAAATTTTCATGAATCATCTCAATACCTGTGCTCTTAATCATTCATTGATACCCATTATTTTTCGTCTGTCTAATTCTTGTTTTTAATGGTAATGATTGGTCTTGTTCCTTTTTCTATTTCTTGAACTGTTGTACTCATTGACTTGTGCATGCAGCTTTTGCAGAGCTGTTGGACAATTCATTGGATGAGGTAAGCACCATCTCTATATATCATTACCTTTTGCTTACTCATCTTATCGACCTAATTATTGAGTTACGTCCTAGGTCTGCAATGGAGCTACATATGTCAACTTAGACATGCTGATAAACAAGAAAGATGGGAATAAAATGTTGCTGATTGAAGGTACTTGATGATGCTCATGGTTTTTCTTTTTAGATGTTATCATGATGTTATCCTCTCCGTCCACGCAAGTCTAAAAATGGGTGCTTTGTGGTGACTGGTGAGGATAGTATCAAAGTTGTTGGTACAACTGTGGGTTAGTTCTGTGCAACTTCGGTTTTCTTTTTGCAACGATGTCTCCATGAAAGGATAAAGAGAGGGAGTGATGTTGCTTGCAAACTGCTAATATATAACGTAATGTTCATGTTATGCATGAGTAATTGAGTATGTTTTCACTTGGCTTTTGATCTGATGGGATATGATAATTTGGAAGTAGATGATAGTATGCTAAAGGGATTCATGCCTTTTCTATGTCTTCTTTTTTTGTTTCTATGTCGACTCGTTTGCCCCTTCTATATCTTTCCGCCTTGGGCGTTGCAGTTGTGGGAAGACCTAAAATTACTTGTGAATTGTGAAATATGCTATTTGTCTATGAAACCATTGCAAAGCAATTTCTCATAGTCCGAAGCGTCTTCCTGCCTTTGCAATCTATAAATTTATCGTAGCTGATGCTCATAGAGGGAAGATCTGGAAACTGTAGTGGGGAAGAGTTATCTCTTACGTATGCTTTCTCTCACAATGCTCAAAACTATACATTAGAAAATTTAATTGAAGGGTTGATGGACCTTCATAAGCTGACCAGCATGTGAACTGAGATGGGGAGAGTGTCCATGAGTGGTTGCTAATTAATAAGTTCCCCAGCTTGTAAAGTGAGACTCGGAGAGTGTCCACGGCTGGATGATAAAACGCTGTTAAGTCTTATGTGTTAAGTATATCAAAAAGACATCGACCTATGTGCTTCCCTGAGTTTTGACACTTTTCAGATAATGGTGGCGGGATGGACCCTGATAAAATGCGTCAATGCATGTCCCTGGGTTACTCTGCAAAGAGCAAAATAGAGAATACAATTGGACAATGTAAGTAAATTTCACTCTGTCCTTGATTGCCTCTTTTTGTCTGGTAAATTTTCTTATGAAGCCTTGTTCAGTTTTTCACAACTATTTTCTTTTTTCATTCAAGATGGGAATGGTTTCAAGACTAGTACTATGAGGCTTGGAGCTGATGTTATTGTCTTCACACGTAGCTGTGGAAAAGATGGTAGAAGGTTAGTTCATTGATTAGTTGCTCTCACGGTGGAACCCTCCTCCTCATCTTGGATCCCATATAAATTCTCTCACAAGTACTTGAGACCAGTTTGGTTGTTGAGTTAGTAGATGTGCTCATATGTTTTAAAACACGAAGTTCAGAAATATTTCTACTAGATGGGAATTTTATATTTGTTTTTGTTTTTATTTGCTAAAAGGCACTAGAAAACAGTATCGCTTTTATGTTGCTGTTCAATCTTAGATGTTACCCAAACATGATTGCTCAACATCAAATTCCTTTTTTTTTTTCCTCATCTTCAATTAGATTATCATTGTCATTGTCATTGTCCCATTGCCTCTCATGAGGATGAGCCACTGGTAGGGTAAGGACTTAAGGAGGAGTTGGAGCTTGCACAATCTTTCCTTCAACTAAAAAGAAGATTGTTTTGGTTGACCCATCATTGAAATGCAATGACTGTCTATTTTCTTTTCTTTGGCACAAAGACCGACATAGTAATTGAACCCTCAACTTCACTGTTGGGGTGTTGATACTCCCGACTACTGGAGCATCTCTTGATTCTTTGGATGACTGCCTATACCCCAATACAAAGCTCAAAATAGTTTAGTGGGTCATTTTGATTTAAACCATCATAATCTATTGCTGAAGATTGTAGTCGTGACCTTTTCTTAGCTCCAGTGAAATAGACACGTCATTTTTAAATAAATGTAGATGCTTCATCTAAAACAGATGTTATTACTTGTTAGCTATTTCTTAATGGTTAAGAGTGAGTGCATCATACACTTATTCCCGAGTCAGATTTAGGTCCAAGAAGAGGTTGGAAGTTTGGAACTGAGGTTTGCTGGTGGATTATTGTTATTGTTATTATTATTTGATAAGGTAAGGAAATGAGATACATTAGGGACCCCTTCTCAGGCAGATACACATAACCATAATGCTGGAACGACAAGAGCTCTAGCCGATTGGGCTAAGTGTATGGTTTCCAGGTGGAATTGTCCCTGCATGTGGGCCTCTTGTGAATTGAGTATTACATATGAGATATCCGCCATTTGCCCTTTTTGCCATGCCAGAATGGTCATTAGGGAATAGGGATCCATGTAGCCAACTATCGTGTTTTGACAATGGAAAAAGAACTTTCCCTGTTGATTATTAACTTTTGATGCTCTTATTTCTATCTCTTTCCTCATCTGTGCATTTGACTTTGTATGTTTTCCAGCAGCTTTATGTGTGTAATAGTTGAGCAACTACTAATTTTGATTTCTTTCTGCGTTTCAGTGTTACTCAAAGCATTGGTTTGCTGTCTTACACATTTCTGAGGAGCACAGGGAAGGAAGACATCGTCGTTCCCATTGTAATGTTTAAATTCTTGTCTCATGAATTTAAGCTCATTTGTTGCTTGCCGTGACTGATTTGCCATTGCTATCAGCAATAAGATTAATCATTGATAAAAACATGTTAACTATATTTCCCTATTTGTTCATATTTGCTTTACTAGTATGCTTCATCTGTGATAGTTATTCTTGGAATCTCAGATATTAAATATAATATTTTCACTATTACCAGTACCATTACGGGCATTATCCCCCTTGACAAATTTCTGTTGCTTCAAACAGATGTTTTCATACTCCAGAAGTTGTTTTCTTAATTGTTTTTACGGGTCTTTAGGAAACATCCTCTAAATAGTTTTAACCATCCTTTGAACTCGCCAGTGGCGGGATCACGCTTGGTGGTGTTGTGTCTACATTAGATTCATTGGTGCACACTTGAGATCGACTTCCCCCTTGTCACTCTTGTATGCCCCCTCAAGTCCCTGTTTTCAAGGGCTGACCCTTTTCTTTTGGACCAGAGGTGGTATGGGTAGTTGAATATAATATGCTACTGGATGGCTCACAGCCCAAAATTTCTGTAGGGTTATCTTGAAGTTGCTTCTGTTGAAGTAGATTGCATAAACTCTGAATTGATTTGATTTTAAATTATTCTCTGTTATTTTTGTTCTATTTGCAACTCCACTAGATGTTTATGTTGGTTACAGCTCAGTAGCTCACCAGTCCTCATCAAGTTTCCAATTTTTTTTTGGGGTCACTGTTGTTGCTGTTGGACATAAAGCTTGACTACAGGAGACAAGGAAAGGAATGGGTAAAGATCATGCGATCTTCTGCTGAGGATTGGAAAAAAAATTTAGACACAATTATAACCTGGTCACCATATTCAAGTGAAGATGAACTCCAACAACAGGTGATTATTGTTTTCTGATTGTCACACAAAGAGGGTTTTTTTTTTTGGTAATCACACAAAGAGGGTTTTGCTGAGTATATTTGGTGCTTATCCTAAAGTATTACTTTGACTTTGCTTTCAATTACTTATTTATTCTCACTGTGAAAAAGGGGAATACATTGATATTGCAATCTATGACTCCTAATAAACATATTCCATTTTGAAGTATAGAACTAGTATACAAACCAAGAACCCTGAGTGGGTAGCTCAGCTGGTAGAACCTCAGAAATCTGTTCCAGAAGTCATTAGCTCGAACCCCCTTAGGTCCATTTGAGGTGTTCCTGGCCCTTCACGGCCCGTGGGACGGGCAAAGACCAGTCATCCACGTTATCTAATTAAAAAAGTAGAGACAAACTGATAAAGACTAACATCATGACATATTTAGCTTGAAACATGTGTCCGTTTGTTAGGGTAAAGCCTTCCATGTCATACTAGCTGAAACACAACAATCACGTGCACACAATGAATAATAGCTAAACATGGAAAACCCCTTCTCACCTCAAGGGGAAAAACCACAAGATGGTCAAGGCTGTACCAATGTTAGCTATCATTAACAAAGAAATGACAATTTTCATACAGAAAGATTGTTTAATTGTAACTGACATCCAACTTCAAATTTGATTTGGCCTTTGGAAGTCCATAGACCAATTCTTACTTATGCTTTCTAACTTCTCATCCAATCTTTTAGCTTCCTTTTTCCTTCTGTTATGACTTCTTTCCATGTATCACAGCTCATGTTTCTTAACTTGCCTGTCTGTTGATGCAGTTTAATCTGATGAAAGAGCATGGTACACGTATAGTCATATACAATCTGTGGGAGGATGACCAAGGACAGTTGGAGCTTGACTTCAACTTTGATTCGCATGTATGTGTCTACTATCCTTAAACTGTTCTTTCTTGTACTAACTTTATTTGCTGTTGATTATCCTTGTTCCTTCATTGGAATTATATTGATGGTATTGATTTACAGGATATTCAAATTAGGGGTGTCAACAGAGATGAGAAAAACATACAAATGGCAAAGGAGTATCCCAACTCAAGACATTTTTTAACCTACAGGCACTCACTGAGGGTACTTAAATCCACTATTCCTGACCTGCATTGAAATCTGCTCTCTTTTATCTCTATTTGGGGGGGGGGGGGGTCGTGGAACTTTGCTACATGCATGGCTCTGTAGCTTTACTTTGTTCTTTCCCCTTCTCGTCGTAGTTTTGGGACTGTATTACCTCTTTCTACGTATAAGGGCTCCTTTCTAATGATGCTTGTGCTTCTCAATCTCCAGAGTTATGCATCAATTCTGTATCTCAGACTTGCACCTAACTTTCGCATTATTCTACGGGGAAAGGATGTTGAGCACCACAATGTAGTGAATGATATGATGATGACCGAGGAGGTCTCGTACCGTCCGCAGCCTGGTGCTGATGGTGTTCCAAGGGATACAAATGTAAGCACTGCATTAAATTTCTTCTTTGTTTTCATTATACTTCTTTTGCTGTCAAGCTAATATTCTTTGCGTTTCATGACTATCTGATTGTTAGATGCTTGCTGTCGTCACTATTGGATTTGTCAAGGATGCGAGAGCCCATATTGATGTTCAAGGATTTAATGTTTATCATAAGAATCGACTCATTAAGGTTGGTTTTGTTTCATATATTTTTTCATTCATAGTTTGTGCTCTTGGACTATGAGGTTATGAGAGTTCAATGTCTTTTACACACGATGACATCTCCTTTCAAAGTTAGTCAACGAGTTTTGCCTTGTTCTCTTGAATCAACATTATGAGTCATTTGGAAGCCCCTTTTTGTGGAATACTTGCATTGGTGTAGTTTGAAGGAGCACTTTGGACTAGAATTAGCTTAACAATCTGAACAGTAGAATGCTTCTATAGTCTTTATTTAGAAAATAGATGATTTCCAAATTGGAGATGGTACATGTATTGTGGTGATGGAGGTGCATGGGACTGAGAAAGCTTGGGAACTGTTTGGTGTTTCGTCCAATAATTTCTACCTCTATCCAAACATGTATCGCATTAGCTACCTCCTTTGTCGTCATGAACTCATGAAGTTTTTTTGCTGTACTTTCTGGATTGAGGAATGGGCCTATGAATTTTTTCCAGCATACCCCAGGGGAACTTCTTAGGAAATCACTCATTTTTATACTACTTTTAAGTCGAGTACGATAGGCCTTCAAGTTTACGATGGATAGCATGGAATCGAAGAGGGTCCGTGGTGCAGTGCAGCGGCCACGTTATAGTGCTTCCTGCTCATCAGGCTCGCGAGATTACGCCGCAGCCTTGCTTAAGTATGCTTTCACGATACCTGGTGCATGGTGGCTTAAGAAGGAAGGTGTACGTTGGTGACTTTGGTACAACATCAACACCAACATTACCCCAGTGCCTCCAAAGAGCCTCCCGTCGAGGTGGGGTTGTCGTTTCGTTGTGCGCAACCTTACCCCTGAGAAACAAAGAGGTTGTTTCCATTTTACCCTTGATCGACCATCCCAAATTTAAAATAAAAAAGAAATGCAGAACCTCACAATATTTAAGTGCGGACAGTTTGATGATCCATTCTGATTTTGTCCATCATATTCCACCCCTTCTTGTGGTGACATTGGCAGTACCACCAAATCCTTAAGTTTTTCTTGAATATGCTTTTAGTGTTAGATAAAGCTTCACTTGAAGATCCTCGTAGTTAGCAGTCTATCACTTTGACGCTATTTTGACCTGCGGACTTGTCCTAGAATCCTAGTGCATCTCGATTTCTATTTGATTTTCTGATGCAAGGTGTCTTAAGAAGGATAGTGCACTTTGGTGATCCTTTAAGTTTTTTCTGGACTATGCTCTTAGTGTTACATAAACCCTTACTTGAAAATATTCGTCCATCAGTAATCGATCACTTTGATGCTTTTTTGACCTGCAGTCCTGTCCTAGAACTTTATTTATTGCCCCAAAACCGCTAAGAGTCTCTCTAGTGGGCTTTGTCCCATTCACCCGCTTCATGAGAGTCTTGGATTCCTACATGAACATGTGAAATAAAATATTTATTTTCCTTCATGGACATCTATATAAAAATGGAGGTAGTAACTTGCATTTGCATAATTTCTTATCAAGGAGTTATAATTTCATATACTAATAAAAGGTTTCTTTTTCTATTTTCCTTGCTGAATTAGCCTTTCTGGAGGGTTTGGAATGCCGCTGGAAGTGATGGCCGAGGCGTCATAGGTTTCGCATCTGCGTTGACTATTGTCTTTTCTAATTTCTGTCTTCAAGTTGATTTTGTTTAGATTGAATGAGCTTTGATATGCACTACAGGTGTGTTAGAAGCAAATTTTATTGAGCCTGCTCATGACAAGCAGGGTTTTGAACGGACCACAGTTCTTGCACGGCTTGAGAAAAAGCTGGTGGAGATGCAGAAACTATATTGGTTGGTTATCCCTATAGACATTTGTGTACATCCTTTTTACCTAGCCTTCTTTGGGGGTGTCTAAATAATGTTCTCTGTCCAGGGGCAATTATTGTCATAAGATTGGCTATGCACCAAGGCGAAACAAAACACTAATAGACTCTGGAGATCGAGGTATCTAATTTCATTTAGGTTGGATTAATATGAATCCGACTATATCTTAGACATTTTGATCTTTGTGATTGTTATTGTATTGCAACTCTCAGCAAGCTGAAGGGCGAATTTTGGGTTTCCTTTAGATGGTTACTTGCATATTCTGTCAGGCATTGAAGGGAGTTGGAAATTGCTTCTTCATTTTTCTTCTTCTACATTTTTATTTCTTGGTTCCTTTAGTTCTTAGCATGACACTTTCTGCTCATATCACACCTTCTGCCAGCATGTTGAAGGGCGAATTTTTGGTTTCCTTTGGATGGTTAGTTGCATATTCTGTTAGGCGTTGAAGGGAGTTGCAAAATGCTTCTTCATTTTTCTTCGTCTACATTTTTATTTTAGTTCCTTTAGTTCTTAGCATGACACTTTTTGCTCCTATATCTATGTTTTCTTTTTAATATTTTTTTGTTTGTACTTTAATAGATTCAATAGTACTAGATTTCCTGTTTTTGCTGAAAATGCGTCTGCTGCAGAATCTTCGCCTGAATATACTCCCTCGTCATCTCGTGCTAAGCTGAGAGGAAACACTAGGGATTCTAGCAAGTTCTATCCTCCATCCCACAAGCAAGGAGAGAGAACAGCTGCAGAATCTGCACCTGATTATACTCCCTCTTCTCGAGGTATAAAGAGAGGAAACACCATGGATTCTGGCAAGTCATATTTTCCCTCATCCCGTACTCAAGGAGAGAAAACAGCTGGAAAATATGTATCAGTTAATGAGAAGTATGGGAATGGTCATGCTAGAGGTAGAGAAAGTCCAGAAGAGCCATCATCATCTTCTGCAGAAGATATTAGTGATGGTTATGAGAAAGATAACAGAACTAGGAGAAGAGTGACAGAAACCAGTCATCCAACATTAAAAAAAAATCTTGCAAAAGACAAGTGTGAAACAGCCCATCCGCCACGAAAGGCAAGCAGTGCAATGCAGCAGGTATTACTTATTGCTATGAGTGAATACTTCTGTATTTTTTGGTGTAATAATTTTTGAAAGCATGCTCACCTTCAATAAGAGAGTTCTATAAGAATTCATGAACTCCAATACTGGAATTGCTTGTAGAATGTCAAGACCACTTCAGCAATTAGCAGGGTTGAATACTGTTGTTAGAGAAAAGAAAAGAATAGGAATTTCCATGAGTATCTTTAAGTATGACAAAATGCCTAGCAGAACCACAATTTTTATCCTGTGGACATATTGTCCAGTGCTTACACAAGCTATTCACTGTCAACCAGTCAATTGAGCTATTGAAAAGACAAAACTGTCAATATCTCCATCAGCAGTTAACCAACGGACATTAATGTTAAGGGAAACATGCACATTCTATGAAACGAGTAGTTGAGCGAGTTAAAAGAAAACCTTCTTTTGATTGCCAGTATAACCCATACACTGCTCATACTTTGAAAATTTTAAGGTAGCACAATTGGTTTGATCATTAGTATGATAACCTTGAGGTTAGGGGTTCGATTAGGAGTATCTTTTTGTCCCAGGTTCGAGTCCCTTCAGGGCCACTGGAGCTCCTTTTATGTGCACTTTCTCTTATCACTTCCATTTTTGGATTATGCCTTTTCTATAGCACCAGTGTTTGCAGTATCCACACTTCAATGGCATATGATGTTCCAGGGTGCTAAACTTCGTGAGTGAATTTTTTTAAAGGAAGCTTGAAAATGTGACGATTATTCACCAAAGTATGTAGGTTTTGTTTGATAAATCAGTTGTAGGGCTTTCCTGCGTCAAGAAGCTGTGCATAGCAAATTATAGCATCACCAAGATATTATTGGGTGTTAATCATCTTTGATTTAGCAGATAAATCATAAATCGCTGTCACAGTACTGAAATCTGGCAGTGCGCATGAGCAGCGTGACCATAATTCTCTTTTATGTTCACAGTAAACCGCTGATGTAAACTGTTATTCCTGCATCCTGCTGGTGATTGCAATGTTAAAGTAACTTAGTTGGTCATAGTGTTTTATGATGTGGTAGAGCTTTTAAAACCTTTCCTCATCTTTTCACCCCAAAATTGCTATTGACAGGAAACAAGTATTGATGCTGACGTGGATTCTACTTCCTCCTCCAATTTACATGTTTTGAATCAGTTAAAAGAGGAGAATCGCCTACTAAAAGAAAGGTCGCAATTCCAGAAATCAGTTTGTATGCCATATTTCGGACACAAAGTATGTTACTCTAAAATTGAATTACATTTTCTGTTGCCAGGTTGGCTAGGAAAGAGGAGGAGATATTGTGTGAATTGTTACGTGACCTGCAATGCGAAAAAGACAAATGCAAATCACTCGAGATGAAGGTATATAGTAACACTCACTAGAAACAATACCAAGTCCGACCATATACTTAATTATATGTGTTCTTTACCTTTTCTCTGTTCTTGATCGAGTGGCTCTTTAGGTTCATCTCTTCTCCCTCGTGGTGTTCTCCTCGTTTATATTACGTTCTCTTTAGGTTCATCTCTTCCATGTGTTATCGTTTCTTTGTACTTGACAGCTAACAGCAAGTTGATTAATTATTATCTACAACTTTATTAACAACTTTATAGAGGTTGTTTCCGAAAAAGAATGAACTGATTGTTTTTTCTACATTATATGAACAGCTCAAAGAAGCTGAACGCAAAATTGAGGAACTGAACAGGGAGCAAGAAAGTCTAATAGATATTTTCTCAGAGGAAAGAGACAGACGGGACATTGAAGAAGAAACTCTGAGAAAGAGATTGAGGGTGTGTTCTTTCATCTTTAAATTTCGCCTTCATGGCTTTTTTCTGGCCATGCAGCATTACATTATATGTGGTGGTTAATCTTTCTTCATTTTTTCCTGCCAGGATGCCTCCAACATAATCGAAGAGCTGCGTGAAAGAAATAGAGTGCTAGATAAGATGAAGTCTCCTAATGGCAGGCGGTAGCTTTTGGGCTTCAAGCTCGAAATAAAGCCAAGGGCAGGAGCTGTACATAATCTCTCTGTCGCTTTATTCAGTCATTGAACTCGGTATGACTTCATGACTGGCTAGAAAAACTAAATTCAAGTGTCATGTAAATTTCCAGTTAGAAGTAGCCTCATTCTTTGTAAAGCTTCACTAAGTACCAACTTCTGTGTAGGCCAGTGTATTATAGTAGTTGGTGTAGGTAGACTGGTAGCTTATATATATGCTCATCTTGTAGGAATCTGTATACAGCACAATAATGCTGAGATCGTTAATTTAGTTACGTTGAGACTCTTCTCCAGTAGCATGCATGTTCATCTAGTCTTAAAACATTCCCCTCGCCTTCGCCTGCGAGTCTACTCTGTTAATCTGAATTTTCCTTTCGCCGCTGCTCTATTAACCTGAATTGCCTTTTTAATGATTTTTGGTCTTCACATTCTGTTCGGGGAAGCGGATAATATTATGGAATCCATAATCTCAGCAGGTCCTTGCTTTGCCCACTCAGGTAGTGAAATTGAAAGGTTCATACTCAGGCGAGTGATTTGGTTTCCGTCCCACATGAAAACGTCTAGATATAGAAACCATTATCCGAAATATTTGCTTTTTCAAATTTGAACTGAATACAAAATTGGAGTTTAACAGACTTCAACTAATCGTTTTTGAGTGAGCAAAACTTTGTATTCAGCTCAGTATTAAAATTTTAAAGTTGTGCCGGTGTAACGAGTTTGAGCAAATGTTTGCTTACTGAGCATTTTTTTTTTATTTGTTTTGTTTAATAAGCATGCTGATTCATATATTTGTTTTTTCAAATTTGAACTGAATACAATATGTGAATCAGCATGCTTATTAAACAAAACAAAAAAAAAAAAAAAAAAAAGCTCAGTAAACAAACATTTGCTCAAACTCGTTACACTGGCACAACTTTAAAATTTGTTTTTTGGAATGCGTGAACCAAAACTTTAACTTGTTCGATAATTTGCAAGCTTTGATTCATAAAGGGAGGGAAAATAAATGTCATACATTTAGTGTATGATATATTGATTTTTATGTGTCTATTCCTCTTCTAAAATAAGCTCGAGAAAGGAACCAAATTCTTTCCAAAATAACCCCAAGACCCCACAAAAAGAAAACAATAAGTTGACTCCTAGATAAATAAGGGGTTCACTGAACAGTAACTAAAGAAAGCACGTGCAACAGTTAATGCTGAAAGAAGGAATGAAGGAAGCAGAAGAAATCAAGAAATGGCGCAATCCCATCATTTCAAAACTATTTTTAGAGCAGAGTTAATTTTGAATAAAATCCAAACCCGAACCCTTTTTCACATTCTTCCATCCAAATATATTCCGACCATCGGCCCATCAGGCCATCATTACCCTTTTTCCCACTCCTTTGTTTGCACGTGTCCCTTATACAAGCGCAATTTCTTGGCTACTTCTTAGAATAGCCAAGTTGGCTACACCTACAATGAAACAGTAGATCTATTTTAATGAAGTAGTAGTTTTTTTTTTTGAGGGGAAAATTAAATTCATTCATAATAATAAGCCATATGGCATCTACAAACGAAATCAGAAACAACAAGATGCAATTCTAAAACATCAAATAACATTCGAGTGATAAAGCTATTTAGCATGGTAGATTCGACGAGTCCGAACGGTCTCTTTTCAATCGCTGTTTTCCATATTACAGCCTTTTCGCGGAGGGCCCTGTCGCCATAACTTTGTTGAACGTACAAATCTAACATCGTAGAAAGCCTCTTGAAGAAGATGATTTGAAGTACCGCCATATGAATAACGAAATAGAAAATAAACAGTACTCTCACAAAAGGAGAGACAATTATACCCAAAAATTAGGACAAACTAACTCTCACAGGAGAAGAAACTAATTTTATTCCCAACAACGAAACTGAAAAACTAAACAAGATAATGAAACTAGAAGGATTGGGGCTTACCATCAGCGATTCGCTGATGGCAGCCCCTAGATCACAAAAGTAGGGTTAGGGTTTTTTTAGAGACAGGATATGAAGTAGTAGGTTAGTAATAATAAATTGGACTACATTTTGAAAAAAATAAAAATTTAAAAGAAATAAAAAAACACAAAAGGTGTGAGTGGATGTAGCCAAGTTGGCTACATTAAGGTGTAGCTAAGAATCATTGGTATACCATTTTCCTTTTTTGATTTTTTTTTCGGATTAGGAATAGGATCTTGCCTCCAAATTTTTGGAATTATTAGCCATTTAAGGATCCCGAGTGTTTGAATTTCTTTTTCTTGTTTTTGGGGACCATAAGAGAAGTCTAGACATCTTATATAAGTTTTTGTGAAATAAAATTGAATTTAAAATATAGTAGAAGACCTTACCATTACAACTTTTAAACGGGCTAAATAAATAGTTTGACATTTTATTTGTCAACAACTTTTAAATAGGGATACATAAAAACACACTCGTAAGTCGTAACACACACTCTAATGTCCAATAAACATACATATATAAGGTGGGTGAAAAAAGAAATACATGTGCAAAAAAAATACATTTTTTTTTGAGGGGCTGCAAAAAAAAAAACTTATGATGAGCATCATACATCGATGTCCTTTTTCAATAATCAATATTGAAATAAATTAAAATTTATAATACCAAAACATAGAAAAGAACAAAACTATTGGATTAGAAACTAAATATAATTTTTCTTGCAAAAAAGAATAGTCAATATGATATCTGACTATTTTTGTATGATTGGGTTTATCTATTCAAGTGTATACCATTTAGTTACGATTCTAGTATATGACTAGAAGATATATGTATAATTGTAAACAATGCTTCGAATTTACCAAATCCATACATTTTAAATAGTTTTTTGAGAGGATTAAAATCCGTCTTCAATAGTTTTTTGAAGGGATAAAAATTCATCATGAATAGTTAGTTGTACACAAATTAATCATTGGCACTCAAAAAATTAACCATAGAGTAGTCCCATATATAAACAAATTCCAAATTGTAGCACCAATTTCTCCTTCATTTGTTTTTTTTTTCATCTAATATTTCTTACAACAAAATCTTCAATAAACCAACCCACGAGTGATTAATCTAATTTTAGATTCTAGTAATAATTCCCCAACTCCTACTTTCACCATAGTCACCTCTCCACCCGTGCGATCACATTCCCCTCTTCTCTTTTTCTCTCTCCTCCATCAGACACATTTATGGCCGCCTAGAACTTTCTCTCTCCTCACCTTCCCAAAAGCATAAAAGGTGTTCGTAGCATTATCAGACGAACAACCAGCCCACTAAACCGTACAACTTCCTCTCATTATATTGCCAAACCCAAAACCCAAAACCCAAAACCCAAAACCTTTTTTGTCGGGTAAGTAAACAAATCTTCTCTTTCTCTCTCTTACTCCACAGAAGGTTTGTTTGTTTTTCTGGTTTTGGACATGGCAGAATCAAGCTTATGCTTTCAAAAATGCTTCCATTTCCACTTTTATACTAATTTCTTACAAATATGCACCAGCAAAATTCTTCACCGTACAAAACATATAATTTCTCTAGGGTTTCACAAAACCTCCTATTTTTGTTGATTTGTTGCTTTTACGAGGCTACCATTGAAAATGTTTTCCTCTTTCATGTTTTACTAATGCTGCCTTTACTCTCTCTCTCTATCTTCTCCGTCCTTAGCTTGTTTGGTGATGTTTCCCGAAATACGCCGTCGATTTTTGAGTTTTTCTCTCTCCTCATGTTTTGTCACAGATTAGGCTTTTGTTGTTTGGACAGAGAAAAGTTCTTACAAGTCAAATCCCTATTGTATACAGCAAATTTGATTTTGATGTCGATTTGACGTTTTCGTTTCATTTATTTTGAGTTTAATATATATATATATATGTATATATATGCCGCTGTTATTGGCAGATCAAAAAATACTAATATCAGGTTATTAATTCTCTAAGTTGATAATTTAACCCTTCATGTTAATTAGGCAACTTAAGTTATGGCTTTGTTTACCCTTCCTTATTTACATTTTGTGTTCTATATATTTTAATCATAATGACAGCCAAGAAAATCTTTCCAAAATTACACAAAAGATTTTCATTCATACAAACTATCCAATAAATTAATAAAAAAAACCATTCTATCATACATTTTGAACACAAAAGATCTAATAAAGTACAGTAGTTGAAATATGCGATTACGTTCATTTGCTTAGGCATGTAATTGATCATCAGCGGCAATCGACAAACAGAATTAATTATCAAATGCAAACGTTCATTTGCTTGATCATTTCCCCCCCCCCCCCTTTTCTTTTCCACTACCATAGAGGATGCAATTAGAATTTGAGTAAAGAAAGGTAAGCTATAGTGGCTATAACACGTGTATAAAAATAAAATGTATGGAAGTTATATATCAGAAAAGATATGGAACATGGAAATTCAAAGAGCTAGATGAGAAATAAAAAGAGAGCAATATAATTGTGATTTGATATCTTGAATCTCCTTTTCAATTTTGTTGCTAAATTAGTGGAGTTGTTGGATCCCTAATTTTAATGTTCTTCCATAAATTTGTTTGTAAATAAAGCTAATCAAAGATATGGGAGAGAGAATATTTTTTTTTGAAGGGTTAAATTGTCAACTCAAGAAATTAATGATCTGGTAATAGTATTTTATAACCTGGTAATAACAGCGGCCTATATATAATACTATACATTATTATTGGTCTTCGCCTTTTCATTTCTTCGAGGTTTTCTTCTTCTCTCTCTCTTTTTCTCTCTCCAGTGGGTTCTCTTTCTGCATTGCCACTCGCTTTGTCACTTCCTTCTTCTCCAAGTATTTTTTCGCTGAGTTAACTCGTTCTTCAACAGGCTGAGTTAGTGAGTTGAGTTTCTCTCCAACAACGAAGCTTCGACGACGTCGATTTTCTCTCTCTCCAGTGAGTCCGTGTTTCCGGAGGTTTTTTGTGTTTTACTGAGTTGACTCGTTCCGTCACCGAGTTTCGCTCGTCCGACTTCCAAAACGTAAGTCTATTTTCTCTAGGTTTAGTGATTATACCTTATACTGTTACATTGATAAACAATTTTCTCTCACCTTTTTCTGATTTTAGTCACTTTATTTACTTTTGATTTTGCAGAAAATGTGTACCGCCATTACTGTACCTCCGTCATCATTTCATTCAAGGCGGCGAATCGCAGTTGTTGTGGCTTTTGTTTCGCTTCTGCTTTTACTCGTTGTTCTCGCTACCGGTATTTCCTCTCTCTTTTTCTCTCTCTTAAATCTCATGACGCATAAAAAAAACATTCCAAAATCTTCAACAGTTCCGACGATCTCAACAATTATCATTCCTTAACTGAATAAATTAATTATTAATAGTTATTTTAATCACGAAATCCATCTTCGAGTATTATTTTAATCCAACAAAGGTGTCCATATAACCATCTTCATCCATATCCTGCTTTTTGGCCTTTTGTTTGTTTGCTGCCTCTCTTTCTGAAACATTATATTAGTATAATCATTATCTAGTTAAATTGTTATTAGTTTATTTTTACTTAATATTCTGCTCTCATTCGATTTGTTAATGCAGTACAATCCAACGGGCATGGGTTTAGTGTGAAGAGATTAATTTCATCCGCCATTAATGACGCCCTCTCCACACCTCACCGGAAGCTCCTTCGATGTAACCCCTCTCTCTCTCTCTCTCTCTCTCTCTCTCTCTGTACTGTGGGTGATGCTATTTGTTGTGTTTTAGTGGGTTGTGGCCTGCAAATGGGGTGAGTGGTGGAGTAATGGGGAAGTGGCAAATGTATGGCTGGGAGGGTTCAGATCGAGTACCATTTTGTCTCTGTTGATATTTTGTCACCATTCTGATCTAATTCAATTTTTCATGAGAAGTGGGATGGTATTTTTGTGCTTTTAGGTAGTACTAGTATATTTGAGGATGGAATTTCAACTTATTCTATTTAATTTGCTTGGTGTTTTTTGGGCTTCATTTCCATGTTATTGTTAGAATATAGTAGGGGACCACCTTGAACAAGCTATTTCTATTCTGAATTTTACCATTGCTGGAAATTTTCTCCAATTGGCCCTTGGTCCCAATTTTTCATAGGGGTGCATATTCCATTGCTGTGTAAGTTACAGGTTTGGCATTTTGGGCTAAATAACATTGGATATGGTAAATGTCTTGATGGTTTGATAGTAGACTTTCCACTATATTTGGCCTTTTTTGGTAAATTTTAGCAATTAATCACCTATATTCGCACTTATTTGGGGTTGTTTTAATAAAAGAAAGTTGTTCCTGGTTTTGGTTGGAATGGTAAACTTAGGTAGGATATGGTTGTGGGTCTGTTTTTTGACATTTCATATAATCACTAGATAGTATATACTAGTAGTAATTGTTATCCCTGCTGGCTAGGTTTTAAGTGGGGGTCCACCTGTTAGAATCATATTTATTGGTGACAAATTGTCAAATTATTTCATGTTGCAAGATTTTTGTTCTGTAATCATGGTTTAAAACATAAGAATGACTGAATGAAAATGACTACTACCTGTCTACCTTATGCCAAATTCAGTTTGGCCTTGACTTATTTGCCCCTGCAACTAATCAGCCTTTAGTTAGGGTGCCAGGGAGAATAGTGAAAGTATCCTACCATAAATTATACTGTTTCTGAATGTATTACCAGATGGTGGATTTTGCTCGGACAATTTTCATGGTTGTATGTTTAATGCATTGTAATTCAGTTATTTCTAGCTTGATATTCACTGTTGCTAGTTAAATTTGATCTTGTGTATAGTATATGACAAATGGTACAATATCACATTTGATTGGAAGAGACCATGTTTATGATGTTTTGGCACTACCAAGAAATTGATTTATTTGGTATGGTCCAGTAACCATAGTGGGATGGGGATTCATGGGACCTTATGGGTCTGTTTCTTGACATTTCATATAATCACTAGATACTCGTAGCAATTGTTATCCCTGTTGGCTACGGTTTTAAGTAGTGGTCCACCTGTTAGAGTCATCATTTATTGGTGACAAATTGTCAAATTATTTCATGTTGCAAGAATTTTGTTTTGTAATCATGGTTTAAAACGTAAGGATGACTGAATGAATATGACTACCAATATATGCCAAATCCAGTTTGCCCCTGCAACTAATCAACTTTTTAGTCAGAGTGCCAGGGAGAATAGTGAAATTGTCCTTCTATAAATTATACTGGTGCTAAAAGTATGAACAGATGGGGGATTTTGCTCGGACAATTTTCATGGTTACATGATTAATCTATTGTAATTCAGTTAATCTAGCTTGGTGTTCACTGTTGCTAGTTAAATTTGATCTTGTTGTATAGTATTATTAGTACAGTATATGACAAATGGTACAAAGATCACATTTGACTGGAAGTGAGCTTGTTTTGGCACTGCCAAGGAATTGATTCATTTGGTATGGGATGGGGACTCATGGGACCTTACCAAATCCACATACTTCAGTTTTTGCTTTTCACTAATCTTACTTTTTTAGTTTGTCCCCCCATCCTTTACTTCCCCATCCCTTTCTTCATCCTGATTCCTGTGTATCACAATGAAAAAAGTTCATTTTGTCTGCAAAAGTCTTCTCACAATTGGCGTATTTTGCATCTTTCTTTGCTTAGCTAAAGCTGTTTGCTTTTAGTTGATTGAATTCATTGTATTTTACTTAGATCACTAAACAATTCCTGCCTTGTCTTTCTTTGTTTTTGCTTTGTGCAGCACCAAAGAGAGTAGTAGACAATCCAGCCCGATTTTGGGGAGATACCAACAAGTGCACTGATGCAGATTTGGTGATGACCCAAGGACCTGGTGCACCACTTCCTTCTGGTATACCCACCTACACAGTCGAGATTTCGAACACTTGTATCTCCGGCTGTGACATCACCAACATCCACTTCCGGTGTGGGTGGTTCAGCTCTGCTCGCCTCATCAACCCACAAACCTTCAAGCGGCTACATTACAATGATTGCCTCGTCAATGGCGGAGTGCCCCTCCGAAATGGTGAATCCATCAGTTTTCAGTATGCCAACACCTACAGTTACCCACTTTCTGTGAAATCCATGACCTGCCTATAGATAGCTCCTTTTGACAGTGACCATTAGTATTAGCATTTAGTAGTGGTAAGTCAATAATGAGGCTTCTTTTAAGCGCAGTTAACCAAACACCCAGCAATTATGTAGAGCAATAAAAAGCTTATAGATATGACTACCAGCTTTTGCTTTATATAATTGTTGGGTGTTTATCTTTCTGCTGCTGGTAGTTCCACATCATCTGATATAGGCTTGAGTACGAAATTAGCTCTAACTTTTGGTGGTGATTACTGGATTGTGGTGTAATTAGGCTCTGATTCATGTTGCGTCCCTTTAAACTTGGGCAATATTTTTGTGGGGGGTACATAGATGTATACAGAAGTATACTACCATATATAAAGTGCAAGTTTTGAATTTGAAAAGCTACATTGGTTGTAAACTGCTCAAAATTTGATGTCATTGTTGTTGTTTTGGTTGTAATTGTCGTATCATCCAATTGCCAGCGATTATAGCTTCAAAATCACATATCAATGTGATTTGAAAGAACAAGAAATCTGAAACACCCTTTTCTTTTTTTTTTGATTAAAACAGATTAATTTTTTTTATTATTTGGATTTTTTTGTGGAAGGTGTAGAAGAAACAAAATCCATTAATAACGAGAAGTACATATGAAATGGGTCTGAGACTGAGCAGAAGGCTTTGGTTTGTAAAAAGGCTGTTTGGTTGGGTTAAATATAGAGGGGGTGAGTGTAGCCTTTTTTTTCTCTCTCCTAATCTTCTTTGCGAAAAAGGGGTAAAAATTTTTAGGGGGTGGTCCGGTGTTGTATTGGTCTGTGTGTACTGGTATGAGAGAGAAGAGTTTGAGAGAGTTTTTGGTTTCACATCCCAAAATATTGAGCCGCCAGTGGCAGCGGACACACTGTTGTTAAAGGAAATGACAGCAATTTTTTTAGACACAACTGACCTCCTCTCTGTCCCTAACACCCCTACTGCATTGCATTGTCACGTTCCTTTGACCGTCCTTTTACCCCCATTTTTTACCCTCTATCTTGAAATTATTTACCCTTTGTTGGGTTTCTTTCAATGTTCAACACTCTTATCAAATTGGTGAATGGTGTATTCGAGTTTGATTCAATTTTAGGGTGTTTATTTGGTCTAACAATTTTGATTGTCGACAGTAATTTTAATAGTTCGTTTGGTAAGTTTTAAAAGTTTGGCAATAATTTGGGTCAGGTTAATAAGAGCCTACTTTCCAATGCTTGTACTTGACACACCTTTCACACGTAACGAAAATAAAAAATCCTTTTTATATATTGTTTTTCACACCAAAAGTATTTACCATCGATCACGTTGACTAAGACTAAGAGATTTAAAGTTGTTATATACCTAATGCGAAATTAGAACAGTTGACCTTTGGTTAAACACGGATGAGGTACTTACCACTCAACCACACCTCCCTTGGTTTTTCATATTGTCATATTGCATATATTTAGTTTTTCGAAAAACAGAGTCCTCTTATGTAATGTTTGGATTGGGGTAATTATTAAGGGGATAATGAAGCAAATTAAAGTGTAAAATAGTAAGGTGAAGTGGTGATAAGGGTAATGATTAAGGAGGTAATGGAGAAGGGACAATGGGGGAAAATCAGTACTCTAAGGGGAGTGGGTAACTATTATTCCCAAATGGGAGTAATTATTACTCTCCTTTTCACAAAATCTAACCCCTACTAGCTCACATACCTTCCATTTTAGCTTATAAATTTAATCTATTACCCTCTTAATCATTAGTCCAATCTAAACATCTCCTTATATTATTTCAAAATAAGTACGATTTCGTGAATGTAAAGTCCTCTCCGATTCAACAATTAGGCAATCTTGGACCAAAATTCAGACTACTGACTAGTGACTATTGAGTAGTATACTATATGACGAGCAAAAAAAAAAAAAGAAAGGAAAAACGAGTAGTATACTATATAAGTATGTAATTTGCTCCTATAACAACAGCTCAAATTCCTCCAATCCCACCTAAGCAGTGATGTGACTGATAACAACTCCAGGAGTGAATGGAGAGAGAAAGGGCAAGAGTAAGAGGGAGATCGGCGTTTTCACACTACAGATTTGCTGTGCCAAACTAGAAAGAACAAGAAGAGGAGAGGGATCAGGGGGGATGGAGAATTGGGACCAGAAGAAAATACAGAAACTCATATGGGGATGCAAAATTTACAACTGAGAGGAGAAGTGATGATTCCCAGATTAGAAATAGAAGAGTATGGCATGGGAGACAACAAACAAGAGAGGTCTGGAAGCCCTTTCCGACTCATGGAAACAACCACAACCAAGTGAGGAATGAGAGCTCAGGATTAACCTCACTTGATTTGTGGATAATCTACCAATGGATGTGAATAATAATGCAGTGCGCGAGCTGTTTTGGAGTTGTGGAAGAGTTGCTGACGTATTCGTTCTTTGGAAGCTAAGGGGAGGACGAAAACACCGATTCGCTTTTGTCAAGTTTCAAAATCCTAACAAAGCTCAAAGAAAAATCAGAAATATGAATGGAAAGAGATATGAAGGGACTCTTTTAAGGGTACAAGTTGCAAAATTTGGTAGAAGGGATAAAAAGGACCCTCAACCAAATAAGACGGTTCTTCAGCCTCAAAGTCTGGAAGAGAATAACAAGGGAAAGGAGTTAGAGGCAGAGAAAGAACCCAACAAGGAGACGAAGGAAACTCAGGGAGGTGGAGAGACAATCGACGAGACGAGAGAGCAAAACAGAGAAGTAAGAAAAGAAGCCAGACAGTCGGGGGTTAGGAGCTTTATGGAGGTGATCACAAGAACTGGTATAAGGAAGCTTGACTTTGTTATGAAGGCCATGGAGGACGATGACGATATGGAATGCAGTAACAAAATTCTAGTTGAGGAGTTGGTAAGAGTCAGAGAAGAAATGCAATTCTTGAGGGAAGATGGACAACCAGTTGCTTTAATTAAAGGGACTCAATGTGATAACAACCTGGAATGGCTTGAGAAAAGCTTGGTGGGATTTGGCCATAATGAGCTCCCAACAAAAGATGTTGAGAAGGAGATGCACGTAGAAGGAGTATCTGGAATCAAGGTACGCCCAATGGGTGGTATGCTTCATCTACTGACTTTCGAGACCAAAGAAATGATGGAAAATATGAAGATCGAAAGGAGGGAATGTCTGGAAAAATGGTACCGGGAGATCAAAATTTGGGGTGATTTCGAGACGACAAGATGGCGAGGCACATGGATTTCAATATATGGTCTGCCATTAAACGGATGGTCTCAAGAAAACATGAAAAAAATTGGGAATATGTGGGGCAGAGTAGTTGCTTATGACATTGACTCGGTTAATTTTCACACATTTGAGAGGTGTAGAGTTCTTATAATTACAGACTACATGTTCAAGATTAATGAGAATCTGTTCTTCGAGCTCAACCAAAAACATCATAGGGTGTCAGTAATGGAGGAGTTCTTTGATCCATATGAAGAGGATGATAGCTCAGATACAAGTGAAGAGTCAAATTCATTGTCATTGATAAATTATGGTGAACTCGGGCAGGAAAACTTGATAACTCAGTTAAGCACCCAAAATCAGGGACTAGAAGATGGTGCAGTCCACCATGAAAATATTGAGATCAGTAAAAAACCAGGCGACATGGCTGGAATTTTGAATCAAACAGATGCGAGTTCCAATACAGAAAAGGGCCAAAACCAAGATATTGGGGAGGGGAATAGGTTGGTTCAATTTCAAACTGAATTGATTGCAGAGACAAAAGTGGATGAAGCTGTGAGTTCCCATGATGATATTGAGGAGACAGAGAGTAATGACGGGGTGTTTTATGAGGAAAATAAAAAAGCAATTACAGATGCAACCAAAGAGAATTGTGAGTCTGGATTATTGGATCGGGTCTTAGAACCTGCAGATTCAAGTAACACATTAGAACTAGGCCCTTCATATCCACCAGGCTATGAAGATGATATTCCTTTGAGTTTCATTGTAGCCCACCACAAGAAGAAGCTTGACAAGAGAAGGAGGAGGGAACATAAACAGAGGACCCTCATTACAAATAGTGGAAGAGAAAAGCAAGGAGGTCCCATTGTCATGGGCCAAAGAATCTTAGGAGAGTCCAACTCATCACATGTGAGTAACCACGAAGTGCAACTCGATTCCTCAAACCCTTTTGGCATTCTGGATTTTGTTAGGAAGATGGGAATGTCTTTTCCAGTGAGTGAGAAAAATATGTCAAAGAGAGTTAAAAAGATACTCAGGGAAGAGGAAGAGGAATGGAAGAATAATAATGAAGATTGAGTACCCGTGTTGTTGGAAAGAAGGGTAAATAAAGCAGTTAAAATGAAGATCATTTCATGGATTACTCGGGGTCAAAGAGCAAGCATCTGGCAGAGTTAGTGGAAGAACATGACAAGTGTGTGAAACCATGAATAGCTTTTGGGGATATTAATGAGGTAGTACAAGCTTAAGGCTGAATGCAAGTGGAGTTGATCAAAAAAGTAATAATAATAAAATAATATTGGGGAAATTAATCAAGCTAAGGGTTTTGCAATTTTTCGAGCAATTCAATTGACTTTGAGTAAGTTTTTGGCTGATGCAACCGGAGTTTGTTATAGAATCTGAATCATCAAATGCGATCCAGTGGTGTAGTGAGAGAATGAGGGAGGTTTGCTTGAAACTTCATTAGGCGTATCAAATATCAGTTTGCCGCATTTTACCATCGTTCACTGATTGCGCCGTGCCATTTCAGTTGCAGTTGAAGTCGCCAAGCAAGGTCTTTCCAGAGACGACAACTTCCTGGCGTGGATGTAATTTATGATTCTAGTATTGTTGGAGTTTGTTTTATGGTTTGGGTGTTTGTTTTGTCGAACTTTGGTTATAGAGGAGTGTATCAGTAGTAGGGGCTTGCTAGTGGCGTGGCTACTGTCTATTGTACTTGCTAAGCATATGCAATAAAGGTTTTGATAATTATCAAAAAAAAACTTGCTCCTATAACAACGGGGTTTCAAATAAGAAGAATTTGAATGGTTTAATGGTGTTATTTTCATTACCCAAGTGAAACTTTTTGTACAAGAAATAAATGTTCAGTTTTCTTATCTTATCAAAAAAAAAAAATGAATGTTTAGTTTATATCAGTTTACTTAAATCGAGTCAGTTCACTTTAAGTCTCCAATATACTTTTTCTCTCCCTTATTTTATCAAATCATGCTTGTTTAGTTTAATTCATTTTAAATCTAACCAACATACATTAATCTACAACTATAGACTTGGATAGGGTTTGCATAGGTATCAAAACAACCCTTGAACCTAAGGAGAATAAAGGTTTTTGGAAGTCGTCCACTGATAAAGGACATTAGGTTTGTGGTTTGTACAACGAGTCAAGAGGACACGTGATCAGTTAGCTACAAAAGTTTAGTAAGAACCTTTTGGTCCTCAATTGAAGATGAATGTATAATCCATGAAGGATGATCTAATTGAATTAGAATACATCTTTATCATAACGTCGCACATTACCACCACTACCATCACCACCATCACCATCACCATCACCTCCACCTTTCTCTCTTCGAGTATGAGTACATACACCTAATGCCTACAAGACTATAAGATATATGATTTGACTTGTTATCCAAGTCAATCTCAAGTCCCCACTTTCCGTAACACTCTCCCATTATGATTAGGAAATACAACTCAATTAGTATTCTACTTAATCAACTAAAATAATATTCTTAAATATTATCCCACAAAGTATATAGGAAATAATAACATTAGAAAGCAAACACAATATCATAAAATTGGTGCAATTTAAAATATTGGAGTTGATTCTAACTATTCGAATCAACCATGAGGAGTGTTAAGTTTCTCTTTATTGGAAAACCAAAAACAGAAGAGAGAATCCAAAAAAGCAAAGAGAAGACCAACGTGCCTCCAACAACTTGTTGCAATACCTAATCAATATCCATTTCGACTTTTGGCAAAGGTTTTCGCTTAGTCTGCCGATGTATTTGTTTTGTTTTCTTTCCTAAAATTTGGTCGTTCATAGGTTTATTTATGTCCATAGGGGCATTACTTTACTTATCATCAACATATCTAAACTTCATCACAAAAATTCGAATGAACAACCTTACCCTAATTTGCCCCGCCTATGTTGCCCTTGGTGTTATCGCTTTCGAGATGGGGGTCATTCACATAGTGGTACTATTATAATTTTCTGAATCAAGGGAAATGATAAACATGAATTTGTTGCATATTTTGTGATGATTTGTACCCCATATTGTTTGATTTAGTGTGTTCCATGGTCTTTTAGCTTGAATTTTGTTTCTCTTGTTCCTCTTTACGTTTTTGATGTATTGTGTGCACATGTGCTCATTTTAGATCCAAGTCTCGAGAAATACAAGGACATTTATAAGATGAGAAGAATCAAGGACAAAGTTTGGACACCTCTTTGGAATTTTGATCATAAAGTCTTCATATGAGCTCCAAATCAAGTGATTCAAAGTTCTGTGGAAATCTAACAAACAGTACTACAACTTTCATGTTTTACGTCTTTTCCAATTTCAAGTGCAAGACTGTCCAAAATGCGCTAGAAGGAAAAGTTTGAAGGTTACTCGGTCAAGCACCCCGGCAGGGTAGTGGACCAAGTACCTAGGGACAGCAAGCTCACTTGGTCAGGCACCCCGGCGGGGTATTAACGCAGTCCGGCCAAGTGCTCTATCAAAGTCTATTGGGACTATAAATAGCCCACTTGAATACTACCATCTCATGCTATCTCTTCTCTAACCTAGTATTGGCTCTCTAAAGAGGACTAGCCTCCATTTTTAGGTTTAAGAACTTCATTGCTTAAGATTATTAGGGTAATTAAACTTGGTTTGGAGAAGATTATTGAAGACCTTTGTAAGATCTTCTTGACCCTTCTCTCTCCTATTTCTCTCTCTTCTTTTAGTTATTTCTCGTGTTGAATATTATGTGTTGGTTAATTAAAGTTGATGACTTTATGATGTTTAGTGGCTAATCTTCTTTAATAGAGTTGGGATTAGCCCAACTATGGTGTTTCTAATGCTTGGATGATATGATTTGAATGTTATTATTTGGGTAATTGCTTGTTTGGTAGTATACACCCCAAGTGTTTGATGAAATGCCTAAATGAGTTTATGGCTTTATTTTGATCAATTAATCTAAAATCGAAAGGGGAAGGTTGATTGTGAAGGGTCTTACTAACCTATCAAGGAGATTTAGCCACGAAAGTAGGATAAATTGCCTTGGGAACTTATTGATTAGTTTGGACTTAATGGACCTATATTGATTTAACCCCATGAAAATAGGTGGTTTAGTAGGTTTGGGCTCATCTTCGGTGACCTTGAGAGAGGCCCTTAGTGACATTAACCTAATCATCTCTACACATTGCTCATTTGATTGCATCCATCCATGTCATCCATTGCATTTTGCATCATAGTTAGGTGAAACCCAACTCTAGAGTTAGTCATCGATTGTGCTTGTGTTTGCTTTTATTTTGAGTTAGGTGCTTCCTTTGGACCTTGAAAGAGGCCTTGGGTTACTTGAGTTCTAATCGTTCCCTTGCATTACCCATTTGATTGCATGCTCCCATATCATTCATTGCATTAGAGCACCATGAGTTGGGTGAACCCCCAACTCTAGCTTTAATTCTTAACTCTTACAATTGTGATTGCTCTTCTCTCTTATCTTAGTTAATTAATTTAGTTTTAGCTTTAGATTTTATTAAATTAAATCATCCAATCAAAATTTGCCCAATTAGCTTGGCTTTCCCAATTCTAGAGATTTTGGTACTCGAAATACCCTCGCTCCTCTTGGGAGACGATTATTTTACTACGCGATAAACCCGTGCATTTACGGGGCTATCAAGTTTTTGGCGCCGTTGTCGGGGAGCAAGGCTTGTTTCGGTATTGAAATACTCTTGAATGTGATAGACTAGGCACTTTTCTTTTCTTTTCTTTCTTTTTTTGGTTTAAATTTTTCATTTTTATTTTCTTCTTCATTTGTATGATGGAAACTTCATGGCATCAAGAGGGATATGGAGATTATTATTCGAATTCATGTGATTATGGTAATGAAAATTATAACCCACATGGCTACATGAATGAGAATAGATATGATGTGCATAATGTCTCCTATGATTGTTATGGTTACTTTGGACATGAGGATAATGTGCATCAACTTGGTCATGAAAATGCTAGTTATGGCGATACCTTTTACCAAAGTAAGCAAAACGATCATTGCTTTGTTGACTACACTCTTGCTAATTGGGATCTTCCCGATCTCTATAGAGAAGAGCATACTCCCCAACCCAAGTCAAGCTTGGAGACTCTTTTGGAACAATTTATTGTTCAAACACAAAAGAGCAATGAGGAGTTACAAGAAACTCTAGGCAAATTGTGTTCCAAAGTTGATGCATTTATCACTCAAACCGAGATGCCCGAGCATCAAGTGGTTCAAGTGGCTAGTGTGTCATCATTTGGGGGTTGTGTTGAGGAAGGGGTGATTGATGAATTATATTATAACACGTTCCATGACCTTGAATATCCCGATTCATTGTCAAACGAGTATATTGATATGATCCCCTCTCCAATTCCAAGTATTTTCAATGATTCCCCTCCCCCAAAATTCCTTGAAAATGCTTTTGTGAAACTTGATGACGTAGTTGTGATCTATGACTCTTGTACTCATCGGGTTGATGATCATGTCATGAGTTACAAGCCAAAAAGGGGTTATGGGGATGCTTCTAAGTCAATTCAATGGGAAGGTTCTCCTTTTCATTCCTTTGACTTTTCGAGGGATTTTAACAAGTTGGGAAAATCTTTGATTGCTTACTATATTGTGATGATAATGGCTTCTCACTTGTTCCTTGATGAGATATGCTCGAGCTCTTTTGACAAATTGCTACGAGCCTTGGCATGCTATGATGATTGTTCGAAGTAAAGGACAAATGACAAAGAAGGCATTGTCATCATCAGAGGTTTAATGGAGAAATAAGAAAATTTGGGGTGGGGTACGTACCAAGTTGTAATTTGCTTTTGTTTTCCTTTCCTTTTTTTTCTTTTTCTTTCTTCTTTTTTGTTTTTTTTTTCTTCTTAAAATTGTTTTTGTTTTTGTTGTTTGTGGTTTTTTGTTCTTCTCTATAGTTATGAACCACGTTACTATGAATCAATTTATTTTTTTAATTTACGTTGTTCATATGTTTTGTTGGGTTTTGTTAGGTTAGTGGTGGGTGAGCTCAGTTTTTGACAACAAGTTGTTGGAGACTTGTTGAGTTCCTAAGTTGTTAAGAATGTAAACAAAATCACTTCATCTACTCATTATCAATATTTGGTGAGACCCATTAGAACTCTTTGCAAATGTTTTCCCAACCTTCGACGTTGCATTTGGTATGGTTTTCTTGACAAAGTAAGGACGTTTCTTGGCTTCTTATGTCAAAAAAATTTATTACACTACTGGCCATCAACACTTCCAAACCACATGACCGTTGTGTGCTCGGCATATGTTGCGTTGGGTGTTATTTCATTGACTGTGGTAATAGTTCATGTTTTGGTGTTATCGTACTTTGCGAAGTCGTGGGGTCTGGTTAAAAGACGCGAATATCTTTTTCCTCATTGGTTTATGTATCATCACCATGTTCATCTCCATAAGACTCATGGAGACACACATCGCCGAAGACGAGGATGTTTCCATCTCCACGCTCATAGCTTGCGCCTTATTTTTGGGCGATGTCTTCCTCCTTCAGATCGTTGTCCTCCCGGTGTTCGAGTATATGTTTTTTCCACTGCGTTCTTGGCGTATTGGCAATGCTTGTAGCGGTGTACACAGTGGCGGATCCAGGATTCATAAATTGGGTATGCACAATAGGTCATAATTTTATTTGCTACGTACACAAGGTATACACGTAATACAAAAAAAAAAGTGAAACACAAAACTTTATTTAGCAAAATTTATATACTTATATGCACATTTGTGGACTCAAAAAAAAAAAAAGTCTTAGGAGAGAAACCATAAATGTCAGAATTTCTAGTGAGGATTGCTTCTAACATTACATTAAGGACAAATAGCTTAACCAGCTGTGCTACTGTCCAGATTGGGAACTAAGACGAACTTTTTTTATTTATTACTGGGTATGCACGTGCATACCCTTATAACCATGTAGATTCGCCACTAGGTGTACATTAGGTACATCCATCCAATGAAGAGAAATGTGAGCTTCTATTTCATCTATGCAACTGTTTTCTCAATTATGCTCCTCGTCCACCATATATACACAAACATGTGGTTAGTGACATATCAGAGAAGGACACCCTGTCGTGTCCTAACACAGGATGTCCTCCTCCCCCTCTTACGTCTCCACCGCAAACCGATGATATCGAAGCCGTCTCACCTAGTAAATGATTCTCCTGCTACACCCAACAGTGGTGTGTTGATTTTGGTAGATGATGTTATGCTACTTGTGGGGTAGGGTTTGATCAATGGAGTTTATCTAGTTTGAGTGTTTGATGCTAGTAAACAGTAGTAATATGTTGTTTTTTTAGTTTAGTATTTGATGTTAGTAAATAGTAGTAGTATGTTTTTTATTTTTATTTTTTATTTTATTCACGTAAGGATTGGGGTTATTCGTTTTTGTTCCTTAGAGTTGTTATTGTTTTTGTTTTTGTTGTGTTTTTTTGTTCTTCTCTATAGTTATGAAACACGTTACTATGAATCAATTCATGTTTTTAATTTAGGTTGTTAATTTGTTTTGTTGGGTTTTGTTATGTTAGTGGTGGGTGAGCTTAGTTATAGACAACAAGTTGTTGGAGACTTGTTGAGTTTCTAAGTTCTTTTTCAATAGTTGATGAGACCCGTTAGAGTTCTTTGCAAATGTTTTCGCTACCTCCGACGATGCATTCGCTATGGTTTTCTTGCCAAAGTATGGACGTTTCTTGGGGTTCTTAGGTCAATAGGAGTCATTACACTACTAGACATCAACACTTCCAAACTCCACCACCGTTACTCCCACATTACCGTTGTGTGCCGAACATATGTTGCATTGGGTGTTATTTCATTGACCGTGGTGATAGTTCATGTTTTGATGTTATCGTACCATCCGGAGTTGAGGGGGCTCGTGGCATGAGGAAAAAAGACGCGAATATCTTTCTCCTAACTGGTTTATGTATCATCACCATGCTCAATCTCATAGGATTTACGGAGACACACCTCGCCAAAGGCGAGGATGTTTCCATCTCCGCGCTCATAGCTTGCGCCTTGTTTTTGGGCGATGTCTTACTCCTTCAGATCGTTGTCCTCTTGTAGTCGTGTACATTAGGTTTATCCGTCCAATGAAGTTGCTACATACTCAATGCGAGATTCAAACTGTTGACCTTTGGTTAAAGACGGGTGAGTACTTACCACTTAACCACACCCCCTGGTTTTTCAGATTGCCATATTGCATTTATTTAGCTTTTCGAAAAACAAAAGTCTTCTTATGAGATGTTTGGATTAGGGTAATGATTAAGGGGATAATAAAGCAAATTAAAGTGTAAAATAGTAAGGTGAAGTGGTGATGAGGGTAATAATTAAGAAGGTGATAGAGAAAATGAAGGAAAAATGGAGGAAAATCAGTACCCTAGGGTTGAGGTAGGTAACTATTATACCCCAAATGTGAGTAATCACTACCCTCCTTTTAACAAAATCTACCTCCACTACCTCACATACCTCCCATTTTAGCCTATAAAATAGTGTTTTGACCCATGCGCTGCACGGATGTTACAAAAATTATTTTGATCACAGATGTTACAAAAATTATTAATCAAATATAAATATGAACTTTCCTTAATATACATGCTTTCTCACTTGTTTTCAAAATTAGATCCTCTACTTTTACAACACTCTACCGTTCTTATCTCTCTCTATCTCTCTCCTCCAACTATTTAAATTTCAAAAACTCACGCCTTCATCTAATGGTCAAATATCACCCCTTGAATCCAATGATAGATACATGTAATAGTTTTAGTTGGTTGGAAAATTTATCGATCCAAAATAAGTGAAATGAAAAATCCTAATGCAAGTGTTGCGTCATTATTGTACAAAGAATCATGGCATTGCCAATGCTTGACCCCGATAAAACATTGTTTCATTATCAGTATCCATGTAGCGATTTAACTAATAATGTTAAATATCCTCTTATCCTTGTTAAAAAAAAGTTTTCTTTTTATTATCTAATTTGCACACCAACTAAACTTTACAAATACAATTTGACACATTTGATTACTTATGAGAATTTCAAATTACAGAAACTACACTGTATCTAAATGTGTTAGTAATGTTCCAAAATAAAAACATTAAGCTACCCTTCTTAAACTTAATTTTTCAGAATTCTCAAGGATTCTTTGAAAAAGTACAAACAACAATCATGTTTTTCTTAGGACTTTATATATCAGTCCATAAGATAAAGTTTGAGATTGAAGTGATCCAACCTGTTCAACATTTGGAAGTTAGAATTCCTCATCAGTCATGGTCACTAATCTTTCTAAGTAGATAGCAATACACTCTCCACCAACCACTGCAGAACATCAAACCATATCAAAATGACAGGGCAAATCAGAAGAAGGTGATAAGTATCTTCTAGTACCAAATACTTATTTGCCATTGTAAGTTTGTAACATAGCAGTCACACTAGTTCCAGATACTACATATATACATATTTTGAAGAACCTAGACCAAGTATCTTTGTATTCTTACCAGGGATTCGTCTTGAGTGCTGAATTCGTCTTGAGTGCTAAATTGGTAATAATCCTTTTGCTCCGTAAAACTCAAAATAGTTTTAGGGCTTTCAAATTTTGTGTGGGAAATATTTTCTTTAGTTTCAATTTGAAAATAGTTGGAATCTAATTTTCCTTGTTTACAGGACCTGGAGATAGAGATTTGTGTGTGAAGGGGTGTTACCTATAATTAAGGAGAAGCTAAAGGAACTCCTGGTTTTATGTAACAGTTGAAACATGATAGAAGAGTGGGAGCATATTTTTATGTAACAGGTTGAAATGTGATTGAAGAGTGGGAAATATTTTGTTTTGATTCAATTTGAAAATGTAACAAGTAAACGTGGAGTAACCCTTTGCTTTTTTCTTTTTTTTTGTCCTTGCTATTCGTTTGATTGATGGGAGGAAGAAGGATTTTTGCTCCATGATTTTCTCCCCTCTTCTATAGTGGATTGATATTAGACTCATCAGTGTAGTAGTGTATTGTATTGTTGCTAAAAAGAAGGAGAAAGTAAAGAAGGTGGGTGATTTTTATTTTATTTTATTATTTTTTTTTTTTGAGGTGAAAGAGGTTTTTTTTTTGTAATTTATTTATGCTTTTCTAATTTTAATGTCGGTTAGTGATCTATTTTTGTGAAACCCCTTTGGTTTTTGAAACTCCAATTTTTTTTATATTTATTTTAATGACACATGGCCAAACTCATGACGAATTGACATGTGGCCAAACTTATAAGAAGTTGACACATGGCTAATTTATTTTCTCTATCTGGCAGCTTCTTTAGTTTTAGTATATAGATATAGATAGATATATAGATTTAACGTATTACCCTCTTAATCATTAGCCTAATCCAAACATCCCCTTATATTATTTCAAATAAGTACGATTTCGTGCATGTAAAGTTCTCACCGTTTCAACAATTATATATATATATATGTATATATATATTCTCGATTTAAAAGTTAGTTCACTCATGAGATAAATTTTAATTCTAATTTTAATTTGTCCCTTCGACTATTCGACTTGCTACTTAATAGTAATAATTTCACCAATGTAAAAACAAGTCCATTTTTGTTTTCATATATGTAACAACTTCAAACCAAATAATTTTGAGTGTAGTGAAATCAAAATGATGTTCAGGCCAACTACTAGACTACTTCAAACAAAAGAGGGGAGCAAAAAACTTCAAATCAAAAGGAAGCCCAACTAATACAGGTTGTTGGGTCAAAAGCCCATTAACATTTCAACTACAATCAAGGCAATGACAACGAGCAACGACGCCGTTTTTCTTTGCCCATCATGACTCACGAGTTCTTGACTGGTAGTTCTTGTGCATTTGTTAGAGCTGTCTCTGTTGAATGTTGATGAGAAGAAGAAGAAGACGACCTACCCTTCAGAAATCTAACGTGTAAAGGTATCATTTCCTCTCTTTGCTATCTCTTAATTTTGATTGTGTCTTTGTTAAATGGGTATTTCGTGCTTTACTTGTTTGTTTCCGCATCGTTTGAATGTGTATGTGGGCAAATCTCCTCAATTTTCTGGTTACTGGGATTTTGGCTAAAAGTTTAATTGGGATGCGTGTTTGATTCAGCCGCTAATTAACTCAAATGGGCTAAACTATTTCTGGGTTAATGTTAATTTGAGGGTTTATATTGGAATTGAGGTCTCTTTTGTATTAATTGTTTTGTTTTGTTTTGTTTTGGCACTTGACTGAGCATTTTTATGCTTTCTGTGTGTAAAATTGTTACGTTATATGATGCCCATAACCATTTCATCAATTTACAACCTCAAATCAAATATGTATATACGAATCCTCATACCCTAAGTGGGGTTGTTTGAGGACTACCTATTTTTGATGATTTCTGGCCTCTATTACTCAGTTGGTGGCATTCTGTTTGGTTATTGTCGGAATCAGTTTAGGTAATACTGCAATACTGCGAACTGCTTTGGTTTGCTGATCAGTGGTGAAACAATACAAATATGATAGAGATTAAACCGTCTTTGGTTAGTGGAGTAACCTAACCTATTGCCCTTTAAGGACTTAAGTTAGAAACCTTAAAGAGAGTCTGCATTTAAGATGGATGTGATTCGAATTAGATTCCTCATCTGTGCGTCGAGCTTTTACCCCACAGGGTACTGGACAGAGCATATACCCAATGTACGCTTAGGGTATTTTCACCACGCGCGACGCGGTGTTTCCCCACAAGCACAGAAAGTATAGAACTATGGAAGTTGGAAATTTGACCATGTGATATGTTCTTCATCGTAATACATTCCAGTTGCTGAAAATAAATATTGGAATCGCTAAACTGAAGCTTGAAAGATTTGATGAATAACGTGCTGATTGAGATATGTTAGTACTTATAATCAAGATCAAGAGAATTTAAAGTCCCTTTCTTTAGGAAAAGTTCTGGACAAAGATATCCCTGTCAAGCTTACCTCAAGCTCAAATGTCAAAAGTGTTTCTTCTCATTGATTATTCTTGTGGAAGAATCTAGCTTTTATCTGTTAAGTTTAAATTCTTATATCAATGCCTGTTTTCTTGCTTATTATTCTGGCACAGTTGGGAAACAATTTTTTTCTTTGTATTTTGCAAAGTAGCTAAGAAGATGTCAATCTTACTTGTAGGTCTAATGATAATTTCATATAAGTTTGCAGGAGTTGATGCCTAGAGGTGTAAAAATCCTGCACGTGCCTTCAAGTTGGTCGGTGGACAACTTTTGTGATAGATTCTGGCAAGGGAATGTGGGATAAAGATGGTAATGACTAATGAGTACATTGATTATGTTGACTCATGGGGACCTGCTATTATTGATCATGCTGATTGAGTGATGATGGGGTTGTTATTCTTGGGCTTCCAGACTGGAGCTCCCCAGGTGTTCCAAAGGCCGCTACCGCAGAGACTCTAACATCCCCCTACTAAGAAAGGAGAAATTGCTGCTATTATTCTTGAACCTGTTGTTGGATATTCTGACTTTATGAAGCCCTCTGTGAGATAATGAAATATGACACCCTCTTAATATTCGAGGAGCTTATGATTCGATTCTATTGTTTATGGGGCAGCCAAGAGTACTTCAAGATCACTATGGAGGGAGAAGGGATATACATATAATGGAGATGGTTGCACCTGCTGGTACCTTGAGTGTGAACCCATCAGCAAGACTGCTGGGATTCATACACTCAATCAATTATTGCAGCCTGGAAGTTATGAGTACTTGGACAAGATTATAATCAGTGATTACACAGGGTATCATTGATGCTGGGAAGAAAACTGGGCAACTTGTGACATAGCAGTTTATGGGTTGTTTTCCTCCAACTAGGAACTTGGTGAGCACTGCTTTGTTTTCCTCTTTGTTTCTCTTTGCTTATCTGTTGAGATTTTGTGCTCCTCAGTATGTTTTGGCATAACATTCATGCATATCAAGGGATTGGGGATGGAGGAACCTATTACTAGAGGGACATAATAGCTGACGGATCACGGATGATAGTTTGCCCATTTATATGCATGGGTAATAAACTGATAACTAGGGAGTAATAAGGTACTACTGTTACTAGGTGCAGAATATATAATAAAAGATCTGAAAAAATAAAGTGGTCCAGCCAGGCGGGCTGAATTTAAGATCCATTGTAGCCCAAAATTGCGGGCCGGAAGGGAGAGGCTTTTAAGGCTATCCCATCTTTGATGAACTCTGATATAGGGCAACTAGGGGGCTCATGTGATTGGCGGGCTGTGCATAACACGTATGAGTAAAAAGCAATTACAATTCAGTTAGGACATGGATTGACAATGGGCTGTAAAATTCAGTAGAACTCAGATATGTAACGATTAGAGAATGGGCTGCAACTTTCAGTTAGGATTCTGCTATGTCACGTTGTTATGTCCAAGAGTATGTAAAAGGAGGGATAGATCATAGACAGGATAAACAAGTTTTGTCTGACTCTTTCTCGCTCTCTGTTTCCATCTCTGTCTCTCACGCTCACCATTCACCTCCGTGATCACTTGCAGTAGCAGAAGACTTGGCAAACTGGCAGGATCAGCATTCAGCAAGCATTAGCAATGGACGACCATTAATTACTTGACGACCAAAAAATTGAGGACTTGAGGTACTTAATTTCGATACTTGTCTCTTCAATTGAATTTGTTAGAAGTATATCCATATAATGTTGTGACTACTCTGAGTTTCAGTTGAAGTGCTATATTGTTCTTAGGCGGCCTAGGATAGAGTTTGTTTGTACTTTGATCTCCAAGAAAATCAAACAAGATCAAACCAATACATCATGGGAGCGTGCACAACGCGGGGTCTATGGGTAAACTGGTGACTTACTGTAGATGGTACTGATGGAATTGTAAAAGTAGATGACTCACTGTATTTTTGTTCAATCGTAATATTCATTACTCCCTTTTACAATAAACAACATGTAAATTTTTGTTCAAAAGGATTTGATGAACTTGGGTTTGCAATGGAGAAGGTAGAGGCCTACATTTTAATGAAAGTTTCTAGACTTGAAATATACAGTTTTAGATGTACATCGTTAAGCAATCAGTAAGTTAAATGAAATATTACTGTAATTTTGAATTAATAAAGAAAAAAAACACTCATTTTTCTTACTTTAGTCTGATCCTACGTGGTGTATAGGTTGAGAAATAGTTTTTAACCGAAGCTATTTTGGAAATTACTTTATTAATCATGTATATTTAAGGAAATCACACTAGTTTAAGTTAGAAATATTTAATTTTTAGTAAATATATTTTTTATTGAGAACAAAGATACTGACAAAGAGTTATAAGAGCATCTCCAATGCTACAAAGTATTATGGAGGTTTTTTCCTATGCCATGTCATAATTTAAAAACCCCACTTTTATAAATCTATGGTTCTCTATGCTATAAACTAGTCATTTTTTTTATTTATATATTGATTTATATTCATATGTACCTTAACTTTTTGATTTCTGGAACTTGCAATACACAGGAGTTACACTGGACATACGCAATGGGCGAGGTCAAGGTTACCCCTGATCGGCCAATGTGTAAGATGTTCTTTATGATGGTACTTTCCTTGCCAGTGGTGTTTGGTTTCGTAATTACGGGTTATTTTGTTTCCTTTTTGATATCACCCTGGAATATTTACCCAGCATTTGAAGTCCATTCTGTGGCCATCACCACCCCATTCACCATTGCCCTTGGCAACAACCACAACGTTAGCAATAATATCATCACAGGAGGCTTAAACATCACTCTTGGGGTCGACAACAAACCTTTCACAGGCTTCATCGCAAACGGCGGGGCTAACGCCTCCGTCTACTATAACTACACCGAGGGTGGCGTGTACTCGCAGCCTCTGTCGTCGTATTCCTTTAAGTCCTTGTGTCCAGGCGGCCGTATGTGCACAGAGAAGGAAGACAAAAACAAGGTGCCTATCATACTCAATGTGAACTCGTCCTCTACTGATTACTTGATGGCGTCCGCAATGGACCGGGACTTGCAACGGGGAGTGTTAAGTCTTTCTATGAACGTTACTATACATTGGCAGAATATGGACTATCATGACTCCCCCGAAGTGCTGGTCGTCGTGTGCAAAGGCATCAAGATTGGGGTTCCCACTCCCACTGGGGTTGTTATTCCTCCTGATACTCACAAAATCCCTTGCGATTGCTTCTAATTTGGTTGTATTGGAAAATTTGGTTGTAAACTCCCCTGGTATATATAATGCTACTCAATGCCAATAGCTTATAGCTGATGCTTTCTTTGACAATTCTGCCAAATCTTTGGATCTAAGAATAACATCAGGAAAAACATGACACTTCAAATTGCTGTGACAAACATGTAACCAAAAAAAAAAAATTGCTGTGACAAACAATGCAAAGGAGAATCAAAATTGAACACGGATTGAAATTACGTATATCCAATTTCGAACTACTTCCCGGTTTACAGTTTCACCGTTTTATATATGGTCAATGGTTTTCTTTAACATAACATTGGAATAAAAAAAAAAAGTTCCAAAAGACTATCCATTATCGAGCGAAAGGATAGGCTTGCCTTGAACAAAATTGAAATTGAATCCTATACAACGTTACATCGACAGATAGGACAGAGTCTATGTCTCAATAGCCATGCTTGAATACAAGCAGCGTGAAACTTATGTTCACACTTTAAAATCTGAATATTATTATTAGCAGCAGCTCCCTTATTTTCAAAATCTAAACTATCCAAACAAACCACACATTCATCTGAATAACGCTGTTGTTCGATCACTACAGCCCGCAACTCATAGTCTTCGGGCTTCACTACACGCTCTCGTTCCAGTTGGCCCAAGTTATATGACGTCGGACGTATGGGCCGCCTGTTGCTCTGCTCCTGCGGTGGGTTAACGACGATGGGGATGACGCTACTGCTCCTGTGATGATGATTGTAATAACCAAGCACGGCGTTCTCCGGCCAATTAAAGCAGCACGCGCAAACAAAGGCGGCAAGCCCAAAGGAAAATGAAACGAGTACCATGATTGAGTACATTATTGTTAACTTTTCGTATTCAATCAAGCGTGGTTTTTGGTTGGTAGCTTAGTATATACTATCAAAGTAACTAGCTCGGTTTAGTTTCCTAGTACTAATTGTAAACTGTAGTCATAATTGTAATCCAAATGGGACTCTCTAAGTGCTTGTTTGGTTGACTATGGGAAATACGTCTCCATGGGAATTAGAAAATCATGAAAAGAACATGGAACGTTCGGGAAACTTGAACAAACAAGTAACCAAAGTGACGCCATTTCAGGTTGCATGAGTACTGGTACGTAGTAACAGCAACCCTGAGTATGATGTTTGGAAATCTTTTATCTGGACATCAGTTACTAGCACACATCAGCTATATATATTCTTCACAGGTAAATGTGGTTTTCCATTACAGCAAATAGCTTTATACAGCTTCGTGTTACTGGTACACCATTAAAAAGAAAAGAAAAAAGATGGGGGTAAAAGCTTTAAAGAAAATCAGGAGGCCAGCAGCTCGTTAATGAAGGTAGAGACGGTAGACCCATGGCACTGGTCGAGAAAGAACTCGGTCTGGAATGAAATACATCATAGGCCTGAAATTAACACCATTTAAATAGCTCCAAGAACCTCCTGTGTCCCGATCTGTTGATGCACAATGTCCTCTACTTGGTGGGACTGTGTTTACTTTCACATAATGCAGCATGAGCAAACAAATTTCTTTGATTCCTCAATCTTCTTTTCTGATCAAACAAAGGACAAGAGCCTTAATGTTAGACATCAAGCAGTTCCATTGGGGAAAGAGACTGAAGAGAACATTGACTTAGATATTCAAACATATCAACTGCAACAAAATTACACTAAAATAACAAAGGAAACTTAATTAATTTGTTGATGTGATTGCAAGGCAGCAGCTGGGACTTTTAGTGTTTGTTTTGCCAAGTTCTAGAGAACACTGAGCCTATAATATGCTCAGAACTCATCAAAACTTCTCATTCACGGGGAAGCAACAAAACCTGAAGTACAATGTGATACAATCTGATTGCATAGATTGATTCCAGTATATATGCTAAGAAACACGAATCATATTAACGCAGAAGAGCTACTCCATTTCTGAATTTCCTCCATTTAAACACCAACCACAAGGCTCCGCAGAGTTCAACAAGTTGCCAATGTTGCACTTCATGCTGGCAACTTATCCAGCTGCACTTTGTTGCCATGTACACAACCATAACCTATTTGCCTCGTGCTGTGATAGTACGCAGAATCATCTAAACAACCTTCACCATGTCATGAGGTTTTTGCACTTCCAAAATCATCTAAATAACCATCACCAGTCTCAGTGCGATTTCTGTTCATTCAGTTAAATCAATGTACTTCCAGATTCATCTAAATAACCATCACCACGTCCCAATGCGATTTCTGTTCATTCAGTTAATTCAATGTACTTCCAGAATCATCTAAATAACCATCACCACGTCTCAATGCGATTTCTGTTCATTCAGTTAAATCAGCTCTGTGTTATTCAGATTGATCATTTCACCTCAAGCATACGTGTTGGGTACTTGATACACCAACATGGAATTTCATACACCAACATGGAATGGACAATAAACACTCCATGTTAGATCAAAAACAATTGAAAGTTACAGAAAATGCCGAGTCTGTCACTTAGACAGTTTCCCCTGTCGGACACATGCAACTGAGCTTGAGAGGGAGAGACCAGTACTTGATCCCTAGACTTCGTTGGATAAAGGTTGAAACCATAATCTTCAGTCCAATAGGATGACTGGCTACAAGTTACAACCAAGTCTGAGTAACATAGACTGCTCAAGTATGCAAGTTTCTCAATGTGATACAACGATTAAATTCCCTTCTGGATTAATTCGGTACAGTTGAACTAATGTGCATGTCCTACCCCACAACCAACTACGTAACAAGAACAAAATACTCAAAGGTTTAGACTGTTCATTAATCTTCCCACACATCAGTAACATAACTTTGAAAATTCTACTCCTTTCCCTAAGAACAGAAACAATATCAGCATCTGTAAATCCCCTGTAAATTCACATGGTGACATGGTCAAAAACCACATTACAATGATGTTTAGAATTAAGATGGTTAATGAAGCCACTAAACTCTCGAAGGGGGATGCACTATCACTATGAGTACATTGCTTTATGATAAAAATTCTTTAGAAGCATACTTTGAAGTTTCACGGTATGTTTCTTACCAAAGTATGGTCGAGCCAAAGTAGGCTAAGGCAAATTTCCTACTTTCAATAATAGTGCCAGAACTTACGTGCTGCATCTATGAAGTTAACAGAAAGATCTATTCGCCTTTTTGGAACGGCCAAAGCCAAACACAGAGTCCACAGAAGAAACTCAAGCAAAAGAGCTATATTAGAAATCAATAAATTTAGTGCTAACATACACAACCAATTATACCTCTAAACTACTCAACGGAGGGAGAGGCAGTGTAAAATGCATAAACTCATAAGGATGTCCAGAAATAAATTTCACAAAAGAATATGATAAAAGCACCTGATTTTGTTTTTGCTTGAGATGGCTGTATAACAACGTGCATAACCATAACTCCACCAGCAAGCTCACCAAAAGGTGCCCGGCATTGGCCAACAGTCTTATTGTTCTCCAGTATCTTACCAAAGCTTATTAACTTGATGTCATTTGCTACTTTTGGTACAACACTCTTACCTGAAGAAACAGAAGAAATGATATATGAATAGAGTATTCTCTAAGCAGCTAACAATAATATTAAACAGATATAAGCGTACGTCACCGGCTGCTCAAGGCAAGACGTCAAGATAAAAGAACTAAAATTGGGGAAACCCTATCTATGTATTTCCAAAGCTGGGGGGAGGTGGGGGGGGGGAGAAGAGAGTTGAATCACTTGAATGCGCTTTTACATCTTCAATAAAAATAGAGACCAACGGGCAATGGGTCACATAAAGCCACATTCAAAATCCACATACATATAAGAGGGCTGAGTAGGGAGCTTTTTTTAGAAAGAGGGGGGGCTATAAGGTACAAAAGAAATTCATCAAAACTTTTATTTGGCCTTATGGAGCAGGAATAACATGTTCCTTTAGGTAACATGACAAAAAGTGACAAAATCTTTCTATTCAGACCCTCTATATAAAGACTGTAAAAATATGAAGGAAGCTTCTTTTGACACTTCTTTGAAATTTAGCTTGTGCTTGACTCAGAAAGTACCAACCCCGGGTTGAGCTGCAGCTATGAGAAGCTTGGACTGCCATATACTTCTAGACTACATGATGATCATGGTTCCACATCTTCAATATCCCTATGTTTATATTTATAAAATTTCATTACATTTAGATTGCTGTTATAACTTATAACCCTTCAATTATTGATGCCACACCAACTCAAACTTTTTTGAAAGGCCACCTCTAAGTATATAAAGAAACAGAAATTTATAGCTAACATCAAGCATATGTATAGCGACGGAACAACCAAGAATTGTCATTCAGCAGTTGGACGAGACACTCGACCTTCTGTGCTACAGCGGCTTGGTTGCAAGTATCAGACACAGGTACGAGCCACCTCATAACAAATACTAATGCATATGACCCAAATTAAAGTGTTCAAGGCAATTCAAGTGAAAAGAAGAGTCTTTGTAGTGTACACTATCTTAAGCAAATTGGACAAATACCATCCATATAAATCCAACTCAAAAATCCTATGCGGGTTTTCATCAAAAGTCACAAAACAAAAGTACAAAACTAATCCCACATGTCTGGATCATCCCAACTAAGAAATAACTTACTACTACAGCCAAGAATCATATACTAAACAAGAACAGTGATTATAATCATGATGATTATTAAATAACAAAGAAGATAAAGATTAGTAACATAGTAACATACCTTTAGGCCACTCAGACACAATTCGTTCTTTTAACATCTCAACAGTAGAAGCAGACGAGTAACGAAATGGACCAATGTCTGATCCATCATATAAACGGAACTTTATATCTACCAGATCTTCCTCCGGCATTTGAGTTCAGTTGACTCAACAAATTCAACAAAAATCAATCAGTTTGTCTGACCCAGAATTCTCCTGGCCTAAAAGGGGTTGACCCACAAAAACAAATCAGCAAAAAAAATGATCAAATATGAACCCCATTTCTTCAAAATTGAATCAAGAATTACATAATGAAAAAAAAGTTACCTTTATTTGAGGAATTGAAAAGACTAGATCTGGGTACTGACCCTTGAAGAACACCACACACCACACCACCTTTATTATTGTTGTTGTTCTTGTTCCTAGTGCTTGAAATTATCTATTTCTATATCTAATTCAAAGTGGGTTTGATGTGGTTCTTTGAATTGAATAACGAGTTGCCAATTATGACGAAGAAAGATCTGGGAATTTGAGGAAATAATTGGGGGAGTTTGGGGAAAAGAAACAAAGATCAAAGAAAAGAGGAAAGTTTCCAAGGTTTTTCGGGTTAGAGGGTGGTGTACGGGTGTATGTGGTACGACCCAATGGTGATGTTATCACACTCTCTCTATGTCTATGTTTTTGGTTTTGGTTTTGTGTTTTTCTTTTTTTTTTTTCTTTGGTTTCTCGTTCGGTGGGTTGGATTTTGAGTGGGTAGACCAGTTCCTCACCACTTTCCTCTAACAAAGCAATGGCTTCACCTCACATTGAGCATAATTTAGACACATGCTTATAATTTTTAGTTTTTGGTAGTCTTCATCACACCTCATTGTTGATGTCGGCACATATTACATTAGCTAGCCCATTTGCCATGTTGGATTAGAAAATCACTTTATCTCACTCTTCTAATCATTTCTCGACTAGAAAATTAGTTGTCAGTTGTTATTAAGACAATAAGAATTACTAGTATCGTAACTCGAAATTTAAGAAACTGTTTGTTAAGTAGGGTCAATAAGTACAATTACGGATTTACACAAGTCATAAACTTGTAGACTAGAGTTTTTTTTGTTTTTTTTTTTTTGAGATTGTGGATTTTACCAAGGGCGGACCTAGTCCAGGGCACTAGGGTTCGGGCAGACTTTTCGAGAAATTTGGTTAAAATACCCTACTTTTTGGATTTTTATGAAAATCATTGCTAAAATACTCTAATAATTTGGCACCTAAATTATTAGTTTTACAGTATCACTAATGTTTAATCGTGTAAGATAATTTAAGTGTTTGGAAAACATATATATTTTTAATTATGTACTACCTTGTAACCAAAAAAAATCAATTTTTAAAAAGGCTAATTTGTCAAACATTTTACATAGGTGCTTGAGTTTTATACTCACATGGCAATTAGCTATAATAGTTAATCAATTTAATTAGTTAGGTGATGTTATTAGTTGGTTTACCCACTTGATTACCTTGACTATCTACTCAAAATGTTTGGATAAGTCAATTGGAAGTTGTGTGTTTGAATATTATGACATCTAAGAGCAGGAAGTTTAAAATACACGGCGGTTTTAATTTTATACAATTGTTGGATGAGCATGTCATTCATTTACAAAAACCATTTTAATTGCAAAAAACTCATTCCCAACCTTAAAAAAGAAAATTAAAAAAATCAACATGATTAAACAACTAATTACACTAAACACAAATTCTATAAAAAAGAAATAACTTACATTAATCACAACTAACTTTAACTCCAAAAGCTCCCCTCAAAACAAAAAAAAAAAAGTCCAAAAGCTTTGTGCCCAACAATGATAATTTATTTTTATATATTTTTTTAAAAAAAGTTTCCTTATTGGACCAAGAAGTAAAAGATAATGAATATCCTAATACATACATGTACATTTTAAATGTACGTAAATGTTCTCTCCACTTAACTTTAGTTCGTTTTTTCTTTAAAAAAAAACCTTTAGTTCAATTTAGTTTGCCTATCAGGGACCGAATAAGCGACCTCGAGGACCTCACATGGTCTTTAGGAGTGTTTCGTGCGATGTGGTGCGAAAATATCAATCTTCGTTACCAGGCCTTCTGGAAGCCCAAAAAACGTGGATTATAGCCTTCGTTTTCGGCTCCCCGGGCCCCGGGTGTCATTTTTGTCCAAACTTCTCCGGGGGGTCTATCATGACCCTAGAGTACCTTCGGTGGCCCGAGAGGGACATTCGGATCCCCGAATTTTGGTATCACTCATGCCTTTGGTGTATTGGCTCTTATACCAGTGTCTTGTAAAATGTCCTTCCAAGCCTATGAGGGACCGAATAAGCGACCACAAGGGCCTCCCATGTCCTCTAAGGGTTTTCCGTGCGAAGTGGTGCAAAAATATCCACCTTCGTTTCGGGGCCTCCCGTAAGCCCAAAAAACGTGGATTATAACCGTCGTTTTCGGCTTCCCGGGTCCAGGTGTCATTTTATCCCAAACTTCTCTGAGGGGTCTATCTTGACCCTAGAGGACCCTCGGTGGCCCGTGAGGAACATCTGGATCCCCGAACTTTGATATCACCTATGCCTTTGGTGTTTCGGCTGTTACACACCAGTGTCTCGTAAAACACCCTTCCAAGCCTATCAAGGACCGGATAAGCGACTCCGAGTGCCTCCCATGTCCTCTAGGGGTGTTTCGTGAGATGTGTTGCGAAAATATCAACCTTCGTTCCGGGGCGTCTTAGAAGCCCAAAAAACGTGGATTATACCCTTCGTTCTCGGCTTCTTGGACCCCGGGTGTCATTTTTGCCCAAACTTCTCTGGAGAGTCTATCACGACCCTAGAGGACGCTCGGTGCCCCGGGAGAGACATTCGGATCCACGAACTTTGATATCTCCCATGCTTTTAGTGTTTCGGCTCTTACACTAATGTCCCGTTAAACACCCTTCCAAGCCTATCAGGGATCGGATAAGCGACCCCGAAGGCCTACCATGTCCCCTAGGGATGTTCGTGCGATGTGGTGTGAAAATATCCACCTTCATTTTGGGGCCTCCCGGAAGCCCAAAAAACGTGGATTATAACATTCGTTTTCAGCTTCAAGGGCTCCGGGTGTCACTTTTGCCCAAACTTCTCCTGAGGGACATTCGGATCCCCAAACTTTGATATCGCTCATGCCTTTGGTGCATTGGCTCTTATACCAGTGTCTCGCAAAACACCTTTCCAAGCCTATCAGGAACCGGAAAAGCGACCCCAAGGGCCTCTCATATCCTCTAGGGGGTTTCCATGTGATGTGGTGCAAAATATCCACCTTCGTTCGGGGGCCTCCCGGAACTTCAAAAAACGTGGATCATAGCCTTCGTTTTCGGTTTTCCGGGACCCGGGCGTCATTTTTTCCAAACTTCTCTGGGGGGTCTATCTTGATCCTAGAGGACCATGAGTGCCCCGTAAGGGACATCCGGATCCCCAAACTTTGTTGTCCCCCATGCCTTTGTTGTTTCGGCTCTTGCACCAGTGTGTCGTAAAACGCCATTCCAAGCCTATCAGGGACCGGAAAAGCGACCCCGAGGGCCTCCCATGTCCTCTAGGGGTGTTTTGTGCGATGTGGTGCAAAAATATCAACCTTCGTTTTTGGGCCTCCCGAAAGCCCAAAAAACGTGGATTATAGCCTTCGTTTTCGGCTTCCCCGGCCCCGAGTGTCATTTTTGCCCAAACTTCTCCGGAGAGTCTATCATGACCCTAGATGATGCTCGGTGCCCCTGGAGGGATATTCGGATCCACGAACTTTGATGTCCTCCATGCGTTTGGTGTTTTGGCTTTACACACCAGTGTCCCATAAATCGCCCTTCCAAGTCTATCAGGGACTAGATAAGCGACCCCGAAGATCTCCCATGTCCCTAAGGATTTTTCGTGCGATTTGGTGTGAAAAAATCCACCTTCGCTCCGAGGCCTCCTGGAAGCCCAAAAAACGTGGTTTATAACCTTTGTTTTTGGCTTCCCGGAGTCCGGGTGTCATTTTTGCCCAAAATTATTCGGGAGGTTTATCATGATCCTAGAGTACCCTCGGTACCCCGGAAGGGCATCCGGATCCCGAACTTCGATATCACCCATGCCTTTGGTGTTGTGGCGCTTACTCTAGTGTCCCATAAAACGCCCTTCCAAGCCTATTAGGGATTGGATAGACGACCCCGATGGCCTCCCATGTCCTCTAGGGGTGTTCCGTGCGATGTGGTGAGAAAATATCTACCTTCGTTACGGGGGCCTCCCGAAAGCTCTGAAACTTAGAAGCCTTCGTTTTCGGCTTCCTAGGCCATGAGTGCCATGTTTGCCCAAACTTCTATTGGGGGTCTATCATGACCCTAGGTTTTCCTCGGTGCCCCGGGAGGGACATCCAGATCCCCGAACTTCGATATCACCCATGCCTTTAGTGTTTTGGCTTTTACACCAATGTGTCGTAAAACGCCATTCCAATTCTATCCGGAACTGGATAAGCGACCCTTAGGGCTTCCTATGTCTCTTAGGGGTGTTCCGTGCGATGTGGTGCGAAAATATCCACCTTTGTTTCGCGGCCTCCCGGAAGCCCAAAAAACGTGGATTATATAGCCTTCGTTTTCGGCATCCCGTGCCCTGGGTGTCATTTTTGCCCAAACTTCTACGCGGGGTCAATCATGACCCTAGAGGACCCTAGGTGCCTCGGGAGGGACATCCGAATCTCCGAACTTCCATATTACCCATGCCTTTGATGTTTCAGCTCTGACACTAGTGTCCCGTAAAACGCCCTTCCAAGTCTATCAGGGACCAGATAAGCGACCCTGAGGGCCTCCTATGTCCCCTAAGGGTGTTCTGGATCCTTCGTTTTCGGCTTCCGGGGGCACGGGTATCAGTTTTGCACAAACTTATTAGAGGGGCCTATCATATCATGGCCCTAGAAGACTCTTGGTGCCTCTGGGAGGGTCATCCGAATTCACAAACTTCTAAAAAGAAAAAAAGGAAATTATTACAACAAAGTTAGAAGTGAGGCAACCCATTAAAAAACATTAAATTAAAAAAAACAAAAAGAACTAAACATTCCGTCTATCGCACGAACATGTACGCTAGTTTGTTGAAAAACTTTTAATTTGAATAATTTCTTTTCGAGGGTTTACTCTTTTTCAAAAAGCTTTTTATTATTCTTTTTTTTCAATGAACTTTTTATTATTATCTTTTTCTTCAATGAACTTTTTCTTTTTTCTTTTTTTTTTTTTTTCCTGAGGGGGTTCTTCAATGAACTTATTCGACAGTAAATTGAACGAGATTGATATGAATATATAAAAAAAGATAAATTATAAAAGTAAATACAATTACATAAATTGGAAATCGAAAAGATATATTTTTTTTTTTGGTTTTTGAAAAGGCAATATAACCAGGTAACCTAAAGATTAACCTAAGGCGTCCTTTACCAATAAATTGGTAATGGACTGGTCAAAAGGATTTGACCAAATATGGAGCGAGTCATGAAAATGCCCCAAATGTACGAGGTAGTCTGCCACAAAAATTAGCTTCCCGGTAACAATGACCGAACAAATTTATAACACATTATAAAAGTTATCTATAATAAATCAACATAAAAATTTATATGGGGCTTTTAAATCTCCTATAAATAACTAAATATGTCCAAGTTCAGTTTAATTCAATTCAAAGAATACAAGTATACAACCATCATAAAACATTAAAACTCGTTAGAGCATTTCATTTCATAGTGCACAAATGAATGGAATTATTTCCATGTAACCAAAAAAAAAAGAAGAATGGAATTATGTTTTTATAAAAAAAAGAAAATGAAACGAAAGAGACTCGAGGAGACTAAAATCGACCAGCCAAAAGACCAGGAACAAGGCGGCGGCACCACCACCACCGCCGCCACAACTACCACCACTATCATGGACATTGTTTGGCAAACTCCAGCAAACCCTCCTTATCGCGACGATTACATTTTCCACAAAGGTAATGATTTCAATAAACACCCACCCAAAAAAAGGAAAAAAAACAAGAGAAAGGCTTTGGATTCAATGATCTTTTGGTTTATCCAAAATATTGAAGTCTAATCACTCATTTTGGCGCCAACATTTGTTCTCAGGGAGGCGCCATGTGAAACCTTATTACTTCGAGTTCATCTGTCATGTAAGTTCACTCTATGTTTTATGTGCCCTAAATTATCAACTGGGTGTTGAAATTTTACTGAATTAATTATGGGTTTTTGATTGTTATAGGTCAAAAATCGTTGGGCTGGAAAAACGATAGTTGATATGTTCGCTGACGAATTTAAAGGGCGACCATATGAATACTATGTGAGTATTTCTGATTGTTTTTGTTGAAGTTGTGTTTATAATTGTGAGAGCTTATCTGCTAAGTTAGGATTGTGGTTTGATTTTGTATATTGTGAGGTTTTTCTTTCATTGAAACATTATATTTGCTTGGCAATTTGTTTGCCTATTGGCAATTATTTGGGTTTCATTGTTTGTGTTTACCTGTCATTTTCAAATTAAAACCCAATAAGTTCACTACTCCAGGGGGCAAATATTACTGTTCCGTGAGATCGTAATAGATTTGATTGGTTTCCTGCATTTGTTGTAATCATCTGTTGCATCATGGGGGTGATTGGTTTCAGAAGTGTTGTGAAACTGGCATAAGCAATTAGTATATATGCATATAGATTTGATTGGTTTCCTATAGCTGTGGTAATCAGTTGTTGGATAATGTGTGTGGGCAGTTAATTGGTATTTGGTGTCCTTAAGAGTCAACTCCCCCTTTATTGCATAGTAGGATTGGAACATTGTGAACTTATACCTATACAAATTTATTTGTTGGATTCTTTAGGCTAGAGCGGTAAAATGTGGGAGAATACAGGTTGATGGACAAAATGTTTCTGTTTTCTATAGACTGAAACCATCACAGAAGATAACCCACTATGTGCACAGGTACGTTAAGCTGTGCCATTTTGTGTTACTTTCTTATTCAACACTTTCACAGATTTGGCATTGTGAGAGAGTCTCTCATTCCATTGTTTTATTTGTGCTTTTGTAATTCTTGGTTTTTAATCTGTTTGTTTAATCATTAATGTGTGATGCTACTGTTAGGTTCTATTTTGTGATTAATGTGAAAATGGTTGTAGGCATGAACCACCGGTGATGGCCTGGGATGTCTCAATTCTGCAGGAAGAAGAGGATGTGCTGACAGTCTGCAAGCCGGCATCTGTTCCCGTAAGTCAGTTACTAAGTAGAATTTTCTGTTATTTTTTATTTCTCTTTTTTTTTCCCCTCTATTTCTTTGTCTTTGGAGGCTTGGGTGGTTTCACTTTGCATTGATAGTCTGCTTACTCTGCTACACTGGGGCAGCTGCTTGTGAGACTTGAGGTTAATCATTAGTGTCACTCAGTTTGTTCTCTAAGTGAAGACTTCGAAATCTTGGAGCTTTGAAGGCTTACAGCATTTCTGTTATAACTCGTCTCTAACTTAAAATTCATTTTCTTGGTGGTCATCGTATTGATTTCATTGCTTCATCTTCCCAATGGATATGGGTTAGACGTAGTAGTATCATACCTATGCTATATATTTGGTCTATGTGCTATTTTTGCTGTGGTTTACATGAAGGGGAAAATGTGGGTAATGAGGTGTTTCTGGAGCGAAGCGCCCTGTCTTTGCTGCTTATTTTAACATCAATGTTGTTCGGGAAGTAAAAGTGACGGTCTGCTTTTCTTTTGAAGGTGCATCCTTGTGGACAATATCGGAAGAACACAGTTGTAGGAATTCTTGAAGCACAGCATGGTTTAGCACCACTATTCCGTATCCTATTTTGTTTCTTTGTTAATAAGCAACTTTTTCATGTTCATTCATAGAAGTTTCAAAAGAACATCTGTTTGAAAAGGCATCTGTCATCTCTTTGTTTTATGAACTGGATTCCCATGGCTGTCTCCGTGAATCTATATAACTTCAAGTGTGGCAAACTGTATGTCTTGACAGCAAACATTAGCAATTCATAGGTTGGATCGTCTGGTCTCGGGACTCCTGATATTGGCCAGGAATGCTTCAAAGGCTGACGCTTTCAGACATCAGGTAAATTTTGCCAGTACCTATGTTGATGGGGCTAATAGTATCTTGATTAAGTATATTATTCAATGAAAGAGAGGAGAAAACAATTTACATCCTATTTATCTCTGCTTATATGAACATTGCGAATGTTTACACAAGAATACTATAAATTTGTTGGTGCTTTGCTGCTTGTTGTAGCAGTGTGTCGTAACCATGTTGCTTTAAATTGGTCAGTCCACATTCCTACATTGCTTTTTTGAGAGGTTTCATTTAATATGGAAATAAAAATAAAAGAGATGCAGGAAGCTCTTTTAGTGTTGAGCGAGGAATTGATAGATGTCTTTATGTACCTGAAGGTTGGTTATTCTTGGATGGAAATCAGTTAATCTGCTCTGTTTGAAACAAGAAGATTCTTTGGATGATAGAGTGGAGAGGAGGAAGTATTAATAGAATAATAGTGTGTATGGCAGTCGAAAAGCAAAAGGGAGGAGGTAGGAGTAGGATGGTAATAGAACGACACAGTTGTTTGTTGGTATATAAGCAGGCGATAGATATTGTCCGTGATATTGGAAGTGTATGAATTTGATTACATTTGTTGATAGTGTGGCTTTAGTGACTTGTCCAATCAGTAATAAAAGTCTCCCTGATGGCCAGATATGAGTGAAATAGCTAGACAAGAAACTAAATGTGTTGATAAGGCAGAGGACTTGGAGCTGATTAAACCTTGGATGGGCTGCTGCATTCAGAAACAGCCTAATGTTAGGCAGGTTGAGCTTGAGCCCAGTATGTGGGTCAGATGTGTAGTTGGCTAGTTGCGGACCTGGTCTGCTCTGGCTTTCGGAGCAGGCAGGGCTTCTGCTTCAAAAACTATATATTTAATTTCGTTTGACCTAGATCATAAACGGAAGTATTTGGTTTGGAACATGGACTATTCAATTCCATATATTTCCTTCTTTCGTTTTGTTTTTATCAGTCCTCATCAAATTCCATATTCTGTATTCCATACCAAATTCAGTTGTTTAGTATGAAAATGTATGAAATTCAGCATTTTCAAATCAGTTTAAACTTGTAATGGTTGTTGAGGTTGCACTTGTTGTTTAAGAGATTGTACACATTCTTATTTTTGAAAAGTTGTTATTTCCAAATTGTATTACTGTACAAGAGATATGCATGGAGTATTCACTAGATAAGCTACAACAAACATTATTTGTTAAATTTATGATAATGCTGGTGATAAGGGAGTATGAATCTTAATTTAGGTCTTGGACAAGAACTTATTTGCTAGCTTCCAACCTGGTGGCATCAGACTGAATGGCAATTTGAAACCAATGCCTTGGGCTTTTGAAAGTATGTTATAATATACTATATTTCAAATATATATTTTTGTGCAGCCCAACTATTTAATTTGGAAGAATGCGGTAAACCAAAAGATAACACGGGTCTGAGGACCTCTGAGTGAAAACAGGTAGATATTATACTGGGATTTGTTGGTGCCTGTATTGTGTCATTTGCCTGCTGTTGCTTTGATCTAGTGTGAATATGATAGACTAGGTCTATGACCGTGTTCCATATGGCCTTTGGATATAATTTGCGTATACAGTCAAGTCTCAACATATCAACTTCCTAACTATGTCGTTCTTTTGTTTCAGATTGTAGCAGGACTTGTCAAAAATAAGTACATTGCAAAGGTTGTGGGGGTATTTCCAGAGGGTGAGGTATCCTGTAGGACAATCTATCTCATATCTTATATCAAACATACTTACTTTTTAGATTATTGTGAAGTAGTATAAAAGGTAGTTCTGTAAAAGGTAGTTCTGTAAAAACTTCTATCCACAAGAAGTACTTTTTGTAGAGCCACGAAAGTGACTTAGAATGACCTTTTTGCCCTAATTTATTATATTTTTAGATAAGAAGACATTTTATTAAAAACTGAGTAAGTGTTACAAAGTAAGAGGACAAGTCCTCAAGGAAAAGACTAATTACCAATCACCTCAGTGACGATCAATGTCAGTAACTACAATAATCTAGATTCTAGCCTCCTTGCCCCTGCCATAACCTGCAAATGCAGCACCCAAGTGGCTGGACACAATAAAATCACTCCTCCAACCAAGAAGTCTACGCCAACAAGTCCAAGCGAACTCACTGTAGGCTAGGAATAAGTGTAAAGAAGTCTTCTTATCCTGGATGCAAAGTACACACACATCCCGGAAACAAAACCCACCCTACCCTGGTCTCCTTCGCTGCAGCATATTAAAGTATTCAGCTGACCTAGTGACTCGCACCTTGATGAGAAGCTTCGACTTCCATATAAAAGTTGCAAAGGGGAAAAGAGAGAACTGTGATGGAAGGCTGAGAGGGCGAGGAAACCAAACCTGAGAATCCTTATTCGACCCAATCTGAATGGTGTCTAAGACACTGAACTGAGAAGTCAAATTCCCAATCCTGGGAGGCCCTTTGTAGGTGGAGATCCCATGCCCACCACTGCAAGAGAAAGCGGCGATAGGCACATCATGGAGAGTAGAAATCTGAAAACTTGAGGATATCTGGAAGAGAATGATGAGTCCTCATTCCACACATCCTCCCAAAACCGTACCCATTACCCACAATATATTTGACCAATTGGCCGCAGGAAAGAAAAAAGACGATATCTCAGATATGAATTTCCACGGGAAAGCATGGGTAGAGAGCTGTCATGAGCGTCACATCCATTCATTTGTACACCTTCCCAAGGGCGGCAGCTTTATTTTTGTTTTTTTAGATAAATAAAATATGTTGTCTTATTGTTTGAGTATGGCTAACAGTCTTGAATGTTAAAACCCAACCAAGCCATTTCTACCTGTTGTTGTGGTAGTAATAACCTAGCTTTAGACTAACTTGATGCAATTGGTTTCCATTTTCAGCATGTTGTGGATGTGAATGTAAATTATGATGCTCGAGAAGGACGAAGTTCTGTGGAGGTTTGATCTTATCTTTACTGTCAAGTACCTATTGCTTGCTTTTAGTAAGAAATATTTTAATGCTTGGATAATATTTATGACATATACGGAATGCGTATCATTTTTCAGAGGTATGAACTAGACCTTAACAATTTGAGAGAAATGATACATTCTTGCTCGTTGATGTTTGTTGTTAGATGTGCTGCAATAGAATTTATGTTGCTCTACGATATCGTTCCACATTGGCCATTTTTTCTGTGCCATACTGCCATGGCATTTCATGTATTCAAGCTTTGCATTTTTAGTTCCTGAGAAGCTTTGTTTCTGGTTCCTCTAGTAACCCCGGTGTTAAGGAAGATAGAAAAAATATAGAAACTCATGGATGAGTGAAGCCCTTTTGCCTGTTATATGTAAACTATATACTCGACGTTGCTAGTATCTCTGTATCTGTTAGCTCGTGTCTGTTTTGTGTGGTCCTGAATCTGGAAATGAATCCCCCACTTGCAGAGAAATGTTAATGGTTGTGTTTCAACTTCCAGCTGTTCTTCTGACCGTGTCGTCTAACAAATTCTTGATATCGAGTGTTAGGGTTACAGACTCTCTGTCATGTGCTGCTAAAAGCCTAAAACCAATTCAGCAACATTTGTTTGTCCTGTTGCTAGTAGTTTCTCTCTTAAATGGTTTAGTGTGCTGATTCTACTCTTTTTTTTTTTTGAAAGGTTGGAGATGGTTCTGTTGGTACAAAACTCAAAGGCAAAACTGCTTGTACGAAATTTAGAAGGATAAATACTGATGGAGAGCACAGCATTGTCCAATGTGAACCAGTCACTGGTCGATCTCACCAGGTAAAACAATGTAATTTTGGGCAGTTATTGTTGTACGCAGATATTGGTTCTTGTGTGGCACCCCCTTTTCCAATTCTAGCTAATTTTGTCTGTTTTGTTTGCTCCCTTGTTAATTGTGTCACTGATTCGCATACTTCAATTGGTTCTTTTTTCTCATGTGGCACCCCTTTTTTCAATTTCTAGCTGTTTTCATGTGTTTTGTTTGCTTCCTTGTTTGTTAATTTTGTCACTGATTCACATATTTCAAATGGTGTTTTCACCTGCAGTTATCGTTACGAGATCATTTTCATGATGAAAAGCTCTCTGGCATTTTGTTCTTTTAACAATTTGCAGATGATGTTTGGATATACTAATTGACTAATTTGAAAGGTTGGGGAATTTTCTGTAGATTTTCTGCTAGCATTAGATCTTTGCTAACTCATTTCGGGTGTTGTAGGATGTTTACTAACAGTACTATAGTAAATGTTTGTAGCGTTCTCTAGTATGTTTAGATAATTGATTGACCAGATTAGTAGAATTCCCTCACTTCAGAGCTTTCAATGAACATACTCACAGATACAAATGGATGGCTGTATTTAACTAAGATTCAACTTCTTTCTGCTAGATACGCGTCCATTTACAGTACACTGGCCATCCCATTGCCAATGACATGCTGTATCTTACTGAATCTGTTACTCGACGTTCTACTGAAGGAACGAGTGCTGATAGAGCTGTTGCTAAATTGTTGGATTCTTTTCCTTCTAATGCTACCGAACACAGTGATGATAAGGAGGAACATCTTGCAGATTTCATCATCGATCCTATGTGTACGAATTGCCCAGATTTGGCTCCTAAAGGGTAAGAACTGTTTGTTTTGATGATTCTCCATGGAGTTTGTTCTTCTGAAATATGATTGTGGAATCACATTCCAAATATTGTCCGAGTACTCATTAGTATTATGAGCGTTGTATGACCACCCAAAGTTATATAGAGAGATGAAATAGAGGGGCTGGACCATGGGGGTGTGGTGGGTATGAATTATGGAGGTAGTATGTATCCCATCAGAAAACAATTTTGCTATTATGGCACTTTCCTGGTGATGGGTGGGATTGGGGCTGGAAGAAGGAGCTGTCATCTTTCACAATAGATGCAATTCTCTACTTGATGCATTACCTTGTACCTTAATTATAAACCCAGACTCATGACATTATACACCCTCTCAAATTGGCATGCATGATCTAGTACTCAGTGAAATCATATGTTTGGAATCATATCTATTCAGACAAAAGTTATGTTAGGGAGTAAAAACTAGGTATAAGTGGATCCTGCTTTATGAGTAAAAACATCCGTTCCTTAATGTATATGACAACATTCTAACAGTGTAACCCTTTGCACCCCAGAACTTATCAATGATCCATGTCATATATCTGCTCTTCCATCCAGATTACATCTGGGAAAGGGGGGGGGGGGGGGGGATGATAAACCTCAATCCTTCAACCTCATATACCACAGCTTGCTATTTCCTGTCAGATGATCATTGTGGACCTGAAAGGTGCATATGGTCCAAGTCCAATTGATGGATACTATTTTGCCTAGTTCCCTTTGAAAAGGACTGGTTTGGAAGTTGCTCATTCTTTCCAACCTTCTTGATGTTACGCACTCTGCGAGTAATAACACCACCTCCCTTGAGAACCGGTAAATCATTTCATCCTCTGACATGTTCACAAGCAGGGCAGTTTCATACAATCTGCAAGATTTAAGAAATGTAGTGTGAATCCTCGAGCAACGTCACTGTGGACCTGAAAGGTGCATATGGTCCATTTGATGGCGACTGTTTTGCCAAGTTCCCTTTTGAAAAGAACTGGTTTAAAAGTTACTCTTTCTTTCCACCTTTCTTGATGTTAGGCACTCTGCGATTAACAAAACAACCCGAGAACCGGTAAATCATTTCATCCTCTGACATGTTCACAAGTTGGGTGGTTTCATACAATCCGCAAGATTTTAGGAACCGTAGTGTGAATCCTCGAGGAACATCACTGTGGACCTGAAAGGTGCATATGGTCCAATTGATGGTGACTGTTTTGCCTATTTCCCTTTGAAAAGGACTAGTTTGGAAGTTATTCTTTTTTTCCACCCTTCTTGATGTTAGGCACTCTGCGATTAACAACAACACATCCCTTGAGAACCGGTAAATCATTTCATCCTCTGACATGTTCACATGGGGGGCGGTTTCATACAATTCGCAATATTTTAGGAACTGTAGTGTGAATCCTCGAGGAACATCAGTGACTTGAGCTTCACTTGAGGCTTTCAGTTAGTTGAGACTGTGAGAGGTAACTGGGTAGCCCCCTCTCCTCTTTCTCTCTTCTCATGAGCTGCGCTGTCAAAGTAGGTTTGCTGGCACCATTTGTGAAGCCTCAGCTGGTGCTAAGGAGCTGCACTAGAGACTTTGGCAGGGAGGAAATGCTTTGGCTGGAATAGCAGAGCCCGTGAAGAAAAGAACTTAAGGAGAATTATTGTTTTTCATTTTTTTTTTGGGGGGGTGGGGGTTCGGGGGGTGGGTGGGGAGGGGAGTAATGTACGTTGGCGGTAATAGTAGGATGGAGGGTGCTCTCAGCTGACCTAGCAAATGGTGACTTAAATGGTTCATATATTTTTATTTTTATTTTTATGGGATTTATCTATCCTAAACACAAATTCTAACTTTAATGGCCAATGTTACTGATTCTACATGAGAAGAGCAGGAGCTTCCTTCGAGAAAGAGGGATTTAGAATCGCACAAGTACACAAATAGCACAATCAGGATCGACAACCTGAAAATACACAATAACCTCACCAATATGAACCAAGAGAGCAACTAAAATACACAATAACCTCACCAATATGAACCAAGAGAGCAACTAAAATACAAGTACATCAACCCCAAACCAGTGAGAATTGAGCACCAATATAGATATGAACTCTATAAGGGAGATAAAAGGATCTTGTTAATGGTAAAAGTTGCTGCTTAACTCTATCCTAATTCCTACCCACTCTGGAGCGAACTTCTGCAATAAGTTGCCGCGTCCCAAAATCTGAGGTTCTTGTGTGCCAAAATCCTCCCTATTATTCCTTTCAAGCTACAAGTAATTAACTGTGGGCTGTAGGGATCTTAAGAATAGTGCATGCAAATGGGATATAGGGATGGAGCAAAGAAACTTCAACTCTTTTAAGATTTTATAAGGAAAATTTGTCCTTAAGTTCATATTTAGATCACTTTCCTATGAGGTTTCGGATTACATGGTCTGGAATGTAAAAAGGAAGTTGAGTAATCGGTTTTGGACTTCGGTTTGTGTTATAACTATTCAAAACTTACATTTTTCTTCTAGCCAAGAACTTCCAACCTCCTATTATGATGCTTGTATTTTTGAAAGCTTAACTTCTGTCAAAGTGAGGTTTTGAATCCCCACTACTGCATGTCATTTCACATTATGACAGTAATATTATGCACTGCAATACTTATTTTGTTTCCTGGCCTTTTGTAAGCACAGTTGTAAGCCAATCATTAAACATCTTTTTCATATCGGAACTGTTGAGCAGCTGTTTAATTACTGCACGGAGAGGGGATTTTTTTTTTTTTTTTTGGGGGGGAGGGGGGGGAGGTGTTAGACTTAACGCAGTGCCGCACACCTCAATCCTGAATTCCTCAATTGTTCCCACTTCCCACAAGCAATCTAGATTCAGGACTGCAAGTCCCAAACCCACCTAGGGAGGGATTTCCCAATCTCCCTAGGTTGGAATCCTTAAACTCCATCCCCCCAACCAAAGAAAAATGAAGTTTGTATAGGGGAGTTCCATCTATCTTCTTTTTTTCTTAAATTTTCTTAGTGAATTGAACATCTATGTTCTAGTAGTTTGTTTAGTTGTCTTGGTATCTTGATTTGCTGATTTGCTGATTTGCTGTTATTCCCACTAAATATTGTTATTCTGAAACGGGTCTTCTACTTTGCGAATTCGATTTCATTTGTGTTTAGCAACGCTGCAGTTTGGTAGTAGTTTGGACGTTCCCTTATCTTTTACTCCTCGTGTCTCGCTTTGTTCACTTTCCTGCTTCTGAAATCTCACTTCATTTCAGTAATCTAGTACTGGCTTTTTACTTCACCCCTCTCGACTTGCAGGTACGGTGAGCATGAGGAGGCTTTATGGCTGCACTGCATAAAATACACTGGACCTGATTGGAGTTACGAATGCCCATATCCAGAATGGGCCAGCCTAGAGTGATTCATTGCTCGCTCCTCTTTCATCTCTCACAATCTGGAAAAAAATTGCTTGCGTGCTCGGGAGCTTTGCATCTATCATTTTCTCGCGCATGCTTGTTTTTGGAATAGTTTTCAAATTAATATGTTGAATTATACGGAGTATCATATATTGTGAGTGTTACAGGCAGCGGTCCAGGTTGTTGAGTGCTGAATTTGTTTTTGACTCCCGTTCAAGTTGGGTGAATGGATTGGCTCTTCGGCCAATTATGGAGATATATCATTAGTTGAGTTGAGTGTGACTATTGTTGATAGTTCATCTTACTTGAACCACAAGTGCTATCATCCCCTCAGGTTAAGTACGTAATCATACAAATGATTCATCCCTTTTAAGTACTTTTCACTATCAGCAGAAAACTTCGATATTTGCTCTATGAAAGCAATGGTTGATGTTGCTGTATTTTTTTTGGCCCCTTGTCAAACACTCAAACCTGCTTATGTTTCCAGCCATTGCCGACTTTCCAGAACTTTTTTTTTTTTTCGGAGAGTGAGCGGTACACAGTTAGTTGCCGACTTTCCTAAATCCGTTTCCTTTTGTTTCTTTTCTTTTCTTTTCTTTTTCTTTTGTGTCCGGTTTTGGGCAGTTTAGTTGGTAAAGCTATGTTTGTTCCAGTTGGGTGTCCTAGTCCTCAGAGACTTTTTTGTTTGTATACAAAATATATTATGCTTACGAGAGGTGGTTCATCTGCTCCCAGACTGGTAATGTACCAATGCAAAATAGGGTACAAAATTTTCATATTAGTCATGCCCCAAAATGTGCAAATTATGCTTTTAGAATAATAATTGCCTCTTACATTTTGTTCAACTTACCATTTTCGTAGACACTGATGACACAGTAGTTTTCCTTATCAATTTCGGATACTTTTTTTTTTCTGGGCATGGTATGTTGCTGACATGCGCATGTGTTTGAGTAAATATATTGGTAAATATCAATGTAAACGTTGGGCTTTTTGGGGTAAAAATAATTATGACCAGTGAATTAAGAAGAGCTCTGATTTTTCAATTCTTTGCTTCACAATTTGTAATCTACAATTCTTTTTGTTACTAATGAAGTTTTAACATATACAAAATAATGTTTTAAATCCTATTGTGAACTGTGAAGCAGAAGGAGTGACTTGAATTTTGATTTTCAATGGACCACTATTTTCAATGAAATCTCCAAAATGACATTTTGTTGGCAAAAGTGATTCAGTAAGAAATGACATAGTAGCAATTTTAGATCACATAATAATTTCTCATTTAGAAACGAGGAAGGAAAGACAAATATTTGGCTTATAATTGAGGAGCATAGTACATGAAGTAATGTCATGAGCTCTTACTGAATCAGTAAAGAAATTAATAGTACAAAGAAGAAAGATTGGAGCATGCTTTCCTTTCTTGTTTTTCGCCGCATCAAATCTCTCATGACTTGGCAGTGAAGTATTATAGATCCAATTCTTATAATGGCAACCATTCTTCTAATTGCAAACCTAGTAAACTAGTAGTAAAAAGATAAGGGTGTAGGTTGTGGAAATGTCCTACAAAAAGACGAGAATTATTGGCGAGCAACCAAGAAAACAGAGAAGAGCTAGACACAGAGTGAGTAAGTGCATGAGTGAGTGAGTAAGTAAGTGAGTGTGTGAATACTTGCAATTGCTCATAACCCATTAAAGATGACACAAAAGGAAGAGAAGCACAAAGTTCAATTTCAAGTTACTCCTTTGGAAGCCATTGTCCAAAGCAAGTTGCATTTCTAGCTCTTAGCTTCTATATTCCTCTAGGGACTAGGTTCTCTACTACTGATTCAGGAAATTAACTCATTGAACAACAATTTGCAAGTTGTTGGCTTTTAGTTTTTAACACATGTAAAACGCGAGCACAAAAATTTGCATTAGACAATTTTATCATGATAAGAGTTCTGTTTAATTATAATAAGTGACTCCTACCTTTTCAAATAATGATTCCATTTTATATTACAGTTAGTTGGTCATCATCTCACCTAAAACTTGCTCAATAGGTGGTGTACAACCATGTCATAACATAAACATCATGTGGTAATAATGTGGCATCGCCACTAATTGCCCTTAAAGCTCATTGCCTGGCCCTTAATATGCTGATAAATATCTGTCAGTATTGCATGGAAGGAAGGCCAAAAGAAGCAATAATTCTTGTTTGTTTCAGTTTATGCTATCTTATGTCAAATTGAGGTTGAGTGGTTGACTGTCCTATAGATACATATAACATGATCTATAGATTTATTTAAAGTGGCTTAGGGAAGTTACAATGAATAATAATGAAATAGTAAAATACTTTTTTCGGTTTGTGTTTAATGCTAGTACTATTTTAGAATATGTTATTATAACTTGTTTGGTCAAGCTCATGATATTGGTAATGTTCATTACACATAAAAGATGTAAAATATTCATTTAAAAAATGGAAGTGTTTCATGAAAACACGGTTTTGACTTTGAAATAACCGAATTTGAAAAAAGCGATTAACAGTATGAATGAAAAAGAAAAAAAAACAAAAACAAATAAAGGACAGATAATAGGGCCATTAAGCCGTTGTTTCATAAAATATTATTATCCTAATAGCCTAATAGGTTCACCAATTCTGAACAACTTGAAAATTTGAACAATGCAACTGAGTAATCAAGTTTACACATAAGACACCTTTGAGACGATATTTTTGTATACGGCGTTAATTTAATTGAACATTTAGAATTATCGATTTTTTTTTTTTTGAGAGGGAAATAGGAGACTTTCATTTATAGAAAAATCATACGGCATTTACAATAAAAATAACCCTAGAATATACTAAATCAATAGAAATAAGAAAAAAATCCGCTAACAAGCCAATATACTAGAATACTGAGGTGCGACTCCCAACATGCATAATAACCATATGCTTCATTTGATGTATCTTCATCTTTCACGGAAGTGGAGATCTTCACCACAAGTAACGCAATCGCTTGCCCACAAACCTCTGTATGATTCTGTTGATCGTGTGTATATCCGGTCCCCAAATTCATACTGCTTCTACTAAAAACAATCGCACAATAGGTGAAAATAGAATCCTATAGAAAGGAAGATAAGAATATCCCTATAAACTCCACAAAGGGAGAGAATTTATTCCACTCAGAACGAAAAAAACTAGAAATCAAGATTAAACGTGATAAAAATAATCAATAGCAGGCCGGGAATGACCTAAATCGACCCTCCCGGTCTGAAAATATGTTGTACTAAAGGTAAGGGTTCTAGAGAGAAGAAGGAGAAAGAAAGGAGGGAGGCTAGGTTTTTTTGGTGCCAACCTTTGTAATTGTCGATTTAAAATATGGGCAAAAGCAATACTCACTATTTTTGATCATATTTGAAACGAAGAAAATGGAGGGAATAGTAGTACTACGTACCACAAAACAGAAGATAGAAAAGTGGTGTACAATATTAGCTAAGCTAAATTGATTGCTTTCATGCACCTTAACCTGATATTGCACTATCAAATAAATTTAAAGTAGGATGAAGCATCAAAGAATGACCCATCTACTCCTTAAAGATGGATGCAAGATATTGACTATACTTTCTTTTTTTGATAAATAAATAAAAATATATGCAAGAAGTGGTCACTGAATTAAGGATAAAATTTAAATTGAATTGAAGCTAAGATTGGCAAATCACAATTGAATTGGTATGCATTTCAATTTTGCAATCTGTTGTCTCTCTCTCTGTTTCCTTAGGACAGGATTTCGTCATTATTGATGGTGATCCCACTTAAATTATTTTAGTACCCCTTCAAACAAACAAGAGCTAATAGCGATACATCAATAAACAGAAAAAAGCAAATCCACTGCCTATGTTGGAAGCTTATCATTGGTTCCATTGTTACATCACATTCCCCATGCAAAATTACATGCATATTACAACTTCTTGTCAAAAAAGAGATGTATAATAGCATTTGAGTACCTAAAAAGTTTGAAATAAATTTGGAAATTGCTTATTTGCTTAATTAGATTCATTCCCTCATTTTTATGAATGAAGGTACCAACTAATGGTTTCATAAAGATCCGATAGGGGTGAAATGTGAATGATATACTTATTCACTTCTGATTGAACCTTACGATTATGACATCATGTAACAGAACCAACTTACTCAAAAATATTATTTAGATTTATAAATAAAGGCGAAGATAATGATTTTATTTTTTAAAAAAGACGATGATTCTTCTAAAAAGTAAAATAAAAATAAAGATGATGACGTCCAATAATAATCCTATTTGTAAATAATATAAAATTGACTACTCGATGTTTGTTTCATAAAGAAATAATGTTCAAAATGAAGATAAAAGCTCAATGTAAGAACACAAAAGAAATTACTTTTATTGCTTATTACTTCAAAAAAAAAAACTCTTTCATAAACGAGGCGGTTCATTTAGATATTACATATATGTATTCCTCATCCGCCGCCAGAGGGAGATATAGAAAGGAAAAAGAAAAGGAAGGAAAAAAAAAAAAAAAGGGAAGTGAAACAAAGCCACCAGGAATATAATTGAGGTTCCAATAATGCAGGATTTATGTTATGGGGATATGGAACCGTCCATGGCCATTACCACGCACCATGTAAAAATGAGAAACGTATCTATCTTTTAGTTTAAGCTCAGAAAGCTTTGGCTACTTGATTCCCAAGTGTCTCTTTTCCTTTTCAATCATTTTTATGTTTGTTCAACATCATGCTTTTTAATTAGATTACCATACATCCTAAATGTGCCCTGCTTGGCTACTATCCCACTCCCCCGCGCCGTCCTCAACAGGAAAAAAATAATGAAAAATGAAAAAAGAAAAAAGAAAAAGAAAGAAAGAAAATTTCAAGAAATCATAAACTTGTGGTAATGTAACCTGGATTTTATTGAACTTTACATACATGTGTTCTCGAGGAACTGAGGAAGTAACATAATTAAATTTGTGCCTAGCCATAATAATTTAGGCAAATAAAATTTTTGTTTCAAATATATTCACGATGATATATACATGTGATGTTGGAAAGATTTTAATGCATACTATTAATGAGCCAAATATTGATGAAATTCTGGCGAGTTTAGAAGGCTATTGACCATGTTTGGTACGATGAGATTACCTAGGAAGGCATTATTGCTGCTAGAGTGCTAGTGTCCATATCTTACAAGTATATTCTGGCTTAGATTAGATTTTGCAACTCCAAAGTAAAATCAAATAAATGTATGTGCGTGCGTGGATGTGAGTGACATGCAAGTGGATTGTTGATTGTAGCAATTAAGCACACACTTCGATCAGCTAGATTGCAAATTGCCAAGCCAAATAACTGTACCATCAAATAGAATCTGTAAAATTTTACAGGATTCTATATGATGGTTATTTTGGGTAAGTGCCCTCTATAATTCACCATAAAGTAACAAAAGGTGAAAGACTAAATACGCCCATGCACCTTGTTGTATTCTCTCTGGATTCTGGAGTAATGTGCCGTATATTCTTCTAAATCGGTCAAGAATCAAGATTATTAGGCCTTTACTATCCTCACCTTTTTTCTTTCCACGCGGTATCAATAACCAATTTGATTTTGCCAGTACTTGCTTATTTGTACAAATTGTCACAAACTTGTGGGATGTGCAACTGTGCAAGATATACCATCTGATGATCGAGGTTCGACAACTTGTGTTTACAAACAAGCAAGTGGTAGGTATGAGTATTTCAGCATTTTGATCCCTTAAGTAAGATTGAAGATTTAGTTATTATAAATGGAGAAATTTCTTGTTAGGAGTAGTACTTTACCCTTTTGTGAGCAGATTCAGTGCAAACTGGATTAATCTTAACCTGCACCGGGTTAATCTTGACATAAAAAGCTCAATATAAATCTGTCATTTAACCAAAAAACGTAGTTTCTGATCTATTTGTTTTATTATAATTTATTTTATTATAGAGATGACACAAAAGTTGGTATGCGATACAAATCAATTCCTCAACTTTATGATTACAATATGGTACTTTTAACGAGTAAAATTAGGATCAATATGTAAATGCGAGTAAAATGATACTGTACATTTTCGGACTTCGATAGTACTCCAAGACAAACTCATTGAAACAAATGAAATCCTCGATGATCAAATTGTACAGAATAATTGGATTAGCTTTAACTCAAACGTCTTTAATGAGCCTGTGGTTACACCAAAAAATTGTACATAATAATTATTGAACAACAAGAACCTTCACCCAAAAAAAAAATTGTACAAAATAATATTTGCACAACAAGATCAGAACAATTGTACAGAATATTTGCACAAATAGATACAGAATATAATTGACTAATCTTACTTAGTCAAAACACTTAAGTAAAGGTTTGAGTTTTCACTATCAACTTGTTTTAACAATTCTTTTTCATGAAATATCTGCTGAGTGCTGACTGGTACGGACCTACATTATTAGTTTTATTACTGTATAAGGTTTCGACTTTTTATTACTTAATTTAGAAAGAAAGAAAGATTTTGACTAGGTTGTCTCAAGTTAACCCTACATTGGAATAAATAAGTCAACCTCGCTCTACCGTCTAAACAACAAAACAATCAGTCTTCTATGGTTAACGGTGTGTTTCACATTGAGACCTAAGGTCCATTCTTTTCACCGGGATAAAATTGAATTGAATTGAACAAATTTTATTTGGCCAGAACTAAAGTGAACTTTGATTTTTTCAGTTTGACTTATATAAGCAATACAGGTTAAATATGAGGGACGCTATAGCAGCCTTACTTTGATATTCACTCCTATTATCCCCAATCAAAACAAAATATGTGCACTTGCAAGGGAAAATAAATACTATTTATTTTCTACTTTTTTCTTCTTTTTAATAAATATATGTTATATTTTAATTGAAATGTACAAATTGCAGACTCACTTTAAGGCTGCACATACCACCCTTCATAAGATATGTACTTTACTAATCTCTCTGTTTTAACATTAAATGGTAACAGAGAGAAAACCACTCAAGATTATATATTTGCTCATGATGGAGCCAACTCGATGAAATGGGTGCTTTTATTTTTCTTCAACAAGTACGCATGTATAATAGTCCGTAAATCACATACGTCGGGCAAGCTAATTTATTTTTTATGGGCTGTCGGGGTCAAGTAGAGAAGATGACCCTCTTTACAAAGAAAAGTAGATGAGATTTTTATTTTGCCTGCAAGATGAAGATTTGAACCCCCTGACCATTGGGTTGCGAGGATTGGGCACTTACTACTTGTGCTCCCACCTGATCCTCAATCAAATGGGTGCTAGCTAGCATTCTAGTCACTAAACACTACGGATAGAATCTGACAGAAGTTTAAGGTTTCAAGTACCAGGATTTTGGCCAGACATAGTTTGTCCTGGCTTACCGATGACCTTCACAACTTAACAAAATGAGTAGATTCCTTTGCTATTTAAGGTTACCTATCTTTGTAGTAGGGGGGTGGAGGTATCCTTCAATTTTTTTTTTACTTTTTCAAGTTGTATAATTGGAGAGATATAGGATTTTGAGAGCTAGGGAAAAAATAAGAACAACTTTTTTGATCGTAATTCATCTTGAATACTTCCAAACTAAGTTCATATTCTCGCATAAATGAAGAAATGCTGTCCACACCAAAACAAGAGAAGGCAACAACTTTTGCTTTCCATATCATAAGCCAAGGGCTTGCTTTCTCATAAACTTAGAATTTAAGGTGTAAAAAACGAGGTAATATACGAAACATACATAATCAAGGTGAGACACTTTCTATAGTCAAACATGACATAAGCATGACGCCATGCTTGTTAGAGGCCAGGGGGGCTAACCTTGAGGCCGTCTCATATGAGTTTTTGTGATAAACATATGAGTCAGGCCCCTGGTTGAGTGAGTCACTAGTTATTGCCTAAACTCTCATACTAACAAGCTCAATGATGTCCAATTTGTAGTCTCAAAAACATTTCGGTAGCAAAGGCTTAACTAACTGTTTTCAACATATTAAAGCCAAGAAAAATGTATGTATAATGTGTGTTTTAACCCATAGGGTTTAACCAAACATTTTTCTTAAGCCAATGATCATGCATAAGTTATTAGTTGTCCTCACCGTTTCCCGTGTAGAAAACATTAGTTCTTATGAATTTTGCATGTAAATTTGTGACAATATGAGGCAATCCAATAATCGTGGTAAGGCTAGCCTTCTTCAATAGGAAAAAGGATGCAAAAATGGGGTCAAAAACCTATAGCTAGAGCCCTTTATTTGGCTAATTATACTTTATTAGCCAAGATTTGATCATTTATCCCCATGACGCTTGGGTGGGCACTAAACATAAGAACTTATCCGACCAATAAACATTTAATTAACCACCTTTTTTGATTGATGAATTGTGATGAGCATTTGCTAACGAGTACTACAACTAAAAGGGATGTAGCTTTTTTGCTTAACAAACTTATCGCAACTTATCCTCTTTAAAGGTGAAAGAGCAACTCATGGCAAGTTGGACATTTTGAGATTATGATGATTGAGTGATTGATTTATCATCATTTTATTTATGTCATTGTCATCGTACTCCATGCATATACGACCTACATATGGCAGAGATCTCATAGAAGTGCCACATGATCGATAAGGTTGCACTATGTTTAATTATGTATCAAATTGAAGTTGAAATCAACATCCTGTAATTCAACTATAAAAGGACAAGGATTACTCTCAAAAATGGAAATTGCATTAGACTTCAATTCAAGTACATCAATATTGAAAAGGAAAATTACAAAGCTTTTATTGATGAAGCTTGACATCATTTAATTATATCATAAGAACAAAAATTACAAAAGATTAATTATGTTTTTCAAGTTCAAATACAGTGAATGAAAATGGAGGTTTAAAGGAGAATAAAAAGGTTAAGGTTGTTGAGACTGAGAAAGAGTGTCCAGAGAGAAACAGAGGAGAGTATAGGCACAGGCACCACAAACTCTCCTTGACAGCTACACATTGATTTCTCTACATGGTCTAAAGTATGTATTAGATCATGCAAAGATATTTATGTACTGCCATAATGATTTTTGATATCATCCCATTAGACAGCCACAGCTATTTGAGGAGCATGATTCATCCCAATCTTCTTCACTATAGGCTCATCATTGTGGTTATTATTGATCATGTTGTTAAGGTTAGGGATCTCGATTGCGAAAACGCCATCATCACCACCATTCCTAGGCTGTTGGGTGGTCTTCACTGGTTCAATTATGATCTCATCACTTGAAATTTCCTTCTTTCCGATCTCGATTACCTCCTCTACTGGCTTAGCATTCCTGTAGATACCGTAGAGGACCATTTGTAGAATTCCGAAGCTGAATCCTAGTACGTTGGGGACCTATTTCCATGCAACAAATACAATTAGGCCTTTAATTTGATTAATTTTCCAAAGGAGATTGCTTAGCTTGTTATTATACTTAATATATAGTGATGATATATCCTTACCGCGATGTATGGATCCCTCTTAAGGAGACCATAGAAGAACCACACAACGGCGCTAATGGTGAGGAAGAATGAGAGGAAGAAAGGCATGTACTTGACACTCTTGGTTTTAATCACTTGCCTCTGTCAAAGTTCCAAAGGATAAGAAATTAAAATTGAACAAGGCTTTAACATATAGGAGTACATACAAAATTTAATGATCAAATGCTTACCATGACACCTAGAGGAGCAACAAAGACACTCAATGAGAAAATGAGGCAAACCCATCCAAGGATCAAGAGACGAGCTTTCGCGGTCTTAGCTACCACCAAGGTGAAGAAGACAATAACACCAAACCCGAAAACATTGAATAGGGTGAGTAGCTTCAGAGTCAAGACCTACAAGAACATTTAGTTCATCACGAGACATGTCAAATTTCTGATTGAGCCTATGGGTTAGCAACTCGCAAAATATATTGATCAAGATTATACCTTAGCGTCTTTGGTTGCATAGATGAGGTAGATGGTAAGGTAGATTACTTCAACAAACAACCCAAAAAGGTTGATGGTTACAAGGAAGATCACATCAGTTTTGATGTAGGCATAGAACAGCCATAGGATACAACTGAAGAGTCCAATCACATAAGGAATGCTCTGAAATCCCTCAGTTGATTTCTTCTTGTAAATACGATAAAATGTTGGGCTGTGAATAATAAAAATACAACAAAGAGTAAGCTCAAAAATTGTCAATTGCTAGATAATATTAGTGAAAATTTGAAGATTACTAAATATGGAATTAATTAAAGAAAAGGAAACTTACATTGGAGAAAGGAAGACCATGAAAGAAATTGTGTTACCTATGAATAATAATAAAAGGAATTAATTAGTGAAAAGATCAAATATCTTCACAGGTGAATTCTATGTTGGTAATCATGTGTTAACAAATGATTGCAAAAAAGTAAGATTATTTAATTATTAATAGTGTACGTGTGACTTTTTCATGCATGATTAAACGGATTACATAAATACTATTTTCAATAGACATCCACTAACTATGCCACTATAGTTAGCTAGATATGCATGATTAATCAAAAAACACACTTAATTAACGAAAGTTTTTCTCTTTTTGTGATTAAAAAGGGAAGAAAATAGTAGATTTAGATAGAAATAGATTGAAGAAATTACTAGTAATGGCTAATAATTAAGATAAAGTATATATGCAAATTAAATGAAATGAAATAAAATGATGGAATGAAGTCTACCTAGGACACCAAAGATGGTAACCCATGGGAGGTGCTGGAAGATGTGAGCGAAAGTAGTCATTTTTTCTCTCTCTATTTCTCTCTTTAACTCTCTCTCTCTCTCTCTCTTTCTCTATGCGACGATCGTATGCAATGAGACTTGTCTCACTTAGATGCTTTGTATGTCAATGACAATTTGCTCTTCGACGAGCTGGTATGAGTGGCAAAGCTTCCTTTATATAGTGGAGAAAAGTGGCTAATAAAAATTTAAAATAAAAAAAATAAACTTTTTTTTAAAATTTCTTTTGTAGAAAAAACACAACTTTTGCATGCAATAATTAAAATCGTCATAGAAAGGAAAGAAGGGAAGAAGCAATAAAACAGTACTCTCTCTCCAGTGGGATGATGGTGTTTTTGTGGTGAGAGATTTCTCCTCTTCCCTTTTTATCTAACCTTTCTTTTCCAGTTGTTTCTCATTGAGACTTTTTACGTAAAATCGCACTATATCAATATGTATTTTCTTTTCTCCTTTTCTTTTAAGTGTATATATCATATATGTATCTCTTTTTCTTATTTTTTTCAGTGTTAGTTTTGCTCTTATAGCCATTTGGGGTACGTTATTGAACTCATCAGGCACCTTCTTATCTTCATGGCCTAGTTGTAATTACCCGTTTCTGAAAAATGGTAATATTTACTTTTTGAATGTCAAATTTTACAAACTTTGACCATTAATTTTGGAAAAAAATATAAGGATTTACAATGTAAAAATACTATCATTGAATTTGTTTTAATCAGTACTTTTGGAAAATCTATTTATTAGTTTTATGTATTCATATAAATAAACACAAATATTTATGATCAAAGTAGTACATTGGAGACCGTGCAAAAGTAAATGTTACCATTTTTCAGAAACGGAGGAAGTATTTAGTATTACTGGCCATGCCTTAATAGGGCTTGAAAGTGAGGGGGCCCACTTTTAATCTTTCTGACATGTCATCCATTAAGTGGTTAATAAGCCTTCCAACTCATATGTTTCAGTTTTTGAGAGGGGTTGAATTTCCCCTAAATCCTTAACTATACGTCCTTAATTAGGAAATATTGATTCTCAATGACAAAAGATAATGCTAGCTAGTTGTTATTGCATCTCTATTTGCATTGCTTGTTTAGAGGTTTTGATGCCTTAAGTGTGTGTAAAATGTAAATGGCCACTGGCCAGTGTTAGTTTTAAATACAATGCAAGGGGTAATTGTGGTTAGTATACAAATGGATGCTTATTCCGATTCCTTTACTTAACAAGTTTTTTGGTTGATAGCTTCCGTGAAATTATAAACATTGTACATACTTAATATACAATATATAGGTTGTAGTAAATAATGTCATATGCAATTAGCTAGTCGGGATTTTCTTCTGTCACAACGACAATAAAAAAATATACATTTATTTACTCTGAAAAAAGGAGTGATTTTGAAAACTAAAGTATTTGGAGAGACAGAGAGAAATAAGAAATTGGCCAACACCATCATTGTAGAAAATCCAATTTGATATGCAACACCTTAAGTACATAGGCTGGTCTTGTAAAGTTTATCATGGACAAAAGGCTTGTGACTAATTTACTATTCATTAAGCCCCATGCTAGCTATACACCTAGCTCTTTAGACTCTTGTACTAATAACGCTCTATAAAAAGAAGCCTATTAGCTCTTTAGACTATTGTACCGGTCCTTCACAAAAACTCGCTCGTATGAGGTCGTTTCATACTTGGTTATAGAGGTGTCACCTTGAGGTGGTCTCACCTTGATCTGAGGCGGCCTCATAAAAAACTTGGTGTAGCCCTTGACTTCTAATGAAGTTCGTAAAAAAATTTAAAAATAAAAACAAAAATTGTTGACAATAATAGAGAAGCTAGAACGACAATATCCGTAAAAATTTTACTCAGTTATTATCTTTTGAATTTTACTAATACCTTAACAAAAGGTTTCTTATGAGGTCCTTTCAACATGAAACCACCTCTATAGCCAAGTATTATGTTGCCAATTCACCATAATATCATACGGAGTACTTGTTTGAGGCACCTCACATTAAAGCCGCCTTATACGAGTTTTTGTGATCCTATTATTCATTTCCTTTCACTATTACATAATTTTTAGACATGTAATGAGTAACCCACCATATCCAAGTTGCACCACTATGCAGTGCTTTAAGCAATAAGGCAAATTTTTACAACAATTTGTGGGAATTTGTAGAAAGCAAATGTAACCATTGGAGTTTTTTTTTTGTAGATACACCAAACCACACGAACACGAGTTTGACTGTGGTCTAGTTACTTTTGGGATTCCATTTTCCAGCGATGGATTGATGACGTGTAATAGAATATGCCGTTAGATAATAGTACTCTCAATCCAACGGTAAATAATCAATTACCACCAAAATTCTCCGCCGCCTTTCGCGAGTAACAAACACAAATTGTCAAGCTGACCAATTTACCCGCCAAATTTCTCAGCTTGAACGTAACGGGTTGCTCTGTTTTTTCGCGCGCTTTGGATTCTCTTACATAACGGCTACCGGTTGTTCCTGCTACAGCCTACAATTTATGATTTTGGTTTGCAAGTTGCAACATACTCAAAGAAAATAAATAAATATCTTGCATATCTACCCAGAATCGGTTTTAAAACATATTTTTCGGTGAAAATTTTAGACTTTTATAATTATTTTTTTTTTGTATATATTTGTTTTTTCACCATTTTTTCTCATTTTATGAATTTGGAAAGACTTTTCATGATGCGTAAAAATAATAAATATAAAAATTATTGTCGAAAAAATACGTGCAATACCGATTTGAGTGGATATGGATGAGTCAACTATTTTAAATATCTTGTGATGGCTGAATGTTTTTAAAAATCAATCTGTATAAGGAGTTAATTTAAAATAGCAATCTGAAAATGCAACCAGTGTCACAAGAGGAGCAATATAATTTGCATTTACGTGATTCATTGTCGGTATAGACGACGGTGTATATAATCCTTTATTCTTTTCTTGTTTTTTTTTTGAGTGAATTGTTCTGTATATTAGTCGATAAAATATAAGATATATATTGTGTAGGACAATGAATATATACCTGATACATAGATGATTAGGCAAGTTTTTTTTGGGCAAGTTTGTGTGAGACCAATTCACAGTTAAAAAGCTCACTATATAAAAATGTAAGGATCACTTATAATGATACGTGACATTTATTTCACTAATTAGTAACACTCATCATACAACCAAATTTTACGGAAATTAAAATCGTCTTACACAAATTTTTGTGCTAAATATACGCACGTAATATTTGTCATTTAAAAAAAAAAGTATAGTACGTTGTAGGACCCGATGGATTATCAAATCATGCAACGTACACGTCACTTTTTAAATGGGTAAGAAGGAAGAGGGCAAGATTGCAGGGGTGGTTCTTTTTGTGGGCTCCCATCACCAATGACAATGATCCTGAAAGACGATTAAGCCAAAAAAGCCATGCATCCCCATTTACATCTTGATAACATTTTTAAAAAGTCTATGGCCTTAGGGAGATGTTCTTTAATTAAGTGGTCTTTCAATTTTGTGGGAGTCATTTAAGGACCATTTTATGAGATTATTATACGCTTAATTATTTGTAAACCTAAATTATATTACAAGCTTTTTTAAATCTCAGTTGAAATTATTCATGCGACCCACTAATATTAAGGAGGTTGTCTCCCCTAATATGTATCTTTAAATGGGGTTTTATTTTATTTTTTTTCTTGCTCTTTTTTTTTGGGGGGGGGGGGGGGGGAGGGGGACAAGAGGGAGAGTTAGGTGGGGAATGGGAGAAGAAGCCCTATCCTTATCTATTTATCTCTCTCACGAAATAATGTAATGGAAATTCCCCTTTATTGATTTGGAAGATGTACATTCTAGCTATAGATCATAGAAGTGTGATTGTGTTCGTAAGATAGATTATGAAGCAGGACTATAAAGGTGTAATCCTGATTTAAGCATTGTCGCCGAGAAAGAAAAAAATTAATTTAATGAGAATTCAGCCTTCACCTTTACTAGATTTAATTTATTACTACATACCTAGTTGTTGTTGAACATAGTTACATTTAGTAAGTTACGGAAAAAATATGTTTTAAAATTTTCAAACAAGATAGCTGTTTAATTTAATTTTAAATTAAAATACCTTGAAAAATAAGAAAAAGTATATAAAAAACAAATTAGAAATCACTTCAAAAATTTTGGGGAAAATTATGAGATCTCACTATAATAGTAGAGAGATCTTGGGGGTAGGTTTGGTGGCACGGGGTGGTGGGGAGCCATACTCGGTATCAAAAACCGTGGATTAGCCTCCAATGTCCTGTAAGAGGCTCTTTCAAGCTTACCAAGGACCCAATAACCTACCCCGGGGATCGACCTCCTATTTACCCTCGGGGTGTCTCGTGGCCATGTAGTGCGAAAATATAAACCTTCGTTTCGGGGCCTCTCAAAAGTCAGAAAAAACGTGGATTATAGCCTACGTCTTCGGCTTCCCCGGGCCCGGGTGTCATTTTTGCCCAAACTTCTCCGGGGGGCTCTATCATGACCCTAGGGGACCCTCGGTGACCCGTGAGGGTCATCAGAATCCCTGAACTTTGACATCACCCATGCTTTCGGTGTTCGGGTCCTTACATTGGTCTTCCGAAAAAAACGCTCTTACAAGCTATCATGGACATGATAACATCCCCCTTGGGCCTCCCATGTTCCCTAGGGGTGTCCCTTGCGATGTGGTGCAAAAATATTCACCTTCATTTCGGAACCTGCCGGGAGCCCAAAAAACGTGGATAATAGTATTCGTTTTCGGCTTTCCGAGGCCCGGGTGTCATTTTTGCCCAAACTTCTCCGACGGGTCTATCATAACCTTAGTAGGGGCATCAGAATTCCCGAACTTCTATATCGCCCATACTTTCGGTATTCGAGCCCTTACTTTGGTGTTCACTAGTAAAACCTCAAGTGATTGTATCCATAGTTGTTAGATCCGATTGGGCATATGTAGGGGTATAACTGAGTCGAGCCGACTTGGTGAGCTATGGGGCTCATCTCGGTCAAAGCTCGGCTTGAGCTCGTGTTAAATCGAGTTAGAGCCGAGCCCGAGCCTGCCCGAATGCTTTGCGGGCCGAGCCCCAGCCTACTATAGCTCGGCTCGGTCGACTCTGTTAACTCGATTTAGTTGATTTTCCTCTCTAATTTAGAGATTTCTTATTTTTTAAGGGTTTTTTTTTCATATGAGAACTTATGCAAGGGATCCCTTATAGTCAAATTCAATTGCAAATCAAAATTTTCTAACGTTTGTAATGATAAGTTTGAATTTGATCAGTTGAGTCAAACCGAGCCGAGCCTAGCCGCGAGCCTAAATTTAGCTGAACCCGAGCTTTGATTTTTTGACTCGGCGAGCTTCGAGCCGAGCTCGAGCCAACCCAAAACAAACCAAGCCGAGCCTGAGCCAAGCCTGGCTCGGGCTCGACTCGGCTCGTTTACACCCCTAGGCATATGACCCTGTTTGGCAATTGACTGGTGACAATAGCTGTTGGCTGACGGCTGGTGGCTGATGGCTGGTGGTCGATGGCTGGTATTGTTAGCTGATTTGACCAGCTGGTAACATTGGATGTCCGGAAAGAGATGTTTGGTAACATTGGCTGGTAACATTAACTGGTTATATGTAAAATCCTATAAGGACATTCATATGATTGAGGAATTTGATGGCATAGGAGTAAATAATTGTAAGTCTTGGACTATTATGTCATTAGACTACATTAATGCCACCAACCAATACCCATAAGCCAACCTCTTTGGCTTTTCAAAAGTTGGCTTGTGGGAACCCAAAAGCCAATCTCACAAGCTAACATCCAAACACCAATATTGGATGATGGACTGGTCAAACATCCAATTTTACCAAAAATCACAAGCCTACATCCAAACACCCCTATGTATGTAAACTTAAGAAAAGATTATTGTCCATCAAAATTTAACTACAACTGACCATGTCGGGTTTTTCAAGTTTACGGATACAATTGCAACCATTTTATAGCTAGTTTGAGTTGGGTCGTAATTAGAGTTGACGAAAACTGACCCAACTCGATGATCGATTCGTTGATGCTCCAATTTGATGTTAACTCAAAGATTGCGGAAAAACTCTGCAAAGTTCAATGGCCGACCCGAACCCGAAAAAAACACGAATAATTCAACTTGAACATGTCCAACCCGCTAGCTAGTGACACAGTAAGATGGACTCAAATTGACGTGACTTAATTAAACTTGACCCAACCGACCCGTTTGCCAATTTTGCCACTTGTAACTCTTACGGATCGGAAGGCTCGAAGCCAATACTTTTCAATTACTAAAAGTCCTTATCACTTCATTCATAGGTTAAATTATTGGTATATAGCTCCTAGTTTAGTAGCGTTGAACAATAAAATTGTACGTACAACATGTACAAGTGTAAAATTTATAGAAATTCCATAAAAAGAGTATCTAAAAGCTCGCTCATAGATGATATATCTTACATACCCAAGAGTCTTGACGTATCATTGGCATTGCATAGATCGAAGTCATGTATAAAAAAGTTATAAGCCAGGTGGCACCAAAAAACACCATTTCTCAAATATTATGAGACCAACAAACACATAGAGCAAATTAGTGCATGCTATTTACAAGCACTTATAAATTATCGAGATATTTCTAGCTTAGTCACGAGCTAGGGATAGTGAAATCTTTTATCTTCATTTAAAGAATATTTTTTTTTTCTTCTTGTGAAAAGAAAGTAAGTGTTCTCCTTCTCCAAAAATGTGAAGGCACCACATGGATGAACAATGAAAGCGCAAATGATTGATGGTGCTTGATTAGGGAAGCCAAACATCGCATCAATCCCTTTAGCCTTTCGTGGGAAGGGGAAAAATAATTTGAAATAGATAAAACAAAATAAAATAAAAAACATAATTTCACCTTTTTATTTTCTTTTTTTGGGGAGGTTGTGGTATGTTATGTACGTAACAGGACATTTTGCTAGCGCACTAAAATTAAAGGAGTGTTGATGTAAAATAAAACAGGGCATATGATCAAAGTGGTTACGTTTATCATTTCAAATTTGAGGAGCATGTCTTGGAAAATTCTATGTTGAAAAGCCAATTGTTTGGTAAAATAACTAAGTAACAAATATTATACTCGTATATATGAGAGATATCATTTTCCTTTTTTTTATCGTATGGTATCCAACTATCCATCATAGTATCTGATATCATGTGTTTACTACTTTATTGTGTAAAAATATTTGATGTACATGTATATGCATTTGTGTGTAACATAGTGTCACACACACATTTCATGTGTGTTAGCTCCTAAATCTCAAGATATAAGTAACATTTTTTTTTTTGAGGGAAACTAGATAGTAGATGGAGTAGGTCACAACATAATATCAACCTATAATCTTAATTATCACATAGTCGCTTCGATAAAAATGACATGCAAAGACAGTTATATAATGGAATAATTAACTAGATTTGTATTTTGTGTATCTCGTATGGGTTAATTATATCAAATCTATATAATTAGATTAAAACGCAATGATTAACTCAGAGCTCGACATATCAGTCGCTGAATTATCGAATGACATGTCAATTTACTTATAAAGTGTTATGTGACTCATAGCCAGTAATAGAAAAAAGGAAAAAAAGAAGAAGAGAGAAAGTAGTGACAATCGGACATTACAAAAACATAATGGAGTTTAATGACTCTTTCATCCCATTCCCTTTATTCTTACAGGTTGTTAGACGTTATAAATCCAAGAAATTGAGTAGTAGCTAATTTCTCTCACATCTTGATGAGCCAAAAAAAAGAAGCTAATTCCTCTCTCATGAAGAGATAATGGAACCACACACCATCAATTCATTTCCTACTTTCCCAGATGTTCAATGTTCGTATCTGGATCTCATCGCCATCATACCCCATCTTTTCGGCATTGTGTACCACCAATCCCCATTTGGTAAGGTTCTTCGTAATTCTCTTTGCGATTGCTAATAGGATTTTGCGATCTACACCTTTTCTCTTTGCAAGATAACCCTCCAACTTCATTAAGCTTAGTACCATATATTGCTTTACATTGTTTTCTCTGAACAATTATACCAATTTGGGGTGGTGGGAAGCCATGCTCGTACAAAAAATCGTGGATCAGCCTCCGATCCGATGTCCCGTAAGAGGCCCTTCCAAGCTTACCAAGGACCCGATAACCTACCCAGGGGGCCTCCTATTTTCCCTATGAGTGTCCCGTGCCATGTGGTGAAAAAATATAAATCTTCGTTCCGGGGCCTCTCGGAAGCCCGAAAAACGTGGATTATAGCCTTCGTTTTCGGCTTCCCGGGGCCCGGGTGTCATTTTTGCCTAAACTTCTCCGTGGGGTCCATCATGACCCTAGAGGACCTTTGGTGCCCCGGGAGGGTCATTGGGATCCCTGAACTTCGGTATCACCCATGCCTTCGGTGTTTCGACCCTTACATTGGTGTCCCGTCAAAGTGCCCTTACAAGCCTATTCGGGACCCGATAACGTAGCCCAGGGGCCTCTAATGTTCCCCAAGGGTGTCTCGTGCGATGCGGTGCAAAAATATCCACCTTCGTTCCGGGGCCTCCCGGAAGCCCAAAAAGCGTGGATTATAGCCTTCGTTTTCGGGGGCCCGGGTGTCATTTTTGTCCAAACTTCTCCGTGGGGTCTATCATGACTCTAGAGGACCCTCGGTACCCCGGAGAGTCATCCAGATTTCTGAACTTCGATATCACTCATGACTTTGATGTTCCGGCCCTTACATCGGTGTCCCGTAAAAATGCCCTTGCAAGCCTATCTGGGACCCGATAACGGAGCCCAGGGGCCTCTAATGTTCCCCAAGGGTGTCTCGTGCGATGCGGTGCAAAAATATCCACCTTCGTTCCGGGGCCTCCTGGAAGCCCAAAAAGCGTGGATTCTAGCCTTCGTTTTCGGCTTCCGGTGCCCGGGTTTCATTTTTGCCCAAAGTTCCCCGTGGGGTCTATCATGACCCCTAGATGACCCTCGGATCTGAACTTTGATATCACTCATGCCTTTGGTGTTCTGGGCCTTACATCCGTGTCCCTTAAAAATACCCTTACAAGCCTATCCGGGACCCGATAACGTAGCCCAGGGGCCTCTAATGTCCCCCAATGGTGTCTCGTGCGATGCGGTGCAAAACTATCCACCTTCGTTCCGGGGCCTTCCGGAAGCCCAAAAAGCGTGGATTATAGCCTTCGTTTTCGGCTTCCGGGGCCCGGGTGTCATTTTTGCCCAAACTTCTCTGTGGGGTCTATCATGATACTAGAGGACCCTCGGTTCCCCGGGAGGGTCATCAAGATCTCTGAACTTCGATATCACTCATGCCTTTGGTGTTCCGGCCCTTACATTGGTGTCCCGTAAAAATGCCCTTACAAGCCTATCCGGGACCCGATAACGGAGCCCAGGGGCCTCTAATGTTCCCCAAGGGTGTCTCATGCGTTGCGGTGCAAAAATATCCACCTTCGTTCCGGGGCCTCCCGGAAGCCCAAAAAGCGTGGATTATAGTCTTCGTTTTCGGCTTCCGGGGCCCGGGTTTCATTTTTTCCCAAAGTTCTTCGTGGGGTCTATCATGAACCCTAGATGACCCTCGGTGCCCCAAGAGGGTCATTCAGATCTCTGAACTTCGATATCGCTCATGCCTTTTGTGTGTCGGCCATTACATCGGTGTCCCGTAAAAATGCCCTTACAAGCCTATCTGGGACCCGATAACGGAGCCCAGGGGTCTCTAATGTTCCCCAAGGGTGTCCGTGCGATGCGGTGCAAAAACATCCACCTTCGTTCCGGGGCCTCCCGGAAGCCCAAAAAACGTGGATTATACCCTTCGTGTTCGAATTCCGGGGCCCGGGTTTCATTTTTGCCCAAACTTCTCCATGGGGTCTATCATGACCCCTAGATGACCCTCGGTGCCCTAGGAGGGTCATCGGAATCCCTAAACTTCGATATCACCCATGCCTTCGGTTTTCCGGCCCTTACATTGGTGTCCCCTAAAAACGCTCTTACAAGCCTATCAGGTAGGGGTGTCCAAAAAAAGGGTAACCGAAAAATCGAACCTTAAAACCGAAAAACCGCACTGAAAATTTGGTTAACCGAACCTATTTTTTTGTTTAAAGCGGTTCGGTTAACCGAACCAAATATTTTTTCGGTTTCTATGTTCGGTTTAGGTTCACGATTTTGGAGATTTCGGTTAATCGAAAAACCGAAAAATATTTTTTAAGCTTTTTTTTATTAATATTTTATTATGTTTTTAATTAAAAATTTTAAAAATAAAGTTGGTATGTAATATTTAATAACTAAGAATTCATGCTTTTGCATTTCTTTATTGTTTTGACTATGTCTTATCGAATCTAAATTGTAAATTTAGCTTCTATTTTTTTAAAGTATGTTTAAAAGTAGATAATAACACTATAAAAATGATATACGTACGATTTTCGGTTAACCTTATAACCGAACCGGAAAAATCGGTTAACCGAAAGTCGGTTAATCTGTATTTTGGGTTACGGTTACGGTTCACGAAATTGGCGAACCGAAATATCGGTTAACTGAACCGAGTGAACCTTTCGGTTCGGTTAACCTACCATGAACACCCATACTATCAGGGACACAATAACGTACCCCGTGGGCCTCTTATGTTCCATAAGGGTGTCCTGTGCGATGTGGTGCAAAAATATCCACCTTCGTTCCGGGGCCTCTCAGAAGTCCAAAAAACGTGGACCCGGTATTCGTTTTTGCCAAAACTTCTCCGAAGGGTCTATCGACACCCTAGAGGACCTCAGGTGCCTCAGGACGGCAATCGAGTCCCCGAACTCTGATTTCACCCATGGGACATGGGACTTGGGACATGAGATATGGGCTTTGGGACATGGCGCTCGCTGGGTGCTGGGATATGGGCCACCCAGATTTTGTTTTAATAAATTTTTGATGCACTTAGTTCATTTTGATCTATTGTCTACTATGATAATATTTGGTAGAAGAACTTAATAACAAAGTATACTCAAGTTTGTTAAATAAAAGGCTAATAATCGTTTCCTAAGCACTAGACCAAATATAGATCAAAGTTTACCGTATGACTAATCATAATAAGTAGAACTATAATGCAACAAACAATGTCAGTTAGGGGTTTATACCTCTAACTTTTATAGAGGTAGCATTAGCCATTGTTTTTTTTGTGTCAAAAGGCTAATACACAACCAGTGAATGACTATTACCATGATTTGAGGGCATCCTTCCCCCTAACATTTTAATATTTGCCCTAAACAAATGAAGAGTCACGTTGCGGATGAACCTCTCTAAATCCCTCCTTGGTGTTGTTTTAATTTTATTTACCAGTTAATCACAAAATTAGCACTAAAAAAGAAAAATAAAATTATTAGAACAAAGTTAGAAGCAAGGCAATTAAATTTCAAAAAAAATAATAAAAAAAAGTGTTGAAACACCTTGTGTATCGCACGGGCATGCACACTTATTAAGTTAAAAACCATGAATGACACACTCGCGACCGCATATATATGTAAAATGAATTTGATGTCACCTCAAAATTAAAAAAAAAAAGTATAAAAAAAGATTTCGATATGGAGTAGTATTCTGTACGAATTATCCATTGAAGTAGGCAACAAAATAGAGGTACACTTACCCTTGTAAAATTTCTGTCATTTAGTTGGCTTTTTGGAATTGGGGCAGATTTGAGCATTGAGAGTTCAATGAGTGATACAGGTAGAATAGATAGAGTTGTGAGCACTTAGATAGAAAAAAGCCAAAAGAAAGGGGTTTTGGTCCTAAGATCATATCATGGGCTAGCTAGCTAGCTCACATAATTGAATACCAAAAATGCAAAAGATTTTCCTCTTCTTTTCTCCTTTTAAGTGGTTTTATTATATTTTATTTCATTATTCTGTTCAAAGATTTTTATATCTTAAAATGGGAAAACACCTGCCACATCCATTTGGATGTGAAGCCTTTTTACTTTGATTTGAGCTACCAATATTTTGGGTGGATTCATCCCTTTTTTATATTTATTTATTAATTTAATTAATTTGCCCGGAAGGAGGGGCAATGATTCAATCTTTTCTTTAGTAACCCTGGGTGGCCCTTTTGGCAGCTTTCGTCCACTCTCTTTTGCTCTTTTCCATACCATTTCCATGCTCTTTATTCATCTACTATACTATTTTCTTGTCATATATGTATACAGTATAAATCATATTTTTTTCAATTTGAAATTGTACTAGTCACGAATTTAAGTGACATACTAATACTTTACAATATATTTCAAGAAAGAACGGGGAATGCAGAACGCCATATCCCATTGGGTTCAACCCATAAATCATTATAAATCATACTATAGGGTTTAAGTCATAACTTATAATGTTAGTTGATGTAGCCCTTGAGGTAAACTTGAGTTCTTCAATAGAAAGTTGATTGTTGTGGATGTGGCCTTTCGTTTAGGGGAAAAAAGGTGTAAAAAACTTCATTTTCTTTTGGGCATGGTTAAAGCCTTAAAGAGAAACTCCTCATGTATAGTCTCGTATGTTTTACGAATTAATTCGTGTGGGTGCTGTTTAGAAGACTTGAACTCATGATCTAGTGTATATAAGTTGTAAGTTACTTAACAATGAGCCAAGCCAACACCTATTGGATATGTAAAAGTTGTTTGATCTCTCCTTAAGAAACGATTCATCACAGTTCATTTTGCAATCTTTCTCCATTAATAAAAAATCAAGCAGTCCATACCTACTATATTTACACACTTATAAAATTACTAAGAAATAAAAATCCAATTGTTCAACTAGTTAGGCCGATCATGGTGAGGCCATCTTCTAGCTAGAGTCCTATCACAATTCACACTTATTGACACTTGATTTATTTATTTTTTTCCGTTGCAAAAGAAAAAAATATGCATTTTGATTCTTTTCCACGTACTTAGTAATTGTTTTAATTCAAGTTTAATTCAATTTAATTTAATTCCATTCAAAAATCTAATTGGTTCTCACAATTACTATTTAGAGTTCTCTTCAATTCAATGAAAAAGAACGCACTCATACTCGTATAAATGATCTATCGAATTAAAGAAAGGGCGGAGCATTAAGTCTTTTTGTTTGATAAAAGATGGACCCGTTTTGGATTGTTTGGTGGTTATATTAGACAAAATTGCTTTTGTTTGATACCACATGAATAGGAAGCTTACGGATATGACCTCCCTAAGTCCACGCATTCAACCCAACCCCCCACCACAATGAATTAAGAAGTTGGTTTTTTTCACTTTAGATATTATACGTGGACGACAATTTTGCCTTGGCTACTTAATAAATTAAGAGTATTAATTAATAAAATATTCAAATATTTATCCTCGTACAACACACCACCAAGGCACCAACCCTCTCTCCTTTTCCTCGTTGACACTAGTATCAGGTGTTGCTAATCAATAATTAGCATTTCTTATTACAATTTGGAATCATAATTATTGTGGTATGCACTTAGGTATAACTTGCTTCCATATCAAATTATCTGATCCAATTATGGATAGACCAACGCTCAATTTCTAATCTTACACACATGCATCAAAAATGTGATTAAGAGTTCTTATGAGTATTTTGTAGTAAAAAAGGATATTTTTTGTAATAAAAAATTAGCAAATTTGTATAGTAAATTGATACTTTTATAGTAAAAAAGATACACAATTGTAGTAAAAATAGGTTGTCGCGTGGATAAGAATATAAATAAGAACATTTTTTGAAAAGACATGTATATCATTAAGCAATTAATTAATAACATACTCCTTCATGAACTTTTTGTTTGACAATTACCTAGAGGCCAATAACAATACAACCTATTAGAATATGCTTAATAGGGTTAGTAGGTGGGGTATTTAAAATTGTTCATGTCGAAGTCTACTAACTTTTTTGATTTAGTTTCTTCATCGCTTGAAGTAAACCGGAGTCAAGTGATATTTCTAATGTTCCTTGTTTTTACCGTACATCCTAATTTCACTGATTGGAGTTACCATATACTTATTGTAGTATGAGAAATAAATTAATGTATTCAATGAAAGTGTATCTATTCTTTACAAAAAATTTTCTCTTTTTTTTCTTTTTGGAATGTATAGCTCACTCACCTATTTTCCGTTGTCGAATGACTTATATGAACCAAAATTGCAACGTTAATAGTTTGTTTAAATACTTTCAACATTGGTGAGCCACGCACGAATGTACGTAGCACCTTCATTCTATTTTAAAAATGTGATTGATTACTAACGAATTGGTTGCCGACCCTATTAACAGACTAAGAAAAGAAATGAAAGGCATAATAACTAAGTGATAAGATATCGCCAAAATAAGTTTTGACTACTTTAAGATTACCTCCTTCACATATAATGTAATGATATCATAATCGTGTAGTAGCGTTGCTTGACACCTTGCTGACAATAAACATGCCTTCCCTATGGTCTATGGAAAAGGCCCATTGCTTCTCCATGAGAGTAGTATTCTTTTCACATGCATCATGATTTTTTCTTACATGTTAAGTAGAACTGACAAAATCTGACCCGACTCAAATCGAACGTGCTTTAAACCCGACTGAAATCCGATCTGAAAAGGTTCGACCTGCTAATGACCCGAAACTATCTAACCCAACCCGAATTTGTAAGAGAATAGCTATTGACTAGAAACCGACCGACCCAATGTTGGCCCGATCTGCTATTGATCCCGAATTCGTAATGATCCGATCCGAATTCGATTCGAACCGACCCGTTTGTTAGGTCTAATGTCAAGTCTTTCCTACTAGTCTTCAAAACAAACCAAACAGGTAGTAAAATCTTTTCCCCAAACCCATGTTAGGCTCCACATTTTTCCTGTGGAACTGATTGAACTCGGCCCAGTCCTTTAATAGTGGAATGGACGCCACGCCACCCAAAATGTGAATCGAGTACTGCCCCCCAATGCCAAACAAGAACAGTGAACCTTTTTAATGGCCCATGTGCCCATTCATTTGTCCGCAACATACGTGTTCAAATCTACAATAGTGGCAGCCTGGCAGCTTCAACTATTCATAAGCGGGCCGGGCCTTGATAACAAAAATCAACAAAATGATGGTCTACTTGTGTTGTGGCGCACGGAGAGTTGGTAAAATTTGACCCAATTCAATAACTATCTTGATAAAAAAACCAACATGACCCTTGATAATGACTCGTCTCGATAATGATCCAAACTCGTAGTTAGTTGGCAGTATTATTCCATGGTCTAAATTCTTGTGAGATTAGGATAGATACTAGTGATCTGAGGTCATTGTAGTTGTAGTTGTGAAATTTGGGTGCACTACAATTGTCACCAAGAAGAGCTAGACTATTTAAGTAGTTTAGTCTAGCCATTTTTTTTTGGTTTAACAACCGGTTTACTTAAATCCTTTTGGTTAATGTTAATCCTATTTGTACCAGGTAAGTTCACGAAAGGGTAAAGTGCCTTCAATAAGTAGTTTCTTCACTCACAAGATTCAAATCCTCAACCTTACTTAAGAGATAAGAGTGTCAAATCACTTACACAGTTACACCAACCACCTTTGAATTCTCATATGTTTTCCAAGTGAAAAGAGATAAGAATACAAATACAGTAATCAAATTTTAATGCTTTCTCCCCCTAATAAATGAGTCATTTACTCTTTTCTTGATATTAAGTCCTGGTTTCGCCCTAACAAGAAGGGTATGTTTCTTAAAGAGTAATGATAGACGATAAACAATTTGACAAAGGATAAGGTTATTAATTTGGATATTTTCCATGGATGACACGAAGTCTAAAATACCTTTCATATACTTTTTACTTTCCATCCTCTCTTCTTCAATCCCAGTTATATATAGACCCTCAACCTTGTTATACTCTTGTCTAAATCAAACCATTTTTCAGCGACAAATTAGTTTTAATCCAAGAATTGGTGAAGTATGGCGTGGAAAATAGTTTCAAATTTTGAATGAAAAAAAATCCGATCCATTAATAGTAAAACTCTGCAACTGATTCTTTTCATAGATGGTTACAATCCGTAAATAATCATTTAAGTAAATAGTTGGTTTGTTACTGAAACACTTGAAATTTTTCGGGTTACATTCTATGTAAAATGTTATTTCTCTTTAATTTGTAAAACTATCAAAAACCGAAGAAATAGAGTAAGGATCCTCTGTTGTTCTAAAAAGAATAGTAGAATGTTGTTCTCCAAATCTTTACCTTTGGATTGGAGGGTGTGTATTTTGGGCCCTTAGATGAAGGGAGTGAGTTTTTTTTGATTTAAACAAATTAAGGAGAGAGATAAAGAGAAGAAAGGACATCATAGAAATAAAACAGTAGAGAATCCAAACACTCATTTATTAGCCTCAAAATAATTCTTCATAAATGGCTACATGAAACCACACGAAGTAGTATGGCTAACACAAATTTTGGCCCAGTACACATGATTGGAGAGGAATCCACTATCCAAGATCTAACACTCTTTCTAGTAATTTTTTTATTTTATTTATCATGCTCAATTTTTTCACAAATTATCTTCTTTAAAGTAGTCTAAGGACATCTCAACAAAAAAAAAAAAAAGTCTAAGAATATATGCTAATACATTCATTGGTATTTCACATAAACTCGTATAAGGCGGCCTCAAGGTGAAACCCCATTTAACAAGTATGACGTCATGCTTATGTCATATTTAGCTATAGAGGGGACCCCACCTTGAGGCGGCCTCATAAAAGACCTTTTGTTGATAATTACGAACTTTAGCGAGAGAAATTTTTAGGCATTCCCGACATTAGGTTCAAACTACAAACCAAATTGGTAGGGAGTAATTGCATGTTTGTTTAGATTTCCTTCTCATTTTTCTGTAACTAACTCAATAGGTGTTTCTTTGTGTTTGGGTTCTTGGTTCTGTTTTTTTTGGGTTCACACAATAATGGAGGATATTTTTGTGTGTTTTTATGTTCCCATATCCAAGTGTGCTTCGACCTAATTATGATTGGGTCTTGTTTTCTATTTGCATACGTTCAAACCATGTTGCAAAGTATTTTGCTTGTCCCCTTGCTGTTTTTCCTCTTTTCGGGAAATGGAAATAAATAAAAGACTAGCATTTTTTTCATGAAAAGGGGGGGGGGGGAGTATGTAGAGGAACAAAATGTTACCTAAACAGGTAGTCGTCTGGAACTCTGAATGTTATGAGTGTATGTCGGTTCGAGTTATATTGTCGTATCCGATTAGATACCGTGGGTGTATAAACTTCGAATCTTTTTCTTCTTTTTAATAAAACGGACTTATAATTAAAAAAAAAAAAAAAAAAGGGAGAGAGAAAACAGCACAATCAACAATAAATCAAAGTTGCCGTAGGTTATAGGAAGGTAGGCTGAGGAATAAGAGGTGAGAAATCCTCCAAGCCAATGGTGCCCCTTCATCACAAAAGGGCCCCTTTAATTTCCCCCAAAATTTACATGGATCAAAAAGCAAAATACAATTTGCTTTTTTTCTTTACAAGTCCTAAAAATATTTATTGCCAAACCCCAAAATTTTTGCCCTCCATTAAACGGCACACTGAACCAACTGGACAGAAGCTGGGCCGCCGGGCCCACCAACGATCTTCTCTGCGTCCACGTTGCATGTTGATGGGCCTTGTGGCGGCCCATACAAGTTCCCTTCGTGGCCATTATTGCCTTCCTCTTCACTATCCCGTTTTTCAATCACAACCTCAAGTGCTTCCGTAGCCACATTGATTTCTTCTTTTTTGGAGAGAGAATCCATTGTGGAGGGTATCTCTACAGTAGTGCTTTGTGGTTGCTTAACTGGGCTGCTTGGTACTTGGAATTGTTCTGGTAACTTCATCTTCTTAGCTGCTTTGTCATATTTCCTGTAAAATCCATAGAGTCCCATTTGCGCCACGCCGAATACTAAGCCCACCACATTAGGTAGCTGCAAATCGGTTAATTATTAGTACTCCATCCGTTTCAAATAAATCTTCAACATTTTAAAGTCGGTTTCATTTTGTGTAATTGTTAGGCTAGAAAACACATTTGTAAAAAAAGAAGATTATTATGTGTCAAATGATGAATGATGACACATAGGACTTTGGTTGGTACAAGAAACTACTTACAGTGACGTAAAGGTCTTTTTGGGACATGCCGTACAAGCCCCATACGATAGCGGTTAACGTTAGGCAAAATGACAAGTTGAATGGCATGAACTCTACGCTCTTGGTACGAATCACCACCCTCTGTAATTTAACACGAAAGTTTATTAGTTACAATTAATTTGGTATTACCAAAGGTTTACAAGATTAAACAAGCTAGTAAATAAAGAAGTTGTTGATTTGATTACTTACCATAACGCTTAGGGGTGCTGCAAAAACACTAATTGAGATGACGACGCAAACCCATCCAAACACTTGAACTCGAGCTGCCCCTTTCGTCAAATAATGACAAAGGAGAACAATCGCGCAAAATCCACCAAAGTTCAACAATAAAAGTAGCTTCAGAGTTGCAACCTGTGGAAAATAGTTTTTTGTTTTATTAGATCCTCAACTTCTCTTAAAAAAGAAAAAAAAATAGGGATTACGCTTCCTCAGTTTCTCTAATTAACTTGCTTCTTTATTATAGTCCTTACATAACATGAAATACTTCGGAGAAAATCAAATAAGCTCATTAATATAACTATGGAGTACTATTTAAGGGCGGGATTAGATGATCTGAATGGAGCATACTACTTATCTAGGACGGAGGGAGTATATTCTATATACGTACGTACTACATACATACCTTGGCCTTCTTTGGTGCATAGGTGATGAAAACGGCAATGTAGATGGTCTCAATAACAACACCGGCCACATTAATGGTGATGAGAAGGATAGAATTGCCCTTGAGCAATGCATAGTATATCCATAACATGGCACTAAATATTGCGACCACATACGGAAGTGACTGGAATGCTTCGGTTGATTTCTTCTTGTACACCCTTACAAATGTTGGTCTACAAAATCACAAATAAGAATATATAAAGGTTTCATTAGTGAAAAGATTGTATGATTGCATATATATCCTACGTTGTATAAAGTGATGACTAAATAAATCAAAAAGGAGAAAATCAATTATTGAAAAAGAACTTGAGATTAATTTAATCACTTACAGTGGTGCAAGATACACCATGAAGGAGATGACGTTTCCTGCAATAATAAGTAAGATCAAACAAGGTGACAAAACAGAAATGTTAGACCTCTTCTAGACAAAACAAATGGCTTTTAAGGTAAAAATAAAGCACATGTATGTATATTAAAAGAAAATGGCAAGGTAGGTGAAGAAAAGAGAAAATTTTAACTAAAAGGAGCAATATATAGTGGGAAAAATATTAGTGAAGAATCATTGTAGTTATTCACAAGAAAATCATTTTGCGTAGCAAGATTTTGTCCTAGGAGCTTTCTTATGGAAATTGGTGATATACCTTTGAAGAAAGTTGAATTTGATGATGGCTCATATAAATAGAAAGAGTTAGTATTAAGACAACCCAAAAAACAAATAGGTTGGTAAAGGAATATCAAGCTAATTGTTCTTCTATTTTTTTGAGCGCCTAACTAGATTTTTCGGCTCAATTTGGTTGAACGGAAAGTTTCTTTCAAATTTGTACAATTTTCAAAAACTTATTTTAAACTGAAAATATCTTTCCACACTCATTTAAAATTTGCCTAGCTAGTGAAAAAATAAGAGAGAAAAAAAAAAGGAATGTGTAGTAGGTAAGATCAAGTATATACCTAGAAGACCAAAGGCAAAAACCCAAGGATGGTTAATGGTCAACATGTTGTTGGCTTGCTTGTTTAAAGTTTCAAAACTTTTCAAGCTTTATTTCTCTCTCTTGGCTTCCACTAAATGGTGAGAGAATAATAAGCTTGGGTTTTGTAACTTGTAAGTAAGTGTTTATCAAAAGAAAAAAAACACCTGAAATTTGTTTGTTCTCTATGTTTTTCTGAGGAAGCAATTAGAAGAGTAATGGGTGGGTATATATATAGAGGGAAGGGGGGCCAGGGACCCCAGCATTGTTAAATTATGGGAGTTAGATAGGAGTGAGTGTTTATATTTGAGCTCGTCGATGTGTCTGGCATACATGCAAATGTTAAGGACTAGACGGCAAGTTTTGAAATGATTATCTTGTCACTTTCATCCTTCTCATTACTCAACATATACACCCTTTCGAATTAACTAAAAGGATTATAACTTTTCACCACTCTAACTTTTTACTAGGGTTTAGCTTTTTCTTTTCTTTAATTTTGTTTAATATTTAGTTGATGAGATTAGAAGAAATTAAACATCTCGCTATTGTACGTCCTATTTGATTGAGTTGGGAAATGTTTGGTTGATCATGAGGGTCACTAGCTCTTCTCTCATATTTTCTATTCCCAATCCCATGTTTAATCTGTCCTTAAAATTGGGTATGTAGTTGTAGAGAGAGCTACTGAGAGGGGTTGGTAACCCTCACTTACCCTTAATGTCACTCTTTACTCCCTAGTTGAGTTAAACAGTGCCATTTCCGAGACATAATTTCAGGAGTTTCATAAATTAAATTTCTGGAGGGATTTCCCAGATAAGTATATATATTTTAAACCTTTTAAGTAGGTTAGAAACGTTTGCTTACTTGTTAAATAGGTAATTTGTAATGTGAAACATAATTTGCAAGTGTTTATCCTTGTAGCTAAATATATGCACATTATTGATTTGTTGTAAAAGTTGTTTAAGGTGATATTCATGCGGATTTGAGCTACTACAACATGCCACATGAAAAAAAGTTTCAGTTTCTTCAACTTTTCGGCAAACTTTTTTCCCATCAAAAACTAGAAATAAATTGGATTTCAACTCTCTAGCTATAAGATATCCTAGGTTAAGCTTACTAATTACTATATGCATCATAATCATTAAGCCAAAGAGTACAAAATTAAAATTTAACGGAAGTCAAAGTAAGGATTAATGGAAGGGTAAAACAATAATAATGAAGAAACCTTAATTTATGTGAAAATTCTCAATATTATTGTGAGGGCAAAAAGATGCAACAAGCCGATCAAATAATTACTTAAGTTAAAGAAAGAAAAGAATAAGTTATAACGGAATACATGAAAAAAAACTCATACAAGAAGGTCTTATCGGGAGAATAAGATTATTACATGTTGAACAAAATGTATTACTGATGGATAAAAATATTTAAAAAATATTATTTTAAATAAGAAAGGTTAATTTTGACTGTTTTATCATAAAACAGTAAAAATTAATATACTTAACTTATTACACAAAATAAGTCAAATCAAATATACTACCAAGGCACGAATAATTAAAGTCGAGTTCACTACACTATTTTAGCATAAATACTTTGATTGAGGGAGGGGGAATTTGTACCTCGGACCTACACACCATAGTCTCAGCCTAATTAAACTATTAGACCAAGACCTTATTTAAAACCCGGCGTTACTACAATTACAAGTAGATGTAAGTTGTTTAATTTTACTCGTACGTGCCTTAATTACTGCTCCAGATACATGGGATTGGGATTTGCCAGGTAGTGCAAGATTATTGGAAAAGGAATATGTCATGCTGCAATCTAAGTCGATGGAACTTGAGTTCAAATCTCTTTGTCCTTATTATTACTCGATTTGCAATTAAGGAGATGTGATTGAGTGATAGGGACTCATTCATCTTTAACCAAAGTCGAGGGTTCGAATCTCGTCTTGGGTATGGAGCAACTTTAAATTCCTTGGCTAGCTTTCCCATGCTTTGAGGTGCCTACAAGCCAGCGCGGGAGATAGTCATTGTAGTAAAGGTGAATACCCTTGATCGTGAACCAAAAAAAATTATTACTCGATTTGCAACTTCCATTATTGCGCTTCAGGACGCGCTGTCCAGAAAATGCCCCTGTCGCTTTGTATTGAACTCGATCTTAACCTCTCTAATGTAAAACAACTTCATTCCATCATTGTGGCTACTAGAAACTTCCAGAATTACTATTGGCAATATCCCCCATTCAATTGTTACTTACGCACTTACGCACGGCACCACAAAGGCGCACTTTTTTCTTTTCATAATAATAATAATAATAATAATAATAATAATAATAAATAAGTACTCCAGTTGTTTTAAAACATTATGATTTGTGTGTTTGGTCAAATGCGTCTTACATTAAAAATACATATAGTAAAAGAGAAGAAATATTTTCTTGATGTATGTAGCAATTATATGTGAGAATAATTTTGTTAAATAGCGTAACATAGTTTCGATTAGTAATCAACAATCAACATTGAATTCCATAAAAGTAGTATGTCCTTTCTAAATACTAAGGCATTTAACCATTAGGATCTTTTTTTCTTCATTGCATATAACAATTAGGTGGATCATAAACCATCTTGATTTTTTTAAGTTAGTTTCTTCACACTTGGTATCGGAGTTGTAAGAAATACAAGGTCCTAATAAGTTCGAGACATGTCTATCATCTTGTTTCAATAGTAGAACTCGCTCCTATAATTGAGTCTTCTAATAAATACATACATTTGTCTGATTGAGTAAATTCCTTTTCAATAAAAATTTAAGTCATGAGAACATACGAGTATTTTGTGGGCAAGGATTATTGCATTATACAGGCTGATTATGAAATAATTAAATTTCTTCAACAACTTAAATTGATGGATGATAATTCAATATTAGGACAACACCAATTTTATTTTTCTTTTGATAATCAGATGGGTTTAATTACTAATAAAAGAATTACAAAAGTCTGATGCAATAAATATTAGGACCCCAATTATACCTCAATCATTTCGGCACTAAAAAGAAATGTATATACATATCCATGATTCAAAAATCAGGCCTTTCAGTCTTAATTTCTATCTACCCTAATGTATATCACATAAATTAATGTGAGCAAAAAAAAAAAACATAAATTAATGGATACAATCCAATATTTAAGCTAATATCTAATGTTTATTCTCAATAACTCAATTCAACTTAGGATTTTTGTTTTTATATTAAATCCTAATACCAATCTTCTCTTCAGTTGGAAAGTGGAGAAAAGTATAATGATATTATTTCACAAGTGTTGTATTTGTCCATTTACTTGGTTGGTAACTAATTAATCAATCTTAATAACTCTAGTTTTTTTTTTCTTTTCTCCAAACGATAAGGAAACCACCCTATATGAATGAAGTATGAAATTCAATTTCAAGTTACTATTAGGACGAATGAGGGATCGATGTACCACTGCTCTATCCACCCAAGCTTAACTCTAGTTGGTTTTTTGCTCATCGGCTCTAATTAAAACAATGGCAGAGTTCTAAAATGAATTCAAGCATAATGATATATCCTAATTGCTTGTATTTAGTTACGGTAAATTGAAAGAATAGAAATTTATCAGAAGTGTACTTGCTTAGACTAGAAAAATCCAGAGGAAAAAGGAAATTGGCAGGGGATAAGTATTAGTCATGAAACTTTGCTACTAAAACTTAAAATCTAATATATATATATATATATATATATATATATATATATATATATATATATATATATATATATATATATATATATATATATATATATATATATATATATTTGGGTAAAAGCGCTGGTAATATGACATGTGTCACATTATTAGTAGCTATTGATTTTACTTTTCTTTTTTCTTTTTATTTTATCATTATGGTTATCATTAAGTTCAGATATTAAATATAATAATAAAAGTCTCTATTTAATATTTTACCATTTTTATATTTAAATAATATATTGGCTCATAACTTTTATTAATTTTCATATTTATGAGTACAAGAGCATTTAATGTCACCGCATTTATTGAATTTTATTATTGTGGATAAAAAATGTATTTTGACGTGGCAATATGTTTCAGGGGATAAGCGCATGTAATATGATAAGGGTTATATTACATATAAAGTCAATATTTTTAATAAGTTATATATTGTAGTTATTACGTGGTAGCTGATATTTGACTAATATTTGTGGCGATAAGCGTAGGTCATGTAACAACAAACATGTCTCTAATATTTATTTGCCTAAATTTACCGGGATAAGCGCATGTGTCATAATGGTTACATATAAAGTCATCATTTTCAAGTTGTAATTTAGTTGTAATATACATACAAATGTCACATATTGACGAATTACATATTATTTTCCCTTTTCTAAATAGTGAGTTGTCGCTATTTTCCAATAAAGAAGGTTAGTCTTTTAACTTTTAGATTTCAAATACTGAAATACACATTAAGGGACAGTCTGATCAAGTCGATGGTTGTTTAATAATAACAAGAATTATATTATATGGTATGACCATAGACAATGTGAAAATTGACTATTATTTATGGGGATAATCGTTGTTAATATGACAAGCATTATATATTTAATTAGATTTTATATGAAGCTATGAACACAAGTTAGACATAAATTATTTTAATAAAGTGATAGATATTCTTTTATTTTTTAATCGGAGAATGATGAGTGGTATGACATGTGTTTCGACCAATTACTATTTTTCATTATCTTTATATACCTATATATTATTTTAAAAGAATTTATTATTCGTTATTTACCTATATATAATTTTAAAAAATCCTAAAATTTATTTAAACAGAAAAATATAATGATAAATAGATTGTCCGTACGTAGCACGGGTAAAGTCCTAGTGTGTACATATATACAAGTTGGGTCATTATCGAAATTATGATGGAAGGTTGATTTTATGATGAATCAACGTTAGTGTGACTCTTCATCTACGCAGCTCAGCTCCCGTATGAAGATTTTCGTAAAGCAAGATCCACATATTTTTGCTGAAGTGGGTAAAGAGGTCCCAACTTCAATTCCCCTGCCTGCATTTTTCATTTATGATTTCACATAAGCTGCCAAATCACATAGAATCAACCTTTTATTTTGGTTTTCTAATAGTGATGGGAAATTTTCCGAGATCGTGTAAGTCTTAGATAGATATAAAAACTCCAATAATTCTCTCATGAGACAACCTCATACAAATTACATAGTACATACATTGCAACTTTAATATGGTTCAATCCTTTTACTTGGCCCACATCTGTGAATGGAATAGAATACACCAACTTTGAAGCATTTTGAGTTACAATTGTACATACAATAAACTTAGACAAAAGTTATCCGTATCCTTCCACAAGTAGTTAATGTAACCTCTATACATCCACTCACATTTCCCTTCTCATACAATTGCATGGATTCTCATATATATCTACTTTACCATATAACCCCATATTCACCCTTGTTGAAGTGGATTGTTCCACATTGGTCAAGAAAGAGTGCCTTGAGGTGTTTATAACTAAGTGAGTTACTTTACATATTGTCAATTGATTTTAGGTTGGAACCTCCTTTATGTTATAAACACTCTCTTAATGGGCCCAATTATGAAAAGACCCCTTGTTGGCCCCACATGTTGAAGCCCAATGAAGTATTTATGTGCGGCAGGGTAATTTAATTTAAACCCCTGTTTAACTCTACCCACTGGTAAACAAAATTACAGCTCATACGCGCTTAGTCCATGGTGGACCAATGCTCTAAATGTCGATCACCCCATACTTCACCTGAAGCCAGGTCTATACCCATGAAGGAGAAGAGCAACATCACACGCAAGTCAAGTAAGAGTCCATCTTAAAACCAATTAACAATAGAAGGAGTAACCGGCCACTTAACTTATATATTGATATTTTTCCCTCAATCAATTCTTCTACTATGAAATACTAATTCTCACTTACTCTAACAAAACTGGCCCTTCTGTCTTGAAATAGAGGTCATGTCAATAGGTTAAATTACATAATGCAATATGAACACTACTATGAGTACTTCCAAATGCAAGCTAAGGGTATACACTATATATTGATGCATAGAGGTGATGAGTGACTGAAATTAAACCACAAAACAAAAATGATCAAGTCGACAAATAACCGTCCGAATCCCTAGTGAACCCAAAGTCTACAATAACTTTACACCATGCAAGAAAGATATATGTTGGGCATGAGATCGAATCGAAATATGTACAAAGCACGAACATAAGGCAAGGTTCACGGCGCGTTAAGTGCCTTGAAAGTGCCCATTCGAGGTCTAAACCACTGGCAACCAACAACAACGTTACAATACAAGAAAGTTATCAATATTTTGTTACTATTATTCATAAAATCTAAACTTAAACGTTCAATCTCATTTCTTGTCTTTTGTTACATACTTTTGGTGTGTCATGCGCAAGAGATAGATTAGGCCGGGTGGATGCTGAATTGTCGTAATCACACACCTACACGTGGCAAAATCAACGTACCACACTCATCCTGTCTCTACACGTATGATGATCAACTTTGATTGCAAACCATGATTGGAGAAAGCCAAGAAATTTGGAGGGGGGGGATAAAACAAATTAGTGTTGTTGTTGTTAATATGCCTAAAAGAACAAATTTAAGAATTATTTGTATTGGCTTTTGGGCAATGGATGGATGTCTTTATAGGTAAGTGGGTGAGAGAAGAAAGAGGTTTCGTTTGAAGTATGAGGGACTTGGTAGGATAAGATTTGTTGGGTGCCTCACTTCTTAGTATCATATTGAGCTAAAATCATGGCCGTATCTTTAATGTTTTAACACCTTTTACAAGGTGAAATTATTGTTATGTAAGTAAGCGTTTGTAGGTAGAGCTGATAAAATCTGACCCGATTTAAAATGTCATCATCAACATTACCCCAGTGTCTCTAAAGAGGCTCCCGTCTAGGCAGGGTAAGAGGGGGTCGGTTGTATACAGCCTTACCTCTGTGAGAAAGGTTCGAAATATTAATGACTCGACCTGCGTGCTAATATCCAGAATCCAAAATTTATGAGACAACATGTATTTTGATCTAATAACCGACACCGACCTATCAAAGACCCAAACTAAACTAACCTGTCTACTTACATATGCAATTGATCTTTTTTTTTTCTTTTCCTTTAATGTGAAATCAAAAATACCCCATACTGGCTACTGCCTTACAAGTTATACCAACAACTTAGCTTGAAAGGATTTTCTTAAGGGTTATAACTTGGAACACCTAAGCATAAGTCGGGTAGTCTAATGTTAGAGATTCACACTTCCGACTTTATTAAAACTGAGGGTTTAAAACTCATTGGCTCATTGCATGCCCTTTATTTTAGGAATGAGGGTATTATTTGTGTGTTTTGGGTTTATAAGCCTTTCACCAGGCCATTTCCTATGATATAATGGATATAGTGGATACATTATTAAGTGTCCATTTGGCCGAATTCTCGAAATTTCAACTTCTCCTCCCATATTTGTTCTTGTAATTCTAAGTAGTTGAAATAAAGCTAGAAATGGAAGGAGAAGTTACAAATTATAACTTCTACTTCTAGTTCAATTGTAACTTTATTTCAACTTCCTAGAAGTTGAAGGTGGAATGGGAGGTGGATAAAAAGGGATTGGTAAGAACAAATATGGGAAGAGAAGTAGAAGTTAAAAGAAGATAACACTATATAAAAAACGAAAAATAGTTGCGGAAATATCCTGCCGCTATTCTCATTTATCGCCGCTAATTGTCCTCAGCGACAGGATCATCGGTGGTAACAGATCAGTAGCTAAAATGCTCGACGCTAAGAAATGCGACGGGCCTAATTAATTCCGCCGCTGAGCTTAGCAGCGGACTCAATAAGGCCCGTCGCTGATTTTATAAGGCCAAACGGGACTTCCCAAAATAGAAGTGCAATATAGTGTATATATATTTCTTACAAACCGAAATATCTGCGTATGGGAAATGACTGTTGATCACAGATAAGGATCTCTAATAGATACATTGATTGCTCTCAACAAAGGATTAATTAGAAAATAGGATCATGGATCCTGCACCAGACAGGGGAGTGCAACATCCGGCTTATTTATGCAATCTTGTTCTTTTGCAAAATATTATTTATGTTATCGTATGAAGTGGTGGTCATTTGTGATTGTGATTTGTGACTGTGATTGTAATCATTGATTAATACACTCTTAAGCACTTTTTTCAGGTGCTTTTGAACAAAATTTTTTTTTATAATAATCCAGCCTCATGACTCATGAGAAAGAATTATATGGAACCCAATTTAGAACTACTAATTTGTAGCGGCTATCTTTTGGGCCTAAAAGATCATTTCCAACTATGGAAGGCGTGCTACCAGTTATATTTTTTTTTTTGATAATTCATTAAAAAAGTAACTATCGTCTCATTAAAAGTTATGATAAAACTATTTTAAATAAGTTTTCGTATTATTAATTTATATACGCAAAAGTAACACAAAAGTAACGCAAAATTCTTAACCTCCACATAGGGTAATTTACATACCTACATGGAATACATTGTAAATGATAAATAAACGTTGTACAATATGCACCTCCTAGCACCAAAATGATTGATATAGTCGTTTCTTCCTTATAAACGTTGTACAATATGCACCTCCTAGTCTCAATGTGTGGGATTGCTAAGTTCTCTCACGACTAATTTCATACAATGATTTAGGGGTAGGTTTGTATGGACCGGTGCGGGGTTTCAGTTATAAACGTTTTGTCAATAACAATGATAAAAACAAGGAGGAAGGTAGTCAAGAATATACGATTATTAGCTTAAACACGTAAGATGGAGGATCACACTTACGTGGAAATATGTAAACTTTTATCATAAGTATACGTGAATCCAAATAAAAGCAACAAATTTGGAGTTAATAATTATTCCAATGATTGTCTCAATGATTAGGAACAAGTGTCAGGCCAGTAGCCTGATGGTCCAACAACATTTTTAGTCCAACAACTATTTTACCCAAATCTTTAGGATGGGTGGCCTTTAAAAAGCCTAGTCATGTACATTCGAGCAACTCAGGAAATGTGTTATTTTTCACTTAATTACGTATATATTTTTTTTTTAAAATATTATTATTCAGATTTTAGTTTAATGATGTTCAATTTAGTTAGACAAATTATTTTCTTAGGGTATCTTTCAATTAATATACACACTAAGGTTTATTTCTGTAACAACAAGATGCTAGAAATATGTAACGCATGTCAACGGGAATCATAACTCTTATATATGTTAGTCCATTATGTTAATTATGAACAAGTATGTGGGTTTCTACACAGTGTGGAGTATATTTCATGAGACGACGTAGCACACCTCTTTTTTATGACGGTAAATACGATCCCACCTAATAATCTATCTCATCTCGAATCAGCAACCCATTTCACATCGGCTTGTACTAAGTTAGATTATTAAAGACCCCTCACTCCGTACTTGTACACCACCCCGAACCCCAATACGTTAAAACATTTTTCCCTTGTTTACTTCCCTTCTCCAATCCCCAATTCTCTTCCCAAACCTTCCCCTTAAAACATCCAAACAAGCTTTTAATACTATCACATTTCCTTGTTTGTGATCTAGAATGCATGTAACGTCCTGAAATCACTTTCTCAACTTGGATACTCTAACTATGTCTAGTTGTCATGTTATATACATTAATTGTCTTGGACATCTTAGGTTCCATATTATATATAGATGTTCTTAATCCAAATCAATCCATCATTATTATTGGATTGACCTCACAATTTATGCATTATTAACGGCTACCATCATGTAGAGTAACAATTAATTGGGAGGATATAGTAAATAAACTTGTTTCTTCCGTTGGGGACGGGGATAGATCAAGACAACGAAGTGCATTATGATCAATTGAGATCGAGCTTAATTATTGAGGCGTGGAAGCCCACTTAATTTAAATGAGAAATATATATTGCTTCACAAAGCTAGCTTGGATGATAGTGACTGCCAATTCTCTCTTTTGCCTATGTTGATTACAGCTGAATTTACCAGTCAAAGACTCAATGAAACTCTAGCAACCCTTTTGACCTAGTTTCTGTTCTCATCCAATGATTAATTTTGTAGCTGATGTATGATTTTTTTATCTTTATTTTTTCATCTTGATATATGCAAATTTCTAATGATGTACTCCTATAAGTCGACGAATGCTTGCTAAATTGAGCTTTTCTTTATTTGCTTTTCTGTTTTTTTTTTTTTAATTTAAACCTCTAAATTTTCTTTTATTTTTGTTAGTAGTTTAAAATTAAAAGTAGTCATAATTTGTATGATGTTGCTGTAAGGGTAGATCGAGTTTACATAACACGAGCGACCTCACTGCAACTGCAATATCTGAAGAATTGAAGGGAGAAACTTTAACATATAAGGGCTCTTTCTTTTCAACTGAAATTTGGTGACTAGAAACAGAAAGTAACGGGGGGCAATTGGGAAGCTAAGTTTAACCGAAAATTGGAGACAAATGAGGGCAATTGGAGACAAATGAGGGCAATTGGAGATAAATAGGTCAAATTGGGAGCGACAACCGAGGACAGCTGTGAATAATTGGAAAACATTTGAAAATAACATGTCCTAAGTCAAGTGGTCATCAAATTGAGGTAGAAGCCTTGTGAAATTGTGGTGAGAATACTTTTGAAATGCATGGTATCTAAATAATAATGTGATGAATCGTATATATACCAAGCTTTTATCAATTTTGTTTAGTATAAATCCATCTCCCTTATTGATGATTATAATTAGGCTACAATCTCCTCATCAGTGTACTACACCACCACCGCGTGTATGTAATTGTGTGATCGATGACAATGCAAAATCAATAAAATCAAACAGTTGCTTTTTGTAGCATGATTTAATGTTCTCATAAATTTAGGGAAAGATCCATCACAAAATAGCTAGCTAGCAAAGGGCCCAAATACTATAGACAAGAGACAACTGGATTAGCATGATTAAGCAATGAAACATTATATCGATCGATAGAAATTAAGCTAATAATAAGCTAGAGTGACCGATCGATGAAGAAGTCCAAATGAACTAACCGTGAAGAAAACGACGTAGCTTAGGCCTTAGAGAAATAACGAGTGAATTGAAAGAGACTATATATATAGTGATGACGTATGTACGTACCACCTGAATTGAAGTATCTTTGAAATAATTAGGACGACCAAATAGAGTTATAGCAATCTATGGCAAGAATTCTTGCTCATCTTAGCTTTTTCTAGACCTAGTAATACAAATGTCTAATAACAACAAATTCAATAACTGGCACATCAAAATGAGCTTCTCTTGTTCCACCTCATTCTTCAATCTCATCTCTACATTTGGCTTAAGGAAATACCACAAAATATATATGAATGAATGGTTGCCTTTTGAGAAGTTGGGTAAGGACTAAGGACAAATTTATATTGCGGAAAACAAAAAACAGAAAAGATTATAGTTTAGATCCGTAAGTGGAAAAGAGTAGATTGCACACAATAACAGTGAAGTTTCATTCTAAAATAACAAATAGGTGTTAGTGTACTCTCTCTCATTCTTTTGATGTGGAACACTTACATGTAAATTATTCTCTTAATAATATAATATGCTGGTTTCTGAACCAGCACATAAATACACAGTATTACCGTATTCGGCGTATTGGTAGTCAGCATCTCAAATACGAAGTAGTATTTTAGGTATCATATAATAGAGATAATGTAGTAGTATTTCATTGCAATACTTCAGATTACTTTAAAGCTTACAAATATATTATCTTCACCATATGACTCAAATAAACCGATAAACGTTGTAGTTATGTAAAAGTTACGCCTTTTTGGACAAGTAATGCATTCACTATATAGTTGTAATTGAACAATTCCTTAAACGTGTAGTTGGATAGATCATGTGATATACTCCAGTAATTATATAAATGAAGCCGTTATATAAATGTCCATTTCACAAAAATGGCAGTCAAACAATTGAAACGCGAATCCAAAATTGGGGAGTCGAGGCTCCTCCTATAAAGGACACAAACCCTTATTTATTTATTTATTTATTTATTTATTATTGAACTATCAAACTCCGGTTATACTTACATAGTACTACTATATGTTCTGTTTACTTTAATTTAGTGTTGTACAATTTAGTGTTGTACAATTTAGTGACATACATTTTCTCTTACATATTAGCATTACTATTTACTTCAATTAAGTGGTACAATATACATACGGTTTAGTTTAGGATGCTCAGTTCTGTTGAATGGAAAACAACACACACTAAAATGCTTGTTTGGTTGACACACAACTAATACAGGAAGTGTGTAAAGTCTTTTGTTGTTTGGTTGACAAAAAAACACACGAGTTAAACTTCCTACAAGAAGTGACTTCCCTTAAAATGGAGAGCATTACTCACCAAGCTTCCCTAGTCAAGTAGACAAGTACTATTTTCAAATCACTTTTCATGAAATTAAAATTCTTTTATGCAATCAAAGAACTTAAAACATTTCCTATAATTTTTTATTTCCCATAAATTTGTAGAGTAGTATATCACATGAGAACTCACTTCCCACATTCATCCAAACAAGCACTAATAACGGCATTATTTTCGATCGAAGGCTTGTACTTTAATACTTGTGGCTCATGGTTTCATGGTTTCCACATCATAAGCCTAAGGTTGGTAGAAAGCAATTAGATATTGTTTCAACTTTCGTTTTTTTTCCCCCACAAAAATACACACTTACGATTAGCTGGATCATGGAAGATTGTCCATCCCCAATTGGAAATTGCTTTACGAAAGGTATATCGTTAGTTAGAAATTCTATGATTTCTTTTTTCATTACAGATATCCGTATGATTAATTATGTTGGAATATTGGATTCGAGTTAACTCTTTAGTGCACCCCTGATATGCTACCTTGTCTTGACTATGCCTCACTATTGACATTTTGGTTGGTCCTCTAAATCCCTAATTAGAAAAACTCCGCAACCTTCTTGTTGAGCTCCAATATCCACTTGCCTGTGCTACCATGGTCTATTGTGACAACGTTAGTGCAGTCTACCTCTCCACCAACCCCGTTTAGCACCAGCGCACGAAACACATTGAGATTGAGATACATTTTGTTCGAGAAAAGGTTGTTATTGGTCATATTCGGGTCCTCCATGTACCCTCTAGCTCACAGTATGTTGACATCTTTACTAAGGGTCTCCCTTCCACACTATTTAATGACTTTCGCTCCAACCTGAGCGTTCGTCGTTCTCCCGCTCCGACTACGGGGTGTGATAGATAATGTAATTATTAGGAAATTATTATTGTAAATACTTTATAGTTTTCTAGTTATCTTAGCCTTGTACCTAGGCCCATTATACTGTAACCTACTCTGTAATCCTCAAGTATATATTGTTAATGATATACAGTAAACCCTCAAGGGGGATTTTTTTTTTTTTTTTGGTTAGATCACAGGTTCACCCAAGTCTTTTGGGCCAAGACTAATCATGCTCGCACCGGGTCGGCAAAGAGGTATAATATTTGATTGAGTTCAGTTCAGTGTATATAGGAATTTATCACTTAAATAATTTTTTATTTCGACATAAGTTCACAATGATACATATAATAATATTAGAAAGAATTTAATAATGAATACTCTCAAATGAGCCCAATTTTGAAAGGTGAAGCAAAAAAAATTCTATTAAGTTCAATTCAGGCAAAAAGAGCGGCTGAACTTTGTTTGTTTGTTTTTATTTTTCCTCTCCTTTTCTCTTTCTATCTCTCTTTTTTCTATATAGGAAGTCTATTAAGTTCAATTTCTCTCTTTCTTATCCACATACGCATAATTGATAATCTGTAGAATAGTACTAATAAGTAGGGGTGAGCAGAAATTTCGGGTATCTAATACCGGAACTGGAATTGGTTAGGAACCGGTGGTTCCGGAACTGGAACCGGTCTAACCAATTCCAATTCCAATTCCCAAAAATAGGAACCGGTACCAACCAATTTCAATTCCAATTCCTGACTTTTGGGAACGGAAACCGGTTGGGTACCCAGTGTAAAAAAATTAAATGACTTTTTTCCTTTGTTAGAAATAATGAATGGTGATTTTCTAGTAAGGTTAATAGTTTAAAATTTCCTTTAGTAATTTTCGTGTTTTTAATGATTGTATTTGTAATATTAATAATTAAATGATTGTATACGTTATTTAATTTTGATCTACAATGTTAAGTATTTTGATTGTAATATTTGATTTTATGTTTGCGGTATTTCTGGAAACTAATATTTATTAGTGTAGTATCTATATTAGTGTTTATTATTATTAAAATATACATTTATTTGATTTAAAAAATAAGAAAATTTGGATTTAATGCGGACTTGGGTACCCAGAAATCGGTGGGTACTCGGTGGATCCAATTCCAATTCCTAAGATTTAGGAACCGGTGCAACCAATTCCAATTCCTACAAATTAGGAACCGGTGGATCCAATTCCAATTCCGAGTAGTACAATACCTAGTGGGTATCCGATTACACTCACCCCTACTAATAAGGTGATGGCGACCAAGTAATACTTTCCACTCCGATAAAAGCCATTATGTCCTCCATTTCTGCCACCTATAGCCTTCATATACAATGTATGGCTTCTTTGTTTATTTACCATTTCTCAAATCTCAAGTGATTAAATTAAGGAGGCGTGGTTGAGTGGTAAAGACTTATTCATCCTTAATCAAGGTTGAGGGTTTGAATCTCGCATATTTACCATTTCTCAAATCTCAAGTGATTAAATTAAGGAGGCGTGGTTGAGTGGTAAAGACTTATTCATCCTTAATCAAGGTTGAGGGTTCGAATCTCGCATTAGGCATGGAGCAGCTTTAAATTTCTTGGCCAGCTGTCCCACCCTTTAAGGTACCTACAAACCAGCGCGGGGGATAATCACTGTGGTTGACGGTTGATACCCTTGATTGTGAAAAAAAAAAAATAAAATCTCAAGTGATTAATGTAAGGTATCTAAAAAGCAATAGTCCAAATCTGCAAATACCAGTTTCTAATACAGTCATTTATTAACATATCTTTAGGTCTATGTTGTAACTATTTTGCCGTCGTTTTATCAATCTTAAACCCTCTGATAAAATTAAAATGTCCAGCCACTAAAGTAACAAATCATCGCAAATGCCTTTTTTATTCGTCCACTAAGAGACTAATAAAAGATAATATCATGATCGAGCAACACATTAGGGTGTCCATCGATGATTTCATCCACTATGAAAATAGAGTTAATATATTGGCAGAGAACTAGATGACAAGATTATATATGTTACCATAGAATTCTGACATATCAGTATGAAACCAAAACCCTTTAACTTAAGGCCTTAACTTGTTAAATTACGCGCGTTGAGCCACTAAGAAAGTTGTTAATTACCAGTAGTGAGTGAAGGAAGTTTGGCATCAATTATCATTGAAACCAAACATGGTCTTAGAGACATTCCTCCCGATTATTACAATTAAAAGTCTATTTTATTAAATGGAAGAAAATAAGTCGAAGCTCAAACACTCATAGTATCCGAATCATATAAAACCTTTAAATTGTTAAACTAAGCTCTATTTCATTTGTTACTTTGTTTTCAAACTAGTCTCGTTTCCTTGAAACATCTTCATCAAGTTTAATTTATGAATTTCATATCTATGTGAGATGGAAATCAAGTTTTCAAAGACATTTTATTAATTAAGTTATCTTGAATGCTTTGACATTTGTATACATCGAAGATAAATTTCATAAAATGACTTCTCTTCTCATAGCTTTGGAAACTTTGTTCAATGAAAACTTTAAGATTCATTATGCGCAATAAATACGAAAAGCGCACCTACTCCTAGTCAAATGAAAAATGAAATTATATGTATGTTGTTATTATACATATACTAGTAAGAGTAAGAGTTCTTAGACTATGTAAAATTAAAGTCTCCGGCTGTGTTCTATAGCGCTTATCCAATAAGTTCAGTTCAACTTAATAATATTCACTACTTCAGTTTATCGATGCTCAATTCAATACAATGATGTTCAAGTAAACTAAAATCATCCCTTAATCAAGAACACACAGCACTCACTTTTTCAGCACTTATCCTCATGTAATCGAGGTGGACGCATCATAAATGACACATTCAACTTTTTTTGGTTCATACCAGGGGTATATTATTCACCGTTGACCACAGTGATTATCTTCCTGTGCTGGTTTGTAGGCACCTCAAATGATGGGATAACTGGCCAAACTAAGGCGAGATTCGAACCCTCGACCTTAATTAAGGATGGATATTCTTACCACTCAAGTACTCAACCACACCCCTTGGTTTATAACACATCCAACTTCAATCACAAAGGATTTGTATTCAAAGGCTCCCAACTAGTGGAGAACTGGAGATACAATCTACTCACAATCTTTTTAGCAATGTAGAATTATTGAAGAAGATTGGAACAAGTAGCCAAGTAGGTGCATATTAAAGAGCATTGGTTGGGCTTGGTAGTGGTTTAGCCAAGGGAATTGCTTACAAAGCGTGGTCATGTGGGTCAATTTTGCACTCCTTTGACCCCATTGTGTGGTGATGGGGAATTCCCCTAAGCCCAAGCTGAATCACCTTGAAGTTATGGCTTTGCCCAACTTGTTTATACGAGTACTACTAGTCATGAGTTCATGTATGTATGAAGTGAGAGATGAATCAACTGAATCATAAGTTAGCAAGATACATGCATTTTTTAAGGTTTGGTTTTTGACACTCCTCATCAATGGAATACATTGATGGGACAAGGTTTTTTTTTTTTTTTTTTTTTTGCGAGGTAATATGTCAATAAATTATGTGTCCACCCTCCAAGGCAGTGGCGAATGCATGTGGAAGGTAGAATATTCAGGTGAATCTACTTGGATTTTTTCTTTAAAAAAGGTTTAAAATCTTTTTTTTTGTACATATTTAAAAATTATCCTATACGTTACAAGGAGCGTACCTATATTCATTTCTGACTCCGCCAGGACCGCCACCACTGCTCCAGCCTCCAAGGTTGTCCATTGTATCATTGAAATAGAATTATACTGTTTTTACTCTGAGTATTGTATATGATTCCCCCGATTATTGTTCAATGTAGGATTAATGTGGTAAAGCAACATGTGGTTCCATGGTGTAGTGGTTAGCACTCTGGACTTTGAATCCAGCGACCTGGGTTTCGACTCCCAGTGGGACCTTTTTTGGTTTCTACTTGTTCCGGCCTTTTTCTGATACGTGGAACTCGGCCCAATGAAGGCCCAAAGCCTTCCTAATTTCTGAATACGGTTTGGGCCCAATTATGATAATTTTACTAAACGATGGCAAAATAGAGCTTGATAAGCGTACTTACTTGCAGCATAGTTCTTACAGCAAAAGGCTAGATAGCTAGCTCATGTAGTAAGAAAATCTAATTTCATAAATTTTACTTGGTTTCATAACAAATCGGAAATACATTCTTATTGGATTGAGAGCAAATAACATCTTAATCTTGGGACTCGATAAAGCTTAAAGTATTATGTGTGCTTTTTTGCTCGTCAAGGTATTATGTGCTTTTTTGCTCGTCAAGGTATTATGTGCTTAGCAAAGTGTCTTTCCGCTCAGAATTGCAAGAACACTACATGACAAGACTGCACTTGTATGTTTGGATACCATGTCAAAAACAGTATGCATAAGCATAACATTGTAGTCTGCACTTTCAGACTTTCGCGGACAAGATGAAGTTGTTACTTTGATAATCAAAGTAAGAACGTCGCAAAATTGCAATCACCAACAGTCAAAAGAGCTAAAAGAATACATAAGAAAGACGACGGGTATGGGAACCAACTCATCAAGAGATTTTTTATGATGTTACTGCATAGACTGGAAGCGCTTCATAATTAACATGCTCAAGTCCAGGTAGCGTTGAGCACAGTTTGTAAGGCAGGTTGCTTCACTGGAGCTGAATTTGCTTCCTGGTGTACTGGTAATGCACTTATCCCAGCATGCACTTGTCAATTTTGCAACCATTTCATTAACCATGGCCTTTTGCTTCTCTTGCTGCAAAATATTCGAAGTTCAAGAAACTTAATAATAAAAAATAATAACTAAGCTTTTCAAAAACCACACATGGCAAATTGACATCTTTTCAAACTAACCGGGGGAGGGGGAGGACAGAAGAAAACTATTAGCGGTTTCCAAACTACTAGCTAGCTACATCCTGCATGCCATATTAGCCTATTCAGAACCATTATTTAGCAATCAACAGGTCATATAGCACAGCATTTATCACCAGCACCAGCTACACGGATACAGGGACTTTCTTTTTTCAGATAAGCGGATACAGGGACTTTCTTGCAACTCAAATCTACAACAGAACTAGCAAGTAGCAAATCCAATTTCAGTTCTTTCAGTGTTGCCTTCACTAACATCAGTCTAGATTGATCACAGATTCAGAGAGCAAAACATGATGCGGCCAATGCTAGCAGGCAACTAAATATGGTTTTCAGGTAGATGGGTGCTTCCAACAGTGGGAAAACCACAGGCCACAGCTAACATTGTTACCCACTGCTACACATAACATAAACTCAACATAAAATCCTCCAACAAAGACATAAGATAACTACAGTAAGATTTTGGCAGAAGTTTCACAGATGTTTCCATACCAGCAGTTGTTCTTTTAAGGTTCAAAATAAATCCCACTCAGATTGCCTTATTTTTATTTTTTTAGCTAACATGGGCATCCAAACTTTTTTGCTTGACTAACCCCATGGGCCCTGAAGTTGACGACCATGAAAACCTCCAGTAGCCCTGAGGGGACTCAAGCTTGGGACCTCTGGAATAGATCAGAGAGGTTTTACCAACAGAGCTAGCCCCTTAGGATTCCCATTCAGATCACCTTATAGATCACTTTTTCCTAACTCCCACCCTACGTACACATTCTCAATAATCTAAATGATCCCAGGACAAGCAAACGTTCAGAAAGCCTAAGGCTAAACCAAGAATGCATTTCACATGTATGCACAGATTGTTCTGCTACTTCCTATTTCAGATGCTTACGGTTAGGCAGTTAGGCACCCGAACCAGATCTATTGGCAGGACATCTTAAATGTATCCACAATAGCTGACCACTGTGCACTGTGTTAGCAGTCAGCTGTAAGCTTGTAACTTTCACGTCTATAAATGCCGCCAATGAGATGGATACAGGTTAGTGAGCCAGGTATCCCAAGAAACATCTTTAATGAGCACCTGCCCATATTATAGCAATTTTTAGAAATCCAAGAAATTGCTACTAATCGGGACTGAGTGACTGACAATATGAAACATCAGTAACCCAATAAGAATGGGGAGTGTGTTGGCATATTGGTAAACAGAGATGGTAAGAACGCCGAGGTCCAGATAAAAGTATGCAGAATGATCAATATGCAGTGGTGTCAAAGCAATGGTGAACCATATTGAGGTATGCAGATCATATTGACATGGAGCCCCTTCCTCTTATAGAAGGGTGCCTTCTATATCATCTTCTCAATTCCTACATTGGGAGAATTTCGCAACGCACATTGAAATTTTGTGCAATGGCCAGTCTCCAGACATCGAAGCTAATATTAATAATGGGCTTGCACATTTCATTGTGTAAACTTAAAATCAAATGAAAAAGGACCTATACAAACTATATGCCACATATTTTCTTACCCCTGTCAAGTATAGAGCATGCTCAAAGAAGGCTATTTTTGTGAAAAGAATAGAAATATTTTGGCCATTGAAACGAAGCACCCAATTAGTACTAAAAAACCAGGGGAGGTTTTAATTCACACAACTTCATCCCAAGAACAATGTTAGGTAACCTCTTAATTATCTAATTACACCAATCTCACACAATAAAACTAATTCAGCAATCACATAAACTGATAAACCCTCTCTAATACAAATGCAATTTAATCGAATGAAGTACCAACAAATAGCCAAAGTGTATGGAATCATATAAATGATTATCCAAATTCAATTTCATGTTTAAGCATGTGCCTTCAGCTCAACCGACAATATTTTAACCAGAACCCTAGAGAGAGACATAGACATAAAGATAGAGAGAAAAAGAAAATACCTCGAGACGGTTCTGAAAATCAACGGAATCCATTGTAAGCTAAGCTAAGAAACTCTCCCTCTCTCTCCTCTCTCCCTGTAAAACCCTTTCTGATTTTTCAATCCGGTGAAGAAAAACCCTAGAAAACAGAGACAAGAGATGTAGGTGGAGAAAAACAGGAAAGTAAGAAAGAAGACTTTGTAAGACTGATGATATGGCATTGGGCCTTTTATTTATCTTGTGCATTGGGCCTTTAGACTTTGCTTAGAAATACGGAAACGTTAGTTCAATGGTATGGTTTATGGACTAGATACCGTCCACAAAATTGTATACGATGTACATTAATATATAATCACAGGGATACAATATATACAAAACTTAAAAAATGGACACCTCAAATAACTTGCCAAATTACAAGAATACAACGTATTTTTTATTTTTTTTTTAAGTGAAAATAGAGTTGATAATGAAATGGACGGTTTTAAATTCCTCTCATACTTGAAATTCGGGTGAGTTTAGAAAATTATATTTTTTTCTAAATAAGTTGGGAAGGACTACAGGAGGGCTAGAAAACGGGTGGGGCACGATGATTGAATAAATGTTTTTGACCGAACCAATAGACATTTTGAAATTTGGTAGGAGGATTTGGCATATAAATTGATTGTTAAAATAGGCTGCTCTTATTGTCAGGTCCACATATACTAATATTAAGCCATTAATTTTTTGAGTGATCAAATTTGCTCTTCGTATTAATAAGAAAAGACCCATATTCTCTCTCTTTATAATATTGTTTTGTCTACATACACTTGCCATATATTACATATTGAGTACTTAAGAATTGAATTATAATAATAGCCATAAAAAACTCTTGCCAAAATTACAAACACTCTTACATGTACGTGATTCTTAGTACTTAATAAGAAAGTTGCATATACATTCTTTAATAATTAACATTTTGAAAAAAATAAATAAAAAAGAGTTTAGTTCGTTTCTTCTGTTTTTTAACTACTTGATTGGAAAAATCAAAGCTACAGCTATTTAGCAAGTACATGGAAAAAGAATGTATGAGAAGTTTGCAAAAAAAAAAAAAAAAATTCCCACTTTTGTTGCTAAATTGGTAGAGTTGTAGGATTCTAATCTTAATATCTATTCGTAATTCTATTTGTAAATAAGACAATTAAAGATAGTGGGGAAAAAATATGGGCCTTGCCTTTTTTAATAAAGGGCAAATTTGTCAACTCAAAAACTTAATAACCTGGCATTAATATTATGACTTTTAAATATGTAAAGTCATAGAAAAGAAAATCTTGTATGCTTAATTCTTTCTTACATTTTGGCTATATAATAGGGTAGTTGCTAAGTCAATTGAATCGAAATTTAATCCACCTGTTTTTTAGACCTGATTTATTAGTGACTCGTCCTTATAGCTACCTGATTTGAATTCAAACTCAAACCTAAACGCGATCCATTTATCAGGTTAAGGGCTACCACAAATTCTTACCTAATCTCATGAAAGGACCATAATCTCATTATGAGGTGATATTAGGTGTGCAAGTGGAGGAGAGGGAAGGAGAGAGAAAGGAAGAGAAAGGAGAGAGAAAGAAAGAGAAAGGAGAGAAGGAGTAGGGAGATTCCAACTCTTAAGATCATGATTGAACCATTGTTGTGCTACATATTAACCTAGTATTAGTATAACTGAGCATCCTCGTATATGCTCTCGTCTTTTCTTTCTTTCTTTCTTTCCTTCTTTCTTTCCTTAGTCTAAAAGTAGCTAGGAAAGTTCGGAGCTGCAAACCAAAGTCCTTTACGGGCGACCAACCAAAGAACTAATTAATCAATCTTACAGATCTAATTGGTAAGGTAATGAGTGCTAATAAAGGTTAATTGATTACTAAACCTTTGAATATATAGATAAACTAGTGGACGAAACGCAAAGTTTTAGATGTAAAATTCGGAGCACGAAAAAGCGACAATCTTAACAAGGAAGAAAAGTACCAAAACCAAAGGAACTACCACGAGATTTTTTTATTAAGAAATTGGGAAAAATTCATGATGCTTTTTTCGGTTTGCTTTTTCCTTTAACTTTTTATTATCTGGTTTTACTTTGAATTTTTGACGTATGTACATCTTCATAATCAAAAGAGGGAAAAGACTAAACGAAGCAATTTAAAAGGAAAATAACATGATTCTTTGCTATTGGAAAACAGAGGGAAATCTACCCCTTTATGTGTCATCCATGCATATTCCAACGTTAGCATAGCTACAAAGTTCTAATTGTTTTATTTCCCTTCTTTGTTTTACAAGAAAAAGCATCAAAAATTCTCCAACATTGATCACTACATTCGTATAACACAAAAATTTATATGAGACGACCTCAATCTAATTAAGACGCCTTAAACAAGTATAACGTCAGCATTATGTTGATCTGGCCTCACAAGAGACATTTATTTTACTCATATTGCTAGAATATAACTAACAGAGCGAGCATTCTAATAACAATAGATTTGATCATGATATACTGATATACGCTTCATATCCATGACGAGCGGTGGTGAATCTAGAAAACTAATAATATGGGTGTCAAAACTGGATTATTAAATAATATGGGTATCGAAACTAAATTGTTAGGGTATTTTAGCAATAATTTTCAAAAAAATTCCAAAAACTAGGGTATCTTCCGAAAAAGCTGGTTGCCCGGGACCCCGCGACCCCGTACTGAACCCGCCCCTAATGACGAGAGGCTTGTGAGAGAGAAATAATGATAATGATTATGAAATAGGAGTAGTTTTGAAGGATCAGCTATCTGCATCGTAAAATTTTGAATAATGAGAATCAAAACCACATATCGCAGATACATGCAAGGTGGAAGTGGCACCACCATTTCACTTTCAGGATCTCATTCTATTGGTTTGTATAGCCTCCTATCCCCAAAACAACAATTTTTCCCACATTTGTTTGATTAATAAGTACTTAATTATATATATATATATATATATATATATATATATATATATATATATATATATATATATATATATATATATATATATATATATATATATATATATATATTATTCAATAGGGTCAGCCGTGCTTAGCTTTAAAGGATGATTTAGTTAATGTCAACCTGGTCACGTTTACACTTTAAACGACATAGCCTAAAGGTAAAAAAACAGATCGAATGATAATTCAAAGAATTTATACCGTTTTACATTAAACTAATATTCTCATAAAAGTAGTTTATCAAAGCGGGGTATATAGTTATTAATTAACGACTTGCTAGGAACTCATACAATAAATTTGTTCCACATAAATCACCTCAAAAAAATAAAAATAAAATTGTTCCACATAAATGAAGAAATGAATCCTTAAAGTATTATGTGGGATCAAGTATCACTAAAAGAAGATTAAAGATACCAAATCCAGTAAAAAGATTGCAACTTTTGGCCATGCATCGTACCAGTGCCACATTGGACGAAATTTGAGTCATACTAGCTCCTATATATATATATATATATATATATATATATATATATATATATATATATATATATATATATATATATATATATATATATATATATAAGACGTGCTTATTCGTTTCTTAGTACTGCATGCTTTTGCTAGAGAGCTAACTAATCACCTCACTTGATCATCATCTACTATCAGTACAACATTTGAGTTTAAAGAGGGCGTTTTAAAACTGATTTATTATTAGTCGCTCTAGTGATCGATCGAGAAGGTCAGAGAATAATGGATAAGCACAATTTTGTTAGGGAGGGGGTGAGCAGATTACCTCCTGGATTTCGTTTCCAGCCTACCGATGAAGAGCTTGTTTTTCAGTACTTGAAATGCAAAATCTTCTCTCTTCCTCTCCCTGCTTCCATCATTCCTGAGCTCCATCTTTCCATGTTTGATCCTTGGGATTTACCTGGTAAGTGATTACATACAGTACTATATTAGTCATTGTTTCAAATGTCTTGATAATGTGTTTAGATTTCATAATCTTCATTATTTTTCCTCGTCCGAAAAAGGTAACTAGGCAACTGATTAATTAGCCTGTTCACAGAGCCTGTTAGCAAGTCACAACTAAAATTACAACGACTAATTTTGCCAAACATTACCTAATTACATACTTACTGTATCATTTTTGGTAGTGTTCATATCTTTAGTTATAATGATATATTATATGTGCATGTACGTGTAGGTGATCCAGAGGAGGAAAGATATTTCTTCACGAAGAAGGAAGCAAAATATCGAAGCGGAAAACGGGCTAATAGGGCAACAAGCTCAGGTTATTGGAGGGCTACTGGTTCAGACAAACATATATCATGTCCTCCCCATATGGAAAACAACATAGTTATGCCAATGCCAATGAGGGGATTAAGGAAAACTTTGGCATTTCATAGAGGCAAGTCTCCCAATGGGCGACGTATACGTACCGATTGGTTCATGCATGAGTATAGCTTAGTTCTCAATAACCCAACGAATAATCATCATCATCAAGTGAGTTTATTTCAAAATTCAATCTCATTAACAACTATTATAAATGCTAATTAATGACTGAAATTTTAAGTGGTATACTAATGTGTATGGAATTATGCTATTTTTATGCAGAATCGCAATAATGCTACTTCTAGATCAATGGGAGAATGGATCATTGGTTGTTTATTTTTGAAGGAAAGAATAACAGAGAAAGATGATGAGTATGATAACGCAGATAATATGTTAGATTATGGTGATAATTATGATCAATTAACTACAAATTTTGCGAATGTGAATGAGTTCAGCAATAATACAGTGTCGTCTACATATTCTTCGTCGTCTTCATCATCAAACTCTATCACTGAAAGTTCATCAAATGACTCAGAATATGATGAACAAACAAGCTGCTCTCCTTATTACTAGTTTCATACTTTCACTAATAAGGGCTAATTTTATGTTGCCGTTTCCTTTGTAATACCTTAAGGAATTTGTTGGTACTTTTTTAATTTATCCCAATGTTCAAGCTAAGATCTCCATTTATGTATATTAGAGTAATTGATTATTAATCACATTTATTGAACAATTTAATCTTATGGATGGAAATTGTTTGCATGGTTTCAAATTTTGTGTGGGTTCAGAACTCAAATAGAAAAGACTGAAAGAGCTTTTCAACCATGGCACTATGGTAGGCATTGACTTTTAAACATATAGTAGTGAAAGGATAAAGCAAGCTCAGTTGGTCATCATTCTCCTGCTTAGGTGCTAAGAAACTTAAACTTTTAAGATCAAAAGGCCAAACTTTCTTTTTCTTTTTTTTGGTATCAACTTTCTTTTTCTTTTAGGGTCTTTTTTGTATATTATTTCATAATATGACCGGATAAAAGAATTGGTCTTATTGACCCTCAAGGAAGGAAGGCATCGAATCATGAACATAGATAATTTGCACGTGCTATTATTGTATGAGGAATAAGATATTGAGTTTTTTTTTTTATTATTAAATTTAGTGGCCAGAAGTCAGAGCTAAATGGGTGCTCTATAACTAGATACCCGTTTAAAGGTTCATTGTAAGTGTGCTAAATTTTATACCGATATAGTTTGAGTTAATAATAAAACCTAGTACGACTATCATGGATGGAAGTAGTCAATTGGCCTGGTGAATCAATACATAAATTGGCGTGTTTGTTCATACTCTTTATATTTCTTACTCAATTATATTGTTTGTGCGAGCCATTTATATATTTATATGTTGTTGTTGAACCTAATAATAATAAGAGCCGCCCTTGACATTTGAAAGGAAAAAAAAAAGGTATGTTTTCAATAGGCTTAAACACAATCTGCAAAAAAACATATACCGTCGCAACACAAATAAAATGAATTATCCCCAGATTTTCTATATTATGCTTAACTATTTGTTCCCTGAAGTCTGAATCATATGTAAAACACAACTTTACAAATTAGATGGTATATATATTAGTAAACTGCACATATAAATTATAATTACATAAAAAAAAAAAAGAAAAATCCCCCAACAAAATGGAGAAAGAAAATCATAAACCTAAGAAGAAAAAAACGAAGAAAACCTACCAAATTGCATAGATAACCATACAGCAAAATGGTGGTTCCCCTTATCACCCGCTTGCTTTGCAACCAAAAATATTGCATGCTTCGTGTGACAAGTATACATAGATAGATAGATATTAACATATGATTAATTAAGACGAGAAAAATTTTCAATTTTCTTTTTATCAGCTATTGTCAAAATTAAAGTATAGCTTGCATTGAAGAAGGGAAGAATTGTCATTTTCTTTCCTAATTCACAAGGAGCTACTAGCTTAGTTAACAAATTCAGAGATTCTAATCCCTTTTTTTTTTTTTATAGTTTTTTTAAAGCTTAAGCTGCTGCTTTTTGCAAGAGATGATGTGAATTGTTGTTAGCAGATGAGCAAGGGAAGTTGTAAAACGATTGCATGTTGAACTTCCCTCCTTTTGGTATCATCTTCTTGAACCTTCTTCCTCGTTTTTCCTTCTTCGGCAATTTCACTGATACCTGCTTATATAGAACACACAAGGAAAAATTAGCATTAACATGGTCTTTTTCACAAGTTAATCGCTTACAAGTCAACATTGTCTAAGAATGCGTGTGTTTGGATACTCAATTTGAAATTTTAAATTATATATAATCGAAGAAAATGTCTTCATGCATATCCAGTAATTTGATTAATTGAAATTCTCCAAATGCAGGGAGGATGGAGGGGGAAGAAGAATTTGAAATGTCAAGATTGATATAATTTGAAATTCTCCAATTTCAAGGCTTTATGAAAATGTCATGAGATTGGTTTAATTTGAAATAAACCTAAAATAATTTTAGGCATTCAAAACAAATTCATCTCAAATCTATTATTTGAAATTCAAGTATTCTAACACACCATAGGAAAAAATGTATAAAGAAAATTGAGAAGATCATCATGCGTTGTTGTGTTACCTCATTTGAGCTTGTTGATTCCTCCCTTGTGATTGTTCTCTCGTCTTCTACAATATGATCATCATCATCCATGTCTCCTGCATTAACCGCCAAAAACATGTATATTTCAATAATCTTCCATTACAAAAACACAAAAAATCATGATGTATAATACTACTCTATAACATTGATGATATAATATTGTGATGAACATTGTAATTAACAAAAAAATTGAACTTTCTTCTAATTAATTCCCAATTACGTACTTTTCTTAAGTTAATTGTAAATCCCTTACCAAAATTATCCCATAAAATAATACCATATAAATTTGTGAGAACACATAATCAAAATAAAATTGTGTGCCTCACTTTCCCATTCGTTTTCTTCTTCTTCTTATTTTGCTTTACACAAAAACTCATGAGGCGGTCCCATACAAGCATGACGTGATGGTTATAGAGGTGATTTCACCTTGAGGCGGACTCCTAACAGACTTCTCGCTTTTTAATGTTCTATTTGAATATACTAGAAGAGCATACATACCATCAAACTCCTCTTTATCACCAGATTGATCCGTACAATACACCCGGAAGCTAGGAGAGCTAGGGGCAAACATCATTGACTCCTCCTCCTCCTCCTCGCCGCCTTCGTGGCCATTATCAACCACAACCATTTCCTCCTCCTTCGAATCCATGGCGTCTTTTTCTCTCTCCTGGACGACCTCTTCCTCGTCATTATTCCCCATTTTACCCTCACACGATTCGCTTATTTCCCCGGTCACCGACACTTGATCAACTTCTTCACTACATTGATCCTCATCCTCTTCAGGGTGAGATACCAATTTTGAGGGTGACGATGTTTGGTCATCAATGTCAATTTTTTGTGGGCTTGGCGGGCAATTTCGTGTATTATCATGAACACTTTGATCAGGACTACATTGATCATCTGAGGAATGATCATTAATTCCGCCATCTCCAAGAAGCTCCTTTTTCGATAACCCGCCAATGGTGGTGGTTCCATTTCTCCGGGCTCGGATCTCATCCAACCTGCGTCGTAGGATCGGGCGAAGGCGGGCCGGGACCGATTCGTGTTCCGGGTCTAGCTTGGATCCCCCACAACCCATGTCTGTATTTGTTGATTTGGTAAAAAACTAGTTTTACATAAACAGGGGTTGTAGGGAAAAATGTAGGAGAGAGAAAGTGTGAATTGGGTGTTTTTGGATTTCAAAAGAGATGGGAAATGTTTGAAAGGGGAAAAAAAAGAGGGGAAGTAATTAAAAATGGGTTTTGAGATTAATTTGAGGGATTAGTGATTGGTGGGGTGATTTTTGTGAGGAATTATGAGAGGTGTAACGGATTTGGCGCCAATTTTGACAGCAAAATAGTCCTATCCAATTTTGACCGTTTTTTCAAATTGCCGTTAGTGGCAGTTGAAAATATGTGCCGTTGACTAAAAAGAAAAGAGAGGGGATTTTCATGTATTTTAGCAAAGAAAAACGAAAAGGGTGCAAATGTGCAAAATGTTTGATAACTGTATTACAACCATATTTATCTTTTTGTTATTGTTTGATCCTTTACAAGTTTACAACCATATGTTCAATTAAATGAATCTGTTTAGTTAAATGAATCTGTTTACTAAAATGAATGTAATTTTATTATCTAGACCAAAAATTGGGAGAAAGTCAAAAACTTTTTTTTCCCCGAATTCAACCTCGACTTTGGGTTATGTCATTGTGGCGGATATTATTTCTCAAAGTTAATGTATATATTAGGTGCTTACATTAAATTAAGCATGATAACAATGTCATAGAATCTATATTTATTTCTGAAAAGCAAAATTGAACATAACAATTATTTGTACGTATAGTGAGAGGCTGAGAGCTATTATTGATGCAAGCATAATGCTATGATGTAACATATTTATTATAAATCATGTTTTCATGAAGATAATAAGGTAGAAAATTATATTACTAATGAAGGTTATCAGCTCACTCAAAAAATAAATAAAATAACAGTTATCAATGTAATTTCTTTTTGTAACACTCCAAATTTTCGTCCAATTTAAAACCTTTTAAAATTACGAGTTATAGCGGAAAAACTCTGGAAATCCGAAGCGTTACCGCCGTATTTAATGTTCAAATCAAATACAAGGCTAGAAAGAAAACAAGTGCTAGAAACCTTAACTCAACATACTAGATAATTAAATATTAACTAGCTTCCAACTAACTTAAAACAATTAATCCAAATGAAATAAAAGTATTAAGCTTATTAATTCTCATGCAAGAGAATTAATCTCGTTACAATAATAAAATCCCAATAATACCAATGTTCCAAACTAAACAATAAGTAAATGTTTTTAGAATATATACTATCTTCTTCGTACGCCTCCTCTCTAGCTCTACTCCTGGAGCTAATATCCTGTCAATCTACTCCCCTATATAGACAAATTCCATATAGGTTCATCATAGGCCCACCATTGAAGAGAAATGGACAACAAACACAAGTAAAAAGAAAAACAACTAATCAGCGATGCTGAGTACATCATAACCACATAATCCATCTCAATCTCCAATATTAAGTCCTCATGCTTAATCAAACAAACTAATCATGCTTTAAGAGATAAAGACAACATGCTTTAAAAATAAAGACACCATAGTCACCAAATAATAAATCTCATTATTTATTATTGTCCATTAGCCAAGTTCATTAGAGAGAAGAGAATCGCATGAATTGTCAAACCAACCGCAGTCGATTCAATAGGATCTTAGTCCCGTGCACAGTGGCAAAAGAGGGATCAACCGTCCCGGAGTATAGATGACTCCCGAAGTACTTCTAGATGTTCCTAAGTATGCATACCCTCTCTCAACCCTTAGGGTTACAAGAAGAACAGTTTCATCCACAAAACTTCACTTGTCCAATCATCATATATGGATACAAGCTTTAACTAAATACATTGAGGCCATAACCAATGGAACCACTCAACATACCAAATGACAAATTCCCATTCGCATCCTTTGGTGGATCTCTCACACAAAGAAGTCTTAACTCTCAATTCAATTTAATATGGTTATCACATAACAAGTAATATACATAATCTTGGCACTCAAGTAACACGATATGGTTACAATTTCCAATGGCATTTTACATGAAAGGGCATCTAGGCCTTAATTCAAAACCACCTAATCAATAGTCAAAGTTCATATCAACTTATTGAAGTAACATGCTTCTAACATGATTCCACATGCTTACTAACATGATACAAAAATAGCATTTTCGAGCTATATCCAATTGAACAATTATTAACATAACTTTCGTTCAATAACCACCAAATAAACATGCATCTCCTCACATGAATATTAATCAAGTAGACATTGCTACACAAGTGAATTTCCAACATTATACATGCATTCACTAACATATAATTCTATAAGAATTATCACAAGGAAATAAACATCAATTATCCCTTCTCAAATATTCACCAGTCCAAATATGAATTCACACACCTAATTCAATACTAGACAAATGAACACAAATCCCCAAGCAATATGAATTATGACAAAGAGATTACATAATTCATAGAGACATGAATTACCTTTCAAATAGGCAATCACGACAATCAAATAATGTAAGCTCCTTACGTTTAAGCGCGGTCCACGGGTCCTAACAAATCCACAATGTAACAATAGTCAATACTTTGACTTCTAAACCACTTTATTAAACTTTAAAGATGATTTAGTACCCTTAATTTAATTAATTAAGTTGCTGGAATTTTCAGTTACTCATGCATGCTCAAAGTTTCCAAAAACGAATTTGCATAAACAAAATAGAAAACTTTCCAAAACCCTAAAACAAGTCAACTAGACAAAGCAAGTCAACACCCAAACCAACACCACCACCAGCGGGCCCCACCACCACCATACCCGCTGGTGGCTGGCCGCCGGCGGCAGCCACGGCAGGCGGCCGCGACAGCCGCACAGCGGCTACGCACGGCACAGCCGTGCACAACACGGTTCTCTTTCCTTTTTTTTAAAATCCAATTCACAAAACCCTAATCTAATTAAATCTACCATTATTTTCAGATTTAATTAAATTACAAAGATCCAACCTTTTTCATTCAAACTTGATTCAATTCAATAAAAACCACAACCAAAACCCTAATCATGATTCTATCATGCAAAATTAAATAGAATCTAACAAACCCTAGATAAAACTAAATTAGGGTTTATCATACAAAAACTAGGGTTCATGAAAACATACTTGAATTGAATCAAAAAGCTTTTAATAATCAAAGGAAATCAATTTAGCATACTTACTTGAAAATTTAAGGGATTAAAACTGAGCAAGATGGATTGTGAAAAGTGATGAACTTTCTCCTTCTTTTTGCTCTAGGAATTTCGGCCGTGTGTAGGGAATAGAGAGAGACGTGAGTTATTTTTTTGTTTGGTAAAGACTCAGTTATGTGAGGAAGTTGAGTATATTTAGGAACCCCCAAATCTACTCCTTCTTTACTAAACTGCTTCTTTCCTAAAAACTCTCCTTAATTCCCTCCACTTATCAAATATTTAGGAAACCAAATTTTAAAAATAAAATCAGCAAAATTGATCCCTATTTTCGGCTAGGGTGGCCGAAAATAAGGCCCATTGGTGCCTTATAATTTTCGGCCACTTCCGAAAATTATAGAGCCCAATCCCTTTTATTTATTTTGGCCCAAATATAATTTAATTAGGTCCAAAACTAAAACCCAATATTAGTTAGGCACTCAAAATATTGATGAGCCCAATTAAATATTTTTAAATACGAAATTGCATTTTCTTTTTTAAGTAATTATTATTCTAAAATGAATAAAAATTACGGGGTATTACACTTTTTTTACCGGATCTTTTCTGCTAAGGAATTTGACCACCCCTTTTTGTGCAAATAAATTTATTACAACTCTTTTAAATATTAATCATACCACCCGAACTAGTTCCATTTTTGTGGTAGCTCAATTCCTGACGCATCTCAAACCAAAAGAAGAAGGAAAAAAAAAAGAACATTGTCTAGTCCTTAATTTTTTTTTTTTTGCTAGTCATTATCTAGTCCTTATAGGTATAGTAGTTCATGATGACAAATAATCCAATACTCACATTCTTCACACATTCCTATTGTGACCCTCAAAACAATTTGAAACCATCAAACTTGTTTCCAAAAAGGAACAAATTTTGAGATGGAGAAGTGCATATTTCCTAATATTAATCATCACATATATATTTTGATAAATTTCGCAGTGCCTTTTGATGCAAAATGAGTCATTTCAATGCCACATATGGCATTGTTTAATTAATGGAAGTTCACTTCTCCAACGTAACTCAACCCTCTTTATATTTCCATTAATTGCAAACAGAAATATTTGAAGGTATATATTGATGAATAATTAAGCTTGCTTAAATCTTAATCAGTGGACTGAAGATATTGGTAATAAAAATGAAGTTGAGAGAGCAAATGGGGTTTGCTCTTGTTGCAGGGTTGATTATGATGTTCTCAGGACTGTTTATATTACATCTGAAGTTGCAAATACCATGTGAATACTTTCACTTGTACATTGCTAACTTCACATTTTCTCTTCTTTCTTTCTGCTGTTTAATATGAGATCCAGTTTTACGCAAGGCGTATAATTGTCTGCTGTTCTGTACTATCATTAGGTTATTGCTGTGAAGAGTATCCACAGGAAAATATGACAGTTTTGCAGCTTCTGCAAATGACAATGGTGAACACAGCCGAGACGCTTCTACTGGCTTCAGCTATTCTTGCATATGCAGAATGTAACAATTGCCTCATTGTACTCAAACTGATACTTCAGCTGGAAAAATTGTCCTTGGATGTGTTCAGTATTTGCGAGATTACAGCCTCGTACGTCTTTGTGACTCTTTACATGATCTGCCTCCCCTTGATACCCTTGGAAGAGCCATCAATGATCAATTTGCTACAGGTTCTTGTGTGTCTGCCATTGGCTTTTGCATTGTCTATATATATAGCTGTGTTGCTCAAACTCCAGTATCAGGGTTTAAGTATATCCCAATCTTTTTTGCAGATCCTTTGATTTTCAAGTCATTGAGTTTGTGCATTTGTGCTTTTTTCCTATCTTTTTGACAGATTTTTGTATTAGTGTGTGTTCTGTTTTAATTTACTGGTTTGCATTGAATAATCAATCTCATCACACTGGTCAGTTGTGAATCTTGTGATAAATGATGCATAAGTTTTTATTTTCTACAATGACACAGCAGCTTAATGCTTAAGTTTACTTATATACTGAAGCTTAATCTCCTTAAGAGGAATTCATTAAGAAACTTCAAAACACACAAAACTGTCTCTTAAACTCTGACATACATTCCAGGTTCGAATCCACTCAGGAACACTGGACGTTTTCGTGGTTGTTAATTTCAGGACCCATGGGAGTAGTCAAACGACGCTCAGATACCTATGTTATCTAAAAGAAACCTATCCCAATTCCTTGTACTTTCCCCAGAACTGTGTTGTTCAGAGAGTGCCCTAGTTATATTTTCCTCTTCAAGTTATCTCGTGTGTTTAAGGCCATACAAGGATAACGGTATCATAATCTGAATGATATTATACAGTGTGGCACACTAAAAGAAAGCTAATATTCCGCAAACTGAGCATAACTAAAACTTTACACAGTGACAATGCAATGAGTTGAATAATCCTGCTTTAATTTATAGTGGCTGTTTAAACATAAAAGCATTATAGTACACCATCTGGAAGATGCTACAATCAAAGAGGCTTGCTGAGTTGCTTCCTAGCTCACAAAATGGTGCACTGTTGACTTCTGCTGTGTTTTACAGAGTTACCCAGGGCAAACAGGTTGCGAAAGCACCATACTGGCAGAGACCGACGTACACACATTGCATTCTTCAAAAGTCTCTGTGACTAGTTCATGAATTTTTTTTGTTGCATTCTGAAAGACCCAGAAATCACATGAAGAAAAACTTGAACAAAGCCTTCATTCAGTCCTGAGTTATAATAAAATTTGTTTAGTCAACCAATTTCTGGACTTTCACAAAATAGCAACATAAGACTTTGACTTACAGCTCATGCTTTTAAGTACTATGGTTATGTTAGGGTTCTCACATAGTTAAGCAGAAAGGGGGTTCAGAAGCTTATGAGACAGCAATGACCTATTCTGCCAAGTATAAGCAAACTTCAATGCAATCACCAAGTCTTTAGCAAATTTTGATTTCCACTAGCAGCAACTGAAAGACAAACCACATTAATACATTTACATTTAAAAAAAAAAACAAACTAGCAGTCATTTTTTCTTTTTAATTTCTTCTAGGCCAGGTTTTAAGACTTTTTTTCCAACTTAAAGAGAGCCCATCTCAAAACAACATTCAAGATTATTATGTCTTCAATTTTCAGCAAAACATCATAGTCCGGATAAGTGATTAAGTGGTGATATGCAAGAAACTAACCAAATTAAGTTTTAGTAGGCTCTGATCAAAGAAACAAAATACAGACCCAGATAACCCTGTGGCATGTTCAAATATGAGCACAGTTACAACAAAAACTACTCAAACACACTACAAAAAAATTATAACAGCAGTCATAAGGAAACAATGATTTACCCGAAACGGAAGAAAAATATGATGCAGCTAGCAAGAGGGGAAGGCAGAAGTGAGGAATTCTTCATCCTCAGCGAAGATCAGCAAATTCTTCGACTTCATGAAAAACGCAATAGCATCCTCATCAAAATCCATCAAAAATCCGACCTTGATCAACTCTGATAGTCTAGCCATCTGATCTTCCTTGTCCCAAAGCAATCCTTGAGACACCACTTCAGCAAACTTTGTTGCATACTCTAGTAAAACTTTAGGCCCACCCAGTTTGTCCAGTTTTTGAGTGAAAAACTCTGAAGTCTCCCTCTCCCAGCGTACCATTTGACTTGTGCTTACTTTCACAACATTGCCTGACGTCAGTGTTAAACTGTAGCTCATCATAATTGGCATTGGTGTCTCAAAGACACTGACATTGATGAGTGATTTAACCTTTTCATGTCTACGCTTTGGTTCTATGTTCAGTGTCGGCTCAGCAAGAACTCCCAGGATGAGCATCACAAGTCCCTTCACTATGGAAACATCCTCTGGGTTTACCCGCTTCAGTTCTCCACATTTCACAGCAGAAAGCTCCAATATGCATACAGATTCTGTGATTGTCCTGACCCTAATCTTGGCATAGATATCAAGAAGCATAGCTCGAGGAACCGAGGGCAGGTTTCTCATAGGACACCAAACAAATAACGTGTATTGAGAGGACTTCTCGAAAAGATCCTTTAGCAGAAGGTCATCCGGGAGGAAAACATCCAGTTTGTTTACCAGCATAATGTCACCTGACTCGCCTGAAACTGCAATTAATTTCTCAGTGTTCAAGCTCCAATGCCGAATAACATGTCCCCAGAACGCACAACACTCTTCACTTGATAGCACAGGTCTCGACTTTTCCCACTCCTTCCAAAGCTTACAGTAATCATCAGTGGAAGGGCTTCTTTTTACCCCCAAGGCTTTTGAGAAAAAAGTAAGTAACTTCCTCTTGTAGTTCTTGTCCAAAACATGCAAACGTGAGCTGAAGAGTCCATTATCATCACGCAGAACACATTCCTGAGGACTAACCCATTTACCGTCAGTAGAGCTAGTCGGTACCCAAATCATCACATGACCTCCATCATCAGATTCCCACTCAGAGTTGCTCAAGTACTCATAGATTCGCTCAATACTTGCAAACTCAGAATGGGACTTCATGTAGCCGGCAAGCAATGAGTTGGCATCACTACTATTCATATCAACGGTAACTCCAATTGCAGCAAGCTCTATCTTGTAGGACGATATTATTCGGCCATAGTACCCTTCATCAAGAAACGGCCCATCATGCAGCTGCAAAGAAGACTTTAGCTCACTATCGAATAGCAAACACTCTTGAGGTGACATATAACCCAATGTGGTCTTCAACCATTTTGTCTGGTGAATTCTTTCCAGGAAAGGCTCCGGAAAGGATTCATGGGCCCCTGGTTTTGAGTTTCTAATGCAATTCAGCAACGAAATAACACTGTCAGGTGTTATATCTACAGGGTCTGAAGGGAAACAGACGCGTGATGAGAGAATAAAGTGTGCGCCTTCCTGAAAATCAACCACAACTCCCATTCTCTTCAGTTCATCTTTGTAATCGTGGATTCCCTTTCCATAGCAGCTGTCGCTGTTGTCAATAAAAGGAAGCAGTGTAATCTGAGAGATGGGTCCCCAATCTGGTCCGAAGAGAATGCAGTCCTTAGGTGTTTACAGTCCCCTAGGCGAGTTCTTATCCATTTTACTTCCTGAATGGAAGCTTTGAGCTCCACAGAAAGTGCACGCCCTGCTTTCTTTAATTTCCTGTAAGACGCAAGGAATGACAGGACATTCTCCTTGGTAAAAGAATTTGATGAACCTCGTTGCTTAAATTTAGTAGAGAATGCCTCAATTGCAGCATCAAAATCCACGACCACCCCTATTTTGTTCAGCTCAACCTTACTTCCATAAAAGTCACCATCAACATATGGAAAACCCTCAAAGACCTCCAGGATGCATCCCCATTCATGATCAAGTAAGAAACATTCACCAGGAGACAAGTGACCGATGTTGGTCCGTAAGCATTTAGCACCTTTAAGTGAAGCAACAAGTTTTTCTGGTGACTGGCTATAGCGAATACACTCAAGAGCAAAAATGAGAGGCTCCGAATTGAGAAAGTTCAAGCTTGATGAAGACTTTAGATGATCAATCACCATCTGATGATATCCCTTCAAGCCCACCATAACTCCAAGTAAATCAAGCTCAGTCTTGTAAGTAAGAATATCATTTCCATAATAATCCTTATCAAGGAAGGGTATCTGGCTGATTGCCAAAGCTGCATTCCAGTCATGGTCAAAGAGGGCAGATTCTGCAGGTGACCTCACACCACATGAGGTCCTTACCCATTTGACATTTTTGATGCTATTAACAAACTCATCAACAGGCAGATATTTATTCCTCAAAAACTTGATGAAGTTTAGCACTGCAAGAACCTTAGTTCTGGTCAAATTGTAGTTGGCAGCCAATGACATGAGATGCTTTGCAATAAACTCGCATGCTTGTCCACACTCAGACATCACCCCAACTGCCTTCAGCTCCGGCTCATAATGCTGTATTTTATGGTCATAAAACCACTGATTAAACAAGGGTATATCAACCATATCTGAACCGCTTTGCAACAAACTCCCCCACGACGAACTAGAAAGAAATGATTGAGATGGGGGTCTATAACCAGGACAACCACTCATTGTCACTTGCAGCCAGCTTCCGTTCTTTATGCAACTCAAGAACCTACGAGGTACTTCAATTCCCATGGATCTTAGTTTCTTAATCCAATCCAACAACAAGAATGCATTTTGTTTAGTCAATGGTCCGGATACAATAGGGAAGGCGGCATCAGGAGGATATATATCAGGAAAATCAGAAGCCCCAGCATATCTCCTAAGGAATTTAAGGAGCTCCTTTTCTGGTACATATCGACCAGCATAATTCCCTGAATGTAGATATTCATCAGCTAGCTCCACATAGTCCTCGTTTCTCCATGGATTTGAACCCATCAGCTCCACCCATTTGCTCGCATTTGCAGGAACAAGCACTCCCTTTGGATTTACAGATACACCCCCATAGGCGTTCAAGAGTGGCATCACACTACATAGTTGTTCAACCTCCGACTTACTAAGAAATCCGTCTGAAAATGAAAGGTAGAGATAATGAGCAAACGCTAAAACCAGCCCACGGTTGTTTTTCAGGGATTTGTGAATTAAAGATGCATATTCATAGACACTAAGGGTCCTAACATTCACACAATCTCTCAGCCAGACAAATACAGCATTAACTTCTGAGCATAACTCCTGAGTCTTCGTGGGTAAGAAATACAGTCTGGTCGCAGATTTAAATTCCTCGCTCCAATCAATCAACCAAGAAATATGTTCTCCATCCTTTGATCTGCACAAGGTATACTGAGTTGTGGCTTCACTGATACTGACAAGCGAGACATTTCCAGAAGCACCAACATACTTCAAAAGTGGTATATTTCTCATACTGGTGTCATCAAAGTGGGATCTCCAATTTACTGCAAGAAAATGAAGCAACTCCTTGTAAACATCCTCCCCTACACCCACAAGATTACAACTCCTGATGCACTTTGGATACCACTCGTAGTGAACATATTGAACTCCCAGGAAGCTGAGCACATCGTTATACTTGTCTATATCAAATGAAGAGTTCAATACTTGCTTCCCATGAGACGAAAGGTTGTGCAATTTTGCTCCTTTGCTCTTTGCCTTGAGCAATATATTCCAGAACTAGGCATTAACCGCCCAACTTCACTAGGTTTATGAAAGAACTTCTGCTTGGAGTGTGACTCAGATGGAATGATATTTTCCTGGAGCAGTTCCCTTCTAATTGACTCCCTGATTACATTCAACTTCGGATGAGACGAGGGATTGATCGGTACGAAGGCAAACATTGGTGCCAGGCTGGATACAGGTGCATCTTCCCTCATTCTCACTAGGGCCACAAATGCATTTATAAAGGCTTTAGGGACACAGTCAAGAATCCCTTGGTTCCATATATCATCCCACAGAATAGTTTCTCTAGATGAGGGAAGAAGAAAATCTGCCTGAATTATGAATGGCAAGTTTGTATCCGTTTCAGTCGGAAGGAATGCATAGATACCAGCTGACTTCAACCCTCTATTTAGACGCTTGCCATATGGAAAACCCAATGTGATAGCCCATTCTTCTATATCCACCCTCTTCTCTACATTGTTCTCCTTTTTAACAGGAAATCTTTGTCTCCACATGTAGTAGCAACATGCGCCTTCTGTGTCAGTACCTTCTTCCTCAGCTGTCAAATGAACCGTATATGATTCTGCATCAATGTTTTTCTTTGCAACAAAATCTATTTCACTAGAAATAGAAATCGCTCGAACAGTGTTAAGGCTCAGATCCATATTGTCCTCCTTCACTGAAACCTGCTTGATCTTTGAAAGAAACAATAGAAGTTCAGGATGGAGACTTGACAACTGCTCCTTTACTGCTTTAACTTTATCAGGCTTCAAAGGCAAGATCATTGTAGTAGTTGGAAGGGTTTTACTGTCGCCATAAACTTTCTGAATGTCTGACACAGAGGGTTTGTTGTCAACCCATTCAGGTACAATGTACGCAATATCACATTCAGGACAAGGTGTTTCACTAAATTTGATCTGATAGCCACTACTAAAGATATATGGCTGCGCAGTTAACAGAAACACACTTTTGAACCCAATACCTGCAACAAAGCGCAAAAATCATGACAATGTATCAAGTTCTTGAGAAACTCCTGTTTCACTTTAAGAAATGTATGAGAACGTAATTAACCAACACTGAGTAAGGAAACGTTCATGCGTATAACTATAGCCAAAAAAAAAGTTTTTCAGCAAATTCTGAAGTCAAGGGAGGGCACCGCTCTATTAGTCATCTACAATCAAAGCCATAACAGACTCCAACATAATTTCTGCCAAAAAAAACTTCCAATGAGTCAATTTTTCATCTCTTTTTTTTTAAGCCCCCCCCTCCCCTCCTGGTGTCATTCTTCTGCAGAGCATTGCGTACAAAGTTGGTTTCATTGAGAATGAAGGACTAAGCCCAGTGGTTAGGCAACTGAGGCTGTAAATTTGAGTAGCATTTGCAAGAGGGGATAAGAATATCATATTCATGTTTTTTTCTCCTCTCATTTTTTTACTTTTTTTTGTTTGGATGATGGGGAATATCAATGAAGCAATAGATGGGAGCGTCTGGTTCAGATTGTTGTGAACAAAAGGTGTCATAACAACAATTCTAGAAATCTAATACGAACTGCAGTAAGGACACGCAGTTGCAACAGGATTTATAAGGAAAGCCACCAAAGATAAACCCTTACTCTATTAGTGGAGACCAAAATGCAAGGTAAAGGTTCTTAATCAGCATAAGAACAATGTTTATTGGCTTCCTGTAACGTAATTGTCTCTGTAAACTATCAAAAATCCCCAGTATCAAACTATCAATATGCAATGTTCAAGTAATACGGAAGAGAAACAATCAGCATTACGGTTCACTAACACAAAAACAAGAAATCGCAACCGTACAGGACATCTAAGAAACTATAGAGAAAAAAGCAATCCAGTTATTGGATAGACCAGATTCTTTTTCCTTTTCATCATTGTATTCTAGCACACTGTGTCAATGAACCTCACAACTTGATAAACATTCTTTGGACTTTAGTTCAATGATAAATATCACATCAATTCTCATCTTTATCATCATGAAAGGTGTTTGGACTAATTTGTTTAACACTTTGTTATCACACAAGACACAACCATCAACACAAAGCTAAAATATGTTGTTTTCTCATATGTATATTCAGAAATGAGCTCACATCATTAGATTAAGAAAAATGCCATAACGTAATGACGGGCCATAGTTTGTATTAGTGGTGTGTACTGTCTAGGAGGCCAGAGGGCCTATGCTCTCATATTACATTTTATACTAACATCCAATGCACATAATTGCTATTTGCTAGTATAATGTGACTAAAAACATTTTATAAAATGGATAGGTGTAATGAGAAAATGGGCCCATTCCATTTTCATATTCCATCAAATTCGAGTATTCTATATTCATCACAGTTTTCTGAATGCGAAAGCTACGATATTTCATCAGCTTTCTATGAGTTAAGAGGTACCTTTCTCCCCGATATAACCGCATTTCCTGTTACCAGCTTTGGTAGAATCACCAACGTCGCAGATTGATTCCATATTCTTCCGAGAAAATCCCTTTTCATTATTAAATATCAATAGAGTGGCGGGGGCTCCTGTGGCTGTTATATCCTTAGAAGTTATGATGAACTCCAGGGACGGCTCCACTCCATTTGGGTACTCGTTGTCTTCAGCGTTCTGCATAATTTTAAATTGTGATCACTCATCACTAGTCTTAATATACAAATAATAATATGAAAAAACTCCAACCAAAGATCAAATTGATGTCCCAGTTGGCAGGAAGAACACAATTGAACACGTTCACGATAGAAAATTCATCAAATGTTGTAATGTATTCACTCAATGGAATGAATCGCATTACTAAATATCATACATGCCAAGGCGATAATTCCCACACTCTTGCCTTCTGTTTAGATATAATTTGGAATAGACAATTGCTGAGTAAGATGTCAAACTCAAAGTGTCAAGTGACACAACCTCATATAGAACTTCTAGCACCATTGAAGCTAGCGATAACCTAGTGACACAACTTCCTAAAACTGTTTAATTGACATGCAAAGTTCCCATAGGAATTTGAAGTCATCATCTAGCCCTCGTAAACAACTTAACTCTGCCATTTTGTAGGAAGTTTATTTTCACATTCAAACATTATTGCCTCACTTCCTAGCTTACTTCACATTAACCAAACAAACCCGAAGAATAACCCAGCTTAAAAGTAATAAATTGCAATACAACCAATTGGATTAAAATCTTCCCAAATATACCATTTCAAGCATTTACGCAATACCCTTAAATGCTTGTCACGTGTTCAGTCAATTACAAACAATAAAAGGGCAAGGCAACCATCCACAAGTCTAGATCTATTGCGTGAAATATTACATGTGGCCTTTTTCTCCCCTGTGATGAGCTACTATGGCTCTGTTTGATTCACCTTAATTTTACTTAAATTCAGTTCAGTTCAGCCTAGTTCAGTTCAGTTCATGCGTAACTGTAGCACTCATATAACTGTTTATTCTGAAATAATTTCATGATGATAATTATGTCATCGGAAAGATTTGAAAGCATACTTTCAAAAGAGTCCAATGTTGACTATGTTTGGACAAATTTTAAATGGTTAAAGGTCAAGTTTAAAAAATCAGTTCAGTTCAGTTCAGTTCAGATCAGATCAGATCAGTTTTATCCAGGTGAATCAAACGGAGCCTATGTGGCTTGGGGTAAGACATTTTTTGCTAGCCCAAGCGGATTCACTTCCTTGTTGCAATAGAGCTCAGCACATATTTGTTTCTCTTCAAAGTTTCTATGGCTCTTGTTGCTATTCTGACCATTAGTACTTTGGTTTGACCTTTCCCCATATGGGAGATCCTAATGTATTTACATTTATCTTTTGTTGCTATTAGGGATGTAAATGGATACTCCATCCGCGGATATCCGCACCATCCGACCCGATTATATGGATCAAAACCCGAATAAACGGATCCTTAAGAGGGTGATGGATGGAGCGGGTGACGGATCGGGTAGGATTCGGGTGGACAGTTTCCACCCGCGAACCCGACCCGCTAAAACCATCCATCACCCGTTTAATTAAAAAAAAAAAAAAATATATATAAATACATGCAAATAAACCCTAGCGACTCATTTTTCAGTTTTCACTCTTTCTCTCTCTTCTTCTCTCGAGCCAGAGCCCAGCCCCCATTTTCACTCTTTCTCTCTCTTCTTCTCTCGAGCCAGAGCCCAGCCGACTCGCCGGAGTTCAGCCAGAGCCGACTCGCCGGTATACTCTCTCTCCTCTTCCTATTTCTTTCTCTTCGGTTGTTGCGAAATTATAGATCGAAGGTTTTGGTTATAGATCGAAGGTTTTGGTTATAGATCGAAGGTTTTCGCAAAATTGGTTGTGCCAATACTTGGTGATTTGAGTTTAAGTAGCTGACAAAATTGGTTTTCGCAACATTGTTTATCGCAACATTGTTACTGTTGTTATGTTAATCTAATTCAAGGTTTGTGTTAATTTTGTATGCTTTGGTTGTAAACTTGGTTCTTTTCATTCAAGTTTTGATTTTTCATTCAAGTTTTGATTTTTCTCATTTTGGGCACTTTTATTCTGAATTTCTTTTGCTTTTAATGTGCATAAAATATGTTAATTTTTCTGGGTTTATGACTTTAGTTGATTCAGCTGTTAAGTGAAAGGTGTATGCTAAATTGGCAGTGTTAATTAATTATGAGTACTTGACTTTCTGTTGTTTGTAAATTATCCAGTGAGAGGTTCATATTTGTTTGTTGGGGCTTGCCTAAAGTGCATTTCTTAAGTGATTCTGTCATACCAAACGAGCTAGCAAAGGAAAATTCAAAGCTGGCCCGAATTAATTCATCAATTTTCCCTTGTAAATGGATTGGCTTTGATGTCTGATTATTCTGACTCGGCTCTCTGAATATTCTGACCCGACTCGCTTAAATTATTCTGACTCGGCTTTGATGGTCTGAATTTAAATTGTGTTACAATTTTGACATTTTTTATGATTAGTTTGCTTGAAATATGATATGTTTAAGCATGTTTTTGCATGCTAAAAGGCGTGAATGCTCTGTGCTCACTGATGTATAATCCAATAAAGGAAATGCAGGTTAGAACTTGACGTAGATAGTTAAGAAGATAGCTGAACACATTACATGTATCAGTGTATGACTGTATGTTATAATGCTTTTTCATTGTATAGAGGGAGTATATATTAGTAGTAAAACTTAAAAGAAACAGCTGGCTTGATGCTTCTTAGGATAACGCAATAAACAAGGGCTTTTTTTTTTGGCTTGTTTCTAAAATTAGTTGGGTTTAAATATGGAGTCATGATGGGAATGGAAAACCATGTAGTTTGTCTAAGCCGGAGGGTTACTACCTTGCTTTTGTTATTGGGTGCAGTCCTCTCTTGGAGCTTTCAGGTCTATCACATTTTGAAAATCTCTTTTTTTGTGGAATTAATTTAAGAGGAGAGTCTTCAAAGTCTTCAAAGCTTTTCAGTTGTGTAGCTTAAAACTCTTACAAATGCTTAAAAGTCAAAGATTTTATATTTTAGTAGTTTAGTTCTTGTTTTATATCTGGTTTTTGATTTATGTAGTTGGTGATTTTTGATTTATATAGTTGGTGATTTGGATTGTTGCAGCTAAAAGAAGGCCTATTGTTGTAGCAAGAGAAGGCTCGGCACACTAGCTCTCTTGTCATTGTGGAAATCTCAAGGAAGCTGTTAAAGCTAGGTGAGCTCACTTGAATCTTCTTTGCTTTACCTTTTTCTTTATTTGGTGTTTCTTTCCTGATGTCCTATTTTGGTACGATTTTTGCAAGTATTGATGAAACTAGTGAGATGATCAACTTCATTCTGATTCATGTCTACTGTAATTTGTGATATTTGCTAAGGCTGGAATGCAGAGATTGAAGGTCCTCTCTTAATTTAACTTATCTCTTTAAATTAGTGTTATTATTTATGTTGCTTCAGTGATAGGTTGAAGAAGCTACTGCATTCATAAAGATTTAGAGCAGATCATTGGATGTCATTGGGCTACTGTTTTAGGAAGACTACCAGCCACCAAGGTTTAGAAGCCAAAGCAGATGTTTTTACTTGGTTTACTTGTTGTTGACTAAACTGATTTGTAGTGTTTGTATTCTAACACTGATATTTTTCCTTTGGAAAGAAGAATGAAAGTATATAGTAGAGTATAATATTTTTATGTATAATATTTTTTCATATTTGGTTTGTATGAAGCTTTAATTAAGCGAGCGAAATGCATGACAGTGGAACAATTTTATTAAAACAGGAGTATTGTGAACAGAATTCATTTTACTAAAATCAAACATCACTAAACCGTTTATCACCCGATCCATCCGTTTAAACCGCGGATGACGGATGGAGCGGATTAGGATTGGATGGTTCGCGGGTGATGGATGGAGCGGATGGAGCGGATGGATTTCGCGGATGGAGCGGATGATGGTCCACCCGACCCGAATCCGATCCATTTACATCCCTAGTTGCTATTCATCCGCCCATTAGACTATCTGTTTTGGGAGGGTTTAAACCTAATTAGGTTACCCTAAAGGCCTAAACCCTTTGAACCAAGACTAATCGTGTTCATACCAGGTCGACCCGCAAAAGGGTAAAGTGCTTCAAAGAAGCCGTCTCGATTAAGGGACGATAGTGTCAAACCACCCACATCATCCACTTGTTGGGTCCATAATACTAACTTTAGGTATAAACAATATTGGATATGAACACCTGGGCATAAACTAATTAACTCCTCTTTCAATCATGGGGAATAAAAGAACACTCGAAGCAAATTAACCCCAAAGCACCCAAATGATCATCAGATAACAAACACATAACATGCCTTTAAAAAAAACCAAAATATTGATCAAAATAAAATAAAATGGGAGCCATAGATGAGTAGATAAACAATACCTGAATGAGTTCCATAAGAAAGTGGACATCTTTAGAGTACAATTCAGCAGAGAGGTACTTGACAGCCATGCGTAGGGTCTTCCTCAGAGGATTTTTACCCACACCAATCCAAAATCTCTCTTTCCTTATTTCCTCAATGTGGGCTTTAGCGGTAGCCATTGTTGGATCCTCCATCGAAGAATTTCTCTAAGCAAAACAAGAGAAATTGTGTGTTATGAAAAATGAGCAATGCAAAACAGTACAGTTGTTATAGTAGAGGTGAGAGAAAGAGAAAGAGAAGAGAAGAGGGTGTTTGCTTAATGAAGAGGGAAAATGTGGGTATCAATTATAAAGGAATTTGAGGAGACAGAGAAAACAAACTTTTGCATGGACTTGGAGGTTTAATTGGTCCATTAGTCATCGCCTAGTCTTCGTCTTCCTTTAAGTCTTTGCTTTTTCCAAAGTTAAAAAAAAAAAGTGACAAATAAGGGAGAGGGGCTTTGGCAACCTGTTTCTAAGAAGAAAATTATAGCTGTTGTTTGGTTGACATTGAAAAGTATGGGAAGTGTAATTTTTTGGGAAATAAAAAATTATGAGTTATTTGGTTGACAAAAAATGCAGCAAGTTGTATTTTTGATGAAGTACTACATCCCATAAAATGGGGGAAGTGGTTTACATGGGTCCCCTAGATAAGTACAACTTCCTACAGAAAGTTACTCTCCAAGTTCAACCAAACAACTTTTGCCAGTTCCCAGAAAATTTTAAACCCTAGAAATTACAAGTTTCTGGGAAGTGCTACTTCCCACATTGAACCAAACGACCACATATGATTGTTAGTGGAAAATTGAGTTCGGAAAATTGTTGATTGTCCATAAACAAATACTACAGTAGATGGCTTTCCTGATGAAATCTCATTTGAAATCGATGGTAAAAGTGATTATTCCTAATTACTTTATGTTTCTAATTGGGCACACGAGACAATACTCCGTAGTGTGTATATTACGAGTGCATTACTGGAACCATGTTTGTTACCATCTTGGTACTTTGCGAGGAGGGTGAAAAGCGAAAACAACTTTGGTTAGTATGAAGGAACTTTTTTTGGTTCTTTTGGATAGGTACTTCACCCCCTGCCACTGGTGACCATTGCTTTCTTTATCTGTTGGCAAAATTACATATTGATAAATGTTACATTTCCAGTAACAATAGTGTTAAAGACATTCTGTAAAGATCATACTCGTGGCTTGTTGGCTTTGAGCCAATAAATTATCTGTACAAATAATAGATCAGACATCAGAAGAGACTATTACGAGTATCATATATTGGTGATAGAGACTGTTACTATAGTGCTCTTATCAGCAATTCAGCAATGCTAGAGCTATGAAAGGGCTACTCTTACTATCATTTACAGTTACAGATCCCAAGCTGCAGGGATGAAGAAAGAAGTCACTCAAGTTAAGAACAATCCATGCAAGAATCGCAATCGCCATTGCGATGATCAAAGAACTATCAGTTGACCGGCCGCGTGCAGTGAGGGGAGGGAATCACAAGAGGTTCAGAGGGCTACAATCTCCCAGCAATTACCGAAGAGGCGAAGACACACGGCTACTCCCTGCTCAGTGTTGTACGTCCGGCTATGCTGAGGCATTTCTTCAGTATCGCTGCTGCAGAAAGAGTCGAAGTTGTGATCACAAATGTAAGCATAATCAGCACAATCCCAATAAATGAATAAAGACCAGCCATGACATAACTACATATCTGTAGACTGTAGTGAATCAAAGAAAGGTATATTGCTGATTCAGTTATCTGTTTTTCAGTAACCAGCATAAATTTATTGTGTCACTTTGTAAAAATTGTCTAGCATGCTATATGAGATCGAGGAAATTATACCTTAAAAAAAGCTCCCATAGATAGACACCCACTAGACTACACAATACTACAAGTACATTTAAACAGATAGGGCCTAGAACAATTCCCAGAAAAATACAAGCCCAAGTTGGTTTCCCATAATGTGACAAATCACAAAACTATAGAACTCATCCTTAACCGAAGAGAGAATGTAAAGCAGCCAATGTCCCATGTTTAGAACGATCCCTTTAGAAGACCCCATGGAATGCCATTATTGCATATTTTTCTAAATTACATGCCTGATAAGAGTTATTTAGAGATGTGAAATTAGCTCATTGTCTAACAACGAGTACTGGAACATTCAATATGAACTGTACACAACTTCATCTACATAATTGACTCTGATCCTGAAAGGATAAACATTGATAAGATCACTTATTCATACTAGTATTTGTTATTTTCATGATATGCGTGTTTTTCGTATCTGTATATAACAACTACGTACAAGGATCGATTCATGCAAATATTAAACTGCTATAGTCTTATGATCCTAAATTCCTACAGGTTCTGTTACATCTCCATTATTTGATCACACTACTTTTTCAATACAGTTGGCAATTTTCCATTTTTGCAGACCTCCAAGGCCTTAATAACCTTAAGTATATACCAACAGGTTTTAAGTGTTTACACAACAAATGTTAACTCTCTTTGCACTTGACTAAACCCCACGACTCCACCTTAAATCATGACAGTGTAATTTTTACCACATTTATGCATATCGTGTAACCTGTATGCACATAGATGGGGTAGTTCCCCAGGATCAAACTCTAGAGTTTTGATTACTATAAACCTCATTCACACCAACATAGCCCCAGATAAAGGTCTAAATGAGTGCAAGCTGTGCAATCCAAGAACCCGGAAGCAAAGTAGACTTCTATGCATGAGTTTTCGTTTTCCAACTGTTTCTGCTTTAGTGTTATACTGAGTATGAACACGTTGCTCATATACCAAGCATATATAGGTCCAAATTTGCAAAGAAAGTCATCGAGCTGTTTAATATGACTAAACAGCCACTAAACATACATAGGTTTGTACTAGCAAAGGATAGCTGGTAGCAAGGTGGATCTTTGGGCATAGATTTTTATTTATTTATACTCATTTATACTCTTAACAGTTACTCCGTACATGACACAGCTTAATTAACGTTTATGTTAACTATAGAAAAGCTTAAAGTCCTCAAAAAAATTCAATAAATAAAACCCTGAAATGCGCACCAAACAGCTTCTTAAAGTCTGACTTGCATCTGCATTACGCAGTAAACTAGTCCTTTTGATTTCAACTCTGCATCAACGAAACCGTCCCTGATCCCATATTTTGCTCAAAACTGTTCTGCTCAAACAGTGATACAATTATATTTTACTCTTTACACTGACACAATTATATTTTACTCTCTACACTTTTCCTGTAATTAAAGGTTAAATTTCTAAACTTTTTTAGAATCATATATAATGATATACCACAATATGCAAACTGTCAAACACAAAAGAATGCTAACATTCCACGGACTAATGCATAACTAAAACTTGACAGTGCTAGTGACTAGTGAGGCGAATAAACCTACATATTTATTTTATACCCAAACAGATTGCAATGGCCCGATAGTCGCAGAGACATGCAGAGATAAGCATTCTAATTCACACGCCCGATATGTTCTCATATTAATTAGACCACCAAACAAGTAATTCAAGTTAAAACCGTGCATCTAATTCATGTAACTTTCTTTCATTTTTGTAAATACTATACTCACTCCCAAAAAAACTGTAAGAACAAAAATATTGCAGTGCATGCTCCTTAGATCATGAGATTTTGACAAAACTTGCAAATAAGTCTTAATTTAGTCTTAATTTGGTTTCTCAACAGAAATTTTGACTTCAACAAAACTACCAAGTGTAAAGATGTGGAGGATTGGAAACTTTACTCAGTGAAGTCGCACTACATAAATATGACAGTAACTTGTTTATGTTATGGTCTGTTTAGATCATGTTTTACACACCAAGGTTATGTTATTAGGGGCCTCACACAGTAACACAGATAGCATGTCCAAAACATAGAGGCAACACCAACCTATTCGGCAGAGCATTCTTTAAACTGTAGAATGAGCATTCAGCCAAACTTGATCTCTATTAGGAAGCTCCTGAAAAACAAACTACATAATTAAAAGACTGCATGACATAAAGAAGTACTCGTAGTAGCAAGAAAGCAACTACCCAGAATACACGAGAAAACATATGAGGAGACAATGATTTACCCAAAAAGGAAGACATGTAGTGCAGCTAGCAAGAGGGGAATGCAGAACCGAGGAATTCTTCATCCTCCGCAAAGATCTGCAGATTCTTTGACTTCATGAAATAAGCAATTGCATCCTCATCAAAATTCATAAAAAACCCAAACTTGATCAGCTCTGAAAGTCTAGGCATCTGATCTTCATTATCCCAAAGCATTCCCTTAGACACAACTTCAGAAAACTTTGTTGCATATTCTACTAAATTTTTAAGCCCACCCTCATTGTCCAGTCTTTGAGTAAAAAACTCTGAAGTCTCCCTCTCCCAGCGTACCATTTGACTTGTGCTGACTTTCACAACATTGCCTGACGTCAATGTTAAGCTGTAGCTCATCATAATAGGTTTTGGTGTCTCAAAGACCCTAACATTGAGGAGCGATTTAACGGTTTCATGTCGGCGCTTTGCTTCTATATTCAGTGTTGGGTCAGCAAGAATTCCCAAGATGAGCATCACAAGCCCCTTCACTATGAACACATCCTTTGGGTTCATTCGCTTCAATTTTCCACATGTCAGGGCAGAGAGCTCAGATTTGCTCACAGACTTTGAGATTGTCCTGACCCCAATCTTGCCATAGACATCAAGAAGCATAGCTCGTGAAAATGAGGGCAGGTTTTCCATAGGGCACCAAACAAATAATTTGCATGGAGAAGACTCTTCAAAAAGATCCTTTAACAGAAGGTCGTCAGGGAGGAAAACATCCTGTTTGTTTACCAGCATAATTTCGCCAGAGTCACCACAAACTGCAGGAATTTTAACCACACTTTCTGAAATCAGTTTCTCAGTTTCGGGGCTACAATGTTGAATAACATGCCCCCAAAAGCCACAACATTCTTCCTTTGATAGCACAGTTCTCGACTTTTCCCACTCTTTCCAAAGCATACAATAATCGTCAGTGGATGGGACATTTCTTACTCCAAAGGCTTTTGAGAAAAAAGTAAGCAGCTTCGGCTTATATTTCTGATCCAAAACATGCAAACGTGAGTTGCAGAGACCATTATCATCATGCAGAACACATTTCTGAGGACTAACCCACATACCATCTGCAGAGCTACTTGGTATCCAAATCCTATTTTGAGCATTATCAGGTTTCCAATCAAACTTGTTCAAGTAAGCGTAGATTCGCTCAATCCTAGCCAACTCAGAATGGGACATGATTTGATTGGCAAGCAATGAGTTTGCATCACTACTATGCAAATCAATGGTAACTCCAATTGCTGCAAGTTCTTCCTTGTATAATGTAAATCGCCCATAGTACCGTTCATCAAGGAAAGCCCCATCGTGCAGCTGCAATGAAGATTTTTGCTTCCTTTCAAATAACAAGCACTCTCGTGGAGACATATAACCCAGTGTGGTCTTCAACCATTTTGTCTGGTGAACTTTTTCCAAGAAAGTCTGGAAGGGGGTTTTCTCCCCCTAATTCTGAGTTTCTAATGCATTTAAGCAATGAAATAACAGCGGCAGGAATTATATCTACAGGGTCTTGAGGGAAAAAGACGTGAGAGAACAGAGTGTGCACCTATCTTGAAATCAACCACAACTCCCATGCTCTTCAGTTCATCCTCGTAATCGTGGATGCCCTTCCCATACCAGCTGTTACTATCATCAATAAAAGGAAGCAGTGTGATCCGAGAGATGGGTCGCCATTCCAACAACAACAACAACAACCCAGTAAATATCCCGCCGAGGGCGGGGTCTGGGGAGGTCCAGATGTACGCAGTCTTACCCCTAACTAGTCGCCTAGCAGGGAGGTTGTTTCCGGAAGACCCACGAAAACAATTTGATTTTTGAAATCAGTAGGAAACAGAGAAAAATGCAATAATAATAATTAAATAAATAAATAAAATAATACCCAACAAACAAACAAACAAATAAATAAAAACCTACACCCTCAAAGTAGTGTCATCTATGTGGATCCTACTACGCCAAAGTTTCCTATTAAGGGCCAGATCCTCGGTAAGCTCCAAGAGGGTCAAATCGTTCTTAATCACCTCACTCCAACTCTTCTTAGGCCTCCCTCTTCTTCTCTTATAATCCCTAAGTATAATCTTCTCGCACCTCCTCACCGGAGCGTCTGGAGGTCTCCTCACGACATGTCCAAACCACCTGAGTCTCGTTTCTCGCACCTTACTCTCAATATTTGCCACCCCAACCTTGTCACGAACCACTTCGTTCTTGACCTTATCTATCCTAGTTAGGTTGCACATCCAACGAAGCATCCTCATCTCAGCCACCCTCATTTTGTGAACATGGGCCTGTCTAATTTGCCAACGCTCAGCACCATATAACATAGCTGGCCTAATAGCCATGCGATAAAACTTTCCTTTTAATTTGAGTGGTATCTTGTTGTCGCAAAGAACACCTGATGCACTTCTCCACTTTTGCCACCCTGCTTTGAATGGTCGCCATTCCGGACCGAGCAAAATGCATTCACTAGGTGACCTGAAATTCCCAAGGCGAGTTCTTAACCATTTTGCTTCTTGAACACATGTTTGGAGCTCAGTAGGAAGTGTAGGACACGCTTTCTTTAGCTTTCTGTAAGACGCAAGGAACAAGAGGACATTCTCTTTGGTAATGGAATTTGATGATGCTTGTTGCCTGAACTTATGTGAAAATGCCTTAATTGCAACATCAAAGTCTACCACCACTCCAATTTTGCTCAACTCATTTTTGAATCGAAAGATTTTTGTCCCATAGAAGTCACCATCAACACATGGGAAACCGTCAAAGACCTCCAAGATGTGGCCCCATTCATCATCAAGAAGGAAACATTCTCCAGGACACAAGTACGCGATGTTGCTCCGCAAGCATTTAGCTTCTTTCAGTGAAGCAACAGGTTTTTCTGATGAGACGGAAGAGCGAATACACTCAAGAGCAAAAATCAGAGGCTTGGCAGTCAGACAGCTCAAGCTCGATGAAGGTTTCAGATGGTCAATCACAATCTGATAATTTTCATTGAAGCTCACCAAAACTCCAAGTAGCTTGAGCTCATTCTTGTATGTGAGAATCTCATCTCCATAATAACCTTGATCAAGGAAGGGAATCTGGCTGATTGCGGAGGCAGCTTCCCAAGCAGGGTTAAAGAGAACAGATTCTACAGGTGACCTCTCACCACAAGAGGTCCTTACCCATTTGACATTCTTGATGCTAGTGACAAATTCTTCAACCGGAAGACACTTATCCTTTAACATTTTTATGAAATTTAGCATTGCAAGCACCTTTGTCCTAGTCAAATTATAGTTGGCAGCCAAGGACATGAGATGGTTAGCAATAAACTGACATGCTTGTTCATGCTCAGATATCACTCCGACTTCTATTAGCTCCATCTCATACTTCTGTATTTTATTGTCATAAAACCCCTGATCAACTAAGGGTATATCAACCAAATCTGAACCGCTATGCAGAAAATCCCCCCATGATGAACTAGGAAGAAAGGATTCAGATGGAGGTTTGTACCCTGGACAGCCACTCACTGTCACTTTCAACCAGCTTCCGTTCTTTATACAGCTCATGAACCTACTAGGTAGTTCAATCTCCTTAGATTTCAGCTTGCTAATCCAATCCAACAACAAGAATGCATTTTGCTTTGTCAATGGCCCGGATACAGTAGGGAAGGCAGCATCAGGAGGAAATATATCAGGGATGTCAGAAGCACCAAGGAAGTCAATCAACATCTTTTCTGGTACATCGTGACCAGCATAATGCCCTGAATGTAAATATTCATCAGCTAGCTCTACGTAGTCCTCGTTTGTCCATGGATTTGAACCCAGAAGCTCCACCCATTTGCTTGCATTAGCAGGAACAAGCACTCCCTTAGGTTCCACAGATATGCCCCCATTAGCATTCAAGACTGTCATCTTGCTACATAGTTCTTTTACCTCAGACTGATCTATATAACCCTCTTTACATGAGAGGTATAGAAAGTGAGCAAAAGCTACAACCAGAACACGGATGTTTACGAGGGATTTGTGAATTTCAGAAGCAAATTCACAGACACCCATGGTCTTCACATTCACGCAATCTCTCAACCAGAGAGATATAACATCCTCTCCTGCGCAAATATCCTGTGTCTTCTCAGGTAAGAAAAACATTCGGGCTGCAGATCCAAATTCCTTGCTCCAATCAATCAGCCAAGATATATGTTTAGCATTTTGAGACCTACACAAGATATAGTGAGCCGTTGTTTCATCTATACTGAAGAGGGACACATTGCCAGAAGCACTAACGTACTTCAGGAGTGGAATACTTGTCATACTGGTTCCATCAAAGTGTGATCTCCAATTTTCTGCAAGAAAATGAAGCAGCTCCTTGTAAACATCCTCTCCTACACCTAATACAAGATTACAACTCCTGATGCACTTTGGATACCACTCGTATTCAACATACTGAACCCCAAGAAACCTGAGCACTTCATGATACTCCTGTATATCAAATGAAGAGTTCAGTACTTGCTTCCCGTGAGATGAAAGGTTTTGCAATTTTGCTCCTTGACTCTTTGCCTTATGCAATATATTCCAGAAACTATGCTTCAACCGCCCAACTTCACCAGGTTTATGAAAGAAGTTCTGCTTGGAATGTGACTCAGATGGAATGATATTCTCCTGAAGTAGAAAACCTCTGATTGAATCCCTGATCACGTTCAACTTGGGATGGCAAGAGGGATTGATAGGCACGAAAGAAAACATATCAGCCAGGCTGGACGCAGGAGCATCTTCCCTGGTTCTCACTAGGGAGACGAATGCATTAATAAAAGCTTTAGGCACACAATCAAGAATCCCTTGGTTCCATTTATCATCCCACAAAATAGTTTCTCTAGATGTAGGAAGAAGAAAATCTGCCTGAATTATAAAAGGCAAGTTTGTAACTGTCTCAGTAGGGAGGAATGCATAGAGACCTGCTGACTTCATTCCTCTATCAAGACGTTTGCCACATGGAAAAGCCAAAGTGATAACCCATTCCTCTATATCCATCCTCTTGCCTACTTTTCTCTCCTCTCGAACGGGAAACCTTTGCCTCCACATATAGTAGCGACATTCGCCTTCCATGTCATTACCTTCTTCGTCAGCAGTCAAATGAATAGTGTATGACTCTGCATCAATGTTCTTCTTTGCAACAAAATCCGTTTCACTTGAAATAGAAATTGCTCGAATGGTGTCAAGGCTTGGGTCCATGTTGTCCTCCTTGACTGAAAACTGCTTGATTTTTGAAAGAAACAACAGAAGCTCGGGATGGAGACTTGATAGCTGCTGTTTTACTGCTTTAACCTTATCTGGCTTCAAAGGCAATATTATTGCAGTCATTGGAAGGTTTCTACTTTGCTCGTAAATTCTCTGAATGTCTGAGATAGAGGGTTTGCTGTCAGACCATTCAGGTACACTATAGGCAATACCACATTCAGAACAAGGTGTTTCACTAAATCGGACTTGATAGCCGCTACTGAAGATATATGGCTGAGGTGTTAACAGAAACACACTTTTAAACCCAATACCTGCAACCAAGCCACAAAATCATGAAAATAAGCTCTTAAGAAACATCTGTCAGTACTTTAATATATGTAGCAGAAGTTAACTCAATATCAACGGCTAAAGAAAATGTCATGTCAAAACAGACAAAGATTTTTAAGAAAATGAACAAAAATCCAGCGAGAACCAAAAGCGTCATATATACTTTTGACAGATAATTGAAGTCAGATAGGATGACGTTCTACGAGTCATCTACAGGCAAAGGCATCAACCAACTCCATCATTAGTTTTTCAGTTTTCTTTTTCTGGTTAGATTTTTGTTCCATCAAGTATTGATGTTATGTTGCAGTTCATACCTAGCAACTCACTTTTTCTCTGACATTGGACTAAGTCAAGGCCATGGATTTGAGTAGCATATGCAAGAGTGCAGTGAAGCAGTAAATGAGTTATGAGGTTGCTGGTTGTGCCCAAAAATATCTCTACTTCCCTTTCAGGATAGGCAGGTTTTGTCAAGGAGGTCAGGCAGACACCAAGTAGGTTATGGTGAAGATCAGCAAACACAAAAGAAAAGATCTTAATGAGCATAACAACAATGTTTCTACTTTCTAGGCTATGACTGTGATTTCCAATTTCAATTATGAAGCATTCACCAGTACCGATAAGCAATGTCTCTTAACATAATAGTGAAGACAGAAAATTCAGCACAACAGTTCAACAAAACAAAAATAAGAAAGGGCAACGAACTCTAGATGACATCTGAGAAACTAAAGAGGGAAAAGGCCGGAGACGATTTTTAGATTGAGCAGAGTCCACACCTCTTTGATTATTAATATTATGATGCATCACATTATATGAATAATTTGATCCAAACTTACAACTAGATAAAGCATTCTATTGGACTCGAACTCCACGGTAAAAATCATATGCATTCTCAGATTACTTTGAAGGCAAAGTGTTGGGAGTATTTTGTGGACCATTTTGTTATCACACAGCGGATCAACATAAAGCTAATATGAGCAGCTTTCTGATATGTATATTCAAAAATCAGCTCTCATAATTTTGATCAAGAAAATGTCATGGTTTAACCACATGCCATAGCTTCTAGTCTTTCTACTGCACAAAAGCCAGCATATGTTAATATCAAGTAGAGCAAATGAGTGCCTACAATTAGACACTGCATTTTAAACTACAACACAATAACACATCAACCCCTAAATGCTGATTGTATAGTAGCTACATAGTTACATTTTAATTTTTTTTAGATAATGTACAATGTTACATTAGAAACAATAAAATATAGAAGAAAACATAAAATGGCCCTATTCCATTTATATATTACACCAAATTTAAGTATCAGCTTTTGCACAAGTTAAGATGTACCTTTCTCCCCAATATAACCATGCTTCCTCTTGCCAGCTTTGGTAGAATCACCAACATTGCATATCGATTCCATATTTTTTCGAGAAAATCCCTTTTCATTGTTGAATATCAACAAAGTTGCAGGGGCACCTGTGGCTGTTATATCCTGAGAAGTTATGATGAACTCCAAGGATGGTTCTACTCCATCTGGGTACTCATTATCTTCAGCATTCTGCATAATTCCAACAGTTCATTGGTATGTAGTCCTAACAAATAATTCACCCTCTAACCACAGATCAAATTAATGCCCTAGCTAGCAGAAAGTCAATTGATGAGCACAGTAACAATGAAATTTTCCTAATGGTGGCTATAAATCAGATCATAAATCATAATACAAGCAAGTTTAGCTTAATAATCAACTTATGAACAACAAAGTGCTCCACGACAAACAACAAGTCACTTTATTATGAGCAGTGAGCACGGACCCTTACCATACTAAAAAGTAACCCTTATCTCACCAAAAAATTACAATAAGATCGTGTTAAACAAGTTTTTGTGACAAAACAAATACTACCCAACAAAAAAAATTGAATAATTCATTAATAGAAAAAAAGACCTGAATGAGTTCCATAAGAAAGTGGGCATCTTTGGAATACAATTCAGCAGAGAGGTACTTGACAGCCATATGTAGGGACTTGCTCAGAGGATTCTTCTTCCCCATACCAATCCAAAACCTTTCCTTCCTTATTTCTTCTATGTGGGCTTTTGCATAGCAATTGCTTCATCTTCCATTACAGACACAAAATTTCTCCTGAGAAAATAATGAAAAGACTCAAAAATGTGACAGAAAACAGAGCAGTTAGTTATTAGTGAAGGTGAAAGTAGGGTTTTTTTTCCCTTAAATACCTTTTGCATGGCCTTTGGGGTTGAATTGGTTCGTTGGGTTTTCGTGGGTTCTTCATTTTCTTTAAAGTGAAGTAGAGTGCTTGCAGACTTTGGCTTTAACTTTGTTGTTTCTTCCCCACGTACCACGGAGAGAGAAAATGATATACGCAGATGCTGAATTAGTTCTTGGGATGGGAGGTCAAAACATAAATAATTTGTTTTCTACGACAATGAAGAGATCTTCCCATTTAATTGACTCCCTCCATTGCGGTTATTCAATTCTCTTTGCAAAGGACCTACTAGCAGTAGAGTTGGTTATAGGGTTGAATTTGATTAGAAAGGTCATGAATTTAATGCTACTAGGTCTTTTTATTGAGTGTCTAGTGGGCTTGGATGTTCGGTTGTGTATGAGAGGTCCAATTCCTTTTTTTTACCGAGTCACGCAAATTACTAAATGCAAATATTTTTTTTCTCACAATATTTTTTTTATTTATTTTTTTTTTGGTGAGAATGTGGGGACACAACCCCTAAAACAAAAAAACACAAATTAAACCAAAACTACGAAATTCTAATCATACGAGGACGAGCAACGCCTTGAAGATCTTCAAGTAAAATTTGAAAGAGAGGAGGAGGGGGTGTGTTCCATGTATGGATGAGAATATCCTGGTTCACCCCCGTATTTGCCAGTCAGTCCGCGGCAAAATTAGCTTCCCTATAACAGTGATTAATCTTCACATCCCATTCTGGTTGCTCCACAAGGCGTATATTTTTGCATGACAGGGTGCAGGTAAGGGTGATGTTTTGGTGGATCACCCTTGATTGCCAAGGCTACCAACATAGAGTCAACAACTCTTACCTGTACTTTCCTGTATCATGCTCCCCAAGCCATCAACAAGCCTCTGTGAAGTGCTAGAAGCTCAGCTTTGAAGGAAGAACAAACACCCAGACGGCTAGAAAATGCCATTATCATCCGACCTGTGTCATCACGCAAAAGGCCGCCACCACCAGCCGCACCCGGATTGCCCTTCGATGCACCATCTGTGTTAAGTAGCACCCAACCCGCTGGAGGTGGAAACCACCGAATACAGACTTCCTCACGGGTTGTTGTCTTTTTTAACAGCAAGTTTTCTTCTCCTTCAAAGGCTTTTTGAAGCTCCTTCCACCTCAAGTCAAGAAAGGAGATAGGATTCAGGGGAATATGTGCTCCATGCTCAAATATACGATCATTGCGCTATTTCCATAGCCACCATACGGCAAGGGAAAAATACTGGTTCCACTTCTCGTCATTTCCTCCCTGTCTAGCAATAATATTCCACTCAACCCATTCAGCCATGTTCTTTCCATAGAAATTAACATTATTTGCAAGTACCCCCAAACCAGTCCATATAAATTTTGCAGCTTGACAATCTCTGAGAATATGTAAAATAGTTTCATCATGATCCAAACACAAAGTACAACGCGGATCCTCTGCGAGTCCTCGCCGTACCCTGCTGTCATTCGTGAGGACCCTATCATGCAAGGCAAGCCATAAAAACATTTTGGCTCGTTGGGGTATGCGTAAGCTCCAAACCTTCTTCCAATGTTGGAAATTATGGGGTATAGAGTTTTTCCTTATTAATTGCATAGCTGTCTTGAAAGAAAAACCACCAGATGGAGACCCATTCACGAACAAGGTATCATGTGACTCGTCTCCAGGAATTACCTCAAATGATTCTAGCAGACGCAAGGTCTCGGGTGGGAGAAATTCCGCAAACGCTTCCCAGTTCCATCCATGCTCAGTAGACCACATATCATCAATAGTGTGATCCTGGAGTTCCAAAGGGATGTCATGAACAACAAGAGTTGCTAGTGGTTGAGGTGTGACCCAATTATGGAACCAAAAAAGAGTTTTCTTTCCATTCCCAACTGAAGTTCTAATGCCTTCACGTAGCAAGCTTGAGTTCGCTGCAATACCTCGCCACGTGTTTGAAGCGTTACTCCGTGCTTCGAACATGTCAACATCACAGCGTCCATGGCAGTATTTCATGCGAAGAACCCGAGCCCACAGAGATTGAGGTTCAGCAAGAATGCGCCAACCCAGCTTAGTAAGAAAAGCTGAAGATTGACGTGCTGATCGAAGGCCAAGACCGCCTTCGTCTTTGGGACGTTGGACATTATCCAAGGATACCAAATGAATTTTTCTTCTATCCTCAGTGCCACCCCACAGAAAACGATGAGTCTTCCTGTCTATATCATCACAAATGGAGCGTGGAAGTTGAGCTGTTTGCATAGCATACATGGGGATAGATGACAGTGAAGCCTGGGCAAGAGTAGCCCTTCCTGCCATGGATAAAACTTTTGTTTGCCAACCAGCAAGACGTTTATTCATTTTTTCTCCAATATGGCTGAACATGTCTTTAGTAACTCTGCCATTAATAGTTGGCATCCCTAGGTAGAACCCCAGGTCGTCAGTCACTTCAATCCCCAGCTCTTCACCCACTAACCCCTTTATGTCTTCCTGTGTGTTAGGGGAAAAAACACTCTTGACTTATCAAAGCTTACTTGCTCACCCGACGCCAAGCAAAAATGATCTAGGCACTGTTTATAACCCTTGCTTGTCAATCGAGGCTTCCCCGAACAAAATGATATCGTTAGCAAAGAACAAGCTATGAAGAGGTGGTCCGCCACGACTTGCATAAATTGGTTTTCACTGACCTTTACTAACAACGTCATCAATCAATTGTGGTAATCTCTCCATACACATCACAAATAGGTACGGAGAGAGGGGGTCACCTTGTCGTATTCCACGAGTTGGGTGGAATTCCTCGGATGGAGTCCCGTTCCAAATCACCTTCATTGAACAAGAAGTAACACATTGCATAGTGACATCAACTAATCTCCGTGGCAGGTTCATTTCGATCAGAGTGTCATGAATGAAACTCCAATTGAGGCGATCATATGCTTTCGCAAGATCGATTTTAATTGCCATACACCCTGTCTTCGCTTTCCTTTTCCTCATGGATTGGAATACTTCTTGAACAATAACAACGTTATCGGTAATTTGTCTCCCTGGCACAAAGCTGCATTGCGTAGGGGAGATAAGAAGCGGAAGCACTTTTTTGAGTCTATTGACAATTACTTTGGTAATCAGCTTGTATGTGACGTTACAGAGGCTAATTGGCCGAAATTGTGAAGCAAGGTGCGGATTTTCTATTTTTGGGATTAACACCAAGAAGGTGTCATTCAGAGATGTAGGGAATCCTTTCCCCTCGAGTACCTCTGTTGCAAGCTTGTAGACACTTGCCTTAACCAACTCCCAGTTCTTCTGAAAAAATAGTGGTTGAAAACCATCGGGTCCCGGAGCTTTGTAAGAACCCATGGATTTTACCGCTACTTCAATTTCAGCCAAGAGAAAGGCTTGGAAACCTCGTCCCATTCAGAATTCGTGAGTTCAGGAAAAGTTCCTGTGATCAGATGCGAAAAGTCTGGCTATTGGACAGTTTCTGTATAAAGTTCTGCAAAAAAAATCCTCACCAACGTTTTGAGCTCTTCCTCCTCCCAGACCCAATAACCATCAGAGTTTTGCAATGCTTCAACTTTATTTTTTTTTCTTCGAATAACAGTACTCAAATGATAATATCGTGTATTACGATCACCATCACGAATAGCATCTTGGCGGGATTTTTGGAACCAAATTAGTTGCTCTTGTTCCAAGACTTCATCAAGTTCTCGCCTAAGTCGTGCTTCAAGCTTAAGATTGTGGCGGTCTCCACCTTCAGCTAACTTTCGTTGGATGCTCTCCAGCCGAGCCCAGAGGTTATTCCTTTTGCGAAATATGTTGCCAAAAACTTCTCTGTTCCAATCTTGTAACTTTGCAGCCAGTGCGGGGAGAAGTTCAGTTAGTGGTACATCATCCCGCCAGTATTCAGTAAGGAGTTTATCAAATTGCTCATGGGTAAGCCAGGCCGCTTGAAACCGGAAAGGGATCTCTCGAGTTCTTCTAAGGAAGAAGCCATTCAAGGAAATAAGAAGGGGACAATGGTCAGATTGTGTGACCGGGAGGTGTCTAACAGATGCTTCATCGTAAATAGCTCGCCACTGAGTGTTGCACAACCCCCGATCGAGTCTCGCAAATTTACGAGTATCAGGATGAAGTCCTCTAGCCCAGGTAAAACGTGGACCCGAGAAACCAAGGTCAATCAGATGAGAGTTCTCTATCCAATTATTAAACTTCAAACATCTTCTAGCCATGTCAACATTACCACCAGAGCGCTCCTCAAGGCTTCTGGTTTCGTTAAAGTCACCAGCAAGAAGCCATGGGAGATTGTTCGAATGAGCAAATTCTGCAAGTTCTCTCCACAATTGCTCGCGATTAGTAATATTAGGGCTAGCATAGATAGCTGTAAAATACCAAGGCATATCACCATTGCGAGTGACCTTAACAGTAATATATTGTGAGTGGTGGGTAATTGGTTCAACTGTGACCAGCTCAGTACGCCAAAAGAGCCAAATTCCCCCGCTAAACCCTTCAGCATCAACTCTTGTTTGCCCGCCAAAACCAATACTATCACAGACACGCTGTGCTTGTGTCCCAGAGATGTGAGTTTCCACGAGAGCTAGGACTGAAGGGTTATTCATTCTGACAATTTCTTGAATGGTAGCTAAAAAAGCTCGACTTCCTGCACCTTGTACGTTCCAAACCATGACCCTAATAGGAGAGAGGGATTGTTGAAAGTTGGGATATTGTAAATCCATAAAAGACGGGATTGAAGGGAGTGTAGATACATACGCATCTCTTAGTGCATTAAACATGACCTGGTGGTCAATTGGCACAGTCATCGTTGCCAACAAATCTGGTGGCATTGGCTCCTGATGGAAGTACGTGGTGAAACAAATCTCCATGGTGTGGATTAGGTGATGCACCTCCCCCATCCTCGGGGCCACCATGGGGTTCTCCAGGAAAGTCTCGCAATCTGGTGGGATTAGGTAGGTGTGTACCACAGGGGGGCGGAGAGGATTGTGGATTGGGTTGGGATTGCGAGCTCTGATCATGGCTGTTGTAGTAGTGAGGCTGTGACACCAGGCTAGACGGAACAAAGTTTCACATCGACGGTTTGGGGCAGGGTATAGGTAATTGACGATGGTTGGCGTGGGGGCGGTTGACAGCGAGGATGTGGGAACCCATGCTTGTTGTCGTCAACTCTCTCATCTCTCTCCCCACTCTCTCTCTCCTCTTTATATCCATAGAACGACAAAAACAAAGAAAACTCAACCACGGAAGCACTGTGAAAGTGTGAGGACTGAGTTAAAGATTCACAACAATTATGACAGTATAATTTTCCAATTTCAGATGGATTTCATTCTCTGTTGCTTCTTAAATGCCCAAGGACATTCATGTGTAAAGACAGTAATATAATAAAATAAAATAAAATAAAAAGTTCAAGATACTAATAGTTATCTTGGTATTATCACTATATTGGCTCCTTATATGAATAGAATGAACGATTTTGTAGAAAGATTTGAGAAGAAAATGAATGTGAAGAAAGTTGTATTTCAAATAAAAAGAGTAATTTAGGAAGTATTGTGATAAAAATATTTGTGTTTAGTAATTTTAAATTTACGTTAAGCAGTTTGTTGAGTCAAACTGCAAAATTTTTGAAGAGAATTGGAGAATACAGAAACAAACGGGAGAAAACTAGAACAAAAGAAAATTGATGAAAACCCGGTATTTTTTGAAAAAATGGAACAAATTAAACTCCAATATAAAAGAACATGCCCTTAATTAAAAACTATCATGTACGGTAGCGAATTTCAACTGGTCAGTTAAAAAAAACATGATTTGTAATCCTTGATCTTATGTAAACACCATGGTAAGAATTACTGTGACCTAATTTAAATGGAGAACCAATTTACAAAATAACTTTACTTTGGAAAATTGTTCAATAAAAGGGTCAATTATTCTTTATTATTCATCAGCAACCAGAACTATGGTGGTCAAATGATTTCAAACTCCCTCTTAAATAGTTTGGTAATGTAATGTCATAGTTTAAATACATCGATTTCTTATCAGCCTATTCCCATGTGTAAGTAAGTTGTAAGTACCTTTTAGAAATTACACAATACTTTGTTGCTCAAAAAAAGAAGGAATTATACTTTGTTTGATATTGTCCAAACAAAACGTATGGGCAATGGGGCTTGTTCGCCATTCAGTAGCACTTATGTTTGAGGAAAAAATAAAAAAAATTGTGAGCATCTTGAGCATGAACTAACTAATAAAGGCGGTGGTCTAGTTCTTCCAAGTTTGATTTGGTAAGGCAATGTCATGAGTTCGAATTCATTCTCTCAGTATTTGCGCTGGTTGTCTTAGATATGTTCGAGGTTGATAGGAAAGTCCGAATATGATGTAGCATGGTACCTGGATCGCCATTCACTTGCAAGTTGCACCCTTTTTTTTGTTTAGAAAAAAAAAAAAAAGAGTTTAGCAAAAAAAAAGCAAACAAAAAAGACGAATATGTCCATCATCTTCCTAAACATTCAAAATTCAAATCTACATCCCTCTCACTCAAATCAAAGCTCCACCGTTTATGCGCCCCTCAAACCCTAACTCTCTCCTCTCTCCTCTCCCTCAGTCGCCACCACCGTCGTAGCGCCACCGTCGTTGCGACGTTCCCGCCGTCGCTGCGCCACCTCATTCTCATTATCTCCGGCGAGCAGCTGAACCTACTACCGGTAAATCTTTCTCTAGTTAAAATTGCGAATGGTCGAAACTTTTTCATTCGTCAATTATTTGATTAAATTAACGTTTGAGCTCACAAATCCCTTCAAACCTAAAAACTCTCTCTCTCTCTGAAGCAACAGAGCAGATTACAAATCACCGCCATGGGAGCTTAAAAAACGTATCTCTTTCTCAATTACTCTCTTCCGAAGTGGTCGAAGGGTCAAGAGGAGTCACTCTCACCTTTGGAGATAATTAATTGTATTTTATTTTATTCAGCAAGGTAACTATCATTTTTTGGAATCGAACTGTCCATCGGCATGGTTGTCTTTGACTGATATCTGTTGAATTTTTGAGCAGAGCAGCTATGGAAGCGATACTAGTTGATTGTGTCCAGAACAGCTTGCGGCATTTCATGTACCGAAATGCCATTTTCATATGTGAACGTCTTTGTGCCGAGTTCCCTACCGAGGTATGTGGTTCCTGCTGCTTATTGGTTATTGCCCGTATGCTTATTTTGTTCTTAATCACGCTGCTTATGGGAGATTCGGGGTCGAGGGAATGTTTGATTTTAATGAATGTACCAGAGTTGCGTGCAAAATGTAGATATTTCTTAGTGAGTGTTGGTTGAGGGTGGAAACAGTTGTTTTAAAACTGTGTTCAGATATCCTTTGCTTTGAGGTGCTATGTGTTTGCATCTCTTCACACCTTTTTTTGGATAGGTAGGGAATGGGAAATATTTCTTATTAGATTACTTGAATTTCTTTGAAGTTATTTTAATGGTATTTTGTTAGGGGGGGGGGATTTGGTGGGAGGCAAAATGCAACCAGACAGTTTCCCTTCTAGTGAATGCAATCTTAGTGTTGAAGTCGCAACTCCATTTGCAGTTTGATAGTTACGCATGAAAGCTGCTGCCTTTGGTTCAGAATGATGCTCATATGCATTTTTTGAATTCACCTTCCTTTGCACTACAATTAATTTGAGTAAATGCTTGGGTGGTTTGTTTTTCAAGGCCCCTTAGGGCATTTGGAGGTTTTCCTAGCCATTGACTTTGGGGCTCATGGGATTAGTTGGGCAAAAGCTTGGATACACGTGTTATCTAAAACAGTAGGTGCTTGGGTGGTTCCTTCGATGAGCTGCACAAGCATTCTATTTTCTGTACTACATTCACCAAATTTATGAGAATGGAACATTTGGATTGCAGGCTTTGACTTGATTAAAAGCAACCAGTTCCCATGTTATCATTTTATGCTGCTTCGGATTAGTGTCTTATTTTTTCCGTTTGGATGTAGGTGAACCTGCAATTGTTAGCTAGCTGTTACTTGCGCAATAATCAAGCGTATGCTGCATATCGTATATTGAAAGGTATGTGGAAACTTGTTAGCACTTCAGATTAAACTTGCTATTGTCATAAAAAAATTCAGTGTTTCCCTTTTTTATTTTGTTATATTGACTATTAGTATTGCAGCTGTGCGTAATATTCTTTCAGACAATATCATATGTTTCAGTTACTTTCTATGTTGTAACTTCCTTGTCTGTATTCCCTGTAGGAACACAAATGGCCCAATCCCGCTACCTGTTTGCCTTATCATGCTTCCAGATGGATCTTTTAAGTGAAGCAGAAAAGGCACTAGCCCCTACTCATGAATCTGGTTTAGAGGTAATTCTGGCTGTTATGCTCAAATAGTGTTCCTTTTTTTTTGTTTTTTGTTTTGTAATAGGGCACTACTGAGCTCCATGTCATGAAATTTTTTTTTATCTTTTTTTCTGTATAATTGGTAATACAGGAGTTGTGTATGATTGGGTTTTCATTCCTTGTAACATTGTATCTGATAGTAAATTTAATAAAGTACTTCACTACTGTTCTAGTAATTTGTGCTATTTTGATCTTTGTTCCTATTTAAAGGATCATAAAACCTCATTTTAGTGTTTTTCCTGTAGGTCCCACATGGTGCAGCTGGTCATTATCTTCTTGGACTCATTTATAGGTTACCTTTATTTGCTTTCTGCTTGGGTGTTAATTACATATATTGAGGTCAAATCGTTATGCATATAAAGTATTGAAAAGGGTAAATGGAGAAAGTCAGAAGACCTTTATTTAAATTATATTTTTGAAAAACTAATAAATGTGTTTACAGTGTAGGCTCCCTTTGTCCAGAATCATTCTTCACATTGTGCAATCCTTTAGGATTAAGGATTTGTTGCATTTTGACAAAAAAAAAAATTCATGCTAATTCACCTTTCTTTACTAGTTATGCAATTACAAGAGTAAATGGGGGGGGGGGTAATATTGGATTTAGAATTATGATTCATTCCTAATTAAGGAACATGGCTATGTGTATGGACATGTTGAAATGTTAGTAGTGACTAATATTTTTGGATGGAAGGAGTATATATTTAGCAAACCATGCTATGTTAATGTTTCCATTGAACATCTTCCTAAACTACATGCCACTCAGAGACAGGTAGATTGGCCTATTTAAGTCCAATTACCGACTTATTGGATTGGGGGTAACAGATAAGTTCGTTAGTTCAAATGCATGTAAATTGTAATGGTTTAGTTGGTCTCAAGGTAATGATTAAAAAGATCTTTGTTGAAAACATATTCATGTAAGGTTGATTCTCTTAAAATACAAGATATTTTAAAAGAAGTTAATTTGCACATAACCTAATAATATGGCTGATAGCAAATGAGTCTCTTCAAATGTTGTCTAATTTGTTTGGTCACCCTCTTATTTATTTCCATCTATGTATTCATTAGCTGATGAAGTTGTTTTAGGTGTTAATGACCAACGACTATAAGGTGAAATTTTCTCAGAAAAATATGAATATTTCAAAGACAGTTGATATTCCAAAAGTGACCTTTTCACTAATTTTCTCAATATTTATTAACTCCCCATCTACTCTTCTTCCTCTTAAAATACTTGTTTCTTAACTTTCAAACTACTTTGTCTTCCTCCTTTTTGGAGTAGTTAGGCCTATTGTTGGTTTTAAGATGAATTAGCTTAGGAGAAGTGGAGGCTTGTACATTAGTGTTGATGGACTTTGTGTGAAGGAAGAAGTTGTATTTTAGAATCAAGCATTGCAAAACAATAAAAGACGGTGTTTTTGGTACATAAAGTTATTTTCAAAATTGGTTTTTGAGAAGAATGGGGGTTTTTAGCACGAGATGATATTAAGGAGGCCTTACTGGGGGACGAATTGGATAATTTTGCTTTTTTTTACTTAGACAAATTTCACGGGCATTAGTCTGCTGGCGTTCAAAAGTTCTTTTTTTGCTCTTGAAAGTACATCAAAAGATAGTCAAAGAGACCAACTCGCTCACTTGGGGATTGGAGATTTATTCTTGTTTCGTTTTCATGCAAAACACTTTGGCCGCTTTGCTGGTTACACTTGTTTGAGTCTAACTAAAAAACGATCTATCTGCTGATGTAATGCAGGTGGGTCATATCTGTGAAACAACAAATTATCTGCCAATTCTCGCGAGCTTTTGATGGACCAAAACTATTTTAAAGCAAATTGACTTACTTTGAAAACCTTCTGTTGAATATTCTCTCTGGCAGATGGACATCCAAAATATTCGGTAAAAAGATTTTTTTTTATTAGATAAAAAGAAAGTATGTATTAATCAAATGTCAAAGAGTACAGCAAAGGAGGACAAGTTGTCCTCCAATAAGAGCCTAGTTACAAATTAATCCAGCCCAGTTACGCTGAATTTGAGTAATTCGGTAAAAATAAAATAGATAAGAAGAAAATAAAAGAAAAGCAAAGACACTTTCAGATGTGCCCAAGTGTTTTGAAAACAGAAAGTGCATACACTCTAGCTGGAAGCTAACAACTTTAGGGTGGGATAAGAGCTTCTGTGCTATAAATAATACTTCCTCCGTCCCAAATTATATGACAGCTTTTGGACTTGTGACTCACATTGATGTGAGTACAAGTCCCAAAGCTGTCATATAATTTTTGGGACGGAGGGAGTAACTTGTATCCTTACTGTCATTTCTTCTTCTACATCACTGAAGCTGTGGAAGAACAAGATCCCGAGTTCCCAATGCATTAATTATCATCCAAAATTTACCATATTTCTGAAATATGGCATTCTACTTTGACGTTGTATGGTGAAATTAGGTATTATGTGGACTGCTTTTAGCTAACGACAAAAAAATTTAGAAGTAAGTGCATATTTGGTTGAACCTTATCTAGTTGACTGTTCCTACTTACGCTCAAGAGAAAAGCGTATCTACAGGGACTGAAGAAGACATCAGAGAAGGAAAAATTCCTAATTGCCTTTATAAACTACTGGCTCCTTAATATTCTGTAAATAGAAATGGACAATCAGTCTCTCCGTCTCCTTTTTTTTTTTAATATTTTTTTCTGGAAACGGCTTTAATGTAAAGATAAAAAAAGGTTCATATATGCATTTCAGGTATACTGATCGAAGGAAGAGTGCTGTTCATCACTTTAAGCAGGCTTTGTCCATGGATCCGTTGTTTTGGGCTGCATATGAGGAACTTTGTGTACTTGGTATGTCCACTATTCTAGTGGTTGTTTCTCTTTCACTGCCTACCTTGTAACTTACTCATTGTCCAATATTATTTATCCGATCTCTTATACTTTCTGCAATTCTGCTGTGTCTTTGCAACCTATATAGCAATCCTGAATCCTGAATTCTTAGGCAGGAGATTGCATAAAAGTCTTCAGGATGTTTCAGTTGAGCTGCTTTTGAGTTTCAAGGTTCCATACAAATGTGTCATTCTTTTGGTGTAACGTTCTTGTGAGCTGTTGTGCATTTGGAGCTCATTAATAGCAAGTTAGTTACAAATGTGTCTTTCTTATGTTGTAATGCTCTTGTGAATTAATGTTCACTCAGCTGTTATACTGCTTTGGCAGGAGAAATTAGTCTGAGTAGAGATTGTAATTGGGGTACTTCTATTTGGTGAATGGATTGCGAAGCGAACCATTTCCCAAAGAAATAATAAAAATATAGCTAGTTACGTCTTCTCTCACTCTGACTTTTAATTTGCCTTGTCGTTATAGTCTCGAAATATATCCAAGTTGTGAAATGGACATGGATACCTGGTATGGTTTCGTTACAGAGAGAACTTTGAAAAGCACACTCAACTCCGTGAAACTACGCTGGACACTTCTAATGAGATTGACTCTTGCGAGTCCATATAGCATAGCTTCTGTCCATTCTATACCCCCTCCCTGATTTTCTGGGGCAGTCCCGGGGGAGAAGTTCCATTCTTGGAAGAGTTCATATAATACCTGTAATCCATTGAGTTATGAGTATTTTTGTTACATGCATCGCAGTACCCTAAGCAAAGTAAACGCAGATGAAGGGATGTTAAATGGTTTTTTCATTTAATAAAAAAGCATTTTGCTATTGTGATTTAGCGTTTAAGGGCGCTAATTGTGTGTTGAACTGAAATCTTTACTGCACTTCAACGGCAAATTGACAGGCTGGAAAACGAGAAGCCCTTTTCAGTGAATTCTGATTTACTATAATTATGATTACAAAGACTGGGATAGGTAATCTTCATGACACAAGATAATGGTTAGGTCTATGCGCAAAGCAAAGAATTTCATCTTCTCGAAAAGATAAAGCTGTTAAAATTATTACTTTAGGTCTGCACGTCCCCTGAAATGTGATTTTCCCATCTTCCCTATAGAACAATCATGTAAACCCACCCCCCCATTTATTTTTTATGCTTCTGGTTGATATGCAGCGCCATTGGGGTGATCTGTAACTAGCTTTATTTTACTCTTTAAGGACTCCTTGGTCTCTTGCCTTGTAACTACTAATATTTCTTAATAAAAAAATTCTGATCCAAAAAAATAATTCTGTGCTATATTTTGCATCCATAGTTATGATAACTTTAGAAAGTCATGCATTTCCTTAAATTTTCCCTGCGAATCTCATTAACCGAGAGAGGCAAGTTATGTCTTACTTTTTGGTTAAGAACTTGAACTTGCGAGTTAAACCTACTGTAAGAGAATTTGCGGAGTTATAAGGGAAAAAGGACATAAAGTACCTGTGTGCTGGTTTTAGTTGTAGAACCGGTTAGAGGCATTCGTTTCTAGAGGCTCCTATGTTGACTGTCTGCTCTTCATGTAGGTGTGCCCAATAATTCCAAAAAACTTGTCTAAATGGTGGTTTCACCTTTGCCCTTCGGGAATTTTTCTGGCCTAATTTAAGAGAAATTAAAAAGAACCGAAGATAAGATGGAGGATTCAAGGTGTAACTTTCAAAATTTGTATACATCTGTAAAACAAGTAAATTACACTAGACTTATACTTACACTAGCTTATGTTTCTTTGCCTGAAACTACTGGGATGCAATTCGCAGGTTCTGCTGAAGAAGCATCTACAGTTTTTGGTGAAGCAGCCGTTCTTGCCATACAGAAGCAGCATGGATTGACTCCTCAGAATTTTGTTACTTGCAGTGAAGATCATAATCAGGTCTATGCTAAGAGTTTGGAAGATGCAAGTCCTAGGCAGCTGAAAAATATTCACCACAACAGCTTAAAAGATGCTTCTGGAAATTATCAGGGTACTGTTTTGTCTTCAGCAGCTATCAACCACGCTCCTAATTGCGCTCCTTCTAGCTTGTCATTTTATAATACTCCTTCACCTATGGCCTCACAGGTAAGGTATGGTCTTCTCTTTATTTTTTTTTCCTTTTGGGGCTTAATTTGTTTAGGGGATCGAGGGAGAGAGATGGAAACGAACATCTCCTTTCTGTTAACTAGAGCAATTCTAATTAACTTGTAGGGGATTAATTTGTTGTTATTCAAACCTCAATAAATTGCCCCTCTGTTTTTGGTTTCTTAGAAAATGTTCTGTTACTTCCGTAATTTTGTTGGGGCTTGGTGTTTGAGTCTGATATCTCCTTCATTGCTGTTTCTCCTATTCTGACTATCATCTAACTTCAGCTTCTGTTCTGATTATCATCTAAGTGAACTTAATGAAGCTTAGACTTGTTAGCAGCTCTAGATAATGCTGCTCTATACTCAGTATTTTGTTGTGATAACAAAATGGTCTATTGAACTGTTTGGAGGCTTTTTTGTGCTATACAGGATGTGATATGGCCTGAATTACAATGAATTCCATTAATAGAACCCAAAATAAATTGAACTCCAAGAATGCAATTAGTGGTCAATATGATCTCGCTGTGCAGTTGCCTTTTTTAAAAGGCATTCAAGCTCAAAGTCACATGTGCTTGAATTTACTTGGACTAGTTATTATCATTTGTCTGTGCCTTCTCTTTGCTCATTTCTCATCTATAACCTCCTCTTTTGAGAGGAATAGTTACTTTTCACCTCTCTCCTCTCAATTCCACTTACCTAGTAGGGGGTAACCCCTTTTGCTCCCTTCACCCTCCTTCACCCTCTCGATTGTTTTTGTTGAACAAGCATTGTTTGCATTGACGAGTTAGACTTTGCATGAAACTATCCGTTTTAGTAGTTACTTAAGTTGCACACACACAATTATGGACACGGACACGACCAGACACAAAGAAGCTTCATTTGTAGGCGATCTCGGGCATGCGTGTTGGTGTCATGTCATGTCCACGTGTCTGAGACAGACACAATACCTATCTGAGGTGCCCATGCTTCATAAACAAATTATTACTTACTAGTTAGTATTGAATGATTTGCCATCTATAACTTTAAGTAGAAAGTTCAAAGTATAGTAGGCTTTTCTAAGGGAACAAAAGAGGTACTTTTAAACTGTTGGGTCAACCTGGAAAGTGGCCTGAACTTTAAGTTACCTGAATAAGAAATTAGCCTACTCAATCTGTTAGCTACCTAATGTGCCCTGATTCCTTTTCTTTGTGTTGAGATGCTTTTGCATGAATTTACAAGGACTCTAGGAGTAACTTGAGAATAGTAGCATTGTCTGGCTATATATTAGCAACTATTGTACCTTTTTTTTTTTTTTGAAAAATCTCCTTTCTGTAAGAACAACTTGCACAGATTCCTCTGAACTAATTCCTTTGCTATAATGTTGCAATGAAAATAATTGTTTCGTTAGATAGCTTTGAGGGCTCAAGCTTTTCCTTATTGATGCAGTTGTCTGCAGTAGCTCCACCGCCTGTTTGTAGGAACGTACAGCAAAATCCCGCACCAGTGAGCAGTGAAAACTCCCCAAGATCAACTGTTAATACAACTCTTCAAGCCCCTCGAAGAAAGTTTGTGGATGAAGGAAAACTGCGGAAGGTTCTGATCTTGTACCTTATTATTTTGATCTTTAAGTCTACGTCTGTCATCTGATGAAATGTTCACATATGGGATAGATATGGTATTATGATCACAAATTAAGATTGGATACTTTCATTTTTGAGATGCTGCTGGGAGGAGCGCAAGCTTCAAGTACAATTTGATAACTTAAAAATCTTAAGAACAGACAATTAGAGTAATCCTTTGTGCTAATATTGAACGGAATAGTTTGCAGATGACAAAATGTTATCTGTATTTCATATTTATATACTGCTTTGGTCTATAGAAACAATTCAGGGACTACAGCTTGAAGCCCCTATTGCTTCTGTATTTAGGATTATTGTGATCCCTTTCCAATAATGGTTTTAGCTCCTATTAACTCAGCTGGAATTCACTGTGCCTTAGATTTCTTGGGAAATTTTGGGCACTTATATTGGAAACAAAGTAACAAGGATATTGAACTTGGGTGAGGGTGTTTAGGATGATGTGTTGAAAGTTTGTTTCTGTTTTGCAATGGTAAGTTGGATTCCCATTCTTTTGATATTTATTTACAGATATCAGGTAGGTTATTTCCTGATTCTGGTCCTAGACGTAGTACGCGGCTTGCTGTCGACGGAGGGAGCACCAACTCAACTGCAACAACATCAACTGGGAATGGAACAAGTCATTCCACAAAAAATCTGGGAAGTTCTAGGTTGAGCAATGCAGGGTTACGTTCTGTGACTATTCGCAAGCCATGGGCTAGTGAGAATTTTGAAGAAGGTGATAATTTTATCAGCCTTATGATATACTTATTTTAAATTGATTAATGGAACTGAATATGGCTAGCTTTTTAGATATATGTGTGTATAATTTGGAGATAATGTGTAAAGTATGGTATTAAATTCATTTTTTGATGTTTTGTTCACTGCACAACTTTGATGTTCTGTAATATCCAACTTGCAATAGCATTTATACACGGATACTCATTAGGTTATTGAGATTCAATCTCGTCTTCCATTGTCAGACACTTTGATCGGAGATGTTATCTTCTTGTAGAACATGCATATTTGACTCAACGGTTGATACTTCGGAATTTTTGAGCAATGTAACTTTGTCCTTTCCTCATCCATGAACACATTCGTGCATTTGGCACTACCGTATCTGAGGACCATGAACTTGTTCATCATCTTGTTTAAAGTCTTAAGAACATGTAATGGGTAGCTTACATTGTAAGTTTGACTATCAGTTCTACATGGGGAGACTGTTTGATCCCTAACAGTACTTTGCATTTGCAACTTGAATCTTGAGGGATAGCTTACATTGATTTGCTCAGGCTTTCGGCATGACGCACTTGATGACTCTCGTTCAAACGCCCAAGCAAGTATTAGTCCATCAACCTTGTGCGATGCTAGATCTGCCGAACAGGATGGTGGAGCCGCGTATTCGGGTAGGACTGTTCATGATGATTCTCGAGTTCATAATGCTGCCTTAGAAATTTTGGGCTTGTGGAGACTCTTGGGGGAAGGCTATAGACTTTCATGCATGTACAAATGCCAGGTAAATAAGTGATGTCCATTTGAGCTGTGAAGATGCGGCCTGAAATTCCTGATTTAGCCAATTAACTGTGTTTTCTAAATGGTTGACAGGCTGCATTGCACATCTATCAAAGACTTCCCCCAAAACATTATAACACTGGCTGGGTGCTCTCCCAGGTATTATGCTCCACGTTTTATATGATGGAACAAAATCTGATTTCTTGCTTTGATGATAGTCTTTGTGCTGAACATATCTTTGCTACGCTAAAAGAGAAAGTATCTTCTTTGTCTTCTCTCCGCATATGGTCTCTGGTGTTGTCCACAATCTTAACTTCTTTGTGAGTCCATCATGGCCAATGTAGAATTTAATTTCTGGCAAAACTTGTGTCAACAGAATTATGGTAACATTACTGAACTCGTAAACTGAAGCTGAGTTTGGACAAGATTGTTGGGTATGCTTCTTTGGATATAATAGAAAAAACTCAATGTTAAAATGTGGGTTAAATTCTTGAATAACTAGTATAATAAGTATGTTTGATTGCTGAATTGTCTCAGAATGTGTTAAGAGGTTGTGCAATTCATGAAGTTCACGTGGTAATGCAAATTGAAAGACAATAGGAATGGAATTTGCAGTAGGATGCTAGTTCAAGTCTCGTGTCTTAGTTAAGCTTTTGCATAGAAGTTCACTTGAGATCAGAAATTGTATGCCCCCTTTTCCAATTTGTTGTTTTCTTTATTGGGCAATAATGAAGAGATTCGTTAGTTATTTATCCTGGTTTTATCAACATGAAGCTTTATTTAGGTCTTCACTTGCATTATATTTTGGATCAGAATATGGGTGGTTTCTGCAACATCGCATAGAGTTTGGCCTAGAGATGCTAAGCTTGTTTATGTTCCCTCATTTATGGGACATTCCACCTTATGTGTTATCAATAGCTGGGATGCAAAGTTTTGGTGTTTTTTTTAATGTTTGTTTTATTCAATGGGTGCACCACTCTCTGAAAGAAAGATTGGTTTTCAGGATATCTTGCACCAGCATTTCTGGTCGTAACTATAGGTGGTTTGCTTGTTTTAATGTAGGTTGGGAGAGCGTATTTTGAATTAGTTGATTATTTAGAAGCTGATCGTGCCTTCAGTCTTGCTCGCCGCCTATGTCCTTACAGTTTAGATGGGATGGATGTGTACTCCACTGTACTTTATGTGAGTTATTTTGATCTCCTGCATTGTATAAGCTCCAATTTTCAGGCTTTTGGTACGGACATAGGTATGCTATGTAACTGAGATTCAATTAATTTAACTGGACGTGACCAACTATGTAAATATGTAAAATATGCAAATCTCTCAAGCTGTTGCTGGCTTGTTGCACATGCTCCTTTGGGGATGTGGTGGTTCTGTTTTTTGTTTGTTTGTATTGTTTTGTTTTGTTTTGTTTTGTTTTGTTGGTGTTTAGTTTTGGGGTCTGACATGGAAGTCAATAATCTTTGTTGCAGCATCTGAAGGAAGATATGAAACTAAGTTACCTGGCTCAGGAGCTGCTATCAACTGACAGATTGGCTCCTCAAACATGGTAGTTTTGAGGGATCCTGGATCGTTTTGCCGTTCTTTTATTCACTGTTTGTCGTTTTTGCTTTTTGTTTCATCGAGTGCAATAGATCTTATAAAAGATGAATTAAAATTATCTTAAGTCCAAATTTATTGTTAACCACCTCGTCCCTGTATCCAATAAGTGGACAAAAATTCTCTTATTGTCCTGGATGTCTGGGTTGCTATAGCTTGTTTTTATGCCCTGGAGTGGATTTAGAAGGTCAGCATTATTGAAGCTATCTGACTGAGAAAGTTCATTCTATTATTTTGGCATAGTTAGGCTGTTGGCTTCTTTAGGGTTCTCAGTTTAGATGCATTCATCTATTTTTCCCTTGCATTCATCCTGTGTCTGTTGTTATTCTTTCAAGACTTCTCTTATGTGTGTCTTGGACGTGCAGGTGTGCCATGGGAAATTGCTACAGCTTGCAGAAAGATCATGATACTGCTTTGAAGAATTTTCAGCGAGCTGTGCAACTTAACTCAAAGTTTGTATATGCTCATACTCTCTGTGGTCATGAGCATGTTGCTTTGGAGGATTTTGAGAATGGAATTAGGAGCTTCCAAAGTGCCCTCTGTGTTGATTCAAGACATTACAACGCGTGGTATGGTCTTGGAATGGTCTACCTTCGACAAGAAAAGATAGAATTTGCTGAACATCATTTCCGAACAGCTTTCCAGATAAACGCTCGCTCCTCTGTGATTATGTCATATCTTGGGACAGCTCTGCATGCTCTGAGGGTATGACTTTGTAGCTGATGCAGTTTTCTCTTCATGACAGTGTTAATATCATTGTCCTGCATTTGTTAGTCTTTCCACTATTGATGTTTTGTTGGTTAATTAGAGAACCGAGGAAGCTTTAATGATGATGGAGCAAGCAATCGTAGCTGATAAAAAGAATCCTCTCCCCATGTATCAAAAGGCTATTATATTGTCTAGCATGGATAAATATGATGAAGCTTTAGAGGTCCTGGAAGAGCTCAAGGAATATGCACCACGTGAATGCAGTATCTATGCATTGATGGGTAAGATCTATAAGCGAAGGAACATGTATGATAAGGCGATGCTTCATTTTGGACTTGCCTTGGACTTGAAGCCATCAGCAACGGATGTTGCTACCATTAAGGTAAATCCTTGTATCAATTAATTAGAAGTTTAGAACATGGGGTTCCCCTTCTATGGTACCTAGTAATTTTGAGAAAGCACATTGAACTTTCAGATTTAGTACTTCTGGAATAATACACTTACACTCCTTACATGAGTATAATCCAAAAAGAATTTTTGGATAGTGTCATACCTTAGCTATTTGCTCATATAGATTATGATTAGGACCCATGTCCCGGCTAGTTCTATGTGCTTAAAGCATTACTGAAAGAACAAGGCACTTGTACTAAAAATGAACTATTACTTGTCGCTTCTAAAAATGTCAAAATATTGGATTTTGCATATGAATAGTGTCATACGTTAGCTATTAGCTTAGATAGATCTTGATTAGGACGCATGACACGGGTAGTTTTATGTGCTTAAAGCATTATTGAAAAAAGAACGCACTAAAGTTCAAATTGCTGTGAATTTTTAACTTCGCCTTTTGTCAATATTTTTTGGATTTCGGACGAGTATAAATTGATGATGAAATCTTTTTTAATGAGGATTACCTGGCCTAAGCTTTGCCTCTGAATATAGTTTGATCTTTTTCGTGTTACCACTCATCCTCAACGTGCACCAAACGAATAAAAGGTCAAGTGTAGGGAAGTATTGATTCCTCTTGTCGAAATTGTATGTGGGTGTGGCATTGACTGTATTTACTTCTGATTTTGTCCATCTTGAACCAATCCATGTGTATCATATAATGGAATGGATCTTATTTGTTACGAGGATATATGTGAGCATTTTAGGATTCATGAAGTTCGCATAAAGTCTTCAGGTCATTTGCCCCATTGATTTGATTCATTTCGGTCCTGTTAATTGGTTTTGCATTTGTGGCATGACATGTTCGATGCATTTCTTGGATTCTATAGGCCACTGATATCTTTTTTCTGGTGATATCGCTTACAGGCTGCGATTGAGAAGTTGCATGTACCAGACGACTTAGATGACAGCTTATAGGTAGATTGGTAAGGGAAACGAATGCTGAAAATGTATCTTGTATATTACGCACTTGGAGCCCCATTCCCTTGGAGTTCTTTCAATTGGGGGTAGCAAACGGCCAAAATCCGAAGAGGGTTGTCTGTCCAGATTGCTTCCAAGTAGGAAATGCTGTAAAAATAGTGACAATTTTGCAGGCATTCACACAAGTAGTAGAGAAAATTATTGTAAAGCAGGCAACAAAATCGAGCCGTGATTTTACTAACACAACATGAAGTTATGCCCGGGGAAAAGTTGTATATCAGCAGTAGTTTGCACTAGTTTGTAGTATAACCTTCAAAGGCATGCTCACATTTGTAGAGAATGTGTAAAACTCTCTTACAATAAGTGTCCCAAAATAATTTTATCATTTTATTACTTGGGCCTTAAAGAACCTCAAAGGTCGTTTCAAAATTGAGGGACCTCAAAGGTCGAACTCTTTTTAGCGTGCGAAACGTTTTTTTTGCACCCTGTTAAGAGTTACTTATATAGTGATGGGAAGCCAAAGATTCTTTGTGACTTTAGCCTCGATTAAGTAAGCATGATCGAGACAATAGGCAAGTGGATTGTTTTGACGTAACTTGGAAGCAGATACCCACTACTAATCATTTATAATCCTTCTGCTATCGCAATGCCAATGTGTGAGCAAAGATACAATATTGCAATCTTAAGTTTGTGTCTCATCATTTAACCAATCAAATTGAAATGGTAATTTGGACTTTTCGAAAGTGACTTATTTATGTTCCATCATCTAGCTAATAAAATACTCATAGAAAACTATTTTTGTCCCTGTTATACCCTTGTACCTTGCTACTATTGCTGACTTCATAAGACTTTAACATGTTGTTTATTAGTTGGAATAAAGGATGAGATAGGGATAAGAAAATTTGGTATTTTAGAATTTCATGTTTGGTGTAAAAAATGGGGAATATAGAGGGGTTACGGATGGAGATAAAAATGTCTTTATTCTCACTTTTTAATCTCACATAGGGCAGGTAATTGGAGGTCGGAAGAGAGCTTATTGAGTCAAATTACCATCATGCCCATTAAAAATGACTAAAAATTTTGTCTCCATATTTTTTTAATGGCATTTGTGTAAACTAAAGTTGATCCTTAATCTAATCCCAGATCTTATACCCACGTAACAAATAAGGTAATGAAATTAACGGAATAGGATCCTCTCCATTTACCCAAGTAAATGGAGGGCCAGATTTGCTTCTTGCAAATTATTTGTTTATATTAAAAATGCAGAGAAGCAAATTCAGACTTCCATTTAGTAAATGAAGACATCCATTTATCCAAGTAAATGGAGCGGATCTAGACTAGAAATTAACTATACAAATTCCCTATCCCCAAAGACAAATCCTATCCCCATTTCCCAAATCTTAATATCCCATTCCCACTTTCCAAATATCCTTTAAATACAATTTTTTTTTACAGTATATGACATTTGTCACAATTTCTAAACAATTGAATATGTCACCAAATAGACATTGGTGTAAAGAACACCAAAGTATCATATATAATGCTAATTGTCAATTAAAAATGACGATAAAAAGTTCTACTCGTTTTCAATTGATAATCTTGTTACGAAACAAGTGGAAATATAAATCCTCCATATAATAGTTCTATTCTCTAGATAATAGTTATATTCACTAGAATTGACATACAATTTCAAATTCTGGTCACTAAAACCAAATAAACAAGATCCTACACCAATCACGCTCCATGCTCTACCAACAAAATTTGCTTACGACTTATTTATTTAAATACATGTATTTTCTGAGGGATTTTTTTGATGTGACCACCTAACCCCATTATTCTATTTGATAGTCAAGAATTATAAAAACAAAAAGAATTGTCAACCAAAATTAATACTACTAGCAAAATATAATTCTAATCCCAAAAAATAGAGACAACGCTTCGTAGTGCGTCTTTTTCAGGTTTCAGCCCCACAACCACAACCAACCAGTCGCCCCTCTCTCTCTCTCTCTCTCTCTCTCTCTCTCTCTCTCATTCCCCGTTCCGATTTCATTCTCCCCTCATTTTCACGTCGCCTCCATTTCAGGAAAGTCCGGCCAGGTTCTTTTTCTCTCTCTCTACTCGCCATTTTCTTTGACACAGATACCATTAACATTTACATCAGTGCTGAGAAATAGTATAAATTTTATGTATTCATTCAATTGTTTCAGAATCTTGTCCCCATCAATTTTTACTGACAAATTTGAGATCTTGTTCATTGGGAATCTTCCATTTCTTATTTGATTTGAAGTTCCAAAATTCCCCAGACTTTTTTTGTTTTGCTGATGGGTTTTTGTTTATTTTTGTAGGGTTTTTGTTGATAACAAAAATGTCGTGGCTTGTGAGGCAAATTGTTAGCAGTGGGAAACTTCCAGCTTCGGTAGATTCATTTTGTCGTCTTATAATCTCCTTTTTGATGTATTTTATCGATAAAGGTTTGACGATTTGGGATTGATTTTTCAATTTTTGATATTGGGTGTGGGAAATTAATTGCAGAGACTTGGTCCTATACAATATGCTGCCAGAGCTTACTCATCAGCTGGAAAAGAGGTGATTATTATTTTATTTTTTTCTCATTTTGCAGTTATTTGTAATTGCAGTTTGCTTGTATCTGCTGTAGAAGTTGTATACGGGTTTGTGCTTGATAACATAGTGTTTTATCATGAGATTTGTCTTTCAAGTACCCTGTAATTGTGTTGTGTTGTGATTTTGTTTTATTTATTTACTTTTTAGAAAATGCCACATTGTAATAGTGTAGTTAGAAAATGCACATGGGGAAATCTTTGCCAAGTTTTTTTGTTCTTGTTAGGGTGTGTGTAAGTATAACAAAATGCCTAAATGGATGGGAAAATCGATTTCAGGGAATTCTGTCTTTTTAATGTTTTTGGGGAAATTTAGCGTGTGAAGTTTCATTTTCTATGTGGGAACTCTTTGTGCTCTTCCTTGTATCCTCAATTCCTTAGTTTTTCTTCCTGTGTACTCTCCATGATGCACTGGTTGCTGCTTTCTTTCTGTAAGCACCGGACATACAGAGAGCTCCATATGATTGGGATTGGGGAAACATACTTCTTTGCTTAATGTTCTGGACACCATTCATTTTGTCGCTGCTGGTGAATTTTGGGTTAGGATGGGAGATCCTTCGATGGCAGGGGCCCCTCTCGCAAATCCTTCATACGTCATCCAAGGCTTTTAACCTCCCTTCACAAGATACCCTTTTCCACTAGCCAATTTCATTGGAAGTCGAAGGTCTCCCTCAAGGTGCGGACTTTTGTTTGGATTATGGCACGAGTAAGGTGAACAGTCTGAACACTCATGAAATGGTTCAACGGAGGAGGTCTGGATGGTCTATTTCCCTAGACGTGTGTGTGTTTTATCGGTGTGCTGGCAAGACGTGTGCACTTAGTTCTTGCATTGTCGTTTTAAACAATCTCTGTGGGGTCTGCTGTTTAGTTTTAGGGTGGGGGGTGTCTCATTTGCTCTCCTATTAATCAGCTTATACATTTGCGGTCTGTTCAGCTTGATAGGGACAAGAAATATAGGATACTGTTGGCGGTTTGCTTTCCTTCCCCATCTTTTGGTGTGTTGGGTTGGAACGGAACTCTCGGCTTTTTAATGGGGTGTCTAACCCTCTTGGGTTTTTTTGGGATAGAGTGGTGCACCTGACTTCTTTATGGGCCAAGGCTTCAGGGACTTTTTTGGGGGGTTGCCCCTCACGGCCTCACCCCAACGTCATTGGGGTAATTTGTAACTTTGATATTTTTTTGAGGACTCCTTGGCCTTAAAGCTTGTATTTCTTCTTACATTCAGTTTTAGTAAAATTTTTTGTATCTATAGAAAGGGGCGTCATTATCTGTTTGAGTGTCCAATGTTCGACAGGGGTGCTTTTTCATGGAGTGTTTGTCCAAGTGACAAGGGTTCCAAGTTCCAACAGCTCTTCTGCTGCCCATTGCTGTCTTTTTAAGGTTTTTGCATTAAGTGTGTGAGAGGTGTCATTCCCTATCTGAGTGTTCAATGTTTGACATGAATGCTTATGGAGAGTCCAAGTAAGGCAGGTCCAGTTGCCCTTCTGCTGCCCTTATATTTCGCTAGAAATTGGCTTTTGGTTTACAAGTAGAGTGTTGGACCACTTGAATGGTTGTATACTCCGTGTTATGTACTTATTCCACCTTATATTGAATGCTTTACCTTGTTGGTTATAGTTTCCTTTCTATCCAAGTCAGCTTTATCCATGTGAGAAGCATAAGAATTTCACTCTTCATCTTCCCTCCTTTGCTGTTGGAGTTTGGACTATAGGAGAAAGGTGATTGTAGGGGACTTAGCTGGAGCTAATACTAGATTTAGCAAGTATTATTTGAATATCTTCGGTACAATACTTCTGGCCTGTTCCATCCTCTGAGAAGGTGTGCAGTGTCTCAGCTTTATTGGTCATTTCTACAGAAAGCAGCAAACCATTCTGATGCATGCATCCACACCTTGTTTTTTTTCTTCTTTCCCTGACTTTTCTTCTCATGATGGTGATCAGCTTCTTTTGCATTTATTGCTTTGCTCACCCTTTCTCCCCCTAATTCTGGTTCAGGTTTTTGTGTTTATTCAGTCTCATGTTTCTTGCAGATGACAGTCAGGGACGCTCTAAACTCTGCAATAGATGAAGAGATGGCAGCAGATCCTAAAGTATTTTTGATGGGTGAAGAGGTATTGTTAGGATTTGGATATCTGACTTGTGGATTTTAGCATGATTGATGCCTCTTTAATTTCATGACGAAATTTGTATCATTTGCATGTAAACAGGTTGGTGAATACCAAGGCGCCTACAAGGTGAAATCCTGATCTCTCTGAAAATGTTCATAATGCTGTGATTATTATTCTCATGGGTATCTGTATTTTGCATCAGATTTCTAAAGGTCTCCTGGAGAAGTATGGTCCTGAAAGAGTTATTGATACTCCTATCACAGAGGTTTCTTTTTTTCACTTAAATAGTGCTTTCTTCTTCGATTCATGTAATTATATATGGTGTCCATTTTTTACTTCTACTAAACCCGAGCATAACTGAATATTCCTTCTGATATGCAGGCTGGGTTTGCTGGTATTGGAGTTGGTGCCGCTTACAAAGATCTCAGACCTATCATAGAATTTATGACATTCAACTTCTCAATGCAGGTCGGTGAATTGCTTCCTAGAACTTCTTATTGTCTTTTCTTTGTTGGAAATCTACGTAAATGTTAGCAGAGTCGTTCATCTTTGATGTACAGTATAGCTACCATTTATTATTACTCTGACCTGCTTGTGATTTTATTCATCTTTTTCTACCCTACTGATTCCTGTAATCGCAGAATCGTTGTATCTTTTCCTGGTCTAAAAATGCTTCAGTGAAAAGAACAGGAATTTGTTTTTCTGGAGTCTTTGGTTTTAGGCTTTTAGCCCATCTTATTTTCGTATGTGATATATGTTTATGAAGTACCTTAATTGTTGCAGGCAATTGATCACATTATTAATTCGGCTGCAAAATCAAACTACATGTCTGCTGGTCAAATATCTGTCCCAATCGTTTTCAGAGGACCAAATGGTGCTGCTGCGGGAGTTGGTGCTCAACATTCCCAGGTTTAATCACATTTCTCTTTATTCAACAACTTTTATGTGAAACTGATTGATACCTGTAATTTACTCTCTCAGTTTCATTGGTATTGATACCTATATTGCTTCAATATGTCAAGCAAGGACTACATATTTTGCTTTAGCAATTCGAGCAACACTTCAGAACATGAATTCGTACTATTTAGATAAAGTGTCTTGAGAATAACGTTCATGTGTCACATTTATCATTTTATGTGCATATCGTTTTGTGCTACTATGGCACCTGTGTGCCCTGTTCATATAGTATATAGTCACGTTATTCACTTGTCCTTGGCAACAAAAGCTTCACTTTTCCTGGTGCTGGGCTATTCTACTATGTGTTTGACTATGACATGATTACGAGATGGATACTGACATTTGCAATATCTCGTATTATGTGTTTGACTATGATATCTTTGTGCTGCTGCGGGAGTTGGTGCCGGGATATATCGTATTGACAACCTCAAAAACTGTTATGTCGCGACCATTACGTCCCGCATCAGCCAATTTTTGATACTATGATGTTAACTATGTAATTGGAATTCTATAAGGTTGAATGTGAATAGCGTAGAACTTCCTCTTGTCAACATTTATGTTCCTTTAAATTTGGATTTGTCACGCAACATTATTGATTCCTGGAATATCAACTCTGTAAAGATGTTTCTTAATTAATCTGTGTGCTTCAATTAGTTCATGGTTTATTTAACTGTTCTGTGCAGTGTTTTGCCGCGTGGTTTGGTTCATGCCCTGGTTTGAAGGTACTGTGTCCATACTCATCAGAAGATGCCCGAGGCCTACTCAAAGCTGCCATTAGGGACCCAGACCCTGTTGTCTTCCTTGAGAATGAGTTACTGTAAGCAACTCAATGAACTTCTGTTTCCAGATTATAATCTGAGTTTGTTCATTGTTGTACTGATCTTTGACGTGCATTACTGTGCAGATATGGTGAATCTTTCCCTGTTTCAGAAGCAGCTCTTGACCCCAATTTCACCCTTCCAATTGGAAAGGCTAAGGTACAATGTCATTCTTGATGGTGATCTGAGTTACTTATATTGATGGTGATGATCAATTTATCCTGTCTTCTCCATTGATGTAGGTAGAACGTCAAGGAAAGGATGTCACCATTACTGCTTTCTCTAAGATGGTTGGCTATGCTCTCAAGGTTGGCTATTATTGTGAACTCAGTTGTATTTCGTTTTGTTTTCTGTTTAATTTTAATTTTTTTGGTTCTCTAATATGCTGTTGCTCTGTTCTACTCAATTTGTCATGCTGCAGGTGGCTGATATTTTGGCAAAGGAAGGAATTAGTGCTGAGGTACCTTCCTCTTTTTTTTTTTTTTTTTTTTTTTTTTTTTTTTTTTTAACTTGTGAATAGCTGTTTTCTTTTTCTTTTTTTTTTTGGCAGAAGATGTTTTCTATTAGCCTGACTAACTGGCATATATTATTGCACAGATTATAAACCTCCGAACAATTCGCCCTCTTGACAGAGCTACAATCAACGAGTCTGTTAGGAAAACGAACAGGCTTGTCACTCTTGAAGAGGGTTACCCTCAGCATGGAGTTGGCGCAGAAATATGGTTACTATCTTCTGAATGATTGTGTTTTCCTTTTTTAATTTGCACATTAAATGCTAATTCTATACTGGTTCCTCTGGTTGCTAGTCTTTGTTGAGTCACTTTACGTGTGTGTTATGGTTCCACAAATCACTTTATCATGGGTATCATTAGCACTAATCATGCTTGTGATTAGACTTTTTAAACATGGTTAACCCAGCCGAGTTCGGTTCAGGTCATTGTCCTTCAAAATCAACTCTGGTTGGGTCAAAATCTTTTACAAGTTATTTTCACCAGATTCCAGGTTCAGGCTGAAAAATGTTTGCCAACCTCCCCTCCCCCCACCCCACCCCACCCCCACCCACCCAAAAAAGAACGAAGAAAAAGAATGGCCGGGTTGGGGGTTTTGTATCGGATCAGTAATAGACAGGTCTACTTGTGATGAATGCTGTTGGCTTCTTATTTTTGACTTCTTTAAATAATATGATTATATGAACTAAAAAGAATATCTATTTCTGGTGGACATGTGGCTCAATGGTTAGAAGACTAACCAAAAGCAAATGTATGAGTAATTAGAATTAGCATTCTGTGTGCAACTGTTCATCACTCTTTGGTATTGAACTGTAAAGAAATGTGCCGCTATTTACGCCTGCTCTCTTTTGCTATACAGCACATCTGTTGTTGAAGATAGCTTCGCATATCTTGATGCTCCGGTTGAGCGAATTACAGGTGCTGATATTCCTATGCCTTATGCCGCAAATTTTGAGAGGATGGCTGTTCCACAGGTTTGTATCTTACGATGCTTATTGCTCATAGTATTATGAAGGGCTTCATGATCACAAACAAGGAGATGCTTTCCTGTTCTTAGTTTTCCTTTTGGCTTTAGATTATCAGCAACAGCAACTGTAATGTTTAATGGCATGATCTATTTAGAAAATGCCACAATTGAGCATATCATCGTGAAGTTAAGATGGAAAAAGCGAATCTATAATTGTAGGAAAAGGGACTATATATGTTATTTTAGGATAGGATAGTAGTTTCTAGTGCTGTGGTTTCCCATAATGGTGAAGAGAACTGATGTTCTAAAATGGAGCTAGTGAGGTCGTCCTAAGGTATCATTGATAGTTGGTTCCTCTTGAGCAGTCTGAATTGCAATCTATCTAGGGTGAGACTGCATCGTCAATGTCATGTTATGGAGATTAGATAATAATCTTGTTCATTTTTCTAGTTTTTGCATCTAGGTAAAGCTCAATGTGCCATGTCTTTGGATTGGGATGAAAGTCATAATCACTGATTGCCAAATAAAAAGAGGAAATATCATGAAGATTTGTCGGTTCTGTTTAAAATCAAATAAAGGAATATAACAAGGGATCATTATATTTTTCCCTCCTTTCCTTGAATATTCAACTGATGAATACATAGTCTGCAAAGTCAGAATACATGATATGGTTGCAAGTTATTGTTTTATCACTTGATTTTTGCTGTAATCTACATGTTTTCTGATAAGCAACCTTTGTGTCTCTTATTAATGCAGATTGAGGACATCGTCCGAGCAGCGAAGCGAGCATGTTACCGATCAGTTCCAATGGCTGCCGTTGCATAATATAGTCAAGAATCGGTTTCAACCTGTCATTTTTCTTCTCTTTCACTCGCTTGATGTTGATATAATTTGTTATTCATGCCACTGAATATGGCTGCGTGTTCCAAATGCTGAGCATCAGACAACTTTTCCTTTCGGGAAAATAAGATTTTGTAACATCCAACTGGCAATCGTCAGAGGATATCTTGGTGGATTCTGACAGGGGTAGTTAGCAGATCAAAAGAATGTTGAAAATCAATACAAAGTTCAATGTAATGATACGGTCTGTCTTGAGAGAATTCTTCTTAATTGCTTATTTGATTGGTTGTTAGGATCATAGCTTTCAAACTGATGGTTAGTTGAGGTTCTCAGCTTTAGTTACTGTTTGTGAATGGCTGTTTAGTATACGATCGGTGATGAAGGCTATGTCAGACAGCATTTGCTTCTAATCTTTCCGTATTTGGTGGATTATGGCTGCGAGTCTTGCTGTTGAGATCAGTGGAGTCCCAACTGCTCTGTAAGACTGTAACATAGCTGAGTTTACATAATCAGAACAGTGTTACAGACATGAGCTTGAGACTCATTCAGATGTGTCGTTTACACCCGAGAGTTGCTTGTAACTGAGTCTTGTTGTAGGCCTTCTATTCGGAGCTGAGTGCCATCCCATCCCATCTGATCAGGGATGTATTGTATGCTATGTTACATACTTGGGCTTCTGATTCACCAAGAATATGAAAGTTGCATGCTTGTGCTAATCGTATAAGATAGTGCCCTGAACTTTATGTGCTAATCATTATTGTTGTGACTGTAGATAGATTCCATACAACTTTTATCAAAACCTTTTATTTTTTTGTTCTTTTGGATCAAAAAACCTTTTATTAGTATAGCCCTGACATACACAGTAGATACCACATCCGTAACATGTTCAGCATTTTGGGGGCTACATACATATTGTTCCTCCTAAAGCGATAATCAGATGGACAAAATTGATGTTCTACAAGACCAAGAGGCTTCTACCTCAAATTCAGTGGCTAAAGCCATCCAGGCGAAAGCGCCGCAGCTGGTGGTGGCGGTAGTAAAACCCCCCTAAGGAGGAGTTTCCGACCTAGTTTTGTGTCCGTGTTTGATGCAGCTTCTCCTCTAATATCTTTCGGTTTGCCCAGGTCTTCTGCCAACATCTCGCCTGCCAAGGCTGCCATAGTTTACCATCTACAAACACTCAAATCATCAATGGCAAAATGACATATCTATTGAGCGGTCATCACTACTAGAAATTATTAGATGGTAACCATTACCACTTTTTTAGGGTGAATTAATACTGGGCTCTACTTTTTTTTATGAGAGGTGGGAGCATTGCTCTCGAACCATATAATAATCTCTCGACACACGTCTATACTACATGGCTACATCTACGAAAATTTAGCCCTTGCTGCCTGCCCTGAGTTTTCGATATCACCCATATTTTTCGGTGTTCGGGCCCTTACATTTGTGTTCCGCAAAAACGGCTTCACAAGCCTTTCAGGGACCCAATAACATACTCTGGGGGCCTCCCATGTTCCCTAGGGGTGTCACTTGCAAAGTGGTGCAAAAATATCCACCTTCGTTCCCGGGCCTCCTAGGAGCCAAAAAATGTGGATTATAAGCTTCCTTTTCGGCTTCTCGGGGCCCGGGTGTCATTTTTGCCCAAACTTCTTCGAGGTGTCTATTATGACCCTAAAGGACCCTCGATGCCCCGGCAGGTCATCAGGATCCTAAAATAGCGATATCACCCATGTTTTCAGTGTTCGGGCCCTTATATTGGTGTTCCGGAAAAACGCCTTCACAAGCCTATCAGGGATCCAATAACATACTCCGTGGGCCTCCCATGTTCCCTAGGGGTGTCACTTGCGATGTGGTGCGAAAATATCCACCTTTGTTCCGGGACCTCACGGAAGCCAAAGAAACGTGGATTATAGCCTTCGTTTTCGGCTTCCCGGGGCCCGGGTGTCGTTTTTGCCCAATCTTCTCCTGGAGCTCTATCATGACGCTAGAGTACCCTCGGTGCCCCCGGGAGGGTTATCAGGATCCCGAACTTCTATATCACTCATGTTTTCAGTGTTGGGGCCCTTACATTGGTGCTCCGTAAAAACGCCCTCACAAGCCTATTAAGGACCCGATAACATACTCCGGTGGCCTCCCATGTTCCAAGGGGTGTTCATTGCGATGTGATGCGAAAACATCCACCTTCGTTCCGGTGGCTCATGGGAGCCAAAAAATGTGGATTATAGCCTTCGTTTTCGACTTCCCTGGGCCCAGGTGTCGTTTTTGCCCAAACTTTTCTGGGGGGTCTATCATGACCCTAGGGGACCCTCAGTTCCTGGGAGGGTCATCAGGATCCTCAAATATCGATATCACTCATGTTTCGGTGGTCGGGCCCTTACATTGGTATTCCGTAAAAACGCCTTCACAAGCCTATCAGGGACTCGATAACATACTCTGGGAGCCTCCCATGTTTCCTAGGGGTGTCACTTCCGATGTGGTGCGTAAATACCTACCTTCATTCCGGAGCCTCCCAGATGCCAAAAAAACGTGGATTATAGCCTTCGTTATCGGCTTTCCGGGGCCCGGGTGTTGTTTTTCCCCAAACTTCTTCGGGGGGTCTATCATGACCCTTAAGTACCCTCGGTGCCCTAGTAGAATCATTAGGAGCCCGAACATCGATATCTCCCATGTTTTCGGTGTTCGGACCCTTACATTGGTGCTCCGGAAAAAAAACGCCTTCACAAGCCTATCTGGGACCCGGTAACATAGTCCGGGGGCCTCACATGTTCCCTAGGGGTGTCCCTTGAGATTCGGTCCGGAAATATCCAACTTCATTCCGGGGCCTCACGGGAGCCAAAAAACGTGGCTTATAGCCTTCGTTTTCGGCTTCCAGGGCCCGGGTGTAGTTTTTGCCCAAAATTCTCCAGGGGGTCTATCATGACCCAAGAGGAGCCTCGGTCCCCCGGGATGGACATCAGGATCCCCGAATTTCGATATCACCCATGTTTCCGGTGTTCGGGCTCTTACATTGTTGGTCCGTAAAAACGCCTTCATAAGCCTTTCAGGGACACGATAACTTACTCCAGGAGCCTCCCATGTTCCCAAGGGGTGTCACTTGCGATGTGGGGCGAAAATATCCACCTTCGTTCCGGGACCTCCCGGAAGCCAAAAAACGTGGATTATAGCCTTCGTTTTCGGCTTCCCGGGGCCCTTGTGTTGTTTTTTCCCTAACTTCTCCGGGGTGTCTATCATGACCCTAGAGGACCCTCAGTGCCCCGGGAGGGCATCAAGATTCTCAAAATCAATATCACCCATGTTTTCGTGTTCGGGCCCTTATAATGGTGTTTCGGAAAATGGCCTTCACAAGCCTATCAGGGATCCGAAAACATACTCTGGGGGCCTCCCATGTTCCTTAGGGGTGTCACTTACGATGTGGTGCTACAATATCCATCTTCGTTCCGGGGCTTCCCGGAAGCCAAAACGTGGATTATAACCTTCGTTTTTGGCTTCCTGGAGCCCGGTTGTGGTTTTTGCCCAAACTTCTCAAGGGGCTCTATCATGACGCTAGAGTACCCTTGGTGCCCCGGGCGGGTCATAAGGATCTTGAACTTCTATATTACTCATGTTTTCGGTGTTGGGGCCCTTAAATTGATATTTCGTAAGAACGCCCTCACAAGCCTATCATGAACCCGATCACATACTCCAGGGGCCTCCCATGTTCCCAAGGGGAGCCCCTTGCGATGTGGTGCGAAAATTTCCACCTTCGTTCCGGTGCCTCCCGGGAGCAAAAAATGTGGATTATGGCCTTCGTTTTCGGCTTCCCTGGGCACTGGTGTCGTTTTTGCCCAACATTTCCCGGGGGGGTCTATTATGACCCTAGAGGAACCTCGGTCCCCCGAGAGGGTCATCAGGATCCGCGAACATCGATATGACCATTGTTTTCGGTATTTGAGCCCTAATATTGGTGTTCCGTAAAAATGTCTTCACAAGCCTATCAGGGACCCGATAACATACTCCGAAGGCCTCCCATGTTTCTTAGGGGTGTTACTTGCAATGTGGTGCGAAAATATCCACCTTCGTTCCGGGGCTCCGGAGACAAAAAACGTCGATTATATAGCTTTTGTTTTCGGCTTCCCGGGGCCCATGTGTCGTTTTTCCCCAAACTTCTCCAGGAAGTATATCATGACCCTTGAGTACCCTCGGTGCCCCAGTAAGGTCATCAGGATCCCAAACATCGATGTCACCCATGTTTTCGGTGTTGTGGCCCTTACATTGGTGCTCAGTAAAAATGCCTTTACAAGCTTATCAGGGACCCGATAACATACTCCAGGGGCCTTATCAGGGACCCGATAACATACTCCAGGGGCCTGACATGTTCCCTAAGGGTGTCCCTTGCGATGTGATAAGAAAATATCGACCTTAGTTCCGGGCCCTCCCGGGAGCTAAAAAAACGTGGATTATAGGCTTCATGTTCGACTTCTCGGGCCTGGTGTCGTTTTTGCCCAAACTTCTCCGGGGGCTCTATTATGATTCTAGAGGACCCTCGGTGCCTCGTGAGGGATATAAGGATCCCCGAACATCGATATGACCCATGTTTTCGTTGTTCGGGCCCTAACATTGGTGTGCCGTAAAAACGCCTTCACAAGCCTTTCAAGGACTCGATAACATACTCAGGGGTCCTCCCATGTTCCCTAGAGAAGTCACTTGCGATGTGGTGCGAAAATATCGACCTTTTTTCCGGGGCCTCCCGGAGGCCAAAAAACGTGGATTATAGCCTTCGTCTTCGGCTGCCTGGGGCCCGCGTGTCTTTTTTTCCCAAACTTCTCTGGGGTGTATATCACGATCCTAGAGGACCCTCGATTTCCCGGGAGGGTCATCAGGATCCTTAAACATCCGATATCACCGATGTTTTTGGTGTTCGGACCCTTATATTGGTGTTCCTGCAAAACGCATTCACAAGCCTAACAGGGATCCGATTACATACGGCGGGGTCTCTCATGTTCCCTAGGGGTGTCACTTGCGATATGGTGCGAAAATATCCACCTTCGTTCGGGGGTCTCCCGGAAGCCAAAAGACGTGGATTATAGCCTTCGTTTTGGCATCCCAGGGACCGGGTGTCGTTTTAGCCCAAACTTCTCCGGGGGCTCTATCATGACACTAGAGTACCCTCGGTTCCCCGGGAGGGACATCAGGATCCCCGAGCACCAATATCACCCATGTTTTCGGTGTTCGGGTTCTTACATTTGTGTTCTATAAAAACGCCTTCGCAAGCCTTTCAGAGACCCGATAACATACTACGGGGGCCTCCCATGTTCCAAAGGGGTGTCCTTTGCGATATGGTGCGAAAATTTCAACCTTCGTTCCGATACCTCCCAGGAGCTAAAAAAATGTGGATTATAACCTTCGTTTTAGGTTTCCCGGAGCCTGGGTAACGTTTTTGTCCAAACGTTTCCGGGGGGTCAATCATGACCCTAGAGGACCCCGAGAGGGTCATCAGGATCCCCAAACATCGATATCACCCATGTTTTCGGTGTTCGGACCCTTACATTAATTTTCTGTAAAACGCCTTCACAAGCTTATCAGGGATCTGATAACATACTCCGTGAGCCTCCCATGTTCCCTAGGTTTGTCACTTCCGATGTGGTACGAAAATATCCACCTTCGTTCCGGGGCCTCCCGAAAGGCAAAAGACGTGGATTATAGTCTTCGTTTTCGGCATCCCGGAGCCCATGTGTCGTTTTTCCCCAAACGTCTCTGGAGGGTCTATCATGACCCTAGAGTACCCTCGTTTCGGCTTCTCGGGCACCGGATGTCGTTTTTGCCCAAACTTCTCCGGGGGCTTTATCATGACGCTAGAGTACCCTCGCTGCCCTAGGAGGGACAACAGAATCAAATAATATCGATATCACTCATGTTTTCGGTGTTCGGGCTCTTACATTGGTGTTCTATAAAAACGCCTTCACATGCCTTTCAGGGACCCGATAACATACTGCGTGGGCCTCCTATGTTCCCAAGGGGTGTCCCTTGCGATGTGGTGCGAAAATTTCCACCTTCGTTCTGTACGTCCTGAGAGCAAAAAAATGTGGATTTTAGCCTTCGTTATCGGCTTGCCGAGGCCCGGGTAACGTTTTTGCCCAAACTTTTTTGGGGGGTCTATCATGACCCAAGAGGACCCTCGATCTCCAGGAGGGTTATCCACATCCCCAAACATCGATATCACCCATGTTTTCGGTGTTCGGGCCCTTACATTGGTGTTCCGTAAAAACGCATTCACAAGCCTATTAGGGACCCGGTAAGATACTCCGGGGGCCTCCCATGTTCCCTCGAAGTGTCACTTCCAATGTGGTGCGAAAATATCCACCTTCGTTCCGGAGCCTCCCAGAAGGCAACAAAATGTGGATTATACCCTTCGTTTTCGGCATCCTGGGGCGCAGGTGTCATTTTTCCCCAAACTTCTCTGGGGGTCTATCATGGCCCTAAGGTACCCTCGGTGCCTTGTTAGGGCCATCAGGATCCTGAACATTGATATCACCCATGTTTTCGGTGTTCGGGCCTTTACATTAGTGCTCCGTAAAAACACCTTTACAAGCCTTTCAGAGACCCGATAACATACTCCGGGGGCCTCACATGTTCCCTATGGGTGTCCTTTGCGATGTGGTCCGAAAATATCCACCTTCGTCCCAGGGCCTCCCGGGAGCCGAAAAACGTGGATTATAGCCTTCGATTTCGGATTCGCGGGGCCCGGGTGTCGTTTTTGCCCAAACTTCTCTGGGGGATCTTTAATGACCTTAGAGGACCCTCGGTGCCCCAGGAGGGACATCAGGATCCCCGAACATCGATATCACCCATGTTTTCGGTGTTCGGACCCTTACATTGGTGTTCCTTACAAATGCCTTCACATGCCTTTCAATGACCCGATAACATACTCCAGTGGCCTCCCACATTCCCTAGGGGTGTCACTTGCGATGTTTTGCGGAAAAATCCACCTTCGTTCCGGGGCCCCCCGGAAGCAAAAAAAGGTGGCTTATAGCCTTCGTTTTCGACTTCGGCCGTGTGTCGTTTTTGACCAAACTTCTCCGGGGTGTCTACCATGACTCTAGAGTACCCTCGGTGCCCTGGGAGGGGCACCAGGATCCTTAAACATCGATATCACCCATGTTTTCGGTGTTTGTGTCCTTTTATTGGGGTTCCGGAAAAACGCCATCACAAGCCTATCAGGGATCCGATAACATACTCTGGGGCTTTCCATGTTCCCTATGGGTGTTACTTGCGATGTGGTGCAAAAATATCCATTTTCGTTCCAGGACCTCCAAGAAGCCAAAAAACTTGGATTATAGCCTTCGTTTTCAGCTTCCCAAGGACCAGGATTCGTTTTTCCCCAATCTTCTCCGGGGTCTCTATCATGACGCTAGAGTACCCTCGGTGCCACCAGAGGGATGTCAGGATTCCCGAACATCGATATCACCCATGTTTTCAGTGTTCGGGCCCTTATAATAGTGTTCCGAAAAATGCCTTCACAAGCTTATCAGGGATCCGATATAACATTGTAACACCCCGGATTTTCTAAATTATAAATAAACAAAAATGACTAAACTCGAGCCGAAAATCGGGAGAGTTTCCTTTGTAAATAGACATCCCAAGTTATCGAACTTACATAAACCTGCTTATACTGAAAATACAACCAAACAAAATCTACAGCGAAAGACTTCTAATAATCCAGGGCGTCACTGCCACACTCACTCATCAAAATGAGTGCAAGGTGGACGATTACAACTCCCAACAATAAACCAATAAACTTTAATCAATCCCTTTATTACATCAAATGAAAATAAATGACAATATAATAAGCTTCTTGACCGCTTTGATACCAATTTGTAACACCCCGGATTTTCTACTATATTAGATAGTTAAAAAAAATAAAAAAAAATAAAAAGGAGACCTCTTCCCCTTGATCTTCAGTTCCACGTTCAAAAGAAAAAGAAACCCAGAGAAAACCTTCATACACTCTCCTCTTCTCTCTTCTCACGCACAAAATTACCACCACTCTCTGCTTGCTGCGAAATCAATCCGACCACCATCTTCTTCACTTTCTCTCTCCTCCTGCTCCTGTTCCGATGATTAGACCCACCACCGGCAAGAACTTGCTGGCGTTTTCACTCTCCTCTGTCTTGGTTTTTCCCCCTCCTTCGTGCTTGCCATGGATTCCGGCGACAACCACGAACCTAAACGCCACCCTTTTCTCTCTCCTTATTGGTTTGTGTTGCCAAGGAGGGTGTGCACACTAGGGACTTGGCCATTGATTGAATTGATTTGTGATCAGCATTGCGCTGTAAGTTGAGATCGTCTGATCTCGCCGTTCTCTTCCCTCTAAACAAGCTGGCTAATCAAATTAATGAATATTATTATGAGTTTGCGCATGCTTGATTATGTGATTAAATGTGCATGAAATGAATTTCAAATAAAAGAATTTCGAAAATAAAGGTAAGGGTTTTCCAAATGAATTTTACGGGATAGAGTTGGATTACCAGCTTTTGCTGATTTTCTTTCCTTGTGTTTTCCTCTACTTCTTATATTGTTGCAGGTGATGTGATTAGGATGGTGGTGAGTCACGACGAATTCCAAGAGTAGTTGCCTTAGTTGATAAACATTTTTGTCTAGTCTGGATATTAGTCTTCCGCTGTTGGGTTTTATATTTATTATCTTCTGTTTAAGCAGGGTTTCAGATTGTCGATAACTTGGGATGCCTATTTACAAAGGAAACTCTGCCTGATTTTTGGCGTGAGTTTAGTCATTTTTATTTATTTATTATTTAGAAAATCCGGGGTGTTACAAACATACTTCTGGGGCCTCCCATGTTCCCTATGAGTATTACTTGCGATGTAGTGCAAAAATATCCATTTTCGTTCCAGGGCCTCCCGGAAGCCAAAAAACGTGGATTAGCCTTCGTTTTCATCTTCCTAGGGGCCAGGTGTCGTCTTTCCCCAAACTTCTCTGGGGGCTCTATCATGGCGCTAGAGTACCCTCGGTGCCACGGGAGGGACATCAGGATCCCCGAACATCGATATCACCCATTTTTTCGGTGTTCGAGCTCTTACATTGATATTGTATAAAAACGCCTTCACCAGCCTTTCATGGACCCGATAACATACCGCGGGGGCCTCCCATGTTCCCAAGGGTGTCCCTTGCGATGTGGTGCGAAAATTTCGACCTTCGTTCCGGTGCCTCCCGGGAGCAAAAACAATATGCATTATAGCCTTCGTTTTCGGCTTCCGGGGCTCGGGAGTTGTTTTTGCCCAAACTTTTCCAGGGGATCTTTTAATGACCCTAGAGGACCCTCGGTGCCCCAGGAGGGATATCAGGATCCCCGAACATCGATATCACCCATGTTTTCGGCGTTCGGGCCTTTACATTGGTGGTCCGTACAAACGCCTTCACAAGCCTTTCAAGGACCCGATAACATACTCTAGTGGCCTCCCATGTTCCCTAGGTGTGTCACTTGCGATGTTGTGCAAAAAAATCCACCTTCGTTCCGGGGCCTCCCGTAAGCCAAAAAAAGGTGGATTATAGCCTTCTTTTTCGACTTTCCGGGACCCGTCTGTCGTTTTTTACCAAAGTTCTCCAGGGTGTCTATCATGACTCTAGAGTACCCTCGGTGCCCCGGGAGGGTCATCAGGATCCTTAAACATCGATATCAGTATATCACCTATGTTTTCGATGTTCGGACTTTTATATTGGTGTTCCGGAAAAACGCCTTCACAAGCCTATCAGGGATCCGATAACATACTACGGGCTCCCATGTTCCCTATGAGTGTTACTTGCGATGTGGTGCAAAAATATCCATTTTCGTTACAAAGACTCCCGGAAGCCAAAAAACGTGGATGATATCCTTCGTTTTCGGCTTCTCGAAGCCCGGGTGTTGTTTTTGCCCAAACTTCTCCGGGTGGGTCTATCATGACCCTAGAGTACCCTCGGTGCCTCAATAGGGTTATCAGGATCCCGAACATCGATATCACCCATGTTTTCGGTGTTCGGGCCCTTACATTGGTGCTCCGTAAATACGCCTTCACAAGCCTATAAGGGACCCGATAACATACTTCGGGGGCCTCCCATGTTCCCTAGGGTGGTCACTTGCGATGTGGTGCCAAAAAATCCACCTTCATTACGGGCCTCCCGGGAGCCAAAAAACGTGGATTAACCTTCGTTTTCAGCTTCCCCGGGCCCGGGTGTGGTTTCTGTCCAAACATCTCCGGGGGTCTATCATGATCCTAGACGACCCTCGGTGCCTCGGGAGGGTCATCAGGATCCCCGAACATCGATATCACCCATGTTTTTAGTGTTCGGGCCCTTATATTGGTGTTCCGAAAAAACTCCTTCAGGAGCCTATCAGGGACCCGATAACATACTGCGGGGGCCTCCCATATTCCCTAGGGGTGTCACTTGCGATGTGGTGCGAAAATATTCACATTTGTTTCGGGGCCTCTCGGAAGCCAAAATACGCGGATTATAGCCTTCGTTTTCGGCTTCCCGTGGCTCGGGTGTCGTTTTTGCCCAAACTTCTCCGGGGGGTCTATCATGACCCTAGAGGCTAGAGTACCCTCGATACCCAGAAGAAGTGTGCATAGATACATGTACTGATGTACAGGAGCAAATAATTAAAATAGTCGTCTCAGAGCCAAAACATTTCATAAACTGTATGGCATAGCTAGTAGATTCTCAAATCAAGCCTAATTTGGGTTGGCAGATAGCTTATGTTTCTAGTTTTTGCATATTCAGTGGATTATGGCTGCGCGCAACGCAAGTCTTGCTGTTAAATTCAGTGGAGTCACAATCTCACAAAGACTCCCGACAGCTCTAACATAGGCTTGAGACTCATTCAGAGATGACATTCACACTCGAGAGTCATTGCCTCATCGGCGCCTATGAAATTATGTTCCCTGTAGCATTATTGATTTGTATTATTGTTTTAGGCGAGCAGTAATTACAGAGAATCCAATCTACTTTCTGACCTAAACAGCAGGTTTCCTTTGTTATTGGGGAATTCAACCAGCATTCCTCAGTGCTGGTAGTCTACAATTTCGACTATAATGCTCTAATGAATACAGGTATATCTCAGTTTTTAAAGCATGTGTTATATGCCATTGCTTTTTTGTGCTCTGGAATAGCCCTGATATAAATATTAGTTGCAATCACATTCACACAGTTTTACCATTGAAATTTTAGTTTAGAAACTGTAAGTAGCAGCATAAATATTTTGGGGGAAAGGGAAAAATTGGGGCTACATATTGTTTCTCCTAAAGCGATTATGAGAGCCACCAAGTTGATATCTTCCAAGACCAAGATTCAGCGGTTACTTGTGTTGCTTCTTATTCACACATTACCAACCAGTTGGAGGTGCTGAGGCCGGTGATGGTGGTGGCTCCATCGGCTTTGATGCGTCTAGGCGTCTACGGTAACTATCTTTCAGTTTTGTGGCTGTGTGGGATGCGGTTTCTCCTCTAATACCTTTTGGTTTGGTCACGACTTCTGCGATCGTCGCACCTGCCATATTCATTCCAACAAAACTTCCAAACATCAATGACATTCTGTGCCCAAAGTTATCTGACATCTACTGTATACCAAACCTGAAGTTTTCCAACCTGTTTAACTGTTGAATAATCAAATACTATTTGTTTAATGAAAAGAAAAACAGAAAACAGATACCAGTAGAATAGTAGTACTTTACCTGATGAAAACATGAGGGGTTGGGCAGGAAAAACAAGCAATAGAATGGTGATGACGAGAAAGCCAATCAGACAAAGTTTCTTCATTTCAAGCAAGTTAATTTGCAAGGTTGGGCAGGAAAAACAAGCAATAGAATGGTGATGACGAGAAAGCCAATCAGACAAAGTTTCTTCATTTCAAGCAAGTTAATTTGCAAATAAAACCCGGGCTAATTGCTTGCCTTTGTAGGCATCAGACAAGTCTGTTTTTCTGAATCCCCTGCATTGGTGTACCAGGTCAAGTTGAAAAATCTCTTGGCCTTTCTAGTCCTGTAGTTTGACAATCCAAATTTGCTAACCTAAACATTAAATTGTTTTTGACTTCTAATTTTCCAAACTTCAATTTGTTGATTGAAATGTTAACTAATATATGGCGTTGAATAAAACCAAGAGGTTAAAGGTGTGTAGTTGAGTGGTAGAGACTCATCACTCATCCATCCTTAATCAAGATTGAGGGTTCAAATCTTGCCTTGGGCATGGAGCAATCTTAAATGCCTTGACCGATCAGATGTCCCACCCTTTAAGGTGCGTACAAGTCAGCATGGAAAGTAGTCTTTGTAGTCGACGAAAAATACCCCTTATGTGGACCAAAAGAACATATATATGGGTAACCGAAATCTGAGTTTGCACGTCGTCTTTATTAATTATAGCCCTAAGTTGTGTCTTCTTGGAAGGGATGGCAATAGGCTGGGTCTGGGGTCTGGGGCGGGTCCAGCTGGATCCAGATCCATTTGTATTTTTGGGCTGAGATTCAGGCCCGGTCTAGACCCTACAGAATCTATAAAACTTAGATCCAGATCCAGATCCGTTGGGTCTAGTGGATTCGTGGGTCCTAAATGGGTCTCATTAATAAATTAATAAATAAAGAGATTTGTTCCTAAATCATATAATGACATAAGATTTTAAGTTTTATTAGAAAATATCACTTAACAACGCATTTATAAACATTGAAAAATGAAAGAAACTCAAATTTTCACCTTTGGACTCTTTTTTTTATACATTGTCTTTACTTTTTACTTTTTTATTTTTTTATTTTTACTGTTTATGGGTTCATGGGTCGGGCCTGGGTCTGTAATGCTGGACCCAGATCAGATCCATTTACAACACATGGACCCAGATCCAGATCCAATGAGTCCATAAAAAAAAAGGGATCCAGACCCTTATAAATGAATCTGGATCCGTGGGTCTGAGCCGGGTCTCATACCATTGCCATCCCTACTTCTTGGATGGTCTATATTATCATGTGTTACATCATTAGTCGGAAATTTATCAGTTAACTAAGCTTGGTGGTCAACTGTATATTATGTGTTCTCACCTTGTCTTTATTATTTTTTTTTTGGTTCATAATCAAGGGTATTCACCATAGATCATAGTGACTATTTTCCCGCGTTGATTTGTAAGCATTTCAAAGAGTGGGACAGCTAACTGAGGAATTTAAAGCTGCTCCATGCTCAATGCGAGATTCGAACTCTTGACCTTGGTTAAGGATGGATGAGTCTCAATCGCTCAATTACACCTCCTTGGTTTCATGACCTTGTCTTTTACGCTGTTATCTCTCTCACCAAATGTTTCTTCTATTTAATAGACAAATATTGGAGTGAATTGTCGAAGAAAAAATGGCTTGTTGATGGTGATAGGAACTCTCATATTTTCAGAATTATCATAGAGCGAGAAAAAAGAGGAGAAATATATTTCGAATAAGAGATGAAACAGGGGCTTGACTAGAAGACGCCAAGCTCATTAAAGATTTCAATAGAAATTTCAAAAAAAAGATTTACTACAGAATTTGGGAATAGGAACCCACCCACACTTGATGACATTCAAAAAAGAATTTCTGATGTTGACAATATTGCTCTTATCTCCCGGATCACAAATGAAGAAATAAAACAAGCAATATTCCAAATGAACGCACACCAAATTTCCGGGACCGGATGGCTTCGGGGCTGATTTTTTTCAACATTATTGGAATATTATTGGGCCAGATTTGTGCAATGCAGCCAAAGTGTTTTTTCATCATGGAAAATTGCTAAAAGAAATTAATCGAACTTTTATGGATCTTATCCCAAAGATCTCGGATTCAACAACAACTAATCATTTCCGACCGCTCAGTTTATGCAACTCCTTAATAAATATAATCTCTACGATTTTAGTTAATCGGTTAAGGCCCTTACTTGATTCTATAGTTAGCCCATATCAGAGTGCCTTTATCCCAGAAATATATATCCATGATAATATACTCTTGATGCAAGAAGTTATGATCACTTTCAAGAATTCGAAGGCCATGAAAGGTTGGATGACTCTTAAGCTTGATAAGGAAAAGGCTTATGATAGAGTAAAATTGGATTTTCTCTTTCAATGTCTCGAAAAATTAGGCTTCCACAAAACATGGATCAACTAGGTACGGCAATGTGTCACCACTGTCTCTTACTCACTTCTTATCAATGATGAGGCGCAACTGCCTTCCCCATCTAGAGGCTTACGACATGGCGATCATTTATCTCCTTATCGTTTTATCCTTTGTATGGGCGTCCTAATTAACATAATAGTATCTAAAGCTAATGAAAGACGATCTGGATTAGGCATCAATTTAGACGCTAATGCTCCTCTACTCCCTTGCCTTATGTTTGCAAATGACAGTCTTCTCTTTTGTAAAGCTTCCAGGGAATCATGCTCCTAAATTAAGAGCATTTTGGATCAGTTTTATATGCAATCAGATCAACTTATTAACTACCACAAATTGGTCATTGTATTTTCCAAATTAGTCACCAATAATGCTAAACAAATGGTAGCAGCATTCTATAATATTCCACAACAGAACAATTTAGGAAAATACTTAGGTTGCACAGTATTTCAGAAAGAAAAAAAAAAATCAAACTATCAATGTTTCAGACTTTCAGAAGATGATTACCAAAGCAGGAAACAAAATGAACGCTTGGGCTACCAACTCACTTTCCAAAGCAAGTATAACGATCCTCATCCAAGCCAACCTAGAGTCCATTCCGTCACACCCAATGCAATGATTCCAAATGCCTACAAAAGTCACAGACGAGCTAGACAGGATTAATAGAAATTTCTTTGGGAAAAAAAGGCGATGATGGAAAAGGAATTCCAATGGTTTCATGGGATACGATTTGCAAGCCAAGGTGCGGGTGGGCTTGGCCTACGCAAAACGGGGGCCACCAACAAAGCTTCCATTTGCAAACTTGCCTGGAAGGTTCTTTCGGAACCATATAACATATAGGTAAAGACAGTAAAAGCAAAATATTTGAAAAACAACGGGCTTCTAGACTGCAAAATCAAAAGCTCCCACTCTTGGGCTTGGAAAAACATCCTCAAGAGTCGAACCATTTTGCATAAAGGGCTCATATGGAAACTAGATAATGGAGAAAAAATTAATTTCTTATTTGACCAGTGGTGTCACCACAAACCTATAGCAGAGTTACTTAGTCTAACAGAAAATCAAATAGAAAATCCTCAAAGCAAAGTTATTGACTTCATAACTAATTCCAAAACTTGAAAAATCTCGAAACTATCGAGACTCTTGCCCTCCTGAATTACCAAAATAATTATAAGTAACACAATACATGTCCACAATATTGAAGACGAACTATGTTGGGGCCTCATAGGGGATGACATATTCTCTACTAAGACCGCAACTTGACTTGCTCATAATCTTTATTTGGACACTAAGAATGGTTGGGCATTAAAGTGGATTTGGACACTTAACATCAATCCCATGATTAAAATTTTTCTATGGAAACTATTTCACCATGCCCTCCCTACCCGCTTAGCAAAAAAAAAAAAGAAAAAAGCTTAGCAATAAACTATTTCACCATGCCCTCCCTACCCGCACTGTTCTTAAAAGAAAAGGTATCCAACTCCATACTGAATGTTCCTTCTGTGGATACGATGATGATGAGACTCAAGATCATTTTTTTGCCATTCTGCCCAATAGCAACACATATGTGTCAAAAACCATTTGATGAAAGATGGATCAATTTTGAAGGACCAAATTCAAGCATTACTTAATGGTTACATTCTTCTAGACAAAATAACCATTTGGATTCTGACGAGATCAGTAAATGCGCTTACGTCCTATGGAGCCTCTGTAGAGATAGAAATGAATCAATGATAAGGTATTCAATATGATTGAACCAACTCCGGCTAAAACATTTTTCCCTGCTGTAATAATCCAAAATTTTAATTACTTAATTAACGTTAGTAAAACACAATTAACGTAATAAAGCACGATTAAAACTCTTAATTAGTTAATTTAATTCTAAAAGTTACCCATAATTTGAAACTTTTATAATTGTGCTTAGCCTATTTTGATCAAGGTGATTAAACACCTAATTAGCGAAATGAAATGATTGAATTAATTTTTGATCATTAAATTGTGTGATTAAATGTTAATGCGATTAGTTAAGCTAATTACAAAATTAAGCTCTAATTGTCCTAGTTACGTAAATAAGTGCATGGTAATACTATTACATGCAAAAACTTGGTACTATTTATTTGATTAGGACTAGCCTTAATATTTTATGAGTGATAAAAATTAATTTGTGACAAGTGTATAGTTAGGTGGCAATTTTTCTGATTTTCGAAATTAAGTAAAAATCCCACCCATTGTATTTTTGCATGAAACTAGCTTAGGTGTGTGGTTTTATCACATGGTGGGCTTGGTGAGAGAAAATTCAGCTATTGTGTGGGCTAGATGAGCACATGGAAGCTTAAGAAAAAGGAAAATAAAATGGACTTATGGTGGATTTATGTGTGGGCTCAAAGGGGAAGTTAACTAAGCTAAGAAATCTGAAAATTTGGGCTATAAAAAGGGAGAAAGAGAACCGGGTAGGAGAAGGAAGAAAAGGGAAGAAAAGAGAAGAGAAAATAAGGAAGAAAAGAGAAAAATAGAAAAATAGGGAAATGATTATGGAAGTCCTAATACTATTGGCAAGCAAAAATACCCAATGAAAATATAACCCACCCTATACTCTATAATCATCATCATCTCCTTTTACTCTTCCCCAAATATTTTGTACACCCAAACAAGCAAATCACCTTATCCCCTCTTTTTTCCCTCTTGGCCCGAAACTCCCCACAAACCCCAACCAAAATTCAGAAATTTTCTTCCCAAAAATAATCTCTCTAAAAATGTCTCAAACTTCATAAAGATCAAGAAAAAGAGTAGAAATTTTTAGAGAAGAAGAAAGAAGAAAAGAAGAAGAAAAAGGTAAGAAATCACTAAACTAAAAACATTGTATATTTGTTACTTAATCTTTAGCCTATAAACTCAACACTTACAAAATTCTTAAACCCTCTTGTTTGTATGAAACACAAGATCAACTTATCAAGAGCACTCAAACTCATCTAAGTTCCAAATCCCATTTTCGAAAATCCAAGAGGAAAGGTAAGAAATTCGAAACCCTAACTCGTATATTCTTCATTTTAGCTTAGATCATTTTTTATTCTTCATGATCTAAAGATTAAACCCTTAAAATCTTACCTTGACTCACGAAAATGAAAATAAAAAAACTAAAGAAAAATGTTATCTTGCTAAATTTCCATTTTACGTACATGCATGAACTTAGATTCGATTTTGGACAAAAAGGACAATTATGGACCAAAATGGAAAATTTGACTTAAAATGAGCTACTAATCCACTTCCTAAAAAAAGAAAATGTTGAAAAAGGAAAAATAAAAGAAAATAAACCCTAAAACCGAAAATTAACAAAAGAGGGTAAAAACCAAGATCTTCAATTTTAGACTTACTCATGTAAATTGGAGCTAATTAAAAAGAAATAAAAATTATAGGCTCAAGGAGGATTGCCGAGTAGAAAAATAAAGGAAGAGGAAGACTTTAATTTCATTTTGCTCAAGTGAAAGTAATTTTCATGTCCATTAATCCCCTTTTAAAATTATATAAAAATGATTTGTTGATTTACGAAAATTATGAAAAAGAAATGGATTTTTGTGGATTTTAAGTTTTATGAGCAACGAATGAGAAATATGAGATTTATTGTGAATTATGAATCTTGTGATGATTATGGTTTTGCATTTGATTTGTTGTTGTGTGGTGAAATATTGTGATATTGTGATGTTTGATAAATGTCGTGTGTTAGTGAGTATGAATAAGTGATTATGAAGTGAGTTGTGCGGAAATTCTATGTTTAAGTGATGAATAGTGATTTATTAAATGTTACTATGAATTATGGAGAAGTATTGTTGAAATGGGAAATTTTGATGTATGTATGGATGTTGTGTGTATACGAAAATGGTGATGTTTGAGGAGTGTATATTGCTGAGATTTACTAAGTATGGTGACTTTGGGAGATATTTACTTTTAAGGACTTCTTATAACAGAATAAAACATTAACTATATGGGGTATATCAAGTTATCACTTGATCCCAGCTTAAGTGGAAAGAAAATTGCGTGCACTTGTCTTATCACTACTGAAAGATAATTTGTGGTAGCGCTCAAGGTTTGCAACCTTGAGGGATAGAAGGGAATGTGAGTAAAGTGTACACTATAATAAAGAGGCTACCGTGCCTGGCCAAGAGCCGATTTGTGAAATGATTGGACCAAAAGTCCGGATATGTTTATGAGATATGAGAAATGATTATGAAAAGAATATTGAGTTTTGATTAAGGCGGGAATGACCTTAATCACGCATCTCTTCCTACTACCTAACTTAAAATGACTAACTATTAGTAATTAGGATTTTTGATGATTAATTGCGATTTGCGTATTTTGGTGATCTATTGTGATTGATCGACTTGGGATGTTCTATACTTGATTTCGAAATGATTTTGAGAATTTACGTGTATTATATTATATACAAACACATCACTTATTACCTATATAGTTTTGGCAAACGGTTTATGGACAAGGAAAATGTAAGTCTCTCAAAATTACTTTATTATTATTATTTTTACGCAATGGGGTGAAATTACTTAGCCTCCCGCTAATTTTCTCTTATTTTATTTCATGTGAACGCTCGTGGATTTTGGAGCAGTTTGATGGACGTGTTTGCATGGCATGGGATGACATTTTCGTAATAATACTAGTTTACTTAGGCGTCAAGTTACGTTTTTATGTATTAATGACATTATATTGTTTAGCTTGGTTTTCGTCGTGTACTTAACTTTAGCCTTGTATCCATTTGTGTTAAAATGGATACGACGGTAATGACTTCGGAATTATACAATATTAATTAGCACAATAATTATGATCTTGGGCTAAATAACCTCGATTAGCACTAATTAATCGGGATTAAAATTCCGGATCGTTACACCTGCATTCCATTGATATAAGGAATTAATGGACGACCCGACAACAAGTGCTATTGATGGATGAAACGAATAAATTAGGGACAACCAAGCCTTGAACGAAGTATAGGCAATTCATTAGATGGAATTCTCCGCCCTTGAATTATGTCAAAATTAACTTTGACGGATCACCTAATAAGGATGGAGCAATAATAGGATAGATTATTAGAGATACTTTTGGGAAACTTTTGAGGCCAGCAACGACGAATCTTGGATCCTCATCAATCTTAGTGGCTGAAGCCACTGCCATGAGAAATGGGATCCAAGCAGCGTTGGAAGCAGGCTATGAGCACATTCAAGTGGAAGGCGACAGTCTCATTGTTATTCAAGCAATGATAGGAGAAATTACTATCCCTTAGACTATTTTCAATATTATTGATGCCCGGAGATTCCTAGCACGATGTCGACCATGTATAGTCAATCATACTTTTCAAGAAGGTAATAGAGTTGTTAATTGGTGTGCTAATCTCGGACACTCTATATGTGGAGAACTGACGTGGAACGAATCAATGTCTTTAGAATTAAACTGTATTCTCCTTCAAGATCGACTAGAAATCACCCTCCAAAGGAGGAATTTCTAGTGTCACCTATTCCTTACCTTCACAAAAAATTAAAAAAAATATATAAAAAGAAAAAAGAAAAAGTGTGGAAGTCCCACTTGGCAAAATTCAGATGTGCTACACGAACACAACAGTACCAATACAGCAGCTCATTTCAATTGTGGTGAATCTTCAGTTTTCTAGTAGTGTATATGACTTTCATTGTTGTTAAAGGATGTTTCGAATGATGAATAAAATTGGTGGTCATGTTTTCGATATCGCTTATGTTTTCGATGTTCGTGCTCTTATATTGGTGCTTCGTAAAAATGCCCTTACAAATCTATTAGGGACCCGATAATATACTTCGTGGGCCTTCTATGTTCCCTAAGGGCGTCCCTTGCAATATAGTGCGAAAATATCCACCTTCGTTTCTGGGCCTCCCGAGAGCCAAAATAGCGTTGATTATAGGCTTCATTTTCGGCTTCCCGGGGCCTAGGTGTCGTTTTTGCCCAAACTTCTCCCCGGGGTCTATCATGACCCTAGAGGACCCTTGGTGCCTTGAGAGAGTCATCAGGATCCCCGAAATTCGATATCACCCATGTTTTCGGTGTTCGGGCCATTACATTGGTGTTCCATAAAAATGCCCTCACAAGCCTAGCAAGGACCCGATAACATACTCTGAGTGCCTCCCATGTTCCCTAGGGGTGTCCCTTATGTTGTGGTGCGGAAATATCTACCTTCGTTTTCGGGTTTCCCGGAAGCCAAAATAACGTGGATTATAGCCTTCGTTTTCGGCTTCTCGGGGCCCATGTGTCGTTTTTGCCCAAACTTCTCCCGCGAGTCTATCATGACCCTAGAGGACCCTTGGTGCCCTGGGCGAGTCATCAGATCCCCGACATTCGATTTCACCCATATTTTCGGTGTTCGGGGCTCTTACGTTGGTATTTCGTAAAAACGTCCTCACAAGCCTATCAGGACCCGATAGCATACTCTGGGGGCCTCCCATGTTCCCTAGGGGTGTCCCTTGCGATTTGGTGCGAAAATATCCACCTTAGATCCGAGACCTCACGGGAGCCAAAAAACGTAGATTATATAGCAGCCTTCGTTTTCGGCTTCCTAGCGCCCGAATGTCCTTTTTGCCCAAATTTCTTCGAAGGGTCTACCATGACCCTAGATGACCCTCGGCGCCCCGGGAAGGTCATCAGGATCCTGAACTTTGATAACACTCATGTGTTTCGGTGTTCGGGCCCTTACATTGGTGTTCCGTAAAAACGCCCTCACAAGCCTATCAGGGACCAGATAACATACTCCACGGGCCTCCCTTGTGTCCTAGGGGTGTCCCGTACGATTTAGTGCGAAAATATCCACTTTCGTTTCGGGGCCTCCCGGGAGCCAAAAAACGTGGATTATAACCTTCGTTTTCGGCATCCCGGAGCGCAGGTGTCGTTTCTGACCAAACTTCTTTGGAGGGTCTATCATGACCCTAGAGGACCCTCGGTGCCTCAGGAGGGTCATCTGGATCCCTGAACTTCGATATCACTCATGTTTTCGGTATTCGGGCCCTTATATCGGTATTCTGCAAAAAGGCCCTTATAAGCCTATCAAGGACCCGATAACATACTCTAGGGGCCTCCTATGTACCCTAAGAGTGTCCCTTGCGATGTGGTACGAAAATATCCACCTTCGTTTCGGGGCCTCTCGGGTGCCAAAAAACGTGGATTATACCTTTTGATTTTCGACTTCTCGGAATCCGGGTGTCGTTTTTACCCTAACTTTTTCGAGAGGTCTATCATCACTTATGAGTGGGTGCACTTCCTTTTAATTTGTAGGACATTTCTTAAAAAATATATAAAATAAATATCATTTTGTATAGAAAAATTTGTTTAAAAAAATTAAATTGTGCAAGTGGGTTCCATGATACCCTTCTCCTTGCATCCGCCATCAATCTAATACAAAACTTGCTCTCACCTTGGTATATTGGTTGTATTATTTGCATATTTAAAGAGATTTTTTCTTTTCAACTTGTTTGCTCTTCTCAAAAGTTTTCTTTTAAGTTCATTTCGTATTTTTAATTTTAAATTATTTACCATTTCATAAGGTAGCATATATGAGCAGCGACTGGTTCTATATATAGACTATACCAAGTCAAGTTGAATATTTGCATGGTTTTTAATAGTCCTGTAGTTTGATAATTCGAACCTGCTACTCTAAGACTCAAAATCGGACTGTGCCACTAATCTCCGATTATTATTGATGTAATCGATCCTTATTTATAGATAGCGAATTTTAGTGTTATGGAAACTTTAGATTACACAATTTCTATAATATATGCTAATCTAGAATAATATTCCTAAAAGTACTAGAATTATATTCCTAAAATTACTAGAACAACATTCTCTAACACTCCCTTGCGATCATAGCGGTAGATGAACGAAAGCTACGATTGGAGTTACAAAAGAAATAATTAAAAAACACTATAGTAAACATGGAGATCTTGAAATTTAACCAAATATGGAATCTAGCCGAAACAAAACTCTTGTGTTGCCACCAGCTTCATAGCCAACCATGAGCAAGGGGGAAGAACGCGTCAGCGGAAGACTACAGGGATCGATAACAGCAGATCACGCGGTAGAAGGGGTCGGCGCTTGGCGCTCGGCGACGACAGGAGTGTAGGCGGCGGTCGGGCGCGGCGGACGACAAAGTTGAGGACGTGCGAACCTGACGTGATCTGAGTTTTGAGAGTAGGGTAGAAATTAAGATCAAAATTCCATATTTAGTGGTGGAGATCAACAGAATTGAATTTAATCTAGGAAACTAAAAACTAATTTGTGTGGGTTGTAAAAAAAGAGTAGTCCGCCGGATGGAATATGGTTTAAGACCTCCATCCGGCGGCTTAGCGGAAGCTAGGGTTTTAGGCTACCAGGAAATTCTAGATTACACAATCTCTATAATATATGCTAATTTAGAATTATATCCAAAGAGTACCAGAATAATATTCCCTAACAGTATTTGCATGGTTCAATGCAGAAGAAGTGTGCATAGATACATGTACTGATGTACAGGATCGGAGCAAATAAATAAACTTTATGAGCTTAAAACCACAACCAACCTTCTATTATTTTGTCATAAGAGAAATCATGTAGGAAGACAATCCGTTCAGATAATTAAAATACAAAGCTTGCAAGCCAAGGACATTGAGGCTGCTCTGTACCAGGTTTAACCATACTGCAACAGAAGCTGCTGGCAAATCAAAATAGTCGTTTCAGAGACAAAACATTTCATAATCTGTATGGCGTAGCTAGCAGATTTTCAAATCAAGCCTAATTCAGTAATTTGGGATGGCAGATAGCTTTTGTTTCTAGTTTTGCATTTTCAGTGGATTATGGCTGCGTGCAACCCGCAACACAATTCTTGCTGTTAAATCCAGTGGAGTCACAAGACTCCCAACAGCTCTAACATAGTAACATAGGCTTGAGACTGATTCAGAAATGCCACTTACACTCGTGAGTCATCTGCGCCTGTGACATTATGACTCATATATAGGATGAGCAGGTATCCTTTGTTATTGAGGAATTTCACTAGCATTCTTCAGTGCTGGTACACTACAATTTTGACTTTAAAGGTGTGATGAGTAAATTTATATCTCAGTTGTTAGTAAAGCATGTGTTCTATGTTATTGCTCGTTTGTGCTTTGGAATCATTAAGAAGAAAGTTGCATGCTTGCTATGCTGATTACTTCCTCCTTTCCGAGAAGACCTTGACACTTGCTTTTTGAAGTTCAAAGCTCGCGAACTTAGCTTTAACCATTAACTTGGGAGGTTGTGAATGTCATAGTCCATACCGCCTGGCATGGCATCAAAATCCATAGTTTTTATAATAGCCCTGAGGCCCCTGATATACATATTAGTTGCAATCACCTTTACACAGTTTTACCATTGAAAATTTAGTTTAGAAGCTGCAAGTAGCAGCATTTTGGGGGGAGGGGAAGAGTTTGGACTACATATTGTTTCTCCGAAAGCGATTATGAGAACGACCAAGTTGAAATCTTCCAAGACCAAGACTAAGGCTTCTGCCTCAGATCCAGCGGCCAACATGATGTGAACGTGCTGAGGCTGGTGATGGTGGCGACGGCATATGCCTTGATGCGTCGAGGCGTCTACGGTCACTATCTTTCAGTTTTGTGGCCGTGTCTGATGCGGTTTTTCCTCTAATATCTTTTGGTTTGGTGGTGACTTCTTTGAGCGTTGCACCTGCCATATTTATGCCAACAAACTTCCAAACATCAATGACATTCTGTATACCAAACCTGAAGTTATCCAACCTGTTTAACTGTTGAATAATCAATACTATCTGTTTAATGAAAAGAAAAAAAAAAAAAAAACAGGTATCAGTAGAAAAGTAGTACTTTACCTGATGAAAACATGAGGGATTGGGCAGGAAAACCAAGCAATAGAATGGTGATGACGAGAAAGCCAAGCACACAAAGTTTCTTCCCCTCAAACTTCATTTCTAGCCACTTAATTTGCAAATATAACCCTGGGCAAATTGCTTGCTTTTGTAGGTGTCAGACAAGTCTGTTTTTCTGCATCCCCTGTACCAGGTCAAGTTGAAAAATCTCTTGGCCTTTTAGACTATATCATGTGTTACATCTTACATCATTGGTCGTAAATTTCTCAATTACTAAGCTTGGTGGTCAACTATACTTTCTGTGTTCTCACCTTGTCGTTTACGCTGTTATCTCTCTCACCATGACCAAGTGTGGAACGGGAGTACAGTTTCCCACTTAGCAAAATTCAGATGTGTTACACGAACACAACAGTACCCATACATACAGCAGCTCATTTCAATTGTGTTGAATCTTTTGTTTTCTAGTAGTCTAGATGACTTCCATTGTTGAAGGATGTTTCCAATGATGAATAAAACTGCTTGAGAATCTTTCACGAAAAGAAAAAAAAAAAAAGAAAAAAGAGAGAAGGTATTAAATTGCTCTTATATTAGAGATGATAGTGAAATCTCAACCACTTAATCTCATCCAGCTATGTCATCTCAGTCAAACTGGAGGAGTATTCCCATCATTCTAACATAGGACATGATAAGTAGAGGAACTGTTTTTTTTGGTTCACGACCAAGGATATCCACCGTCGACCACAGTGACAATTTCCCCGCGCTGGCTAGTAGGCACCTCAAAGGGTCAGACAGCTGGCCAAGGAATTTAAAGTAGAGGAACTGTTTTAACAATGAGAACATGGCTGCATGTAAGTGAAACAAGTTGTCAAAGAATATGCACATTTGACATCAATTTGAACATCAAGATGGGCTGCACTAGCTATGGGAACTGTACAAAAAGGTTTTCTACTGTGGATGATACAACAAAAACCTCTAAGGCTGCTGATTTATATCCTACACCTCCAAAATTTACAACAGCTAACTTCAATGACGGCAACAATCACTTAGAAGCGCCATCTGACGAGAACGAAAATAACCCCAAAGAATTCTAAAAGGATTAAACTAAAAACTGTGCTCTCTTACTTTCTGCTGCTGGAAACCCGATTAATTGACCCTTTTCCCTTGAACATCAGATCCATGGATAGCCCAATGGTTGACGGCTTCCAAGCATGGATAAATTTCCATGCTGATGGCATCTGCGTTTCTTTGCTAGTTCTCTTCAGCCGCGATGATCCCTCAGCAGCGGGTGCGACACTTCTAGCAGATTTTGATAATTTTGGATTGAAATGAGATGCATCAAAAGAATCTTCTGTTGGACCAAATGACAAAGGTCCATTATTTGATGTATCTAGAGGGACTCCAACTGCTCCATCTTGATGGGGTGGTGGGAACTTTTCGCTTTTGCTCTTTGCATTTGCTTGTGTCACACGTCTCATCCTCTGAAAATTCATAGGCCAGACATAAAGTTAGTCCAAGACGATAATATTTTCATTCAAAGGGCAAAAATTTGGGACAGGCGCAATACATAAGAAGCATATGGACCCATTCGAAGTTTTTTTTCCAATTAGTGACTGAAGTTGAATATCGGTTTTTGGACATCCAAGATTAGCAATCGGACATATATCCCAAAATGATGGTGATAAATTACAGCGTAACAAGAGATGCAAAGAAGGGACCCCACTGATGTCATGACAGACGATCTTAACTTGAGCATATAATTCTGCACTATCCTCCTCTTACAACTTACAAGTTGAGGCAAAATGTCACAAGTAAAGAGGATAGAGAGATACAAGTACCAAAAATTTTATGCAAAATTTGCAAGCTTAGAAGATAACAGACAAGTGATGAAAGCCTAGAATAGGTGGATCCTGAATTCCTGATTCAATACCCCCGAGATTAAGGGTTGTTAAGCAAATTGAGAAGGGGCACTACCACAGATTGTGTATAACAAATAACTAGGCAAAAGCTTGAATGACATACATCCAAATTCGTCTGTAGCTCTGCATTGGCCTCTGGGGCCGGAATTCCTCGGCCAGCCCGGTCACGGATTCTAACTCTCCTGATACCATCTGGAGCATTGGTTTTTCCACTTGAACCCCTTTGCCTACAGAGAAAATGCAGTTTGACTGTGAACACTGGAAGAGAATAGGTAACATATGGAATGATATTAGAGTTTAGAAATATGATAGAATGCAAAGCTCACTTTCTAGCTGCTTCATCACGTAGCTTTACATCCATTTCTTTGCTAGGAGGATACTTCGGAAAACTAGACGGCTCGCAAGCATAAGGTTCAGTGGAGAAGAACTGCGCATACACAGGAACAAATAAATTTACGAGCTCAAAAGTACAACCAGCTTCTTTTTTCACAAGAGAAATCATGTAGGAAGATAATTCATTCAGTTAATTAAAAACAAAGCATTGAGGCTACTCTGTACCAGATTTAACCATACTGACAGAGGCAGCAGGCAAATTTTAATCGTTTCAGAGCCAAAACATTTAGTAGCATGTATGGCATAGTAGACAGTCAAATTTAAATGCAATACCAGCCAAAAAGGCCACTCAGCAGCCTAATTGCCAACAGCAGCCTAATTGCCAAATTCAGACCTTCTTCAGTCTTCTAGATAGTACTAAGACTAGTAACCCCAGAGATGGTGTGCTTGTTAACACCAAAACGCAGCAGACTAACACTAAAACATGTGAAGCTGTTAAAGCTACACCTTGAAGATGGGGCACCAATTGTTTTTTATTTTTTTTTTGGGGGGGGAGGGTGGGGGGACTACTGGACATGCCATTCCGCAGCTCCATACCAGAGAAAAACCTGCCAAGTCTCACTGGAGACTTCTGCAGTGCTATTACGGTTTAATATGAAATCCCATATGCAAAAGGATCCAACCAATGACAATGTGCACTATAAGTGCGTATTAAAGATGGCATCAAGGCCTGAACTTTACTGACACAGAGAACTTATGTTGCGGATAGCCTCAAGTACCTCTTCCTGGGAAGAGGTAAGTTTGACATAAAGCATGGCTTTTACAAACTCCTTGCCATCAACTTCACACTCACAGCTTGTAGAAGCCATTCATAAAATACCCAGGTTTCAAATTACAACTATCTAGTCGCTCTCTCGTCCCCCAAAACAAAAATAGCAGAGAAAGATAACACTCCGCAATAAACAGAGTTGCACCGACCCAAAAGATGAGAGGACAGAATTGCATCATGATCAAAGTAGAAGGTAAACAATAAACAATTTCCAACACACTCACTTCACTACTTAAAGTGTCAGTGGCAGTGCCTCGCCCTTCAGGATCAATTGAAAGAAGTGCATCAACGAGTGGGAGAGAAGAAAGTGGGAAATCTTTGAATATTTCTAATACACAGCGCTTGTACGGCTGCTGTGGCTTGAAAAGTGTTGCATTCGGCAACTTATACTTTTTCCAGTACTCTTCAGCTGGGGAGCCACACAGCTTGAAGATCTTGTGAAGCTGCTCTACCTGGCCACACAGTTGAAACATTTGTGGATTACTATGATATAAACCAAAACATTACGGCGAAAAATAAAATTGAAACATGGTAAAAGAACAGATGCGCATAGCATCCTCAGAACTCCATATGGCATCCATATGAAACATATACAAGTGGTGAAAAGATATACATAATGGAAACGATGAAGGCCTATAAAAGCTAATTCGGCAATTGACTTTTTGAGATGTTAGAGATATGCAACACCTCTGTCCGTCCTGGCATAATCGGCTTTCCAGCTAGTAGCTCTGCCAAAATGCAACCAGCACTCCATAGGTCAACACCTACACCATAATGCGTGGCCCCAAGAAGCAGTTCTGGAGGACGATACCAAAGGGTGACAACACGGCTGGTCATTGGCTGCTTTTGATTGGAATCATAAAATGTAGCTAATCCAAAATCAGCAATTTTGAGAATGCCTTCATTGTCAATTAAGAGATTGGAACCCTTAATGTCACGATGCAGAACACCATTGTTGTGGCAATGCTCAAGCCCAGAGAGTAGTTGCTTCATGTAACATTTGACCTAGAAAGCATTAAAATATGTCAGCCTCTTCATTTGAAAAAGCAAATGTGGCATGAAACTCAAAACTGAAAAGGACACTGAACAAGTGACTAATCGGTAGAAAGATAATGATTTTGAGTTCACAGCAAGAGAGTAGCATCTCCAATCCCCATCTTACAATGAAAAATAGTTTTCAGATATAATAACATTGCAACAAGCCTGCGACTACTGCATTTTAATCACAAATGCGGCAAAGAAATTCCTCAACACCAACTTTGCTGCCTTGCCCCGTTCCAAAAAACCGTATTGTCAGGCAAGTTACTGAAGGGACAAATCCAGCAGTCTCAGTTAACACTAGACAGCCTACTCAAGAAATAAATTGCATTTTCGCAATGGCAAAAGAGGTGGCTGTTAAATCTACTAGTATGCTGCTCTGACTTTTGCTTTATTGGGCGTCCAATCCACTCCCTCCTCCCTAACAAAACGTTGATATTTAAATCTTGAGTTGTGGTAATTACTTATCCTAAAAGTAGCATTTTGGGTATGAGCTATTTTGAATAAAAATGCTAACATGCTCCTGCAGTATTCCGAACAGCACCACGGTACTTCCCATTGCAACAATTAGTTGCTAATGTTGGGATTCCGTTGCATCGGAGCTCACAATGAGCACAAGGAAAGCATATTGTACAATCATTACAGGCAGCAAACATAGCTTAAATGAAAGAAATAAGCCAATGATAAACCTCAAAAATCTCCAGTTCAAGTGTCACTCCAGATATCAGATATCCTACCTAGTAGCTACAGTTTAGTTATGTACTCACTCTTCCTGCACACTCTTGAGCTATTTGGATTCATTCTTCTTCCGTGAATGAGGGGGCCAAATCATCCATATAGTACAAACCACAAAAATAAGACAAAGGAAGCAAGTTCCTATTTTATATCCATACAAATATCATAGCTGATTGAAAAAACTCATCACTTGAGGACCCCCCATTGTTTAAGATTCTCCATTTATATAATGCCAGGCCAACAATGAAGATAACAGAAGACTAAAAGACAAACCAAAATTAACCAAAACCCAGGACCCCGATTAAGTGAAGTGACAACCACAATTAAACAAAAAACTCAAGTACTCAACAAACTAATCAAAAATACCAATTGAACCCAATTGCATAACAAAATCAACAACCCAACAAGCTAATCAAGAAAGTTAACAGCACCCAAATATATCAAATTACACATAACAAAAATGCTAAGACAACAAAATGAGGATAAGGGGAGGAGAGAGGTATAACCAAAACCTAGAACCTCAAATTGAACAGAAAACTCAACAATCCAACAAACTAATCAAAAAAACTGATTTACACAACCACCAAATAAACCCAATTACATAACAAAAAATCAACAACCTAACAAACTAATCAATAAATTTTCCTTTTCGGGTACCACTAATCAAGAAAGTTAAACTACAAATATTACCATACATTACACATAACAAAATGAGGATAAGGGGAGGAGAGAGAAAGAAGCAAGCACCTGTGGCTCAGTGAACTTAGCACCAGCAAGAGAAGCAGAAAGGCCAGCAAGATCATGTTCCATATAATCAAAAACCAAATAAACACTTGAAGACATCCTTGAAGTAACTAATCCTTGAAGCTTAATAACATTAGGATGATCAAGTCGACACAAAATCAAAATCTCTCTGGCCATAAATTTAACACCTTCAGGCTCTAAATTATCAAATCTCACTTTCTTCAATGCCACAATATTTCCATTTACCAAATCTCTTGCTTTATATACATTGCTATATGTCCCTTGCCCAATCTGCAAAACCCACATAAACAAATCAAACAATCATCAAAAAACCCACTTTTAGAAACATGGAAAGTTATAAACTTTTTTACATTTATATTAATGGGTCCAAATCCAAAAAAAGAAATTAGGGATTTAGGGTTTAAAGGAAAACATACCTTGTCAAGCTTCTCGAAGGTGGTGGCACGGCGAGGGGTGAATCGATTAATGACGTCACCGAGAGCGTCAGCAAGCCAGGTGGGCCATCCGTGGTCGTTGGTGGGGCCATAGGGATCGAGGACATGGCGGTGGAGAGAGAAAGTTGGGAAAGTTGAAGAGTGCCGTTGAAGCTGCTGTTGTTTGCCCTTGTTGTTATGGTGGTTTTGTTGTGAGTGTGGGTCCCCCCTGCCCAAGGTGAGAGAAGTTGCCCGTTGTCGGCCGGGCAGGTTTTCCGGTGAGGAACTCCGGTGAGATCGCCGGGAAGTGTCTCCGGCGGTGGCGCGTTTGCCGAGGACGCAGCCCATGGTTGGGCTAGAGGGTGCGCCGCCGGAGCATCGGAGAGAGGAAAAAAGAAAATGAAAAAATGAAAAAAATTAAAAAATAAAAAAGATGGAAAAAAGAGAAGAAGAAAAGTGGGAAAGGGGTTGTTTGGCTGGGGGTTAAAGGGGAGAGAGAAAGGAAGAGAAATTCAGACAGTTGAAGTTGAAGAAAGTGAGTGAGTATATCTTTTTTAAGTTAAGAAAAGACTAATACTAGCTACTAGACTAGCAGTTAGTACTAGTAATATTGGACCCACTTTATATTTATCATACTTCAAATGAAATGTTATTTTCAGTTTTAATGAACATTATTTATTCTACTCTAATAAATACTCCATTATAATAGTACATTATGTCTTAATGTGTCCCCATGAGTACTGTGTATACCTCTTGAATTTAAGTTTGGTTTAAGGTTTGAGTGTGTTTTCATTTCAATTTATGACTATTTTATGTGGATAATTTTCAATTCGGTTCAGTTTTACGATATTTGTTTTTCTTTCACATGTTATTATCAACTCAGTTCAACAGCGAAGAAAATATTTTCAATTAACAATATATAAACGAAAAGAATTGAAATAGATAAGCATATTTATTCTCGTTAAATAAGATCACATATTTCGTATTTGGACCATCTATCACCATTTCCCAATGTTACACCTTCTTGAAATAGATTCCAAATTTGAAAGTTTAACATGACTACCATTTGTGAAGAGAAAAGGGAATTGGAGAAAAATATTTCTATTTAATAATCTTCCATTTTTTTTTTAATTGATAGTAATTATGATTCAAAATGCATCAAAATGATTGCTTTTTAAATTAGAGATATCTTTATGCGTATTAATTCGAAGAAAATATATTGATTAATGAGAAAAAATGAACTTTAACTTTACACGTACACTTTAAGCTACACACTTTGCATCGTTTTTTGTCCATTAACAAAGGAATCGATTCTGCATACAGTTATTGTAGGATGCGATTTAGTCGAAAAGTATTACATTTTTTGTTTACTTTAAACAAATCATCATTTTGTTCACATCATTACATGTTGATCATATGACATTTTTTTTTGCGGTTTTAAAGGTGATATTATTTTTTGCCACTAATTTATGTATATATTTTTTAGATTTATTTATGTCTGGGTTAAGAAGTATAAAAGATTCTTCTAACTTTCTAATGGCCACCAATAAGTCAAATCTAACTACCCAAAATCAAAGTCCTCTTTTGTTATTTGGCTGAGCAAATCAAAGTATAGAATATTTTGACCAACATTTATTCAAGTGCTTAAGTCTTCATGAATGAAAGGGAAATCATTGGCATGGTAACACTAACGACTAGCCAAAGAGCATAGAGCACGATATATGGTTAGGTTAGGTAGTTTTGATGTCACAGTTGAATTTGTACGGATTCAACACAATTGAAGTCAAAGTAGGTGACTTTCTATGTTGCTAAGCTGAAAAAAGTCTTCAATTTTCACCATCAAAAGAACATTAATTTTCCACTCGATAAATATTTTCCTTGTAATAATTTCGTTAAATTAAAACTAGAACTCTTGTTGAGCTCAATCATCAGCTAATTGCAATAAATAGAACCATCAAAGTGCTACGATAACAATATGTTGCTTAGTTACCCTTGTGGCTCTGCGGTAAACTCATTGGGGTTAAGGATTTGGTCAAACAGCTTCCAAAGGTCAGGGGTTCGAATCTCTCTTCCCCCCTCTGGCCTGCCCCAGTGAGTGAACTGCTGAGTCCTCCCGCGACTCATATCTCATACTATGACCCAGGGGTGGGTGCGGTATGGACCGGTGCGGGCTTCCGGTTATAAGTCTTTTGGTCAAAATATGTTACTTAGTTTGAAGGATTTGAGGCTGTCAATACGAGAGAAATTATTACAGTAATTAAAATTATATATAGCGAAAGAGCACCTCAAACAAACTTGCCACTTATTTAAAATAATGGGAGCAAAGTTAATAGTAGTTTGTCATGATGGCTTGATAAACTAAAGGTGTGTTCGTTTCCACTTACTCAGTAATTTGTTCAGTTTAGTTTAGTTTAAAGATCTACTTTTTCTCTTACAAATTAATGTACTATTCTATTCAATTCAATTCAATTCAGTTTAATTTCAGGTTAGTTTCAATTCATTCCAATAAAAAAGAAAACACTCGTAGGCACAAAGAGAACTATAGACTAGAGTTTGAACTCATAAAGACTTGAATTCAGAAACTCTGTCTCCTATTTTTTAATTATTATTTATCCTCCTTAACGTTGCAAAAAGAAAAGTAATTTAATAAATTAAGTAACGCCAAGTACTTATCTCACCTTTCTAGCCCCTTTTGCAGCTTGAGCAAAGCATACTTAAACTGAAAAGGCATGATATAAAAAATTAAAAACCTCTCCTTTCAAAAAAAGAAACACCTATCCATTGAAGAGAGTGAGAACTCAGATTGAGTCCAGATTCCGGAACACAAAGGCGCCCACGAGTCCATGACGTTCCATCATCACTCGAAAAGCTGCTCAGGGAGAGAGTATGTATTTATGATGAGCCTCATTAAAAGATGATCATACCAACCATACCAACTTTTGTAAGTAAACTTACTGACATTTATTATGTTTGTATGGCAACAGTAACCATCGTCATCATATACGCTCAAGGGTGCGTTCTTTTCTACTGATCCGACTAATTTGATTTTTTATAATCTAAGAACTACCAATTCAATAAGGTCTTTTTACTGGATTGATAGTGATCAAAAAAGTAAAATGAAATGATTATAAGTAGCGTGTCCTAATTCAATAAGTACGAATAAGTATCTTGATGATCTGATTATAACTAGCATGTACTGATTCAATAATAGTACTAATAAGTATTCTGAAGATCTGATAATAACTAGCATGTACTGATTTTATAATACTAATAAGTATACTGATCTGATTATAGGAAGGCCCCTACTGAATAAGTAATCTTTACTGCTTTTGAACTTATTATAAAGTAAAGACTACTAGAAAAGAACACACCCTAACTATTAAACACAGATTTAGCAGTACTGTTGAAAGATTAGGCGTTCTGAAACTCCAAATTGAAGGCCCTCTTTCACATCCACAGCCAGACGGATTTTTATCATACAGTACACTATACTCCATCTGAAATCTGAAAGGGCTATACAGTAGCTAGTTTGCTGGGATGAGTACATTGTTAATTATTCCTATTCGTCACACAGCCCTCTTTCACATCTACAGCCAAAACAAGAACAGCTAGAGAAAGAGAGATAGAGAAAGGAATGAAATACAGATCATTCTCAGAAGCTCTCATTATGCAAAAGATGGAAGTATCAAAAGCCAAAATACCATCAACTGATTTTGCTAAACGCTAGGTAAGACCTTGCCCCCAATCCATAGCATCTACAAAGACAAGGCTAAGTAAGTCATACTTACGAATTGTAAAACCTTTCAGAAACATTTCTCACCTAATGTGAGCAGTGCCTACTGAACCAGAATTCGCACTACTTCTGTTGTGCAACGCACATCAATATGCAACAAAGTACTAATCACTTAATCAGAACAGTATTCTATATAATATCTCATGCACAAGTTCTGTTAGAATTACGATAGCAGTGAGAAAGGAAGAGACTGTTACTAGCAGTAGTATTACATCTTGAACATTAACAATGATCATACCACAACAACAACAACAACAACAACAACAACAACAACCCAGTAAGTATCCCGCCTAGGGCAGGGTCTGGGGAGGTTCAGATGTACGCAGTCTTACCCCTAACTAGTCGCCTAGAAGAGAGACTGTTTCCGAAAAACAATGATCATACCCAAAGGAAAAAAAATAAATAACAGTGAGAAAAGGGGGAGAAAGAAAAAAGAACAGAAATTCCCTCAGAAAACTTTGAATAATTCAAAACGATGCCCTATCCTGCATTCAGTTCGGTTTCTGTATTTTCATTTTCCACCTTCAGGTTTTCAAGCCAAAGTGAATAAAATTAAGCAAACAAAAAGTTCAATGATTGTAATATTTTAACCAAGATCATTACACTTATATAGGGTAGTAAAACTAACAATCATTGACAGACACAGTACAAAGCTCAACAAGAAAGAAGCATAAGCTACTTAGATCCAGTTAACACACATGCAGAGAAAAATATAGTTGTAAGAAATACGATTGGACAGTATACTTACTCCTTACTGTGCTTCTCAACTCCTTACTGTGCACAATGAATCTTCAACAAAATCTCCCATGCTGAATAACCATTTCATTCCACGCTTGCAAGCGTCTGTACACTTGTCCTTACCTTGAACTGTCGTCGCAGTCTCCAACATGATCATTCTCATTTCTTCTTGCTTTTTTCGCATGCCTACACTTCCCGTAGTAGCTATTTATGTCTAGAATCTCTCCAGGACAGTCTTCCTCCTGACCCCCAATTCTTCATCACAAATAGAAAACAAAGCTTTGACAAATAATAACAAACTTACAATAAGGGGCATATTTTAAAATTATCCGGACAGCTAGTATTGCCTGTACTGTCAATCAAAGCCCTCTACAGCCCCATCCCCAAACAATTACCAGTCCCCTCCTTAACTCAAGCCAGTGTGAGTCAGATAGTTGAATATGTCAGCAAATCCCACACTCGCAGTATATAGTTATTTAGGGTTTGTTATATTCCACTGAATTGAACCGAACACTACCAAATTGAAATGAACATCACATCACTGAACTGAATAGTAATATGTGAGAGAAATAATATGTCACTAAACCAAACACCGCTGAACCGCACCGATTACTAGACAAGTGGAAAAGAACACACCCTTACAATCCAAGCAATTTATGCTTCGAAGTACAAGAGCACGAACATCAAATTATCAAGTAGGAGTACTGAGAGTGGTAAATGAACATCCCATCAACAAAGCTAATTGACCTACATAGTGCTACTGATAGGAAATAACAATTATGAGCATCTCCATTGGAATCAAGCTTAACTAACTGTTTTCTTTCTTCTTCTTATTTGTAGGGGGGGGGTAATTGGGAGTAAACTACCAATTTCCAGTAGTTCATTCCACAACCTCTAACAATATAAAAGTGAAGAACAACAAGGAATCAAGGATCAATGGGTGAGAGAGAGAAATAAATTCTCATTCACTTTTTTGGCATTCTATTCAATCATTAGCATTTGTAACTCCTCTTTCCAGGGAGCCCAACATCAATAACAGCAAAATATCAAAACACAATTTTTCAGCAAGAAGCTGACCTAAGATGGAATAGACACATAAAGCTCTATAATTGATGATGTGACCCATGTTTTGCAGTCCTGCCCTTCATGACAGTGCATGAGCAACAATGCAGATTCTAAAATTAGCTAGCCTGAGCAAAGCTTTTCAAGGGCAACATTTTCATCACCCCCGACAGCTTCCAAGGTACTTCTTACCAATGCTTCAGGAAAGCCCATTTCCACTAACCTCTGTACCTGCAGGATATTCCACACTTTCCTGTCAATATATAATTATATAATGCACCTATGAAAAGGGAAAAAATGAAAATTGAATCAAAAGAACTTCTTAGTGTTCTCTCACAGAGGGTGGTCCACGCACCTTCTCCTCAATACCCTGTGTAGAAGTTTTGGCAAAAGCTTCTGTCCAATAACGAGCAGTGCCTAAGAAGGTCTGCTGATCTCGAAGGTACTGCAACGCATGAATGAATTTAAACTACATTGATATAAATGTCTATGGACGCAATCTGACACTAAGCTGTAAGCATACAAGTGAACACCATCAACCAAGATCCCAACATCCCCCACCCCCACCGCACACGACCAACTAAGAAATCCAATTAGAGTCGGAGTATGGGGCGAGCAAGTGAAAAGTGAGATGGTGATGTAACTTGTAAGTTTAAAATAAACAGAATTGCGACATCAAATCAACCTGTTGAGCAACTACAGCATCCTGAGGATCATCAGGTTCTGGCGAAGAAAGTAATGCTTGTATAGAGACAAGTGCAGTCTTCAGAGTGAATGCAGGACTCCATTGGTCTTTCAAGATATCCAGGCAGATAGCCCCACTCTGACTGCTAATATTTGGATGCCTTCAACATAACGCATGCAAACATATAAAGTCAATACTTTGGTGGAGTAATGAAAAACTCAAAGGTACCTCTAGAAATCCTAGTTACTGATTTATCACCACACAAATGCTCTGCAGTAAGCATACAAAGAGAATAATATCTGATTTTGATAAGAAAAAGAGGAGAATTGAGCTCACCCAATGTCAAATCATCAAGGAGCCATCTGGTGACACAAAGCAGAGACCAAGAAGAGAGAATAACTTAAAGGCCCTAGACACAAGAGCAGCTCAGAACAAATTTCTAACAAACACAATGACCCTTTGTGTCACAATTTTGCAGTTAAGTCCTCACAGTCACAAGCATTGATATTGGAGAATTATGTCCTTTTTCTATAGTCAAGTTGCTATCGTTAATTCGTTACAGCCATGACACGACCCCCAACAAATGTATCCACATTAGCAGCCCCCCCTCCTCTTCTCGTAGGCACAAATCATGGGAAAAAGAACCAAAACCTTAAAATGGTAACCGAAACTACGGTGGCAGTGTATATACACGCATCCAGATCTGGCAGGCTGTCACACGGGTCGACCCAGCGGGTTACGGATCATTTCGGGTAGGGTTGACTTTTGGGTAAAATCCAAATTCTGGGTTCGGGTCGAGTAAATTGTGTCAGAACCCTGGAAAAGTGGGTCGGGTCAGCTCCTGACAGCTCTACGCGCATCAGACAACAAATGTTCAGGACAGAAGCATCAGACAGGGATAACTATGATAATTTTGATTTTTGTCATCATTCAAGGTGTTCACTGCCAAGAGACACCTAAATCAAAATGGTACTTCCAGAATTTTATGATGCCTAGGGAAAAGAAAAAGGAAAAGAAAGCTATTAAAACTATAATGAAATGTAAAAAGTTAGGCAAATAACTGAATGGGGAGCTTGTAATGCGAATTGGCTCAGACCGTCCGAGTTCAACAAAAAAAAAGTTATCAAATCATTCAAGGACCCATGCATTGTAGCAACCAACCAAAATGAATACATCATTGGCAAAGTTTTGAATCCCACAACATGCGAAAAAGATCGTTCCCCAAACAAGCAAAATTAATGCAATGATCATATTCTAAACATTTGTATCTGTTGGTGCAGTTTTGCTCTAAAGAACAGTTCACACAAAATGATATGCTCAACATCGGATATGCCTTCTAGTCTACTGAAAACTTGGCAGCTTATGGACACAGACAAGGTCAGACCAATTAGGCAGCTAAAAGGACTTCACAGATAAGATGTCTCCATACCAAACTTTGGTCAAGAATTTCATCTTTGGTGGCCCAAAGGGGTATCCATCTGCAAGTAAGGAGGAAGACATATTAACGGCTGACACAAAGCAAGATTACCCATTTGGATAGTAAGAAGCAACAAAAGATTACACAACAACTAGGCCGAAGAAAGATAAATAATTATGAGACAAAACTATGATCATCAATCTTCAACTTTCAGTGGAGAGTCACAAGTACAATCAGGGCAGTTCAATTTGTTCCAGAAGCTGATAATGCAGCCTGACCACATGACTAAAGGGATGTAAAAATTGATATTGAAGAAAGGCAAACTATTAAAATTCCCACAGTTTGAGCGTTGTTGGGTGTACCCTAATTAAACAATTCAGCCATAAAATAATTGTTGGTGATCCAAGTGACAAAACTATGCTAACTCAATATATGCAGGGATTAAACCAAAACTCTTTCTAGTTAGGTTTAGGAGTGTAACTAAATCATACATTCATACGCCATAACCAGAAATTCAAAAGCCTTCCCTTTGAATATAATTTGGTATTTAGGGTAACCCAGGTACCCAAATCTCAATCTAGTAACTAATAACTAAGCAATTACTACACAGGAACAAAATTGGAAATCTGGGTATGGCAAAAATTGAATATTTCTGACCCAAAATACAAAGAAATAAGACAATAAATTGAAAGAAAGGGCAAATAGTAACATACCAGTCAAAATGATGTCGATCAAAAAGGTACCACCTTCATAAGGGGAATCAACAGGACCAGGGATAGTTCCAATGAGATGAGAGAGACTATCAGCTTTGGGTTTGACACTAATACCCGAAACATTCACGTCTTTGTTGCATTCTTGGAGCTCCTTCTGTACTCTTGCAAAATCCACCATATTGTTTTTTTATGGGGGTGATTAAATTTCAATGTTTTTGTTTAATTTGGTGGAAAAGGGTGAGAATAAATTGTGAAGAGGATTTGATGATGATGATGATGATGATGGTGATGGAAGTTATGTTATAAATGAAGAAGAAAAGTTGAAACCCTAAGGGACCGACTACCGGGATTGTAGAAAGTTCGATACTTCACTCTCAAGTTTACAATTTTGTGGGTTTTATGAGAGAGAGAGAGAGAGAGAGCGGGGAAGATTTGAAGTGACAGGGGAGACTGGAGAGTTTGCAAAGTTGCAATGGCAAAGGGGAAAAGGGTGAAAATTGGCCCAGCAAACCATTAAAACATTGTTCGGCAATTTATTTTTTGTTTCTTTTTGTGTTGGATATTAATTTGGATAGGGTTTGGGTTTGGGTTTGGCAAGGTTGTTAATTTGTCAATTTACGACTTTACGACCTCTTATAACATTAAATTTTGTAATGTTATGAGAAATAGTTTATGAGAAGGAGAAATAGTTGTGAGAAGGAGAAATAGTTGTTACTTGATCGTTGTAAATGTTATGTAATAATGCAACATTCAAAAAAATTTAAAAGTTAAAAGTAGATTAAGTATACCTCTTATAACATTAAATTTTGATTTAAATATCCAATTATCGTAAATTTCTGTATGAACTTGGTTTAATGGTCAAACGATGGATCAACTAAAAGTTACTTATTATGAATATAATTTAGAGTTGAAAAAATTATTTATTTTTTTTTGGGTGGGAAAAAAAATCATATCTTTGAGTTTGGTGAATTGGTCCATACATTAGAATCATATAATGAACCAACTCCAAAATACCAAAACTATGTGAATCTAGTTAATGTTACCAAAGCCTCTATTAGCAACCCGGGGGGAATTAAAAATCCTCCACCATAAGAAGAAACAAAGAAAAACAAACTAAATGGATATGTAGAGTTTGGACTTTGGAACCTTGTAGGCTTGTACCATTGTACTACATGGGCCAAACAGAAGCATAGGCCTTGTTGGCTCCCCTCTTCGGCCCTTCCAAACTTTTTTTCTTCTAAATTGTGAATGTAGCTATATGGAGTTATGGACTATGGAGGGGCCAATTAGCCACAAATCCTTAAACCGATAAGCAACCAATACATGTTGAAGACTTGAAGTTCACTTTCCGGACCGGACCGGACCTATCCGGTACTATTTGGCCCTGTCTCCGGTCCTCTCCTTTTCGCTTTTCAGTCCGGATTTGAACCGGTGTGCAGTGTCCTAGGTGTAGGCCTTGTGGCTCCTGACTCCTACGGAATACTGTATACTTCTAAGTTCTAGGATAGTTGCTATCAAAAAAAAAAAAAAAGTTCTAGGATAGTAGATTTTTTGGGATGAGCCTAATGAACTATTGCGTGTTAAACTCAAGTGGTCGATATTTAGTCGTTTAGTGCTAATATTTAGTTCGATGGGTCAATTACACAAGTCCGTGAAGTTATTTTGTTTGGTCAAAACTTATAAGTTTTCAACGAAGATGGGAATTCAGTTAATATCTATTGTTAGATAATTTAGGCTGTCGAACATCGGAAACTTCTGATAAAGGGATCCCCACATTGACAATATAGATGTAAACTCCCTTGCCCATTGCATACATCACTCATAGTGGAAGTCTTCTATCGTGCAGTGCTCTCTCTTATGGCTTTAGGCTAGATGTTCAACATGGAAGTGAAATATATTTGAAATTAAATTTCTAACTTTTACTAAAAGTCAAACATTATCCTGAATTATGTTTACCTCTTTTTTTTTTTATTGGTAAACATATTTACTTGTTATTTTTAAAGTTCACTTTAGTATCTGTATTTCTTACCAATATGGCAAGATCCATTCGCACTTGCCAACATCCAAGTTGGGCTGTTGACCATGCAAATGGCTTATTGAATACGGTAAGCACAAACTACTGACTAGTGGGTGCATCTAATCTAAAGTAATCACGATCAAGGATGAGATTGCATCCAACCAACTTTGGATCATTATTTAACCATGAACCATGACCTTATTATGACCATCAGTTGTTCTGCTATATTAAAATATAATACCAAATATGGTGTATTTTTTCCACTTAATAATCGATTCCCTTCATATCACTAATGTTTGATTCAGATCAGTTTTGTAATATGCCATTTCTTGCACATATTAATATTCAATTCAGTTTAGAGGTGTTTACTATACAGTTCGATGGAAAAAGATCGACCTCATGCAAAAAGTGACATCAAAAAAATTGGACTAATTGTGCTTTCGTGCACATACATTTTGGTTGTAATTAGGCTCCACACGTAAATTGTGTGCAAGCTCGCAACCCACTTGCCAGCTATCTATCTAGCAAGTAGTTTGTATTGGTCCATCAATGTTTGAGCTTGGAAGGGGAAAAATCAAAAATAAAGTGATGGGTGATCACTTGCATAAAGAAAATAAAGTAGTAGGAATCGTATATGCAAAAGCATAGAGTACAAAATGATAGAACCCCCAAGGTCCCAACTACATACAGTCACGCACACAAACACAAACAGAAAAGAGAGGAAGAGAAAATAAGATTACAAGAACAAGCTAGGCCAGGGAGAGAAAAAGGAGAACAAAATATAGATGTGTCGAATGATCTGAACCTTAAAATCTATTGTACCCAATAACTCATAATTGTTAAATTTTTGACCATTACGCCAAAATATCCTTGATCTACAAGGTGCAATGTTAATCGAATTGGATTTGGACGACAAAAGCTTATGTTAAGAGAACCATTTTGTTAAGTTTAAGTTAGGCATTTTAAATTAAATACACTATAAAATGTTATATCATCAAACCTCTATAGTTTGTACCAAAAACACTCGCAGATGCAGGCATAGAACCCACTTGGACAATTTTTTTTATTTATTTATAAATTTTCCTTGATAAATATATTTTTATAAGAAATGTCTTACATATTAAAGGAGAGTGTACCCATTTGAATTGAATCCTGCTGGATCCGCTACTGAACAAAAACGTCACTTGATCCTAATAATAAGTGGCTTGATTTGAATGGACATTTTGTAGTTTTGATGGTTGAGTATGAAAAGGGCTTGAACATGTTTGTGACATACGAGTGGTATTAAGAAACAAGATTAAATTGTAAAAAGTATTAATTTAATTAGACAAAGTGATCAATCTAATGATGCTAGATTAGAGGGGCACAAAAGAACAGACAGAGCTTAATAGAAAAATATAATGCAAAGGCGAAGAAGGCAAGAAAGAGCAAGCTTTGACGAGAAGATTGGGAATGGTATGTGCGTGGGTGGTGTCCAAAGAGATCAGTCGGGCAGCCTGTCACGTGAACACTACGCAAAATAACACCAAAGTCGTGTTTTTGGCAAGTGCAGATTTTGGAGCGAGCCAAAAGGATATGCTGCTCATTATTGGGTTTTTGGCCGTTACAGATTACAGTTGGGACTTGGGTGTGCCTGCCCTTCAACATGCATGCCTTCCACGTCTATTTTTTTTCATGAGAGGCTAACGCTTCGTAAGTCGACGTGATGCGAATATGATTAATCGTGATTCAAAAGATTTAGATGAACTCATGAACATGTAGTTAAACCCAAAGTATAAATTGAGGCTCTTGTACAATACGGGTAGGGGAAGCGGAAATTTTCCAGTGTTTTAGTAACAAACTACCTATTTACTTATGTGGTGTTACCCAACCAATAGGATATTTTAAAACCAATTTTTTTCTTTTTAATAAATACTCCAAAACCACCCCCTTCAAGGATGTATTAGAGGATAACATAGTCAGGTGGTGTTATTGAAACATCAAAAAATTGTCGTAGGGGAAGAGGGCGAGGTGTTGCTTGGGTTGCCTAAGTTTTTCTTTCTCCGATTTGTTTTGTCGACACGTATAAGATTTTTTTTTTGATCGGTGGATATAAATTTTTTGGCCCCCTTAAGAAATAGGGACCTTGTGCAGCCGCCCTGGCTATATGGATCCTAATAAAAAGTGACCCATAATATAATTAATATATTAGGGAAATAGAATACGACTTTAATTTTAAACTTTAATTTATTTTGTAGACAACAATAAAAACATTCTCCATTTAAGAGAGAAAACTCGTCTCGAAATAGCTAGTATTTCAAATCTATAATAACGTGTTCAGGTCAAAAAAAAATCTATAACAACATGAGAAAAACAAATCTACTACTTCGACCAAACAAATTAATTCATCCTACAAGTATTGGACACTTTGAGCTCTAAAGAAGAAAAAAAATACAAGCAAATCAGTTTTAACCTTTTGAGGTTTGTCCCTTTACATTGGAATTGGAATTGGAATAGAGCCATATGATGGGTTCCTATGTTCGAATCTTGTGAGCCTTTATTTACTAAAGTGGAATATTTCAACATAATGTATAAAGAGTATAATATCACTCGAGCTTCGAGCCCAATGTATATAACAGTGTAAGTCTGTAAGGAGACGTAATACAATTTGTACTTTATCATTTTATCTCACATTTGTTGCACTATCTACATTGTTCTGTTCCATTCCGTTTCACACCTTTTTATTGAAGAGAACTGTGCCTTAACCTTTGATTGAGTTGTTCCCTTCACGTCTACATTCTACTAATTAACATTGTCTTGAGATAAAAGATTGCTTACAAAGAGTGACCAACTGACCATGTGGTTACACCCATTTTTAGGAGCTTTAATTTAAAGTTGGCTTTTCCAGAACAGTCCCTTGGAGATCTCTCCCTGTCGTGATCTAATTATGTTGTACACAAATTCTTGGACATTGGATCTAACACTGCAACAGCCTACCTCCCTCTTCAAGTTACTGTATCATCTTAAATTGGTGATGACTTTCCTTAATAAATAAAAAAAAAAACAAATTCATCACCAATTTAAGATGATACAGTAACTTGAAGTTTAAAATAAAAACAAAATTTATACTCCATATGTCCATATTGATATCTACAATCAATGTTTTTGATAGGAAATCAATTGATGGGTAACTTCGGAATCATTTTCAAAAAAATTGTAATTTTTTCTTGAATTATTTGAATGAGCTACATATGGGTTGATAATAACTAGTTTTTGAAAAAAAGAACAAACAAATAATAGTGAGTTCTAAGTTTATATATATAATTCAAGTACAATTGTTGAAAATTTATATTAGGTAAATGAATTGGCATTTCTAATTCATACTCTAGTCACTAGAATATATGTATGAGTTCTTATGAAAGTGCTTTCTACTGAAATTTTCGAAAGGTTGCAATTCACGTATTAATGTAAATAAATCAGGTAACAACCATTATAATTCAACTTTTTTTTTAACTCTTTAATAAAGGGGAATCATTAAGTAGTACCCTAACTATTATTTCTATCAAAAGTGACCTCGTCTTATCATAATATGCCATTCCACAATTTTCGTAGAAAAGAACTAAGGGGGTGTGGTTGAGTGGTAGAGATTCATATCTATCATTAATTAAGGTCGATGGTTCGAATCTTGCATTGGCATGAAGGAGTCTTAAATCCCTTGGTCAGCGAGGATATAGTCATTATAGTCGACGGTAGATACCTTGGTGTAAAAAAAAAAAACAATTTTTGTAGAAAATGACTTGAGTAAATGATGTTACTAGAAGGATAGGAGATTGCATCTTATCTAGTATAGCAAACTTACTATGTATGTACATTCAATTTCACATCTCATGAAGCTCTTTCAACTTCAAAGTGCAAACTAACCTAACAAATATATCATGACAAGGATGAGACCTTAGGTAGGGCAGAACATTCAGATAAGTGTTTTTCTAAAAGTTTCTTTCTCCTACCAAAAAAAAGTCATTTTCTTCTTTTAGCAAATTAATTAGTTTTAAAGGGGGAACAGTCAAATCCAGCTCCCTCCTTTGACTACGGTTGGTAAATTACTTTAGGGTTCATTCTTTGTACATGAAAAGTACTGGACTAAACTTATTTGAACTAAACTAAACTAGCTTGAATTAAATTAAAATGAAATGGTTTTTCCTGTTTGACCTTTAACCATTTAGATTCTTCTAAAAAATACTTAATATTGGACTTATTTGAAAGTATGGTAGAAATATTTTCAATGACAACACACATATTACCATGAATTTGTTTTGGAAGAAAAAATTTATGTGAGTGATAATTTTTGACATAGAGTGACTCACACTAAACTGAACCAAACTAACTTAGATTGAACTAAACTAAACTAAACTAATTTGAGGAGGACATAACCTTTATTGGCCAAATATCCATCCGAGTAATGACTTATAGATTTGGTGAAATCTGAAAAGTGCATTTTCGCTACTTTACAATCTATAATTTTGTAATGTATGTACCGTTATCTAGAATATTTGATACGATTGACTATTCATAACATTAAATTTTTTCTTGAAAGTTTATATGAGACACAAATGGCAGTACAAAACTATCCATAAAATTGATGATACACATAGCTTATATGCTAAACATGTACCTCTTGCATTTTTTGATGTGTTTTGTCTAGAAATATACTCTTACCAAATTACCAAATATCAAAGTGCGATGGGGAAACGCAAGAAAAAGAGAGCCGCATGCTAAATAGAACATTTTCTCAGGAGAGAAGGAGTCTATAGGTGAAAAAGCCCATGTGGGCCCTCAAACCCAAAATTTAAATTTAAAAAGATAAAATACAAAAACAGACTAAAACAGTGATGAGTATAGAGTACTTAAAAAGAGAGGGGAAAACGGCTTAGAATTCTGGTTAAGCTCCATTACTTAACATTGGGAGGCTTACAGCGAGAGAGAGAGAGAGAGAGAGAGAATTTGCATTTACATAAAAGCTGAAGAAGGGGGGCAGAGATTGAATGAAAATTAAAAAAGAGGGTAATAGATGAATTCCCAAAAAAACTCCCCTTAAAAACAGACTGATTTTTCTCCCATTATACCCTTTTTCTGGGTTTTCAATTTTTCATCAAATTTGAGCTGGGTTTTTCTTCTTCTTATTCATTGGTTTTTCTCTTTACCAATTCAATCATTTGATCATTAGCTTCACTGGTGCGTCTATTTTTCATTTTTTTTAGTTCCTTCTGTTTTACATTTATGTCTATTAATTTGTTTGGTTATTAAGAATGAATGAATAGTTTGATGATCGGCTTTTATTTGATTTTTGGTACCCTTTTGGATTCAGACTTTGTCAGTAGTTCTGATTTTTTTGGGTATGTCTGACTGAAATATCTTTGCATTCCCAAATGATTGTCATTGTTTGTTTGTTTGTTTGTTTGTTGATCAAGATGGATTAAAGGGAAAACTGATTGAGCATAATGCTACTTTGATTTTATCATCATCTTTGATGTGGGTTTTTTTGTTTTTTCAATCTGGAGCTGAGACTCTTTCTACAGCTGAATGAGACTTGGTAATAGAGGATGCTTGTTTGTTGCTATCTCCTTTTCTGTTTTCTATGTTAATCTACTGTATTTGATGGGTGTAGAATAATGAACTAATGATAATTCATAGTTCAGATTAAAATTGATGCTGTTGTTACAGCATTTATTCAGGATCATAATAACTGGTCTTGTGCTTGTATCAGAAATCTCAACTTTCTGAAAAGATAGCTCTGGGATTGAAACTTTGCCAACAGAACAGCTTTGATCATTAAAAAAAAGAAGAAAAAGAAAAAAAACTCAGAACATGGTGACATCTTTTAGCTTGTTGTCTCCATTGAGGATATGTGCTAATTGGGTCAAAACCCCTTTTGATATCCGAGAAAATATAGGATAATAAGTAAATGTACTTCCAAGGTCTCTCTTCTTATGATGAACAGACTGTGCCAGCATCAAATAGAAGAGCTATAATGTGGCTTAGGAGAGTGGATAGTTTGACATGTCTATTTAATTGGTGAGAGTGATAAAGTTGAATTTGTTGTTTGGACTTTATTCAGCTATGTTTGGTACTGCATTTGGTTTGTTGTGAGGGTGTTATACCTGCCTTCAATTCTCTAGGAGAGTTTTCCACTTTTTTTATCCGTACATATCTCCTTGATTCCAACAATCTGTAACCACTCTTTAGTAAGTTTGAGTAGCTTGGAACTTGAAGTTTATTCTATTTCATGTCTGTGAAATTCATTATACACTTATGCAAATGTGATGTCTTCATAGTCAACAATGAGCAGCTAGTTTGTTGTTACATGGGTATGTTACATTATGGGTGCATTGTGCTAAGTACTCTTCATTAGTTTCATACATTATAAAACTCAGATTGCCAGTTGTTGTGAGATAGTGATAACTTTATCTCTACAAACTAATTATTGGTGTTGGGTCTGTCTTCAGGAACTGGCACTAATTTCTAGAAGGTATTGCTATTTACACAACGCTTGCTGGTTTAACAAGAAGGTTGTCTGTGGGAGTAATTTTGCTTCCAGTATCTTGAATTATGCGCAGCAAGCTTCTGAAGGTGGTGTATTTGAATTGTGGATACCTTTAATCGATAGATAACATGATACTGCTGCAATCATCCATGGGTGAATGGTGACGATTGTGGAAATTGTAGTAGGGTATTTGTATAATCTTCTTTAGCTTGGATGATGGACTGAGTGATTTTAGTTGGTTGCTTGACATATTAGAAGACTAGTTTAGAGTCCATCAGGAAATTTTAAGGCATTTAGTATAGCATTAGACTGTTAGAGTAGAAGGAGACCAAAAGACAGTAAAAACAAGTATACTCAACACCTGTTATGGGCTTGCCTCAAGTGACAACTAGCAGCATTTCTGAGGAAGTTTCAGCATCTTTGAGCACATTGGCACATACCCCTCAACATCTTGCTAATCTGAGCACGTATGACATGAATGGAATGCGTGGAGCAAGTGTGAGCAACTGGATACCTGGGACTTCACCATTCGGAGATCTCCACAAAAAGCCTGTCATAGATTCTCCAAAACAGGCAGACTTTACTGCTGTGCATAAAGATGCTACTTCTAATATGTGTCGTTTGAAGAAGATTGGACAATCAGATCAAAACACCTGGTTTGCTAATAATAATAGTCACAGTATCCATGATCCACTTTTGAGGATTATTGGTTTTGATTCGAAGGCATTAAGTTCATCTCACAATGCAGTTGAAAGTCATCAAACTGTTTTGAGTAGTGTTGGCAGTGCAAATGGGGCAAAAGGATCAGCTGCCAGGAAGAGGTTGCTTTCTCCGTTAAATTCCATGCTTCAATCTGACAAATTTAATGGTCATTCCTTGAGCATTGGTGATAATGCTTGTCATAGAATTTCACAGGAAGGCCGTTCTGGTATTTCAGCGTCACAAGAGCATAAGAAAGCTCATATTTGCAGCTCAAGTATTGCAGATTCTTCTTTTTGGTATGCATCTGGTACTCCGGCATGGAGAAGTTCACCCGATGACAATATTGGGACAGACTCCAGCATTTTCTCTGATGGCCCTTTGCTAGGGCACAAGCAGCTGATAATTCATAATTCTCGTCTCTCTCAATCTGGAGTCAACTCCAGCAGTAAAGAAACAAATTTGAGAACTCAGAGTGCTTCGGTTTTGGCATCGTCAGAAAGAGTAGCATCCCCTCCATTATCATTGTCACCTCTTGGTCCGAAGTTCCATGAGAGAAAGCGAACTATACGGAGGATCAAGGATTCAGGGGAAGAGTCCAATGTTCAGTACATAACTTTGAAAGATGTTGAGCGATCATTTGATGGGCCTTTCTCACGCTTTTTTTCTTCTGAAGATAATGAGGACATGACCTTGGGAGAACCTGATATATTCCAGAGCAGGGATGACCTGTTTACTCCCAAAAACTCATCCTTAATTGGCCAGTGCTGGAGTTTTGATTCAGCTCCTACCTCACCTAGCGCGAAGTTGGCTAGGACCCTAAGTGGACTGCCTGTTAGAAGGTCCTTGGTTGGCTCCTTTGAGGAGTCCCTTTTATCTGGTCGGTTGGCGTCCACGTACGTCAGCAAGGTGATCATTCTTGTTTTACTTGGAAACTAGTATTTTTTTTCTTTGCACTTCTGGGTGTATTAGTTAGTGAGTGACTGAATCCTGATCTGACTGATGTGAAATGTGTATGAACAGAAAATTGATGGCTTTCTTGCTGTGCTTAGTGTAACTGGGGGAAGTTTTTCACCAAAGGCAAAAAAACTTCCATTTGCAGTCACTAGTGTGGATGGAGATAAATACTTGCTGTATTATTCCTCTATCGACCTTACGGGGCATTTGCCATCAGTAATGCCTGGAAGCTTAAAAATGAAAAGGAGTCTTAGTGTCAATGACTCACCATCGAAACATAATCGCTTCCGTATACCTACAAAGGGGCGAATACAACTGGTAACGTGCCTTCTATTTTTCTATTTAATTATTTCAAGGAGCAAAAAGAGAATTCTTGTTCGATGTTATGCATCTAAGTTTGTTATTTGAGTGTTTAACCTTTTACTGAAGTATTCATAGGGTTGTGGATATAACTGCTTGTTTAATTCCCTGGTGAAAAGTAGATGGTTGTTACTTGTTAGTTCAGCTTAAACACACCTCACACCCACCTACCTGTGGGTGATCAAAAGAAAAGTTGGCGTGGGTGGGGGATGAGAAGGGATCTTAGATGTGATCAATAATCTCATTGAATAGAGTTGTGGAATATGTAAAGTAATTGGACTCAACTGCACAGAATTATCCCAGAGGCTGTGCCATAAATATCTTCTTGATGCTGTTGCTTGGATGAAACTGAACCTGAACTCCTGAAGTAATAACAAACACCTATCTTTCTGTTTATAAAATGAATGATATCAGCAATCTACTATTTAAGATTTTGATTTGAGATTATTGCGAGATCTGAGTATTGTGCCTGTAGCTATTGTGCTTGTAGCTACGGAAACATTTGATAACGGTTAAGATGCTTTCAATATGAACATGTGTACATTTCCTGCACTTATGAAATAAAGAAGTGGATTGCCTGCCCATATATCCAGCTAAGTCAACTTCATTATGTTTATAATGTTGGTTACCTAGCTCACAGTAAGAAAATGAGTACATATTCGACTATGTCTGGACTGGTAGAGTTTGTCAACTTCATTATGTTTATAATGTTGGTTACCTAGCTCACAGTAAGAAAATGAGTACATATTCGACTATGTCTGGACTGGTAGAGTTTGTATACTGATCCTCCCCTTGTCTAACAGATCACCCAGCTTGATTTCTTAGCAAGATTTATCTCTTAGAATCTTCCTGATGTCAGGAACTTGATCATGCGTATAAAAGCTTACTCTCTTCAGCCATGCTACTAAGATGCGTGCATATCTGCCGATTATTAGATTTAGAAGGTGTGCAAGCCCTTTAGTCTTTACGTAGCAACTGGATTACTTGATGCAGGTCATCAGCAACCCAGAAAAGACACCTATTCACACCTTTCTTTGCAACTATGATTTGAGTGACATGCCAGCTGGGACAAAGGTACATGTCTTCAATCACTGTCAGTTTTTTCGCCCTGTTTATTTGTTTTTATTTTATTTTACTTTTGTTACAAATTCAGAGCCTATGGTTCAGCAATCTTGAGCATTAGGACATGAAGTTCCCTTGAGCTGCAATTTTGGTGCTTCTTTGATCATTAAAAAAAATGCAAAAAATCTCAGCGCATTGCTATAATGTTGACCAGAAACACTCAGGGAGTATTGATTATAGAGTATCCTGGATGTAAACTCAATCTATAACCAAATTTTGACAATAAGTACTTATGAGGTGCACAACTACGAGCGGATCCAATAACTGTTGAATTAATCCAACTGGTATTGAACTTTGAACTCAAACCCTTGCTTGCATTCTGCATCAAGTATGCTTTCTTCTGTCAGCGCAACACATAACCTAAATATTTAAGATTTGGATGCGTGAATTTAATGAACTTTTAGGCACCAGTACATTGTGATGTTATGTAGGATGTGGCAAATGTCCAGGATGGTACTCAGAAAAGGTAGACTAACTTAGGAGTTTTATTTGTCAATAAGGCGGTGAACATGACCCCCTTCATGCTCAAATGTATCATTAAGGATCTTCAGGGGAGGGACATGGTTCAGATCATCAAGATTCTGCTGAGAACCTTTTTTGCCTGAAGAATGCAGGATTCAGTTTGTCACGCTGACTTAGTTCATGAATATTGAAACTTGTAATGCAGAACTACTGTTTGTTGTTACCATGCATGCAGTCATTCACCATTTAGACGTTTTCTTCATGTGTGGATTTTCTGCAGTCTTCCTTTCTCCTTACCTCAAGAAGCATTACATTAGTAGACAACTTGCTTGGAGCTTTGTTGCAGATTCTAGACTGGGGGTGGAGAATGCATATAGCCGACCTGAAAATGGGGGGGGGGGGGGTTGGATACATAACTGATATGTGGGAGTGCCTGGAGTTCGTGAGGAGCTCTAATTTGCTTATCTTCTGTGTCCTACTAGCAATTTCTCCTACTAACACTAGCTTTATTTGTGATAAATTTATCATTGACTCTGGTAGCATTTCTGTTAAGGAATGCACAAGAATGTGATGATAAGGAGTCAGTTATAAATAAAAGGAGAGACCATTTTGTATTTTTTTATCTTATTGATTGGTATACTTGCATTAACCAACATTGGTTGTATCTATTTTCTACTCATAACAGACATTCCTTCGCCAAAAGACCACTCTTGCCTCATCTGGGAAGATCTCTCCCAAAAATAAAGGATATGGTAAGATGGAGGAGGATACTAAACCATCCATGGTGTCGAGCAATTTTAATGATTTAACAACCCAGCATATTGTGGAGTCATCATCGTGTGAGTTTCACCATGTACAGGCTGCAAGAAGTGACAATTGCCCCTTAAATACAGGTCATATGACTGGAAAAAAATCAGTACATAATCCTTCAAGAGTAAATGAAAGTACTGGTGGCAATGGAGTTCTACAATATGCACTTCATTTACGGTTTGTATGTCCTCATTCCAAGAAACTCTCAAGATCTGCACAGAGGTCTAAATTGGATCCCTTATCTGCTCCTGCTAGAAAAATTACAAAAAGTGAAGCAGAACGACGTTTTTACTTGTATAATGACTTAAAGGTGGTATTTCCTCAACGCCATTCAGATGCTGATGAGGGCAAGGTATCAATTGTTCCTTTCATTTTCATTATCTGGTTCTGATGCTCTTCGGTTTTCCCCTTGTTTCTTTTCTTGTTTAAAGTTATTCTTTCTTCGATTAGTTTTATTAGGTAGATTATATCATATTTTCTGGAATTTTCTCACCGTCCTTGTTGCTATTCCCAACACCCCTTCAGAAAAAGAGTTAAAGAACCTGTTTTCATCCTATATAGGTCTCTAATCCATTCAATGGCATTTTGCATATTGCATGTGCATCTAAGCCTTGTTTTGGTGGGCAGGAAGAACCTTTTCCTCCTAAACTATGCTTTGCCTCATGCATGAGCAACAAAATGGTCTAGGAAGAAAACCTTTTCCTTTTGTGGGGAAGAAATTAATTCTCTCAGAAGAAAAGAAACCATCATTATCTTTATCTCCATGGAGAACAAAAAAAATTGTCATGCAGGCTCCCTTTTCTGGACTTGAAATGGATGAAATCTTAGCCCATACAAATTATAGGATTATTCTATTTGAAGAACTTATTTCTAAGGAGATGTCTAACAAGAGTACTTTATCCTTCCGACCTAATAGAACCAATTGTTGCCTTAAGTTGGGATTCATGCCATTGTTCATGCTTTCTTTGTGAATGTTTTCTGCCCACTCTGTATGGACCTGTGGTTTTTGGGTGGCAGAAAGCTCCTAGATATAGTGGGTAGTCATTTTTGCTGCTGTCAGCTTGTTCGTATTTTGGGTCACTATAACCGTTCAGTTCTGGTCTCATGTCATCATGGATACATTTTGTTCTGAGTCAATTATTTGGTCTAATTTATTCTCAATAGCCAATGGTTCCTTTTGCATCTCATAATCTGCTTACACATGAATTATATAGCCTTAACCCTCAATCTTGTGATACTTAAGTTAATTTATGATGTTGACTCCCTTACCTGTCTTATGGGTTCCTTTCTCATTTTCGGCGTTGCAGTTACATGTTGAGCATCATTTCCCATCAGATCCAAAGTACTTTGACATCAGCTGCTAAGAAGGGAACCTAAGACCATCTCTGTCTTCTCTGTAAATACTCACCTTCTTGTACATTCCTACACCTACAGCAGAGCCATTACTCCGCTGCATCTCTACATTACTTTCATTTTCGATAATCGATATTAATCTATTTTTTCTGTTACATTATTGAGTCTTGACCCCTACCCCAGATGATTTTGGCACTATATGTTTGCATGATATTGTTGTGGGAAATGTTCAGTTCTGACAAATTCTTGTCTTTTGGGATGGGGGGTTTCTGTAACTTTGAATCAGGATCTAGATCAGAAGCATCTTATTTCCTGTGTGAGAAGTTAAACTGGCTCATGGATGTGAAAGCTCAATTCACATGCTGCACTCTTAAATTCTTGATGGTCCCTGCCTTTAGGGGGAAACCGAAACCGGAACTGATGTTCTTGATTATGCACTCAGTAGTCCTAGTTTCATTGTGTGGTACCTAGAAATGACAAACAAGATGATGTTGGATCACTAGGTTCACCAAGCCCTACTTCTCTCATTAAAATCTCAAGTTTTACTAGTATTTGGCAAGTTATTAGAAGTATCTGGGAGAGAGATTGTGGAAGCTAACTTGTAGGAAATGTACAAATAAAGGAGCACTATCACACCTCTCTAGTCTCAACAGCTAATAAATCTTAGAAGCAACGTTAATTTGTTCAGCCATGTTAACTGTTGCGAACAGGACTAGTCTTGGCCCAAAGAGCTCAATGTGAACCTGTGGTTAAACCAAAAAAAAAAAAGTGACGGGAATGAGATTTGAATCCCCAACCTTGAACTTGAAAGTTTTATACTCACTTTTTATGAAAATATTGCAAAAATTTCCAGTTAGGTTTAACCGGAAGAAGTGAGTATTTTTTACCCTCCCAAAACTTTAGTAGTGACAGTAGATTATGGCCACTACTAAGTACTCCATTCTACCAAGTTGGTGATAATGACACTAGGATACAATTTCAAGATGAGGGCTAGTACTTGCAGGGATGTTCATATCTTTAGCGAGCCTAAAAAATGATAGCTGGACAAGTTCGTTTGTTTGCTCAAATTCAACGAAGGTAGGGGACATGTAGACATGATTTTTTTGTATCAATGCTAACTGCTTATCAAAAAAAAGGATCCCCTAAAGAATATGAAAACAGAGCAAGGCAGGGGGAGAGGTACTGACTACTGAGGTAGAGTATAATAGTCAAACAAAGAGTTAAAAGACTAGAAATTAATGAAGGCTTGAGAGGTTAGTTCAAGTGTACTTTAGGTGGAAATAGGGTGAGGAGATGTGCAGTCCTTGTAATCTCACCTTAGAATTGGTCTTCCTTTTTTTTGAGCCTCTTGAATTGGCGAGGGAGTTTAGGGGGTTGGAGGAGAGAGATAGAGAGAAGAGAAATTGATCCCCGGTTATAACAGCAGAGGATTTGAACTCGTGGAAACATGCTTCCACTTCTTACAATTACCCTTTTTTGGGGGTCAATTTGAATAGCTCTACTTGTTTTGTAATAGGTGGAGCATTGGTCTCGTGCCATATAATAATCTCTCGTACATTTACAGCAGAAAATAAGGTCATAGAAAAGGAAAGAGAAAAGGTCGAGTTAGGAAATAAAACTGCTTTTCTAGTTTTTTTGTTTTCCGTTAAAAAGAAATTACATAGTCTAAAATGACCCTTAATCTAAGGGTGTGTTTTAAGAGTTTATTCGGCTAGTTTGGTTCAATTTAGTTCAGAGGTGATCCCGTGTCAATTCCATTATTTTCAATTCAATTTAGAAATGTTCAGTTTAGAACATACACTTAGTCTCACATATCAAGTGGTGTTCAGTTCAATTCAGCCGATAATCCAGACGGTTACCGTTCAAGTTTTTGTGAAAAACAATTTACTTTAGCTAAACTAGTAACAGCTGCATCGATGCATGTATGGTATTTGGTAACGTCAAATTTGGCAACAGATAAATTTGTCACGTTGTTTGCAATGAACCAAAGTCTGTGGTGCCGTGGTGTATAGTTGAGACTTGAGAGAGACTGATATGACTATTATACATGGCTCACCTGTAGGCATCAACAACAGAACACCACATTGCTTTCCTCACCTCTAACCACACAATTGCCAGTTTGTTAGACAACATTGAAAAAGGAAGATGTAATTACGGAACAAAACAGCTGAAAAAATGGAAAGAAAAGGAGAATCCGAGAAAGGGTATTAATTCCTAGTACAAGTATAGAGCATTAGTAGTTAGGGCCGATTCATGGAGCTTCTGTTCTTTTCGTTGTTTCCATGCTGCATTACGTTCCGTTTCGTTTCAATCCGTTCTGTTCCGTTTCGCGTCATTCCGTTCCGCATTTGTACTTCATTTTGTCTCACATTTTCTTCCAATATCCGCGCCGCGCCATTTCATTCCGTTCTATTTCTCATTGTCCCGCATCATTTCGTTGACGAGAACATGACCTTAGTAACACAACACTTGACAAGTTTTTTTTAGGGGGAGAGAGGAAGTACGATGGTCGATAAGATTTAACACGTAAATGTAACTAGTTCTTTAATTCCCGGTTTTATCTTGTACTACTTACAGCTACATTGCCATGTCAAATACATTATTCGATTACCATTGTTGTATATAGTATATACCGCAAGTTTTAAATCAGTTTAACTGTGTTTTATGTACTAGTCAAGATTAACTAATTAGGTTAGAAGTGTGTACATGAAACACTTTTGTCCGATTTCGAACCCAACTATCTTGTGATGGTTTATTGTTCAGGGAATTATCGCAAGTTACCTAGATATGAGCATCTTGTTTGCTAAAACAAAAGTTTGTTAGCCTATGGAAAGAGAAGAACATACGAAATTCACTCCTTTAATATGTAGATGCATGTGCACTTCAAATTAGTGAAAGTGAGACTCTAAGCAGTAAAGCACACAATGTGCACTTCTATATATCCCACATGTATTTCTCTCTTTCTCCAAATTGACATACTTAACTAACATAGTAACATCCCTTTACAGCAACAAATAATACCCAACAAGAATTTAGCAAAAGCAATCAATCTCTTTCTATCCCTTTCATTTTTTCTTCCTAACATCTTGTGATGGTCTCCAAAGCTTTAGGCATTAGCCCCCATCTCCCCTCTTTTACTGACTTTTCTTTCACTTTTTTTTACCTCCACCACTTTTTTACTTTCAGGATTCACTTTTCAACTTTGATTTTCTCCTATCTTGGTATAATTTGCATACACGATGACAATATTAACATAGTTTCGATACCTTCACAAAAATATGTCAATGTTACACAACCTTACCCCAGTTTTCACATAAAAGACGATTTTCATTTTTGAATACACAATGATATCAATTTTGTTTTTAAAATTTAATTCATAACACGTAAACATGACCTCGTCGTTATATATATCTTCATCAATTCCTCATTACTACAACTTCACTACCACTCTTCTTATTTCCCCCCTCTTTCCTCTATCAAATACCAATTTTCTTTCTTTCCTCCTTCCATCACTAACAATACTTTCACAATGCAAGCTTATGGAGAAGACAAACAAGAGGGTAACCTAATTATAAGAAACAAAGAACAAAAGATGATTGACTTGATCCAAATTTGCCTTAGAGCATCAGCATTTGGGACCTCGGTTGCTGCTACATGGGTTACCTTCACTTCCAACCAGACAGCCCTTGTTTATGGCATACCTATGGATGCCAAATACAGCTATTCCTCTGCTTTCAAGTAACTTCCAAAACTCTTCTTAAATTTCATGAATGGACATTTTAGTTGTTCTTCAAGAAATGACATCTCCCTATTTTTTTTTTGTTTTTTTTGGGTGTTTATTTTTCCCCCATTTGTTTGGTTGACAGGTTTTTTGGATTGGTAAATGCAATTGCAAGTGTGTTTGCCCTTGTATCCTTGGGCCTCACCTTGATCATTCTCCGGCGACACGAATTCAAAGCCAACTACAATATGTTCTTTTTCATGCATGATCTGGTAAACTTAAGTTACCATATGATCTTCAATTCCCTTTTTTCCTAAGGTCCATAGTTAGTCATGAGAGTATGAGACTTGTAAACACAGGTGGGTGGGTTGATGGGAGATATGAACTAATGTTTATTCTATTGTAAATTTAATCACAAAAACACAATAAACTTGATGTTTGTATGTATCTATGACAATTTTAGGCTAACTAAAGTTTTTTGTTTCTAGTAAAAATTAGTGATAGGATTGAATTAAATTGCATTGGTTATTGTTGACTAATATACAAAAAAAAAAATGCAGGCAATGATGTCACTGTTACTAGCAGGATGTTCAGCAGCAACAGCAATAGGGTACGTGGGTAAATTTGGGAACGCCCATGCAGGGTGGATGCCAATCTGTGACCATTTCCAAAGCTTCTGCAACCGAACAATGGCGGCTGTCATCCTTGGTTATTTCTCTCTTATCTTCTTCCTCTGCCTCACCATCCTCTGTGCTGCCAAGTCTACTAGCCAAATTAGTCCTTTTCAACTTCAGAGCTTCTAATTACCGCGATAAATGTAATTTTAGTTAATCTGTCTAAGGAAGGTGAAGATGTTGATATTGCATTGGTACTTTAGTAAATTGTCTAGCTTATATTTCTTGTTATTGTTGTGTTTCTACTTAGGGTAATTGTAGCTATCAAATTTCTTAATTAAAGAACTTCATTTCATGCATCTTGCTTGTTTGTATTATTTTGAGTCATGTTGATAAGAACAAAGAAACACTGCAAGTGAAAGCAAAGAAGTTGGTTTAGTTAGGTAAGTGTGTATATGAGAACTGAAATTGTACATCATGATTTTGGACCCCCAATGTGAACGGCAAATGGGCGTTGGAAATCGGCAGTTTCATGATCACCTCAAATCTTATTTGACATGTTTATATCAATTTTCGACCACAATATGAATTCTGAATCGAATTTACTCTACAATGTATGTAATGCCATCCCCATGTATTGAATTGATCTGACCAACGGGATGTGGTTGAGTGGTAGAGATTCCTCCACCCATAAGCAAGGTTGAGAGTTTGATCCTTACTTTGGGCATGAAGCAGGCTTAATCCCTTGGCCTATTATATTACCCTTTTGAGTTATATATAAACTAGCACGGGGAAACAATCATTGTGATTAATGGTTAAATGTGAATAACCCTGCTATATATAAACCCAAAAAATTAATTATTGAATTAATCCTGCGTGCAAGTTTTTTTTTGGTAGTCAAAAAATAGGGTGCAAGTGAATGGCGACCGAGGCACCCCCCGTCAATAGCGAACATATAAGATTATATGAACAACCAGCGCAAGCACTGGCCCGATCAACGTAGCACCAATAAGGGGCTAGTATAGTTCCTATAAGCCAGCAGACACAACTACACAATGCATGAGGGGAATGGGGATTCGAACCCATATCCTTGCATTACCAAGGCATTTGAGAGTAGACTTGAAACCACTAGACCACCACCCTTGTTGGTTGATCCCGTGCAAGTTAAACAATCAGTTCGACCCAATATTAAGGAGTAGTAGGTAACATAAGTATGGGCCCAAAATGTGAAATTGTGAATGTTTCAAGGCTCCTAATTTGGCATAAAAAGATCAATTTCCAAAGAAAAGGTTCATGAAAGAGGCCTAACAATACAAAGTCTGTATTTCCCTTGTCGCTTAATTATGAATTCAGTTTCATGCTTCTTTCAAGCGACATTACACTCAACCAATTGAAAACATACTGGAGAGTAAGCAACCTTTTCCTCTCTGTGGGAATTTTATCCTTTTGTGGATGAAATATTTAGCCCATTTCTATATCTTTGCCTTTAATTCCTCACCAAACTAAATCACACCATCGACATCCCTTTTCTACTACCCCACATCATTCAATACAAAGCCTACCACCTCACCATCACATTTATCACAGCTTACCATCACAATGGAAGACATGCAAGAAGAAATACCACAAAATCCGAACCCTCACTTACTAGATGAAATTCTCATTACTCCAGATGCTGAGTTAACAGAGAAAGTGGAAAAATTATGCTTAATTGGGCGGGTAATCTCTGATAAACCTATAAAGATGATGCTAGCTAAATCCATAATTGAGAAAGGGTGGAATTTGCAGGGGAAACCAACTATCTCTGTCATGAATGAGTCCGATTTTCACTTCACCTTCAAAAATCAACGAGACAGGGATAAAGCTATGGAGGAAGGTACTTGGGCAAACTGGGAAAATACGTCAGTATGAAGAAATGGGAGCCTCACCTAAAACCAGACCAAGTCAACTTCCATTTGTGCCCTTTTTGGGTTCAGATCCACGGAGTTCATTGGACCAGTTTAACTGAAAAAATGGGTATTGGAATTGGCAAGAGAATTGGGAAGTTAATAGGAATTGATGATGTATCCGAAGCCAGACTGATTGCTAGATAATTCTTTAGAGTCCGAGTTATTGTCGATATCACAAAACCCCTTCCCAGAGGGGTTTTGCAAAGAGAAGAAGAAGAACTGAAATGGGTTGAACTCAAGTACGAGCGAATTGCTGATGTCTGCTATGGATGTGGTCGATTGGGTCATGATATTCAAGAATGCCCAGAACATGAACCCACAACATTCACGCCACCCGACAAAGGGTACGGCTCATTCATAAAGGTCACTGAGCTGGCAGACTGGAATTTGCCTCTCAAGGTAATTCATGAAGATTGCAGTGTACAAGTTGGTAGCCAAGGAGAACCGGGGGCGTTATCAGAGAGGCAAAAAGAAATGAGATTAAGAGATGAAGAAGGGCGGAGGTGTTATGAGGTGGGGCGTGATACTGAACGCTTGGCGGCGCGTGAGCTACAGTCACCACCGCTCCTGTCAACAAATGTCACGATGGGGCCATACATACTCTCCTATGACGTACAGACAAGATTTGTCACGAAACTTGATTTGACAAATGGGTCGAAGCAGGAGGTGGAGTGGGAAAAAGCATGCCAGCTGGGCCCGGATTTCACTGCAGCCCCGTTTTAATGGAAGAGGAAGGCTAGAGGTATGTCTAGTTCTGATACTAGTTCTAGTCAATCCAACATATCTCACAATCTCTTAGTTGGAAATGATCATTTTGAAAACATGTTATCCTGCAATAAGAAAATGGGCACAAAGAGTGACATAAAAAAAGATTTAGCTCTTATTGATATTCATAGGGAAAAATATAGGGCTGCTTTTTGGAAAGAATTTGACAATGGTAGTTTTACTGAGGACTTTGATGAACATTGTGGTATGGGCCGAACCCAAATTAACTCAACCCACATAACTCCTCCACCAAGCCCTAGTAACTCCCCAACCTATTTTGTCACAGAACCGGATGAACTTAACAGCCCAAGCCCAATACGAAATAAAAAGGTGCCCCAATCACAGCCCCATTTGATGAACACTCCCATTAGAATTGAAAAGCTAAAATCCTCCATCAAAAGCCCAAAAAGTCCCAGCTACTCAGAAGAAGCCAGTTTGAAGTCCACAAATCCTATCCCGTTACAAACAACCACAAAGATTTCTAACTTATTAGGGAGACTTTCACTCAAGCGTAAGGAGTCTGATACAGAGGAGCAGGTATCTGTAGGGGATCAAGCCACAGCAAGCTCGAAAAAGAGAAAAACCATAAAAAAAAAAAAAAAAAAAAAAAAAAAAAAAAAAAAAAACAAAAAACCCAGTGAGAGGAGCCAAAGGAAAATCACCCCAGAGTGAAACCACAAAAAAAACCTACCACCAAAAAAGGCCAGATGACAAAAAAGACCAAAAGTAACTTGAAAGGGGAGAAGGATTTGAACCTATATTTTGATCAGGGAATCATGGGAGATATGTTAAGGCAATTTGATGAAGAATGCAAGGCTGAGGAGGCGGGCCATTACCTGCCCCCAACCCCCCAATGAAGTCTATCTACTGGAATTGTCGGGGCTTGGGGCAGCCCGCGACGATACTCCACCTTCGAGCCCTTATCCGGAAGTACAACCCGGATATCATTTTTGTCTCTGAAACGATGGTACAGGAAGATAGAGCAAAAGAAATTCTGAGGAGTTTGAATTTTGAAACAGTTGAAGCAACTTCGTCTTCTGGATTGTCAGGTGGAACAACCCTCATGTGGAGAAGGGGGGTCCCTATTGAAATTGTGTTCAAATCTGATCAAGTTTTTACCACCAAAGTGAATGGCGGGAATACTCAGCTGGAGTATCTATGTTCGTTTGTTTATCGTGCGCCCAACCACTATGATAAACATGATTTTTGGGAAGCTCTAAATGAAATTGCAATCACATATCAGTGCCCTCAGTGCTTCATAGGTGACTTTAACGACCTAATTGACCAATCAAAAAAATGGGGTGGTGTATTTCGACCTTCGGCAGCAGCCTTTGGTTTGCAGAAGTTTATTAATGACAATGGGCTTATTGATTTGGGTTTTGTGGGCAACCCATTCACGTGGAGAAGGAAGAGAGCTGGAATAATTATCCTGAAGGAGAGACTGGATCATGGAGTTGTTAACGGAGCATGGAGGGATCTCTTCCCAAAAGCAATAGTGACAACGCTCCCCTTTGTTAAATCTGATCACACTCCCATCAGCCTTGACACTCATAGTGAAAGTCAAATTGGGCCAATTCCATTCAAATTTAAAGCAATGTGGGCTCGGGATCCTAGTAGTCATGAAGTGGTAAAGGGTGCTTGGCAAGAGGAGTATCGAGGCTCAAGAGGATTCGTTCTCAAATATAAAATGAAGAATACAAAAGCTCATCTGCGAAACTGGAACAAAAATCATTTTGGGTGTGTGCAGGACCAAATCCGTGAAGTGACCAGGAAAATTGATGAAATGCAAAAGAGTGGAGCATCTGATCTCAATCAAGTGAAAGAGGCTGATCTATATGCAAATTTGATTGAACTTTATAAAAGGGAGGCTATAATGGTACGTCAAAAATCAAGGGTCCAATTCCTAAAGGAAGGAGACCTAAATACAAAAAAATTTCACTTGACGACCATTATTAGACGGAGGAGGAATGTTGTTGATGCTTTAAAGTTGCACGATGGATTGTGGACTCAAGATAATCTGGAGATCAATAAGGCTTTTATTGATTATTTTCAAGAACTTTTCACTTCTGAGAACACTGAATTCCCTCCTGATCTCGACAATCTGTTTGAGTGGACGATCTCTAATGAGGAAAATCTGAAATTGTGTGCTATCCCAGAGGATGATGAAATTAAAAAAGTGATATTCCTTATGCACCCGTCCAAGGAACCAGGCCCAGATAGGCTCCCTGCCATGTTCTTTCGAGTTTATTGGGCCACGGTACAGAGTGAGGTCATTGAGATGGTAAAGAGTTTCTTTGAAACTGGGTATATGCTGCGTGCTCAGAATCACACAAATATTGCCCTCATCCCGAAAACTGCTACAGCCTCCTCCGTTAAGGATTTTAGACCCATTGCTCTCTGTAATGTGGTCTACAAAATCCTTTCGGAAATCATAGCAAACAGATTAAAGCCGCTGCTAGACAAATTGATCAGTCCTCTTCAAGCAGCATTTATTCCGGGGAGAGTTATCACAGATAACACAATCCTTGTGCAGGAAATCATTCACATAATGAAGAAAACTCATGGCAAAGGAGGGTTAATGGCTTTGATGATAGACATGGCTAAGACGTACGACAAATTGGAATGGGAATTCCTGTCATGTGTGCTCAAGAATATGGGGTTTTGCGAGAAATTTCAAAACCTAGTAAAGGAGTGCATATGTTCCACATCTCTATCTATTATCATAAATGGATCACCTTAAGGGTTTTTTCACCCTCAAAGGGGTATTCGCCAAGGAGATCCCCTATCTCCCTTTTTGTTCGTGATTGGAATGGAAGTGTTGTCACGGTTGTTTTTGAAAGCGCGGACTGAAGGAAAGATGCAGGGCATATCAATTGATAAAAATTGTGACGGTATATCACATTTGTTATTCGCTGACGACTTTGTGGTGTTTGCTAGAGCTAATGATGGCAATGCTGATGCCATTAATTTTGCACTTGATACCATGGAGAGATGGAGTGGGCTGGCAGCAAACAAGGCAAAATCGAGGGTGTTCTTCAGTCCTAATACGCCTGTTGTGCTCAAAGGTCGCCTGAAAGGTAGATTAAACCTATGTGCTATGGATAAAGACGCAATATATCTGGGAATGTCGTTCTTTCGAAACAATGGCAAACGACAAAGGTTTAATTATATCATGGATAGATTGAAAGCAAAACTGAAAACTTGGAAGGCAAAATCTCTCTCATATGCTGGAAGAACAACAATGATTCAAGCAGTAGCCTCTTCCCTTCCGAGTTATGCAATGGCCTCAAATGCCCTGAGTGCCACACTTTGTAGAGATATGGACTCTCTTTTGCGAGATTTCTGGTAGGGAAAAAAATTTAGAGGCCAAGGAGTTTACCTCAAATCATGGAAGTCGATATGCTCACCTCGCTACTGTGGGCGCCTCAGGATTAGGAGAATGCAGGACAACAATAAAGCACTTCACTCAAAACTGGCGTGGCTACTATACTCAAGTGACAAAAGGATCTGGGTTCAACAATTCCTCAAAAAGTATTGTACAAGACACGATTTCCTTTTCGTTCAAGCGAACCCCTCGGACTCGCAACAATGGCGTGAGATACTTCAAGAAAGAGATATCATTGAAATGGGAGGGTGTTGCCTTGTTGGCGATGGAAAGAGTATAAACATCAGGACAGATCAGTGGGTTCCTAGCTTGGAGGGATTCAAGCTGTGTGCCAATGGAGATGTGGATATTATGGTGTTTAAGGTAAGTGATTGCATCACTAACCAAACGTGGAATGAGGAACTCATTTACAATCAATTTGAGCAAAATTCAGCACAAGCAATCTTGAACATTCCCCTGCCATCTACCCCAGAAACTGATTCTTTTTTCTGGAAAGAGGAAAGATTGGGTAACTTCTCCGTGAAAAGCGCATTTAAGCTGGTGATTGCAAATAGGGGTGAAGGGCATGATGAATTTGAAAGCTGTTTTTGGAAGGAGTTATGAAAACTTAAAGTACCCCAGTGAATCCGTATATTCATATGGCGGATTGCGTGGAGAGCAATCCCAACACGAGCTGCTCTTAAAATGAGAATCCATGACATGGAGGACAGGTGTTTGTTGTGTGGGGATCAAGCGGAGTCTGAAGAACATCTTTTCTTTGGGTGCCCATTCACACGGAATATCTGGTTGCAAATAATGGGGTTTAGAACTGATGTGTACCAACGATGGAATTTATATGAATGGCTGAGTGAAATTTTCCTAGCTACCTCAAATCTGAGAACGACCTTGGGAGGGTCTGAGGGTGAACATTTTGCAAGGAAGGCTGCAGTGTTGCTTGATACGATATGGTGGTTCAGAAATCAAATTTTGCATAAAGGAGAGAAGATTGAAATCAATGTGGTGTGTGCTATGATCACTAAAAGATGGGTGGAAATTCAAAATGCTTTTGAAGAAGCACCTGACCTGAGTGTAGCTGATGCACTCAACCCCCAAAATTATGCTTATGTTCCTGCCAATATCAACCTTTTTATGGATGCTGCAGTTCGACAAACATGCTCTCACTTGGCATGGGTAATGATGGATGAATCTGGCAATAAACTCAAGGCGGGAGCTACCTCTTTCCCCACAGTTTCACCTTTCGAAGCTGAAGCTATGGCTGTTTTGATTGCGGCAAAGGTACTAACAATGGATGGAATACACAATGCAACCATTTGTAGCGATGCAAAGCTGGTCGTTGATGATCTCCATAGAGGAAAGCCTTACCCATGGAGAAGCCGAAGCATACTGGGTGAAATTTCTGATTTAGTTACAAAGCTGTCAATTACTCTTGTTTTTGTACCTAGATTAAACAATGTTGTAGCTCATTCTTTTGCCGCTTGGGCTGCTTCCTTTGATTTTGTTGGAGTTATGCTCCCGGGGGAATTCCCTTGTAATAGCGGACTCTAGGTTGTTTGGGTGTTTTTTTTAAAGTTATGAAATACAACCAAACAACCTTTCAACGAAAAAAAAAAATTGAAAACATACTGGATTGTGTCAAGGCAGACTTGGTTCATCATCATCAATATCTGCTTTTTACCTCAAAAAAAAAATAAAATTGGGGTGATGTATTTTATCATAAAACAGGAAAATGGAAGATTAACATTCCTGTTGACATAAAAGAGGTAATAAAAAAAAAGGTTTTTGCCACATTTAGTAGTAGTTTTTTTTATTTATAGATTTGAATACCTTGACAATTTCAGGTCCCAAAACCCATCAGCAAAACGATTGGGCAATATTGAGGATGAGGTGGGAGCTTAAGTGGTAAGTGCTTCCCCTTTACAATTCAACGGTCAGGAGTTCGAATCCTCATGCAGGAAGAATAAAAAAAATCTCCTCTACTTTTCTCTGTAGGGAGGGTCTCCTCCTCTACTTGAGCCCGTCGGCCCATCAAAAATGGGTTAACTTGCTCAGCGCGTGTGATTTGCTGGTTATTACATGCGTCCTTATAGCAAAAAAAAAAAGATTGGGCATATCACGTGACATGGTGACAGGCCTAACAGCATATGGCCCGTGTATAAGATCAGAGTTTTTGGGTTTATGTCCAAACATAAATCATTCGACCACGCACAGCTCTCTGCGTCTGGCCCAGACTCATCAGCAGATGAGCAGATGCTCATGCCCCCATGCCCTTCAGCCTTCAGCTGTGCATTTCTTATGCATAGTTAAGCCCAACCCAACCTCACATGTGTTTCAGTTTTTGTTTTTTTTTTTTTTTTTTGGCTATAGGACACATGTAATAGCCCGCAAATCACACGAGTCGGATAAGTCAACCCATCTTAAATGGAGTGACGGGCTCAAGCACAGACAGATCCTCCCTGCAAAGGAAGGTAGAAAAGTTTTTATTCTCTCTCATAGATGATAATTTGAACCCCTAACCACTAAGTTATAATAGTGGGGCACTTATGACGTGCTCACACCTAAGGTTTCAGACTTTTAGCCCGAGTTTCCCTCATCTTATTGTACGATTTGGATACTTGTAAGATAGAAATGAAAGGGTATTTTAGTAAAGATGAATACGTCAATCTATTATATATATATATAAGTGGATGTGCACAATTGCTTGATGGACAAGTGGACATCCACATAAGCAAGGCACATCCACATAGCTTGTCATGTCATCTTTATTTAACATGCATGAACCTACATTAATACATATTGTCTTTTATTAAATAATATTTTCTCTCCAAAAGTCAAGTACCTGTATCTACAAATACATTTCATTAAATATTTTTATAATAATACATGCATATAATAATCACAAAAAATATCTATTTGCTCAATTGAGTTGTTGTATGATTAAAAGAGCGTTATAATAATTTAAAATTTTGTATCATCCTAAGTTCAGTGTTATTCCACACATTTTCTTTTTATATGTTTTTTTAGTTACGTTTCATATTTCATAATATGATTACAAGTTTGTGTCTCGCATGGGCATATAAGAAAATATAAAGAATTGCTCTATTGACATGTAGGCTTCGATACGTAAGCAAAATATTGACATGTCATCAAATACTTAAGATGCATGTATCTGATCTTATTTTACTACTATTAATTATATGATCACAAATGTATTTATATAATTGTGCAATGCACAAGAATGTATTAGCTTTCAATGAATGGTATACATGGTTGTTAATTAATTAAATATAAATTCACTGCATCCATTTGATACTTAGGGCATCTTCTTTTTTGGACTGGATACAACATAAAACTACAGGAAAATTAAATAGTAGTGGTGGTGTCTTTTGGACCGGATATAGAAGTAAATTGCAACAAAAAATAATAAACAAATTTGGCTATAAAAAAACAGTTGGTTTATATATCATGATTAACAACGAATGAGATATTGTAGATTTTTGGTGTTTTGCCTTAAAATTGGTGTAATGTGGTAGGTTTGTGTATATTAAGGGACCGAGAAGTTCATAGAAAAGTGTTTTTGTATCCATATATGACATATGACAAAGGTGTCTTAGAAGTTTATACCAATAAATATATTTTATTTAATATTAACACACAAACCGTGCATCGTACGGGAATATAACTAGTTTATGGTATTATTGGATTACGAAGACAATAGGTATATTCTTTCCTTTTTTTTTTTTTACAGATTCTGCAAGTAATTTCTACGAGATACCCTCATCCATTACTCGTTAATCATTGTCGCTAGGGCTGTGTTAGCAGAGACAATGCTTTATCTATCTACTGGGTAACCTACCCATTTAATCACAAATTCACAACTCATATGGGTAAGCACTCTACGGGTAAACTTTTTTTTTTCTTTTTCTCTTTTGTAGCTAATATGCTTAATTGGTTATAACTTATAAGTGGTGTTTTTATTTACTTTTTCTTTTTGGAATTTATATTAATGTACTGCGTTGGAAAAGGCTTCTTCAGGTCCTGATGGCTTAGGTTCTGTAATCAATAAGTTGTCAACTGATCAAATGCTTCTTCCAGGAAGAAATACAAATGCTTCTTCCAGGAAGAAACAGTCAGACACTCAGAGTCAAGTTTTTGCATGGTACATTCTCATGATCATATTCTATATACAACTGTCCATTACCTACCTACTAAAAAAAACAAACCTAAATAACCATTTTTGTGCTATAAAAGCAATCATAGTAGCAAAACATCTACCATAAAAAATTTAAAAAAAAAAAAAAAAGAAAAGAAAACAAAAGAATTGAACAAGGTGCCCTGTTGATCAAAAGTCTGAAAGATGATGACAGCTGTCAGAACCTGATTGGTGCTACATGTCATTAGCCCTGGCTCTCATCTTCATACACCAAAGAATAGCACTTTCTTCAACAGGGTAGGCAGGGTAGTTTTAACAAAGCAGGATTAAGTCAAAGCACGAGACTTAAGAGCACAATCCAAAGGTTTCTGCATACTTTACTAATCCTGTCTTTTAAGCAGGCAGAATAATAACCAACAGAAAGAGATCAATTCTGTAGGACTGAGACATCGCATGAAATACCCAAGTGCACATGCTCTCCAAACAAGAGCAATTGCACATGGTTCTGACCCACCATGGTGGCCAAGACTTACAATACAATAATATCAAATAACTGTGGAATAATCAAACCGACATATAATTATTGGGGATATCCATCCAATAAACTACAGGATCAGGATTCAGGAGCATCTGATAATAGTATAATATCCTTGTAAGCGGTTCGTGAACAACTCGTTCAAAAACTCTTTTAAACTCGTTCCGTAAGAAATGAGCCGAGTAAGAGCACCAATATGATATTCGCTTAATAAACAAGCCGAGTACGAACATAATAGTACTCGGTTCAGCTCAGCTCAGCTCATTTGCATCCCTAGATACAAGCATTTTAAAATTTTAATGATATTCTAGAAGATTGAAGCCATCGGGTACATTAGGTCACATGTTCGAAGCTCGCCCGCCCACCCTGCCACTCTACCAGTGTATGATAATTGATATATGCATTAATGCATAGTAATGATTTTTATGCCTCCTATGCCCGCCCACCTTTACCCCAGAAAAATATGTCAGTACTTTGACAGCCTGTGTATAGATAGGAGTAATTCTGTGTAGATTGTGTGTGAATCTCACAAACTGCGGGCCAGAGGCTCCCCAAATTGTGAGTTGTGATATCCTCAACCATTTCGGAAGATTATGGTAGAAAACTTATGTGATAACCAAATTACCAAAAACAATATACTTGAATTTTTCCTCGAAACAGAACAGAACAGAACAAATTCTTTAAAAAATGGAGACTACATTTACTTGACATAAAATTTAACAGCAGCAGACTGCTCTATATATACCAAAGAGAAAAGAGAATGAGCCAATTATTATTGAACTTCACAGAATAGTGAAAGGCACCATTGTTGACTGCAAGATCATAGCTTGTCGAAAGTCGAAACACTTATAATCGAGCAACAGATAGATAAACAAGGATGCAGAATCATTCAAAGATTGGAAGAACTACAAAATACAAAAATCTTGACAATGTAAGTTTACTATTGTCACAAGTATATCAACCAGCATTATTCAGAACTCGATGAATTCATAAAACGGAACGGAAGGTCTTACCAACTTATAAGAAACAGAGATTATTTCCTTTTTATTATTAAGAGATGGTGAAAACATACAAATCAATCCAAGTCATGTCACTAACCAAAGATTACATCCTACAAACCAAGATGTCATCGAAATAATTAGATCATTTCACTACTACTATTACTAGTACTAATACTACTACTCACATTTTGCCCTTTCATTCTCCTATCACAAGTTCTAATCACAACTATGAACAAGAACCCAAGTTAAAAAAAATTCATAAGAGAAAAAAAAGGGAAGAAACAAGAAAACAAACTCAAAAGAATTGTACATACAGACCAAGAAGCCATCTTTATTCAAAGATCGCCATTGAACCTCTTTGATCAATCATCACGGTCTAGCGAAAACGCCCCAAAGCTTACCCTTGCCAAGACACTCAAGGAGTTTCTTAGCACCATCAACATCACCCAATTCAACAAGCTTTTGCAAATAAACATAAGCACCAGCACCCACCATTTGTTTCCTGTACTTTTTGGAATTCACCAAAGTAGCCAAAACCTTAATAGGCCATTTCTTATCCAAATTCTTAGTCAATGGATCCAATAACTGAACAGTTCCCACAATCCCCCTCTCTTCCTTCTTGAATATCTTCTTATTACAATTACACATCAACAACCTCGACAATGCTTTCGCAGCCATTTCTCTTTCCTCTACCGCCTTCCCATCCAACATCTTCACTAAACCCGAAACACACCCACTCTCCCCCATTTCCCTCCTCGCTTTCGAACAAAACCCGAGCTCATACACCGCCCCAGCGGCTGCTATCCTCACTGCCAACACCCCACAATTCAACAATGGCATCAACCTCGTGGCAAATCCCTCCACTATCAAAACCTCGCCAATTGGATGATAAGACCCCAAATTCCTCAACAGCTCAACCGCAACTTCAATACCATTATAATTAACACCATTGCCAGTTGAATTACATATTGAATCCCAATAATTCTTTAAACTCTCAACACCACCTTCCCTAGCAACAAAAACCTTGATAGTATCATCATTAGCCACCAAGTTCGACAAACACCCAATCGAATTCTCCCTAGCCAAAGCCGTCCCCGAACTCGAAAGCGAAATCAAAACCTCAATCGCATTCTCCTCAATAAAATTCTCCTTAATTTCATCAAATTGAGCCAAATTCCTCAACACACCGGCCGCTAAACCTTGAGAACTCGGTGTTCCACCATGACAAATCTCTAACAATGAAGAAATCCCACCTCTACAACCAATTGCCCTCGCATTTTCCTTGCTAAAACTCAAGGCCTGTAAAGCCACACAAGCTTTCTCTTTCGCGTATACAGAACCCGATTCAATAACCCTAATTAAATGATTTAGTAATAATAAACCTTCGGCGACTAAGACGTGTTTACTGCTGTCCACACTCGAAACCCTAGCTATTGCCGCTACGATTTTCTCTCTCATCTCGTACGACGTCGTTGTATCGAGCGACCTCACAAGAACCGGTACTATCCCTTGAGCAACCGCAATAAGTACATTTTTGTCATTTTCTTGAAGTAGAGATAATAGCGAGTCGATTGCTGAGTTCTTTGACTCGGACGATCCGATCTGTAGCCGAGTCAACAAGTTTCTTGACTCGGATCGTACGGCCTCTCTACCGGTAGAAACGACGCCATTTTGATTCTGTTGATGTTGAATATCGTTCAAGACTCCACTACGAAGCAAGATGTGGCAGTCATTGATGAGAGAGTCAAGAGAGGAGGAGAGAGAATCGATGTCGCTTTGAGTTTGGAGTTTGCCACAGGTGAGAGACTCACCGGAGCATTTCCCGGCGAGTGTGACGGCGGAAGCTAAGGTGGAAGAGAGAGAGTGTAGTACGCCAGCGGATAGCGAGTTTGAGGAGAGAGAAAGTGGGGATTCAGAGAGGTCAGTGAGGTGAGTTTGGAGAGTTGTGAGTTTAGTTTTGATTAAAGACCATTTTGATTTGAAGTGGTGGATTAAAGGGAGGTGAGTTTGTAAGAGAGAGGTTAGAAGAGAGGTTGCTGTTTGGAGAATGTCGTCGGTTTCTGGTGAGGTTGAAGCTTCTTTCATGGCGGTCAAAGCTTGATTGAGGAGAGAGAAAGAGTTCAGTCTAGGGTTTAGAGGTTAGAGAAGGACCTGGAGAGAGAAAGAGAGAGAGGTGCAGGGAAAGGAGGGAGATGAAGGTGGGAAGTTGGGGAGTATGATGATAATAAAATAATGATGAATAATTATTGAGGGGAAATGGGGAAAAATGGGAGTAATATTTGCAAGGGATAGAGAGTTTCATGCACGCGTCTAATAATCTAGAAGAAGGTCTAAAATGGGTGGATATTTATTATTTAATTATAATAATATTTTTTGGAAAAAGAAGTAGAACTCAATTTGTCCAACATTGTTGTGGGTTTTTGTCATTTGGTCCCATTGACTTGCTATAATGACAACTCTAATACACTTGTGATTTGTATTTATTTTGTAGAGGTGGGGACTTTTTTTTTTTTTTTTTTTTTTTTTGGGTGTAAGTGAGGGGCTAGCCCCAATTGTAGGGGCGGGGATGGTTATCAGTGATGAGTCTTTTTCCCGTTATATTTTTTTTATGGTTTAAAGATGATGACTTGATCTCATTTTGTGTCCATAGAATCAATGGAGTTGCCCCAATTGAGCTAACTCCACGACTTATACAATTATACGTTTGCATTTCTGTCACTTTCTTTTATTTTAATGGGTCACTGTATTATTATTAGTAGTGCCAGTAGACTAATTGTTATTGATATTTATTCGCATTTGTATCACTTTTCTTTTTATTTTTCGTATATGTGTATAAAATTCTCTCATCAATCTAATAGCTCTTAAATGTGTTTGTCGGTGTTATGCTTTCTGTGGTCTTTACTCTTTCTATTTACATTGCCTTCGTTTTGGAGAAGCTAACATTAGAATAATCCTTGTTACTGTCGGTGGTTTTCAAACCAAGTAGAGGGTGATGTTGTGATTACGTATATATGAGTTTGTCTGAATGATTAATTAACTATACATGTGTTATATATTGATTTAATTGGTCGAGATCGACTCCTAGCTACTTATGATTAGCACTATTCAATTTCAATAATAACTTACAAGCATTTAAGCTCAATATTTGCTATTTCCCGTCTTAAATGCTTTCATGAGCTGCCATGAACCATACTTTATCTTTATATAACGACAAAACATGGGCAATCATCAACCACTCATTGTCATTATTCACGTGTTGTCTACCCCCTCGACGAATAAAGGAATACTGACAATTGCAAATATTAATCATTAATAATTGAATAGAAAAAGAAAGAGTGGAATATCTCATAATTAAATAAAAGATACACCAAAAAAACCAGACTCGCCTATAATATTCCACTAAAACTAATAAGCTTCCCTTTTCAACAAAAGGAACAAGAACATTGTAAAAAGGTCAATGCATCACCTCTAAAATCTTTATAAACAAAAAATCACAAAATTCTCATACCTTAAACCTTAGGTAATTGACTAAACGATCCATTTCTTGATGAGACCAAACTATTAAAAGATGATAAAAAGAACAACATATGACACCACAATTCCTGGTATGGTAGATATTTTAGGACAAACAAGTAGTAATTCCGTATAATAAAACCACAAACACACAAAACGAATGAAAAAATATACAAAATGAGGTGGCACATGCATACAAAGCGCGTGAAGATGAGAGCTCTTCAGTACGGCAAATTACGCGGGACAGTTAGACTGTAGAGTGGGATGGGCTTTTTGTTTGTGGAGCCCAAATCCATTTTTCTTTATTATTGAATTCACTGACAGCGATATTTTCCAAGTCATATTTTCTTCAACTTTATCTCACACTAAAATTACAGCCCTTGTAACAACCTCGAATGTGACAGTCCAATCAAATGAGCTAAAATCTTTGGTCAACTACCAATCACATTGACTGTGAGTTAACTGCCCGTGATTTGAGTACTGTTAGTTTGGGCCCCACTTGGTGTAACCCACGTGGCAGTCGACCGTAATGTTTCATTTGCGGTTGTATTTGTTTTATGGAAGTTAAAATGACGATTTTGCCCTTGTAAATTGTCGAAAGTCGAATTAAATGCATGGGGTTGACGGGTATATAAAAATTCTTTTTCTTTTTCCTTTTTTCTTTTTTTGGTTTCTTTTCAGCGGGTGGACGCATTAAAGGCGGGGGTGGAAAAAATGGTGGGAAAAGCTAGAAGGAGAAGAAGAATAATCTGCGTTTTTACGGAAAAGTGGCTTTTCTTTTTTTTATCTTTTTCCTTTTTCTTTATTTTTCTTCTCTTCGAAGAATTGTAAAAGTTTAACAGTTTGGAAAGATTGTAGCCAGAAATGGACACGCAATGTTTGTGGTGGTGCTAGCTTTGCACGTTTATACTTGTAGTTAGCTTTTGTCCTCATCTTAATTCTTATTCATCCTTATCACAACCTCTATTAACGGACCTAGGCTAGCTACTTTCCTTTTTCGGAATTACTTAACATAAATTTCAAATTACTAAACGCAAATATTCTTATTCCAATCTTTTTGAAATCGCCCTTTTCATTTGAAACACAACTATCAGACCCCTTATTCATTCTCCCCTCTAAAATCTCTCTTTCGTTTCCCTTTTTTCACTGCAATTAACTAAATGAAATCATCATGAATTATATTTCTTGATATGAATGTTTCTTTTCCTTCTTTTTTTTTCTTTTTTTTGTTTTGTCATGGGCCATTACGTTTTGGAGGTTTATCAAGAAACCCAAACAAACAACAAAGTGAATTCATATTGTATACTTGTACATATTAAATTGTCATTTGCAACCTTGAATCTTTCTTCCAAGAAAATGAATTGGGCAAGCTGCTCATAAACCGAACAAATTTGGACAACATTTCACAATGGTGATTAAAGTTTGGATCAAAGATTGTACCAAACTTAGATAAAAGAATTAGGAAGAAAAGATTAATTATAACCAAAACCATGTAAAAAATAAGGGAAAATAAAATTAAAAAAAAAAAAAAAAAAACTGAAAACCTCGCTCAACCCCAAACCTCCTAGCCGACACCGTGTTCCGCCCCCCACTCAGCCTCTTCAAACCGTTGTGCTTGAAGTAGTGGACGCCAGCGAGTTCGTCCGATCGCCTGAGTAAACTCTTTCCGGCAGTGACCTGAGAGATGGTGACGTGGTGCTTGTGAGGCTGTTTCAATTTGTATGGGGAACCACATAGGTTCGATGATGGTGATTGAAATGATTTGGAGAATTGTAAATTGAATTTCTGCAATTCCAATACTGTTCCAATACAGTTCCAATGTTGTGAGAATACTAGAATAGAGAGAGGAGGAGAGAAAAAGACTAGGGTGAAAAAATGAGGAGTATATTATGTGAGGGGTATTTTGGGGAAAATGATTTGAATTTAGTAATTTGGGATTTACATTTAGCAATCCCCTTCTTTTTTTGACTTTTTTCTAAGGCTGCTTCAAAATGAAGTCTGAGGTCTCTTCTATAATCGAGCATGATATCATGCTTGTATGAGGTGCCTCAAATAAGTTTTTGTGAATGTGCTACTATATACATTGATAATACCAATAAGGAGTAGTATTTTTTTTTTATGTTGTGACAATTATCTATGAAATAAAAAAATATTTAAGAGGTCAAAAGTAACCGAAATAAGATGTGAAAGTTCAAGCCCCTTCTATTTATTAAGCAATATGAATTCGTATCATGTAAAGTTAGGTCATATTTTCGGTCCACATCACGTTTGGTTATTCAATTGGAATCGCAAGATTAAATCAAATATAAACACAACTCCAAATGAGAGGAGCCTATTATCTAACTCTTCTTTTTCTAGATCTCGAAACTTGTGATATACTCCCTCCCACACATTTTGTTTGCACAAATTTTACTTTTTAGGTTAAAATTTGCCAACTTTACCATCCATTAGATTAGTTTTTGCAAACATATAAGATTATGATATAATAATTTATAGTAATATATAATATTAGAAAAGTGTAGTCAAAGTTTGATCCAAAAGAAGGTAAATTGTCCAACCAAGCAAACAAAATGGAATAGAGAGAGTAGTTAACACTTTAACACATCATCAACATCAATGGTGAGTGCTTTTCATTGAACGAGAAATTGAACAAGAGAAGAAAGAAGAGAGTCTTCCATTTTCTTAACATTGCCAAAATCACTTGTTAAAAGGGTATCTGAGTTCAGAGTGCAAGTCTAACATTGGAAATCACTCAATGCTTTGCATTGAAGTTAATTATCGAAGACTACAAATATATCATGTACAAGTAATAGGCCACTAACTAAAATGGTAAATAAACTAGGGCCGAAAACTAACGATATCAACATCACTAGAAGAACAAGATAAAGCGCTGCGAAATGCTAGAACAGACTGGGCAGCAACAAGTCATTCCAGTTGTCACAGATAACTCAGCGGAAATAGCAGCACCTCCCTTCAATCTCAAATATGGCATGTCTAAAATCATATTAAGCTAGAAGGGGCACTAATGAAGGTTTTGAAGCAGGAGTTTCTTCAATATTCAAACTGTATGTCACTGCCACGCCAAGAAGAGCGCAAATTGCAGGAACAAGACCAAGCGCACACCTTGTGAGTGACAGATGTGGTAGCGACGAAGGAAATGCTCCAAGATCTCTGGAGCTATCTGCAAACCAATAACCAAGTTTATCATACACACAAAATTAAATCTGCTGATTTGGAGTTCAATTCGCAAAGTAAGGAGAGGAGATACTGATTTGGAATGACAAAGCATCATTGTGGAAAATGGTAATATATTCAGTGTATCACAGTTCTAATATCTAAAAATATTATCCCAGGTTCCATTTTCTTTAAATGTTGTGTTTTGTGTACATTTCGACCTTCCAAGACCCTACCAGCGTCAGGATCCTTCCTCGGTGGCCATTGTCTGTTGCCAGATACAATAAGCAACAAGAATAGTATTCAAATGGTTGCTTGTTTAGCTCTCAGTTGGAAACGAGTAAGCCACCTGAATTGAGTTCCCACATAATCACCCTGACGATGCTATCTTAGTTATGCTCCAATGTGATTAGAAGTAAATTCCAATCTTCAAACTATATTATAGGATTACAGCTTCCTTTATAAACAGTGAGATGTGAAAATCTGACATCTGTGATTCATAAAACATGTGTCATTATAGCATTATACTCCAACGTGAAGTTTGCTTGTTTGGCTCCAAAACCCACGGAATGGGTCTACAAAAGCCCCAAAACATAGGATGAGTACATCCAGTTCTCCCGAAAACACCACCAACTTACTTCAGTACTTGGTCATCTTACAAAGAAGGAAGATATGTGAAGACTTCAAAGACCCACAAAAAACATTCAAAGCAAACTCATTCTCAAACATAGTGGAAGCTGAAGGTTAGACTGTAGTGGGTGGCTTTACCAAGGATGTGGAAGTAATGTACACCTCTTTTATTTCCCAATAATACTTTTCATATGAGAAATTACATGGTATCATCAGGCTTGAGTTAAGTTATATTGAAAGTGTATGTTGGATGACCAGGTAAAGTAAGGACAAGATAAACTATCAAACAGTGCTGAAAGAAAATTAAGAAAGCTCAAGTGTATAAGAAAAGATTCACCTAGATATGATTCTAGTAAGTACAGCACAATTCCACATGACATTTTGTCCAAGAAGCTCAATGATCCATAAACAAAGGCACAACCGTTAAGATCTTCTCCAACAAGGACACTCTGCATGCCTATTCCAGTGACCTGCACCGATAAGTAACTTAGAGGTCAGGATAAATAACTTTTACCAGTTGTGCCATTCTTTTTTAAGTTTCAAAACCAGGGGGTGGATATTATCAATTTTTTACTGCCTTCCCCTAACCTCTTAGTACAATAGATTTGGTTATTCACTTATGGTAGATAAGTGACTATGGCTTTTCTGAATCAGCAACATATAAGCAAGAAAAACATTCGTTTTTCAGAGGAGAAAAAATTGTATTAACAAAGTTGGATAAACAGCCAAGGATGTCCATCAACATTAAAAAACTACAAGTTAGCCCACTTCTTCCAGACTGCACAGATTGAATAACTCCTAAGAATCCCAACGCTAGCCAATAACGAGATAAATAGGTCATCTGATCAAGGAGGCAACAAAGTGAACAAATCACATCTCTTTCCAGCCAGACACCACAAAAGTGTAGGGGTAGAAGCTGTGTTTCTTCTTCAGCAATGGGACTACTGTTTGAAAGTGAGCCACATGAGCATTGTCCTCAATTAAATTCCCACCACCCATATACTCAACAAATTTACAGTCTCATCAAAGGAATGGTGCTATAACTCTCAAAAGGTAACCCCTCATCCTCACACAAACTCAAGCAATTGTTTTCACCTTCATCAATACGACCTCCCTCCAACACCATCTATTCCATAACCCAATTCAAGCCTCAGTCTTGTTAGAATATCAGTTAGAGGCACTACTATCTGGGAAGTCTCTTCTACCTATAGCTTCTCATATGCGGGCATCAAGCCACATGCCAAATATACACAAACCACACCAGGTGGTAACTTCACCTTAGGCTAGAGCTGGAGCAAGCTTCCTTTTCTACATCTTCTATCCATCCCCTCTGCATTACTCTCCAGCATTTAAGCAGCAAGAAAGGCACGCAAAAGCAATATTTGTAGGAACACGATCAAAACTGCCAGCAATTAAACCAGGTTAAACTAGTTGGCACCTGTCGCCGACACCTCACAGTATTACACAGTGCCCTGAAGCTACCTTCGCCACCGTCTTCTAAGTTCTAGTCATTCCCCGCCTCTGCGGGTCAGCCCAGTCAGCAAACACCAAAGACCAAACGACAACACCAGCTCCACTCACAGCATGAGAGCCCCCTCTCACCATAATCTTAGGCTAAAGAACTAACAGATGAAAAACTACTCCCTTCTCAGACACGGAGAGGTCCCCAGAGTTCAACCACCAGAGGGAGGAATACCTACGATGACCGCCCCCACCTAGAGAGAGTTGAACTTACCAATAATACTAATTTGCTAAAATGGAGAGACTATTCAACAATATCATCATATGCAAGAAAATAATAAAGCATTCTGTAAACCTAGTATCTAATCTTTCCAATTCAAAAACCATAGGGTGTTAGTATGGTATGTTCATATACCCTAAATACGAAAGTAGTTCTACAAGAAAAATTAACACTGTATTGCGGCCCAAACTTCAAGCAATGTAGCATCATTTGATTGGCAATTTCCTCATAATGATGCTCGTACTCAACTATAAATCATGCTGTATGTCCACCATTTCCAGTGGAGCCAAAAGCTTCTTTACTTTTTGACTTCGGAATGTAATGGACTAAAGCAAAATGGCTCATAAAACTGTCGGCACTTTTTATTCATTGTGAAGTTGCCGATGGTCGTCGCACTTCGGATCTCGGGTCAAACGGAAATAGCCTCTCTGTGAGACTCTCATACAACCGACCCCCCTTACCCTGCCTAGGCGGGAGCCTCTTTGGAGGCACTGGGGTAATGTTGATGATGTTGATGCTGTATATAAATACCCCTTTAAAAGGGCAAGACGAAACAAAATTACATATGGACTAGCAAGTGATACAGCCTCCGGGGAATGTGAAATCTCCATATTTGATTATAAGCAATAAACTCAGAATACTTTCAACATAATAATGCATAAGAGAGTGTCAGTGCATACCAACATCAGGGCATTTGCCACGCCAACAAAAACTGATATGATATACATAAAACCACTCAAGCTTTGTGGCAATAAGAGAATTGCTGCACCGCAAAACATCCAAAGAACACCTCCAACAGAGTAGATTGTCTTGAGGCGTCGACCAGTCCATGTAATCTCCTGCAAACAAGTTTATTTTACTTTGGTAACATAATAGAAACATAATTTTCGGAATATAAAATGAGTGACAGACGACACCTGTAGGAGGATGGAGACGATGAAGCTGCAGATGAATATGATAGCAGGCACCTACACACCACAAAAATACTCAGGTTTCACGAGTTTGCAGAAAGAAACAAATAAACGGGAAAATATGTTAATGAGAGTCATATAGTACCAGAGCTTTTGAAGATTGAGCCATTTGAAGCTCATTGATGACATAGAAAGCGAGAAATGCCTGACAAATATAGACAAGGTGAGAACAAGAGAGTGCCAAATCCCCACCAGGATTGTGTTAAAAAGAAAAGAGGGAGCCTTAAGGAAAATTCTTATTGAACAAAGAAGTCTGCAAATTAAAGTATCTTTAGCAAAATGCAAAATGAAGGAGATGCTCACTAACCTGTGAGACATTGGTCACTAGTCTAGTCAGCATATATACAAAAGCAACCTGGTAGTACAGGATTTTATGGAACCAGTAAGACCATTGAATTCTCGTACAACCAGTCCCTGGATAGCTGTCTTTCAGTCTACATAAAAAACCATGGACAGTGGCTTTAATCAGTCACGCTACAGATCAGGATGCTTGACTAATATCAAAAGATATAACTAACATCCAAGCAGTCCTGGCAATCTGATCATTTTACAGAAACTTAGAGAAAGGAAAGAAAAGAAGTATTCAATGTTGAAACATTAAATTCTTTCTATGTGGACTTCCCAAATAAGGTCCATATCCTTCGACAGATTAACAAAATGTTGAACTAGGATTTGGAAATAAGAGACTATCACAAGATATGAGCACCACATAAACAGGTTAAGGTGAATTTCTTAAAAGTAGAACACAGGAGCAGAGCAAAATACACACCTAGGCTCTTTAGTGCCAAGATGGAAGACGCACACAAAGCAGCATCCAATAAAAATTGATGAATAAGCAATCCAGCGATACTGCTCACGAGAGAAGATTGTAAGCTTAACATTCCAAGAAGACGCATCATACTGTAAAGTAGAATAATCCTCTCAAACGAGTACCTGATTTTCTATATCAACATGTGTCCTTGAATTGCCAAGATGGAAGACAACAAAAGCCAATGCATAGAGACTTAGGTTTGCAACCTATTAACAAATATGGAAGCGAAAAACAAAGGGTAAAAAAGAAATTAGTCAGATTTAGAAGCTATAAGTCAAAGCACGCAACGAACTTGACAAGAACTATGAAGGGTTTCACCATAGTAAATGCATTCCGACAGCTAGCTAACACTACTCTGCTTGTTGGATTCAGCGTCATACAATTAACCATAGACCTTCAATCAAACAGATATTTGTATCAGAAAAATTAGCACAAATTCAACAGCTTTAAGCCTTTAACAACAAGAATAAGAATGTTGTATCAAAAAAAAAATTAATGAACAAACAGAAAGAGGATAGTGATCCACTTCAGAATTTTCACTTCAACATTTCACTGATGGATAGTACCTGACAGTTGACACGTTTGAATATGATACATAAACAGGTGGAGATAGAAATTACATGTGAGAAACTTGAGTGGCAGCCCAACCGATATTGAAGATTGCACCAAAAATGCTGTATCCAACCGTCTGCAGAGTCTCGGAATCTGTACCAAATATTCGGCATGGTATACAGCCACCAAAAACTGAAGAAAATGAAACAGCAACCAACAGGGATCCAGCACCGTGCCATATTTTGAAACGCCCAAACCGGTCTATCTAGCACATTGTGGAAATACAATATCAGAAAACTGAAAGAAAAAAAGATAAAAGTTTGATGTCTGGTATAGATAAAGCAGATACACCTCTGGTAAAGATAAAGCAAGTACACCAACCCTTTGACTAACTTCCCCACACAGCACACAGAAATAGAATTTGGGGAGGTCCAGATGTACACAACCTTACACCTATCTAGTCGCGTAGTAGAGAGGGTCCTTCCAATATACCCATGGAAACAATTTTTAATTTTAGAGAGCCAGTTGAAAGAGAGCTAAATAAACGTAAGAGTGAAACAATGGATAAATGAATTGAGTGTGTGAATGAATGGAGCACACACAAAGTAGGAAACTAGGATAACACTTGTAACATGCACTACTACTCCTTGACATGGGACTCTGGGAGTTGGTGTCCACAAGTAGATCAAGGCTAATGTAACGACCACAAATATTGAATGAAAACAACTCCTCAACTATTAGTTCTTTCAATTACTACCAATCAACAAGCTGGTATAGTTAAAAGATTATCATTTGCAGAATCCCTTTATCTTATCCAATGGCCCAAAGCACCAAACGCTTGTGCAACTCATTAACTGAGAAAATTGATATCTTTGCCACATCACATTTTGAAATCTAAATAAGAAACGAATGTCATAATGTTAAAAGACAAATTTTCATTCTCGCATATACACCATAACACTACCGGGGGTAAGGGGGAATTGAGAGTATGCAGTGGAACTCCTTTACGAGAAAACCTTCATTGAAAATGATTTAGCTATCTACTACATCACAAAAATAGGAAGCACTTAACAATATCTATTGAATCCAAATCTGAAAAAAATCCCCAATAGTGACTCTCTGAAAATGGACAAAGTTCTCTCAATGGATCTGCCAACTAAAGGTCTAAAACACAAAGAGGTGACAGTTATAGTTGCCCACAAATTTAGTATTTTAACCAAGGTGAACTTCAAAAGAGAGCAAATCTAGTCTTACAGAGCAACTGAATTCCAAATGTAATAAATAAAGATTGTCCAAAACCAGCCATTTCAAGACAAGCATGTCTTTAATAAGCTGCAAGGAGACAAGTACCTAGAGGACCAAATTGTCCAAACCCAACCTCTGAATCCCACCTTTCAACATGCCCCGAATGAAGAATGTAGCATATAGTCATAAGGAGACGGGTACTTTTGCATCATGAAAGAAAATCATGGAGAGAAGAAAATTTTCGAATACTCGAATGAGATTATGAGAGAAGAACAGAGCAAAGGAGATTACGAAGACAATATCCAATATAAACTAGATAATAAAATATGTAAAATACCAGTTCACCAGAGAACGCAGTCATGAAACCATCTGCCACTTGACCCCAAAGCATCACAACAGCAGCATCCCTATCAAACGGGACATTAAGCAAGTGAAACGCAACATACACCAATCACACAAAAGTGTGAACTTTAGTACATCAGCTTACCAAAGTAAGATTAAAACATAGACGAAATATAGTACACATAATAGAAACATGAAATCCCACTACAGAATGACAAGCAATTGCACTTAGAAAATTGACCACTTCTCATGCACTTTTTTCCTAATATAATCTAATGTAGAAGCCCTTCCAGCTCAAAGATTAGATATCCTCATTGAAAACCCTAGCAGTTACAAACAGTCAGCCAAACATGATTTCATTCGCAGAAATTTACATATTGGAAGTTTCTGTAAGTATTTTCAAAGCGGCCAAAATAATAGCACTGCTGATGTCTGAAGGTCAAGCCAAAATACAATTTATAAAGGTATCAGCAACACATAATCTATTTTCACTGTAAGATTAGAGGAATACACACAAACACGATACAAAAACTTGCAGTAGAGGGCATACCCTGGAGAAAGGCCGATATCTGTCAAGAACACCAACAAGTATGTAAACCAACAAGCAGATGTGATGTCATTGAGCATGTGCCCCACGCCATAGACAAAAACAGCCAATCGTCCAACCGGCTTATTGAATGATTCCGCGTCATCCACACCATTGAGCATGGTGTTATACTTGAAATTCAAGTTCACTTGAACACTTCAAATCTATCAAATGGCAATAAATCAGCTCAATCATACCCCAAAACATATGTTTGCTTCATTCTAGTATCATTACAACTCATGTTTTACTAATTGATTCAAAGGATTCTTCACTGCATTAAGTTCATTGCACTGTCTACTCATACAGCCATACATGCTGAACAATATACTATAGTAAAGTTGTAATGCCCATGAGCTCCAGACTCCAAGTCCTTCGGAAAAACATAAAAATAGTAAAAACCATTAATCGATAATTAAAAGTTCCATCACCACATATGAAAATTACCCAATTTAAATTTATCTCAATTCCAATAAAGACCAAAAATTTCAATAGTAAAACCTAATTTTTGATCTTTAAATATCCCAAAATTGAAATGCAATAAGACCCCACATGGACAAGTTTCCACATCAATCTAATAAAACCCCACAAGGGCAAACATCCACATCAGTCAATCAATATTCAATTCAATTGAAACAAGTTCATATTACCTACTTCTATTAATGGAAAATAGATACCCATAATTCATAATTAAAAACAGTATGTAAAAGTGAGTTATGAAGAGGGTACATTCTAATTGTTGTAGGCGTGCAGCATAATTGTGACTTGAACCCCTGTATGCCCAAGTGCCAGAAAATTGCGAATTGGAGAGAGAAAGAGGAGAGAGAGTTTAAATAGGTTGAGCAAGCAAGCAACTATGGAGAACATGCAGGCATAACTGGTGCAGAGCTTGCTGTGCCCTGTAGAGTCAAGGAACCGCAATCCAATAAGGTGGGCTGATTTAACAAAAGATGAAGTCTTTTTCTTTTATTTTCTTTTGGGACAAGAAGATGATTTTGATGACGCAAAATGACGAGAAAAGAATATTAAGAACCACAATTCGCAAGATATGAGGGAAGAAGAAGAGAGTGTTCTTGACCGCTCAAATGGGGACAGTGATTGAGAGAGTATTTTTTTCATACAAATCATTAACCAAGAACAAAAATTGTACAATTTCCAATGTGGCTCCTGTTTTTTTTTCAGAGTTGGTAATAATGCTTTTTAATAAGTGATAAAAGAGTGGAAAATATAGTCTAATTTAGTGTTTGATGAATAGCCACTACAAAATAATTTGGAAATTATTTGGATTGGTAGTTGGGTATCATTCTGCAATCAATTCTGTATTATTTTCGAAAAGTTTTATTTTGTATTTCGTTTTGTTCGTTATTGTAATTGGTTGTGTTTTGTATTTGCTATTGTAATATGTTGTGTTTCATGTTCGTTGTTGTAGTCTGTTGTATTTTGTTTCTCAATTTGATTTTTTGCGGTTTTACGATCTATTTCAATTCGATTTGTTTTGTAAGTGATTCTCTATTCTTCATTTTGACGTTTATTTTCGTTCTAGCTATTTATTAAAGGGTAAATGAATTTTGGTGGTTAGTGCAATGACGACTGACACTCTCCCTACTCGTTCGCAAACAAAAAGATGAGATCGAGTATCCTTTCTTTAAAAATAAAGGATACTTCCTAGCTATTTCAGAATGGGAAAAAAACATTGAAGGGGTATATTCAAAAGTTGGAGACTTGGGGTGGCTTCCTAAGTTCCTATCAAAACTAAAATAAAAAAAGATAATAAATAAATAAGTTAAAAGGAGTTAGGAACCTCTCTATTTTCTTTTTTTTTCATTTTCTAAATGGAGGGTTAGATCTCTTTCTCTCATTTTGCATCTTTAAATTTATTTAATTAAAAATTTTGCTTAGCCAGAAATTCACCTAAAAATAGAGGTATAGGTGTCCATTTTATTTAGCAAATGGAGAGAATCCCAATTCAATGGCGGATTAATTTCCCAACTCAGTTAAAAAGTGGCTTAAGATACCTTTTCTGAAAAGGAAAATATGGGAAAAAAAAAAGAGAGGTGTCTCCAAATCACACGCAATCTTCATCAGAATCACTCGCCCCTCACGCCCCTGCTTTCCTGTTTCTTCAACAGATGGGTAGCTTAAACATGTCAAACACACTGTAATTTCTTTGCCATGATATCAATTTATGTTTTTCTCAACTACAGTACCAATCAATTAACTATTCCATTTCACAGTTTTTTCATAAAACATTGATAACCCAAAAAAAATTGACCATAAAACGAAATGAAACACATACATAAACACACTGTAATTGAGAAAGTTTTAGATAAACATACTGTTTTGTGTTGTATGTGTAGAACTGGGTTCTCTGATGATGCTACAGACAGCCAATACAGTCGCAGTAAATTGATCTTTCTTCTGCAAGTGTTTGCTCTTTGGTCGAAATGAATTACTCAATAGTGGAATTTATTGGTTCTATAATCTCTGAAATGGTATATTTTAGTGTAATCTTTGTGTTTTTGCAAGTTTTTGTAGAGTAATCTTTATATATGGTGTAATAATAATTGTCTTGCCATTTTATTTTCCTGCCTTTTATGTATAGTTGCCTTTATTAGCCTGCGTTTTGAATTTGAACGTTATGAATTGAGTAGTGTAATGAGGGGAAGCTCTAAGGAGTGTCCACAACACAACACTAAAGTAATCAATAATAATCAATGTTGTTTACAACTTCCAAGTGTATAGGCGCAAGCGAGAGATAGGATTGGGTTTGGCAACAAAAACAGAAAAACGGTTCTATAGGAGTATTGATCATGAGAGTGACATTAGATAGATGTTATTTTTGATGGACAGTATCATTCTAGACATTATTATCCATACATAATTACATATGCATGAAAAGTCACAATTTGAGCCGACTTGCGACGGACAATCGAAATGGACGAGGTATCACTTTTTAGTCATGAGGTATCCGTACTTTTTTATCATGAAGTATCATTTTTAATGTACGATGATAGTCACATTTCTTGCTCATAAATATCACGCCTCATGCATGAGGCCGTCTCATATAAGTTTTTGTGTTCATCCAATATATTTTCCATTTCTGATATCTATCTCTAACAATATAATCAATAAGAGATGTATGTTGGATGAGGGGGGAAACGATATTACAAATCAGAAATAGTTCTGATGATTCCATGTATTTGGATACTCCTATTTAGGGGTGAAACTTAATCGGATTAAATCAAACATCCAATCCAATCCAATTCAAATTAGGCAATTCAGATTGGATTTTTTGAATTTCGGATTGGATTCGGACTCGAAAAAAATATTTTTTGGATTTTCGGATCGGATTCGGACTCACCCTTTCGGAGTCCAATAATCCAATCCAATCCAAATTAGATATAAATTAATAAATGAAAATACAAATAACCCAAAAATGAAACTAGCCCAAAATAAAAGTAGGAGTATAAACTGCAAATTAAAACCTAAGGGATTGAAGGCAATGATAAAATGGATACATAAAAACCCTTTCAGACAACTCACTCAAGTCATGCCTTAGCAGAACTCGTCCACTTGCTATCTCTTTACACATCTGCCTTCTCAATGTACACTAAGCGCCAACGGAGATTACCAAACACCTTTAAAACTACATAATTTTGCATTTTTTTTAATGAATGTTGTAGACTTGTAGTTGGCTTCGACATTTGTATTATTATCTTATCGATGAACCTTTTTTTTTAAGTAATGGACAATTTTGTAGAAAAGGTAAGGAGTCAGAAAAAAAATTGGATTATTCGGATCAGATTGGATTACGGAAAATAATTCAAATTGGATTCGGACTCAAAAATCAAAGTCCAAATTTAGTTTGGATTGGATTTGGACTCAAAATTTCGAGTCTAAATTTTTTTGGCCTGAATTTGGACTTCACCATAATCCAATCTAAAGTTCAAACTTTCACCCCTACTAGTCCTATTTGGTTTCTCATGTAGGACCTTCAAATCCACCACAAAGGGATGTTCTATGATGTCAATTTGACATGAGCTCATGCGGTTCGCCATTAAAATCACCTGAAGCAAAGCCATTAACTCAGCTCTTATCAAAACAATTCTTAATGTCAAGACCTCAGGTCCAAGAAGTTAGGTGGATCTTCCCTTACTCTCTCTTTCCTTCCTCCGACCCTATCTCATTAATCGATTTAGAAAGAAAAAAAGGTATGAAAATAGATTAAAAGAGTATTTTTATGTTTCATTATTCCTATGAGCATTTGGTTACCTTTACGCCTAAAGATCTTCTGGCTCTTTGTGGGTCTCAGGGCAAAACAAATAAAATAGACCCTTAAGATGACAATAGACTTTTTTTTTTTTATAACTAAAGGGAGACATCTTTTTTGGGCCCTTTTTTCCCTTCTTTTTCTTTGGGCCCTGGGCGGCTGGGCGGTCGCCCTCCCTGTCCTCCCCTCTGGGCCGGCTCTGCTAAAGATGGTTTCGTATCGTGTCCGGACCGTGCTCGTGCCGTGCCTTCGTGCTTTGGAACAATGTTGTGCCGTGCTGTGTTTATAGTTATCGTGCTTTGGTGCTTGTGTCATGTCGTGCCAACTCATCCAAAAGGTAGGCCTAGGTAGTGATCGTGCCGTACCTAACTGTGCTTGACCGTGATTTCAATTCAAAATCTAGGTTCGGACCCAGACCCGCTCATTCATGTTCGTGCTTGTACTTAGCTTGTTCCATACCCGTGTAGTAGTAGTACCGTATAAAAAACGTGCTTGGTCGTATCATACCTTGTACTAAACATGCCCAATGCCATTTCTACTTACGCCCATAGAATGTCACCATTAACAACACCATGAGCCATGACCAATTGACCACATGATGTTACCAACTTACCATAAACTCAGCTAATAGTCTCTTTATGCGCAGCCATTTAGCTCATCAGCTCACTTGTTACCAACGATATCGGTTAACAGTCATAAGAGCTGGGCAAATGGGCGGGTCGGGACGGATCGACTCACTTAATAAATGGGGCGGATCGGGCATTTTGTGAGTGCGAGTCGGGTCGGGTCAAGCCGACCCGTTTTGGCCCGTTTAAAATTTAAAAAGTGTTTTTTTAGTAAAAAAATATTTAAATGTATCGGCCTATTTACGACCCGCTATGACCCTCTTAACTTTTAAATAGACCGGCCTTTTGACCCGCCCATTTATAATAGTAAGCGGATCATGACCCGCTAATGGGACAGGTTGGGACGGGTCGGCTAGCGGGCCCCGCCCACATGCCCAACTCTATGTTTCATCATTTATGCCATTTGGTTAGTCTGATGTCGCAAATTTTTATATACTCCCCACCTCCACCTAGCTACGTGGAGCTTGGAGAGGCAGGTGAAGTCCACGGGCAGGAGAGAGGGAGAATGGGCAGAAGAGAGAGAGTGGGCAGGAGAGAGAAAGAGAGAGAAGGGGATAGGTTTTATGTAGCTAGGTGGAGAGGGGAGTATAACTCACCTATTGGTATGATGTAGATAAATTGTCACCATGGTGTCACAATCCACCGTGTCAAATTTCTAGAGTGACACGTCAGACACTCCACGTACTAGTACTACTATTCTTCTTAATCATTTTCTTTAATTTTCACTTCCTCTCTATTTCCGCTCTCTCTGTTACTACAATTTTTCTCACTCCTCAAAGTTGCTTAATTTGATCGAAGAAGTCAACAATGGCGGTTTCATCAAATCGATTAGGGTTTACAATTATAAGTTTTGTAGCTCTGTTATTAATCTCAACGACGATCTTTACAATTGCAAATCCCGAATCACCCTTCATTGTGGCGCATAAGAAGGCTACTCTCTCCAAGCTCAGAAATGGCGTCGAACGTGTCTCTGTTTCAATCGACGTTTACAACCAGGGATCGATGTACTCTCTCTCTCTCTCTCTCTCTCGATGAATGTGCATTTGAGATTACATGATTCGATCTATTTTGTATGTGAATTTTGTGGTTGATTAGAAATTTAGAAAACAAAATGCAAATATGCTTGGTTTTGGTTTGGCATATAAGAAGTAATATATTTGATTTGACTAATTAATGATTGGATTACAGCGGTCAATTATGTAGGCATTTGATTTGAGACATACTCTATTTTATGCTGAAAAAGACGTATGTGTAGCCGTGTAGGTGTAGAGTGGGTTTTGTGGAGGTCAATGGTGAAATGAGAAAGAGAAATTGAATTGAATTTGTTTGTGAAAGATACTGTACCTAAAACAAAGCTTTCATTTGATGGGAAAAAGATCACAAAAACTTCTATAAGACGATCTTTCTGTAACTTTGGTGAGACGGATCACTTTTCAATTAAACAAGGGTCACACAAGACTTGTTAAAGGATATGGTATTGGTTGAGAAATCGTCAAATATGTAGGTGACAATTATATCCAATTTATGTGCCATTGATGGAGTATTTTTCAACAAGATCTTTCCCAGGTACTTCACAAGTAGTAATACTTAAAGGAGGATAATTAAGCAGTCAAATTAGTTTAGTTTACTATGATCCCAAATTTAAAAATTGCTGAATTGATAATCTTTTAGCTGTGTTGAATGTTGAAAATGATATATGATCCATATTAAGTTGCAATTCCAGTATAATAAGTGTTAGAATCCAAGTACACTAGGCTGACTGACTCATTAATTGGGAATCGGAGCTTCTTGAAGAAACCTTCATGGACTCATAAATCACAATCACACATAACGATGAACTTTGGATTATTATTTGACCCGTGTCATTATTTTGTTCTCTCAAGGTTAGCAGTGTGTTCACTGTGTTGCACCTTGGTCTGGTTCACATATGTTTGATTGTGTGATTAGTAATAGCTGTTAGTTTTAGCAATGGAGTTTTTTCAGTCTATAAACAAAAATTGATTTTCCTTATTTTGGAATACGCTTCCAGCACTGTATATGATGTCAATCTTGTCGACGATAGCTGGCCTTCAGACTCATTTGATGTAATCAGTGGTAACACTTCAAGGTCTTGGGAAAGCCTCGATGGGTAAGAATCAATATACTAGCATTCTCTTACTCCATGGTGCTGCCTATCAGTGATCAATATGCTCATTAGTTAAGCAAATATTTGCAATTCACAGTGGATCTATTGTGTCCCACTCTTTTGAGCTGGAGCCAAAGGTAAAAGGTGTGTTCCAGAGCGGCCCGGCTGTCATCAGTTTCAGGATCCCTACTAAGGCTGCTCCTTTGGTATGTCATTTCTTCAAGATGCTATTTTTCCTCCCATAGATTTTTAATTTATTAATCTCTGTAGCTGATAAATTTTCTCTTTTTCTAGGTGGCATATTCAACTCCCATCTTTCCGTTGAACACACTTGCAGAGACTACACCACAGGATAAGCTTGAAATGGTAAGCTTTTTTGTTTAGTGTCGGCTGTATCAGTTTCTTGGAAAATGGCATTTTTTGTTTGTTATACCAGTAATTCCTTTAGTTATGTGGATTTTCACTAAATAATCTGTCTGTGTATCCTGATATCCTCTATGTGATCTGTTGGCTGGTGGTGGCGGCAACTCACTTTCTCAGGCAAAGGTAAGTTTTATGCCTCTGTTCTCTTCTCTTTGTAGACATCAATTTGGATTGGTTTTGCACTTTTGCCCATTACATAGTTAGGGGGAATATTCGGTCATGCCGCATTTGACATGATTCTTCATTGGGTCTGTTTGGACATATAAGTTCTGTTCAGTGTCCAAAGTCTTGGGGGCTGGGTGCGTGACTTAACTGCTCATCGAATAAGTACAATAATGGCTTCTCCATACTGGAGACCTATAGATTGAGGTATGATTATCTGTTTGGTTATAGAAATCACAGTTGACTAGTGGAACTATATATGTTTGCATCAAAGTAAAATTCTATCCAGTCCTAGAGATCCTTTCATGAATTGTTCTACGGATTTCACTGATACCTTCAGAGTTTGAGTTGAGATTTCTGCTGCTAGAGAATGCCTTCCTAGAGTCCTAGGCAGTAGGCACCTATAACCCCTATTCGCAAGAGTCTCTATTCTTTAGCGATCTCAGGTTTTGTTTACTGGGATTGGCAGGCAAATAATGTGGGATAATGATGGTAGCAATTTCGGCAACACTGTTTTCTTATAGCTAATTCTTCTTTGTGCAGAGACTTCTAGCGCAATTTGGTCCCCAGGCATCGGCAGTCTCCCTTGTGGCCTTGTTTGGATATATGATTGCTACTCCTTCAAAGTCAAATGCTGCCAAGGCGAACAAGAAGAGACGATGAAGCCTCTTACTATGAGTCGTAATATATACCAAATGCTAACTCTTTTTGCTTTGAAATACTGTTCTGTTACTTGTCCATCTTTCCCCCCAAACATTGAAGTTTTGATTCACTCCACTTTTGTAGGGTTTTAGTTTAATCAATTCAGAGGTTAATTTACAATGTTATCATTCATTAGTTAATTTTCATTTTGAAACTTCAAAAGCGAATTTTGTTAACAAGGTTGGTTCTTCCATTATATCGAATACTTCTCCCTCCTAGAAAGGGTTTCTTTTGTTGTTTCAAATAATGCTTTAGTAGCAAAAGACTCCTTCTATGGGCAAAGTTGTGAGTGTTCTTTTTCAATCATTGAAAGATGTAAATTGTCGCACTTAGCCATCCTTTAAACGGGGCAACATGTGCATAATTACTAGTGTGATGAGTACTCTGGTCATTTTTCCCCTTCTCTCGCCATTATAGTCTCTTCGACGCTCTATACAAGTTACAACTTACAATAGCTAACCTTATTTAGGGAAAAAGAGTCGTATATTTATTCAATCATATGATGTTTGTGAGTAAAAAAGTCGAGATAGTCTCTAAACTACCATCCACAAAACATCGATACATATCAAATTGTTAACACAACTTTCAATTGCTAAATCAATTTTCTCTTTTACAAATATCCTACACATAACATGGATACGTATTAGTAAACTTTTTTAGTTTTCATCATGCCATGCAATATCTTCATTCATAACTAAAGTAGATGGTAATTTCGTACCTTGTGGGCTTGTGGCTAAACGCCTAAACAATGACCATTAATATTCGCAAAATATAGTAAAAGTTTAAAATAAATAAAAATGGAAGCGCTTCCTTCGTTCTTCCCTGTTTTGATATTTATATAACTGATTTTTTTTTTATATATATATATATATATATTAAAATAAGGGGAATTCCAATTAGTACCTTTATGGTTTTAACTTGTCCAAATGATACCCAAAACTTTGTTTGAAATCCACAAAGTACCCTCTAACTTCTGAAATCACCCATTCCGTGACACTTCCGTTAGTGATTTCCGTCAATTTGCTAATGTACGTCCAATTACACATTTAACTTAGACATTAACCTTATTTTTATATGGTTCGCACTTAGAATTAGGCGGAGATATTTAATACCTATGGGTTTTAGAGAAAAAGGAAAAAGAAAAAAATACAATTTGTTTTTCCTTCTCTACGTTATCCATCTCACTATCTCCATATTACTTCTCTTCCTGGCATGATTTACATCAATTGGAGGAGGGCGACTCAAGTTGCATCAGACCACCATTGGCAATGGTGACAATCTCCAAGCAATTTGCTCAGCTCCTCGTCGTTCCTCACAGCGAATTGGCACTATACGGGACTTATTGTTGTCTCTTGTTGCATTTCCAGCCAACTCGAAAACCCAGATTGAACAAATCACAAACCCAATTCAGCAACAACTCAACCGTTCCCCTCAAAATTGTGCCTAAAAATGCTCTAAATTGTAAAAGTAGAACTGGAATCATAACTAATAAAGAAAAAATGAAAACCTAAATCGATGATCGAATGTTCCATACAAACATAGCAGTTATCGATGTGGTGGTGGTGGCGGTGGTGGTGATGAAGAGACAGAAAAGAGGAGAGGGAAAGGTGAGCTGATTGGAGAGTGGGGATGATGAGACAGTGGTGGTTAGGGTTTGGAAAGGCGGTTGCGAGATGCTTCGCCATTGAAGAAGCTTAGTTTAGTGCTTCTATTGCAATGGGCCCGACAGCGATGAGTATTAGAGGGTATTCATTCATTCATGCCGACGAAGAGGTTGCTCTTGAGCAACAATGGCGTGAAGACCTAATGGGAGAGAAGAGAGGAGAGAGAAAAGGGTTAGGTGAGGGTTTCTTTTTTTATTGAGGGAAGGGTGGGCTGTTTACTTCAAATTACTGTAACGCAAAATGTAACGGAAAACCATAAAATATGGCACGGAGGAAACGTTTTTTAAGTTTAAGGGTACGTTTTGGATTTCAGACAAGGTTTTGGGCACCAATTAGACAAGTTAAAACCACAAAGACACTAATTGGAATTCCCTTTAAAATAAACTAATCCTCAAAGTTCAAGCTCAAAAAATTAAATTATCTTAGGAGAATATTAGAAAATAAAGTGACACAAATATAGATTAGAATCAAACCCTAACAATTAAAACCCGTTACTTCTAAGTTTTAACTTCTTTGGGCAAAAAAAATAAGTTCTAAACTTCTAACCTCTTGAATTATATCCGTGATTTCATGTAGATTCCTAAAAATATGAATAAAATAAAACTCGTTCGGATAAAAAAAAAATTAATAATCTATTGTACCACGGTGAAACCTAATTTAATTTTATATTATTCTTTCAAAAAAATAAATATTTTATTGTTATTATAAATTTAAAATTTGAAATCAAAAGAGCATTGACAACTTCTAAAAAGAAAAATCAAATCAAAGAATCCAAAACAAGAGAGTAGTACGAGAGGATTGGCTTCCTGATGCCTCTCTCTGGGTCAGCCAGCCAGCCAACTTGACCATTCCTCTCTCTTCTCTCTCCTCTTCCAATCTCGAACCACATCCGTAGCTGAATTGGATTCAAGATCTTAATTTTCTGCGAATTTCGCCCCAATTCGATTGCGATCTGCGTCAAATTTTAATTAAAAAAATCACAGATCAAGCAGGAAAAGAAAAGATGATTACGATTCCATATTTGACAGCATTAACCACCTATATCAGCTACGGATTGTTATTCGTTTTCGGCCAAATTCGTGATTTAGTTCGAAAAATCATTGATTGGTGGACATCCGGCAATCTTCAGGTTCTAATTCAATTGCATAAGCTGTTGCTCTTCAGATTATCAAAAAATCAAAAAAAAAAAAGAAACCCTATTGCTTTTGTATGGTGTTCAATTTCTGATTTTAGGTTTGGTTTTGTTTTCTAGGGTTATTCGCCGATATGCTTGGGCCTTGAAGATTTCTATATTCGTCGTCTTTACCTTCGTATCCAGGTAATTCATTGGTGCTATTTTGTTATAATTTGACGCGAGATGTGAAATTCAAGTTCTTTCTTGCGATGTGGATACTACGTGGTTAAGGAATTAATTATTGTATCTTTTTTAGTAGTTTCCTTGTGGTGAAGCTCATAAGCTATTTCACACAATTGAAAATCGAGAACTTAGCTGTGGTGCCTTGATCGCAATTGTGTACAAGATGGGTTTTTGAACTTTAATAGATTGACAGTGTTCAGTGTTAACCTTTTATTAAGCCCCTGATGAGCATGCTTCCCATTCCATGGTGCCTATAGAATTAAGTAGCAACCAAAGTTTCCGTCTTGATGGTTCCATTATAACTGATTTGGGAGTATTAATTGTTCTTCTCTAATTGATTGAGCAGATTAAGCACAATTTTGAATACATATGTGAATTGCTTTTGGTAATTGGAGTTACAATTGCAAACTTACAAGCATAAAATCTGAAAGACGAACGGTTTGATTGATTATTGGGGCTGGGGTGGTCAAATGGTTTTGAACAATTCATCGAGTCATTCATTCATTGGAATCAGAACACAGCTGGGTGGAGGGACAAGAGTAATGTCACCCAGGACACGGTATGTTACAGATTCTGGAATGGTACAGAAATGTACGTTCGCTGCCTAAATATATGGTTTGTGGAGGTAAATCTAGTTGTAGGGTTCAAAAATTTTGGTATGCTCTAAATTTTAGCTTGGATTGCTAATATGAATCATTATGGCTAATTCTGAGTTAAATACCAACTAGAAGAAGTACACAAAATAAGCTGTTTGATGACTAGCATAATTTTAGGCATTATAAGCTGAGAGAAAGAAAAAATATCTTCCAAACCTTGAAAAGCTAAAACAATTGAGCACCCACTCGCATTATCAAAATGACATGCTTTTCTGATGTAATTGAGGCCCAATATGTGGGATATTGTCTAGCTACTTACTACTTAGTTGAGTTCAAGTTTGAGGTGCACTTCCTGTAAATGTTCAGTAGACTTGCTTGAATACTGGAAATTTATGATTTTTGTACGTGGAAGTACGTATCGCAATTTCCTATACAGGTGTCAAAACATGATCCCCCAGGAGTGAAGGAGACTTAAGTAACATTGAAGAAGACAAAACAATAGGCTTTTCTGTAATAAAGCTCGTTTAAACTTGGATGGAACCCCTCCCCCCCCCCGGAAGAATTTTTTCTTAGAGTTGAGTCTCTATAGAAGTGGGGAAAAGTGAGTATTTTTTAGCGCTAGAATTTCAACACGTTTGTCTAAGGTTAAAGTCCAAAGATTTCAATCTGCTCAAAATGGTAAGATGTAAATTGTAATTTGGGAGACTAAGAAGCCAGGAAATGAAAGAGGCCAGCTTTCAAATTAGGCAGTATTTACTCTATGGGTCAACTACTGGCCAGGTTTCCATAGTTCATAAACTTTATACAATATCACCCATATATACCAAAGAACAGAAGCTAGTGTAGTTTTTCGATTCTGGAGGTATTCTGTGGGTCAATTATTTTTCTTTTGCTACATTGTCCAATTTTTTCATCCATACGTAGGACTGCTTTGGACGGCCAATTGCAAGTGCTCCTGATGCTTGGTTTGATCTCGTGGAACGTTATTCCAATGATTATAACAAGACTTTAAAGTAGGTATTCCGTCACGTGTTAAAACAATTGTTGCTCAATGGTTATGATAATTGCTTTTGTCCCTTGTGTGTGTTGACCAATCAATTCAAGCTTTTCTCCTGCAGACGAACCGACAAACTTACGCGTTGTCTTAACTTGGGTTCATACAATTACCTTGGATTTGCTGCAGCAGATGAGTATTGCACTCCCCGTGCAATTGAATCACTAAAGAAGTTTTCCTCAAGCACTTGTAGCACTCGTGTGGATGGAGGTGCCCTTATAGTTCTTGTAATGCACCATTTCTTGGATATTATGTGCTAGTCTCTTAGCTAATCTGCTAATGGTGATGCTACTATGCATGCAGGCACCACGACACTCCATAGTGAACTAGACGAGTGTGTTGCCACATTTGTCGGCAAACCCGCTGCTTTAGTCTTTGGGATGGGCTATGTTACAAATTCTGCTATCATCCCTGTCCTGATTGGGAAGGTATCTGGAGTGCTGACCCTTTGGAAAATTGATTTTTATGAAGCAATTTTGACTAATATTTCCTAGCCGATGTTTGTTTGTCATGTAAAGGGTCATGAATATCATTTTTTCTTGATGGTCATTTACAGGGTGGGCTTATAATTAGCGATTCTTTGAATCATAGCTCCATTGTTAATGGTGCTCGCGGATCAGGGGCTACAGTTAGAGTCTTCCAGCATAATAGTGAGTTATATAAAAATACAATTCTCTTATATTAAACAGGACATTGTTGAGAAGCTTGAGGGATCATATCATGTTGCAACATGCATGTTTAAATGCTCTTCCTATCTGATTATCCTTATGTTTTCTTTGCTTAGCCCCATCTCACTTGGAGAAAGTTTTGCGGGAACAAATTGCTGAGGGTCAACCCAGGACGCACAGACCATGGAAGAAGATCATTGTTGTTGTGGAGGGAATATACAGTATGGAGGGGGAACTTTGCAAACTCCCAGAGATTGTTGCAATATGCAAGAAATACAAGGTAAAAAAAAGTCCTTCAGTGATCATCTTTTCTTGATTGACACACCATACAGGTGAATTTCATTTTAAGCAAGCCAATTTGATTCTTCAGTAGTAGCAGTGGCTATGTGTTTCTCTTGAGAGTTCTATTGTAAGGTTCAACAAATGTAATCTCAGAAGTGTGGTAAAAACGTGTTCTGCTGTAATCTAGATTTTAGAGAAAACTTACACACTGGTATGAGATTAATTAGAACCACACAGTTACTGTGAGCATGTGATGACAACGAAAATGCTAAAAAGGAGGTTATCAACAAAAAAGAAATAACATTAAAGGAGGTTATCTAGAAAAAGAAAATTATGATTGTGGTTAAAAAAAAAAGTGAAGTCACATGCATTAGGTAGGAGGGTAGGAGGGTAAAAATCTGACTTTCAGAGGTAGTTTTTGATAAAAATTTCACATACTTTAAAGGTGGTTTTGGAGGAAGAAAGAAACTCTTTTTAAAGTATCCATTAATAAGTTGCCAAAATGTAAGTGTCAAGAGTACTCAAAAGCAGAGTTCTCTATAGGGTTAAGGTGTGACAAATGTGATACATTGTAAAAGAAGCACGGATGCAAAATACTGTGGACCCCTTACAATCCTTCTTGAAGTTTTTATTTTTTTATTTGGTTGTGGCTTTTCTTAGATACTGTTTTCTCCTCTTTGAAGGCATATGTTTACCTGGATGAGGCACACAGCATTGGAGCTGTCGGAAAATCTGGTAGAGGTGTCTGTGAGCTCTTAGGTGTCGATACTGCTGACGTAGACATCATGATGGGAACTTTCACGAAATCTTTTGGATCCTGTGGTGGTTACATTGCTGGATCAAAGGTTGGTTTGTTACGCTTTTCTATTGAAAAGATATTGCAGTTACCTGTTCGGTTTATCAGAAAGATATTTCGGCATCCATTCTATCTGCTTCTTGTAGCTTCATATTTCTGTTGCTGGTTCAAAGAGTGGACTTTGTAATTTCTGTGACGTTCATCTTTTCCTTAGTTGAAGTCTCTTCTTTTCATTATCCCTTCCCGGCTTCCCCTTACCTTAGTTCTCTTTAAGGATCTCATTGGTTGTCAAAGCTAACCGAATACCTGTTATTGAATTTTGTATGCGGTCCTTCTCAATGGATAACATTCATTTGGGGTGGTTGGTCGTATGTTAATTTAGCTTGTAATTTATACATTACGGACCAGTTCGGACATGTAAGTAACTTTAATAAGAGTAAAGTTATTTAGGGAACTTTTGAAATCACAATCATTGTTCTCATGCATCGTGCTTGTTGATTGTTCAATATTTTTTCTTGGCATTGTAGTCTTCAGCGCAAGCTCAATAGACGCAGAAACTTGAAATTTGATGAAATTAAGATTCTTTTCTTCATCATTCAACTGTCCAAAATCCCAACATCAGATCCCGGGGGTAATATTGTTATTATTCGATAGCTCAAAACTGCATTCTGGTGCAGGAGCTTATTCAATATCTCAAATACACATGTCCTGCTCATTTATATGGGACATCAATATCACCACCAGCTGCACAGCAAATTATGTCTGCAATAAAAGTTCTTCTAGGGGAGGATGGTTCCAGTAGAGGTTTGACATTCCTTTCCTCTTTGCTCTTTTTATTCATTCTTTCTTTCTTTTGGCAATTATTTACATTTGATCAAAATGATGGCCACATTTTTGTGTATATCAGGTGCTCAAAAGCTTGCAAGAATACGTGAGAACAGTAACTTTTTCCGATCGGAACTGCAAAAGATGGGTTTTGAGGTTCTTGGCGATAATGATTCCCCTGTGATGCCCATAATGCTCTACAATCCATCCAAAATTCCTGCATTTTCCAGGGAGTGCCTCAGGGAAAATGTAAGTACTTACCCTTACCATACAATCACCCTAACAGTTAGACGAGGTTCCCACAACTCCACCTATGGCGGGTGTCATATATTCACAGCTTTACACCTACAATTTCATCTTAAAATCATCATTACTTGTTAGATGTTTAAACTTATGGTGTCAAAAGAAAGGTCTGTAATTTGTTTCCTTAGTGAAGGAAGATTTTCTTTTCAGGTTTGAGCGTTGTGTAATTGGTCTTTTCACTTTGTGATGTCACAGGTGGCCGTTGTCGTGGTGGGTTTTCCTGCAACGCCGTTGTTGTTGTCAAGAGCACGTATCTGTATATCTGCTTCTCATACGAGGGAGGACCTAATTAGGGCTCTGGAGGTTAGTATAATCTTTGGATCAATTACTCACTGACAGTAATTCAATGATACTTCACTCGGAATATTGTTACAATTCATCTTCAGTGACACTCTTTCATACATTTTTGTTGCATAAATCTTACCTGTGTCCAATTTCTTTTTCATTCGTCGTACTTCAGGTCATAAGCAAGGTTGGGGATCTGGTGGGCATAAAGTACTTCCCTGCAGAGCCAAAGAAGGTGCAGCGGGAGGATGGCACGATGAAGCTTGATTAGGAGGGGTTCAATTTTGCAGCAAGTAAAAGGATCTGGAGAGTTTAGGCTGGCTGTTAACGTGTAAAATATTAATTATTTTTTGTTTCCAAAGGGTTCTTTAGTTTTTTTTTCTTCTTTTTGGTACGTCTCATGTTCTGGAAATCAGTAAAAGATTGATTTTCTTCTCTTTGACATTCCTCGTTCATTATTGGCTGGAGTCCCATTAGGGGGGATGGAGAGTTCTTAATCTATGTAAATATTACCTGTCTTGAGCACTGCTATTGGAGTTATTTCATTTTGATGTTAGCAAGTTTTATTGATATCTATAAAAGCAGCTTTGCAACATTGAGAATGTCAAGAGAACACGAAGTCCTGAATCAACTGGCCTTTTATGACATTTTTGTGTAAACACTATCCGTCTGTTGAATGTCCTCTGTGCTAATACTTGCGTGTGCATTAGAGGCTGACTCTCCCCTTCTCTATCTGTTCCAAGTACCGTCTTCTAGTGACTGGGTAAAGGGAAACCCAAACTGTAGGGAATGATAATTGAATACCCGTCTCGGGGATGAAAGGTGGGAGTGGTTCCGCTACACCAAACCCCAATTCTCGGTGACCTCTTATACAAGTTTAAATAGAAATGTCTGTTATTGTCTTATCCCTATCCCTATGTTTACACGAATTTGGGGGAAAAAAAATAATGCCATGAGAATTAAGATATTGACAACGTATTCGCAAAGCTAACTTAAATTGGATCTTCCGTATTCATCTTTGCAAGTGAACTTTAGAAATCAGTACTCTGCACTTAGATCTACATAACGTTTATATCGCAAATCTAAGAGCATATCAGGAAAGGCAACTCATCTGAGAAATCTGACTGTACATTTTCTCTCATTGATGGACGCAATTTAATCTTTAAATACTTCTTTTTCCGATAAGCTCGTAGATGAGTTACAGGTTGAATATCCTCTTTTTCCGAAATATAACACCCCTTTGCTAGATTCTGAATTAGAATTAAGCAACACATCTTTCTTTTCAGTACCAAGAGCATTCACTGCAATGTCCTTAAGAATCCTTCAGTTTCAGCAAAGGAAAAATCTCCTAAATCACCAACACATGCTAATAACGGTCTGACATCGACCTGTTTACCAAATCCTATCCTTATACTCTCTTGCCATCTTCATACAGGATGCATGCCAGGCCGACATTATCACAAGGCCACAAGGTGTTCAATCCCTTCATAATGTCTGTAAAGTTGTGATGGTCTCTAGTCTACCACTGTCATCTCCATTAGGATATGTGTATCTCGGAAAATGGAAATTGTTCATGCACTCCTTTTACCTACAGAACACCTGCCCCCTCCCCCTCCCCCTCCCACACTTCAATGATAATATAAGAAATCCCTCATCTATCATACCACAATCACTACTACTGCAAAATGCTTGACAATATATATAGATGCTAGTCCAGAAATAGTCTGGATTCTGTATTCTACTGCAGCAGACTACTGATCAAGTTCATTGACTTTATGTTCGCAGACTACCAGATTATCCAACCTCGAACAACCGAGTTTTAGCAAAAACTAACAACCACAACACCCAGCCAGGATCCTGCTGACGGCAGGGTTTGGGGAGGTTGGGAATTTGGGATGCACTAGCCTTACCTCAAACTAGTAGAGAGGTTGGTTCCAGTATACCTACAAAAGATTTTTGAATCTAGGAAAAATCCAATGGCTACAAAATCCATGACATTCTAGCAGCAACTAAAATCTAGCTGAAAATGGCTGTATAAACCATAAGTATGACTCAAGTAGTCTACAGTGTCAACTTCCAATTAGGCAGGACCACACAGTCCACACAATTATACTTTCATAATCATTGCAGAATTTAGATGTGACAGAAAGATTTCACTTGCAATGACAAACAGACTAACAGTTGGCAATTCCGTTGGTATACCCTGTCATCAATATTTCCAAACAAAACAATCATAGATGCGGTGAAGCAAAAACTTAACTATGCCACCATGAAATCACTCCAAACAATCTCGAAAACCAACTAATTTCAACCTCATCTGCAGTACACCAAGTGTTTTGTACTCTTAAGTGAACTTAGCAGCCGAAACTCCTTATCCGTAAAAATGAGAGAGCGGCAGACTCATGAATGACAAAACCCAATCACATTAACCGAATCACAGCAACAATGGAAATACATAATGCCACTTCATTAAACAAGTTCAAGATCAAAAGAATGCTAGGCACATGAAGACTTCACAGAAAACAGCAATTCAGATCATAAGGAAAAATAATACTGTCTGCCATCTCGAAAAGAGAAAGATATAACAGAGATTTATTAGAACATAGCTGATTCATAGCAATTTATCTTCCAACAATATTTGAAGTCAGATGTGTAATGTCAAAATTGCAAACTATTTCACATTAGTATTAAACTATCAACAACTAATAATTGAAAACAGATCACATTAGCACCTAACTTATAAGTAACATCAAGAACCAAAATTTTCCATCATCTAGCTAAAACATCCATAAGATCAACAAAATAAATATACCAAAATTTCCACCCATCTGCAGAAAGCTATCTTCAGCAACCGCATTCAATAACCCAAAACCATCCTAAGTCTGCCAAGATCTTGAATCATAAACTCAAGAGAACACTTTATTAAGCTTCTGAATTGCACAGAACATCTTCCTTCTAGTACCCACAGCATTAATCCCCATATCTTTAAGATCCTCCAATGTTAACATAGGCAAAACCTCCTCATCCACCTCATGAATCTCGAAAACCGGCCAATACCTCCCTAACCCTAACCCATTAAGCCAAACCCTAACCCCAACATTATGATTATTATCCTCTCTTCCCCACCCTCTTGCACTTTGCTCTCCATTATTATTATCATCAAGACCATCCAATAATTCAACCCTATCAATATCATTCCTAACCCTACTATTTTGTTGCACCCTAAAATTCAAATCTTTGTCATTTTCCGTTGAATCAACTGGGTTTTCTTCATCCATTTCAAAATCCCTATCAAACCCATCATCCCCATCAAGATTATTGAAATTATTACTAACCCCTTCATCAAATTTCGAACCCCAACTCGTTCTTAACCTCTTAGATTTACAACCCTTGATTTTCCAGCTCCCAATTGCAAGATTGTCCAAATTTTCTCTCTCCTCTCCTTCTTGAAAAGCAACCAAATTGGTTAAAGGGCGAGTTTTCGAGACCTTGTTCTTTGTTAAAGATGATGCTGGCTGATCCCCAATTTCGCCTAATCGAACACTTGGTCTTCGTTGTCTTCTTGGAATTACATTTTCTGTCGTAATTGGGGGTTGCCCATTACTGTCACTGATTTGAGCTTCGTGGGGTTGATGTTGTTCTGTTACAGCCATACCCACCAGAGCTTCGTCAAATGAGAAATCGGTAACTTTGTTTTTTCTTGCTTTCTTGACTTGTTTGAATCTTGCCAGAGTTGCCAGCCTTTTAGTGTTGGTAAATTGGTGATGAGAGAGAGAGAGAGTTGGTAGAGCGCGAAATGGGTTAGTTATAGAATGAATTTACAGAGTCAAAGGGGATAGATTTCTTTCTCTGAAATTGTGATATGGGGATTTTGTTGGTATTTATGAGTTAAGAGAGAGAGAGAGAGAGAGAGAGAGAGAGAGAGAGAGACATCTGAAGAGTTGGATGAGAAAAAGCTGTGAAAGAATCTGTGAGTGTTTTTGGTAGTCCTGAGAAAGAGAGGAAGATGGAGAGGCTTTTAAGCGTTGGGGTGAAGACACGTGTCCCAAGACGCTCTTAAGTTCACACTCCTCCTAGTGACTAATCCCTACAATTGAAGCTCTCAATTCACTCCAAAGGCTTAAGTGAAGTAGGCAAGTGTTCAAATTGTTAATCTCCACTTTTCCACTTCAATCGAACTAAATTGAACACCACCGGATGAAAAAGTATCATTGAACTGAACCAATCACTAGATAACGGCAAAATGAGGAGAAAAGAGCACATCTGTAATGTGCCTTCAGTTACATAAAATCTGTGGTTGAACTTAACCAATCTGTGTAGACTAATCTCTAGATAAACACAATCGAGAGACCTTCCTTTTCCATATCATATATCAAACAATTGAGTTTTCCTTTGGAAAAATATCACTTAGCAATGAGGAAGAATGAATTGATCCCTAACCTGCAAGCTAGTCTAGTCCTCAAACAGCTACAGAAGTTACAACAGAGAGGAGGGGAGGGGGAGATAGACAGAAAATACATAAATTTCCTATCTGTCCTCAATAAACTGGAGAGAAGCCATCTTCAGGTATGACAGTAAAGATTTGGAATCCGCAGTTCTTCTCGAATGGTTATCAAAATTGGATGTTCCAACTTCAGAAGTGGTTCAGAATTCCTTTCTCCTCCTTTCAGAAACATGAGCAAGTCCTGGTTTATATTATATGACCCAAGTCCTGGCAATGCACAATTATGGTGAAAGAATCAACTGCTCGGTACTGTACAAAGCGAGCCATGCCCTGGACTATGCTCCAGAGGATACATTGTTGTCCCCTTTACATATTTTTGATGCTCAAGAGCTTCCTTTCTTAGCCTGATTGAAGCCTTTCGATTAGATTGTCGCTTCTTAATTATGGAACATGTACCAAGCGGATCAGTAGAGCCAGCTCCAACCCTCCTGAAAGGGAGAAAATAGCTGCTCACACCCAAAAAGTATTTACCCAAGGGGGGCAATATTTACGGGAACAGGAGTCATACAAGAGTAAGCAGCAAAAGTACAAGGAACTGCAAGTATTTTCTCAGCTACGAGCATAGATTAACAGAACCAATGCTCAACAACCACAATATTGTTTTTCTATTTTTTTATATTTATTTTTAACCCTAAGAGGGTAGCTCAACTGGTAAAACCTATGAGATCTATTCTAGAGATTCCAGGTTCGAGTCCTCTTAGGGCCATTGGAGGTTTTCCTGGTCATTAACTTCAGGGCCCATGGGATTAGTCAAGCAAAGCAAAAATAGAAAGTTTGCACAAAGGTGCGCAAAGGGATTGAACCTGAGATCTCTTGTTTGGGCTTTTCATCTTTTTACCACTAAGCCACACTCCAACTAGTGTTATTTACTGTAATTAAAGCATATTTTAATAGTACTCACAGTAGGCCAATCGGGGTCATGCGACCACCTTGCTCATAGTGTGGATCCGCCCCTGATTCTAACAGAATAGTCTGGCGGCACAACCACCTTCTAGACTCTCAAGATGTATGCAGCACAGATAAAGCACTTCTGAAATGATTCTACTCTTTTAAATGAGCACCTATAAGGATGCCACTCTTCTGCCATCCAACTAAAATATGGAATCGGACATGTTGCATTTATATCAAGCTAACATCTACATCTGAGTGCAGAAAAGCAGAAGTAGAGGCCTAGGGGATTACTTACGCCAATATTTTCTCTGATGCAATTCTTGCAGCAGCCACAGTTTTGCAGCTGGGAAGCCCTTTCACATTACGATTTTGATCGGCCCGCATGGGAGAATGGATTTTGATTAGCTGAAAAGGACATAACCAACAATGTAAATACGCCAACACAAAGGCTGGGTGAAGTTTGTTGCAGGAATTGAACATAATTTCAAAAGAAATATGAGAATTGAATAGCTAGTATATCCCTCAATGACACAATGGATTGTTGAGGTTAGATTGTGATGCAACATCTTACTGTAAATAAAGTGAAAGTGGCTTCCATGCCATTTGTTGTGTAGTAGAAGATGAATAGTCCATTTTTCAAATTACGAACAAATTGGTTTAGAATTGGAACAAAAGAAGGGTTATGATGAAAGCACGTAAAGATACTCACACCCAAGCACTCCATCATCTGGTAGTATGCGCGACCATGTAAAGGAGTATGACCCCCACGAGATTCAGAGAAGTACCTAGTCCTGAGATTGAAAAACAAAAGTCCATCAGAATAAAAAAAAGCTAGTATAATTTACTCTATAGTTCCCCAGCAACAATAAATAAATGAAAAGTCGACTTAATAACACTATTATACCATTCTTCATAGCCCGGATCAACAGTGAAACCATAAATATCAACTGTGTCACATATTGAGAGAGCAAACTCCAGAGCTTTAAGGCCTGTTCCTTTAGCTGAAGAACCAAAGGATGTACCTAACATGAGATATACAGGATTACGAATTGGAATTTCCTGCAAAAGAGGGGGGAAATGTTTAAAATGTGAAGATGGATGGAGGTAGCACAGGATTGTCAAACAGACTAACTGAGAGGTAAGGAAATTGAAACTACGGTATCTTAAATATCTTGTATTAAGGACTGATGCATCGGGCATCATATAAATAAGTAGTTAGCACTTCCTGGGGATAATTCAACAGCAATATTAATAATGCAGCACAGGTTATAACACCCAATCCCTGGTCCAAAGAATACACAAAAAATGAACAAAAGCCATAACTTAAAAACACCTTATTCCAAGTCTGTACGTACATGTGCATTGAATGACGTCAGATATGCAGCTCAATTTACATTTCTGTGGCTAGGGGTGAAAGGACAACAAAGATGGGCAATCGAGGGCCACACCCGTCCGGCCCGGGGAATCCAATTTAGAAGGATGCTGCTCCAAAGTCCAAACTGTGTACCCAGTAAAATACACAATTGGAAAGGATACAGCGCCCAAGTGGGAACTGAGCTCAGAAAGACGTGGGTCCAAAGGCTTGAATCCTACCTGAGCGTTTGGCCCTTTTCGGAGGAAGGAGGTTCCCTCTTACTACTTGGAAACGAAGACTTTAAGAAAGAAAGCACAGATATGGAAAAGATACTTACCCGAATCATTTTGCTCATTATGTCATGAATAGTTGTTTTAACAATCAAGGCCTCTTTCCCAGCTTCTGTATGATATCACTGTTAGTACTCAAAAATAAAATATTGGTGAGCCTCAAAGAAGTCAAGTGATGCTTATACCATACAGTTCAGCAACTTTATCGAGAGCTTTTGCTGACCCTCTATTCAGAAGACGAAATGTACTCTTTGAACCAACATACTCAGAGTAGTTCTGTTTTGCATCCAACAGAGTACATGTTAGAACCAAATCACTAAAGAAATTAGCAAATTCATAACAGCTTCCCAACCTCAATAGGAGCACCATTCTGTCGGAACACAGCATCATAAGAATCTATATCCTTGCCAAACTTTGTTTTCAAAAGATCGGCTGAATTTCCCACTACTGCACAACGATGAAACTGCCTTGGATAATATGGTGGTGTCTCAGGAAGAACCAGAGAAAGTTTCTCCATGCAAAGAGACTTATTCTGACAGTTGTTCCTGCAAATCAACAATTAAGATCAGTATGACCAACTGTGTTTACAGAATGCAGCAAGCACACAAGCTACCACACCGCCGCAATTGATAAGACAATGAAAATCTCTTCACATGCTCTTCCCCAGAAAATGTTTTCTCTACCAATTATTTGGGTTGTTTAGATAACACTATTTGTACATGTCACATGACCACTAAATTTACTCAGGTCAGCAAAGATAGGAAGAAACTTAGGTATTTGCACATTGGAGCTATACATTCATTTTTACCCTTTTACAAACAACGGGTGTCCTAATACATTATGTTCACCTTTTCCCATTTACTACTACAATAATGCATCAAATCAAAGCACAACTTAATTTATATCCAAATAGCATTCATGTGAGATGTACAAGGAGTACTTACAGCTGGATTCCCTTATTGATCCTTTTCCACGCGTAATCCTCCCACCCATTGGGCAAAGCATCAATGTATTCCTTTGTCAGGACTGTTGTACTATTCCTAACCTGTGAAACTCAGCTCACTAAATAACAAATCAATGAAGCATCACATAGTGATGTAATCAAATGTTAAAAACAAAAGTTGGTCGACCAACTAATCTACATCTAAACAAAACATAATATTGAGTTTCATCTCTGTATTCTTGATAATAAGCAAACTTGGTATCTTGAATGACAACTTCCAACCCAAGAATCAAGAATATACAAGTAAATTCTGTTTTCAAGCTTCCATACTACATGAGACATGCTAGCTCACCTGTTCCCATGTAGCCACAGCTTCACAGAGATTGAATTCATGAGACAAGCCTTCGGCTTCTCCTGTTTTAGGATCACTCTGCACGGAATTTAGTATTGTAGGGAAAGCCTCAGAAAGAAACCAAAACAAAGAAAAAGAAAAAGAAAAAGAAGAACGGGGTTGAAGCATGGAGGTTGATAACCTCCTTAGAGCAAACATACCCACTTTGAAACGGTCTCATCAGGAAACTTCATTGTGACTCGACAATAATCTTTATCAAATACAGCTTCCAACCCTAACCCATTAGCTCTCTGCAATGGTGCCACAGATTAATTAACATATCATTGATAAGCATATGCATCTTGATTCACAAGCTAATATTGCAATTATGCTATGTGAACCATTAAAAATGCAGATTTCTTGCATCAAAAGAACTTTCTCACTTTACAATTTCTGAGAATCAAGGCACAAGAGTCTAAAGAAGCATATACGAGGAACATACCATTAGTAGAAAAGCTTACTTTCCCTTTAACAGGGACAGCTATTAAGACAGTTTGTTGCAAACTTGCAATACAATGTGACAAACAGTGGAATAAGGCATCATTTAACCTTCACAATCCCTCATTCCCTCAAACTACACTTAACAATAGGATATTGAAACTTGCACAACATGCCTCGAACAGTAAACCAATCAGACAACTAATAAGTCAAAATTTAGATTAATAAAAGTTACAGAAGTTTGGACCTAGTTATTGCAATTTGGTTTTGTAGCAAGAAACGATATCAATAACATGCCATAGCATTAACCCTCTTCTCACGAGGCTCCCACCTATTGCAGGGTAGTAAAGGGTACTAAAGGTAAGAAGTATAGAGCCTCGACACCACAGCCCCAAAGACACTTTTTCCATTAGCCCTAAATTGGAGAGACATATATAGCCTATCAATGCCATTTCACAGCAAGTAAATAGCAGAGGATAGTTTAGTGGGACATTTGCTTTTTCCCCTTATAGTTTGGAGATGTAAAACTGCCTTGTCTGCCTAATAGTGACTACATTGCAGCAAGAAACACTGATCAGCCTAATTTGTAATGTAAGAACAAAAAAAATTGAACTAGTGAATTTTGAGCTAGTGAATTTTGAGATGATATTAGCTTAAAACGTAGCTTTAACAAGATGGAAAGATAATCCATAAAATGCAACAAACCTGACCATAATTTGAAGAGGACATAAGCCTTTTACAAAATCTCACACAAAGCATAACAGACATAAGAGAGCAACCCAGATACAAAATAATATAAGCATGGGCAGTTAATTAGAACAAATTTAACAGAAATTGCAAATGTTCATAAAACTCAAAACTCACCACACATTGTTGAAAACCACTCTGAAGAGTGTGCAGTGCCTCTAAATCTTGATTTGATAGCCGTAACCTTGGATCTAACAAGTACCCAACAAAATTTATACATCAAAATCTTTACTTTAAGGCCTACAGTAATAGTTAGTTGAAGAGAGAGAAAAATAAAATTATAGATGGGAGAGTACCTATGTCGGAGATTCCAGTGATGTAAATTAGAATGATTGACAACCCAGAAAAAAGAACTAGCAGTAACCCAAATGGCAAGAGCCTCATCTCATTGATTTCCAAACAGCAAAGGAATGTAATGGGTAATTGCAATCTCGATATGTTCTAATTTCGATATTAAGAGACAAGATCTGTAGCTTTTGTTGCTGTGAGTGACAGAGTGAGCCTATGAAATTCTTCGAGTCTTGAAGAAGAAACGAAGAGAAAAAAAATGTAAATGCCAAGTCTTTTCTTTTTTTCTTTTTCTTTTCCCTTCAGAAGCTCTCTAAAAATAAAAAAACAATAAAAAAAAACATGAGGCTCTCTATTTTTACCCTCAAAATTAGAAAAAAAAAAAAGAAAACTATTTTACTTGCTTTTCTTCCTTTAATCATTTCGAATAAAAATACTATTTTATTATTAATACTCCATATGTTAAAAACGTTTAATTTTGTTATTTTTTAATCACAATATTACGGTTGGGTTACTTCGGGGTCCGGTCATCAGCAGGTTGGGTTATTATCGAGTTGGGTAATGTGTGGGTCGGGTTTTCTAGTCAAACCGTTATTGTCTCACAAACTTTGGGTTTCGAGTAGTTTCAAGTTCGGGTGATTAGCAGATCGAGCCTTTTCGGCTCCAGTTTCAGTCGGATCTTAAGCAGATTGAGTTCGGATCGATTTTCGAGTTGAGTCAAATTTTACCAACTCTAAAAAGGAGTGTACCCATTCTAAATTGATTTCTAGATTCGCCACGGGTGCCCATAGTAGTGCCATAGTGACTACTGACTAGCCAAAATCTCCAACATTGTAAGTTGTAATTGGTAACTGGACAAATGCCCATAATTATCTGCAAAAACTCAGACAAAAACACCCCAAATCATTGCACAAAGTGCACCTACATCATTAATCAATGAGAGATCTTGATACATTATTGGAAAAGTATTAATACCAAATCCGAATTGATCATGGCGATGCGATCAACCCCAAAGTCGGCAAAGTGCCACGAATTTGAAAGGATGAACACCACATTAATTACATCGCAGCCTACTTAAGAAAATACTCCGTAGTTAAGTGGGCCGCATTGCATACATCTGCTCCAGTCAATTATCAGGTGAGCCTACACCTACACTTTGGATTTTCTTTTGCTTTTATACAGTAGTAGTACGTTTTTGGACGATGATGGTTTGGATTTTAGATTAATTGTACATGTGTGATGTGTCATGTCAAATTATAGAGAGGATCATCATCATCATCCGGGCAAAAGAAAAAAGAAACCACTTGATGAATGGCATATTCGAGTATCATCTAATACATATATTTTTTTTTTATCAACCATCTAATAGATTACTTAGAAGCATAAATGAGTAGATTTTCTTGTTTTATTGATTGGCCGCCTCTAAATAACATGAATGATCGAGTCATTCTATATCATCATAATTTCAACCAGTAAAAGTTTTGTACTCTTTTAGTAGTGCATTTTAAATTAATGATCTATGTATTGATTAATTCCGATCAATTGAAATTCATGTAAGTTATATAGTTATTAGGAGTGCAAATAAGCCGAGCCCAGCCGAATCAAGTATTGATATGTTCATACTCGCCTCGTTTATTGAATGATAATCATATTGGTGGTCATGCTTGACTCGTTTTTTATTGAGCGAGTTTTACACGAGTTTTGACCGAGTCGTTTACGAGCTATTCGCTAGTACATTAATTTTGAAGGCGTATAACCACGAAAATACTAAACAAGTCGAGTAGGGAAGAGCTCATGTTCGACTCGTTTATTAAACGAGCCTCGAAGGAGTGCTCGTACTTGACTCGTTTATTTTTGAACGAGCTTTGATCAAGTATATTCACGAACTGTTCACGAGTGTATCGACTCTACATCCCAAATAGCTATATAAGTAATACATGATAAGACTAAGAAACCCATATTAATCTTTTACATATCTTAAAGTCATTTCAAATAGTGTCTAAAGAAAGCTCTATAATGTAACAGAGTATATAAAAGAGTACTATGACAACCATTAACATTTTCTCATCCTATTAGTCTGTTGTTAACATTAATAGGTTATGGGTTAATTGAACCATGACCAACTAAGTACACACAAAGTCAAAAATCTCATTCCTCCAGATAACACAACCACCAAACAGAAAATTTATTAAGATGAGCAATATATTCTCCTATATATTTAGTGCTACCAACATTCTAATTTACCTAAAGAATTTATATCTCTGACACTAATAAATGATACTCCATAATAATTTCTCTTATTAATCTAATCTTACATAATGGCTCAACATATTACCGCACCAGATAGGAAATCACAATAGATTGGATATGCTCCATAAATAATTGGAAATCAAGATAATTCTAGATGTGGGAAGGCCCTACTTTGCCATTTCCATCATTTGTAACTAGCTAGTAGTATATGGAACTTGAAAACCCCCAATACTCTCACCAACTCAAATAAACCACAATAATCCAAGTTTTCCATTTGCAATTAAAGCGCATTAAAAGGCATTGGAGTTCTATTTCTCTACTACTACTACTTCCCCTCCTGCTCATGGATACTTTTTCTTTTTGATAATTAGTAGTTCATTTTATTAAATGGAATAAAAAGGAGCAGAAGCTCATACACCTATCGAAGCCAAAACTCATAACCTAATGGAGCCAAAACCCATACACCAATTATAGTCGAAACTCACCAATCAAATCCAAAAGAAGCACACCCAATCAAACACCACACGGCTAAAAAAAGCCCCAAACACCTAAGTGATACAAATAAAGACAACTAAAACGCAAGCCTACGTAAAAATGAGAGACTCTAACCATCAAAACCCAATAAAATCACCTCAAAACAAACTGTGAAGATCGAACCACATCCACCTACCAACAAGATGGAAAAGGAGCCAAATCACCTCAAATCCCAAACCTCCTTGGCCAAACGTGTGTTATTAGGTATTAGACTGACCCAGAAGAAAAACCTCTTTGCATAAAACCCTCTTTGCATAGACCTTCAATAATGCGGATGACTTTCTCCTCTATGTCAAGTTTCCCTTCCTTTTGTAGTTCGTACAATTTCTCAAAATATTCTTCATCAAATGAATTCTCAACAAGTTTCAAAGCGTCCATTAGCCAACTCTCATCCGCATCAAAATCAGCACAATCCCAAGGAATAGAGAAATTATTATCAAGTTTTGCAGATCTAATTTCGTTAGATTCCTCAATCATCTAGCTCATATCAATGCTATTATGCAACTCCTCAAACTCTGAAACATCAGGAGGATCCACTGAAAGCACCTTAGTACTCCCAAACTCACTAGAGTGTACAACATCAGAGAACGAAACCACTGCAACATTAGATGACTTTTTCTTCGATTTCTTGGATCGGCCAGGAAGGGGAGAAAAATGATCAACAACATCAACATCAAAGTGGTTCAAAGGATAGCCCTCACGCAACATCCCTACAGCAGCCGGTCCCAACAAAGAACCATTATCAAACCCAATCTTATCATCAACTTCATCCGAAAGGTTGGAGGCACAACAACAATCGGGTGAGAAGCTAGAGCTTTCACTAAACTCCGAGGCCGGAGAAGATACATCAGAATAGAACCCGCTATTTTCCCAATCAAGTAACTCATCAACACCCAACCTAAGATTGTAACCTAGGCAACAAGCATTAGCATCACGCTTAAGGGTCACTACCAAAAGTTCATCTCTCAAAAACTCATTTTTTTGAAACGAATACGCCTTCGGAACAATTGTAGAACTATCCACACAATGAAGAATAGACCTTTGCTCATGGTCGCACACTACTCTATTTCTAGCAACAAGCAAGTCTAAGTCAAGACACTCTCCGTCATGAACACTTTTAGGAGTCTCATCCTGAAGTTTGTGAGATTTTTTTGCCACTCGAAAAAGAGCATCAATAAAAGTTTTCCAAGGATTAACAACATCCCCACCAGGAATAAAAACAGAATTATTTTTGCCCCTAATGACCACATTCAACTCCAAAAACCACCCCCATTGATTAAAACCAGATTGAATACTCCAAATAAGATACCCACAAGTTCTTTCAAATCTGAACTCAACTAATTTTGAGCATAACTCAAGCATATCACACACCCATTCAATTAGCCAAACAGGGAATTTAATCCATCTAACACATCCTTTACTATATTCCTCTACCAACAAACCACTGCCCAACAATTTCAACACAAACTCTTTCTCCTCAATGTGTACTGTAACCATGATGTACTAAACCAGAAACAACAGAGATGCACTTGCAATTACAGAGCACAACGATTCCAACTAAAAAGGCAGCCAAAACCAGACACAACAAGACCAAAGGAAGACAATCACCACCGCAACAAATACATACCAGGAAGTGAGGAAATCATAGCCACAAACAAACGAGAACCCCGACCACCCGAGACAGCCACGAACCAAAAAACTCCGAACACTTTAGCGAAGACGAAGACCACCGTCTTGAGGAGTAAGAACACGCCAGAATCACTGACCCAGTGGTGGTGATGGTGGTGAATTCAACGGTGGTGGAGGAAATTGTGGTGGAAAGAGGAGAGAGAAATGGGGGCTGGGATAAAGAGAGAAGGATGAAGTGGTGGAGAAGATGAGGATAGATGCAGGGGAGAAGGCCGGGCCAGCGGCGGCCACCAGAGGAGGCGCGGCAGCCGCCACCGGGGAACCGAGGTAGGGTTTTGGGGGGGGGGGGGAGACGAAGGGGTAGAGAGAGGTTAGTGGTAGAGAGAGGTTAGGTTATTAAACATCCGGTGCATGTTACTACATGAGAACCCAGAAGCATCCTCCTGCTCATGGATACTTAGAATGACGTGTTCTTTTTCACTTACTCATTAATTAGTTCGGTTCAATTCAGTTCACTTACATGACTAATTTCACGGTGAAGTGGACTACTATACACTCAACAGCAAATCGTATACATCAAGTATCAAAACATCTCCAAACATGCGTAAAGAAGAGTTTATACAATTACCTATCAACATAATGAGAGAAGTTTTCACTAATTACTCATTCAGCGACATAATAACATTGTAAACTTTACAATAAAACCAAAGGAAACCTCACCCTCTAACATCCATCCATCCATCCATAATAACTAACATAATTGCTCTACAATAAACCTATAATTATACTCCCTATAGTCTTAAGCTACAATACTCAAACACCAAAATACGATATAACACTTCGACACTGCAAACTAGCGACAAAACAAAGAAAACATTTCTTAAAATAGGCGAGTCGGATAACCCGATCCTCATCCGAACCCGAACCTCAGATTCTCAGCCCTGAGAGACATAGGTCTCAAGCAGGACTGTGAGTTTGTGTCTCTGTGACTCTTAGTGTATGGACTATGGAGAAACCAAAACTGAAAAGCAATAATTGTGTTGTTTTCTGTGTCAAAACTATCAACATCACAAAAATGCCAGCGAATGCGGCGAATAGGCGTAGGACTACCACCACACAGTAGGCCAGCTAATTAATCAGAGTTGTATAATATTTCGCCATATGGTCAGACTCAGAGACTCAAAATAACAGACAGGGACAAGAAGATTGCCCATTTAACTGATGAGAGAGAGAGAGAGAGAGAGAGAGAGAGAGAGAGAGAGAGAGACCAACATAGACGAGACTTGGGAGCAGTCCCATTTGGATTTAGATCTTTGGTCTTCATTTCTGAATAAATTCCAACCCCATAAAACATTATTGTATAAACCTAATTATTAAGATAAATCAAAGTTTTAGGTGACATCCTACGGAAAATCATAATAACCTCCAAATCGTGAGAGTCTCATGACTACTCAAGTTATTATATTTATGGATAAAATGGAATTTGGATTACCTGAAGAGCCATATTTGTTTCCCACCATTGATTTGTTTTGATCCAACCACTCAGATTTGAACACTTGTTTTCTTCTCCATATCACCAAACTGGTTGCTTATCTGGTTGAAGGATAGATACCCATGCACAGTAGTAGAAACACAGCAGCCTTGGCATGTGGATCATGTGGCTGGATTTAAGTCCACATTGACATATCTGTACAATATTTGTATTCATCGAACAATATTGACATCTGGGGAAAAAAAATAAAATGTAGTCCACAAAGGATTGAAAATTCTTTATTTTGGATTTGATCAGATTTGTCACGTAAAGTGTATTTATCGATCTTTTTAATACGTAACAATCTAAGAAAAAACAAAATTGTTTTTATCCATGACTTTGAGGGAGTGATTATTGTCTTGGCAAAGTCATTGCCCCGACTTCTTATTGATAGTTCAGGATTTTTGAGAAATTAAGGAATTAACTAACCCAAAATTTGATTTGACGAGTAAATACCTAATGTAAGAGATCATACACATTGAACATAACTAATATAGTAAAATATAAGGTAAAATTTAGAAACTTACACAATCAAAGAAAGAAATCACTCTATGATTCTAGTTGATTATGGAATCTGCTAGTAAAAGAAACAAAAGGAGGTAGGTTTGTTTCACATTCAGTCATTCACAGCAAGTAGTGACATGATTATATTAAATGCAACCTTAAAGCACAATTAAAGGGGGTGTTGAAAATGAAAAAGGAGAGAGAATCCCACATACATAACATGAGCATCTAAATTAACAAAACAAGATACAACCACCGGCCAACCTAAAGATGTGAATGGTGAAAATGATAAGAAGAAGAAATAAACAACTAAGATAGTTGATAATCCAAATGTCATATTTTTCATCCTCCAATTGCATTTGATTGGACATTTATTATTCAAAGTGGACTCCAAAGCGCTGAATTTTTTAATTTTCTCCGCATATGATAGGATGTTCCAAGGAACAATGTGGTACTGTCAAAAGACTTTTGACATATTTTATTATATAATGCATAATCATACAGGAAAAAGGCCAATCAATAATGCAGTGAAAAACTGTGTCATTTTCTACTAGCAGGGATAAAGTAGGATATATTAGCTCTCTAACTTACGCAAAGCTGTGCAACAAGAGGGAGCAAAAAGGGAAGAGAAGAATACCAACCTAAGCTCAGAGCTTGGAGAAAATAAGGAAGCAGCTTGGGAACCAATGGGTGATTCAAACGGGCTGGATGAGAAAGAAAGCGCCACCACACGAAGCATGGAACCAGAACCTGCAAATGGTGAAGCAGCTACAGATCTTGAGAGTAATTCCCTTGAGCAGCCTCTCCTTAGAAGAAACAGGACACTCTCTGCCAGCCATTTGGCTATGGTGGGTGCAAAGGTTTCACACATCGAGAGCCTCGATTACGAGTAAGTTTCTTTCCTTCTCTATCTATTTCAGTTTTTGACATGGGTCTTCCGGAAATAGTCTCTGTACTTGTCTGAATTAGGCTGCGTACACCTCGACCTCCCATAATCCTATCCATTATCAGGATGCTATTATTTTCCATTATCCGGGTAATTCAAGTTTGAGTTTATTAAAAGACTGAATTTCATTCAAACGTACAGACCTTAAATCTTAATGCAGGATCAACGAGAACGATCTGTTCAGGCAGGATTGGAGAAGTCGATCCAAAATCCAAGTTTTGCAGTACATATTTTTGAAATGGAAACTAGCTTTTCTTATCGGGCTTCTGACAGGGCTTATCGCCACGGTTATCAATCTAGCTGTTGAGAACATTGCTGGCTATAAGCTGCTCATAGTTTCAGGCTATATTGAGGAGAAAAGGTGTGTGCTTCCAGAATTCTGCAGAATTAGTAACTTTGTTTTATGCTTAGAACAGAAATATCCATAAGAATCCATCACTAATGGAGCCTAAAGAGTTACTATTGACAAATTTTGAGCAGAGCTTGGGGGTACCAGTACCAGTGTACCACAAATCCACAATGGCTAATCCCCAGTTCTTATCAACAAAAATTAAAAATTAAAAAAAATTTAAAAAAAATTAAAAAAATAGAGAGAAATAAAAGAAAATCAAGTTGGTTAGTGAATCATCAATCAGAAGTTTGAGAATTGAAAAAAGAAGAATTAAGGGAGATGTTGTGTACAACTAACCCTACCTCACGGAGTCACGGGAGCTTTGTGAGAACCACTAGGGTGTATGGCATGCTACAAAAGTATTCTTTGAACTAGTTTAGGTATGTGAAATTTGATGTAGTAGGCTAGCTACTGAAGGTTCTTGCTAAGAGTTACTTTGTGGCTGCAGGTACTTGATGGGGTTGTTTATGTTGTCAGGGTCCAACTTGTTACTGACCCTGAGTGCTACTGTCTTGGTTGTTTTTTTCGCTCCTACTGCTGCTGGGCCTGGTATACCGGAAATTAAAGCTTACCTTAATGGTGTTGACACCCCCAACATGTTCGGTGCCCCAACATTGTTTGTGAAGGTAAGTCTGCTAGAAATGCTTAAGACTGACTTCATGACATTGCAACAGCAGCAGATGAATCTAATTTGAAAAATTATTTTGAGACATGAACATTTGAGTGTTCAAAAAATCTGTTTCACCTTCAATTAGATCACTTGACACTCCCTAGAATTTGATCTGTGCTCATTAGTTTGTGTGAGAAAGGAGATTTTTGCAATTTTGTCTGGTCAGAAAGTAGCACTTTTTGGCCCTAAATAGTGTCAACAACGACTCCACATTGTAGGAAAAGGTTACAAAATCCACTGGAATGAGCTTTTCATAATAGAAACAGAAAGTTAGCAGCCCCAACTCGAAAAGGACACCACCCCCCCTTCAAAGAGAAAAGAAAAAAAGAAAGAAGTCTCTCAGGAAAAAGTAACATGTAATTGAGTGACCAGTATATAAAGGCACTAGAGCAATGATTTAGTTGCAAAGTTGAAATATAGAATTCAGAGAGGCACTAATACCTGGATAATGGCTAAGTGGTGTTTGATTGGTTACTATGACAGATAATTGGGAGCATTGGAGCTGTCTCTGCTGGCTTGGACCTTGGGAAAGAAGGACCTTTGGTGCACATTGGTGCCTGCATTGCTTCCTTACTTGGACAGAGTGGGACAGAGAAGTATCGTCTCAAGTGGCGCTGGCTTCGGTACATGAACAATGACAGGGATCGGAGGGATCTCATCACTTGTGGTGCTTCTGCAGGAGTCTGTGCTGCTTTTCGATCCCCTGTAGGAGGTGTCCTCTTTGCTCTAGAAGAAGTGGCAACATGGTGGAGGAGTGCTCTCCTGTGGAGAACTTTCTTTAGCACAGCAGTTGTGGTTGTGGTGCTCAGGGCTTTCATAGAGTACTGTAGTTTTGGAAAATGTGGGCTCTTTGGCGATGGAGGACTCATCATGTTTGATGTGAGCAATGTTACCGTACGCTACCACATTATGGATCTCATCCCTGTCGTCATTATAGGGATAATTGGTGGTGTTCTCGGAAATTTTTACAACTATCTTCTCCACAGAGTCCTCAGGCTTTACAGTCTAATCAACGAGTAAGCAATATCCCAACCTATTTCATCTCTCCATATCAACTTACTTTTCATCATCTCATACACTGAGAGTGTAGGAGAACCTCCGAATCTTTTGGTCATTGTCATAGAAATAACAAAGACAGAATCCAATGAATCAAGGACAGGACCCAAAGGAACCCATAATTCGCATATAATGTCTGTCTCTGAATCCAGCCATTACCAACATGGTCAAACTATAATTTGACATAATAATGGTGTATTAAATGTACTGAAGGTTATGCATTGACTGATCTATAGCAGGATATTGCTTAGTTCTGATCATTGATTCTGCAATTGTTTTTTCTGTCACAGGAAGGGAAAGTTAGCAAAGATTCTTCTAAGTCTTGCAGTCTCGCTGTTTACCTCTGTGTGCATGTATGGCCTGCCTTTCCTCGTGAACTGCACAAAATGCGATTCATCCCTTCCCTCATCCATATGTCCTACAACCGGAAGGACAGGGAACTTCAAAAGATTCAACTGCCCCGATGGCTACTACAATGACCTTGCAAGTTTACTCTTTTCTACCAACGATGATGCTGTTCGAAACATCTTCTCCACAAATACTCCTAGAGAATTTCACCCATCCACTCTCTTAATCTATTTTGCACTCTACTGTGTCTTGGGACTCTTCACCTTTGGAATTGCTGTTCCGTCGGGACTCTTCCTACCCATTATTCTTATGGGTTCTGCATATGGACGATTGCTTGGCATTGTAATGGGAAGTTACACAAAGATTGACCAGGGGCTCTTTGCCGTACTTGGTGCAGCATCGCTCATGGCTGGCTCAATGAGAATGACCGTCTCCCTTTGCATCATTTTCCTTGAACTCACCAATAATCTATTGCTACTCCCCATAACAATGCTTGTGCTTCTCATCTCGAAATCTGTAGGAGACTGCTTCAACAAGAGCATCTACGAGATCATACTAGACCTCAAAGGTCTTCCTTTCCTAGATCCAAACCCAGAGCCATGGATGAGAAATATCACTGTCAGTGACCTTGCTGACGTGAAGCCCCCAGTAGTTAGTCTTCGTGGAGTTGAGAAGGTGTCTCGAATTGTAGATGTGCTGAAGAACACTACACACAATGGTTTCCCTGTGATAGACCATGATCAATTAACACCAACAGGGCATGGCACAAGGGCAACAGAGCTGCATGGATTAATTTTAAGAGCTCACATCGTAGCTGTGCTGAAGAAGAAGTGGTTCCTAAATGAGCCAAGAAGAACAGAGGAATGGGAAGTTAGGGATAAATTTACCTGGGTTGAACTGGCAGAACGAGACACGAACTTTGAGCAAGTAGCCATATCAAAGCATGAAATGGAGATGTATGTTGACCTGCACCCTTTCACTAACAAAACTCCTTATACTGTAGTAGAGGACATGTCGGCAGCAAAGGCAATGGTGCTGTTCAGGCAGGTTGCGCTTCGTCATTTGCTCATCGTACCGAAGTATCAAGGAGCTGGAGTAAGTAATTACCTTCAACTCTGTTACACTTTCAAACATGCCCATCATGTTAATACTCTGCATAATTGTCAAGCAACAAAATACTACAGCTACAAGCAACAATCCAAAGAAAGATTTTTGGGAATACATTCTCATGGTTTAAGAAGGAACGGCTTTCTGAGTAAATACAGGATCAAAATTCAAATCACTAATCAGATGTTCTTTTCTGCAGATATATCCTGTACTTGGAATTTTAACAAGGCAAGATTTGAGGGCCCACAACATACAGAGTGTGTTTCCTCAAATAGCAAAGTCGAAGGGACGAGAAAAGCAGAAATGAGTTCCTCCGAACCACCAGACGGGCAATGTTTGTCACCTGGGGAAAATAGAAATGCACCGTATTCTTTCAACATTTTTATTCTGCATTCTTTTTGTAAAATGAGTATGTACAAGTTTATACACTTCTCTATACATATACTTGTGAGAAGAGTATGTACGTTTGTCCAATACAAGAACCAAATACTAAATACACCACCTACAAAGGAAAACGCTGTCACTAGTAAAGCAACATCAGCTCCATTACCAGATAGTATTTTATTATCTTTCAGATCTCTAGAATGGATTTTCTCATTTCATGGCTCTGGTCTGTTTCCGTGTTCCAAGAACATATACACCGAAGCTCATTGCAGAGGATCTCGTTGGTGCCGCATTTAACATTTCATTTTATGGCTTCTTCTTGGATACCTTTGTTCTCAATATGCAATCTGATTCCCTTTGAGAGAAGATCTAGACCTTGATACTGAAGACCAAAGCTAGGTGTGAATACTGCAGCATAGTTCTCATGGTGAGGACTTCTTATGCTTCTTTTTGGTTTTGGAGGCCTTTTTCTTAGCATTCACTCCAGAGCCTCTTTTAAAAACAGCCAAAATCTCGATGCTGCAACATAAGAGGATATCTTATAGATGACAAGAAACTTGACAAAGCACCACAGGTGAAATATCATCATGAGCATGAATTGTTCGTCTATTGCAACATTGTCAGACCAGAGTAACAACTAACAAACAAGGTAATAGTCGAACAAGAGGTTGGCCCACTTTGAAAATCGATATTTCTTTCTCTACACATGAAAATTCCAATATCACACATTTCTCTGGAAAACACAACGCAAAAGAAAGACCAATAGCCATGATGCAATTTTTAGCATCTTGCAGACTTGCACAAACTGGCGTTTTTTTTAGTTTGACCAATTGCCCCACATGTCAACTCTAAACCCAGTGAAGAATTGACAAAAGCATGTATGACAGTATGAGATGCCAACAAATAACGTAAAACATGCACAGAACTATGTTAACAAAATAGAGACATGAGAGCATAACCACATACACCACTTCTGACCTATTATAGGTTTCATCAAGAGTACCTGAGCAGTCCTAGAAAGAGAAACAGTTACAGCTTCATGAAATCTTGCCTCGGTTCAGAAAGACTAATTAAAGATATGGCTAAATACTAGTTGCCAACCATGTTATTGGTTTAGAAGCCATGGTAATCAGATATATTTGCCTCTTGGCAACAGAAAATTTGTTCCATCTCTAAAAAAATACACTGCTAACAGAAAAGAACATTTTAGAAGCAGAAAAGGGGGAAAAAATGTAGCTAATTAGCAAAAAATCATGTAAGATGATCCATCATTATTGCTAAGTACGTAAATCAAAGAATTTTCTAAAATAAGTAGAAGCTAATTGGGACAGATTTGATGAATACATAGCTAATTCTGTTGCTAATGGAGCAGAAGTATTGTGTTTTTTGGAAGAAATTCCATTCAAGAAAACAATTTACTATTTCCATTTGGCTAGGGTTGCAACAAATTTGTCCTCTTTTTTCAGATAACTTTCCATTTGTGGGGAACAAAATTACACCTAAGGCCCAAAAAGCCAGAAAGCCATCCCACTACCTTTGGACGTACACTATCCCTATGCACCCTATTCCCTATACAATGAAATAAGCCTCACAATAAGTGTATTGCACATGTCTAGCCACAAAATTTACATCCCTCCATTTATTATGGAACACAATTTTGTCATATTAGGTTACTAAGTAGTGACGGACGATGATCTGTCACAAATAATAGATTAACAAACATTGACACGGAATGGATTAAGCCAAATTCGACAGTATTTCTTGCTGAAACTTATTATGAAAGCAGCTGTTACCCATATTGATGTTAATTAGACGTGGATAACCTGTTTTCAAGGGTGGTCACAGCTTCAAGAACTTTTAACTGCAGATTGTGAAAAAGCTTGTGTTTCTTATTAGAGATGAAATGGATGCAAGTTTGTCATTCACCAAGGTTGGACCTTATTTATTATATTTTATTTCAATTTGGGGAGATTATCACACTAGCAACAAAACACTCATCCTTTGCTAATGGAGCAACAGATTTCTTTTCAAATTTCTAACCTAAGTTATGAACTATCTAGCTACAGGCGTAACCTGTCGCCAAACCATTCAGCTATGCATTTGCCCTGTTGGCAATGAATCAAAAGTGCCGCCTTCTTTCTCCTTTCTTTTGATCAGCGACACTTATATCCTTCATAAAAGTATCATCCAATTTTGCTCAAATGTGCTTGTCTTCTGGCTAATTCAAACATTAGTGTAATTACCACAAAATGTCGGTTTTTCTTCATGTGTCTAGTATCCACTACATACACAATATTTCACACCCAATCGCACTGTCACAAGCCACAACTCACATTGGAGGGGAAAGAGGTTGGGTGAGGGACTGTGGGAGAGAAAAAGTTTCTCTTTCTCGGAGGGGATATCTTTCTTGGAGGGGGGAGAGGTTGGGTGGGAAAGAAAGGTTTATCTTCTGGTTCTCAATATGGATATTGTCTGCTGCTCATTTGTAGTAGGTTAGACAGTGAATCTGACCCATTTAGCATTTGCAAAAGATTAGCACATAACTAGGACGGCCAATCACCTGGTCCAGTCCAATTCAGGAAATTGCAGTTCAAAATTGTGATAGATGATGGGCAACTATCCAGTTAGTGAGTAAAGCAAAGATAAGTCCTTATGATATGGCTGTTTTGAATACTGAATAAGAAGGCTACAACTTACAACATAAAACCAAACTATAAGCATTACCTCTGTGTTCCAGGAAAAAAGTTGAAGCCATGGGCTTTATCCAAATGCCAAGCCTTGCTAGACAACAACAGTTTGCAGTCCTATTATGAACACTGGAATTAGGAACTGACTAGGAAATCTTGTGCAATATCAAAGTGATGCCCAATACAGTATAACAACCAACATGATGAGCACACAGTTATCTTTTTCTACCTTTTTGAAGCTATCCCATCCACAGCTTATATACACAAGCGTTTGAGGCAGCGCGTCACTTTCTGACCAATTTGTTTTGCTTTTTACACTGACAGAAGCTTCCCTTGCTCGCAAGATCCATGGCCTTTTTTCATCTTTAAGCTTTGAGTGGGAACTGAAAACTTGGCATCAATCATATCAACAGAAGAATCATGTGTTGGGTTCATAAGCAGGAAACAGGAATGCATAAATATTGATCTCCACAATTCTGGTCCCGGTACCTTGCATAAGACTCAGCCTTGCGCTCTGCTAAAGGTATAGACCGCAATGCACCAAGCAGGGGTTCATCCAGCCCTTTCCTTGGAGGATCAACCAAAACTAGTTCAGATCCCACAAGCCATGAAAGAGGTTCCTACACAATGTAAGCAAGCATCAATCAGCGAAAAGCTTATAACAAAGAGAAGCTGGTGAAGAGAAAGCCCCACCCTCCGCCAAACAAAAATTAGGTGAAAGGAAAGGAGTAGAAAAGTAAAAAAGAAGCGTGGGATGGAGCAGGAAAAATGTGAACTACGACATTTTTAAATCATAGATGGCAAAGAACTACAACAGTGGGGAGCAACAACTTTATGTAAGGTGTGGACAGATACAAATGAACTATTGTTGAAAAACTGTAGAGATTCACAAGTATATAATACTCCCATTTGTCAGTTATCTTTAAGATTATTATTTCCAGTAAATGTCAAACTCAGAGCAGGAAAGATAGGTTTGTTCATGCATTGTCCTAAAAATCTTACCAATGACCTAAACTGCTTTTTAGATTATGAGGTTGTTAGCATGTCGAAATTTCAATCATATGTAAGGAAGTGTGCATCATTCAATCTGAAAGACATCAATTTCTTAAACCAACTGCTGTATCAATCATAGCATCATCAAGAGCAGTGCTAAATAGCTTCAAACCTTCGTCAATCTTTGGTATAAATTTCCAAGATGTAGAAATGATAAGCATAATGAAATGCTTGTTGAAAGAAATGAATTTGGTATCCTGTTAAACATATAGGTTTCCCTGATATACTACCTAAACAAGCAAAAGAACAAAAAATAAAAACTCTTCTTGGTTGTCCTCGTGAGTCATGGCATGAATATAAATAACAATAGTATTATACAGATTTTTTCACTTCACTAGGTTATTAGCCGTGCACAATCATTTTCCACCAAAGGCTTCGGAGAAGGTTAAAAAGCTACATATAGAAGGAAAAATAGACTTCAGGCCCATCTCCAGTTCCTCTCCAATAATTCATCATTGCACCATATATATCATTATCGCATATTGATACATGAATATTGTGAAGCTCAGTTGGTTTAAGGCACCACCTTATACGTGGTGGTGTTTCAATTCCCACAGTGAGTAGGTGCACTCCTAATGTGAGTTTGTTCTTACTAAATTTACCTTTCTATTTAACTTAGGTTTAAACACTCCATCCCATATGACTGTCATAGTTGAGTTTTGGAATCATATTCATAAATCTTTACCGTAATTATAACAAAATATGGTGAATTGGGGAGTTGAAAAGTGGCAATCCAAAACAGAGAAGTGCTGAAACTAGTTTCAATAAAATTAACTGACAAACTGTTAGTCAAAGATGAATCTTGGAAATCGCGGAACTCCATCACGACAACTGTGCGGCGTATTGACTACCGGGATAGAAAAAGTAAGACTACTATTGATGGGACACCCTAAACAACTCTTCTGGATAGCCAATAATGATAAATTTAAAGTCTTTCTGGATCAGCTATTGATGAGGAATCATCTTGGACCCCTTCTCATAAAAATTTGAAGAATGGCCTTGTTAAAGTAAGTGGCAATGGGGTTTTTTAATTGAACATTCTTTGAAATCTGGGTAGTTCCACCTTTCCTATTTTTGTAACTAACTAGGTGTGGTGTGGCGTGTGGATAATGAAATTTATATTTTTTCAGATAAAGGTGGAGAATAATTTTTTTATTAATACCAAAGTACTGGGTACTTTAATTTTGATGAAGACAAAAGACCATATTCATCTCTCCTTCTAACCAATATAACATCTATGCTCAATAACAAGCTAGGAAACAGCATAAACTGGAATATTAATTCATATGAAGACAGAAACAACATCAATAGATCAACTTAAACGTGCAAACTTAGGACAACCAAACAAGGCAGGGCTTAATCAATTTTTAAGCATTCATTCAATGGATTGCGGCAAGCATACATGAATTGCTTTTGAGAGCTGTGCTAATTATCTGTACCATTGAAAATAACAGATTATCAGAACCATACCACAGCAGCATCTGCATGATGCCAGCTCATGTTGCTATCCGTGGACGCTGGTAAACGGCTAACTGTCTTCTCAAAAGAGTACCTTGCCTCCTTGTTGATCTCAATACACTTGACAGACCTGAAAACCAAACAAAATAAAAAGAAAGAAACGTCACAACAGAAGAAGCAATATCAGAATACAGAAAATGACATCATCTTCTTCAGAATAGGTTAGAGATTTAACAAAAATGAGAGATTGGTGCCTGCATTTTCTTGAGACGGCTAATGATAATCCAATTACTCCCGCTCCTCCGTAAAAATCAGCAACTGATGAACCGTATGGAACATACTTTTGTAGCTTGCGAAGCAATGAATCAAATGCCTGAAAAAGAAGCAAATATTCAAGTGGAAATCAAATGGCGCCCATCAAGGCCTCAACTAAAAAATCAAGACAAACAATCAGACAGGAAAGTGGTAGCTGGAAGTAGTTTCACAACTATGCAAAAGCAGCTCATACCTAGCAATATGCAATGAAACAAAATGGACTAAAGACTTCTATACTTTCTATATTGGTCATAAGAGAATGGGAAGGAAAAAATCAGAAAATAATGCAGGAATCTGATCAAATGAGTCTACGACGATTGAACCATTCAGGCCAAAGCATGGCACGCAATTCACAGTATAATAGACGTGAAGATAAAAGAAATTATAAACGCGCCATTCAAGTTCAGGAAAGGGTGAGAGATTTCCTGAAAGACATATTTATACCCGTGTGTTAGCTTGTCCAAAGCTCGATGGAGTCAAGTAAACATCAATTCCTCCAGCATGTTCCCAAAAGTCTCTTTCACCTACAAGATGTCTCCACCTATTGCCAAAAATAATCTGCAACAACAGTATGTGCTCTTTGATTTTCACTTTCCATCATGTTAAATACATAATGACTGACAATTGAAATACTTACATAATTTGCAAGACACGCATAACCTCCAAAAAAGATGTTAAAACTGACAATTAAATTAATACTTTATTAGTATAGTGAAGTTACATGTTAATGTTACATGTAATTAGTATTAGAGTTACATGTGTGTTATGATCATTTAACATGTCTAGAAGTTATGACTTCTATCAGATGTTACAGGTCAAACCTCATGTATAAATACCTATTGTAAGCTATGGAAAAGATCATCACAAAATATATAAAACAATAACAAAGAGTATTATCCTTCTATCTCTGTTTATCTCCTTAAAAAGCTAACAGTTGGCATCAGAGCCCTCTTGATCTTACGGGCAATATCATTGTTAAAAATAAAAATATAATTAAAAAAAAGAAGAAACTGAAGCATGGCTTCATCTAGTTCAACACTTCCTTCAGCACCAGTTTTTGGAGGAGAAAATTACGATTTCTGGTGTATCAAAATGAAGGCTTTGTTGCTATCTCAAGACCTTTGAGAGGTTGTACAGCAGGGTTATGAACCACCCAAAGAAGGTGAACAACTCACTGCTGATCAACAAAAGAAGGCGAAGGAGAAAATGTCTAAGGATGCGAAAGCAACAACATGCCTACATTCAGCAATTGCAGAGACGATTTTTCCGCGAATCGTCAATGCAACTTCTTCAAAACAGATTTGGGAGACTCTCCAGGAGGAGTTTCAAGGCTCACAAAAAGTGAGAGCCATTAAACTTCAAAACCTGAGAAGAGACTTCGAAAACTTGAAGATGAAAGAAACTGAACCCATCAAGGATTATTCATCCAGGATGACGCAGATCATAAATCAGATGAAGATTTATGGCGACGATCTTCCTGAAACAAGGGTAGTACAAAAGATTCTTTCCACCCTTGATAAAAAATTCAATTTTATCATCACTGCTATAGAAGAATCCAAAGATCTCGACAAGCTATCTGCCACGGAACTCTTTGGATCTCTTCAAGCACATGAACATAAGGTGATCAACAGAGATGAAGGAACCGCAGAGGGTGCCTTTCAAACAAGGCACAAACAAAAGCCTAAAAATTTCAAAAACAACAAAAAGATGCAGCATTCCAAGGGTGATGATAAGCCCAGTTCGAGTGGAGGTGAAAGAAAAGGAACATTTCCACCATGTGGAATTTGTAAGAAAACAAATCACATGGAGAAAAATTGTTGGAACAAAGGCAAATCACAATGTGGAATCCGCAAGAAATTTGGCCATGAAGAAAATGATTGTTGGCATAAAGATCAAAAGGCCATAGCCAACATGACAGAAAGCAAAGACCCCGATGAACACATCTTTTATGCTTGTCAAGCTTCATTAGCAAGCACTAAAGATGTATGGCTCATCGACAGTGGTTGCACAAACCACATGACCAACAATCAAGGTATTTTTACAGAAATTGATACTTCTGTAAACATTCCTGTCAAGATGGGAGATGGCTCTATTATTGACTCTGCGGGAAAAGGAACTTCAAACAAAGTCGGGAACTCGCTACATAAAGAATGTTTTGCTAGTTCCTAACCTTGACCAGAATCTATTAAGTGTTCCACAAATTATGCAGAGTGGATATTCGATGTCTTTTAAAGGCAACTCATGCAGTATTTATGACCAACAAGGGAAAGAAATAGCCGAAGTTCAAATGAAAAACAAGAGCTTTCGTCTTGTTTGGCAATTCCCAGAAGAAGATGCGAGAAGAGCTGATCATGATGATTCCTGGCTTTGGCACAAAAGGCTAGGACATTACAACTTTTATGCGTTGCAGCTACTGCATCAAAAAGATATGCTCAGAGATTTTCCCTCAATCACAATAAAAAATGAAGTATGTGAAGGATGTCAGTTGGGGAAAATGCATCGTAAGTCATTTCCCTCAAATGAAGCATGGAGAGCCAAAGAGAAGCTTGAGTTGGTACTTGCGGTCCTATGACGACTATTACTGATAGTGGCAATAGGTACTTCATCCTCTTTATTGATGATTTTACAAGGATGACCTGGGTTTATTTTCTTAGAGAAAGATCAGAAGTACCTACTGTTTTCAAGAAGTTCAAAACCATGGTCGAAAATCAAAGTGACCGCAAAATGAAGAAGATTAGATCTGACAGAGGTTAAGAGTATATCTCCAGAGAGTTTGATAGATTCTGTGAAGATGAGGGTGTTCAACACCAACTTACAGTGGGTTACACACCTCAACAGAACGGAGTATCTGAACGGAAAAACAGAACCACCGTGGAGATGGCCAAATGCATGTTGTTTGAGAAAAATATGCCGGAGAGATTTTGGGCAGAAGCCGTTAACACGGCAATATATCTTCTTAACCAATGTCCCACCAAGGCAGTAAAAGACAAAACACCTTTCGAGGCTTGGGCAGATCATAAACCAACTGTCAAGCACTTGAAAGTGTTTGGATCTTTGTGTTATATTCATGTCCCAAAAGAAAAGAGACACAAACTGGAAGAGAAAGCCGATCGTGGAATCTTTTTGGGCTACAGTTCTCAGTCCAAAGGCTACAGCCAACAGGGTTTTCAATCTGAAATCTGAAAACTCAAAAGCTGGCCATTAGTAGGGATATTGAAATTGATGAAAATTCCTACTGGAATTGGGAAGAAGAAAAGGTGCATAGGCAACCGCATATGTTAGTGCATTTTGAGCAACAACCAGAATTCTCAGAAACTCAGAATTCAGATGATGAAGGTGTTGAAGATCAAACTCCACCAGCAACACCAAGAACTCCACAAACCTCACAAGGTGATGGGGGGGATTCTTCTCCTGATTCACAGAATGCTACTGGACCGAGAGGGAAAAGACTTCTGACTGATTTGTATTCAGAAGGTACATTTGCCCAAGTGTCTCAAGTCCCCTTTGAATCGTGCTATGTTGTTGTCTATAAACCAAACAATTATTTTGAGGCTTCCCAACAGCAAGAATGGCGAGATGCGATGCAGGAGGAGCTTAGAATGATTGAGAAAAATCAAACATGGGTACTGACTGAAAGACCCAAGCACAAAGATGTTGTTGGGGTCAAATGGATTTTCAGGACCAAGTTCAATCCTGATGGCTCCATTCAAAAGTACAAAGCAAGGCTAGTTGTAAGAGCTACTCTCAGCAGTATGGTACTGATTATAATGAGACCTTTGCTCCTGTGGCGAGGCATGACACCATTAGAACCTTGGTTGCTTTAGCTGCTGAAAAGAAGTGGAAAATCTTCCAAATGGACGTGAAATCGACATTCTTGAATGGCTATCTTCAGGAAGAGATCTATGTTGACCAACCTGAAGGCTATGCTATGAAGGGAGAAGAAAACAAAGTATACAGGCTCAAGAAAGCCCTTTACGGGCTGAAACAAGCTCCGCGAGCCTTGTATAGCAGAATTGATGATTATCTGCTGAAGCAAGGCTTTCAAAGAAGTCCAAGTGAGCCTACTTTGTATGTCCAACAAGTGAAGTCAGGTTTGATGATCCTTTCACTATATGTTGATGATTTGATCATTACGGGGAATAATCAAACCATGATTGCTGAATTCAAGAGGAGTATGAAGAAAGAGTTTGAAATGATAGATCTAGGATTGATGAATTTCTTCCTTGGTCTAGAAATCAAGCAAACTGAAAATGGCATCTTTGTTTCTCAAAAGAAGTATGCAGAAGCCATCCTCAAAAGATTCAAGATGGACAATTGCAAAGCTACCTCAACACCACTTGCGGTGAATGAGAAATTGTCCAATGATGGAGCTGAAAAAGCTGATCCTAGAGTCTACAGAAGTCTGATTGGGTGTTTGTGGTACTTGACAGCTTCGAGACCGGATCTAATGTTCTCAGCAAGTCTCTTGTCTAGGTTCATGCAAGATCCTAATCAACTCCATTATGTGGCTGCTAAAAGAGTTCTACGGTATCTCCGAGGAACTACTGAGTTAGGCATTTGGTATAAACCAACACATAACTCAAAAGTTGGTAGGATATACGGATAGCGACTGGGCTGGATCAGTAGATGATATGAAGAGCACATCTGGCTATGCATTCACTCTTGGTAGTGGAGCATTCGCTTGGCAATCTCAAAAGCAAGAAACTGTTGCTCAATCAACTGCTGAAGCAGAATATATAGTTGCTTGCTTAGCCGTTAATCAAGCAATTTGGTTGCGGAAAATTCTCAAGGATATGGGGAGAGAACAACATGGTCCTACAGAAATCTTTTCTGATAGCAAGTCTGCCATTGCTATTGCGAAAAATCCAGTGAGTCACAAGAAGACAAAACACTTTAAGATAAAGTTTTATTTTGTCAGAGATTCACAAAGAGAAGGAGAAATCAACTTGGTGTACTGCACTTCTGAAGAACAATTAGCAGACATCTTTACCAAGGCGCTTCCAAAGCAAAAGTTCGAAGAGCTCAGGGTGCAACTTGGAGTTTCGGTTTAATTGTCAACGAGGAGTGTTAAAACTGACAATTAAATTAATACTTTATTAGTATAGTGAAGTTACATGTTAATGTTACATGTAATTAGTATTAGAGTTACATGTGTGTTATGATCATTTAACATGTCTAGAAGTTATGACTTCTATGAGATGTTACAGGTCAAAACTCATGTATAAATACCTATTGTAAGCTATGGAAAAGATCATCACAAAATATATAAAACAATAACAAAGAGTATTATCCTTCTATCTCTGTTTATCTCCTTAAAAAGCTAACAAAAGAAAATAATAATAATTTAAATGGCTTTCAAGCAGTGCAGTTCAGTGCAAATCTGGAGCAGCAAGAATAAATATAGCATCACGAACTTCGAAGTATAAGCCAGTAACAAGAAACCCACACCCACCCACCCACCCACCCACACACACACACACACACACACACACACACAAAGGGGAAACAGAGGAGGGGGGGAATGAACATCTGAAAAGGTTTTACAGTTTACACTATTGGACAGCTGCGAAAATAACATATATAATCCAGGTAAGAATATTGACACCATCATCAAATCTTGAAACAAGACATATACTGTGGGTAGGGCAGATATACAGTTATCCACTCACATTGTTGGTTGAAGTCTGAAAATTAGCCCAGACAGAGTGAATTAGATGTGCTTTGGACCTTTCCCCACCATTGCTCCACAAAAACTGAAAACCAATAACTTTATCACCTTATCAAAGACAATAAAATCAACAAATAAAAGTAACAAAAATACTCCTTACATCCTAACACAAATGGAATTCTTTCTTGTTGGGATATCCCAAAAATACATATATCACAGTTCCTAAATAGTTGACGTGTCCATGACATCCTAATTCCAAGGCATTTCATACAAGTCACCACTAGACACTACAGTGAGTCGTATATCTTACCTTGACCAAAGCATTTAGTTTCTCAAAACCTGGTGAAGTCTCGCTTCTCGAGTTCCACACTAAAGTGACTTGCACTTGACCTGGTAACAGACATGTAAGGCACTCAGAAACCTCATGTAGGTAAGGTAGTAGCAAAACCTTCCAAGAAGATCAACCACGTGAATTTATACTAGCGCGGGTTGTCAAGAAAACCATTTTTATATCTTTCAGAAGATGGAAGTGAGGTGTTGTGTGTAGTCACAGCCATCTGCAAGTACCAAATATCAATTAGGTTGGAACAAATTACCAATTCACTGTTATCAACTTTGACACTAGCATTGTGCAAATGGTCACTAACTTGCACATATCGTAGTTCACCTACACCCAAGTCTTCATCATATGGCTCCACATTCAACTCAGTTATACCTAAGAAAACCACCAAATACATGAGACTTACGAGAGGAAATAATGCAAATCAAGTTGCAAATTAAACTACTTATGATTATGAAACCAAAATAGCTCTGCAACAAGATTTTATGAAGATTACCTTTCCTGAGTAGCTCAACTGCTGCATTTATGTTAGGGTGATGAGCTGCAAGCCAGATCAACAGTTACATTGCCTTAATTCGACCAAAGGTCCATAACAGAGAGGGTACGAAAAACTAGAGCCAACAAGTTTTGGGGCAAATGGAAGTATGAAACTCAAACCTTTGCAATCGGGAATGTCCACTACATTGTGAGTGCCCTCCTGATATAAACCAATTAGGGGGTCCGTGGATGTACCACGAACTGCAAGCTTCGCCCGACATCTCCAGCCATACTGAGTTCCAGTTTCCAGAAAATAAGAACTTAACATATTCGAATCCATCTCATTTTATTGCTAACAGTAAAATATATGAAAACAAAAGGTTAACACTGTTGTCTGTTTAGTACTCCAATGGATCCTACTGGAATGATTACATCATTTATGTGTCATTGTGTCCCTAGAAAAGTCAAGTAAAATCTGGAAGAGTTTGTGCTAACTTTAAATTTCAAGCTACACATAGGCATTTACATTATAAACCCAACGGAAATAGACAAATTATATTTATTTACTACTCCATCTTTGACAATGTTGCACAATGGAATCAATTACAATTTACAATAGAGTAAGCATTTTGAACAGGCTTTCAATTAACTAATATACTCGTGAACAAGTCCAGCCAAACAAACAAACAGACACATAATTTTGATTCTAGTTTAATAAACAAGCCAAGCTTGAACACCAATACACCATAGTGCATGTCTCCTTTACGTTCATCAATATTTCACATACTTTCTGTACAAGTTACATATACGATCACGCTTTCTTAAAGACCTCACATACTCAATGTTACTGAAGTAGTAAATGTTATTCAATTTGATAAATTACTCTTCAATTTATATTATTACCATCCCCCAAATTCAATAACATCTTATGACTTATAGAACACCTTTCAGCAAATTAGTTATGTTTACGAACAAGCTGAAGCCTATTTACCTAACAAACAAACAAAGCTTGAACAGAAAAGGTCAAGCTCCACTAAAATTAAACAAACCAACATGAAAATTGTAGAAATCGGCTCCGAAACGCCTTTATAATAGTACACATATCTTTTAGCCCTAAAACATATCAATCATCATAGGCAAAAAGCATTTACAAACAACAATTGGCTAAACAGTGATATACCAGTCTACAACTATCGAATGTGAAATCGGAAACACCATATCTCTTGAAAAATTCGGTCGCCTCATGAACCACACTCGGCCGGTGAAGATCATACTCGTGTGTACAACCCGAACACCTATCGAAAAAACAAAACAAAATCCATTAATTCATCAAACAAGTAAAAAAAATCGAACTCAAAAACAAAAGAAAAAAGAGGAGAGAGACAGAGAGAGAGGTGTGAATTGAGGTGCACGTACGACTGAAAATGGGGGCATTGAAGAGAGCAAGATTGGGATTGGGAGGATAATGGAGATGAATTGAGATTATTAGGGTTTAAGCTAGGGTTTAAGGAGAGAGAAGATTGTTGTAGCGGTGCTGCTGTTGCTATTGCAGGTGGTTGTTGAGTTCGGAGACAGTTCGAAATTGCGAGGCGAGGAGAGATGAGAGAGGAAGAGAGGTGAAGAGGAGAGAGAATTGAGACCGCCATTTTTACTTTGGCGCTAACTTAGCTGTGTTCAGATAAATTCAGCTTTTACTTCTTCAATGGCGGAGATGGATAAACCTTCTACCGATATTTTGGATTTTTTTTTTGGGTGGGTTTGGGCTTTTAAAGCAGACTATTGTTAATATGCAAAAGCCCAAGCCCATTGTCAGTGTTGTGTCTACAAACTGGGCCATTGGGCCAACTGGATGGATCGTCCCTTTTTGTAGACAAAGTTCGGTCCATATCGAAACTCGGATCCGGCCGACCTGAAATTTCAAATCGCAATCTGAAATCGCACCTATTTTCCATTCTATCTTTTGTGAAATTTTTTTTATATGGACTTATGTCCATCCAACTTAGATGGACCCAAATTCTAAATTGAAAAAATTATATCGCGCGTGCATAAACTATCTTCTCATTGAAAATCACAATTTTTAGACTTAGATTTCTAGTTTTCTGTCGTCAGTTTTAAAAATTAAGTAAATAAATTACAAGGTAAAAAATTTCTGCCAAAAAGTTAATTTCTATAAATTACAAGGTAAAAAATTTCTGCCAAAAAGTTAATTTCTATAAGGTAGTTTAAAAATTTTCAAAATCAAAATACATGCAACTCGCAACATTCCTGAATGAGATTACGATTATGTTAACCAGATTGTGGGACCCAGTCCCTTGTTTGATTACAAAGTACGTAGACATTGTGGGAAATCACTCGATAATATTGATATGAGTATATAACAGATAATTGATCAATGGGCAAAGGTGCTTGTCTCCAACGAGTCATATCTCTAGTTATGGTGCTAATATTTATAAATGCATACAGTGATACAGATATGAGATATGTGAGATTAGGCAGAGTTGATTGCAAGTTGAAAATGTGCACTTTGTATTAAATACTCCTATATACAACCAAGCACGGCGCAATTGTTGACCAATGATAAACCAACCTCGACAGACCCTCCTCAAGTCCTCATCCCAGCATGACATTTGTCATTTGCCCATATGTAGTGTCAAAATTGATACTAATACTAGTTTTATCTCCGTGCGTCGCACGGATTCGTTAATATCTCTCGGAAATGAAGATACTTACTATGTGATACCTCATGCATATTTTATACCGCACAACTAATTCTATATTTGACTATTTTAATGTTTTTGGTATGAAATATCTTTTTAAATCTGAACAGAATTAGGGTAGAATAGCTCAACCCTATAGGAGCCCTGGCGTTATATTTATACTAAACAGATATATGTACAATTACAATTACGTCCTTATACGACTCCCTATTACACCCCCTCAATCTGTACGGGAGGACGGACGGACATATTATTTTTAAGTACATGAAAACGCTGAGAAGACAACCCTTTAGTGAATATATCAGCTATCTGATGTTCAGTAGGAACATATCTAACAACAACTGAGCCTAAGGCAACTTGCTCTCTAACAAAATGATAATCAACATCAATATGCTTGGTGCGAGAATGTTGGACCGGATTAACCGTCATATAAGAAGCACTGACATTATCACAATAGACACGCACAGGACTTGGAAGAGGAAAGCCAAGTTCAGAGAGCAACTGTTTGATCCAAAGGGTTTCAGCAACAGTGTAAGCAACAGCTCGGTATTCAGCTTCGGTGGAAGACTTGGAAACCGTGGGTTGTTTCTTAGCACGCCAGGAAAGAAGGTTGGGCCCTAAGAAGACCGCAGAACCTGTAGTTGAACATCGACTATCTGGGCAGCCAGCCCAATCGGCATCGGAATAAGCAACCATCAATCGTGAGTCCTTTGATGGGCGAATATGCAAGCCATGATTAGCAATCCCCTGTAAAAACCTGAAAAATACGCTTCACAACATGAAGGTGAGTAGTGTGAGGAGCATGCATAAACTGGGCAACCATATGTACCGCAAAAGCAATATCAGGCCTAGTCATGGTTAAATACTGTAAAGCACCTACCATTTGACGATACTCGGTAGGGTCAGCCAGCAACTCACCGTCAGAGATGGAGAGAGAGGTTCTTGAAACACATGGAGTACGCACAGATTTTACAGTATGCATATTAAATTGACGCAATAAATCACTGACATATTTATGCTGCTAAATAAATAAGCCAAAAGGAGTGCGTACAGCCTGAACCCCAAGAAAATAGTGTAACTCACCCAGATCTTTGACTGGAAAATAACGAGAGACAAGGGAAATAAAATAAGAAACTAACGTGGGTGAGCTTCCAGTAAGAATGATATCGTCCACATATAAAAGCAAGACAAGGATATGAGGACCATGACGATAAATAAACATGGATGTGTCTGCCCGAGCTATCATGAAACCGTGAGTGAGCAAAAAGACACTAAAACAATGGTACCAGGCACGAGGAGCCTGTTTAAGGCCATAAATTGCCTTGCGCAGCTTGCATACATGATTTGGAAACTGGGAATGAACAAACCCAGGAGGTTGAGTCATGTAGACCTCCTTTGACAAATAACCATGTAAGAAGGCATTTTTAATGTCTAATTGACGAACAACCCATTTTAATGAAACGGCAATAGATAATAAGAGACGAATAGTAGTAGGTTTCACAACAGGACTAAAAGTTTCATGATAGTCGATACCTGCCTGCTAGTGGATGCCACGAGCTACCAGTCGTGCTTTGGGTCGCTCCACAGTGCCATCTGAATTATACTTAGTTTTGTACACCCACCCACTTACAACTGACAAAGTTCATGTTATTGTCATATGGAACCAAATCCCAGGTTTTATTATCAATAAGAGCATTAAATTCTTCGGCCATTGCCTCACGCCATCTAGGATCTTTAGAAGCCTGAGTATAACTAGTCAGGTCTGGAGAGGAGGTAAGAGCACTAAGAGAAAGGATGGTCCTGGGCTTAAATATCCTGGACTTAGCTCTGGTCTGCATAGGGTGACCTGTTGGAGCAGTGGATGCATCCACTGCCAGAGGCAGCGTAGACTCAGTAAGAGAGACCGCGGGAGGGGAAGACGACACACTCAAGGGAAAAGATCCAATAACAGATGCAGGACTAGACTCAGGGGTAGAAAGAGACGTGTCAGAGGAACTGGACACAACTGGAGAAGAACTAGGCACAACCTGAGAGGACTGGAAGTTGGGAGACACTAAGCCTGGGGAGAACATAGGGCATGGGGAGCTAGACATGGACATAGACGAACCTGGACTAGGGGTGGATGCAGGGCTGTGCATCGGGGTGGAGGTAGGATAAGACACAGGATTGGGGGTTGTGATAGAGGCCGGGGAAGGGAATGACAACACTGGAGGAGAACCCAATAAGCTTGAGCTAGTGAAACCAAGCAAGGGACAAGTGACCGACACACTAGGATAAGTGGGCGGGGAGGGCATACTAGACGAAGTAGCAACAACAGGAGACCATGAACCAAGCATTAAAGGGGAGGACTCATCAAAAGTAGTGCAGCCACCAGGAGCCAGAGTGCTATAAGGAAAAATCATTTCATGAAATGTAACATGTCGGCTGACATATACCCGACCCGAAACCGGATCAAGGCAACGATAGCCTTTATACTGTGCGGCATACCCAATAAAAACACAGCGAATAGACCGAAGTTCTAACTTATTAGGTTTTTGAACAGTTAAATGCGGAAAACATTCGCTTCCAAAAGTACGCAAGAAACTGTAATCAGGGGATTTTCCAAACAATCTTTCAAACGGAGTTTGACCATTTAAAACAGCAGTCGACAAGCGATTAATAATGAAAACAACAAAGTATGCAGCATCAACCCAAAAACGACCAGGCATGACAGCCTGAAGAAGAGTGGTGCGTACCATTTCAAGAATATGGCGATGCTTGCGTTCGGCAACCCCGTTCTTTTCCGGGGTACCAGGACATGATTTCTGATATAAAATCCCTATTTTCAAACAATAATCCTGTAAAGCATTATTATCAAACTCACGACCACCATCACTTTGGTAAATTTCTATTTTTGCATCAAACAAATTTTCAACCAGTATTTGAAAATTGCAAAAATGAGTAAAAACCTCGGACTTGTGCTTCATTGGGTAGATCCATGAAAAACGAGAAAAATCATCCACAAACACCGCGTAATAGCGAAAACCAAGATTAGAGACAATGGGGGATTGCCAAACGTCCGAATGGATTAAATAAAGGGGTTTATCAATGCAATGTTCTACAAGAGAAAACGGGAGTTTGTGGGATTTCCCAAGCTTACACGAAACACAAATTCCATTAAACTTGGTGGCAGCACTAATGGTCTTATTACGTTGCAATAAATAAATAGTCTTACTACTAGTATGCCCTAATCTATGATGCCAAAGCTCACTAGACTCTTGCGAGGCCAAAAAAGCTGGAACAGACGAACCAGACACCTTGATAGCATAGACATTCCCTTCATTAGGAGCCTCCAGAAGAACCCGCCCCGTGGTCTTGTCCTTGATAGAAACAGAAGAATCATCAAATTTTGCAAAATAATTATTATCAGAACACAACTTGTTAACGGAAATAAGATTGTGTTTCAGATGAGGAGCATGATAAACATCATTTAGAACAAGATCCCTAGAGGCGGTAGGCAATGTCACAGTTCCAGTTTTCAAAATGGGGAGACGGGTTCCATTAGCAACAATAATATGATTTGGTCCTTTGTAGGGAATGACAGAAGTAAACATACCTTCCGATGGGGTCATATGGGCTGTCGCTGCAGTGTCAGGATACCACGTAGCATCATTGGTTTCACCAGCAGCCATGGTAGCGAATGATTGAGCAGACACAGCGGCGGGAGTGGTGTTTGACGCATTTGTAGCCCGGAAAGGGCACTCAGAGGCAGGGTGACCTGGATAATAGCATATACGACAAACAAGGGGAGCGGGGGGAGAACCTAAAACTCCATCCGAGACAGTGGTGCCTGCATTCAACAAATCATTAGAACATGATTTGGACTTTACAGTAGTAACACAAAAACTAGGAGAATTGATAGATGCGGAAAACAAAGGCAAACCCTGTTGAGATGCATTGTTGGAAGGAGATGAACCTTGGTGGCCACGACCTGCATTGTTGCCCCGACCACCGCGGCCTTTACCTCGCCCACGATTATTCTTCCAGCGGCCACGATTGTTGTTATTATGGGTGTTGGAACCGTTGTTACGACCATGGTTGGAAGTTTCAGAACCTTGAGTGCCACCCCCTGAATTGTTAGCGTGAACAACAAAGGCTTGATGCACAACACCATTATCCTGATCCCTCAGTAACTTGAGGTGTTGCTCATGAAGAATTAATTTAGTCCGCAAATCAGTAAAAGTCAACACTCCATATTGATGAAGAAGCACAGCCACCAAAGTAGCATATTCAGAATTGAGACCAAGCAGAGTATATTGTATAAGCTCTTGTTGAGAAACAGGATTTTGAATAGCAGCAAGAGAGTCCACAATGAACTTAATATCCTGTAAATAACTTGCCATGGTCTGATTTTTCCCGCTTTTTAATCATAGTCAGAGAGCGTTTTAATTCAATGGACCGTGCAAGACTATCAGTATTAAATCTTTCATGCAACCTAGCCCAAATCTCATAAGAATGTTGCAAATCATGAACTTCCATAAGCAATTCCTTAGATAAAGTGGAAAATAACCAACAACGAACACTTTGGTCCAAACGCAACCATGTATAGTATTCAGAATTGTACCTTTGAATACCACTGTTATCAACAAAAGTGGCAAGGGGAGGAAAGAACGTACCATCAACCAAGCCTTGAAGGCCATTCGAGACAAGGAGAGCAACAAATTGGGTTCGCCAGGGGAAGAAATCTTCGACGGCACCGAGACGAGTAGTGACCAAATTAGTGATATTTGGTACAGCTACGGCCGGGAAGGAGTGAGAAAGCTGTGGTTGAGAGGGAGGCAAATACCCACCAGAAATTGATAAGGGGGGAACGCCAAGCGAACCACCAGCAGCGGGAAAACCGCCAAACGAACCACCACCAGCCGGAAAACCGCCAAACGAACCACCAAGACCAGATCTCGACTCGCTGGACTCGCCCACTTCATAAGTACTGTTCGGGAAGACCGAATGCGACGCTGGAACCGAAGACCACGGAGGTAAGGTCGGTTGAGACAGAGGCCACGAAGAAGCAGAGGTTGAGGAATTACAGGGGAAGTGCGAGGTGGTGGCGGTGGTGGAGGGAAATTGAACTCCACAATTGGCTGGGTCGCGTGGAGTGGAGGGCTGTGCAAGTGGAACTCAGAATGGAGACCAATTGTAGCATTAGAGAGTGGGAGCGGTGTGGAAGGCTCGGGAGTTAATGACTCAATCGAGGAGATGATAGGAGAAGAGGATAGAGGAGGTTGTGATGTGGAATTAGGAGGGGACGACATGACGACAGTAAAGGACGGAGGAGAAGGTAAAGGCACCGCTGTAAAAAAAAAAAAAACACTATTTTTTTCTTAACCCTAGGATTTTCGACTCTGCTCCGATACCATGAACAGAATTAAGGTAGAATAGCTCAACCCTATGGGAGCCCTGGCGTTATATTTATACTAAACAGATATATGCACAATTACAATTACGTCCTTATACGACTCCCTATTAAAATCGATCTACATCTAAAACATAATGAATATAATAAAATTTTAATTTATGATCATAATTGAGGCTACTCCAAAATTCCAAAAAGAAAAAGAAAGCCAATTTTGATGAATTAAGATTTAGAATTTTTAGAATTACGTAACTAAAGAATATGTTTATTTGTATCTTAAAATAATATGCAAATAATTATACGACACTTGGATGATGATTTGTTAAGCTATGTGGCAAAGTTGCGTACATGTGGCGATTATGGGATTTGATCATCTCACGAACATTCTCTCTTATGTGGCGTCTACATGTTATAATCGCACAGAAAAAAAACCCTACTTGTATGGGACATATATATATATATATATATATATATATATATATCATTTTGAATCGCACAGACCTATAATTTTTTGACTTAAGTAACTAAAATTATTTTATTTTGTATCATAAAAACATGCTAATATATATGTAATAAAGTCAACTAATAATGAGACATTAATGGGTGACACTTGGATGATGAGTTGTTAAGCTATATGGCAATCTTTGCTTATGTGGCGACTTAGGTATCATCACACGAATTTGGGCCTCTATGTGGCGTCCTAAGTAAAAGAAAATAAATATCCTAATCATTGTACATTAAGAATATTACTTGTAACATACTATACAAAATTTCAAACAATTATACCAACTTCGTCAATATCACAATTTATGTAACATACAATAGTGGTCATTTTAATTTTTTTTTATTACTTTGATATTTTTTTATTTTCATATAAATTTTAAAAGTGTTTTGAAGTGTATATAATTAGAGTTGTAATTATTTTGATGAAAAAAACTTTAATGTTGATGATGACTGAACATCTGTATGTCATATGTACACCTTGACATCCGTTTGTCGTCCTATGTCAAGCACACACTAAATCATCGTCCACGTGACATCCTTAATGTGTGCATTGATTGATTAATTTGATTTTTAACTTTCTTCACAATTATATCTTATATTCCCTCCGTCCCAAATTGTTTGTCCACTTTGTTTTCCGTAACTCACATTATTGTGAGTCACAATTACCAATGAAGACAAACAATTTGGGACGGAGGAAATAAGTGTTTTTAATTGTATAATTAAAGTTGTAATTAATTTGATGACAAAACTTCAATCTGAATGATGATGACTGGACATACATCCGCATGTCATCCTTACATGATGTTTGCATCCGCTTGTTTGTTGTACACATACCAACTTCACACCAAATCGTCACGCACGTGGTATCCCTAATGTATATTGGTTTATTCTAACTTTGATCTTAGTTTTTCGATCTTCACGACTATATTTTATAAGTGTATAATTAAAGATGTAATTTGATAACAAAACTTTAATGTGGATGATGACTGGACATCCACATGTTATCTCTACACCAAGTTGGCATCTATGTGTCATATGCATTTCAGCACCATACCAAATTGTCGCTCATGTCGCATTTCCTCACGAAATGAATCCAAACTTTATATATACCTGACGTGTCTTTTCCCTTAACTTCTTACACGGTTTCATTGAAATAAAAAGCGTCTAGTAAATATTATACAGTCAAATATAGGACATATGTATCTCATTTTTAAGTATTTTTCGAACCGGATCCAATGAGAAAAGAATTATAATTTTTAAAGTTGCGTAACAAAAGTTATTTTATTTTATAATTTGAACAATATAATAATAAATTTTATATCTTGTATAATTAAGTCAAATAATGATGTTGCATTAATGACTTGAAACACTTGGATAGGCAGCTTATGTGGCGGCTTACTTGTCATTACCACACAAACTTATGCACTTGCATGGCGTCCTACGTGTCATCACCACACGAACATAGCCTCCATGTCGCATCCTACATGTCGTGGCTACACGAAATGGACTCACTTTATATATATATATATATATATATTTAAATAAAATTGTATTTAAGCAAAATTATGCTTTGTTTCTGAAATTTTTGGTACGTCCTTCATTTTACTTTTCTTTGTCTTTTCAGGATTATTTTTGCCTATCAGAATGTGTTAGATGAGATTTTCAAATAGCAATACGATAAAATACTTTCTATTATAGATCGAGAAGACAAGTTCGATATGCTATTTTAAGGGGATGTGCACTTTTAAATAGTTGCAGCACGTTTCATGCTTACTTCCAATCGTAGGAATAACGTGTGGGTGACCCGCTTTCTTTATAGCATAATTATGCTATATTCAGGCACTCAATCTTTTACAAAGTCAATCAAGATGCCAATTTCTAGTAGTGATGTTGGATTTGGTACTTACTTTACAAATCGACGGAGCTGATCAAGACACCGATTTCAAACAACGATGGTGGGAGTCATATTTATCTTATTATATTAGATTATTGTTCTTATCATTTTAGGAATATGTATTAGGTGAAGTCATAAACTAGATTTAAGTCGTTTATTTGTATTTGAAATTTCTTATATCGTGAACAACGCTTTGATATTGAATGGAACTTAGTGTCGTATTGCGACATTTGAGATAAAAAAGAGTACAAAGATACATATCTCATTATTTTTCTCTACTTATTCATTGTTTTTATTTTTAATTTTATTTTAATTTTATTTTTTTCGCTTTATGGATGGAGGGACATTTGTTAATGGACAAAGACATAGTGTAGTAGTAGTTAGAAAAACCCAAAGGCAGGTGGGGATCAAAAGGTCTCATCCTTCAAATACTTATTTGGACACTCCATTCCTTGAGTCTTGACTGCCCTTAATTTATAGGGACACCCACCACCTTGTGATTTTTTTTTTTGGCTACAAGGACGCATGCAATAGCTCGCAAACCATACGTGTCGGGCAAGTCAACTCATTTTTGATGGGCCGACGGGCTCAAGTAGAGGAGGAGACCCTCCCTACTAGGGGTGAAACTTATTCGGATTAAATCCAAAATCCAATCCAATGCAATCCAAATTAGGCAATTCGGATTGGACTTTTTGGATTTCGGATTGGATTCGGACTCAAAAAAAATATTTTTTGGATTTTCGGATTGGATTCGGACTCACACTTTCGGAGTCCAATAATTCAATCCAATCCAAATTAGATATAAATTAATAAATAAAAAGACATATAATCCAAAAATTATACTAGCCCAAAATAAATAGTATAAACTACAAATTAAAATCTAAGGGATTGGAGGCAACAATAAAATGCATACATAAATTAATAGAGAAAGATCCTTCAAACAACTCACTCAAGTCACGCCTTAGCAGCCCCTCGTCCACTTGCTATCTCTTTATACATATGTCTTCTCCATGTACACTAAGCGGAGATTACCGAACACCTTTGAAACTACATAATTTGCATTTTTTTTTAATGAATGTTGTAGATTTGTAGTTGACTTCGACATTTGTATTATTATCTTATCGATAAACTTTTTTTAAGTAATGGACATTGTTTTAGAAAAGGTAAAGAGTAAGGAAAAAATTGGATTATTCGGTTCGGATTGGATTACGGAAAATAATTCGGATTGGATTCGGACTCAAAAATCAAAGTCCAAAAATAATTTGGATTGGATTTGGACTCAAAATTTCGAGTCCAAACTTTCACCCCTACTCCATACAAAGAAAGGTAGATGAGATTTTTATTATTCTCCCTAAATAAGAATTCGAACCCTGACTACTGAGTTATAAGAGAAGAGCACTTACCACTTGAGCTCTCACCTCATCCTCCACTACCTTGTGAAATTAATGTCACCTTCCCCGCCCTTAATTTAAAGGGACAAAGAGAGGCCAAGTTTGTAGTATTTGAATTGAATACGCGCTATGCCAAATTCTGTGGGCCATGACCCGTCCACCGCCCAGCGGGCACAATGAAGCCCATCCCACGGGCCTGCCCTTGCCCAACCCCTGTCTCTAAAAACATACTCTACTGATGTTTAACTTCCAACAAAATCTTTTATTTACACACTTTTATTAACTACTCGTTTGTCTGTTTGGAAGATAGCATTTCCCATTATTTATCTTTTGCATTTGAATAATAAGTTTGTCATGATCTTCTTGAACCCCTATTAATATTATATATAGTATTTTTCAATTTACAAGAATCGAACTTTTAGCATCACTTAAAAAATAAGAGTGCTCTACACATACCACTTGTTACTACGAGTATTTTCTTTCAATTATATTTTTATTTGGTAATTGATAGTACTTGCAATTTTGGTTAGTGAAAGGTTTTCTCCCGTTTAATTTTCCTTTCCACATCAAATTTAATTTATTCTATTTAGAAGATAGACAAGTGATATTCCCTTTGTTTTTCATCTCATCTCTTTACTGATGAGTTTGATCCAAGTCACATGTACCGTCCATTGAAGGGGGTTTAAACTTGCTTGGCCTAATAGTTAAGGCTTAAAGACTGAATTCTAGGTACGTTAGGTTTTAGTTTCGAATCCCTTTTTTTCATTGTATGTAAATATATTGTACTGCTCCAGTGCCCGCCGGATTCCTTGAACCAAAACAAAAAAAAGTTTTTAAACCTAACAATAACATCTGAACATGTATGGACATTTTCCTCATTCACCAATTAAAAATATTTTGAAGGAAGAGTTTTGTTTTTCAAATAAATACTACTCCCTCCGTCTCAAGAAAACCCAAACCTTTGTTTTTTCACGGTCTCCAAGACACCACTTTGACCGTAAATAATTACAATTATATGAATATAAAAATTATAACAATATGATTTTTTGAAAGTATTTTTAAAAATGAATCTAACAAAAGTATTTTCATAATGTGAATCTTTATATATTTCATAAATTAATGGTCAAAGTTTGACCTTCAAAAGGCAAATGTTCGGATTTTTTGAGACGGATGGATTATAATACTCCATTTTTACCAAGAAATGTACCTGGACAATTCGAGTGTGACATTGTTTAATTTGTATACATGAACACTTGACGGCAGTGTATTATTCTAGCCGTCTTTGTGATGTATCTTCAGGGAATTTAAAAGTAGTCGGCAAGTCCATAAAAGTACAATTAAAGTTGATAACATTTCACTGCTGACTAGCTAACTAATCAAATTAATTGAATGATTTGACAATTTAATGAATATATTGATAAAAACAACTGACAACGATATACAGTACGAGTATGTATTTTTGGTATGTACGTATATTACTAGCTAGTATGAAGCAATTTGAGTTTCGTTTTTGGAGGATTTGGCTTCACATCATGAGACTATGAGAGCTTATTATGGTACATGCATGTCTTTATCTCAACTGCACTAATCACTAGCTAGCTGGAGAATATGAAGTATGAACAAAAGTTGGCTAGTGCTAATAACAATGTCATTCTTATAAATCTTGTCTATCCCTTTATATATGTACTCCATAGATCTATATAGATAAGACGACAAAGGACTACATATTTCAAGTAAGGGCCCATTCCAATAGCAAGTGATAAACAATGGGGAAAGGGAGACATATGTATGAACATCCACTCATCACCTCCTTTTTATTAAATAAAGATCAAGCATAACTCGTAAGTGAATGGCGATCGTCTAATTCCTAAAAGTCAGCAAACACAAACCAGCAAAAAAAAAAACTCACCTCTTTTAATTCTCATATTTTTTTCCAATCAGATATTCATTGTGAGTTTCTCGGGTCATTACAACTATGTTACATGGAGAAAGAAAGAGAGAACAAAGAAAAATGATTCAACTCGTTTTGAGCCCTCGGAACAAACTATGACTTGTCCTAGTCCAGTGATGTGTGTCCTGTGTGTGGGTCGCGTCATGAGTCCCTGAAATGCAGCCTTTTGTTGCGTTTTGGAGAAAAAAAAGGTTAAATAATGCGGACTAACACGCACGTCAGGCTAGCCATTATCCTGACGCGCTCAATTTGCTGGTGGTCCAAATATTTTCTAAAGTTTTTTTTTTTAAATGGCTATATTTTTCAACCCTAAATATAATAAGACCAAAATTGCTATGATTTTAGATTAGCCTTTGTCTCTCCTAAATTCTAATTTTCATCCACAATTCATAATTTACTCCCAGAAATCCCATTTAATTTTCCTACACACAATGAATCCTAAAAAGTCGATTATTATCTTAAACGCCATTTATATTTCAATTAAACGATAATCCAAATTTATTACGTATTATTTTAATTAATTTTACATTTTGGCAAAAGAAATTAAATAAAAGGAAAACATATTAGATGAGATAGAAAATGTGGTGGGATATGATGAAAGAGGAGTGAGAGTGTGATGATGCATGGAACCAATAAAATGGATTTATGAATAAAATTTAACTTTGGATTGAATTCATGAAATGAGTTCATGGTAAGATGGATAGGAGCTCGCTCCATCTTTCTCTCCTTCTAGAGAAAGAAGGAGAGAAAAATATATGAACCCAAATTAAAACGCTAGGATCATGGATATTTATGCTTTAAAGTAGCAAGCAACTTTTACAGGCCATCCAATGAAGTTGCATTGACAGATTATAGACTTATAAGGGTCGTCTGGCCTAACTTCCAAAATTTCAACTTTTCTTTTCACATTTGTTTTTCTTCATCCTATTTTCATTTATCTCTATCTGACCTTCAGTTTATATATAAAAGTTGAAATTGTTATCTCTCCACTTCCACGAAACAAATTAAAATCAGCTTTCATGGGGGACTCCACGTTGACAAGCAAAAATCATGAATCTGTAACGACAATATTCCATGCATAGGATTAGTGGCATGGATTATATTTGTCCCCATGCAAAAGGCTTGCGGGTCATAAGTATATAATTTATCATATATATGCCAATGTTATTATGAAATGACTTTTGAGTAGCATTTAGTATGCTTAGAGCATGTTTGGTCTAATTTGTGAGGAGATTCTACTTTTTCCTCTATTTTCCCTAACAAACCATTCCCTCTACCTCCTCCTCACTCCCATTTTTACCTTCTAAAAAGCTTAAACTACCCCCTAGGACCTCCTAAAAGCTCCAAAAGTAGAAGCATCAAATTGGAGTTCTACTTTTGGGCCTCCCAATGGGTGTTTTGAGCTTCTTAAAAGCTGAAAATGTGGGTGAGGAGGAGATGGAGGGGGAGGTTTGTGGAGAAAAAGAGGGGGAAAAATAGAAGCTAATCACAAATTAGACCAAACACCACCTTACTGTGTTTCATCATGTGCAAGAGCGCAAGGGATGTATAAGTTTATAACCCTTTGATTGCTTTAATTTTTGATAGATATATATGATTCAATTTTGAATCATTGAACTAATGGATTGATACTGGACATTAATGTGGGTCATGTATGTGGAGTATTTAGCAAGTAGGAAAGAAAACTCTGTCACAACTGGATTTGGTCTTACAAATTTCAAATTGAGGGTGGTATTACAGTTACGTTGTTGCTATAATATAATATGTCTTTGGGTCATCACCCTTCCTCATAATAAGGCTCGATCATATGTTTAGACTGTATATTAATAAAAAATGGACTTAAGAGCTAATAAGCCCGGCTTCCTTTCTTATTAAAAAATCAAAAAAAATAAATAATTAGAAAACTATATATCTACGGCAAAACCAATTATTACCAATTACTTAGTCCAAGACGGACACATGTATGTTTATATTATTACCAAATTGAACATGACATTTGTATTCATGGATTTCAAGAAGCAAATAAAAGAGGCCAAAATGGAAAGCCAATGATTTAAAGAAGTATATTAACTTCTTGATTGTTACTTAATTCGTGAGTAATTGAAGTATAAGCAGAATGCAAGTACATATGATATGTCAAAGTTTGCGCTCATATATCACTCAGATAATATGCTCATCAGAGGACGTAACTTTGCATGGTTTACATTAAATATGAGAAGCAGACAAAATTCTCTTGATTGTCTAATCAAAAACACAAAAACGCATCTAAAAAATGAGAAATAAGAGGGTCAGGCATTGAGGACGATCGAGGACGACCCAATGGCAGTGTCTGATGAACTTGACTAGTCGACAATTCGACATATATGAAAGATCATGGGCACTGGGCAGTCATAGTATATTTCCTTTATGATATGGGTGTGTAAGAGTTTTGTGTACTACAAGTTTTCTTTATAATGGATTATAGATTATAATTCTCATGGAGTACTGAGAAAATTCATTTCATTTATAGCTCAGATATTTATGTACGTTCAATTATATTATGTAGTATTAATGTATCTAATTAACGATGCACATATAACACAAAATACTAGTACATTCCGGCTAAACTGATCAAATTAAAAATAAAAAAAGAAGAAAGAAATAGTTTTAGTTTGTCGAAAGCGTGTATCCCCATTTCCTCTACACCTCGTGAGTACTCGTCCTCACTCTACCACTCAATCTTAACTTGTTGGAGTTATGATGAGGCCAAGCAAGTGACGACGTGGCACAGTTGCAAGGATTTGGAATCTTACTTTTCTATGTAAGATAGAGCTAGCTACTATAGTTACTACCATCATCTTCGAATGATTGGTCAATGTTTATTCAAGTAGGGCTATTATTGAACAATCAACGACACACAAAAGCAATTTGGATTCTCTACTGTTACAGCACTCTACTGTTCTTTTTTCTTTCTATCTCTCTCTTTTAACTGTTTAAATTTCAAAACCCACCCCCTCTATCCAATGGTCAAAAGCTCACCCCCTCTAATCCAATGGTCAAAATTTAAAGAAAAGTACTCTACTATTCTTTTAGCAACAATAGAGGATCCCAACTGCACACAAAAGGCTTTGGATTTCCTTATAGCCATAAGATGGTAATAATTCTCAGCAGAAAACTTTTTGTCCGGGTTATAAAAAATGCATGTCCTGGCCAGAGAAAGAGAGTCTCCTTATTGGGAGTACCTACGTATGTAAGTGATTCTTCGCGAAGATTGAAGATAGATGTGCTTGCTTGCTTGACAATATAGACATGTAAAGAGTAAAGACGGACAGCAATAATAATACCTGGAAATGCACTTGTTACATCAGTAAAAGAGCATTATCATAACAGTGTAACATACAATAATAAGTCTATCAGTTTTCTGGAGAGATGACTACTCTTATGTTTCTCTATAACATCTCGAAGCCGTGCGTGGATTTCCCAACATGCGTGCCCTTGGATAAGGGTTCTTTAATTATTAAGTTCGATTATTGGAGCGTGTCCTTACACTAAGGCTCTGTTTGGTTGGGCGGAAAACCGTTTTCAACTAAAAAGTATTTTCAGCTAAAAATCATTTTCAATGTAAAATGTATTTCCGTTCTCATTTTCCGTTGTTTGGTTACAACAGAAAACAATTTTCCTAAAAGAACTTTTTTTTATAAAAAATAAAATCTACTTACATAGTTGCGTCGATCTCGAAAAGTTATGTAGATTCAAAAAAAAATCACCTCAAACGCATATCGTAGTCAAAAATTATACTTATTTGAAGAAAAAAACAATATTGAGAAAGTTGCCCGATAGTTCGGCCCGAGACCCAATCAAGTTGGGTGCGAGTTTGTTTTTATGACCTGATGTCACGACAACCAAACCCGATGATCAAGTCCACTATTACTGCTTCGGGGACATAGTGTCTCAACAACGGAAAACCGTTTTCCCTTCATTTTGAAGGGAAAACATTTACACCTATATAGGTGAAAATGCTTTTCCTCCTGAAAATCATTTTCCTTCTCATTGTAAACCAAACAACGGAAAATGAAAAAACTGTTTTCCAGAAAAACTGTTTTCACCCCAACCAAACGGAGCCTAAGATAAATTGAATTGAATCGAACTGATCTATTAAATTGAAGTGAAATGACTAGATTAAATTGAATACATAATACTATATGAGAGAAAACGTAGATCATTAAAGTGGATTGAATTGAATTGAATTGATCGAACTGACTTGAACCAGCTAAAAAAAAAAATTCACCCTTACGAATAGTCTAGCACATTTTCAATTGCCCTCGCTCAATCAAAAACAAGTGTTTTAATTTAAATTAATGTATTATTCAGAAATTAGAAATATTGCTAGTTGTCTCCTTTTTTTAATAAGTAAGAAAGTCGGACTTTGAGTCATTATATCGAGTTGTGCGGACCTAGTAAATTTAGAGTTTGGGTGAATTTTTTTTTAAAAATGGGCGCATTAAGGAGAAAAACAAAGGAATTGATTTATTGAAAATTTGTACAGAAATAAGGGATTTTATTTTGAAATAGTTGCAGAGACACCATACCCAAAATGGTAGATCCAATCCTAACATCGGATAAGGCTATAAGGGGGTGTGAATGAAAGACCCATACCATAAATATCACTCTTAGTCATGAAATTGAGGAGGGTGGGTTTCGAGTCTCCAACAACCTAGCTCCTCCAGTTCCAACCTCTAGGTTGGAAGTGTGAGAATTCTATCAACCTAACTCCCTACTTTTGCTGATATATGTTATCTCCTAGTTGTAGCTAGGATTATAGCTCGATAAATAATGAGTTGATAAACTATGAATGAACATTTGTGTCTCCTTTAACATATACAAAGTAAAAAACTATTACTTTATGATCATAAACTCATAACTAATAATAAGTTGATCAAGAAACGAGTCTGATTGTTCACTTCTGTGTGTGTACATATAATGATATATAGCATTGAATTTTTGTTTTCTTTTTTTTTTGTTTTGAAGCGATAAGATTAAACTTGAAATTAAGCAAATGTACTCAAGAAAAATAAAATTGAGTGATAAAATAGTTACTTTATCATAGTTTTTTACACATTATTGTTCTTTTATTTTTGTCCAATCAATATCTAACTTCTAAAGTAGTGCTACAAGAATTTCAAGTGCTAAGAGACATGGTCATAAAATTAGGCCAAGAGATATATAGGGTCTTGTTTGGTTGGATATGGTCTGTCCTTTATGTTCTCTTCTCTGTTTTTCTCTCTCCACTGAAATTGGTTTCTTCAAAGCCCCTCTTTACTCCCTCCATTGTGTTGGAATCAAGAATCAACAGGAGAATTTCTTCCATTGGAGCTCACACAAAGGCAAAAGAATTTCTTGGCACTTGCTCTGCAAAAGAGCTAGGGTATCTAACTTCCCTTCTAGCCTAACTTTGTTGGCACTTGGCAGCAGTTGTACATAATGTTGTGCTATCTGGAAAGACAAAAATGTCCCAAGAAAAAGAATATGTCATCAGGACAAAGTAGGAAACAGGTATAAAAAGACATGTAGCTTTGCCATAACATAATTTGGCTCAAGTAAAATCTAAAGAAAGTCTTTGTTTTGAAGTGATTGAAGGTCTTTCAGGTTGTTCAGGACCATAAATAAGTGTACAATATATCCCCAATTTGGTATATTGCAAATCAATCAATAATGTTTATGGCAACTAATATCTTGTATGTGCACTTGAGCTTGTGCATGCATCTTTTGCATGACTTCTATTCCAAAATTTAACACATTAAGAATCTGTTTTGGAAACAGAGTTTTTATTTAGTTTAATTTAATCTTAAGATGATTATAATTTGTCAATGAGGTTTTAACCTATCGCTTAAAGTTAAGGTTCTGCGTATATTAGATCCATTTATATTTAGGTCATATCAAGGCGGACATAGAAGGGGAGGAAATTTATAGTCTCCCGCCCCTTCTAGCCTCTCTTAACTCCCAAATCCCAAATCTTACTTTCACCCCTCTAAAATGAGAATCCTGCGTCCGCCACTGAGGTTAATGATCCATATGCATTTATACTAATGAATCCTCAATTTTCGAACATGTTTAGGCAGTGAGGGGGACCGAATCGGACAATTATGGTAGTACCATTGTAACATTCATCAAGTCACTTGCCTCTTTGATGTGTTTGCGTGAAATGTACTAGTTGTTTGTTGAACTAAAGTTTCTTGCAATATTCTTTTCTTTTTTTTTTGGCGGGTGAGGGACTGTGTATTTTTTCTCTTCGAAAAGTTGCGTGGTTGTATTAACGAAAATGGGAAGGACTGTTTGGGTACATACATACATGTTAGTCTAAATTGATGGTAGTACTTACAATGTATTGGACTGGTATTGACTATATTTGAATAGTGATAATATTCTAGTGGAAGGAATACAAGTTGTTGTTGTTGGCACCGAAACCATATTGATTAATACTGTTTTGTCGCTGCTGCTCCTGTTGCTCATCCACTCCTCCTGCCCAGTATAAACTTCTACCATCCTGAAAATGACACATTTCTTTATCAATCAATACCTACAAAATATTATTATGTCCTACTACCTAATGTTGTGCACTCTTTTGGGTCCTTCCAAACTACATGACTTTCCTATTTATTATACTACAATTTATTGTGAAATAAATAAATTAAATTAAGATTTTATCAATACCTGTACAGGAAGAACAATTGCTGGTTTTTGCTCCTGCTGTAACAAGCTAGGTGAGCCATCAACTAGAGGACTAGGAAAGCTTGTGGTAGTATTAGAAGAGCTGGTTATTGCGTTTGTCTGATCAGCCAAAGCAATAGGCTGAGCAGTGCTACCGCTACCGCTACTGCTGGTGGGTTGCATTAGCGGTATTGGTAATCCCATGCTATTATTCACCCCCTAAGTTTAGACAAAAGTAAGTGCGATCAGCTAGTCTTATGTGAGATCGATCAACTCACAGTAAAATAGGATCACCGAGATCACTTATTATAAACAGTGGAGTAAGTCAGTAATCCCTATTTCACTGAAAAGTAACCATGGTCTCATCGAAAGTTACCTGAGTTGCGAATGTCATGGAATCAAGATCCATTAGTCCAAAGGTATACACCATAGGGTCCAAAGAGGCAAGCTTCATTGATAAGAACTGAGGAAACACACAGGAGCCAAAAACCATCAACACCCCATATCCACAAAAAAGATCCAATCCACAATGACATAAAAGATAACGTAGTACTAATATAATACCAGTGCAATACACACGTTCTTATTATATGCCATTTTTTTCCCTCATATATATACCTTAAAAGGGGTATAGTATTATATTGTATATATGCTTAATTTCATCATAATTTTTCACTTTTGTCCCCATTTTCTTGGTTGTCAATTAGTACGAATTGGGTATTGCTGAAATCATAATTGATCATTAAATTTGGATGGATTGGTCCAAGATATACAATCCCCATATTTATTTTTTATATATCTACACTTTGGAATTATATTAACAACTTGCCGACATGAAAAATAAAAGAAAGAAACAGTTCGATAGTAATAAGTCAAGTAATTAATAATAATAGTAATAATGTGCATATATTTTGTTTATATATATTGAAATATTATTATATATTACCTCGACTTGATTTTGCAAGGATTGGACATAATTGATAATTTCATCCAACATGAGGGCCTTCCCTGTGACCTAAATTACCCAATCAAGACACATGTTAGAAAAATAGAACTAAATCGTTACACCTAACAACAGCAAAACATAAGAACACAGTTTCATCAACATCTTGTTTAGACAGGGTTACGGCAAAAAGACATCAAATGTTAACCTCACCTTGTCACAACCAGGAACAAGTGCTTGCAACATCTTCATTCTCTCACTGATTTTCTCTCTCCTTACCTGTCATCACTCAAAACAATCAAAGGCAATTGATATTAATATCTTGCAAGTGGCAATGGCATTCTTATGTGAATCTCACCATATTGATAAGAATATGAAAATAACCGAACTACTCCTATTATTAGTACGTGTTATTACCCAAAAACCTGTATAAGATGGTTTTAATATTATTTTTGGTGAGATAAGGGTCATTATTAATGAAATAACGGTTACTGCTTATACATGACTTTGCTCGATTAAGATTACTCTAGGCATTTATGAAAAGTCAATATAGGAAGGTCAAGTAGTAAAGAAAAGAATAACAAAAAAGAAAGCATGTATACCCTTTCAGCAAGGCTATGACTATCGGTGGCTTGACCCCTCCTTGCTCTCACATGGATGTACCCTTTTGGAGGTTCTTCTATACCTTCATTTTTATCCTTTTTCTCACCCTTCATTGCTTCTGTCTCTCCCTTCTGTTTCTTGCTCTTCACCTGTTTAACATCCTATTTCAATAAAAACCATCAAATTAAGATATCATCAAAGTTGTTCACTTAGGACATAATAACAAACACTTACAATCTATTTGGTGGTTTATAACTATCACATCATATCTAATTTCTATGTTACACTTTTAATACTAAGATAAACCTAATGTTATTGGACCATTTAATAATTGAGCTTGCCACTCGGACACTCATCTCCAGCAATAACCTGATATCGAGTCTTATTATATTACTCTTAATAGGGCGGCTTCCTTACAATATAAAAATGTAAAATAAAAATTGGATCATTTAATACTAATTTATATTTGATTTTGATGGAATACCTTAGAATTAGCAGAATTTGAGGAAGACCCATTTCTAGACTTTCTTTTCTTATCAAGAGGAACCAATTTTTGAGTGACTTGCTCACCACTCTCAGCTTTATTATCCGCCATTGAAACAAAGCTCTGTTTAGTCCTCTGTTTTTCATTCACATAAGAAAGCTCATTACTATAACTCTGTTGCTCAACACAGCTGTTTTCAAGTGCACTTCCATTAAACGAAGAATCTGGTTGAGAAATCAGAGGATGCTTCTGTGCACGTGATGAGAGATACTGGTTCAAATTGGGGAAGAAAACAGAGTCAAGAAGAAAAGGAGGGTCTTGGTATGAAAAAGCTGCCATTTTTAAGAGCTTCTTTTTTTTTTGGCAATTGAAGTTTTTGGGAAAATGATAGTAGAGAGAAGAGAGAGAATGTGAGAAAAAGAGAGGGTGATTTGAATGTGATGATGCTCTTTAGTTTAGTTAGGGCTGATATAGAAGAAGCAAGGAGGGGTCAGGTATATATGAAGTGTTGTGGGAGGAAAGAGAAAACTCCAAAAAAATGCTTATTTTTTTGTGATGTCCCCCCATGGCTCCAGCTTTTATTTAATTAATTAATTATTTTTATTTAATTATTATTATTATTATTTTTTTTTAAGTTTTATGATTGGGAAAACTGATGCCAGTCCCATGCAAGATTTCACTATATTTTGACTGGTCTTGTCCACTCTCTCTCTCTCTCTAGATATGAAGTTGTATGGATGGGGGGGGGGGGGAAGGTGGGGCTTATTAAGGAGATGTGAATGTGTTATGTGTGTCTAGAGTTCTCCATGCCCATTTGTAGTTATTAATATTATGGGTAAAACCTTGATAAGAGGAAGGTTTTCATAGTTTGGTGTCATTTTAGTTATTTATTACACTATTTTTTAGTCGGTAAGAAAATCCAATTAAGGTGGAAAATCGTAGTGTATCCAATCAGTTACGAGCGCCTTGAAACTCTCATCATCCCAAATGGCCCATGCCATGTCAAAAGTACAGAAATATGCTCTAAATTAGACTCGATTTAGAGTCAAATCATTAGATCATATGAGCAACACCAAATAATATACTCTCCGAATTGTTTCATTTTACTGATTTTCAAGACCTTGAAATCTTGATGTAGTAAATGATTATAAATAAAACATAAGCCTAATTGAATTGAAATTTTACGGTTTTACAAAATAGAACGGATCCGAAAGGATAGGAAAAAAGAAGAAGAGCTGAAGAGGGCTTAAAGCACCTTACAATATGTATCAAATGTATGGTCACAAGACTCACAAGTCACAACTCACACAATTTATCTCAAAAAAAAAAAAAAAAGGAAAAACAGTAGATATTGGAGATAGAAAAGTAGCTTTAATTTCATTATTGAGCAGTGAGTAGTTCCTTAACCAACTGAAAAAGATGTTTCTGTACTTATTGGTTATCAGATCAGTAATTTATCAAGGTATCTTAACATCTGGGTTCAGTATCTGAATTTTTGACAACAGTTCAAATACTGGAAAAGTTATGGTTTCAGAATTTTGGATCTCTTACCATGCATTAAATTTGTGAAACTCTGTCGTATCGTTATCAAGTTAGTACTGTTACAGGATAATGAGACCAATGCTATGTTGTTGTTTTCACCAGATCAGTATTTATTTTTTGAGAGAATTCCAGATGTATTAGGACCTAAGAGTTCTCCATTATTCTAATCCACGTGAAAAGAGCCTTTGTACCATCAACTCATCATACTATCTATAGGTGCATCATATTGGCTATCTCGTATGGATGATGGTTTTTAGCCAGCTTGCATAAGTTGGAAAATCTGAATTGTTTGACCAAGTGGTCATATATCAATTCAAAAATTAGACTAAAGTAAATTGGACTAACATAGCCTTATTTAGTACTTAGTTCGGTTAAGTTTACTCTAACTCAGTGAAGTTTATTGATATAAATATTGTTTTACAAATTACAATTCGGTTCAGTTTAGTTCAATTCAATTTAGTCTAGTTCAATTCATTTTAGCCAGCAGATCAATTCAGTTTAGTTTAGTTCGATTCATTTTAGTACAACATAGTTCACTAGTAAAGAACATATAATATACCTTATATATGGGTAATAACACTTCATTTGTTAACCCATTTATACTCCCTTCTCCTCAAGTTTTACAAATAACATATAAGATGTCTCATTATGAGGTGATTATTACATTTTGAACAAAAACTATTACTTTTGGAGAAAAAAGTATCAACATAATGTTATGTTTAATTAGAGTAGTGTAAACTGTACACAATTTTAGTGTGGTTTATTCCTAAAATCAATTTGTAGTAGTAGGAGTAACCCACTAGCTTGACTAAAATATTGATGTTTTAACCTCATTTTATCGACACTATGTTCTGAGCTCAACTGCATTTTGAGATAGAGTATTAATTATGGTTACAAGTTTTTTTTTTTTTTTTTCGCGCACAGGGTGGGTGTCCATGGACGGAGCATGAACCTATATGGAACTTAAATGACTCCATACATCTAAGATCACGTTTTCAACAAGGACTAGAAATCAGAATGAATATTAATGAGCTGGCAACCAATATCAATGTTCACTCCATATAAAGACACCAAAGCTGAATCTCATCAAATATAATCAAACTTCTGCCAGCTAACTGCTAACCGTAGCCAGGTTCAAAACTAAGTACTAGAAGGAATTTGGCAACTATTAAATTTAATTTGTTCTATTTCTCCAAATTCTCCTACCAAAATATAAAAAGTAATGTTACTATGAATCTAATTATATAGTCCCATCTAGAACGGTCAAAAGATGACCAACTCAAAAATAATCTAATTCGACCTGACCTGACCTGTCTTTTTTTTTTTTTGGTCTGAGACCGTTCGGTTGAATCCGGACCGAGTCGGGTGGAACCATAAGGGCGGCAAAGCTCTCCCAACAAGTATTTAACATTGCTGCATTTATAGGGTCTCGAACCCGAGATCTCTGCTTAAGCTAGAAGAGTCCCTCACCAACTCATCTAAGTGCTTGGTGGTGACCTGACCCGTCCTTTAAGGTCGTTTTGAGACAATTTTTCCGACCCAAATCCATTCACAACCAAAAAAAGTGAACTAAAACGTGAATTTGACCCCAAAAACCAACTCATAATCGATCCAACAAAATCCAAATTGATCGACATTTAACATACTGGGTCGACTCGTTTAGTAGGTCTAGACTTTATTTTATCACTTACTTAATAGTACGAACTCCATATGTTGATGGAAGTAGTCGATTTCCGCAATTTCAATTTTCGATCGTTTATTTACAAAAAGCAGCTGTATATTTTTGTTATGTTTCCATAATTTGTCATTATCGCATCATTTTGTAAGAGCGAGTGTCTTGTCTGATAAGAACCATTGCTTCCCTTATCGTGAGAATCTTTGATATTTCTAGTATTGAAGATTTTGAAGTTATATTTCAATTGTGATTTTTCCATGACCTAGGAGTTGCAAAGTGATGAATTAATTAAACTATAGATTTGAAGCTGAACTTTGTAAAATTTTTGATCTAGCTTTTCTGTTTTTTTATTTATTTTATTTGGTTTGCTTACTTTAATTTATATAGATGCTGTAAAGTTTTTTTGAAGATATTTTTTTATTAAATGAATAAGAAAATTTTAAATCACATCATATAATTTATAAATGAGGAAATTGAGCCTGATTATCCACTCTACAAACATAATTATAAATAGTTCAAAACGTGTAACTAATTTAGAGGCACATATATGAGTAATAAATGTGAAGTGCACAAAAATTTCTAGAAGACCGTCTTTCTATAAATAGTTCAAATATAATATTTTGATTGGTAGGGAGAAGACGAAATGGGGAGGAGAGTGACAAATCAGGAATTGAGAACTGAGCATATATCACCTCCGTTGCACCGATACTTCTTAAAGGTGCAGTATTCCGTATCCAATACTTCTACGATACCGATACTTGTAGGATACTTGTCCGATACTTAAGAATACTTGATCGGTAATTTTTAGACATGTTTATATAACTTATCTATTTTTCATCGTAAAAAATTGTAAAATACACCTACGAAAAGATGTTTGAATTGGTTTCATTCTAATTTTCTTAGTTATTTTAAGATTTATTGTCTACATTTCTGAGAAAAAAAATTATTTTTACATATTATATTATTTAATCGTTATACGTATCCGTATCTTATTTTTTTAGAGATGCAATATCCCGTATCCGTATCCGTACCCGTCTCCGCACCCGTATCCGAATCCGTGCAACCTAGTATATCATTGGCCAGTGACCAGGCGGCATCGTCTTTCTTCGTATATTGGGACGTTTCAATAGGGATTACCCTTTAATTTTACTCTCATACACTAGAGAAAGAGAAGTACAACAACCCAACCAATGAAATTAAGATTCAAAGAACCTACGTAGTACACTGACACTCATACAACTTCGCCAGAAAATTGAATGGAACGAATCAAAGAAGATGTGTACACGATTTTATGTGAGTAGTTCAGTACTCTCATAATTTAATCAAGATCGAGAATTAATTCGAATCTTAGGAATGAAGACACTACATATTGCTTAAATAAAGTATCTTAATTCTTTGTAGGCCGACCCGATGCGAAAAAAAAAATTTACTTGATTTGGCGTGGGTCATGGTTGCTTGTTATAGCTAAGGCCCAATGCAAGTGTTGTTGGCAAAATGTTAAGCTAGCCTTTATTTGACGATATTGTCCCACAAACACCGACCATGTATGTCTTGCATAATTCTAGCTACTACTATCAGCGACGATCCTGGTTCTTTATAGGTTTTAGGGCAAAGTAAATAAAATGGGTCATTAAGATGACAACAAACCCTTTTTTTATACAATCAAAGGAAACTTTTTTCTTGGGTCCTCTTTTTCATTGGGCCCTGGGCGGTCGCCCTCCTTGTCCTCCCCTCATGAGCCGGCTCTGACTACTTTCCGCAACTATTCAATTGTCCCTTTTTTTTCTTTTTTATTGAGGCCATAAGGCATTAGCTACCGGAGAAAATTAGGAGGAGATTTCACGCATGAATTAAATTTGAAAGGGGTAAATCTTTAACAAGTGGTAAATTGCTAAAATTCGCACAAGAATTTACAAAATCTTGTATGAGCTAGGCAGCCATAATAATCAGATATCAATTAACCGTACTACGTACTAGTGAAGAAATAATATTTGTCACCAAAAAGAAAAAAAAAGTAGGGAACAAATAATCAAAGGGGCATGTCTGTACTTAGTGATAGTAAACTGATAAGAACAAATAATTAGACGTACTCCTCATTTTTATTTTTTTTATTTTTTATTTTTTTACAACGAGGAATACAGAGGAACTAAAAAACAAATGAAGGAAGCTGGTGCCTGCTCACCCTAGTAGCGAGCTTATGAGCTTCTAAAACTGAAGAACGACTAACTTTCCTAATTATACAATGAGTACACTGGTGGCCTATGTCTAAGATAGCTTGTAAAATTCCTTTGACCTCCACTTGTGGGCGAATAAGAGCAGAGAGAGAATCAACTAGTAAGGTTGAGTCAGTTTGGACATCCAAAAGGTTGAGGTGATGCTGTGAAGCCCATTTCAGAGCTTCAAGGCAAGAAAGGCATTCCGATTGGAAAGCTGAATGAGCATAAGTGAATATGGCACCACCACCACCAAGTCTTACAGGAGATGTTAGTGAGTAAGCAACCCAAGCCATGCCAGAGTGGAGATTGTGCTTATGCCAAGAGCCATCAATGATGAGAGATGTGCAAGGAGGGGTCGAGGCATCGGTGCCCAAGTGAAAGATACGAGGTGGAGGCGGCCTATCTGATGGTTCAGGAGGTGGTTGGACTGGTTGGTGGCGAAGACGAAGCATCTGATGAAACTCCTTTGCAAGGGAGACCAGACCATGTAAAGTAAAATGTTCCCCTTTGAAAATAATTCCGTTGCGCACAGACCAAATAGCCCATAAGGAAGCAATGAAGTAAGCTAGAGGAATTGTGATGTGCAAGGAATGTGATTGTGTCTTTAATCCAAACGCTAACTGGTAGAGTGAGGTTTGGCATCAACATTGAGTCCCAAGGCTCCTGCCCTCCAAAACCGTTTAATGATGGTACAGCTTCGAAATAAGTGATCAGTTGTTTCAGCATGATCATCACAAAATGGACACTGACCCTGAATTGCTAAATGACGGCATTGAAGGTTGTCTACCACGGCTAGGGCATTTTGTAAAAGGCGCCAGAGAAAGGTCTTCCATTTAGGAAGAATATCCAGTTTCCATAATTTTTTCCAGAAGGTCTCAGCCCAAGCATCACAAATTGATGGAAAAGCTTGTTGCAGAAGCATCGAGTATCCAGTTTTGACAGTGTACTCCCCGTGAACAGTAGGTGCCCAGTACCATGAGTCCTCTACTCCTCTGAACAAAGATTAAAGAGCGGTGTTGCAAGAATATGCATTGCATCATTGTGAGAGAACCAGTGACGCACTTTGCTGGCATTCCATTGTGAGTGAAGCAGATCAATAAAGTCACTGACATGCTGTGGGGCTGGTGCACTAATAGAAGGAGGGGAAGTGGTAGTGGCTCGGAAGCTGGTGATTTGGTGGTTCCTTAACCATTGCTGCTGCAGAAGCAAAGTGGAGGCACCATTGCCTATCAACTTCCTGCACGATGGTAAAATACTTCGTGCTGCCCGTGTGATTCCTTTCCATCCCCAACTCCAATGGGGCGCTCCTGGGTGGCGGAGACTGAATCTAAAGGGGAGGCTTTGTATTTCGCCTTATAAAGTTGCGAGAGTAATAATTGCGGATGGTGTTGAATGCGCCACGCTTGTTTTGTATGTTTAACCTCAAAACCTTAATATGCATGTGACATGCATGTATGCCAACTTTGCGCCTTAATTTGCTCCAAAGTTGGGATATATGCACTTTGTTTTTCCGGATTGTTAGCTCTTGGTGCATGTATGTAATATCTTCTGTTCCTTAGCACTATCGACAACAAGCAGTCAAGACAATGTATGAATACAAACACATAACTGCACGTTTTTTTATTATTATTTTTGAACGGCAATGTAATTAACTTCCAATTTTGTTGAGAATGATAATTGAATCCAGATTCATTTTATTCCTATGCAGTTAAGACTCCTCATTTTGTATGTTTAACCTCAAAATCTTAAAATGCATGTGACATATATGCCAACTTTGCACCTTAAATAAAGTTTGGATATAGGGATTTTGTTTTTCCTGATTGTTAGCTCTTGGTGCATGTATCTTGTGTTCCTCGAGTATTATCAACAATAGGTGGCCAAGACAATGAGCACGTAACTGCGCGATTTTTTTTGTTTTTGTTATTTTTGAATGATAAAGTAATTAATTTCCAACTTTGTTGAGAATGAAACAAGAATCCAAGTTATTTTTAGGAACAAGTGCAGGGGTAGACCCACGTACAGACATGTGGGGTTAGTTGACCCCATATTATTAAAAATTGCCTAACTCAGTGTAGAGAATTCTAAAATTTGTATAATTATTGTTCCCTTTGCATCCATACTTTTTATCCAAATTTACTTTGCACCCACCAAAACCACTCCAAAAGCTGAAGGGCAACATAGGAATTGGAATAAGACTCCTAAAAAGCATCTGATATTCACGTGATTGCTGATGATTGTCTGACCTCCCACTGTCCTTTTTCTTCTTTTTTTTTTTATCTATTTAATGTGAGTATTCCATTCAAGGTAATTTGAAAGATGAGCTAAGCATTTTCCCATTCTGATCTCTTTCTCTCTCTTCCATTTCTTTTCTTTTTCCTATTTCTACGCAACTAGGTAGCTTAGTACAAGTACATTACTGTTTTTTTTTATGCCCATTGGGCATTGCTAAAAATGTAATTAATTTAGCATTAAAAAATCTGAACAATTTTAAATTCATATATAAATTCGAACTTAACCATCACAAAAAGAAAAATCAAACTTGAAAAATCGAAAGAAACTTTTTTATTGCACCCATATTTTAGATTTTCTGGATCCGCTACTGAATAAGTGAGAAATGCGTCACTGTCCTATGTAACTACGCGGATTGAAGTGTTAATTAGGCATCACAAAGAACGAACGTAGCACAGTAAAAAGAATAAGTACAATGTGGTCAAATGTCTGTTCTGTTTAAGTGAACTGTGTAAACATTTTCATTTGAATTTGCTTTTCAAACTGGGTAATTTAACAATCCGGTTTTTTTTTTTTGGGAGGATTAACAATCCCGGATTTCTGATATTGGTGAAACAAATGCAACCAAATAGTGATGAGCGAAGAAAGACAAATTGAACACAACCACCCATATAATTGAAGAAGGGTGACCCTCCAAATAATTAATGTGATAGCAACTCACATATACTCCTTTCGCATCCTGGAGATTAATGCATGGAGCTACGTTCCAAATGGCACATATCTTCTTTTATTTATTTATATATATATAAAATTTCTATAAGACGAGTTTTTAATAATTTTTGGTGAGATGGGATTACTTTTCAATGAAATTAGGATTACTGATTACTACAAGTAACCCTTGCAATTCTAAAAAGTAATCCCATTTTTTTATAAGTTGGTCTCACACAATACTCTTACTGTTTAACACAAAAACTTCTATTTGTAAATATTAATCATATTATAGATATATCCAAAGAAATATAGGAGCATCGGACTGGTAAGTCTTGTGTGACACCAACTCACACAAATATAGGATCATTATGTAAATATATGTGTAGGGGACAGTTATGTTGAGCGTTAAAAGTGACTCTGTCTTACAAAAAGTTACGGAAAGACTGTCTTATATATAAGATTTTGTGTAGGATGAAATAGTTATTAAAGACGTATTGCATGAATAAAGCAAGGAAATAAAATACTTGAGAAATTCTTATGTAAGTACAAAATATTCAAAAACTTCAACCATCCATGTATTTCACATTCAAAAGTACTATGATCTGGTGAGTGTGAATGCCTAGTTTTACTATGATTGTTTCTTCAATACACTTAGGCCATGTTCTTTTGGAATGGTGCAGAACGGTGAGGGACGGAAGAAAACGAAACGGATCAAAACGAAATGAAACGGACCGAATTGGATTGGAATGAAACATCGTGGATAGTTAAACAAAACAATATCCAATATGGGCTTATATAGTAGATAATACACATGCCTCACATAAATTGTACACAAGGATTTGAAAAGCAGGACATGAAAATCAAAGACATACGAAGCATGCGCATTTGTCACAACCTTACTAAGAGCATATTTGGCCTAACTTGTGAGGAGCTTTTACTTTTCCTCCTATTTTCCCTAACAAACCGTTCCCTCGATCTACCTCCTCCTCACACCCATTTTCACCTTCCAAAAAACTTAAACCACCCCCTAGGACCCCCTAAAAGTTCCAAAAGTAGAAGCATCAAATTGGAGCTTCTACTTTTGGGCCTTCCAATGGGTGTTTTGAGTTTCTTAGAAGCTGAAAATGTGGGTGAGGAGGAGATGGAAGGGGAGGTTTGTGGAAAAAAAGAGGGGGAAAACTAAAAGCTCCTCACAAGTTAGGCCAAACACCACCTAAGTTGATTAGCAAAAGTAACGTAACGTACATAAAAACTGAAATAATGAAAAGAAAAAAGAAACCACAAAACCAAGAAATTAGAGTTAAGAAAAATCCACTCATATAATGTTCATAAGTATAATGGTCCATTTGAGAATGTTGGTTCACATTGGAAAGATTCACGGTACAGTCCGTAGGTTGCATACTAAGACATGATCTTAACTGGCCCTCTAAGATTTGTTTTTATTTCATAAAATTGGAGCAAATATATGACAAATATGTTGCTGTAAGCCTGTAAACACCATTTTTGGCTCATAGCGATCGATCTTTAGATGATAAGTTTGCATGGAAACTGGTAAGCCTAAGCCTTACATTTCACTATTATACATGATCTTGAAACAAATAGAAAAGGTCCAAAAATGTCACTCATTTCTCAACTTGCACAAAACTGATTGAAAACAAAACAAAGAGAAATTGAATACCTAAGAAAAAAAAGGTACAGTCTTTTGTCAATTCGTCATAGCTAGCGAGCGACGGGTGACTAAATCATTTACTTGATACTTGGTGGCTATGACCTTCGCATGAGATAGTGACATGGAAATTGTATGTTGCTATCGAAAACTGGCACGGAAACTTTTATGAAACAATCTCATTATGAGGTGACTGTTACATTTTTAACAAAATGAGTTACTTTTGGACTAACAAGTATATAAAAAAAAGGTTACCTTCTGAAGACAAAAACAAGTGTTACTCCATACTTTTGATTGTCTAATCGTGAGACGATCTTACAGAAAAATAATTATGAATATGAACGTCATGGAGAACGCGAAGGGGGAGGGGGGGGGGGGGCTCTTACAAGTTTTACCTCGGAGGGTGGGATGATGGTAGTTTAAGGTGCAAAAATTGAAGCTTGGTTTTTACTCCTTTAATGGCTAGTCAAAAATTGAAGCTTCGTAATGTGTTGATGAAGAAATTACATGTGAATATTGATGGGAACAGGGAAATACACAAAATGTTTACTGAAATATGCTTCCAGGAAATTGCCAGCTAAGGGATAAAAGAAAGAAAGACTGATGCTTGGTAGGAAAACAGCAAATAAAAGCGTGGTGAGTCAAGAAATTTCAAGTATCAAACTGCAATCACATATTCTTAACTGAGAAATTGGAAGTACAGACTAAAAGCTGATTCGTTAAAGGTGAGAAAAAATCTACTGTACTAGATGTTGAAAAGTTATTGAGGGAAAAAAAACAAAGAGGTTTGATGATTTGGTGTACAAGCCGCTAAAGTTACCAACAATGGGTGGAGTGTGAAATATCCTAGCTACTAGGTACATAAGCTCGGGAACTTTGTAAATGACTCAATCGCAAGACGTAAATTTTTATGTAGTCTTGGGTGTATGTACTCCTCTTATTGTTTTTTGGGTTTTATGCTTAATTAGGGCTAAAAATGCATGTTTATATACTTGGGAGTACATACTCTCGAGATTAGGATAGAATTATTGGGGGCATAAACATAATGTGTATCACAACTTCAAACTTTCTTTCTTTTTAATTTTTTTTAATTGGTTCATGAGATTTATCAACTTCTGATCAATCTTGTCCTGTTTTTTATTTTTATTGGGGGGGGGGGGGTTGAGAGGGGTGATCAGCCCCTCTACTTTCGGGTCAGTACAACTAAGGGGAGGGAGGATAATGAGCGCAAGAAGCCTCGAACCCAGGATGTGTCTAGGAACAAGTGAAGTTGGGGCCACTGCACCAAAGCTTCACGCTCAAATCTGGTACGCGGGTACAATGCCACTCAAACTTAGGATAAAAGTGAAGCCTTTCGTTTTGGATTCGTCAAAGTAGCACAAAGGGGCAAAACATTTGGCTTTGTATGCCAGAATTGTCACAGATACAAGTACAACACTAGAATTTAGACGTCTATTCATAGGGAAATCACTAGGCACACATAACAGACAGCAAAACGCGCACACGGGTAGTTTCTCATTTTAGCCCATATCCATGAGATGTAAACAACAAGATTAGATTTCCGCGTTTTTTGGAGGGAGCAATCGATCAAACATTGATTTTATTTTTTTTTAATGTTTTTGAGGGGATTCCCCTATTTTCAGTAGCTAGTTGCATAAAAACTCCAGTCCAAAATGGAAGACAAAGCCAAAAAGATACTGAGTATGATTCATGACGACGACAAAGGCAAGCCTCCTTTATTTCGTATTCCCCTTTGGGGATCAAAATTTCTGCAAGTACAATTTTCAAGAACACGTACATTGCATGACCAAAACACTTTCCCTATGCATGTGTGTATATCAGTATATGTACCACTAAGCGTAATGATGTTCGCAAATCTTACGGGGTAATCCAATCTTTAACCAGATTAAGGGGGTACACAGTATCAAAAACTACTCTAGCAAAAATGTACCTCACTTCCTGCAAGCTTCCTTCAGCTAGCATACCATAATGTATCCTACCCCCTTGCTTTGACAAAAGCCCGATCTCATTACCTTTATCTACACATTCAAATATCCTGCGTACTCTCAAATATAATCCCAGAGGGATAAACACCTGTATATACAGACAAAAGAAGAGACAATCTGATCAGGAAGAAGCGTGTAAACACTTACGAGGAACATGTTGATCTATATTTCTCAATTATTGGGCTTTGCTGGCATACTGTCTTACCATATTCGAGTGTGGTGCTTGAGGATATTTTAACATTGCCCTAGAGACGGCATGCTCATCGGTCATATTGGACAGAGCATGGTTAATTGATGCTGCAAGATCCATAACCTCTTCCTTCAGCGCCGTTGTCCCCAATCTCTGCGGTTCTAGCAATTCATGAAAGCTCTGTTCACTAGGCCGAGAATTCCTTCTCGCAATCTCGACTGCTTCTTCAATATCCCCACCATTATGAACAGAAAGTGAAAAGGCAGCAATAACTGAAGGATCTCTAGCATGAGCAGAAAGCGTCATGTGGAACGCCAGGATTGCAATCCTGAAAACGAGAACAAACACATGATTAGCTTATAAATTCCATGCATCTGTGACACAAGTATGTATGGCAGAATGGCATTATGCTTTCTTATTACCCGACTCTTTGTTCCAACTTTAGGATGTCCTTAAAGATCAATGGCTCCACACACATTGGTGATAACAACTTCAACTCAATGGCTCCAACACCAGTAACAAACTAACAACAACTAAATCATTTTTGAAGAAATTAGCAGGCGCAGGCAGCCTAACTCCATTTTGAACCAGGAACAAGCATCTTATGGATGTTGCCAGAAAAGCCTAGAGTCTCACATGTGGGGTAAAGTGACAGCAGTTTTGCAGGGTCTGTAATGGTGTGAACTTTTTGGTATGAACTTTTTTGTGTGTAATCCCTATCTCATTGTTCAACCCTTAATTATATTTACCCCATATTTGAAATTTTGTAGGTTTAACACTTGGCTAAACATGTGCAAGCTCTTGGGCCACTCTATTAGCTGACCTATGAACAATCAAACATGGCTCCAAACTACGGAATCAAACTAATAAAAAAAATCTAAAATAACATCCATAATTAAACTACGCAACAAAGAAGAATAAACACCAAACACCACCTTCAAACCATCAAACCATCAAGGACAACCAAATTATCACTCCCCAAGATATTGTTCAAGAAATCACAGGTAGCACAATCTGCAAACTGAAGATATATCACTTTGGCTTCCGCAATCACAGGCTCTCAATCCTTAAATAAAATTTACTCCAACTACTGGCTCCCCCACCTTGCAGTAACAAGACAAATAAACTCCTACACTGGACCAAAATCCTCCGTCTTCCCGGGATCGACGTTAGTCTTTACCAAACCCTCCCAAGGCCCCTTCCAGTTATCCTATTGTTCAGTGCCCAGTCAAGCAGCACCACCCTTCTTTTTAGCCCATGAGTAGAATTAGTAGGCATTATGAGTAAACCTGGTGACAAAGTAGTGACTTTCCATCATTTACGGAAACTGGGCTGTTACACCAAAGGCATATTTCTTTCAATCAGTTACATCTCAACCTATCCGTGTCACCTACACTTGGTCAATCAGCTACCACATGACTAGACAATTAATGACAGGATGACAAACAATACTCACAACTGTTGCTCCATACAACAGTCAGTCAAATCTTTATTCCTTGGAAAAAATAATCATAAGAAGAGTTCACTTATATCTCCCTTACAGCAGCAGAAGTTCTTAGACAATGCTTACCATAAACTACTATGGCATGGTTTATCTGGGGCCAACAGTTTATCAAGGTTGGCAAACAAAGTCTGCAAACATCAACAAAAACATAAAATGAGATGTTGCAGAAAGATAAAGACAAAATCAAACCTGTCTTCCAAACAAATACCAAAACCTAAAAGATAATGGGGCAATCCAATAGTAAGGCATCAACCACACCACGTGCAGCAGATGGGTGTGACTGTCTGGCACTCTGGCTCAGACTGGCGAAGTTTGTGGTTTTACCATGAGAACAATAATGCATGTTCGAGAACAATCATATGATATTTTTTTTCCTGCAGATAAATCTTCTTAAATATTATGTTGTCAGTGAACTATGATTAGTAGATCAAAAGAAGTTCTAGCATAGGTACGACAAAAGTCATTTAATGCAACCAAAAATATTTTAGAGAAATCTACAAAGCTACAAGCACTTTTAACAAATATGAAGAAATTCAAATTGACAACGTGGAAAATATGCTAGCATATTTAGAAGTTAGCTCATATCTTGCATTAGCAAGAATATTGTGAATATACTGAGCAGCAACAACCAGACCCAGACCCTAGAAGGCCATTCGAGTATTCCACCCTACATCCACCAAGTAGACAGCATTACTAAATTGCTGGAATGAAAAGGTAACATTCTATCTTTTTTTCCTCTCCGCTAAACATAACACAAAGAACGTCCCCTGCATCACAAACCAGCAATGATTTTTTGTATCTCTCAAAATGTTGGAGTTGTCTTCTCATACCAAAGGACAGTCGATACGACTACTGTTCTCATAACACTTTCTTACTTTCATGATCACCATCTGTTCTTTGAAAATACCATGAAATGCTATCTCTTTGTAAATACTTCTACTAGAAACATAGGAGCTGAGCTCAACTTCCGAAAATATTTGTCGATACTGATGACTTGAGAAAAGAATGCATCTCCAGGTAAAGACCTCTATTAGGTAACAATGGCGAATTTCATATCATATGCATCCAGTTTGACTGTGAAGCAAGCATGAGATGTAAGAATGGTGAAACAACTTAGGAAATGAGCCAACTATGCTTTAACAAACATGTGGAAAGAATAATGAAAATAAGAAGATGGCCATTCAGCAGGCTAAACACAAGCATTGCACAGGATAAAAGTCCATTCACTAAGACAAAGAAGAGGATAATGATATTACCAGAAGCAGGTTAGATTCCTTGTCTGATCTTTGAAAGCCACTGTGAACCAAATATGCTGCCTTTCCAAGAAAAGGTTTAACAGTCACCAAGAGATGGTACTTCATAGATAAGCAATTACCAAACAATTAACGTACTGCCATACCTGATGAGGGAGAAGTATCTCTAGCAGTCCAAATTTCCATAATAATCTTAACGAGGGTTCAGCTGAACCATAAGCAAGCATATAGTTCATCTCCATAAGAAGTCTTGCCTACAAATTCCGAACCTGATTATACTTTATGGCAACGACTTCTACAGCAAATAAATCTACAAGCATAGTGTAAAAGGTAAATCCTTTATACCTTATCCAGTCTTAATATTGAAGAGGATAAACTTCTAACAGATCGAGATATTTCCCTGGAAAAACAAAATCCTAACCGGGCAGCAATTCTAATTGCACGCAAGATGCGAGCTGCAAATATCAGATGACATTGAGATTCTTCATGGATAAGACCGTGGAGTAGGAAACCGAGAAAGGAACTCACCACAATCCTCATAGAATGAGGTGCTTGCAGGAATAATAGTCCGCAACTGTAAACACAGATAGTGATGTTTAGATATACCAAGGTAACAAATATAGACACTTGCTGAAGAACCCATGCACTAAAACATACTTTAGCTTTTCTTATATCCTCCAATCCCCCAACATAGTCATAAATTAATCTTGCAAAAGGATCAAACATGAACCGCAAAACGGGATGAAGTACAATAATAAATTAAATGAAAATAAACAAGAGCTAGGACATCTGGATCTACGAAGTTATGCCAAAGAAAAGAAGGAAAAGGAGGCCAATGATAAATTAGAAAGGACGATGGTAGTGTGGTTTTCTTTCTTCTTCTTTTTTAAATAAAACAAGAGGGATATCAAAGCAAAGGTAACAAAGAAATTTAAATTACAAGAGTCATATCAGCAACCCGTTAATTGTAAAGTCCCGCTGCATACAGTTTCTCCAGCGAATATTATCCTTCTCATCAGAGCCAAAGGGTCTTCCAACAGCACATCTTAGGTTCCAATTATACTTTACTAAGGAGGCTTTAAAACTTGACACCTATCACGTCAACCCAACAAAATTATATCAGGAAACTAACATGATTCCCAGGAATTCTCAGGAGGGGATGATATGAAGAATTTAGTCACAAACCTCCACAGTGTGATCACCGATATGCACATGGCAAATTGGAAACCTTCTCCCAACAATTTCAGAGTGTGGAAATGTTTTAATAACCTACAAGTCAGGGTCAAAAGCAAGCACCACTCAGTGACAGAATTGTCTGGTCTGGGCATAAAACATAAACAAGAATCAAAGCATGTTGAGTTAGCATTTAACCATATTAAGCAACACGAAAATGCCATATCAAAGGTCATAAAAAAGCACAACTCAATGACATGATTGTCAGGTCTGTTCATAGAAACATAAACAAGAATTGAAGCATGTTGAGTCACCATTAACCACATTAACAACACGAAAATGCCATATCAAAATCAAAAGCAAGCACAAGTCAATGACAGGATTGTCAGGTCTGGGTAACACATGAGTTAAAGCAAGAAATTAACAAGACATGTTGAGCTACCATAAACCACATTAGGCAACATGACAATAGGATATATCCAAGATCAGTTATAACTCAAATGTTTAATAAAGTTGAAGCTAGGATCAGAGGTAACCTCTCTTAATTCTGCGGATGTCAATATGTCAAAATCCTTTGGCACGCGCTTCAGGATAAGATCTCGAACACAGCCTCCAACAAGATAAACATCATACCCTGCAAAAAGTTATATTCAGTGGTGGTGAGGAAATGGATGTTCTCAGAGAAGTCATTATTTCACGGACCTTTATTGTAGTACAACAATACTACATCTACATCCAACATAAGTGCCTCAGGTATCACTTAATTCAGAAAAAGAAGTAGGCAGAGGGCAAAGGGGAGAAAAAGGAACTGTCAGCAACCTACTTCACAAGTAGTTAAGCAGAGAAACAGAAATATAGTTTTCCATATTGTGCTGTCCAAACACATGACTCTCCAAAATACAGATGCTTCATGCCACGAATGGTAAACAATCATAAACAGCTATCCCCTTACGTAGCCACACCGATACAGCACCTCAAGAGCCTAACTCTCTCCACCTCTTTTATTTTCCATATTAGTTGACCTAAATTTCGAATTTCCTACTTTTTTTTAAACTCAATGAGTGAGAATTAAGTAAACTACCATTTGACAGTTGACCACATGAAGTCATGAAGTAATATGAAGGCTCAAAGGTTGAATGCCACCAAAAATTCACAAGACAATTAAGAACCTTTGAGCACAAAAAGAAACAGGCTTGCTATAAATCTTATAATTTCAGGATATGCCATTTAGCAAATTACAAGAAATTCTCACAAAGCTAATCCACTACATCTACCTCAATGTAACGATTAAGAAACCGCCTTAAATCCAGCAAACAATTCATTTCACAATTAAAAATTTCAAGTCCATTACATGTACAGCAAAACAAACAACAATCATGATTGATTGAGCAAAACATAATCTTTAATAAGAAGAGAGAAATGACCATTGAAAATGGGAATTACCATTTTTCTTCAGCCCCTTAAGAATGATTTTTGCAGGCTCAGAAATCATTGAGGTACTGATCCCAAGTTCTCTGGAACTCAACTTCTTCCATTCTGTCACCCGCCCACCACCTTTCACCAAATTCAAACAGGAAATAAGTCATAAAAATTGACAACAAATTCCAAAAATTTCAAAATCCCATTTGAAAGTAATCAAAATTAGTACCTGAGCTCTGAGATTTGGCGGGTTTGATTATAAAGTTTGTTTCTTCAATGGCGGAAACACAACTCCATCGAACCCATATGCGAACTGGACAAAGATCTTGGTTGATTCGGAGTGAGAGAGACAGAGATGTAGGAGGAAAAAACAGGGGAAACTTTTCAGAAGAGTAGAAGAAGAGAGAGCGAATAGGGAAAATGGGTCTGCGTAACATGGGTTTAAAGATTGCAATTGCCATGAAAGAGACGGTAATGAACATAACTCAACATGCCATGGACAATTGGACATGGAGCCTTGGAGGTTTTGGCAAAATCATAAACCCTACTGCTTTGCCTTACGGGATTAGGATCATTAGATATTCTTTGGTTTTTTTAAGCTGGACCCCAACTTGGTCTACCGGTCCTCTCATGTTGGTCAAATGCTGAGTGCAGTTGGCTACACCCATAATAAAATAGTGGGTGTCTAAGAATAAAGTAGTAATTTGTTAAAAAAAAAAAAAAAAGAATAAAGTAGTGGGTTTCTAAAAATGAATTCTACTATATTTTGTTAAAAGTTAAAAATTTAAAATTTAAAAATTTGAAAATATTATGAGAGGGTTTGACCAAGTTTGCTACACTTAGGTGTAGTAAAGAACTATTGGCGTAGCCAGTAGCATTGCCATTTGATACAACAAAACTACAAAAATCAAAAACCTAAGCATTAGACCCTGTTTGAAAATTGGTTAATGTTACCAATTATTCGATTGAATAGACTGTTAGATGATTATATTTATAGAGGGAAATTAGTTTTACAAGATAAAAACTACTCCTTTATTCCAAAACAAATGTCTCAAGTAGCTAGAATTGTAAAAGTAATGGAGTACTAGTTGGCTTAGAATAAGTAATTGTTGCAACTAATAAACTGAATGAAAACTATCATAAACTGGCATAAAATTATACTACATGAACTAAATTGATAGGATAATTGGATAAAGTATAAAGAACACAACCTTGATCACCAACTCACCAATAAATAATGACCCTAACAAGTGGACCTCTACTTCTACTTAATAAAACTGTAGCCTGCAGAGAAAGCAATGACTATTGACTACCAGAGAGTCAGAGACCAAGGTACTTAGATAGGAAAAGAAACATAAAATTTACTCCCTTGTTTTTGGCACAGATACATATGACCAGTTTTTTCATTGAATTGGGATCACAGATACATTACCCCACAAAAGGAACAAAAATTATGGAGTAGGAGTATTAATTTTTCGTTCTTTTTCATTGGTTTTTTCCCTTTCCTCAGTCCTGTAGTCCTTTGTGGAAGTGCATTGTGCACACATAAGTAGCATATATGTGGGAAGTGGGATAAAGGGAACGAAAGTTGTGTCAGATCCTTTTTATTGCAAAATTAGCATGGACACTAGTGGTTTGGGAACAGGGATAAGTAAACATGAAGTGCAAGTTTAGCAAATAGCACAGTGCTTAATTTGTGTGTGAGCATGTTGTTTGTGACCCATAGTTGGAGTATTTTTCTTCATCTTGAAAAGAATTGGTGTTCTTGTTGCTATTTTGCTAGTGTTGTGTTGTGGTTCTAAATTTGTTCTAAATTTAACTCTTAAGTTTTGTTTGCTGAGTTGACTGTCACTGGTGTATTATGTTGTATACTCATATTGCTTTGCTGGTTGTTGTGTGCTGCACTGTACCACTAGATGCTACAACTAATACTATTGGCATGTACATGAATAATCTAAAACAGATGACTAAAAATGATAAACAGGAATGTGCTTGGATGCAAACATATTCTGGTTTCACCTTAGTAAATACAAATTTTTTTTCAAGTTTTTTTTTTTTTGCACAGACATGCGTAGGGATGGTAATGGGGTGGGGCGGTAGTGGATATAGGTAGATCCATCCCCATACCCATCTAAATATTTTGATTCCGCCACCCGTCCCATCTCCACTACGGGTTGAAGATCTCAAATCCACCCCACCCCATTACCCGGCTGGTATCCACCTCCGCTCCATTTATCGGGAGGGTATTCATATCCGTTTTATACCCGCCCAAAAGAAACGAAGCCCACATATGAATCTATCTCAAGTTCACCATAAGATAATTTGCAAAGAAAAATTTGAGCCTTTTGATAAACAATAACATTAGACAATTTTATATATTTGGTAAAATAAGATTTTAATTTTTTATTTTTATATGGGTATGAGGCGGGGCACATGGGTATGACTCATATGAGGCGGGGTGGGTAAGCGGGTATAAGGTGGGGCGGGGCTCCGACGAGTATCCATTGGGGGAAGAAGGCAAACCACCTCCGCCTCATCCCCACGGCGGTTTTGCTTTATCAAAACTATCTCCACCTAGCAGTCTAGCACTCCCCCATTCCCTCCCCAACTAGGACGGATACGGGACGGTATCCACATGTACCCGCCCCACTGCCATCCCTAGACATGCGCATATAGAATTTCAAAAGCGACAGGCTTTTCGGTTGTTTGTTGTGTGTTAAGGTGAATAAATGGGTGCCATATAGAGATTAATATTCTTCCATGGGTTTTGAAAATGTTCATTTTGTGATTATGTAGGACCTCTCAAATGAGAGATGAGACATATTTTTAGCTTGTCGATGCTCAAGGAATCGTTGGAGCTAATGAAGACAAAGTTCAGAACTAGCGGTTCATTTCTTCTAGTATCTCTTATAATGATATTTCTTAGTGGTGTTGTAAGAACAATTTATTCTAAAAATAAAGTTTTTTTTTATTATGAGATGTAGTCACTAAAGCTTCTTTTTAAGTCTCATATGCCGACAATCTATGTATAATATTGAGCATTTTAATGGTGAAGTATATGTTGTTTATCGTTTCTTTGGATGAGTGCAACAGGTACAAATGATAACATATATGTGTAAATAATAATAGTTGAACATAACATAAATGTTACAAATGTTTGCTCTCGTGAAAAGAGAAAAAAAATCCTCGCTCAAACATTTGCCACGTTTTTTAGAGTAGTAACAAATTTCTCACCTTCTAAATAAGTGAAAATATATACAAAGTTTCAACATTTAAAAGCGTTGAAAAAGATATAATCTCTATGTGTTAATAAGCTGTGACACTAAAAAGCGTGACAAATCTAAAGGGTTGTAAATTCTAATTGTAATTAGCACAACATGCTATGGAGAACCAGAATGTTTTAAATGTAAGCGCGCTAAATCTAATTGTAATGACTGATGTAGTACCACTTTGCGCCCAAGGTTGATTCCAGCCATTACTCCCTCACTTGCCCAGCCATTACTCCGCACCTGCCCCCTTTCTGCAATTTCTGTTCTTCCCTCCCCTCCTTCTCTCCTTTTTTTTTAACATCCATACATTAGTAGCTTAAACAGTAGCTCTCTCGGTTAGTACAACACAGTCCCCAACTCTCTTTTCTCTCTCTCCCATCCAGAAAATTCAATGGCGAACCCGTCTTCATTCTCGTCCATCAAGCAGGAAAAACCCGAGATCTTCTCTATGGTACGCTTTTTTTTTTTCTTTTTTTTTCGGAAATATTAGCTCTGTTTATTTGTAAGAAAAGAGTAAGAAAGCAAGAAGCAAATTAAAATGGTGAAATTGGTAATGAATCTCCTACTACAATGGGATGATAAAGACTCCATTTTTAGCTCCTTCCCTCTTCACTTCACTCCAAGATTTGCATATGAGAGAGAGAGAGAAGAGAGAGAAGAGAGGAGAGAGAAAGATGAGAGCAGTGGGGCGGCCTTGATGGGAAGCAAAGCTGTACTCTTTAATTTTTCACTGCGTGTTATTGGTCTTGTGAGTTGTGAAATTGTGATTTGTGATGTAGATTCTAGTCTTCTAGAGGAGTATCAAATGCTTTAATTTAAGTATTTCTTTTTTATTTATTCTTTCTTTGGGAAGACAATTAAAAAATGGTGGATGAAAAAGAAGAAAAAAAAAAACTAAAAACTTTTTATTTGCAGGTGGACCTCAAATGCTTCACTTTTAATTTGAGCTTGCAGCCTAACGGTGAACGTGTATATTTTAATAATTGGGCCTTAACAAGTGAGCAACATATAAGACAAGTGAGGTTTCAACCCAAAACCAATTGGCAATAGGTGGAGTAACCCACTTCCTTATATGTATGCTCAAGACCACCAAATCTTTCCATGTGGGACACAAACCCACTTCCTGGTTGGCCGACAATATTCCCATCTTCTGGGAAACTCCGAGAACGGGGGAAATTAGACCTTCGGAGATTTTGAAAGTAGCAGGGATGAACCTGGCAAAACTAATCGTCGAACCACATCAATCGGGTCATTATGTTGGTGATTTAATGAAGTCAGCCTATATTAACCCAGAAACGTTCAAAGTTACCGTTTTAAGTTTCCATAACAGGAATTTAGGTAAATTCAAAAATTTCCTTATTTCTCTAAATATGATTTGGTTTCTGTTACCAAGGGATAATACATACTCTATGATACTATTTTTTGCAGCACCTGAGCAAGGAATCAAAGACGATATCGTGCAGTTCCGTGAGCTAATTAAGCTCTGTGATCCAGTGAGGAATAAATCACCCTACTTAACTCTCTTCTATGATTTGTTTCCATCCACCCTTCCCGTAAATCTCAATGATTTAAAGTATGATTAGTCCGTCCAAACACAAAATTAGCACGTTTCTATTATTTAATTTATAACACATTTTACTTGTTTTTACAGGGTACTGTCCTATGTTGTCTGCCACGCTCCGATATTTTGGGGCTTTAAGGAAAGACATAGATTTATGAGTAAGCTATGGGCAGTACGCAAAAACAACCCAATCAGATTTGACAACTACGATAGGCTTGACCAATCAGATTTATGAGTAAGCTATGATCCATATCCTGTAATTGTGCATGGCATTTCCTATGGTATATGTCACTGACACATTAGTTTTTATGATTTTCTTTTAACTTTGATACAAGTCCTTACCTGTCCATCTCTAACTCTCTCTTTATCTTTCATTCTCAGCCTCAGTGAAGTAAAGGCTAGGAGAAGAGGAGAGAAGGTTCTGGCGCATATTATCTAATTTTAGTTGTACCGTGTCTTTTGTAATTGTTAAATAGACCATTATTGTAAACGTATATTGAATATGGTTCCAATGATGTAACTTTCTCATGGATGTGACATCCGTAATACTTATGAACCACGGAGAAAATTAAGGTGTTTCTGCTTCTGCTTCTGCTTCTGCTTCTGCACTTCAACATTTGTTCTGGCAGATTAATTGTTTGTTTTGGCAGATTAATCGTTTGCAAAGTGAAAATGAGATGACTATTGATAGACAGGGCAAGAAAAGCTTTTGTATCCTGTTTTGAGCTTGAGTTTCACCTGTCATCATTTATCCTTGCTAACTACAATGGTTATGTAATTCACATACATGATCCATGTATATGCAAGTTTGGTCACCAGAAGGAATACCAATGCAATATCCGTGGTTAACTTCCCACATGAAAAAATTGTAGGCCTGACACGGGGCAAGGACTGATGAGACATTGTAGTTTTTTTTTTTTTTTTTTGCTTAAAAAGAGTGCGTCAAATAAATTAGCTTGTAAACAAACGAGAGCGCATTGCGCCTACAAGGTCCAAATCATAATAGTGCTTACACACCTCAGGAATAGTACTAATTCTAACTAAATTGTTCAAAGTTACATTAGTCTTCATAGCAAACTTTGCAAGGCTATCCGCTAATTCGTTTTGTTCTCTAAAACTTTGCAAGACATTGTAGTTTGAATGATGAATTCTCTGCTTCTTTTTCTTTTAGAATTCTTTCAGAAAGTAGTATTATTAGTTGTTGACATTGGCTGGGTGAGTATGTACAACGTATCCGCGGTTTCTGGTGCAGGTGAAGTACTGGCTTGACAGATTTTCCTCTTAATAGTGACCATGGTTGACATTTGACAATCAGAGAACTTATGTTTCCAAACCTAATGGACATTTGCCAGATCAACAAGTCGTTTTTAGCAGATTTCTCCGGACCTCAACAAAAGATTATTCACACTGTTCAATATCCATTTCAAGGGAGGAAGTAGCCTATGAAACCTCTGCTTGCTGATCAGGTCATCCAAATGTGCATAGAACCTCAACCTGAGTAGGCTGTTGGACGGTGGACTTGGACCGTCTTCTTAGGCAGTAGGGTCTTAGTTAGGGATGGCAATGGGGAGGGGGTGGGGGTGGATATAGGTAGATCCATCTGCATATCCGTATGGGTATTTTGATTCCGCCACCAGCCCCATCTCCGCCACGGGTTGGAAATTCCAAGTCCACCTTCGCCCCACTTACCCGGCGGGTATCCACCTCCGCTCTATTAATCGGGAGGATATCCATATCCGCTTTATACCCATCTAAAAACAAAAGAAGTCTACATCTGGATCTACCTCAAATTTACCCTAAGATATTTTGCAAGGAAAAATTGAGCTTTTCGATAAGCAATTACAGTAGACAATTTTTATATATTTGGTAATATAAGATGTCGCTATGATAAATCATTATAGTAAATCAATATTTATCACAGTGGTGACACACTACGGTGAAAGATACTATTTATCATAACTTCCACTGTTATGATAAATCATCCTCTTTTTTATAGCGGTGGATATCAACGCCGTTTTTAAAGTTTATTTTCCGCCTTTTTCCCTAAAAAATTCAAATACGTATATATCATAGCATTGTTTATTCGAACCACTGAGAAATATTATTTCTTTTTCTTTTCAAAATTTTCCAAAATTACTAAAAGAGTACATATAATTTGCATATGTGCTCATGCCATCAATTAAATCATCCATCCAAACCCATAAATGAAACCTTCACTTGCTATTTTATAAAAATCATAACCATCAAAGGTACAATTACGGGTACAACAGAATTTCAACACTTCAATTTTGAAGTTTCATTGTAACACGTATTAAACCTTCCTTGCGTACTACATATGTTTGCAAAGCAAGAAGACGACGACTACAATATGACTATCGAGAAAATAACTATGCACTTCGGGTATAAAATCGAATATAATGAGTTAACTCCAATCTAACTTTATCAACATCAAGTATACAATAGCTTTCATGTTCGGAGTTTTTCAAAAACTGCAAATTCAAAAATAACAATATCATAACTTTTACATGATATCGTAGTAACTTTTGCAAAGTAAAAAAATGATGACATCGTAAGATTCGTAACTTTACCATGATCAGTGGTGGATCCAGAGAGCACTATATAATTGTACGTATATAAGATAGTTTTAGGTACGATACAATTTTATTTATTTTATTTATTTTTTTTGCATATTGAACACCTACTGAATAATCCGATTTGCGTCTATTATTGAACAACTATTACACGTTGTGCACAAAAAACCCAAACAAATTTGACATGAATACGGTAGAGGGCATTAACTGCAATCCAACTTTTTATTTTTTGGTACTCATATGTTCTATATGAGCGGGAGTCTTTCTAAAAACATGATCAGTTCACTTATCGCGCTATTGGGTTGTCCCTTCGATTTTGTCCATTCGATAAAACGCCGATAGCAGATTTGCGACCTCTTTCATGGTTTTTATTCAATTCAAGTCTTTACTAAAGCTTTTCTAACTCGATGATCCCTTGAACTTATCTAAGCCTCCAACTTACAAATTTTCTATAAGGACGCATTCCTTGGAGCAGGTAGGAAATCCCGGGTCCTTACACATTGTATTAGAAAAGCTCTTATTTAAGAGAAAAAAGAAAATACAAATGTCAAAAATAGTTGATATGTAAGTAAAATTTGATATGGTAAAGTCTTTTGTCATCCACTTTTCTCATATTGAGGTGTTTTATTTTGAACGTCCCAACCCAACAGGTCGACCCAGAGCGGGTTCAGGTTTGACCCAATAAATGTCGATTTTTCGGGTTTGGTATGCATCGGGTTTTGAGTTGGAATTCTTTTTGTTCATGACCCAGACTTTTCGGGTCAAAATGGGTCGAGTTTTCGGGTTAGATCAAATTTTGACAACTCTAATTGCAAGAGTTTTATGGTTTTGCGGGAATAAAAATTTGGAAGGCCGTACAAATTTCTACTACAACGAAACTATACCCACAGTCGAGATCTCCGCCAGAAAAGATGTTATTCCATCGATTATTATACATGGTTTGATTTTTTGTCATGGTTTTGGAGTCGAGCATTAGAAGCGAAATCAGTGAGTTGAAGAATAAATTTTGTATTGTTATTTTAAATCTTTTATTGGTTTGGAATGGTTATTATTGTATATGCTGCTATTAGTCTATCAATCAATGATAATTTCCCCATCACCGTTTCCAATGCTTAAATTTTTTATTTTTATTTTTAACACAATCATCATTTTAACTATTATGGACGGATGAGGAAAAATTTGGGAGGCAAAGAAAACTTGAGAGTATTTAGGGCGTTTGTATTGTTAGCAGTCAAATTTCCATTTCTATTTTATTATCTTAACAAGTTATCCGGTTAACTCGTTAAGAGAACGGTATTATTTTTTTTGATCACGGGCCCGTATTTTTATATAGGTGTACACATATGCAGCCACCTCACTACTGACCCCGACCCGAGGAATGAACCGATCAAGTTGGGTCGGCCCATTTGGTAGGTCTTCCATTTCAATTATGTACTCCCTCCGTCCCTATATTTTCTTCTCACTTTCCATTTTGAGCAGTCCCTATATATTCTTCTCATTACCTAAAATAGTAACTTTTCTAGTGTTAAATCCCTATACTACCCCTCACTTACTCATCAAACCACCCCATGTGCTTGTGGTCCCAGATTTTTACCTCTCTCTTAACTCATTAAATCAGGGGCAAAGTTGACAAAAATTGGCTACTTTCACCTTTTCTTAATTTGCGTGCCTTTTGGTCATGAGAAGAAAATATTGGGACGGAGGGAGTACATTTTTAGGAGAGAGGGCTTTGCTGTCGATATGAAATAGGAGAGAGTCGAGGGAACCCCAAAAAGAAAGAAGAAGAGAGACAATCTCAATCTGGGAGGGGCCGGGAGAGAATCTCAAGCTTTTCATATCTTATTATTGCCGAAGAGATCTGGAATTTTGATTTCTCATTACTCTTAAATTTCTAATTTAAGCCTTCTCCATGGGTAAGGAAGATTTCATTTTTCTTCAATTATTGTTTTGTTCTTGTCCATATTTTCTATCATTGGAAATTAAAGCTTTTAGCTTTTTTGCTAGTATTTTAATTTTTGTTTGCTTTTACAGAATCTACATTTTGGCGACAGCAACGAATTGGATTGTGAACCGTAGCAGATTAGAGGAGATCTGGAACTGACAAGCATCTCCATAAGGAAAAGGAAAACAATACCCAGTTGTAGGTCACTTTATCCTCACTGTTACTATCTGTGTATGTTTTAAATGTTGAAATTTTTGTGATTTGAGTGAAGTTTTAATTATGGTTTTACGACATATATGTTTTGATTACTAAGGCCCCATTTTCTTCAGCGGAATGGTGCAGGACGGTGAGGAACGGAGCGGATTGGAACCGAACGGCGCGGCGCGGATAATTCAAAAATATGTGAAACAAAATGAAATACAGAATACAGCGCGGAACGGAACGGAACGGAATACAGCATGGAATCGACGAAAATAACAGAAACTAAGTGATGGCATAAGTTTTGATAATTGAAACAAACCTATTAGCCCTATAGATTTCAGATTTATTTTATATCAACTTGTCCTTGGGGAATAATGACTTATTCTATTTTATGTGTTGCCTACCTCCTATTATAATAACATATCCTGTTTTGTTCTTTTCATCAAACCTGTTAGCCCTAAAGATTTTTTATGCTTTTTTCTTGAATTGATTTATTTGTGTTTTTCATTTTCATGTAGGTTTGTACTCAACTATTACTTAAATTTCAAATTCTTGAAGATAACATCACTTTCTTTACGTTTCTCTCGCGCTAAAATCCAATCCGAGTTGCAACTACAATACAGAACACACTCACTCCAACTCTTTGTGTTTGGTCTTCTTCTCTTTATTGATTGAGCTGTGTTTTTGACTTGTTGAATATGCCGAGTATGGGTAGTAGGAGGTGGAGGAGGAGGATGAGGAGGAAGGAAAGAGAGAATACAGCAGGAAGCCGAGAAACTCAATTGCTGTCGTAGGCTTCATCTCCTCGCCCTCTTCCCCCACCTATACCAGAATTTCAAATTTGCCTGAGCCTTGGGGATTTAGAGGATTCTAAACCCAACAAGTGGCTCAAGATAGATATCAATCGTGAACTCTGCTATGTCTACTCTCTTCTGCTCCGACAATCTTCTTCAAAGGCCGAACATCGACATGGTGTTGGTGCTGACACACTTCTGTTTTCTGATAGCCCTGTTAGCCAGGACATGTTCATGCTCTCTGAGTGTCCAAAACTCTGTTCCAGTGCTGCTATAGGCTCAACTATATACTGTGTAGGTGGAGATTTCGATATTGAGGGGATATCTGTCCTTTCTTTTGGAGAGGGAAGAGGTATGCCACCCCGTCGAGAGTATAAACCGGTTCTAGATTGTGATAATATATGTCATCGGCTTCGGTACTGCGATTTCTTCAGTGGCAATTCCTGGGAGGTAGGTGCTCGCCTAAAGACACCTAGGTTTACTCCGAAGTCGCTTGTTGTTGGGGGTAAACTTTATCTCTTTGGCAGTAATCGCCCACCTTCTCCCGACGAGGAAAAAGATTATCCGTTTGCCGAGGTATTTGACCCGATATTAGGAACTTTCTCGGCCCTCAAAAACCCCACGCATTTCAACATCCCTTTTAGGAGAGCTGGTCGGACTAATTTCAAAGTTCTCCCCATCCTTGGCTCTCGCTCTGAGGAGAAGATATTGATGGTATATTTTATGCCAGATTTTCAGTTTCAGTGCATGTATGATATTAAGGCTGACAGATGGGCTCCCTTTCCTGATGAGAAGTTGTATATGAATTTGGTAAACCTTGTTGGGGAACCTGTTGTTGAGGTAACGCCCCAATACCAAATAATATTTAGTTGTGTTTTATTTTATTTAAGTTTGTAAAGAAATAAAATAAAACAAAAGAAAAAAAAAAAGAAGTTAAAAGGTTGGGAAAACAAAAGGTCTTAGCCTTTTGGTTTTCTTTAGTATTGAAAGAAATAGTTGATGATTGGAAAGGCAAAAGCCTTTTGATTGGCTATAAAAAGTAATAGCCGAGTGATTGAGTTTGGCAGTAAAAGGAAGCCCAAACAAAACGAAAGAAAGGAGAGCCAAGTGAGTGAGAGACAAACAAAGTGTGAGAGAAATTGAGTATTTCTCCAAAGAGGTTTGTTCCAGTTCACGGTTGATTCGGTTTGTTCGGGTGAAGGTAATCGGAGTATTCGGATCGGTCATCGACAGGTATTTGTGGGTGTATCTTTGGTTTTGTGAGAGTACCAAATTGAGTTAGGGTTTGTCAATTTGTACTAGTACCAAAGATAGATTGTCTACTTGTTGATTGATCTTGTGATTGTTGCCGATTGTACTCTTGATAATTATAGTGGATTATTGTTTAGTGCGTGGAGATCCGCACCGTGGTTTTTCCCCTAATTGAGAGGGGTTTTCCACGTAAAATTGTTTGTGTTGTTTTCGGGTTTTTGCACTTTATTTTTCCGACTATCTGTTATTCTGATTGTGGGTAAATACCGTAGTTTTCCCCAACAGTGGTATCAGAGCTTTTGGTTGTAGGATCGGTGGTGGGAAAATTACTGTATTTGTTGAAGGAGGAATTATTTTGTGCAAGTAACATGTCTGGTAGTGTGCCCAAATTTGAAATCCCTTTGTTTGATGGTACAATTAATTTTACTGTGTGGAAGAGTACGGTTGAGGATTTGTTGGTTCAACAAAATTTAGATGAGGCTTTAGATGAGACAAAGCCTAGTGAGGTGACCGATGCCCAATGGACATCGAAGAAGAAGAAAGCTGTCAGTACTATTAGATTAGCTATGGCTCCGGAGATCAAGTATAATTACTTGACTGAGACAGATCCAAAGAAGTTGTTGGATAAGCTCCAGAGTGTATATGCATCAAAGTCACTGACTAACAAGCTTTGTTTGAGATATGAGTTGTACCAGCTAAAGATGGAGCAAGGTACAGCATTGCAGGACCACATTAACAGTTTTAACCAGCTAGTATGTCAGTTGAGAAATGCAGATGAGAAGATCTCCGATCAAGAGGAGGCATTGTTATTGTTGGCTTCACTACCTAAGTCCTACAGGCCAATTGTGCAGACATTACTTGTAGGGAGGACAGAGATTACACTAGACGAAGCAATGACAGTGTTGAGAGAGAATGATCGGATGATGTTGCAGGTTGATGGTGTATCTCCTAGTGATGGAGGAGATAGAGTACTAGCTGTGGAGGTGTCCGAAAGAGGGAGGAATCATGAGAGAAGAGGTGGTGGCCCGAGAAGTAGGTCGAAGTCGCGCGCGAGAGACTTTAGTAACATGGAGTGTTACTATTGTGGTGAGAAGGGTCATATTCAAAGTCGTTGCCCAAAGATGAGAGATGATTTGAAGAGTTTCAAGCAGCTGCAAGAGAAGATGGGTAAGACCAAAATTGATGATGATAGCGGTTCCTCTAATGTAATTATGTCTTGTGATGGTAATAAGGAGTTGTTCTTGGCTAGTGACAATGAGGGGAAGGAAAGCCAAGAGAGTTGGGTGTTGGACTCCGGCGCTTCGGTTCACATTTGTAGAGACCATGCTATGTTTGATACTTTGTGCCAAGATGGAGAGTATGGTGACATCAACATGGGGAGTGGTAAGTTGAAGGTGAAAGGGATGGGTAGCATCCGAATTGAGCTCCATGGTGGTGTGACTAGAACCTTCCACAATGTGAGGTATGTACCCGATGCTCGTGTTAACGTGATTTCGTTGGGTGAGTTGACATCGCAAGGGTGTAGATACATTGGTACGGGAAGGTGGTGCAAAGTATATCGTGGTGCTACTTTGATTGTGCAAGGAAAGAAGGCGGAGAACAACTTGTGCTATGTTGAGGGTCATTGCGTAAGGAGGAGCAAGGCCAAGAAGAAGGTCCGTTTTTCGGACAAGGTGGAGGTATTTGGTGATTTGGGTCGAGGGAGGATTTGTTGAGGTAACGCCCCAATACCAAATAATATTTAGTTGTGTTTTATTTTATTTAAGTTTGTAAAGAAATAAAATAAAACAAAAGAAAAAAAAAAAGAAGTTAAAAGGTTGGGAAAACAAAAGGTCTTAGCCTTTTGGTTTTCTTTAGTATTGAAAGAAATAGTTGATGATTGGAAAGGCAAAAGCCTTTTGATTGGCTATAAAAAGTAATAGCCGAGTGATTGAGTTTGGCAGTAAAAGGAAGCCCAAACAAAACGAAAGAAAGGAGAGCCAAGTGAGTGAGAGACAAACAAAGTGTGAGAGAAATTGAGTATTTCTCCAAAGAGGTTTGTTCCAGTTCACGGTTGATTCGGTTTGTTCGGGTGAAGGTAATCGGAGTATTCGGATCGGTCATCGACAGGTATTTGTGGGTGTATCTTTGGTTTTGTGAGAGTACCAAATTGAGTTAGGGTTTGTCAATTTGTACTAGTACCAAAGATAGATTGTCTACTTGTTGATTGATCTTGTGATTGTTGCCGATTGTACTCTTGATAATTATAGTGGATTATTGTTTAGTGCGTGGAGATCCGCACCGTGGTTTTTCCCCTAATTGAGAGGGGTTTTCCACGTAAAATTGTTTGTGTTGTTTTCGGGTTTTTGCACTTTATTTTTCCGACTATCTGTTATTCTGATTGTGGGTAAATACCGTAGTTTTCCCCAACACCTGTGGCAATTGCACAGGAAGACACTGTGTATTGGCTGAGACTCAATGATGAAGTTCCCGACATTTGTGCATATAATTGGAGGACCAAGGAGCTGTTGTGAGGGCCTGTTACTGGTTTTGAGCATGAAAATTACTGTGGTGGTTTACCAGACGAGTTTCGGCTGCTACTCCATCTTCATGATAACTTATTTTGTTTGATTTGGAGTGAAGTTACTCCTTGGGATGCCAACGAAGATTGTGACCACATGATCCATATTACCATCTTACAAGTATTGAAGGATGTGAATGCTGGTTCTATAATAGCTTCTGTGGTCGCATGTTACTGTCAACACTTTTCAGGAGACTATTCACGACTTCCGAAACATTCTTGGTGCCTACATCTTGTAAGTCTCCCTTATCACATATAATGTGTCTCTCCTAGTTAATAATGTAATTGTTGCCGTCCATAGTGGATGTATTAGGTTCGTCATGCTTTAGCTTCAGTGGTTGCTGAATGGGTAAAATCAAGTGGATACCCATTAACTCTGTATTGAATCCTTGCAGGCATGACAGAGGGACTTCGCACTGAGATGCAGTAGTCGGACTTAGCGTTCTTGCTGAAGATGATGAGGTACCTACCATTTTGGACTTATTGCAACATGAAAGGCTTAATGTTTTGGGGCATTTTAATAATACATTGATCGATGAACTTATATCAACCATTTTTTGTGTACCTATCTTCTCCTTTGTTGTTAAGGTGTATCAACTAGTGATTCAATTTTAAAGCTGGGTTAATAATGTTTGAAGTTGGATATCTTGACAGCGTAAAAAAATCATTTTAATTGCATATCTATCATTTGCTCAGAAGGGGAAGAAAGATATCATGCTTTTATACATTCTTACTGAAAATGCATTCCATCAATGAGCAAACACTCTTGAATGTGTTTGGTGTTTATCATATTCATTTTGCTACAGATTAAGAGGACAAATCGTTTTTTTTTTTTTTTTTTTTTTTTTGCTAGAGCCTACTATGTCTTTTGTTTTGTCTGACGTTGGAAGTTATGTAAACCACTTCAGATAGTCTGATTGACCAAACTTGGCACTTCTGTTGTTGATGTATCATCCATATCTAAAAGTTTTAAGGTTTTTCCGACTACTCACCTGAAAATTGTTGGCTAGTTTTTGCGCAGGGGTCTCGCTTGACCAGAAAACCTTCTCTATTGTGTTTTGGTGAATATCATTGTTGCTAGACATGGATATTTCCCTGAGCAACTCCACTGCTTTCAAGAGATTATTGTCTCTTGAGAGTAGAGACGATACCCAGAGGTCGGTCTAAATATGTCTATTTCAGCAAATGAGCTGAAAATTGATGGACGGTGGAATGTAGTGACTAGGCCCAGATTTAAATCATTTAATTATTGGGTAACTGGGTCATTTTTAATCTTTTAACTGTGAAGGTAGAAGGACGAGCTTTGGTCTCTCAGGGTGTTTAATGTGGAAGTATGAGGTTGAAGGACGCATTGATGATGATTGGAGAGAGAGAGAATGAGGAAATTAACTTTCATGGAAGACTAAATAGGATTTTTTGGTGCTCCCTCTGTTTGAATGTAGCCATAGCTTTCATGTCAATTTCTAACCGTCTCTTGTCTTTTGTGCCCCTTTATCTTATTTTTATGGGGTTTTCTATTCCTAATATCCTTTTCGGTTTCTTCAGGCTTTGATTTCATAGGTTCCCCTGTTGTTAATGTTGAAATTGGGGGCTAAAAAACAATAAAAATACAAGTCAAATAACCTGGGAAAGGAAACTCAGATCAATTTCTTGATAAAGAGTTACTTTAGAACCTAATATTCAATTTAGGTTGGGATAGAATGTATTTCTCAGGAAGGTGTCTACCTGGTTCGGGAACAAATAGAGCAAAGTCGCTATCAGCGATAGCGACTTTAACCAGACAAACTCGCCACTGCAATGGCGTGTTTCATCTGACAAGAAGACGAGCAACAAACGGTAAAAGGCAAAAGTCGCTATTTCGGGTTAGTGAGTTTTATAAGCCAAAGTCGCCATCCGGGATATCTACTCTATAAGTCGTCGTCGCCGATAGCGACTTTGACGTATAAAACTCGCTACCTGTAATAGCGACTCAGACCTGTTCAACGCGAAGAAAAAAAAAACAATTTCGTGTTACACTCAATTCTACGTGCACACCCTATTGGAACATACTTTTTATCCTAGCTTAAATTGGGTATTACTTTCTAAAGTAACCATTTTATAGGAAATCGTTCGATTCCACAAAGCTTTTGTTTTTTGTTTTTTTGAGGAGACCATGCCACAGAAACTAAGACATGAAAGACGAATAAAAAAGACAAGTAAACTAAGACTCAAAATAGAAAGAACAAAAAGACTTAAACCCCGACCATCCTTGTTAATTCATGTATTTTAAGCGCTGTTATTCATGTTTTTTGTTGTAGTGATTATTGCCTCTCTAATCTCATCAGGCATTGTAATGATTTGTTTACAGTGGCGGAGTCCGAATTTTTTTTATTGGGGGGACGGAAAATTTTAAGAGCTTGTGCTATAGTTTTGCCTTAAAATTTGTCTTCTATTCATATGCATATCTTCCTTTGGATGGCATTTTCTTCAAATAAACTTTCCTTGAGTAAAGCAAATTAAATTTGCATATTAATTTTGGATGAAAATTTCACCCAAATTATCAAAGTAAGATCAAATACACATGAATTTGAATGACAATAGAAAAATGAATAATGCCTCAAATTAATGTAAAACTAAAGAAAGGCGAAAATAAAAAGACAACAAATTTGAGCCTAATAAAAAAGATAAGCATGCAGCTTGTTATGAAAATATAGTTGCATATAAATTTGAAGAGGGTTGAGAAAGAGAAAAGGAATATAAAGATTACTACAGTATAAAACTAAAGAAACCATTTGAAATCATTAACAAATAAAATGGCAAAAAGTTGAAAAAAAAGAAAAAGAAAAAGGGACCAAAAAGGCTACAGTAGGGTTCGAACTCAGACCAAGCCAGTGCAAGTCTCTTATAGTCTCTTCCGAGCGTGTCCAACTAAGCCAAACTAATCGTGTATAGGATGTGTGCACGATATATTATTTAATAGTTTTTGCAATCATGGGGGGGACCACGATCGCCACCGGTCCCCCCTAATTCCGTAAAAAAAAAATTATATGGACCTAACTCCATCTAACTTGGATGGACTTGGTGGCAGTAATGTAATTTATTAGAATCTGGAGCTATTTATAGGTCAATTAATAAAACAAATATAAGTCACATTTAACGTCTCCCACATGCTCAACCATTCTCTCTCCTCACCTCCATCCTCTGTAAGACCGTCACCACCAACCGCCGCCCTCAATCCACCACGCACGGTCACCATCATGCTCTATCCACCACCGTTGCCACTGCCATTCTCTCTCCTACCCCGCCGCGTCATTAACGATGTCGATTGTTCTCCAACGTTGATTCGTCTGGTCAAGATGGTGGAGTACGATGACGATGAGGGAAGCTCTTCGTGGGGGTGGGGATACCTGTTGATCTTTTAGGAAGAAAGATATGGTTGGAATTGCAGAGAATTGAAGCCAATTTGGAATACTTCTTTTGGTTTGATAAATTTCCTTTTGTTTTTTGTTTTTTATGTTTTTTTTCTTTGCCTAAATTCTTTATGATGATGAGTATATATTTTAAAGAAAATTTAGCTTATTATCTGATTGTTCATAGACAACAAACCATATGTTCATAGAAAATAACCTGAATGTTCATTTGAAATAACTTAATTGTTCATTGATAACAAACCATATGTTCATAGAAAATAACCTTCATTAGATATAATCTAATTGTTCATTGATAACAAACCATATGTTCATAGAAAATAACCTGAATGTTCATTAGAAATAATCTAATTGTTCATTGATAACAAATCATATGTTCATAGAAAATAACCTGAATGTTCATTTGAAATAATCTAATTGTTCATTGATAACAAACCATATGTTCATAGAAAATAACCTGAATGTTTATTAGAAATAACCTAATTATTCATTGATAACAAACCATATCTTCATAAAAGGTAATCTAATAGTTCATACAATATAATCCATTTGTTCATAAAAAAAGAACCTTAGATTTTTGAAAAAAAACAAGAAAGTAGAATAAAAAAGAGAAAGAACCTTTGGTTGACACTTTTAAAAAAAATAAAAGTAAACAAAAGTTATGGCACTAAGGTTCATAATAATAAAAAGCAAAACAAATAAAAGCAAATTTAAGTAAAATAAAAGACAAATGGAAATCATCATGTCAATCTTATTTTTTAAGCTTTAAATAAAATGTTCATTTAAAATAGTCTATAGTTCATAAATTATAAATGTAAAGTTTACTTAAAATAGTCTAATTTTATAGCTAGTGTATAAATGTAGTGTTTTTTTTTAAAATATGCTAATTGTTCATAAGGTACAAACGTATTGTTCATTTAAAACAAACTAATTGTTCATTGTGTATAAACATAGTGTTCATTTAAAATAGGCTAATTGTTCATAAGGTAAAAACACAGTGTTCATTTAAATAGCCTAATTGTTCATAAGGTAAAAAATGTAGTGTTCATTTAAAATAGCCTAATTGTTCATAAGGTACAAACGTAGTGTTCATTTAAAATAGCCTAATTATTGTTCATAGTGTACAAACGTATTGTTCATTTAAAATAGCCTAATTGTTCATAGTGTATAAACATAATGTTCATTCAAAATAGGCTCATTGTTCATAAGGTACAAACGTAATATTCATTTAAAATAGTCTAATTGTTCATAGTGTATAAACATAGTGTTCATTTAAAATAGGCTAATTGTTCATAAGGTAAAAACACAATGTTCATTTAAATAGCCTAATTGTTCATAAGGTAAAAATGTAGTGTTCATTTAAAATAGCCTAATTGTTCATAAGGTGCAAACGTAGTGTTCATTTAAAATAGCCTAATTATTGTTCATAGTGTACAAACGTATTGTTCATTTAAAATAGCCTAATTGTTCATAGTGTATAAACATAACGTTCATTCAAAATAGGCTCATTGTTCATAAGGTACAAACGCATTATTCATTTAAAATAGCCTAATTGTTCATAGTGTACAAACGTAATGTTCATTTAAAATAATCTAATTGTTCATAGTGTATAAATGTAATGTTCATTTAAAATAGTCTAATTATTTATAGGGTATAAAACTATAAACTTGAAGTTCATGAATAGTAAAAAGGAAATAAACTTCCGCTAAAAAAAAAGATAAATAGACTAATGAAGAAAAGGGAAGGACGAAGACCATTAACAAAAATAAAATAAAATAAAAATAAACACGAATGTTATATGTGTGCCACACAGACACGGTTAAGTGTCAATGCGGCAGACGTGGCTAACTTTAGTACAAAAAACAAGTGAACAGTTAAAAAACTCAAGTAAGGGTATAATAGTCATAGCATGTAGTTTCTAACATATCCAGTTAAGTGAAATTTTAGAAGATTTATCCCCAAATCGATTTCTCCTCTTGCTCTCTCTCTCTCTCCTTGCTCTCTCTCTCTTCTTGCTCTCTCTCTCTCTCCTATTTCTCTGTATCCTTCTCTATCTCTGTCCTCCTTAAAACTCTGGCGAAGGACGCGGAAAGAATAGCTAAGAGACGCATATTTTGTGGAATTGATTGAAGAAGAAGAATGACAATCTATAAAAGGTAAGCTTCCTAAGTAAATTTAAATTTGTTTATGGGAAATAATGATCGAAAATGAGTTGTTGAAGTCTGGTTAAGATAGATGATATTGTTGTTTAGTTTCGAGAATATCTCTTGCCCCCATTAATTTAGGAGTGAAAAATTGAAAATTGTGATAACTAGGGTATGTGAGATGCGAAATTAGGGTTTTTGAGATGATAGATACAAGAAAAATGAAATTGAAATCGAAATGAAGTTGTGGTTAGTTTAGAAGTACCCATCGTCTCCAATATTTATGTTTGAAAAAGTGTATAACTAAGGTATAGAGTTAGTGTGAAAATGGCAAATAAATTGTACTATTGATATGATGAATGTGTTTTGAAGAATTCTGATTGAGTTAGTTTATTAATTTAGTAATAGTTGAAGTTCATTAAATATGTTGAATTGTTGATAAGGTATTTGAAATTTGAGAACATAGTATGTAGAAGATGAAGAAAGTGATGTTTATTTAAGTTATTGGTCATAGTGAAAATTAAATAGGATTATCTGGTGATTGGAGACAAATAGAATTGTGGACTGTATTTAACAAATAAATTGATTGAATGAGTGATGTTGTGTTTAAGAAGTTCAAGTGGTAGTAATGGGTGTATAACGAGAATTTATAGTTGTTCGGGTAGTTGGAAATGATAAATATTCGGTTGATATGATTATCGTACTAGGTCAATGGATAGTGACGAGGAGGATTGTATCATTGAGGAGGGTGTTGTATCAGATTCATCATCTTCTGGTAATGGGAGTGATAGTGAGTGGGAAGAGGATGAGAGTGAGTCAGAATTCAGTGGTGATGATGCTAATGATGAGGAAGATGAAGTGGATGAAGGTGATAAAGGGGATGAAGGTTTGGGGGATGACGAGAAGGAGGAGAGTATGGAAGAATCTGAAAATATAGAGGTACCCGAAGAAGGTAAGACCTATGATAGTAGTGACGATGTTTTGGAAAGCTTGCAACGGTATGCTAAGAGGGTTGGTTTTGGTTTTGTTAAATATGGGTTGACTAAAAACAAAGATGGTGAGATAAGGCATAGATTATTTGCATGTCATAGGTACGGTACAAGGTTTTCAAAGAGTGAAAAAGGTGAGAGACAAAGAGCGATTGCTAGGATGAATTGTAAAGTGAGGGTTAGAGCTAGTAGGCTTGGTAATGGTAGATGGAAACTGTCAGTGTTGAACCTAGAGCACAATCACAAAGTTTGTCCATCTAAATCTAGACACATAAAGCAACATAGGCATCTCCCCGATAGGGAGAAGAATAGGCTGGAGTTCTTAGAAGGTGTTGGCATACCTCCTGAGCAGTGCACAAAAGCAACGACAGCTGAGTATGGTGGCCCTGAAGAGATGCCTTGCTTGGCACATGATATGCGCAACCATATTAGTAAGCTAAGGAGATCCCGACTAAAGGCAGGGGATGCTAACTTGGTGCAACAATTGTTCTTAAAATTGCAAAAGCGTAACCATGGATTCTTTTATGACATAGATGCAGATTCAAACCGGCGCATAAAAAATGTGTTTTGGGTAGACCCAAGATCCCTAGAGACGTACAAGGAGTTTAGTGATGTTATTTTCTTTGATACCACATATCTAATGAACAAGTACAAGATGCCATTTGCCCCATTTGTTGGCGTCAACCACCACGGGCAGTCCATATTATTGGGATGTGCTTTGATATGCAATGAAACTGCTGCTACATTTGAGTGGCCGTGGTTATTCCGAACTTGGTTGTTGGCTATGGGTGGTATTAAGCCCAAAGCAATAATAACTGATCAATGTAGAAGCATTGGTGCTGCTGTACGAACAGTATTTCCAGATGCAAGACATAAGTTCTGCTTATGGCACATATTGACGAAGTTTCCGGACAAATGCAAAGGTCATAGGAGGTATGATGAGTTGTTGACAGTTTTTAATCATGTGGTGTATGACACGTATAGGGTGGAAGAGTTTGAGGGGCTTTGGGCTGTCATGGTTGAGGAGTTTAAGTTGAGAGGAGGGCGTAAGCATAGTCTTTGGTTTCGTAGTCTATATAGAGATCGTGCTAAATGGGCACCTGTGTTTGTGAGGGATCAATTCTGGGCAGACATGTCGTCTACCTAAAGAAGCAAGCAAATAAACTCATATTTTAAACGTTATGTTCATAACAAGACTGCCCTCAAAACATTCATTGATAGGTATGAGACAGCTTTAGCGGATAATATTGAAAAGGAGGAATTGGCGGAGGCAACTTACATGCATGGCACATTATCCACCAGGAGGCATATACTCACGGACTGTTTAAGAAAGTCCAGGTTGAGATTATGGAAATGTTGTATTTAGAGGTTGTGGTTGTGACAGAAGAAGCGGAATTATGTAAATATAAAGTAATTGAAATAGAGGAGGTGGGTGGTGGACAAACAAAGAACCATGAGTTTATGGTCACCTTTCATACCGTGAGAGAGGAAGTGGAGTGTGTTTGCAAAATGTGGAGCTGGAAACGAATTTTATGTAAGCATGCTTTGAAGGTGTTTCATTTTAGGAGGTTGATTTTACTACCCTTGAAATACATTTGTCCGAGGTGGAGGAGAGATGTAAAAAGATACTCCCTCCGTCCCTCTCTTATCTTCTCATTTGACTTTGCACAGTCTCCAAGATAATACTTTGACCATTAATAACTTTAATTACACAGATATAATTATGTTAAAAAGTTGATATTGTGAAAATATAATCTAAAACGTATCTAAGAAATGTATTTTGATCTTATAATTCTTTATATATTTTTCACAAATTAATGGTTATTATTAATAAAGTTTGACTCAAAAAGTCAAATGAGAAGATAAGAGAGGGACGGTGGGAGTATTATACAACCTTGAAATTAGTTGGGGTTGGTGGTAAGTGGACTATTGAGTTGGAGAGAATGCGCAAGTTGGAGAGGCAGTTTTATGTAGTTGCCAATCGTGCTCTTGACTCGGACAAAAAGTGCATGTACTTCTTGGAGGCGATGAAGGATGTAATGAACAGTTTTGAAGGGGGAACAAGTGCGTCTGGAAGTGAAGGTGCTAAAGCGAAGGAAGTTGATGGTGAAATGGAAGTGGGGGAAACGTATTTGGATCCCGTGGTTGTAATTACAAAGGGGAGACCAAGCAAGAAGAGGATGATGAGTTCAACTGAGAAAAACAAGAGAGGAAATGCGGGACGGTCACCATCACCAACACCGTCACCAGAAACTTCCCCGTCACGTAAAACAGGGGTGAAGAAGCCTAAATCTACTAAGGTTAAAGGGAGAAGGGGGCGACCCAAAAAATCTGATGTGAGTGTTGTTTTCATTAATCAAATAACTAATCATAATAATCCTATGTTAAATATCCCTAATGTAATGTCTTTTCACAAGTTGTTATAGTTGGGTCGGATTCGGTTGGTGCAACTAATTCTAGTATATCAAAGGTTAGCAAGGGTAAGGCAACAAGTGAAACTGTCCCCGAACTTGGTTTGGTGAGTGATATTGAATAATTATAGTAAGATATAGTTATAAAGGTGGTGGAGTGGGTAATTAACATATGCTATGTAAAACAGCGCCCTGGTGATGCTGATACTAGTGTTGCGAATGATGTTGTTCAAAGTTTGCCAAATACGCAAATGTCTCAACAGGCAAGCAAGAACACCATTACTGAATCCCAAATGACCTAAGCCACGGTAAGTACACTATATGCGGATTCATATACCATGTCATAAAAATAATATTGCTTAAATAACAAGTTTACTTTGACAATATAGGTACATTGGGAACCACCGTCTACCCAAACATGTATGCCAATGGAAGTATTTCTACCAAAACTGAACAATGGAAAAAGTTTGGGTGAAGGAGTTGGATTGGTATACATTTAAACTTACTACCTACCTAGTGAAAAGAGTGAATTGATGTATGTTGGTTATCTAATATATTCTTATTTTAATTTTAGGTTACGGGCGAAATGATGGGGATGGTGAACGGTGAATTGATGCCTATCAACCCTCAAATTGTCAATGGTCAACTTATGACAATGATAAATGGGAAACCCATGATTCTTGTTCCAAATACTTAAATGGATAAAGTAAAAGAGTTAATGCAAGGCATCAATTGTCCGTCACGCGGAGAAGAAGGAGCAACTATTGATATTGATTGACCCGGTTCTATATTGAGGTTACCTATTTGTAAATAACTATTTGAGTTTTGGACCTAGAAAGAATGAGAAACTATTTTGGGATGTGATATTTCCCCTTGTTAGATAGTATTGATGATTGAACTATTTGAGTTTTGGACCTACAAAGAACGTATGACAAACTAATTTGGAATGTGATATTTCCCGTTGTTAGTTGTTAATGGAATGATGGAATCATTTAGTTGAGGTAGAGGTGATATGGTTGGGGTGATATGGTTGGGGTTGTGATGAAATATTGGCAAACATTCCCAATCAACTATGACGATTATACATGGTTTTAGTGAAAGAGATTTGACTAAAAGCTTTCCACGACCAGGTGGTGATTGTGAATGTGACTGAAAGAGATAAGAGTAATATCTTGCCACGACCTGGTCGTGATACACTCTGCATCTGAAAGAGCATTCCACCAATTCATCACTCGATTCTTACTCATGTGAACTAACAAGTAGTGGTGAATTAAAGATCCAATAGTCTTACATTTGAAAACATAATAAAAATCTATTACACACATCAAGCAAATTCCAAATACAGACTAAGTTTTTTAACAGCGGAAAACACATATAAAAAAGGAGATGGTTTGATAGCGCGCCGACATCTTCAAAAACAATCAATCTACTGCATTCACTTGTCTCCATTGGTAAGCATTGCAGCTCCATACCTGAAATGCAAACATAATAATCTATAATCCTAGTTCCATAGTGTTAGAATATATAGAAAAAAGGTAACATAATTGAAGGATACGGAAATCACACCGTTAAGTCGGGGGAGGACCAAAATGTCCTTCAGCTTGATGCCAACCATGAAGCACATTCAAAGTATAATCAATGTCATCTATGCGTGACTCCATTGTTTGCTGGTTCATTTGGATATCTAATAACATGTGACGTTGGTCTTGTAGATGTTGTAGTATCCCATTCAGTGGATCATCATTCATCGAAAAATCATTTAGGCTGTTAAAAATGCTAGGGTATTTCAGCCACTCTTGTCCATTTCCACTACCCATCTCAACCGTTTCTAGTTCAATATTATCATCGTCAGCCGGCAGCATCTTCCAATTTCTAATATTTCGAAGAGATGTTCTTTTGTAATTAGGAATTGTAATAGTGTCTCCCTCCTTAAATTTCCATTTATAATTTTCCCCATCTTTTGACATCCACTTCATAGAAAATAAAGATTCTAAATCAATTCGAGCCTTTCCAACCACCTCTTCACCAATGTTCTCTACACCATCTTCATCGAGTCTACAATGCGCTACTATAGGGGTAATCAGCCCACCAATAACAATGTCACCATTTTTGTTGGCAACACTAGCGAGATGGTTTGCTAGAAAAGCTCCTATATTAAACTCTATACATTTGACAGCACAATAGAAAATGAAAAGGTCTTTTTGAGTGACATTTCCATCATTTCCCCCACCCCGTCCAAACAAGGTAAGAGACATCATTCTATGCAAGTACCACAAGCAAGGATTTCTTATTAATATTGCTTTAGTTCCCTTTACTTTGTACCTTTCCTCCATTGTCATTTTTCTCCAAATTAAAGTCTCACGAAATCCGGAAACCTTATCGACTTTTATAACTCCATGATTATGAGTCCCATATACTTGATTGAATGTTTCCAAATCCCACTCATAATCTTTATTAAACAACCTAAATTTATTGTCCTTGTACTTTCATCCTCTTTGAAATTAACTTCAATGGAACTTAGGAATTCAAGAGTAACTCTTTTATATGTCTTATCTTTGCTTCCCAGGATCTTTCTCCACCCAAGTACAAGTAACATGTTGCCCAAGTCTTCCTCAATTCCCAACACTTTCACAGCATCATCATCCATATATCTAGTTGTTAAAATTTTTCGATCCTCTAGTCTTTCAAACTTAACTCGTTGTACCTCATCTCTATACACAATTCCCAAATGATTAGGCTCAGATGGGTACTTATCATTTTCCTTGAAGTTCCTTGATCCTCTACCTTTTTTCCTTGGTGGCATTGTTAGGAGTATTGGTTACAATTAAATCACCTGACACCAATTACATATCACTAATTCACCTCAATTACATACACGTTTTGTATTGATAACATGCATTTGAAACATTGTGAATGGAAAAAATTAGGCAATCATGTAGATTTTGTACTTGTGAGACAAATGAAATTAGTTAACTATGTAGATTCAAATTAGGAAAGCATAATTTCTTACCTCTCTCAATGACCCGGAGATCACTTCGAAATCCTTGTTCGTGGTTCGGGTGTGAAGCAATGAATACCTAAGAAAATAAATATGAGCTGCCATATTTCAACAAAATCGATGGCGAAGAACATAAAAGAGAAAAAATCTGCTCAATACACTTACCAATTTATAGAAAAACCTTTCAATTGTTCTTGCAAATGGATATCTCCTAACTCTTGTATGTCAAATTGTGAAGTAGGTAAAGATGAGTTTGCTCATTCACGGGGACCGGCGTTATTGAGTAAACGAACCAAAAAAGGGGGAAGAGAGAGAAAGAGATTTTGTACATAATTGAAGTTCAATTCAATAGTTGTGAGGGAGATGTAATAGGCTATAACCAAAAACTTTTTCTATTGGTTGATGGTAAGTCACACGGATCCATCCCGCATATGAGTTAATCTGAACTGTAGATTTTTATTCACACGGATTGAGGTAATGGAACTTATGTTTGAGCCGTTGATTTTCACCAAATTATAATGCTAGGGTATTAATATTAATTTGTTTATTATAATCAATGAAAGTCACTATTTGTGATAGTGATAAAAATTAAAGTTTACCGATGCCATATGTTTGAAGTAAAAAATTATGATTCGGTTATATATATTTTTTTATTGTTTGGTGTGTACCGATTATGACACCTTATTAGTATAGATTACTAATATTGAGTTTTTTTCATACATTTTTAGTATACATTTGTAATTTCTTTGTTACTTTTGTTACACAAATAATTTGTTACATTCAATTTACATTTAAAATAGCAGGTTACACAAATCCTAAATAAGGATTGTTTAATGAAAATAATTATAATAGTTAACGTCTAAAGAAGTAAATAAAATAACATAGTCAATTCAGAACATACTAATAGTTAGGTGTCTCTCTTATGAGAGTCCATACATTCCCCCAAAGTAGAATTATTACGCAATAACATAGAACTAAATCTGAAGATAAAAACAGTACTTAAACAACTTCTGTTCTTCATCCCAAAGTTGGTGTATCTGATGTAGTTCCCAAACCTCTAAATCATTCATCACAAGCCTACAAAAAACATAAAACCAAGTATCATTACATTTGATATGACGTAACACTTACAAGGAAGAACCGTAATGCAAAATATTTTTAACATATATTTGATATGGATGTGTATACTTGTAATCGACCAACCTGAATGATAGCATGGATGCCTCGTACATCGTTTCCCTCAAACATGTCAACCGTTATGTTTTCTCTCCACAAGAATAAAATTCCTCCACCAAATCCAATAGGATCGACAAGCACCCAATTCTTGAAAGGAAGTTTGTCAACTATTGTCTCGGTGTGTTGTCTTCCAACGCGAGTTTCAGTTATGATGAAAAGAGCTGGATTATGGAGGTAGTAGAGGTACATGATGTTTTCGTGAAAGGAAGGTCGTGCTATTCCTCTTGCATTTCATGCAAGGATATTCATATCAGAATTCAATGACCGCTTTTCAAACAAATTCTTATGAATTATTTCATGTATTGCATCCCAGGAATCTATCATGTAGTTATCCGGTAGAACTCTCCAATGTCTCGGTTGTGCAATGAATTTCATATCAACGTATCTTTTTTGGTACAAGCAAACTCTTTTCCTCTGTTCCACACGAACTTCCAACTGTTTTACACCCACATCTAACTGTAATATTGTCAAAGCATTTGTGTAACTTGCCATTGTTATGTTACTAGAAATTTTGGTCAAAATACATCCTTTAAGAGAAGTAGGGAGTAGGGGTGAAAGTTTGACTTTGGATTGGATTATGGCCTAGTCCAAATCCAATCCAAAAAATTTTGGACTCGAAATTTTGAGTCCAAATCCAATCTAAACTAATTTTGGACTTTGATTTTTGAGTCCGAATCCAATCCGAATTATTTTCCGTAATCCAATCCGATCCGATTAATCCAAATTTTTTCCTAACTCTTTACCTTTTCTACAACAATGTCCATTACCTAAAAAAAGTTCATCGATAAGATAATACAAATGTCGAAGTCAACTACAAGTCTACAACATTCATTATAAAAAGATGCAAACTATGTAGTTTCAAAGGTGTCCGGTAATCTCCGCTTAGTGTACATGGAGAAGACAGATGTGTAAAGAGATAGCAAGTGGACGAGTGGTTGCTAAGGCGTGACTTGAGTGAGCTGTCTGAAAGGATCATTCTCTCTTAATTTATGTATGCATTTTATTGTTGCCTTCAGTTCCTTAGATTTTAATTTGTAGTTTATAATATTTATTTTGGGCTAGTATCATTTTTGGATTATATGTCTTTTTATTTATTAATTTATATCTAATTTGGATTGGATTGGATTATTGGACTCCGAATGGGTGAGTCTGAACCCAATCTGAAAATCCAAAAAATATTTTTTTTGAGTCCGAATCCAATCCGAAATCCAAAAAGTCCAATCTGAATTGCCTAATTTGGATTGGATTGGATTGGACTAGATTTTGGATTTAATCCGAATAAGTTTCACCCCTAGTAGGGAGAACCATGGGTGAGTCATTGAAGAGAGTCTCAGAAGGTTGGAGAATTGGACCAAAGGTTTTGGGTGGAATATATGGGAGGGTTGAAATTGCCTTATCCACAACCTCAAAATGGAGATGACTCACATCGGTTAAGTTAAAAATATGGGCAGGAACCACTAACCCGTCCTTGGTAAGCATCGTCAACTCCATCATGCCGTTCCCCATTTCACTATCATCCAAAATTAGGTTCCTTAGATCAACAGATGGAACTTGCTCTAGGCATCCTGACTTGTTAAGTAACAAGTAGATGGTTGAATTGTAGTCCATTTCCGGACGGGATTGAGGTCCAGGATTAAAAAATGTCAATGATCCTCGTTTTTCAAAGTGTGCCTTCATGAGATAGTTGGGCTGGTATAGAGGGTGGTGTGGAAGGATGTGGATCATTGATTGAGCAAACGGCATCCTCTTTTCACATCTTGGACCACTTTTCAATCGGCATCCTCCACAAACACAACCAAACCTACCATCATCTCTCTTCCAAAATTTCTTTTCCTTTTCTTCCCTCCATTAAACCTCCGATTGTTATTTGAAACGCATCATATATTCTACATCCAGTATTAGTAAGGTAGATTAACTAGTACCTTTTAAAGGGGAAATCGAAATTCGATGAGAACATCCCCATTTTCCTTGGTGGTTGTGACGAGTGAAAACGAGGTAAGAAATTCGTAGTTTTCGACTTACTTTTTGATAATTTACATGTGTAAATACAATGTTTTGGGTTATAATTTCATGATTATATAGTTAATTGTCCCACAATTATGTTGTGATTTTGTAACCATGGGTGTGAATTTTATATTCTAGGGTTTGTCAAGTGTAAGAATAAGAGTGGAAGAAGAGGCATAACAAAGTGGTAGAAAATAATCAAGGTAAACAAAATTTTTTTTAGTTAGTAGTACTTAGAGGTTATTTGTTTTATGAAATGAGTTGTGTTTACATGGGTTTGCATAAGTTTACGATTTGGATTTCATTTTAAAGTGAAAAATGTTATTTTACTATTCTGAATTGTGGATATATACATGTGACCAATTTTTTAGTATGTAAGTGTACACCTTTAGCACTTAGTGTGTGAAATTAGTAAACAACTGATTTATGATTGATGTTTTTAGTTTCAATGGCAAGGAAGAAACCCAAAATGCGATGGTGTTACCCTTTCAAACCAAATAAACTTGGGGTTGTGTACAAAGATAAAAATCAAAGGAAAAGGTTTGAATCACTCGAGAAACGCAAAATAGTCCCTACTAGATACATAGATGAAGAGGCAATTCAAGTATTGGGGATAAAAGAGGATATGGAATTGTTTTTAGATAATATACAATGGAAGGATTTCATGGGAAAAAAACACCATACTTATGAAAGAATAACTCTTGAATTCTTAATCTCCTTAGAGGTGTACGTTGATCGTGGGACGGCGGAGAACTTTGGTACTATACAATTTAGGTTGTTTAACAATGATCATGTAATGGACTTGGGTTCATTAAATGGAGGTATTTGGGATGCCTAATGAGGGAGACCAAAAAATGTGGAAGAATCGCCCAAAATGCATGTGGACTTCAATAACAAACGAAACGTATTATACTAGTAAAGGGTCAAAAGAGTCTTCTATAATCAAGCCATCTTTAAGATATTTTCATAGATTGATGGCCCTCACCTTATTTCGGAGGGGGTGGTGGTAATGTTGGAAATGTAAGGACCAATGAGATCTTCATAATGTGGTGTATGATGAATAAACAAAAAATCAATACGGGAGTGTTCGTTGCGAGGCATTTGGCAAGTGTTGTGAAAAAGATGGACGAAATTGTAGTTGGTGGATTTATCACATCGATTGCATTATACTTGGGGTATGGAAAGCAAATAGAAGAAGAAGATAATCAGGTTGAGGGGAAAGATAGATTAGACATAGAATCTTGCTTAACCATGAAAATGATAAAGAAGAAAGGTGATTATTGGTATTGGGTTATAAAGAATGGAGATGATGTGAACCTTGTACAGGACAAAAAAGAAGCCTCAATTAACAACTTATCCGATTCAAACATGGAAAATACACCTAGTCATGACCAATGTTTTCAAACCCGGACCGGACCGGCCGGTTCGACCGGTTCAACTGGAAACCGGTGGGTCGGCCTGTTTAAATTGGTCAGAAGAACCGCTGTGGTCAAATCCGGCCGGTTAACCGTAAATCGGGCCAAAACCGCTGAACCACCGGTTTAAACGGTTTATTTCTTTTGCAATTTTCACGTTTTTCCTCTTTTTTTTCTCCCTGTTTTTTTCCACGGTTCCACTAAACCACCTTCTACCCTAGCCATTTAGCCCCCATTTCAATCACTTACCCTGTCTCCTTTACTCTTTGAACGGCGGCAGTATGTCTCAGGAGAGAGAAAATGGAACCAGAGAGAAGGAAAAGAGAAAGAGACTGGATCTTGAATCTTGAATCTTGATTTTTGATTGTTGAGTTGAGGGAGGATGAGGAGATGGAGGGTTTTGATTTTTGAGGTGAGAGAAAATGAGTCCCAGACTCCCAGGAGATAGAGATAGAGATTGAGAATTTGAGATGAGGAACTCAAAATGAAAATATGAGAAAATGACTAAATGAGTTGGGTATATGGTGATGCTTGAGGTTACTAATTAGCTAAAGAATAGGGTGATGGCAGGGTGTGGGGTCCATCATATTTTCTCCTCCAAACCCACTTTCAGTTTACTCAACAAAGCCCAACACTAGTCTAGTAGACACAATTTATTTTCAATAATATTCCCTATTTTTCCTGAATTTTTTCTATTTTTATGTATTTTTAAAATTTTAAATTTAATTATGACGTCATCCGGTTTCTGAGGCCGGTTGAACCAGTTGAACCATCGAACCCCTCGACCATCCGGTTCGATGTCCGATCCGGTTTTCAAAACATTGGTCATGACAAAGTACAGAGTGATGACAGTGAAACTCGAGTTGAGAGAACATATGATCGAGTTTTGAAAGACAAGGAAATTCTAGATGAAAGGGTTGAAACTTCCCAATCCATGCCACATGACAAGTGTATGTTGTCAAACATTGTGAAAGAGCTTCAGGAACAACGCCAATTGATGGAACAGATTATTTCGAACAATAAGAAGATGGAGACAAGGGTAGATCAAATTTCTTACAAGGTCAATGGAATGCATGGATGACAAGAGTCTCAAGGACATTTCGGGCCACCCCGTCCTTAACAAGGTCAGTTTTTCTAGTTTTTTGACAAGAACATGATGAAAGATAATAAGTCAATCATAGTGGAATGGTAAGCCTTTGTTTTTGTGTTTTAGATACTGCCTATGCTGCACCTTTCACAATCACGGGGGAATTGAGAATTTGAAGAATGATAATGGAGGTCTTCGTTGTGGAAAAGATGGACCAACAGCAACAATCACGGGCTGGTTGTGGTTTTTTGGATTTATATCTGTAATGTATGTTTGTGAGATCCTTATTTTGAAATTGTCATAGCTTTAACATTGGCATATGGGATCACTTAATTCCCCGTTTTATTGATGCATCCTCTATAGTTTGTTTGTTATTGGAAACAATGCATATTAGTTTAGAGTATGCTGAGAAATGTGTTATTACGCTTACCAAAAGATGATCCCATAAACAAATAGCCATAGCATTTCTTCAAACTCGATGGATACATGAAATAGAAGATTGAAACATAGAGAATACGCACTTGAAATGAAAGCATAGTACAAAATAACCATTTCACATACATGCATGGGTCAAGCCCATCCGACTTGGTTTCCTTACTACATAAACGGGGAGTAGCTATGGTTCTAAAGAAGCTCTAATTAATTTTGTTAAGAAGAAACCCAATAAGAAGAACAAAAGCAACAACTCCCGACTTCCCCATTGTGAACATCATCTCCATTTGTTGTGCAAGCCCTTGAACATTTCTAGCCAAAGCATAAGGGTCTTGTTGATTTATAACCAAGTTGTCATGGGTTTGAACATTTTGTGGGTCGGTTTCACCTGGACGGTTATTCGATCCTAGATTGCCGACGGTTATTATATGTCGCTGACCCACTCAACACCAAAACTCGTATTTGAAACACTTATAATAGGGAACATTTGGATAGTTTTGAGAATTGGAGATTAAAATTTGGGCCAGTTCGGGGTTTGGTTTGCATTGACAAAGTTGATTTTTCAATTTCAACCCACAAGGAGGGTTCCTTTGACGATCACTGGAAGAAGAGGAAGCAGATGGCATGGATGATGAGTTAGGAACTTGGGAATTAGAATTATAAGTGTTTAGAGTGTATAGGAAGCTTTTAAGGAGAGAGAAATGTATTGAAATATTGACCATATTTACAGCCAAAAAATATTAAATAAATGAATTTTTTTTTTTCAAAATATAACTTTTCAGGGGTAAACAACACATGTTGATGAGTCTTAGGATAAAATAACACATTTTTTACTTTAAATATTATAAAGAATAAATAATATTTTACTATAAATAACCATCATACCAATCACTTTCAGTCTCACATCTAAACCTCATATCAAAGAATGGCTTCTAACAATGGGGAAAGGACAAACTCACAGAATGGAACTCAAGACCAAGGTATTTGTTTTGTTGTTTATGAAAATACCATTTTTTTTAAGTTTATATGTACTTCAAACTAATGCATCTATTATTCTAAAATAGGTGAGATCTATGAGTCATTGAAATCAAAGAGAGCCTACTATGAGAAAATCAAGCTTCAAGTCGGTTTACTTTTCGATCGTTTGTACAACAAGCCTGGTATTCCTTCTTTATTTGACATTTGCTATGGTGAAGGAGAGGCCTGCAAAGATATGAAGCCCAAACTTGATTTTCTTCACTCCTTTTGGGAGTCTTATCTTATGCACCATCTGGATGAGGAAAATTTAGCTGAGTCTTATGCTAATATGTATGATGATGGGGATAACTTTTCTGATTAGTGTGGATCCTTTAAATGATTCCATGTACTAACGTCTTAATGAAACGGTAATGATGATGTGGGTGTTCATGTATCTTTTACTAGAAGATGTTTGTACTAAAAACTTTAAATAACAAATTATAAGTATTACTACAAATGCAATTCTCATTTCCATTCATAACTCAAGTACATAGCAGATAGCAGTATTGGAAATTAGACATTAATTTAGTAAGCAACATAACATAAGATGCAATGCTTGAAATTCCATTTAAACTTAACCTTGTCAATCTACCCCTTACACTCCTTTAGTGAAATCACGTTGTTCTTCCACTTGCCAATAAAGAGTCTCCAAAGCTTCAAGTTTTGGATTACCCTCAAACAATTTCGCCACTTCTTGTGAAGGCATTACCAAAACAAGTCGATTTACGAAATCATATACTTCGTGCCTAATCTCCTTAATCTTGTTGTCTATCATCTGAATTTCTTCCTCATAAGTATAGGTATGGCTACTCATTTTGTGGATGTAATTTTTGAAAATGATGAGGACCAACAATTTTGATTTCGGCATAAATAGGCAGAGGACAATTAAATTACATTTTTTTTTCTTATGTTTTTTATTTATTTAAAATCGTTTTCATATTATTAAATCAATAATAGATTCAAAACTTAAACTAAAAATAAAAGTTTTCACCTAAACTTTCCCGCTTTTACACTCTCCGCATTTCACGCTTATACCCAACCAGTAGTTTAACTTTACAGTTCACGGTTCAACCACAACCACACACACAATCAGATATTTTCGACTAAATATATTTATTTATTAAGATATTTTAACTTTAGTACATTTCTAATGACAAAGGTACAACTATGATGTGACTACTCACTGCTGCCATTAAACTCGACGAAGACAACCCTCTGCAGAAGTAAAGAGAAGTCTTATCTAACTCAGAAATTTTGAACTATAAATTTTCATTTCTCAAAATTTCTTGATCAGAAAATAGACCCTAGAGTAGCTAACGTGTCGACTGGTCATCAAATTGAAAATATTTTGTTTGCTTTATCGAAAGAAATTTAAACAATTTCGGAAAATTTCTATGATTTTATCATTAACTAGTAAATAAAATGGAAATTTCAGATACCAATTTTAGAACTTGTTATAATTTCACAAAAATATAAACTAAAAACTAGTAATAATTAACTATTCTTAGGTCAAACAAAACTAAATATCTTGACTTACCTACTACCTACTATATAACAACTATACAGTGGGTTTGTTTACTTATTTTATTGCAGATATATCCGAAATTACAACAACAATAGACTATTTTCTCTTACAAGTATACAACCTCTAACTTCTCCATATCCAAAACAATGCCTTCAATTAATGAAATAAGTGTGAAGTCACCAACCAAGACTGCTTCAGTAAACTACTCAGGTAGCATTTATTTCTCTTTACTACCTTATTTTGACATGCTTATTTTGTTTGATATAGGAAATTACAAGTTTTTACATTTTCACATGATTATTGTGTTATTTAGAAAAGTCAGGGCATGATTTAGCCATCTATACTTTTGCATTGTTGTTCATAGATCTAAAGTCCATTATTTCAAATTTCACATCCTTCTTGTGATAGAAAATGGTTAGACAGATTTTTTGCATCTATAGATTTCCCATTGTTTATTAAGCCTTGATTCAGTAGGTCTTCTATCTAAGAATTTAAAAATAAACTTTGTTATTTATTAAAAAGATAACATATTTTCATTGGTTTCATAGAACAAGGGAATATAATTCCATCGGTCCGAAGTTCACATGTTTATTGTGTGTCAAATTTCAGTTTTTATATGTATTGTTTTGCATGGATTGTTAAAAAAGATAAGTTTTGGTATCTATTGTTGTGAATGAGTTATGCTTTGTAATAGTAACGATTTGTTCTTTGTGAAGAGGACGAAAAGTTTTTAATGATTTTTTGCATCTATAGATTTTCCATTGTTTATTAAACCTTAATTAAGTAGGTCTTCTATAGAAGAAGGGATATCATTCGGTCGGTCCTAATTTTACATGTTTATTGTGTTTAAATTTTAACTTTATATATCTATTGTTTTGCATGGATTGTTAAGAATTTTACTTTTGGTATCTATTGTTGTGAATGAGTTATGCTTTTTAATAGTAACGATTTGTTGTTTGTGAAGAGGACGACCTTGAATGTGAACAATTTTCACCAGCAGCCCTAAAAGAGCTGTACTTGGACCACAAAACTAAGCTTGCCAAGTTGGAGGACCAAACTACTCACTTGCTTGAGAGGCTAATGTGGGATAACTCGAAAAAAGACATTGCACATATAATGGGCCTTGGGGACAAGCTACTAGTGGACCTAATCAAGATGCTTAGTCCCCTAAAACCAAATCATGTGATAACGGAGACTCGTGCACTTATGTCTCAAAGAGTAATTGTGCGCAAGGATTTGAAGAGGAAAACCTATTTGGATAATGTCATGGAAGAACCAATTAGGAGGAGGCTTTTTTGATTCTGTTGGTGAGAACGGCTCCACCAACCGACCATGACAATGTCTTGGCTTAAGTTTGGGTGCTAAGTGGGTTTTGGATCCATCTCCGTCAACAAACTTGCTTAAATCATGCAATAGGGTTGTTTTTTTGTACTTAACAACCCTATTATCACTTGTTGAACTAATGTCTTTAGTTATTATGTCTAAATTATTGTATGTTTTTTATTTCTATTTTGGATGTTGCTTGGTTGTAATCTTTTTGGATGAACCTATTGATTTAATGAATGAAAGATGTTGACGTATTTGGATGCAATATTATGTGCCCTATTGAGAATCACAAACAGTTGGACATTGGTTCAAAATTTTGCTCGTAAATTTGACTTTCACAAACCACTTGAGTAAATTTGACTACCCACCTTTGTTGTAAATATAATGAGACAAGTATATCACAGAAACAATCACAACCCACCTGTGATCTATACAACTGTGAGGCACGCAACATTTTCCATCACCATTTAAGTGAATTAACCCAGTGGAAATTATTACTTTCACCAACCTATCTCTCATTACATGCATTCACAACATTCAACATCTAGTACTGAAATTTAGGTGCGATACATGATTCAAACTACATTATTATTACATCATTTGCTTCCCCTAAATATCCTTCAACACTTAAAACTAAAAACAGTCTTCCAGCCATTACTCTAATACTCCACAAACGCCATGTTACAAACAAGTTCTATGACAACAAGGGGTTGGGTTCCAGTTATTGAAATTTTATAACTCTTGCTTCGTCCAATACGTCTTTTTGGATGACATTCAACTCATCACAAACCATCTCAATCGCAATTACTCGTCTAGCATAATTGACGTCCATCTACAAAAAAAATATACACATAAAACAGTGATCCGGATGGTGGTTGTATACTATACGCATATCATAAACAACACTTTTAAGTTCAAAACATATAGCTCATATAAGATTTCGTACCAGATACCATTCCATCAGTTGTTTACTGCAAGGCCAATGGCGCATAAAAGTCACCATGTACACTCCCCAACCATAGCTGCATCACCAAGGATTTCACAGTTTAGTTATTTAGGAAATAAGTTAGCATCCAAAAAGTTTCTAAAAGTTTGAAAATCGAATATACCAGTTGTTTTTCTTAGGAACATCAGCCTCCTTAAATGCCCATTTGTAATATCAACACCCTACATGAACATTGATAAATAACTTTCCATGGATCGAAGGAGATTCCATTCCATTTCTCGATGTGTCTGCCATTTATTCCCAGAAATTGAGTCCAACTTCCACACGGTTTTGGTTTCCACATCAAAGTCATATGCAAACAAATGGTCACCTTGGCAAACCGGCATAAAGAACTAACAAAACACATATGAGTCAATATTATAATTTCATGCAATTCAACATTTTTTGCCCATACATACTTAACCACAAGCCTATGACATACATGTCGACATTGATCCGAAATAACGCCAATTTTGTCAAACTCTTTCTTCAAACCCTTCACTTCTGGGTCAAACTTTAACCTTCCAAGGAATGTGGAGGGACTTGACAAAGATAGATGCTGAAATAAAAGTTATGAACACTGATATTAACTTAATCCATTTCATTATGCTGTTGCACCCCAATATGTGTTTACTATAGTGCCTTACCCCAGCCCTAGGAGGTAGTACAAATTTCCCACTGCCGTAACGAGCCCATCATATGTTCCTCATATTGCACCATACACTGACAACCTTCATATTCAACCAATAAGTTAGCAAACATAAAGGCACAATATATACCTAATACCATTTTTTGTTATCAAATGTACTTACCGAAGATCGTACCCAGGATCTAGGCTTTGTTGGAGTTGTCATATCACCTGCGAACAAATAATAATATTGCGTTTTCACCATAGGTCCCCTACAAAAACAACATATAAACTTTTTAAATATCCACATATGAATCACTAATTCTTTATAAACATGATAAATAGAAAATTACTCTCTTGAATCTGTCAGACTGATGATTTGTCTATCATCAATTTCAAACCGTTCCCATAGGATTTCCCGCAAAGTTCTTGCTCTCATGCGAACTGGATCTTCACTACCAACACTATTGTCATCCAAAATCTCTTGCTTTGGATCAAGTATGTTTTGGGACTGCCCACTTATAAACATACTTGCAGTGGAAACAACATCAACATTAGGGAAAATACCACCGTCAACTTCCTCCTTAACATTATTCCCCTTCCCAACAGCCTCACCAATGGTCACTTTTACCTCGGTTGTGCAAGGACATTTTTCATTTCCACTTTTGTTTTACACCGTGGATGAAACTTCACCATCAAACCCACTACGCTTTACTTCTTCCAAATCTACTTTTCCCCATTCACACTCACACTCACCCCTCCAGCATTCACATTCCCTTTCAATTTCCCCTCTTTCAATATCGCTCTTGGTGTCGGCAAATAACCTTGCTCATATGCCCAACCACCATCTTCATCCTTCACTACTCCACCTGGGTTGTTCATCACTTGTACCCTCTTTGGATAACGAAGTTCCTGCATCTCCACCTACAAACATAACTCATTTCATTAAATCTCGAGGATTTCAAATCTTAATCTCAACAACATATGTTGTATAGATTATTTTGTAATAATAAGGCAAAATATATGGTGGAATTTGTCCACTTACATGATGAAAAATCTTTTGTGATCCTTCCAACTCATAAAAACATCTTTGTACAAAGGACCCTCTGGTTCTTTCGGATGCCGCTTACCATAAATTACCTTTGAAACATCCAATATCTGCCAAATATCAGCCAAATATCATATCACTTAGTTTTACATCAATACTAACTAAAGTAATATAGATAGTAATAGTAGTAGATATGGATTTCATAAAATGGTTTTGTTGTATCAAACTAGTGGGAGGTCGTCTTTCGGCAAGCAATCAAGAGTTCAATCATGATTTTTTTTACCAAGAATTAAAAATGGCCACAGGGTTTTAAGAAGTACGTATCTGAGCTTTTCCATACTCACCAGTAGCCTCGTCAAAATCTTCTTTCACAACTACTTCCAGTGTTGTCTTGGTCCATGCACAAATCCTAGCTATCTTCATATGCTTTCCTCCCCACCCAATAACTCTATCTCTATCCAACCGATCAACATAGAATATCTACATTTGCCAAAAAAAATCATTATATAACAAAATTAACCTAATAAACTTTTAAAATTGGGTTTCTATTTGTATAGTTTACTTACCACTAACATCATCAAGCATCCACCATAACCACCATATGTATATCCACCCCGTTTGCCTACCGGTTCTACGGGAAGCACCTTCCTCTCCTCTTTTTCTTTCTCTGCTTTCTTCTCCCTATTTTGTCTCACCTTACGCTTAGCATCTATCAACTCATCCAATACAAGCGAAGCCCAATCATATTCTCTAGGCATAAGTATGTTCAAAACTATTTTTAATATCCTAGGTCTTATCCTATAACCTTGACTTGGGCATAAAAAGGTCCCCAATATATACACCAGGAAGTGTATCTTAAATAGATCAGGGGGCGTATTCACTTGGATATAACTCAGCATAGCACTAGGCACGATCCCTCTTTTTTTGTCACTCCGCTTAACCCTTGACAAATCCTCATATATTTGTTTCAGCTGTTTATAACCTGTCTTATTCTTCACTTTCCTGTCAATAGGAATTTCCCCATTTGGGATCCCTAAAATCCAAGACTCGTCGTTTGGAGTTATCTTCACATGAACATTTGGCCTGATTTCCAAAGTACATGTCTTGTCATCAAATCGTTCCATCAACCAAAATGTCAACTCACGATCTAGCTTCAAGTTGTCCATTGCCAATAACTCCCTAAATCCCATTGTATCAATCCAACCATCTTGATCAGTTAATGATAGTTTAAGACAAACTACCTTCTCGGGCAAGCCCCTCATGTTAGGTGGCTGCAATAAGATGTATAGCATTAGAAACCAACTTATTAATTACTGATATATAATGTTCAGGTTCCTTTTTAACATTCTAAAATAGGTTACATACCTTGGGCCGCTTTACTGCATTCAATTTCCTATTCCTCTTCCTCTTCCTCTTCTTTGATTTCACAACACCAACATCAGTGCCCTTACCTTTGCCTTCACATGTAACAGATTCAGAACCTAAACAACAGATTACCTCCTTTACCTCAGACACACCTCCCTTTGACTCAATCATTCTATGGCCAACTTCCTTTTCACTTCCACCCTCACCATCTTCTGGTTCTTTATCATTTTCCATATATTTTGTGTCCAAATCATCTTTCTTCCCACTTCCATCTGCATATATAATACACTATTGCTTCATATGTTTCCCCTTTCAATACATGAACAAACCATTTTACTTGCCCATTTTTCTCATAATTTACATCTTCAACTATATATGCCAATTCACATTCCACTTTCAATACATGAAGAAAGCTTTTTATTTGACAATGATTTTTCATTTAACTACTTATAAAAAGCATGTACTTAATATACGAAACCATAATTCAGACTAATAACATATACTAAACTGTCAATATAAGTACATTGCCAGCAACAATCACTAGCTACTAGTGGAGTTATTCACGACCTATGTACACAATCACTAAAAACATAAAGATATTGCTATGCTACTCTTGGGATCTTAATACAGTAGTCATACAAACACAACACTACTCATCACCTACAATTATCTATTACAACATACCACAATAAAATATACAACACATGCATGCATCAATTACTAAAATACTACCAAAATTAACCTAATTTATACCAATTTCTACTCAAGGTACTAAAATAATTTCAATTTCACATCTCCCTACGAATTAAGCTATTTTGCATGTGATTTTATAATTGTTTTCAACCTTAAAACCCTAATATTTCCTAATTCATTGCCAACTTCATTCCAACTTTCACAAAACAATTAAAAGCTTTAACACTAATGGCTTTATCATACTTACCTATTACATGCAAAGATTCCGCCATGGTTTCTTCGAGCACGACGAGCTGGGTTTCACGGTTCTCGCCAAAAGCCAAAAATATGGTGTAAATCAACAATAGTTCACACAAATTGAGTGGATGAGAAGAAATAAACCCAACTTAATTGACAACAATGAAGATCGACAGTTACCTAGAGTGAGACTTCTAGTAAGAGGAGAGAGAAACTCTGTTCTAGCAATTGGGGAAAGCAAATGTCGAAACTTACTGTTTTCCAGCATATATCACTTGCCCAATTTTCATTTGACCGAATATAAGTCAATTGACCATAATTGACTTCAACTGAGCTTTAACTATTTTGCGCCCAACTTAACTTCTACTGGAAGTTTCACAAACTAACTCAATTTTATACTGAAACGCGCCACATAAAATGCACAGACGTTTAACCGCGTCTGGCGCCAGACGTTTAACAACTTCCTTTCTCAAAGTCGTTCTCATAAAATGATGACAAATCCCAAAAAGTGCAAATCCTTGCTTATTGGCATCAAATTCAATCTTAATTAATGAAAATAAAACAACAAAAGAAAAATGCGGGGGACAGACCTGCCTCCCATGATCTATTTCGTACTAAGGAATTTTCAGCGCCTGATAGTATGATGCATTAAATTAAGGCCACTGTTATTGTAAGATTAGAAATTACTATTGCCAGGTCTATTTTATTACTAGATATTCATGGTAGACATTTTAGCCCTTCTTTTTAAAAGGCAACTTAATTATTCTCTAAATCATTATTATATGACTTTGTATACTTGCTTAATTTATTATGTCGAGTATCTTGGGAATTTATATCATAATAAGCCATAAAGAAAATTTTCCAAAACAAAAAAAAGGTGACATGAAATTTTCCAAAAAATATACTTGTATGCATATGATTAATCGTTTCAATAGATTTCGCTCCACTTTTGTACATATTTTCATCCAGGCCATTTTTTTTTTTTGGGCGAAATCCTAGGCTATTCCATATGCATCCCTCACCTCTAATGAAGTGTAGGTCAAAAGCCTTCAAAATCAACAGATATGCACTTTAAATCATGGATCAAGATGCATTTTTGCTTAACGATTTGTGTTTCATTGTTCTATCATTTTATAGGAGTCTTCCACTGTACCATGTATGTAGTTAAGGAAACTAATGAATTAATTCTTCCAAACCCCAATTTGTTAAGTTGAGGAGGGGGGGGGGGAGAAAGAGTTTTGTGAGCCTAATTTAATACGTGTACCTATAACTTCTTTGAAAATTAAGGAAATTAAAGATATGGAGAGAGAATGTGGTTTGCATGAATAAATATGAAGGATTAAATAGTCAAAATACAAATTATTATTTTGAAATAGACCTAACAATAGTATTTAATGACCTAGCAATAACAGCGGCCTAAATTAATAATTACATCACCTAAAAATTTTAATTTTAATTAATTAGAAATACTAAACCGCGAACCCGTCCTCCACTCAACGCGCTCCTCTCTCTCTTTCTCTCTCCTCTAAAATATGGTAATGATAAAATCTCATTCACTTTCCGCTTTCAATAATCAACCTTATCTATCAATCAAACCAAAATTACTACTACTAATTAATCAAAACATTCTTCGAACAGCTTCTTCTATCGCCATTGCACATTTTCTCTTTTTCTCTCTCTGAAATTGTACGTATTGAAATTATACAATATGTTTTTTTATGCATTATTCAATTTCGTATGATTGTTGTTGTTATCAATAACATTAACATTGTTGATCGACAATTGTTTTGTTCTTCATTATCATTATCATCGATCATCATCATCATCATCATCGTAATCGAATAATTTTAGCTCTTCAGCCACGCTTTTAAGGTCATTTGAGGAGAGAGAAAGAGAAAGAGATTGCATGTTGTGTTACAGGCATCCTCATTCGGTCAGTAATTTATTATTTATTCTCAATGTAGTTTGATTTTCTGCGATTTTTCGAATTTGTGATGGTGTTTATATATATATATATATTTGTTGTTGCTGATTTGCAGAAATTACGGATGAGTCGCGGTACGAAGATGAACTTCTCAAAGCTCGATGATTCTCCTATGTTTAGGACTCAGGTATGATCTTTTTTTCTTTTTGTAAATTCTGTTTCTGAAAACAAAAGCAATATTGTGGAATTCATAAATTCAGTTAGTCATGATGAAATTGGTGTATGCATTTGCAATCAACCTAATTGATTGTAATGATGGAAATGTTGTGGTGATCAATAAATGATTTCACTACTGTGCTATGTTGAAATTTAATTACTCAATTGATGATTCATTGAACTACTAATTTGCTTGGTAATACTCTGCAATTAAGCTAGATTGTTGTTATTGACCTTATTGTTGATTGAATGTGCATATTTGACTTACTATATAGGATGAATTATAGTGTGAACTACAGAGTGAATAATGCAATTAAAGCCTGTTTATTGGAATTGTGGCGATTTGTAGTTTGTATCTTGCTACTAAGTACTCAAACTCAACTATATTGTGGCTTGATGGAGCAGCTTCAGTGCTTGGAAGAAAGTGCTGAATTGCTAAAGGATAGAAGTCTAAAGTATTACAAAGGATGTCACAAGTACACGTAAGTCGACTTCTCTATTCTTTTCTTTGCTGTGCAGTCTCTCTTGATTCTCATAATGTGGTTTAATCATTTAGCATACCGCACCATTCTCATAATATGTACCCAGCTTTACTTCTTAATTGTGGAGAAGTCCAGTCAATTGGACAAATTGTCATAGGCTTTCAAGTCTCTTTGCTCGTGTAGTTGTCTCACTTGGTCATCATACACAAAGGGTCATTTGGTTTTCAAGAAGCTTGAATCAAGTTATAGAGCTTTTATACTGTTTAATGCCATGGACTTGATCCATAGGTGTAGGACATAGGGGATTTTATTAACTTGGAGAGAGGTGGAGGCCGGACAATGTGCGAGAATTGCTCACTACTTTGGATAGTGCTGATGACAATCTGGATATCTATCTATCATTAGTGTTTGGAAAGTATAGAATATCTTGACCTAGGAGGAAGAGAAGACGGCTATGATATTAGAAATGGCGAGCAAATATTATGAGCTTTTTAAATGTTGTAAAATTTGCTTTTGCAATAAAGCTTTAGATTAGGTGCCATTTTAGTATATGAACTATGAAGCATGTCTTTAGCCGTTTATTCACTTTGACATCACGAGGATTTATCAGGAGGTTTGTGGGAACTTTGGCTTATTTCAGTAGTAGGACTTTAAGGATTAGTAATGAGTTTTCTGTTGAAGCTTGGCGTTTTTTGTTGCATAATTTATTTGCCAGAGAGATTAACAAAAGTGAATTCAAGGATCGCTTGCACAAGTGCTAGATTTTTTTGTACTGGAGGGATTTCTTCCATTTTTTTTTATTCATGAAACAAGGTGCTAGTTGTAAGTGTAGTTTCTTTTTCAATTTTCACGGGATTATGTTATCACTATCAGGGAAGGTCTTGGAGAGGGTTACGACGGTGACATTGCTTTTGCAAGCGCTCCTGAAACTTTTGGAGGAGGGAATAATGATCCTTTAGGAGTTGCTTTTGGAGGTATATCATTCAGATCTCCCCTCTTTTTTGTTATTGGAAATTGCTTACTTCTGCTGTTGATTTTGTTTTTTGAATTTCAAAATCAATGCCTTCATTTCTTGATGTCAGGACCTGTCATGACTAAGTTTACTATTGCTTTGAGAGAGATTGGTACATACAAGGAAGTTCTTCGATCTCAGGTACTACTTTAGTGGTTTCTTTTTACTTGAGAGATGTATATACCAAATAGGTACTTTAATTTCTATGAAAGAGCCTGAAATAGACATTGAATAAAGAGCAGAGAATAATTCTAATTCTTGTTCACGTCAAATTTGGTTCCATGTACTAGCTTCCAAATGATTCAATGTTGTTAAGATCAAAGAATGTATAGTGGAAAAAATTGTAAAGTTTAATGACGGGAGGGAGGGTATATACAATATAGTTCAGCTTCTTAAGATTAATGTGTACTTGGTGTTACTGCATTCATTGTGAAATCTTGTTACTGTGGTTCTGACGTCTACAATGTGTTATCGTCATCTCAATGATGTATGTTAAACATTCAAGATCAATGAGGTTTCGTGATATTTTGATTGATGTCACTTGCGTGGCAAATACTTCCTGTCTGTTTCCCAAAGTTCTCCCAATTTTTTTTTCTTAGAAGTTCTTAGCTTCCTCGCTTGCTGATCCCTCTTATTGCATTAAAATAAATAGTAGGACCAAAATAGCAACAAGAATATATAGTAGTACTGAAACAGCTACATTGTAGTAATGTTAAATCATTTGGTTTCCTTAATGATTAGCGAGTTCAAGGCGTCATGCTTCTAAGTGTACAGCAGACCCTGTGGTGTATTGATTTTGTTATATTGTCCTCTGAATACTGATGCTATTTTATTGGCTTCATTAGGTGGAGAATTTACTGAATGTTAAGTTGCTGCAATTTGTCAATATCGACCTACAGGATGTCAAGGTACTTAATGGTATCTACCCTGTCTCCGCTCTAGTCTCTACTATCTATTGTATGTACCCCAGACCCTCCCCAAAAGAAGAAAAAAAGAAAAAAAAAATATTCCCGTTCTTTCACTTTTCCTCTAGGCAGCACAAGTTTTAACTTGTACAGAGTGCCCAGAGTGGTGCACATATAGTTCATTCTGTTTTGTATTTGATGTGCTTTGTTATGATTAGTTAAGGAAGAATGGTAGTTCAACTGTGAAGGCTAATATACTCTATTGTGAAAACTGGCCAAAATTGACTAACATGGAATCTAGAAAGAATAAACTTCATTCACTGCAAGAGGAAGCACAAAGGACCAGTTAGTATGCACCATGAAGTTAGTATGCCTATGCACCATGATAAGGCCTCTAAAAAAGATCCTCAGAGGACAAGAATCGTCTAAAAATGTGGTCCGTCTTTCTCATAATGATCCACTACTAACACATGGACTGGGTTTTTTCACTGTACTAGAATAATATGTACATCTGCTATATGCTTAAGCTCGCCATTTAAAAAAATAAAAATTCTGTTTTGTTTGTTAACGTATCTTATCTACTATGATTAACACAGGAAGCAAGAAAACGCTTTGACAAGGCTGCCACTATGTATGATCAGGTGAGTACTGGATCAGAGTTTGTACTCAAGGTTCCTGATTACTTTCACTTGTTTTTATTCTGAGACGCGTAATTTTATCTGTCTTATAGTGATCACCCCACTGCTGACATAGTTTATGATTTGGGATGCAATTTTCATGTGTTTGGAGGACATCTATATTTCAACAAGATATAAGGCCATGAAAGAAGTTGGGTCTGTGTCTGTGCCAGTGTTGGTTACCAATTACTATCAGTTCCTATATATTAACTAGGGGATTGCTAAACGTAAATTTCAAAATTACTAAACGCAAATCACTTTTCCCATATTACCCCTATCATATGACCCATCCCTAATTCCCCATAAGCTTCCCTTTCTCCCTCTCTCTATTGTATTGATTGCCGCACACTTGTATTTTCACCATATTATTGCATCACCAATTCCTCATCAGCATCAGCATCAACATCATCATATACATCATCCAAAAAACTGAGTATATTCATTCCAATTTAGTCAGCAATCACCACAATCAGATCTCTGACCACCAGATGGGCCGGCTCAGGCAGGCGAACACACCGGGGTCGGGACAAGGGGACGCATTCACACGCAATGCCGTGTCACAGCCACCACCGCACCTCTCATGTTTGACTAGCAGGACTCAAGCCGCAACGCAACCAGATTGTAGCCGCCATCCACAATCCACATACCGCTACCCCATGCCGTCGCTCAGCCAGACAGCCACCACCCTCTATCATAGATGTTTATTTTGAAGAAAAGTTCAATTTCTTTGTCTTATTAGTGAAAAGAAAAGTAGTAATTTTTAATTCTGTTACTTGGATATCATTATTTGCCTCAAAAAATTGTATTGATGAATTGAAAAGGTATCGTTTATGGTAAATTGTGCAAGATTTGAGAGAAAAAATGAATAACAGGTAGAAAGTACCAAATCAGTTAAGAAGGGTGGTTTTGGAAGTATTGTTGTGGTAAAAAGATTTGCGTTTAGTAAATTAAGATTTACGTTAAGCAATTCCGATTAACTATTATGTCTAAAGAATCATAATTATGAAGGGCAGATTCCAAATTCCACTGGTGCGTTAGTACTTAGTAGTACTAGAGCTGGGCAACTGGGCGGGTCGGGTCATTTAATAAATGGGCCGGTTCGGGTCGGACATGTTTGTGAGTGAGGCGGGTTAGGCCAACCCGTTTAAAATTTAAAAAGTAGTGTTTTTTAATTAAAAAAAACATTAAATATCTCGGCCCATTTGCGACCCGCTTAACTTTTAAATGGGCCGGCACATTTCGACCCACCCATTTAAAATGGTAAGCAGGTCATGACCTGCTCATGGGGCGAGTCGGCTACGGGGCCCGCCCACTTGCCCAGGTCTAGTTATTAGTTAATACCTGCTGAGTGCTGACTTAAGGTGTCACATTCTAGGATCTAAGTTTCTGTTTTATTAGGCCTAAACAAAGTCTTCGTTTTCTTAAAACAGAATACACATGAAAGCTCTTCCGCAGTAAAAATGAGCTACTATGTGTTCTCCAAGGAAACCAAACTCAGAAAAACCCAGACTCGAATTCAACTTCAATGGCAGCTTCAACCTCAACCAACTACAAAAAAATGCCTGAACTGAAAATCACCCACTTTCTCTATCCTCAACATTTTTCTAAAAAAACCCAATGACAACATCAACTTCTTCATCTTCTACACTCCTCAAAAGACTTCTCAAAACCCCAAATTCCATTACCTCAAAATCCCAAGCCAAACAACTCCATGCCCAGATCATAAAACACAAAGGAAACAACCCACATTATCTCTCCACCCTTCTGTCTATCTTCTCTAACCTCAATCTCTTACCTGAACTACTCAATGTTTTTAATACCCTTCAATTTCCACCATCTCTTGCTTGGAAATCTATCATCAGATGTTACACTTCTTCTGGGTTTTCTCATGAATGTTTGTTTTGTTTTAATGAAATGAGAGCTTCTGGGTTATGCCCAGATCATAATGTGTTTCCTTCTGTGATAAAGTCGTGCACTTTATTGAAAAGTTTGAGACTTGGTGAATCTGTTCATTGTTTTGTTATAAGGGCTGGTCTTGATATTGATATTTACACTGGTAATGCGCTTATGAACATGTATTCAAAGTTGGAGAATGAAAATAGTGGGGGAAGAGGTCACTCCCGCCATGTGTTCGACGAAATGCCTCAACGAAAATTGGTTGATAGGAGTTTGGGTGGTCATCGTGTGAGTGATGAATTTGTTAAAGGGGTAGTGGGTTTTCATCCAATGTTTGATTTGGATATAATGGGTAGTGATGTTAATATTACTATCTTGCAGCAAAGTCAGAGTGCTAGGGGCACTGGATTAACTTTGAGAAAAAATAGTTTGCAAAAAGTATTTGAAACAATGCCAGTGAGAGATCTTGTTTCATGGAATACTGTGATTGCTAGAAATGCACAAAATGGAATGTTTGAAGAAGCTTTAGAAATGGTAAGGAGCATGGGAAATGCTAACCTGAAGCCCGATGCTTTTAGTCTTTCTAGTGTGCTTCCCATGTTTGCAGAACTTGCAGATGTTGGTAGAGGAAAGGAGATTCATGGGTTTGCTATCAGAAATGGACTTGGTGCTGACTTGTATGTTGCAAGTGGCTTGATTGACATGTATGCAAAGTGCAATCGAGTAGATTATGCATACAAGATGTTTGTTTTGTTACCTCGTCATGATAGCATTTCATGGAACTCTATCATTGCCGGGTGCGTGCAAAATGGTCTGTTTGATGATGCCCTGAGACTGTTCAGGGAGATGATAATGGCTAAGATTAGGCCAGGGGATGTTTCTTTTTCAAGTATCATTCCAGCTTGTGCTCATCTAACAACATTGCGTTTGGGGAAGCAGCTGCATGGATACATAATGCGGTGTGGATTTGAGGGAAATGTTCTTATAGCTAGTTCGCTGGTTGACATGTATGCAAAATGTGGTCACATCAAAATTGCTAGGTGTATATTCAGTAAAATAAAGCTTCATGACACTGTCTCATGGACAGCCATGATCATGGGTTATGCTCTACATGGCCATGCTCATGATGCCATTTCATTATTCAAGCAAATGGAGGTTGAGGGAGTAAAACCCAACTGTGTTGCTTTTGTAGCTGTTTTAACTGCTTGTAGCCATGCGGGTTTGGTAGATGAAGCCCAGAATTACTTCAACAGTATGATCCATGATTATGGGCTATCACCACATTTGGAACACTATGCTGCTGTAGTAGACCTTCTTAGCCGATCTGGGAGGTTGAAGGAAGCTTATGATTTTATCCATAAGATGTCTGACCCCACAGGTGGTGTTTGGTCCACATTGCTTGCTGCTTGTAGAGTGCATAAAAATGTTGATATGGCTGAAAAGGTTGCCGAAGAATTATTCAGAGTTGATTCCCAAAACGTGGGGGCTTATGTGATCATGTCGAACGTATATTCTGCTGCTAAGAGATGGAAAGATGCAGCACAGATGAGAATAGCCATGAGGAACAAAGGTATAAAAAAGAAACCTGCTTGCAGTTGGATTGAAGTGAAGAACAAGTTGCATGCTTTTGTGGCTGGAGATAAATCTCACCCATATTATGCTAAGATAAGGAAGGCTCTAGACGACCTACTGGAGCAGATGGAGAAAGAAGGTTACGTTCCTGACACAAGTGGGGTGCTCCATGATGTTGATGAGGAGTATAAGAAAACTTTACTCTATAATCATAGTGAGAGACTAGCCATAGCATTTGGCATCATAAGTACTCCCGAGGGAACAACAATTTGCGTGACCAAGAATATACGAGTATGCATTGACTGCCATACTGCTATTAAGTTCATGTCCAAGATTGTTCGGAGAGAAATTGTTGTTAGGGATAATAATCGGTTTCACCATTTCAAAGATGGGGAGTGTTCATGTGGAGATTATTGGTAGCAAGAGAAAGCTGTCGAAGAAATCTAAAGGAATGGAAAAATCAACCAGTTCGCAAACTGGATAAGGAGTTGATTGCTGCCTGTCCTCTTTTAGTCAACTTACCAATTACCAAAAAAAAAAAAGTCTTCATTTTCTTCTGTATTCCTGTCATTGGATGGAATGAAATGACATAGACTAGTAGACACACTGATTGATTGGCAGATCAGCTTCCAAGTTAACGCTGAAACTGCAGCCATGAGATCTAGGTCCTCCTTGTATATGTCCATTACCTTGTGGTTTATGTTCAGAAGAAAAAGTCTGACATTATGAAACATGTTTGACATTTGAGCAATGAGCAAGTCACTGATTTTTGGTGTCGCCAAAAACTTGCTTGCCGTGCAAGCGGATAGACATCCATACATGGCCGATAAAGAGCTAAACCATAATGTCCATGGATCTATAAGAGACTCTACATTTATATATTTGGCTTGTTTAACCAAGAGGCATGAATAGTAAAGAAGCGCTTTTTACTTGTCATACAACCTGAAAAGGTCTTTGACACTCCATTTTCATTCCCATTGTGTGCCACAGGCACGTGACAAGTTTTTGTCCCTGAAGAAAACTGCCAGAAAGGATATAGTAACCATCACAGAAGAGGTATGTTGACCTTCTAATTCTTTACTCAGTCTGTTTGGTGCATACATGATCCTGTGACTATTTGTCAATGATCACTATTTCTCATAATCTAATTTGGTAGAGAGACATTCCAGGAACTTCACACTGCAAGAGCTTTGTATGAGCAAGCCCGCTTCAATTTGGTAAGTTATTTGCTCCATCCACACATCTTTCATGTATTGAAATTCCTTGAGAATATAATTCGCTGATGATTGCACAATCAGCAGCTGCTTTATTATGGTGCATTGTCTAACTACAGGTTGCTGCTCTTTCAAACGTGGAGGCCAAAAAACGTTATGAGTTCCTGGAAGCAGTTAGTCGGGCAATGGATGCCCATCTCCATTACTTTAAACAGGTCTGTCATACGTTAGATTTGTGTTTCCATATATGTTGTGAGTGTTTCCAATGGTTGATTAGGTAAATTGTTTGCTTCCAGGGATATGAACTGTTGCATCAGATGGAACCTTACATCAAGCAGGTTTGCCCAATTTGTTCTTTTAGTCCTAGTTGCCATTTTGTCATTGTTTTTTCCCAAAATAAATACTCTTGAGCTCTCAACATGTTACCCTCTAATTGACAGACAAAAAATAGAAAGTTTGAGGAGGATTTAGGGATGGAGGGACTATGTTACATGGTAATATGGTATAGTCAATTTCTGATAGAAGCCGCAGCTAGTTGTATCTTAGAAGTCCGCAGTATGCTAACTCTGTTGGTGGTAGATAGAATGATTTGATGAACAGTGTTATTTGGAAGGAAAAAATTGGGATGACACTGCTGGAAGGTATTCTTGTTTAGTGTATAGCTAGATAAGGTTGTCTTTCTCTTCCCTTCTTTATGGAAGGTCAAACCTGGATGCTATCCACGTAAGGAACCAATTTGGGCCTACGACTAGACCATTTTGTGACCTCCCTCACCCATCACAAGGGGAGTATGGCTCCCTCAAATTATATCCAGGAATCCCAGTGGAAGCATCCTGCATTTGATTGACATAATAAGCTCATTGGCAGATAAGGTCTGTAAGTCTAACTGGACTGTTCATCCTGCTGCCAACAATTTATAGGAACTTTCTGTATGAATCATTCAGTTAGCTTCCTCTTGATGGATGGAAATTTAAGACAATAAATGTGGCAAAAAGCCCTGCCACCAGGACCAATCTTTTCTCTCTCCAACCATCAGCTGATTCGAGGGAAACTAGAATCTCTCTAGAAATATGCATCTGAAATAAAATGTTGGTGCCGTATCCCACTTTATTCAATTGAATGTAGCTGTTCTGCTTCAGCTTCACTGCATCTTACTTGAGGACCAGATGTTGGATCTCACTTTGTTACATTTTAACTGTCTGAGAAATTATGCATCAAATGTCTCTTGCAGATTCTTACTTATACGGAGCATGCCAAACAAAGTTCCGACCATGAGCGTACAACCCTTAATGAAAAGATGCAGGAATACAAAAAGCAGATTGATCAGCAAAGTAGACAGTCTGTAAATGGATTTTATGAATCACCAAGAGGCGATAGTCCACAAGGACCACAACCCTTGTCCAAAAGTTCTGATAAAACGATAGAGGAAGTTATGCAGTCTTCTACAAACGGAAAGGTGTTTCTCAGAGCCTACATTCAAAGGCTATTAACGATGAATACTTTTGTCACATGTGGTGAGTCGTATATGGTGTTACAGTTTTTTTAACCTTTTGACAAGGATACCTATTCAAGCGTTCTTCTAATTTGAGGGGTGATTGGAAAAAAAGGTTTTTTGTTCTTGACAGTCGTGGAATGTTGTACTATTATCGCAAGCCACGAAGCAAGGCATCTGTAAGTTTGATAAATAAAACCCTCCTGTCAGGTTTCATATATAAACTTCACTTACTAGCTATCATTGTACTCAGATGGCCACCAGCAAGCTGTCCGGTCCTGTTAGTAGTTCTCTTGATCCTGGATCAGGAGTACTGGGTCGATGGCTTTCTTCTCATTACCATGCTGGTGCGGTTAATGACGAGAAATCTGTCGCACGTCACACTGTTAACCTACAAACATCAACAATAAAGATTGATGCAGAACAGTCAGATATGAGGTTTTGCTTCAGGATAATCTCTCCAGTGAAGACGTATACCTTACAGGTATTCTGAATTTCAATTCATGGCTAAGCCTTGTTACTTCTAGCAAGAAAAAAGATATGTAAATTCTACTTCCTTGGCAATGTAGGCTGAGAATGAAGCCGATCAGACAGAGTGGATTGAGAAGATAAGAGGAGTAATTGCTTCATTGTTGACCTCACAGGCCACTGAAGGGGTAGATATTTGGAGTTTTATTTTCACAATTTTGTTTTATTGTAAATTGACAACATTTTGGTTTACCACGTAGCAAAATCTCTTTACTGATGAGAACTAACTTTTTCATGTTAGCGTCTTTCAATGAGGATAGATCAACGAGATCCAGCCAATGTGTCAGATAACAGCACCTTGGAATGTTCTTCTACTGTCAATCCATCAGCTACTGAAGATGGTGCATCAACAATCGGTGGACCTCGCAGCTTCCAGCAGCAACGACATAGTGTGAGAATTGAAAAACCTTTTGAGCTCTTGGGAAAGGTGGCTGGTAATGATAAATGTGCTGATTGTGGTGCTCCAGGACCAGACTGGGCATCCTTAAACCTCGGAATCCTTGTTTGTATAGAGTGTTCTGGTGTCCATCGCAACCTTGGTGTCCATATTTCAAAGGTTTGTAAGATAAATAATTTTCAGTGCTGCTCTTTGTTATTCATTTGGGCAGATTTTCCAGTGATGTTAAAAGGCTAGTGACTACACATTAGAAGTTCCAAATTTCAGGCTAGGAGTACCATTCCATACTATTACTTTAGTGCCTTTCATGAGGCTCTCACCTCTTCCGGGGTGGGTTTGGGTGGTGATATACACAGGTGGACACAACCTTACCTCTATGATTGCGAAGAGGCTTTTCTGTGAGATGGCTTTCTACTTCACAACAAAAAGAAGCATATGACAGTCAAATGAGAGCTGGATTAAGACTACTATAATCAAAGTTAAAATATAGCCTGATAGTGACTCTTCCAGCTTTGTTAAAAACTTTCATAATGCCAGAAGAGACTTAGTATCGTACACATCTAGGGGCCTGAGCCGGAGCCTGGTATACAATCTACCCAGCCATGGACAGATTACAGACTGCTATCCAACTTAGTTAGGTTGCCCATTAGTTTCTTTTGGAGTACATGAACTTAATTAGAGTCCCTTCAAGATCGCGACCATAAAAGTGTAGTAAATTAAAAAGACCATTTCCTATCACTTCCATTACTTACCCCTTTTTGTTTCCTTACATTTCAGATGGGTATTATATGTATTGTTTTTTCTGCTACAAAAATCAAATAAGAAGCTCTTGCATGTTAATTTTTCTTACTTCACTTCATACTCCCCCTCCCCAAACACAAACATGAAGGAAAAACAAAAAGGGTTGTTAAGGTTCCTCTTTTTTTTTTTTGCTGTGCTGATGCTATATAATGAATCTTGATACAGGTAAGGTCACTGACGTTGGATGTAAGAGTATGGGAGCCTTCAGTAATATCTGTGTTTCAATCCCTGGGTAATGTTTTTGCAAATTCAGTCTGGGAAGAATTTTTGCATGCCAGAAACTTTTCTCCAACAGATGAACGGCCCGTGATGTACGTATGCATAGTTCATCATATGAAAGATATTCTTTTTTCTTGATTCCTTGATAAATTTCAGCTCATTTCTGCAGTTTCCCAAAGTCCGAGAAACACAAACCAGCATTCATGAAAAAGCCTACACCTAAGGATCCTGTTGCAGTAAAAGAGTTGTTTATTCATGCAAAGGTATCACGGTCTATCACTGAACTCCATGTCGGTGTACATCCCGTTGAAGTTTTATTACATCAGCTGTTAAATTGGTGAATGATAGTTTGACATCTGATGCTTGGTGATGCAGACTACTGATCCATCAATTGATTGCAATCTGATGTCATTTGAATTTTACGTAAAAGGAACAATTTTAGGCTTCAATGTATTTTTGGCTGTTTTATTAACCTTGTCATCCATAATTTCTACTTATCTGAATGATCTGAACTATTATGTCATGCATTTTGCAGTGCTTAATCATATACTGACATAACTAATTTTTAACCAGATGAGATGACCATTTCCCCTTTGTTTCAGTATGAAGAGAAAGTTTTCATGCGCAAGATGATGGGCAGTCAACAAACCTTCTCAGTGTCACAACAGATGTGGGAAAGTGTTCGTGCCAACAATAAGAAAGCAGTTTATCGCTTCATTGTATGCTCTGGGGCAGATGTTAATTCCGTGCATCGACAAGTAACATCTACTAAATCATTTGTTATGCCAAGAGTGAGAAAGCCAAATGAGACCCCCCTTGTTCGGGACTTCAACTCCACAAGATCTGAATCTACAGACAGAGCTGCCTCTAGATCGCGGAGCTCAATCACTAGGGGAAAAGATCTGTTTAGAGAAGATTCTCATGATGAATCTCTGCTTCACCTGGCCTGTCAAACTGCTGATGTAGGCATGGTAGAATTACTCTTACAATATGGTGCAGATATAAATGCTATTGATTCAAGGGGCCACACACCACTTCACCACTGCATCACTGGGCGAAAAACTGACATAGCAAAAGTTCTTCTCATGAGGTATTCTTTGCCTGGAGCACCCCCTACATCTCTGCTCGCTTAATGGTTCGTTGTATTTGTTTCTGACTACACGCAAAGACTACCCACATCTTTCAGAACCGTGAAACCCTAAAAAACCACTGACCTATTGTTACTTTTCACATAGCCTTTCAATATAGAATGCTAACATTCTGCCTGTTCTAAGTCTTGTTTAGCTGACTAGTCACATGGGCGATCAAGCGAAAAGACAATAACTAAAGCCGCCTGAAGGTTGCTGAATTTTCTGAAGCACAATAAGATTAAGTATAGAAGAGGAGATAGCTTAGCGGTTTTGAGTACCTTTTTTAGGGGTCGATATCCATGTTTTGCTTAAAATCCTTACTGGAGGCACCACTTTCAGCCTCTAACCACTCAGGTTTCATGTTTTTTTTTTTAATCTGGGAGCCCCGCATCATCTGAAGTTGGGCTTAGGGAAACGGAGCTTCTCTGGTCACAGCTCCTATGAATTAGTTCTCTTAGAAATGCAGAAACTTGTTTGCTTCATGTTGCTTAAAGTTTCTCACTATATCTTAGCCTCGTTTAGCATGTGATCAGTGATTAGCCGAAGACTTCACGTAAAAAACTAAACTTCACTTACCGCCTTTGCACCCTTGTAATGTTGGTTTTACCTCAGAGGTGGTACATAAGTGCCCTTAGTGCCTTTTTTTTTTTTTTTTTTTTTTTCTGAACAGCAAAATAGCCTCCAACTTTGTTGGAAATGAGACTTGAACCTAGGTCACTGTTGGGAACAAGTGGGGCATGCGCCACTGCGCTACGAACCCCAAGCTCCCCTTGGTGCAATGTTAATTCCCATCTCCATATAAATTTAAATTTTTTTTTTTTTTCCTGTAAATGCTCACTTTCTCCTATGTGTTAATAATAAACATCATTGTTTTTAGCTTCTCCTATGTTCATTGATGTTGTTCCACTTTGTAAGTATTGGCTGTTGTTTCACTACCCTAACGATGCTTATTGACATATAATTTGTCAGAGGAGCTAGTGCAAAGGCCATGGACAAAGAAGGTAAATCTTCCATGCAGCTAGTCCTGGATTCTGGGCTAAACGATGGTGAGCTTTTGGCACTCCTTAGAGATAACAGCAGATAACATTCTAGGAGGTTCAAGAAATCGCCACAAGCTTAGATGTCAACCACATGGGATTAACAGGCTTTGTCCCAAGGTCTTGAAAGAAGCAGCAGGTAAATATTGTTCCTCGAACGTCATGCAACATAGCCAGGTCCCAAGCCTATTCCAGGTTCACACTCATCTGACAGTTTTGCCTTAGGTGTATTTCATAGAGATTTAGCACCACAAATTTCAGAAAAAAATAGAGATATTCCGCGCTCTAGTTCCTCTTATGCTGCTTCTGATCATCCCATCATTCATTTTGTAATTAGTACTTGTCTATATCATGTAAATTACTTGGTAGATGTGAATTCCTCTAGCTAGATTACCCAGGAAAAAAAAAGAATGTATATTGGTTTGTGAACAAACAAACTCATGGTGAGATTCTTTCTTACAGATCTTACTTGTACAATTTATTATTGGTTAATTCATTTGATTAGCTAGCTTTTATACAAGAGTGACAAAGACTACTTTCAGGAATCAGAATTTTGGTTCCATGTTCTAAATTGGCATGCTTCCATTGATTATATACGTCAATCGATATTGGGTGTTTTTAGGGTTGAAGGTGTTTGTTGTTTACTGCATTCATAATTTCATTAATGATCAAATTACGAGTCTTGAGCCAATTCTTGTGCTTAGTGAAGCAATGGCCTCTACGGTATGGTACAAGCTTAACGGGATGAAAAGAGAAATAATGACTGAAATTATATAAAGGATGTTACGACTTACACAAAAACTTTTTTAAGATGGTCCTTTTGTAAGTTTCGGTGAAACGAGGGTTACATTTAAGTAAAATAGTGATCCCGTTTTATTGTGAGTTGGTCATGAGTGAGTTGGTCTCAAACATGACTTACTCTATGACTTATCAGTAATCACAATGGCAAGAAAGTATGTTTGAGCTAGTGGTGCCGTTTAACAACATAAGCTGTAGGAGATTTGTTCTTTCAAATTACTCTGTCTAATCGTGAAGAGTAATATAATTCAGCGCTGGCTTCTTTGGAATTTAAAAAAGTAAAAATAAAATTAAACACAACCATTTGTGGTGGTATCAGGTATGTTTGAACATAGGAAGTACAACTTCAACGTCAAGTTCAACTTCAAGGGAATAAAGGGGTACCAAACATTTACATTTGTTCACACTTATTACCAAAACTTAGCCCATATGGATATAGAGAGATGTTTGTTTTAGGCGTCTTACGTTCAGACCGTCTCGTATAAATTTTTAATATCATCAAATTTTCACAATTTAGATACTCGTGTTTTATTAAACTAAAATAGAGCAAATTGTTGGCCCATTACCATTAGCCACCCCTTATTCATCCACCGTGTCCCTTGGCACACCAATAGTTAAATGTTACTCTCATGTTCATTGTACATGTTAATCCCACTCTCTCATTTGCCTTTCTCTCTCCTTTTCCCACCTATTCTCTCTCCTTCATTCCTTCACTCCCCGAATTAGGTTCTTTTATGATATCGAGATTGGGCAAAAAATTATGTTGGCACACAGCTGAAATAAGTTGCAACAAATTCCCATAATGTAAGTCAGTAAGTGATAGCATCCTTTTTCTATTTATATAAAACCTCAAAAAGAAGCCATCTTTCTTCAAATTCGTCTTCCGTTTCTGCATACACCACTGTATTCCACATAGATAAAAAGACATCCCAATTTTCGTTCTCTTAAAAGTAACCTTTGCATTTGGCAACTATGTTTTTTTGAATATGCCATACACATAACAAATTAGTACGTAGCATTTGAAAAGAAAACTTTTATAGCAGCACTCATCAGAGCTAACTCTCGATCTGAAACGATAACAAGAGGTTGAGAGTAGAGACCCAAGGCATTACTAAAATTTTGTAGAGCCCATACATAATCTTCTGTTCTCTCGCTCACTCTTTAAGAAAGCAAAGCCAGAGTAAAAAGATTTGTTAAAACTTGACATTCTGATAATATCCAATAGTGGCATGCCATATTTATTGGTCTTGTAAGTACAATTCATGACAAACATAGAAGAATAAGTTCTAGCTAGCACTATCAACTTTGGATGGGCAAAAAACCCATGAGTCAAATGACCGTTATCATCTTTCAAGTAATCCAATATAAAACCTTCTTGTTCAAGTTCTTCAAAAAGAGCTTGAATAAAAGATCGACCACCTAAATTATCTTTTTGAATCTTGGCCTTTAAGTTGTAAATATTTCTAGATACAGCATGAAGGTTGAGATTCTTTTGTCGTAATGATGAAAGAATATGGCGAGGTGCAATACTTGCCATTGTCATTTTCTCAATATCGACAATTTTGTCTTTTGACAAAAAGCGACACGAGGGATGTCCAGACATATCATCAGAAGGATCATGATTATGAGAATTATGTTTTAGGACAACTACCCAAAACCTTCCATCCAATCTCTTCCCTTCAATTTCAAATGGACAACTTATAAGTCGTATAGATGTTACTTTCTTTACTATTTGCCACAGGAATTTTTCGCCTATTACGGTAAGTACCACCTCTATCACAACGAAGAACAACATACTTTTTTTTTTTGGAATCTTTAATAGATAAATCATACCCTTTTGAGGCGTAGAAATACTTCACATCTTTAAGTTCCTCACGAATGTTAAATCTTTGTGTAAAATAGTTCTCTCATGTCCCTCAATTGTATGTTTGCCTACCAATATCATTCAATAATGAAGAACAATTAAGTTCAAGTAAAAATAATACTGAAAATATAATTCAAATGAACTTTTCATCAAAATAGTCTGAGAAACTAAATATTAAAATATAAGTGTCTCCATGTTTTACTATAAAATTGCAAAGAATAATTTATAAGATATAAAAGAGTAATTGCAATGTCAATAAAATAGTACCTGTTGTCTTCAACAATCAAACAAGATGATAAATTAAGAAGAAGAACTGATGTATTGGTACAGGTAGATTGTGTGACTTGAGGAGAATCTAGTTGAAAAATTAAGCAAAATGACAAATTAGGGCTCATACACATTAAAGGGGTATGTTTATCAGTGAATTTTGTTTAGTGGGCTATAGGAATGAATAGCCGTAACATATATTTGGAAAGTCTAGCCTATCAAGTATGATGGATTGATTGAAGGACCTTTTAGTCCTAAGCAGCAAAGTTTTTTGGAATTGGAGTTTCGTCTCCGTGGAAAATCAACTGCCCTTCTTTTTCTCTCTCACGCAGGTTTTTTGATCAAATTAAAGTAAGTTTTCTTTTCAAATATTTCATTCCTTTATTTATACTTTGAAAATTTGAAAAATATTTGAGTTTGTTTATCCATTTATCACACATATTAAACTCAAAATATTCAGATATAGCGTTTAAAAATAAAAAATACCTTATAAATAATATTATTTATTTATAACGTCATCCGAGTTTTGAGTCTGATCGAACCAGTTGAACCATCGAATCAGTAGGACGACCGGTTCCATCTATCCCCTTATAAACCGCGCGCGAAGAACAAGGAAAGACTATCCTTTGAAATCGCACTCATTTTTCGACCGTTATCAGAATCCCCCATCACCAATACCAACCTTGATCTCTACCATTTCATACATTTCAATCTCTCTCCTCTTTCTCTCTCTCTCTCCTCTCAGCAATGGCGATCTCCGAGAACTCTCGCCGGTCTATGATCCCCACCTTCTTGTACTCCCCATCCTCATCATCGTCAAATAATCATCCCCATTTCAATCATTTCTCGAATGGAAACAAATCCTCAATGTCGTTGTTATCGTCGTCGTCGCTGTTGTTGTCATCATCATCGTCTAAGAACGGGGGAGGAGAAGCTCCGATGAACTTTATGGTGGCGTCGCCAAAGGAGAAGATTCAGATGTATTCGCCTGCTTTCTATGGGGCTTGTACGGCTGGTGGAGTTCTTAGTTGTGGTCTTACTCACATGGCTGTTACTCCTCTTGATCTTGTTAAGTGTAACATGCAGGTGGGTCTCATTATAATTTTCCACTAACTCTGTAATTACTCTGTTTCTGTAGCTTTCATTTGATATTGTTTAAAATTGTTTGATCATCTTTTCAATTTTTTGTTGATTTGACAAGATAATGGTATGGACTATGATTTTTGATTAAGATGTGTTATATGTCTTATGTGGACAGATAATTTTTTATGGGGAAATGGGTTTTGTTGGAAGTTTAACTATTCACATTTTTTCTAAAATTTGTTAATGCCCAACCAAAACACAGAATTAACTAGAAATATAAATCCTCTTCCATCAATGTAGTTTTTTTTTTTTTTTTTTTTGTATTTTATGTTGCGAACAATAGCAATTATTTTCATAGGAGAAATCCCTAATATTCTGCACCCAATATAAAACTAAATGCCAAATACTAGTACCATAATTTTATTCTGCTTTGCCAATTTGCAACCAGTTGAAAGAGTTTCTATTGGGAAGATTGTGAACTAAGGTCAAATGTATATTTTTTATGTAGTTCTTACTTGCTGAAGAGTTTCTATTGGGGAGTCAATGTCTTTCAATTTTAATCTATTGATAGTGTTAGAAAATTAAAAATAAAAATGCAAATGATTTGCCCCAAATTTCATAAATATATAGAATGAGCCTTCAAGAGATAATTTTCAACCTCATCCTTTATCCTCAATTTGGATTTAACTTGTTTGTATATTGGAGTTGTACACTCCTTTGAGGGGTGAAAGTTCCAAATCTGTTTACCTAACTTTCAACATTTTGTTTTTCAGATTAATCCTGAAAAATATAAGAACATTAGCTCTGGTTTTGGAGTTTTGCTGAAAGAGCAGGGCTTCAAGGGCTTCTTCAAGGGTTGGGTGCCAACCTTCCTTGGTTACAGTGCTCAGGGAGCTTGCAAATTCGGCTTCTACGAGTTCTTCAAGAAGTACTACTCAGATTTAGCAGGTCCTGAGAATGCAGCGAAATACAAAACAATGATTTTCCTTGCTGGCTCGGCGTCTGCTGAGGTCATTGCTGATGTTGCCCTGTGCCCCCTAGAGGCCGTCAAGGTCCGTGTTCAAACTCAACCTGGCTACGCGAGAGGCTTGTCTGATGGTTTCCCCAAGTTTGTTAAGAATGAAGGTGCTGCAGGGTATGCTTTCTTACCAACTACTTGTGCTGTGTTCGGAGTATGATGATGAGTGCAATGACTTAGGATACTAATATGCAAATTTTATCATCTGATAGATTGTACAAGGGACTTGTTCCTCTTTGGGGTCGTCAGATTCCATGTAAGTGAAGTTGTCTTCCTTCAAACCTGTTTGATATTTCATTGTATAGTTTTCATGTCTTAACCAATGTTCTATATCCTAATATGTTTTGAACTGTTGATCATCTTTGTCATGGTCTTTTAGAAGAACTAGATCCTGTGTGTCCAATGCAAGTATTGAAATGAATGATAACAATGGATGTGAATGAAATACTGGCAATTTATGCCTCTCTGAGCCCTCAAAAGTACGGAAGTGGGTGTGATTTAACCTGTTCTCTAGCTATGATAACTCACAAGTCGCAACGCAGAAATCACCTGCTTTCTCTGCTCTCTGTGAGTTGTAATTCTGTAGTGGTACAGTTTCTCAAGTTTACCATCGTTTCCCTTCAAGGTGCTCTTACTGACGTCGAGCATATGTTAGGCTATACCGAGAAATTTGTCTTGCTGCAAATCTCTGGAGGAAATTGCTTAGACGTTAGAGCTAGTGTTTCACTTTTCATCACATTAATTACTAATTAGAGCATTGCTGATGTTTAGAAGCTCACCATCCCTTTTTTCCCCTAGTTCTTCTTTATTGTCAAGCTTGAATGAATTTTCTCTCTTCTCACTATCTTTACAGCTGAGCTTCAGTAAGTGCCTACTGCTGATGAAAATATTGTAAGTCCTTTGTTAAGACTAATTAAACGGCACACATTTCGCCTTTTTGGGTGCAGATACAATGATGAAATTTGCATCTTTTGAGAAAATTGTGGAGATGATGTACATGTACGCCATTCCGAAACCTAAAGACCAGTGCAGCAAGACTTTGCAGCTAGGGGTTAGCTTTGCTGGTGGGTATGTTGCTGGAGTATTCTGTGCTATTGTGTCACACCCTGCAGACAATTTGGTCTCGTTTCTAAACAATGCAAAGGGCGCATCTGTTGGCGATGTATGTTTACTTTGATCCTTATTTCATTTCTCATTCCTATCAATATGTTGCATAGTATCACTTCACCACACCCTTATGTATGTTAACACAACTTTTTGAGTTCCGTAGGCTGTGAAGAAGATCGGAGTTGTGGGTCTATTTACGCGTGGCCTCCCCCTTCGTATAGTCATGATCGGAACCCTTACTGGCGCTCAGTGGGGCATATATGATGCTTTCAAAGTTTTCGTTGGCCTGTAAGTTCCTACTCTTGTAAAAACACTTACCATTAAACATTCCTGATGAGTTATGAGCTATGACACCTTTCCTTAGCTTCTTGCATAGTTGTTCAGCTGACAGAATAACAACACTTTTCTTTTTCCTGTTTTCTGCATCAGGCCAACTTCTGGCGGTGGATCACCTGTGACTCAAGCAGTCAAATAAACCATGGGATCTTTGAGCTGGATCGCTTGTTTCATTTAGTGATTTAGTTAAGTTTTTGATAGTTAGCTAAGTATTAATCATGATGAAGGCATGGAATCTTTCTATTTTGTCACTCGTTATGGCATTTACTAGTATTGTTTTTCTTGGGAAGGTTTTCACTTACACATCCTTCCTTATGAAGGAAACGATAGAATTCTTAACATCGAACCAGGACACCAAGTATGGCAATCCGAGAGGAGAACTACTAACTCCTAAGGATGAGATCATGAGTCATGACCAGTATAAGTCTATAACCTCATCTCATATGTTTGGGATGTTGTGTTTTCGATGGATATGTTGGTACAAAAGGTTTATTGGGCAGGATGAAAAAACAGCACCGTACAAATTGGTCATTTATGACACCTTAAATAAACATTAACAAAAAAAAAAAAAGAAAAAAAAAAGGGATTATGCTCCCTAAGGATGGCCTTATGGAGGACTCAGTCGCGACTCGCGAAATGTGCGACGCAATAGTCAGGAATCGAATCTGGAACCTTTGACCCTCGTGTTACCCTTATAAATCATATGCCTCGGGGGCAATGACCTTACATAAGCAAAAAAAAATCATATACAACATTTGTTTTGCATTTTTTTAGCGTCTTCTCTAGTCCACTATTCTCTGAACACAAAAGAAACTTTTATAAGACGATCTTTCTGTAATTTTTGGTGAGACAGAGTCATTTTTCAATGAGACAAGGGTCACTGTTCACCATAAGTGACCCCCTATCTTTCTAAATAGTAACCCTATTTTTCTGTGAGTTGGTCTCACACAAGATTTGCTCTTCTCTGAATATGAAAGATTTGCTTTTAACCACCCTAATATGGATAAAAAGCATGATACAAATTTTTGATTAATTAAGGCAAATATTAAAAGAATAATAATTATTTAGTTGTTTACATATACCAAAAGGCGAAAAAATATAACCATATAATTCATAGAATTCATAAATTAAAAGGTAAAATTTTGCAAATACATTGTTTGAAAGTGTCATTGGTTATATAATCGGAGATAATTTATAATTTTAATTGGTCACTTGATCCGGTGGATTGATCCAAACCTGATAACAGGGATCCATGTTTAGCATTTCTTAACCCAAACCTGAAATGATCGGACTTATTAATAACCCGAATCCGAATTAATCCAACTCAACCCGATGCAATTGACAAGTTTGAGGCATGGGAAAGGGATGACTTGAAAATCTACGTCAAACTAAATATTGTGAATTCTTTGGATACTCTGATTTATAAAATTAAATTCCTGGAAAAAAAAAAAAGCAAGCTAATTGGGCACTGCGTTCTTTTGTAGGTATAGTATCTGGGTTCAAATTCCTTTACAATTTTTTTCTTTTTACCAAAAGACTCCATGGCCTAATGAATAAGGCGCTGTTCTACGGAATAAGATATTTTAGATTCGATCCTCACTGAAGTCGAGTATATAAATTCGATCTTCGGTGAAGTCGAGTATATAAAGTTGAGACTACGAGAAATATTATGTCAATTATTTCATAAAAAAAAAATGATCCGTATGTTTGATAAAAAGTGGACAAATATTGGATATTAAAACAAACCACGAGCCTAAGGAATGTATTTATATTAGCATACCTAACATGACATAACATAATATTTACAATAAAATGATTAAATGTTCCGTGCTTTTAAAAATTTGAGTGAAAGAAAAAGTTATGCCTTTTCTTTTTATGAAATACCTAAAAAGAAATTCATCAAGATGAGATATTAGAGTAATGGGTGAAGTAGTTATATTTGTGGGATTCAACTACTTGTTTTGTTGGAAAACTTGCTTATAGGCTTTTCTTTTGATTTATCTTTACTTCAACCTTTTTTTTACTGTCATAATGTTTATTTGATTTATACATGAGTTCATACGGTGTTGCCTAACTTAGAATCAGGTCGAGTGTACTGACGTCACAAACAGATTTTTTAAAGTCTTGTTTACTTTTAAAATTCATCAAGAACACATGAGCGGAAAAGATCATACACTATGATTTGAAGCTTGCGAAAGTACTTTTTAATGAGTTTGGAGTTACCAAATTGTCAGACTTTGGTCTAAGTAAAATTTTAGAGGAGGGTGCTGCATTATCTCATGACCTTACTTCGCAAGAGGCAGAAACCTATTGGTATGTTTATCTTGTTGTATGACACAGGACACTACTACTTCTAATGTCAAAATGTCGATCCAAATTTTTTTTCAATGCAACAATTTATATGAGTGACTAATTGGATTAGCAAGTATTAAGTGATAATCTTTCTTGCTGCATTAATAGTTTAGTGTTGGGCCACTTTATGATATTGTTCTTTTTCTGGTCAAATATTTGGCTCCTGAATGCTTTGAGTGCAAGTATACACGGATACACCTTTAATATTCTCAAAGGTTGATTTGTGTTCAGCTGGGTCATGTTCTACCAAATGCTCTTTGGAAACGTCTTTTCGGGCATAATCAAACTCAGCAGCAATTTTGGGACCAACGAACCATTCTCAAGGCCAATGAAGTGAAAATTTTCTTCCGATACCGAGTGTCTCGAGTGAGGCAAGTAAGTTAGATCTCTTATTAGTAGATAAGTCTTCTCCCTCCTTGATTTTCTCTCTATTTTCCCCCTTCAAAATGCCCCTTCCTTCGCTCTCCCCCTTAACATTTCTTCGATTTTTTCTGTCATCCTCTTCGATTCACCCCTATTTAAACTCCGTGCGTTTTCTTTCGACGGTGCTGCTCTTTTTTCTTCTCTCCTCTCTTTCATCAACCTTCTCTCAGTTTTAACTGACCTTCTATTTTTTTTCTTAATGGTTTTTTTTTCTTTTACTGAATTTTCTTTTCACTTTATTTCTTTCTTTGGATTTTTTTTGCAGGACTTCATAAGACGTTGCCTGACCTACAATCAAATCTAGCGACTAGCGTTCTGACGTTAACCTGATTGCTGAAGACCCATACTTAATGTATGGAAGGTGACTTGTAGGGATAGAGGAGTGGAGTAGGCATTAATGCTTTTGTTTGTTTTTTTTTTTATTTACTTATTCTATCCATGTAAATCTAATTTTAGACAGATTACTTGAACTAATGAAAGTCTACAAATCAAAGTATAAAAATTCAAAGTATTTTTTTTCTACACAAGCTAGCTTTCGCATTGCTTTTCACCTATATATTTAAAATTAATCTCCTTTGAATATTGGGTATTTGGTCATCTCTCAATTAACCCACACAACTATTTTTCAAATTCGAAAGATAGGCCAGTTATTTACAAACCCACTCTTCTTTTGGAATTTGACTTTGATTGGTGAAAATTGATTGAATTCAAGTTGAATATTTTTGATTGTGATTTTGTGCTTTTGAAAAGTAGGATTAATTTTTGTGACTAGTTCTTAAACTTAATATTCAAAAATAGTAATACTACTAATAAATTTATATTAAAAAAAAACCTCTCTCTTTGCATGGACCATGAACAAGTTGCAAAGTTTGTAGGCCCATTAAACACTCCCAGAAACATTAGAATATTAAGAAAGAAAAAAAAAACCAGATAAATTGAAGCCAACAATAGATAGGCTTTGATGCAGGAAAGAGCAAATGTCCACCACCCATATTGTCCAACACTACCAAGTTGTGTAAAAGACGAACAAAACGGTATCGTTTGGTCACTTAAGTGGATGACATATATCTGTTATCTGTCACAAATCCAATATGATGTTACATGTAGTATACTTTGCTCTCTTTCTATAATCAAAAGGTGTTTGGAGATAAAGCAAAGTTATATTTCTCTTTCCTCTACTGGTGTTTGCATTGCTTAAGCTTTTATAGAGGAGGGTAAGCTGCCATGGCTTCTGTTTCTGCCACAGTTGTTAAGTTCCAGCCCTTATGCAAATCCTCCATTAATAACATTAGCCAGGTGAACCTCTATCTTTAACTTTTGAATTTTTAACATTGCATGTTTTTTGTTTAAAAAGTTAAGTGTTTATCAATGAAAATTGAAATGTTGTCTAAAAAGTTAAGTGTTTATCATTGAGATTTCTATAGAATCTAAAGTTCTTTGTAAATATATACACTAACATTTTCCCTAAACATGTAGTAGTAGCTATTAAATGCTTGTAATGTTGAAAATTAATAACATACATTATGTTCATATGTTCCCCATTTCCTTAGCAATGTGACCATTCATCACTTAAAAGACTAGTAGTTTGCATTCTTTTTTTAATAAGGTGAGGAGGTCCCACCTAGGAGGGGTAGAAGAGACCGTAATTCCTTACTAGGTGGGAGATGGGATTCAACTGGGTCATTCCAATTCGGGTGAGGTGTTTGTCATCTCAGCTCACACCTCAATCCCGCAAAGTTGATTGCATATGTCCTTATATATGGTGCTTGTTTAACAACTGAATAGTTAGTACAAAGTAAAGTTGTGCAAATTGTATTGATTACTAAATGATGTCAAATATCATACTGATTTGTGAATAAACAGGTTAATGGAAGATCTCCTAGTATAGTGACCCTGGGATGGGCAAAGAGCAGATTCTCAACTTCGAGAACCACCCGCTTTTGCATCAGCTGTGCTGTATGTTCTTTTGTTATTAACACTACTTTTTCTGTTTTGAAACAAGGAAATTATGTGAATTTGTCAAATAATATGGGAGCTATTTTGAACAGGCAAAACCAGAGACAATTGAGAAAGTGTGTGGAGTTGTAAAGAAACAATTAGCTTTATCTGATGACACTGTGGTCACTGCTGATACCACATTTGCCAAACTTGGGGCTGATTCCTTAGACACGGTAAACTCAACTCTTATGTTAAGACAGGATCAACCTCTAAATGTTCTTCTTTTCTGTTAATTAGTACATTTTGGTAACCATTAATCTCAGTGATAAATTCCAAATGGTTTGCTTAGCTTAAACTTAGACAATACAATACTCCTTAGACCTTACCACATTTATCTAGAGAAAAGTGTTTACATATGCTCAATCTTGTATCGGGCAAACTTACATTGCTTGCAAGAAGTGGCGGATTCAGAAAGATAATATTGCGGATGCACAATAAAATCATATATAAGTATTATTATTTTTCCTTTTCTTGCCATCAATCTTTAGTCAAATTTCGGAAAATGTGGTGAACCGGTAATCCAATGATCCGTATATGATATTGAATGTGTTTTGTGGCAGGTTGAGATAGTGATGGCCCTTGAGGAAGAGTTTGGTATCACAGTGGAGGAGGACAATGCTCAGAACATAACAAACATCCAAGAAGCAGCTGAAGTTATTGACAAGCTTGTCGACAGTAAAGCATAAGCAGCACAATCTTAATTAGCTGCATGAATTAAAGAGTGATTATCATCAGTTTGTAGCTACTAGCTAGCTAGTGATTCTTGTTTTTTGATTATTATTATTGATCCAATTTCCTTTTTCTTTTCAATTGCTGTAAGATCATTGATGAGTATTTCAGTAAGAAATAAGAGGTTTTGGAATTTGATGGACAACAGGATCCAATTTCTTCTTAAGTATGTGCTGAAGCTCTGAATCGAGGCACTGAGGCCTGTTGGGAAAAAGGAAAAACAAAAAAAGACTCCGTTGCTGGGGATCGAACCCGGGTCACCCGCGTGTCAGGCGGGAATACTTAACACTATACTTACCACTATACTACAACGACTGGATGTTGACTCGTTCTTTCTAAATTATATAGATCTACTATTGTTTAAAAAGGGAACAGAAAAGCATTGTAAAGAATATTTCCTCGATTTGGAGTGCAAGCTAACAAGTAACATGAGACAAAAAGTAGCATTAATTGTCTATTTATGAATTTGTCACTGTTCCAATTTGAGAAGCAACGTATAATTACGCAAAAATTGTCTTTATTAAAGGAAACTTTGCATCCAAATCTTGTGTTTTTTTAGTGTTTGAGGTCATTTGTAATTGTTTGTTAGCTAAATTAAATTATACAGCTTAAATTGTGGTATGCATACAGGTACATCCACCTAATTTGCCCAAGGCCTGGAATTAATACATATTTGGATTCTTTATTGTTTTATTTCTTTACTGTCCTTTAACAATAATTGTCAATAAGAGTATTTTCAGACCTTGTATTAACACGGTTGAAATTCACATAATTTGCTCTAAGGTCTGGAATTAACACGGTTGAAATTCAACTACTTCTATTTTGTTGTTGCGAATACTTAACTAAGGACCAAATTGTTTGACTAAACTACGCTTAGCAATTTGTAATTATTAACTCACTAAACTTAATCAGTTACTTCCTTCATTCGTTCACACATTATATTAATATATATTCACTAATATGTTTCTATTTCATGAGAGTTCTTTATCCATTTCTGGAGTATTATCAATATATCTCATTTATCACAAGAATTTTTTCGTATTGATATTGTAGATTTCTTTCAATTACAAAAATAAGTAGGAATATTCCCTTCTCATATATGTTATTGTAAAGTTTTTTTTTAAAAAAACCGGTAAGTCTGAGGGGTTCTACTGTCTTACCACTTATCAATGGGGAATTTTTATTTTTAATAAAATTAATTGTTCTCAGAAAAAAAAAAAAGGAAAAAAATCTACCGGTCTTGATTTTATCCATAAAAACCTAGGAAAAAGAAAATTCAACTCAAACGTCATATCCAGTAAAAAAAAAACAAATATAAAATCACCAAGACGCTGACATGGTTAAAGCGGTGGAAAAAAGCAGCGGTTAAGCCACGTCAAATAGCACACCATCTCATAGCTCATTTTGTGGTGTCAATCGGGGAAAAAGTCTTTCCATTTTTACCCCAGTAGCCGACCACGTTCACTTTCCGGCACCTCTTAAATATCCTCGCCGGAGATCTCGCCCTCCCCCCTTTTTCTCTCTCCTCTATTTCCTCTCTCCTCTCTCAATCCAGTGAGAGAGAGATAAGAGAGAGAAAACAATAAGAAAAATCAAAGATCTCATTTTCTCTCTCCGATTTCTCCAAAACCCTATATCTTCGCATTTACAGTTATAGTTGAATTCAATTCAAAGAAATTTCAACAACCTCAATTTCTAGAGAGAGAGAAAAGTAAAAAATCGATGGATCGGAGACGAGCGTTGAGCCCGGAGTACGCAAGGCAGTGGAGCAGCAACTCAAGCAGCAACGATTCTCTCTCCTCACCGGCGGCGTCACCGGCGCATACTCACTCCCGGAACTCATCACTCGGTGGTGCCGGCGGGTTTTCGACGGTGAAGAGGACACAGAATGTCGCTGCGAAAGCGGCCGCTCGGCGATTGGCGCAGGTGATGGCGTCGCAAAGTCAGCCCGATGATGATGACAACAATGATGATGATGATAATCTCGGGTTGCGATTCGGTATGCCGCCGCCTTTGGCGCCTTCGCCTCATCATGTTAGTGGTAATGGGTTTCATCATGCTAAATTGCCTGCTGTTTCTACTGGCCGCACAAACCGTGCTCCCTCTCCTGCGGTAATTCATTCATTAGTTGATACTTTGATTTTAATTTTACTTATATGTTTATATGATGAGGTTGATTTTTTCAATTGAGGTGTTTTTTTCTTGAATTTTGTGATTGCCCTGAAGAATAATTGCCTATTTAGGATATGAGAAGGCTTGATGATCCTAGATTAGAAAGTAGAAAAATGATGGGAATGTGTGTCTATATGAGCTCATGCCTCAACCATACAAGTAATTGAGATTTAGTACGTACTGTAGTCAACAATGAGCTGCGTTCTGATGACTAATCTTCATTTTAATGGCAAATGCGCAATAGGCGAAAAACAGTGAATATTGAAGTCTTTGAGTGTTATGGAAATGAACTTAAAAGAATACTGTAAAAACAGTGTTTTTGCCTGATTGAGTTGGTCTTAGTGTAATATAGTGAACTTGTGCAATGGCATTTGTTGGGGATATCTTAGAATGAAACTGTGGACTAATAACATTTTTCTCATATTTAAAACTGTGGACTAGTTAGGTCGGACCTATGTAGAGCACACACCTTCAGTTCGTTCGTCGTCAACTGGAAGGCCAACCTCACTTCGATCGAATATAGTGGCGCCATCTACTAAGATGGCATTAAGAACTCCGACAGCCATACCACCAGTAGAACTTCCTTCTTCCAGAGCAAGAGATAACAAAAGGTAAAGAAGCACCCTATCTATTGTTTTTTATGATATCAGCATATTTAGAATTTTATGGTTGCTACTCTGTGTTGTGCTTCACGTATTATTTGTTCTTGGCTCTATTCCCTGTTGTTTAGCAATTGTGAAGAGTTGAGATGGAATCAAGAACGATAGCTGTAGCTTAATTTGAAGGACTTCGTGATTAGCTTTTTATGGTTCCTATGGATGGTCTTATCTTAGTGAATCAGAAAAAATTGTTAGGCTATAGTTAATCCTCTCGTTCTGTCTCTCTCCTCCTTTTCACCGTGGTTTTTGGAGGAAAAGCCATGCAACCTGGAGGGAGGATTGCGCATGTCTGATTTGTCTCATAGTAGTCTCCGTTGGCCGACGACCACATTTGTCCTAGGAGGAGAAGAAGTCCTGAGCAATAGTCTGATTACTGGTTATTCTTCCAATGCCCTTGGATGTCTGTAATTGACACCCTCAAAAGCCTTCACGGCTTGGCCTGTAGAGAAGAAAAATATAGTACTCGTTCCCGACCAAATCTAATCTGTCAATCGGAAATTCCTTTGAATGCATGGGAGTTTTAATCAAGGCATAACATTAACACCAAAAGAACGCGAAAACCGCACAACTTATGCTCCTTACCCTGCATTACCGGCAAATGTTGAACAATAATAGCAGGTCATACCTAAAACTTTTAAATATTATAGAGTACGCCACAACAAGAGCAAAATAATGCAAATTGCAAAAACAAGTGCAAACAATTCTCGCCATCTTGATGGTGCATCAGTGGCTCAGTGCATCACTCAGACATCCGGATAGAGAGCCCGACTGCTACTTGTAGTTTGTGTTTCTCTTTACTTAGCAGGCCCTGAATTTTTTAAAACAGTGCTGAAACGTTTGAAACCCCCAAACTCAGGAGGAAAATTATTTTGTCTTTTACGAATCGAAGCTGGGACACAAAAATCTTCCCACTTTAAGACCCTTCACAACCCCTTGCTCCACGCTCTTCTAGTCTTCTCTAACGTTTGACTAAGAATATCAACCACCAAGTTGAGAGAAATGGGGAGACAGGGTCCTTGCCTAAGATCACAAAAATGTTCCATAAGGATATCATTAGTCAAAATAGAGAAAATAGTATCCGAAAAGCAACCTATTTGCCAGACCCCTTATTGTGTAAGACTCTCAAGGAAACCCCAACATGTGCTACCCCCTGTAACTTAGTAAGTTTCTCCTCATCAAAGGCACTCTTGCACATGGTCCCTGACAATTTAGCTGCTTAGGTAGTGGAAAGTGGAAACCACCTTGGTAATGATCAGGTACACACTAGTAGTCAACCTAATGGGTCTAGAGTATTAACCTTAATCAATCGATGTTCATAGGAATGAGAGTAATAAAGTTGGATTTGATACTCTTGTCTATCGCCCCGTTTGTGTGTAACTCCCGTGAAGACACCCAAAAGATCCTCCTTGACCATTTATCCCTACACTCTTGCAAAGAGGTCATTGTCAAGTCATTTAGATCATAAGCTTTCTCCCTATCCACCCCGAACACCACTCTCATGATCTCCACCCTTTGAAGGGCCCCTCTAGCCACTCTCCAAGTTGAGAAGTACTAGGAGGCCAATCATCATCAGTCGGCATGGTCAGTCCATAACCTCCTCTGTAATAAAGTCCTAACTGAAACCATAATGGCCTAACTCATTCTCCCTATGTCTGTAACCACCTGTTCATCATGTCTCCAACACCTTAGTCTTTGAGGTAACTTCTCCTCCTACGGTTAGCGACTTTGGAAAAAAATCTCGAACATGCCCCTTGCTTTCTCCGAACACCCCCTTTTTTAATCTAAAAATTATGTCCCCTTGATTAGCCAGCCCATTTCACCTTAATCTTCTGCGTTTGTTAATGGCTTTGTCTCTCCCTCAAGATTGTAAGCTATTCAAATTTTTTTAGATAATGTGGGTGTCCAAGCTTCGCTTGACTAATCCCATACGCCCTGAATTAACGGCCAGGAAAATTTCCAGTGGCCCTAAGGGGACTCGAACCTAGGACCTTTGGAATAGGTTTAGAGGTCTTACCAGGTGAGCTACCCCCTCAGGGTTATTCTAAGCTATTCTTAAGCTTCCAACATTCCTGGAAAGCCCTCACTAGTAGCCTGGAAACTACTAGGAAACCCTTTAGAAGCACACTCATCCTAACTCTTAACATCTTTCAACACCTTATTTCAATTTTGTTAGTTTCCCTGAAATTTTCAGTTTCCTGATATATCAGAAATCACTTCAGCCCACCAAACACACACATTTCTCCACCCGTCAACTCTCGTATCAGTTATCAAACCCCAAATGACTGTTTCAGATATTCTCAAACCTAAAGGGAGGAGGGCCCACTTTAATGGAAGTGAATGTAAAATCGAAGAAGGAAATGATTAGAACAAGGCCTGGGCAAGACCTCCTGCACTAAGCAGGGAACTCATCATCCACCTCATAAGAACACAGAAATTGGTCAAATATGTGATATGGAGTTCCTAGTTCCTACTTCCTACAGACTCTCACAATATAAGTAGTTTGAGTCTTGGACAAAGAAGATCATGAACACCACAATTTAAAAAAACGAACTAATTGTACAAATACTAGGAACAGAGTCCTGCATCGCAAGCCTCTCTTCTGCTCTACTGATTACAATAAGCCCGTGCCTAAGACACATGTAGGCCACCCATTCAGACTACAAGGGCCATAAACAGAAAAAACCATCAGTCCCTCCTCCGCGTAATACTGAGCAACACAGAAACAGTGAAACACCTATATAGGACTCAACCTTGGAGGCCAATGAGTATCCCATCCCAAACAACTGTGATACTCCCTGATGCCCTAACCGACAAAAGACATCCCCAGTCCTGAAACCCCGATTCCACGGACTGCAAGGACCATAAACAGAAGATAGCCACCAGTCCATACCAAACTGGAAATTGCAGTTAGCATGGTAAAAAAAAAAATGAAAATACCTAATGAAGGATGACATTAGTCACTTATGGTTCAGCTAAAATGACAATTCTTAACCTTTTGGCAATTGGAGCCACATTTCAGAAGGTCTGTTTTCTGAGCCTATGAGGAGCAAGGAATGTAATTATGCATCAAACTGTTTCTGAGCCATTTTTATGCATCTACTAGATCCCAACTTTTTCTCTAGAAAAGACGGTGTTACCTGTGTAGAAATTTCTCAACAGGGGATTTCTTTCATATCTTTGAGGAACAGGCAACAATAAGTAGTCTCTATTCTAGTAGATATGGGATTGTCGATTTTAGAGAAACTGACCATGTTTTAGTTCAAATCCCAAAATCTTAATCGGACAAGAAGAGAAATTATTATGCAAGCTGAAGTTGTCCATGTGTAATTAGCTGGTGGAAAAATTTTCAAAGGTGCAGCCTTTAGAGAGGGGCAGGTTGTTGGCATTATTTTTCGGTTTCTCAGAGTTTGGCTTCTTATCATACTCGATTTCTTTGAGAATTTGAGCTGCTTTAGTTTTTCTGCTGATTCTTTAGCACCTGAAGCTTTTACATTTGTTAGCATTTTCCATATAATAAAAGAGAAGATAAACAACCTAACTTAAGTAGGTAAGTAGTGGACCTCGTGGTTTCCTTACTCTCTACTTTCAGATGTAAGGTGTGTATGTGTATGATCTCTCTTACACTGCTTGTTTCTCCTCTTTTACTTCAATGATATATCACATATTCTTGTACTAGAGAAGTAGTTTGCAGAATATATATCTTAGTTTTGCTGCCTGCGTTATCCCCAATCTGTAAGGTCCTTTAGCAAGGAAGCAAAAAGTGAATCCATTTTTTCTTTTCCCCAGTCATGAGAAACACCTGTTCTGGCAATGATAACTCATATATGAGCAATATATTCTCTTTGTGCCAACCTCATTTTTTTGTCTTTATTTTTCTGTCTATTTTTCTATTCTTTCTTGGTATACTAGGCAAAAAGAAAGAAAAACAAATTATATTTGCAATAGCTTACCTTGACATTTTTCTGTCTATTTTTCTACCATTGCCTGGTATACTGGGGGAAAAGAAATTTTTATATTTTTATTTTTTTTATTTTAAAGTCCTATAGGGACCGTTCTTCATTAAACATCTAAGTTTTGGTTGAAACTGATCAGGATTCCAGATTTAAGTCACCTCAACTTGAAAGATCCAGGAAATGAGCCCGAGGAATCTGCTCTTCGTGATGAGGTGTGTCATGCTCACCTTTGATGTTTTTATTGTGTTCTCACCTATTTTTCAATTAGTGAAGATGTAAACTTTGGTTAATACAAATTACAACTATAAAGCTACTCTAATTAGATGATATCTCCAAATATTGCAGCTTGATATGCTACAAGAAGAGAATGAAATTGTACTTGAAAAGGTACATTCCCTACCCATCCATACAATCTTTTGTATAGAGCCTTAATATTGCTGGTGTATTAAGTGATAGTTTTTATCTTATGGCCCTTATCTACAGCTACGACAAGCCGAGAGAAAACGCGAAGAAGCGGAGGCCAGAGCTAGACAACTTGAAACTCAGGTCTGCACGCTTGCTTTTTGCAGTTTTATGTTTTACTAAGATGGCGTAGCTATAATATAGTTAGGTTAGAATCTTTTTTTTCTTTTCGGAAGTTGATTACCTGTGTTAAATTGCAAGCACTCAATGCTGTTACAACTTGCAAGTGGGCAAAATTCTGTGTGCATTATATGTCTTATGTACTTCAAGAATAGCATTCATGGCTACCAGAATTGTTTTAACAACCTTTACATCTACTGTAGTATCAGCCTCTTGTTGTGAATTTACCATATCAGCGTTTGTAAGTTCTGTAATTCCTCTATTTTACAATGATTGACCTACTTGTATTTTGGTCAACCCATGTTCACTCTGTGCGCAGTTCTCTAAGCTTAATTACTATTGGCTCACTTTCACTTATTGTAATACGTATGGAATTTCAGCAAGGACAATCACATTAAAATAGAGTATATGTACAATGTGTTTTTGTCCGTAGACTTGTTAGTTTTGTCCAATATCCTTTAGATGATGTAATTATCATAGCTAAAGGAGTTCTAATGTCATGTATACCTTAATTTATATTTTTGGGGGGTGGGCCTTGCCATGATACCATCTTTTTACTGACAGGTTGCATCTCTGGGAGACGGTTATTCTCTAGAAGCTAAATTATTGAGCAGGTAACTTTATCATGGAGCATGTGTTTTCACCTCAATGGTTTTGGTGGTGACATACTATTATTGTGATGGTTTACAGGAAGGAAGCAGCATTACGTCAAAGGGAGGTGTGTGTGGCTATCTATAGTGTTAATTATTCCATTTGACGTGTGGTATTCTCTTAGGCTGGTCCAAAATGCATAAACTTCTTGAAATATATACTATACTGCCAATCAGCTGTTAGTGTGAGAAAATAGATGTTTTTGAAAATTGCTGACTTAATGGGTTTCATTCCGCTCAATAGGCGGCCCTTAAGGCGGCGAAGCAAAGCAGAGAAGGCAAAGAAGAGATTTCGACCCTCCATTCAGAAATTGAGGTGAAAGCTAGTTAGTGAAAGACCTACAATACTGATTTATCTTTATTACTTGCTAAGTTGCTATCCACCAATTTATGATAACTCCACATTATTGTTATTTCTTTTATCCAGAACCTAAAGGAAGAGGCTGAAGCAACTATGTATAAGCTTCAGGAAGCTGAGTCTGAGGCAAAATCTCTCCGCACCATGACACAGAGGATGATTTTAACCCAGGAAGAGATGGTGTGTTTTCTTTATATAAGTTTGAACTTTGAAGTCAATAGATGCTTATGAACTGACAAGAAACTGGCAAACTCTTCCAACAATGTAGGAGGAAGTCGTTCTGAAGAGGTGCTGGCTTGCTCGATATTGGGGCTTAGCTGTACAGTATGGTATGATAACTTTTGTGCCTCTTTATTCATAGGAACTGGTCCTGTTTGGCATAGCTCCTTCCAACTTCTACTTCTCCTCTCACGTTTGTTCTTGCCCACCCCTTTCCATACTCTACCGCCTCCACCTCCAACTTCCAAAAAGTTGAATAAAAGCTACAATTAGGATTAGAAGAAAGAAGCTACGATTAGTAGCTTCTACTTCTACCTTTATTTCAACTTTTTAGAAGTTGGAGATGGAGGCAGGAGTGGATGAAAAAGGGGTGGGCAAGGAGAAATGTGGGAGGAGAAGCTGAAATTGGTGGGAGCTAGGCCAAACGGACCCATTTAGAATTGTTAGACAGCACTTGTTCTTTAAATTACGCTGTTGTGGGCCCTGTGCTCTCTTCATACTCTGTCTTCATACAGTAGGCTTACACTTTGCAATTGCTCCACTGTTCTCCTCCTATATTAAATTTTGCATACCACTTTAGGAAGCGTGATATAAGTTTCTCACTGTCATTGACTCATTGTCGGAAGACGAGGTAGTGGCTAACATGACAGTCTGGTTTATTCACTTGTGAAATTTGCCTCTTTTTGTTATCCACAGGCATTTGTGCAGATATAGCAGGGTCTAAGTATGAACATTGGTCTGCACATGCTCCTCTTCCATTTGAAGTTGTGATTTCCGCTGGACAGAAGGCCAAGGAGGATTCCATGAATAAAGGCTAGTTGATTGTCCCTGTCTGATGTATTGATCAATAATTTTAACTATAATTGGCAGCAGAGTGTTTATGGGCTTTCTGATGTTGATCAAGCTCTCTATTTTATGACTTTGAGCAGTTGAGAGTAATTCAGATAGATGGAACAAGTCTGGCAGGGATCCCGGTGATCTTACAGGGGAGGGAAATATTGAAAGTATGCTTTCAGTGGAAATGGGTTTAAGAGAAATGGCTTCATTGAAGGTTTGTCTTTGATTTAATTTTCTGTTGCGCCTGTTTTGGGCTTGAAGTTCGACCCTGTTTTCTGTATTTGTAAGATTTATACACAAGGGTATGGGCTGGATTGTACTGAAATAGTTCTCATTTATTTTTGCTTACCCCTTTCTCTGTGCAAGGTCGGTTTGGGTGATCTAGATCTGTTTTCTATAGTTTCTGTGAGAAAATGTTTTATGATTGATAATTAAGCTGACCAGTTGTAACTTCTCTTCAGATTGAGGACGCAGTTGTGCTTTCCATGGCGCAAAAAAGACGCCCAAATTTAGTCCGAGGTTTGCTGCCTATCTTTATGACTATGAATTATGGTGTTTCTAAACATAAAAGGCCTGTTCCCTTAATTCCATTTGTTATGTGATGCTTTTCTATTCAATTTAGTAAAGGGGCCTTATGGGGTAGTTTGAATTTTCTAGGCTTGTTTTGCAGACCTAAAATATTTGATATTTTAACTCATGGGATGGTTAAACATGAATTTCTTGGCTTGTACTCTACGTAATTAAAACACTTACTCGAGGTTGTAGTTTTATCTATTTTGGTATCCCCCCCCCCCCCCAAACGCAAACCAACTCTGGGAATGGGAATATTTCCTTCATAGAAAAACTTGAATATTGATTTTTACGTTTTTTTGAATGCTTACAGATCCCAAAGTGGCTGGCGATCCCAAGTTTATGGATTCATTTGGTAATGAAATATATGTTCATTATGTTGCTTGTCTATTGTGCCTCTGACATCTGTTGGATATGTTGGTATAATGTATATATTGGAGGCTGTTACATGTATCCCAACACATTATTGTTAATGTTTTTGAATATGCTTTTTCTTGTTTTTGTATAGACAATAGTGTCTTTCAGGGTTGACAGTCAAGTGGTTAAGAAGACAGACTCACATCTTCTAGTCCTTTGTATATTGTGACTTGTGTGGACTAATAGTCTAATATTGCATGATTGGAGCTCAGTTGAGCTTGTTTTAGTATCTGGCTCAATACTTCTTTTTTTTGGTAATCTCAATACTTATCACCTGTTGATGGTTATTATGTACTTACACATCTCCATGTCCTGCAGAACTGAGTCAGGAGGAGTCCGATGACGTGCTCTTTAAAGAGGTGTGTTTCTGTTTTGGAACCATATATGATAACTTTTGACGTATATATTAGTCTAGTACTCTAGTAGTTATATCTGTCATTATACTTGAAGTAAACTGTACCATATGCACAATTGGGCAAAAATGGAGAGTGCAATTTGGAGAACTTTGTATGAGTTTTTTCTCTATCAATAAAAGTTTCTCCTTAATTATCAAAAAATAAATAAATAGGCAAAATATGGGACCACACTTTAAATAGAAAGAGTAGAATGTCATGACTCACTTGTGATTTGCTTATTTTTATTTTTTTTAGGGGAGTTTTTCATGTTTATTAGACAACAGTGTAGGCGTATGTGCATTTTTTATGTGTGCATTTTTAATAGGCTGACATCTTTTTCAACCATCTATTCGGAATGTTCAAGGTGTTTTTGCAGAAACCTTAGACCCGTAACAGCTATGTTTACAAAAATATCGTATGAAAATTGAATCAAACTTACTAATGGCTCTGACGTCACATAAAAGGCTCACAATAATCTAAAGTTATACACATACATACATACAAACACCGTATCCTATTTAATATACGCATAACTAAAACAAGCCTTTTTGTATTTGTGAATAATTAAGAGTAAAATACAATTAGACTTTGCTAAGGCACTTTTATGACTAAACATTCCACTGTCAGAAAAATTACAAAGGGATGATTGAGAATGGAAACACCTACAAAACACACCACAAAGAGAATGAGGAAACCACCGTTTGCCTACATCTATGCACTATGGCCCAACCCCAAGGGAAATACCCACAATCACATTTTCTAAGATTAAAAAGTTCTGGATGGACAAACTTGCAAACTCTCCTACATAATTTGGACCACCCTACTAATTTGAGGATGTCTCCACTCAAGAGTTACCAGGAAAGGTCACGGAACAGACATCTAACTAGGTGAAGTATCTCTCTCTCTAGTTAGTATCCCACTCACTTAGACAAGCCCAATGACCTTCGTTTTAAGGCTTACAAGGAATAGTCCCTCACACTCACCTATATTGGTTACAGGATCCCACATTTCGATGCATCTTCTCCCTCCCTTTGTTTAGGATCCTCACAATCATCTTATGGTCTCCTATTCATGTACTTACTATAAACATGCAATGAACCAAGAGGTACACCCCCCCTATACAAGATCTGAAATTAGGAAGCACCATTCATGAATCATCAGGGGATTAATCTCCAAACACTCATTGGCCTATCCTCTACCATATCCTTATCCAAGAAAACCTGGTGGCTCCCTCCTAACAGGCTAATCTTGTTGAGAATGAATAGTGGATCCAGGTGGAGTTGGCCAGATACTGGTCTAAGCTGGAGTTGTTGGAAGTGCAATTGAAATGTTGATATGGGGTATGTGAGTTTGGGGAGGGTGGAAAAGACTGCAATTACACAGGAGTTTCAGATATGATAGTGCAAAAGCAGGCATGCGCACTGGCACCATTGACAGACTGGTTTGCTCTCTAGAAAGTGGTAATTGCCATCATGGGTGGGCATGAAGCCATGAACCATGAGAGAGATCTGTTGGTTTTTTATCTGCACCGGAATGCTTCATCGCTGTGGAATTCCAAATAATGCCAATATATATTGCTATCAATTTTCTGGGCATAGAGGAGAATTCATACACCGACAGGTTGGAGTAGAAGTTGGGATTATGGTCGATTGTTTCCATGGGTTGTGGGGAGGGGAGCAGAAGCAGAGTTATTGATGGATTATTTAGGAAGTATGATCATGTAAGTAGTCTTCTCAGATAAGGATGAGTTGTAACAATCCCTTGTGGTGTGATTGTGATTATATAAGAGAGTGGCTGTTTTCCGAAATTAGTAAATTTTCTTCTCAGAATGCCAGAATTTTCTCTAGAGGTTCCCTACCTCCTGAGGCACTATGGGATAGAGACTTATTTAGCTTCTATGTGGGCTAAGGCTGGAGGGGCTTTTAAGAGTTATTCGATACTGAGCTTCAGAGAAATTGGCAGACTATGTTGTAATTTCTGTTAGGAGGACAACTTATTATCAATACAAGTTTTCTTTTACCTAAAAAAAATATATTTCTGATGGAGGAGAGCCTGCACTTGTTCTTGGAAAGAAGAGGAAATTCTACCAAGGAGCACCCTATATATGGAATTTTCTTTGAAATACCAAATGATGTGGAATGTCAGATCTTGCTTATGGTCGCCTGTTGTGAGATGGGATGGCTATAATTTGAAATAGTTTATGTAAGCGACTGTTTAGAGCAAACAAAGAGGTATTGCCTCAATGGTTATCCTGTGGCTTGATTTCCCTCACACCCTTAGGCCTAGATCGATTAGGGAGGGGGTGACATCAGTACAGTGGCCAACTCCCCCCCGCCCCCCCCCCCCCTTCGGGTTGGGCTGGTGGCTTTTGTATATGTACGAAATACTTCTGTAGTAGGGAGGGGGTGAAATACTTTGGCTTCTGTATATGTACATTTCTTTGTTGCTTCCATTTTGGGATCTTGATGTTGAAGAGTATGTATGTCTTTGTGCAGGCTTGGCTGACATACTTCTGGAAAAGAGCAACGGATCACTGGGTTGAGGAGGACATTGCTGAAGAGCGACTTCAATCGTGGACCAGCCGCAGTGGACAGTCTCCAACATTGCAGGATGCAGTTGACGGTATTATTTTATATTCCAATCTTTTTATTTCTATCAATTGAAGTGCGCTTTCATAGTGGAAAACAGTACATTTTCTTCAAGATCAAACCATGTAATCAGGGAGTGAGTTTGTCGTGGAGAGGGACTTCTAGGATCTAGATGTGGTCAATCTAGAAGCTAGTCTGCAATTTTTTATTAATCTTATTCAAATTGTTTTCAGACTTAACTGCATAGTCAACTACTAGAACCATAGGCTTATTAAATGGGGATTGTACTAGTACAGGAGAGTTAAAATGATCATAGTCGGCTTGACCTAGGAACACAGGAATCTGGTTCATAGTTAAAAGAAACCGTATTATATTAAACTTGAGAAGTTGTCACCTTGCAGGTTCTTCTGGTGGCTGGTTCAATGTCTTCTGTTTCTAAAGCATTATTAATAAACATTTTAAGTAGACTATGAATTTAGTTTTTCATTATTTTTGTCCGAAGTACAGATTTTCATTTGGCACCAAAAAAATTAAAATAAAGTACATTTAAGAAATCTTGGTAAACTCTGAAGTGCTAACCCTGCGCCACGTAGGAACATTTCCTTTAGTGATTTTGTGTAGTCTATTAAAGTATTGTTAGTACGAGTATGAACATTTCAGTGCATAATTTGATTGAGAGAGTTTTGTTTTTTCTTTTGTGGCTTCCTTGCTGAGGTATATTCTTGCATTTTTGTGTCAGTTGATCGTGGTTTGATTGAACTACGGAAACTCGGCATAGAACAGCAACTCTGGGAAGCATCTCGTAAAGAGATTGAACATACGTCATTAGCGGAAGCTGCCAACCATAAAAATGCTGTGGAGTCGGAAAATTCTTCATGATGGACATTCTCAGGCTATACGGTTTGGTGACACATTCAAATTTTCACCCTTTCTTTTGCCTCTTAAATGTAACGACTGGTAAATTTTGTTCAGTTAACGAGTTTAAAGTTTCTACCTTTCTTTCTGTGAGAAACCATTATGGGGCACGGTGGACATTGTTATATGTAAGGTCACTCGATATCACAGAACAAGAAATCCTTGTAAAGTTGGTTTGTAAGTAAGTTGCTTGTATCCCCTCAAAGAAAAAAGAAAAAAAAAAAAGCAAGTTTCTTGTATGATAGCTTGGTTTCTACAGTGACTTCTGAAATGAATAGAATTTGCAGTTGGGCACCTTTGTATCTGTATGTGTATAACGTGAGGTCCCTTCCTCTGTTCTCTTCCCTTTCTTTATTTCTTTGCTTCCCTTCTTTTATTTAATTGGAATTTCTGTTCAAACCAATAAGGGACCTTAAATTTATTAGAGAATCCTTCTGTGGTTAGTCTCAATTCTAAATTACTTGCTGGATACTTCTGAAAGCATGATTATGATTCTTGTGCCATTTCTGACTTCCCATAAAACTTGATAAAACTTTTTTGTTGATGAAAGTGTAAGTGGGTTTATTTCCACTCCAAAATGTTTTTTATGAGGCTGTGAATGTGATGGTATCTCTGAGGCGCCTCATTTTGAGACCATCTCATAAAAAAATAGTACTTATTAATGAGATTATGGGAGCACTGAGTTAGTGATTTGTGATAGAGAGATTGTTTTGCTTATCAAGGAGAGGGTGCAAGTGAATGGCCATCGAGGCATTTTCTGCTACATCATGTTCGAACTCTCGTGTTCAACATCGAATATGTCAGACTAACTGAACAATTAGCGACCAATAAGGGTGGTGGTCTAGTGGTTCCAAGCTTACTTTCAAGTGGTTTGGTAAAGTAAGGTCATAGGCAGAGGGAATAGAGAATAGAGCGATCACCGAAAACAAGAGAAGGAAAATGTCAAAGGACGAAATGATGCAGGAAGCCACGCGTGCTAGGTAACCACTAGACAGATCAGACATCCCCATCAATTTTTAAAAATAAAATTGAAAAATAAAAAGGAGTGTCTTTGTGTGTGCGTGGGTGTGGCTCTGAATCACAAGGGGACACCACACCAGGCGAGGGAATAGAATACAGTAAGCTTTTTCATTGTTGTTGCGTATGGAGATAATGATGATGATGATGAGAATGCAGGATTTTTTTTGTTGTTACGTACTGGAGTACTACTGTTCTGTTTTATTTCACATACTTTCTTGCCGGTTTTTGAGTACATTTATTTTAATGGGAAACTGTGCTCATTTTACCACTATATTCTTCACCATCTGTCATGCCGCAGGTTTTGCTCTAGGGACGCCCCAATTGCCCATCCTTTGCTCGTTAAAAAAAAGATGTAAGTGAATAGCGATCAATGCATCATCCGTTATGTTATGTTCAAACTCTCGTGTTTAATAACGAACATATTAAACTAGTTGAATAACCAGCGTAAAGCATTGGCCCCATCAACGTGTCATCAACAAGGAACTAGTATAGTTCCTAGAAGCTAGCAAACACAAGGCATAGGGAGAAAGGGAATTCAAACCTATAACCTTGCCTTACCAAACCACTTAGGAGTAAGTTTGGAACCACTAGACCACCACCCTTGTTGGTCTCTTGCCTTCTCTAGTTGGTTATGGTAGCGGTGAAGTTTACAAGCAAATAAGCAATTGGCTTGAATAGCTTTCTATGTGTTTTTTGCCGCTTACTCACAACTAATTGGTTCGGTTTAGTTCAGTTCAGTTCATATCAATTCAATTGAATGATCTGTTTTTTTTTTTTCCATAGATTACTATTCAGTTCAATCCAATCGAGTCCAAACTAGTTCGATGGAAAAACTCACACCCAATAACAACGAGTAATTTGACGTGGCATGAGACTCTAACAAACTCGATAACTCGTAAGAAACTAGAGTTGAGATAACACAATTCTAATATTAGATGTGTTCTTTTTCACTTATTCAGTTTTTGATTTAGTTGAGCTCAGTTTAAGATTACTATTCAATTAATTTCAATCTGAATTAAATCGGCCATTGCCCTTTTAAATGCAGAAAAAAGTATTAGCATGATGCGTTGAGAGTTGAGAGTTGAAACCATTATTGGTACCTACCATGCATTGACATTGTAGAAACAGAGGTGTAAAAGCAAGCAGTACAATACAATACACTACTTTGTACTTCGTATATATGTACTCCGTATGTGTTTGGAAAACACGGTAGAATCTGGTTGTGTGAAAAGATTATTCATTACATATTCACATTGGCGTGACTTGATTGTAGTACCAATTAAAAAGGGAAAAAAGATATTGTGGGGAATATTTCGATCATTCTCTCAAGTAAAGAAGAAAATGAGTGCGTGGATCAGTGGATAATGGTCAATAAGTTTACTGAAATCTTGGAGAGCAGGTGACAAGTTATTATTGGCGTACTGAAAGAAAGATATAGGAGTATGACATTATCATTTTATATACAATAATAATCATAATATTGCAATACAGCTAGTGGAGTGTTGTGTACGTTCCTTTTCTTTTGCAGTTATTGGCCTACTTCTTCAATTTCCAGAAATTCATGTTGATTGACCTTGCTTTTAGTAAGCCCAATGTCTAATGTCACTCATAAGATAATGAATTAAATGATCTTAGGTTATTAGCTACATATGGTGTTTATTTCACTTCAGAGGCGTCAAATGTTTGAATTCAGTTCAGCTAAGGTAAATTTAGTTCAGTTAAATTAAGTTCAGCTCTAAAAAATATACTCTTCATCTAGATCTTCATATCGGTTTTTCTAATATGTTTTCATATTAGAAATTTCGAAATTCTCTTTAAACACAAGAGGATAGATACATCGCAGTGTGTGTTGTTTGCAATTTATTGGGTCGATTTTAAGCTTAGTTCAAAAACAAGCTTTTTCTACTAACACATATTCAAAGTTTAGTTTGCTTCAGCTGAAACGAACACACCATCAACCCCAACTAAATGTAAATCTACTTTACTGTACTCTGTTTTTGCATGACATCTACTAAATTTAGCTCAATTTTACTTAAGACCTTATTCACGCACAAACTTTTAGTTGCAAAACATATTTGTCTAGAGTTTTGCATGCTAATAAACCATAAAGTCACAAGAATCATCATGTTGGTAAACTGTAATGCAGTCAAAATGAAGAAAATAGGAGAACTCATGACAAAAAGGCCAAAAGTAGTATAGAAACTAAAGGGCACAGAAAAAAGTTGTTAAGCTTTTTCAGGGTGGTTTAATTATGAATGGATTAGATAGAGAAAAGCAAACAAAAGTCATTTGACTTTTTCACATGAGAGTTAGGTTAATGCATAATGGTCCAGTGGTCGGTATATTTATATATTTTCTTATTATATATATGAACAAGAACTCCAAATTTGTTAAGAAAATTGTATGTATAATTCCATTTAAGTAAATAAAGTAATTCCTAAAAGTGAAAGCTTTGCTTAGATTGCAAAGTGTTCCATAAAAGAGCCAACATTTCATATAAACATGCCTAGCTCCCATATGGAACACATTTTCCAAGCTGGATTCTTTTATGACTCCAGTCCAACCCTTCTTTTTTCTTTCTCCAAACTACCAATTTCTTTCTTAATTATGTCTTCATTTCAGAAAAAAACAGCAAATAAGCAGTAACAATTAACATCAAAGGTTCCATCAAAAAAAAAAAAAAAACAATTAACATCAAAGGGATAAGGACATCAAGGCAATATGAATTTCATTGCTAAAGTTCTCTGTCTTTTTTCTCAATCTACTTTATTAGTCAATGTTTTGTTAATCAAACAACTCATCAAACTACAATGTATGTTTGAAGAGGTACATTTTTGCTCGGATGAGAATCCTCTCCAATAGTACCATTTTCCGCATTACTTTTGTGGATGCTTGATAATGTTAATTACTTTATTAGTCAAGTTAACATGTGTCAAATATCCACAAGTGTCATGCGTAAATGCAGAAAATAGTGTATTGGATAGAATCCTAATAGTACTTTTTGTTTATTAGGATATGTGTGTTTCTTTCCGCTTAAACCCAATAAGGTAAAAGATATGTATGTTTCTTTCAGCTAAAAAGAATCGTACTTATCTAAATTAAATTAAACTTGTAGTAATTAATGAAAGAAAATATATGTTTCTGAAATGAATTGTACCGAGTGAAAACTGATCCGCTTCGTAGTTGTACACCCTTGATGCTTCATAGTTGGAGTTGGATGTTGGTTACTCTTTGATTCATCTTGTAGGACCTCACCTTTCCATCCACCTTTTATCATATTCTTGTACAAAATAAAAATGAAATAGAAATAATACATTTATATTATTGTTGGTTCATCTTGTCGTTATTTTTGGCAGTTAACATAAAAGTGAAAGAAAGAAAGAAAAGAAAACCAACTTTTTTACAAAGATGCCTTCTAGGCTCTCTCTATCAGTCCTGCCGTTTCATTTCAGAATGAGGAGAGAATGAATGAAGGGGAGGTACCATTGAGAGAAAGTTATGATGAAGGTGTGTTAGATTGTTAGTGTTAAATAAATAAATAGTGTTTGCACCAAAAAAAATAAATAAATAGTGTTGTTGTTGGTTCTTGGTTGTATGGAAAGGCAAAATGAGGTGCCTCATTATTATAAAGGACCTACCCCTTTTTCCACAAAGGTCAAAGAGAACAAACCTTAATCCACATAACTACATAAACAAAATCTTCAATACAAGCATGCCAATTCCACAATATGATACCTCTTCATACCTAGCTATATAGCGCTGTTATCCACTTTCACACATTTGCCCATGTTTTTTTTTTTTTTTTTTTTTTTTTTTTTTTTTGCATTAACATTACAAATTAGTACTAATTAATTAATGTTTTAGATATCCATTTATGATATAATATAAGCTTTATTACTAACGGCTCAACAAAAAGGCCAAAGATTTAAGATTTAGTCATGTGATTCCGTCAATGGCGCTGCAAGATCAATTAATTAGGCATCCTAATACCTAAAAATTATTTTCCCTTTCATATGGCAATAGTAATTCAAATGCAAGTTTTGTGCTCAGTGGTGGAACTGGTGGTAGATGGTGTACCCCTTACTCCCTCTTAAAAGTGGTCAGGGTTTACACATTTTCTCCTAGATGATAGGAGAGGTACGAGATATCAAATCTGTATAATTTAATCTATTTACGAGATATTACTTATTAGTGATAATGTTTATTATTATTGAGAGTCGAATGATATGTTATTTTCCACATATTCGATCAGCAGTTTATCTGATACAGTTCAATTCAAACTTCAAAGACATTTTTTTTTCGTATGGTTTAGTTTTGTTATGTTTAGAGATCTTTAGTTCAATTTAAATTGATGAAATTGAACATGCCCTAAATACCCTTCAAAAAATTTAGCAATTGCATTAGCCCATTATAAACATACAGTACCATTTGATGATGCATCCAACTTCGTTGCTAGTCCTTAATGATGCTTGCAGTGCATGTACACTTTGCAAATCACGGATCCGACCAATATGAATCTGACATATTCCTTGTATACAAGACTCGAGGGGAATTTCAGACGAACAAGTCATCATCATCATATATCACACATCTTATGACTTATGAGATAAGCTAATAAGGAGTAATCCTGTCAAAAATTACTTTTCTTTTTGACAGAACATATTCTCGGCTTTTTATTGAAAATCTTCGTATATAACCATCAAATAAAACAAGTACATGACATAAGTATATTTTGTCATGTGGCGTTTTTGTAGCTTTCTGAACAAGTGTTGTTAACTTTCTATGGCTTGCACATTTGAAAAGAAGGTACATAGCTCTCACACAAGAATATGCATATCAAAGCCAATGTAAGTCACTAAACTTAGAAATCAGTGATAAGATCTTGTTGAATCAGTGAGGATCAGTGGAAGGACCTTACTCAATTAGTGAAAATTAGTGGCAGGGCCTAGATTCCTACTCACAGAATTAGTGGCAGGATCTTATTGAATCAATGAGAATTAGTGGAAGGACCTTAGTGAATTAGTTGAAATCAGTGGCCGGAAATTACTCAATCAGTGAGAATCAGTGGAAATAAGTGGAAAAGAACACACTCTTAACATCATTGAACCAGTTGCTAAAAATAAGGGAATATGGTGCATTATCTTTGTTTTGGATCTTCTACCGTTTTCTTTCTCTGCTGTTATTTCTTCTCTCTATCTCTTTCTTACTCTCTTCTACATGTAAATACATGTTAAACCCACCCCCTCCAATCCAAAGATGAAGGTTTGGAGGATAGTACTTTGCGGGTCTTTTTGGAATAGCAGAGGATCCTCTCCCGTTAACTTCCACCTATTTTAGAATCGGTTCAATTTAGTTTAGAATAGTTCAGTAAAGTTCACTTCAGTTCAGCGAAGTTCAGTGATTATTAGTTTAATGACATACTTTACTCTCTTGATGGAATTCAATTTAATTCAATTCAGCTCAATATAGATAAATTCAATTCAAAGAAAAAAAACACACCTAATACATATTTGAAAGTTTTTTTTCCCCATAATCCTAATGGATATTCATATCCACCTCACCAAGCAAAAATAATTGAAGAAACAATGTTGATATTTTCAAGGTAAGAGAAGCGCAGCAACACAGTCATTTAACTTTCAGAAGACCCCACATGCTTACTCATAATAAATCCCAGGTATGCACAAGCAGTCCCCAAGTCTCACTGTATCCAATAGTCTCCTCTCTCTCTCTCTCCTTAAAATCCTTCCCACCACCACTTTTTGTTCACTCCAGGCCTGTAAGGCACAAGCTCTCCCCAAAAGAAAGAAAAAAGGTACTAGCCTGTAATCATAACAAAAGACAACAACTTTGCCAATTTAACTTCCTCCCCACACCTTCCCCATTCTCCCTCAAGGCCTCATTTATTCAAACCCCACAAGCCCACTCAAACCATACCCTCTTCTCTCTCTTCTTTCTCTCTCTAGCTAAAGCTCCATAACCATGTCTTCTTCTTGTTCAGTTACTGTTCTTCTTGTGCTTGCTCAATTGTCCTTGTTTTTGAATGTAAATGGGTTCTCTAATCATCATCGTCATCACCATCACAAATTATCTTCTAATTTGAGTGACAAAATTGAGAAATTACCAGGGCAACCCCAAGTTGGGTTTGATCAGTATGGTGGGTATGTAACTGTGGATGACAAGAAACAAAAATCTCTCTTTTACTACTTTGTTGAAGCTGAAGTTGACCCTGATTCTAAACCTTTGGTTCTTTGGTTAAATGGAGGTTTGTTGCAAAACTATGAACTCTAACACAACTTTTCTTTCTTTTCTTTTTTATTGTTGCCCTTTTCCCCTTTTCATCATATAGCCTTGAAAATGAAAGTTAAATGATGAAAAGCTGAAATCTCAGACAAATATTCCTTTTTTCTGATATTAAAACTTTTTATTCTTTTTGGGTTTTTGTAGGACCTGGTTGTTCTTCTCTTGGAGTTGGTGCATTTTCAGAAAATGGACCTTTCAGGCCAAAAGGAAATGGCTTGGTGAAAAATGAACATAGCTGGAACAAAGGTAACCACTCTAAAGCCCTACACTCAGCAAATTTACACATTTTTGCTTTTTCAAAATTTAATGTTAAGATTAGGTGTTTTTGACAATGTCAAACATACACTAGTGTTTTTCATTTTGTTTTTCATTTTGCGGATAATGTGGGATTTGCAGAAGCAAATGTGCTTTATCTGGAAACACCTGTGGGAGTTGGGTTTTCATATTCAAAGGACATCACAGGCTATGATGCAGTTAGTGATGCAATTACAGGTATTTATTGGAATTTAACAGAATTACATATGTTTAGCTAATATTTATTGGAATTTATTGGAATTTAACAGAATTACATAGGTATTCTAAAGTTGCCCACTTTTTGAATTTGTGGTGTTAAGCCAGGGACAACTTAATTTTCTTACAAAGGTGGTTGAATAAGTTTCCACAGTATAAGCAGAGAGATCTCTTCATCACAGGAGAAAGTTATGCAGGTAATATTCTCTTTACTTTTCCACACAATTATCCTTTTTTTTCTTTTTCTTTTTGCAAGTATCAATGCTGGTAAATTCCCTAGCACTTAAAGATTTGATTGATTAAGAAACTGAGGGTTTCTGTTCTGTTTAATGACACAGGCCACTATATTCCTCAGCTTGCAAAGCTCATGGTCCAATTTAACAAAAGGGAAAAGTTGTTCAACTTGAAAGGAATTGCTGTAAGCACCAAACGCATACAATGTCAAATCTGTTATTATGTTACATAAAGTGTTAGTTACTAAATGCTAGTAAATCTAAAATGGGTTATTGATTGATTTTGTCATAGTTAGGAAACCCAGTTCTGGAATTTGCTACTGACTTCAACTCAAGGGCAGAGTATTTTTGGTCTCATGGGTTGATATCAGATTCAACCTACAAAATGTTCACCTCGTCTTGCAATTATTCGCGGTATGTGAGCGAGTATTATCGAGAGTCCGTCTCACCTGTATGTTCAAGGGTGATGAGTCAAGTAGGCAGAGAGACAAGCAAGTTTGTAGACAAGTATGATGTTACTCTTGATGTGTGCATGTCTTCAGTACTCTCTCAATCAAAGATCATTAGCCCTCAGGAGGTAGAACCCTGCAACCTTAATTTGCTGTTATATTATTAATGATTGAAATTTAAGTATTGCTGTTTTCTGCTTTGATAATTAAATTGAATTCTCCTTTTAACTGGCAGCAAACTGGTGAGAGCGTAGATGTTTGTGTGGAGGATGAGACCGTAAACTACTTGAACCGTCGAGATGTGCAGAAGGCTCTCCATGCCCGGCTTGTTAATGTTCGTCAATGGGATGTTTGCAGCAAGTAAATTCCTCTTTCCTTACCATATACTATAAGATTAGCATATATGCTTTATATGTATTTCATAGAACCACCACATTTGACTAGGGCATCTAACCACTTCAAATGTTCTGAAATTTCAAAAAGATACATAGAGTGTCTGTTTTTCTTTTGAAATTGGTGTGACATTACCCCCTGAATGTAGACATTTGTAAATGAATTTGGAAATATATGTGGTTTTCTAGAAGACTAGAACAGACTTAGAAATCTACATGGGGTTCTAGAGTAATTATAAAGCATGATTGTTGAACTAAACTAATTTGAGCAGTTCTGATAATGACCAAGTCTCTTGTATTCTTTTTGGTGGTGACAGCATTTTGGACTATGCGCTCCTTGATGTGGAGATCCCCACAATCAACATTGTGGGTTTACTTGTCAAGCATAAAATCCCTGTCTTGGTTTACAGGTAGAATATCTAAACCTTCTAAGTTACAAAAGATTGACTGTTGGTTTTTGATACATATGGTGTGCCAATTTGGTAAATGATTATATTCTAAATTTTGGATGATCACAACAGTGGGGATCAAGATTCAGTGATTCCATTGACTGGAAGCCGCACTCTTGTCCATCGACTAGCCGCAGAGATGAGGCTCAACACTACTGTTCCCTACCGAGTCTGGTTTGCTGGCCAGCAGGTAAGAAAATAAATTCTCCTATGGTTATAAACTTAAACATGGCAAATTGTATTGTGTCAAATTTGGATTACACTTTCAAGTAGATAATTACATTTTACACAAAATCATTAAACCGTGCCAAATTCAGTGTAAACTGTTTTGTTGTCTTGTGTGTTCGTGTTTCTCTGAAATATTCGCAAGATAACTAGTTAGGGCCTAGGGGACATCCTAAATGTAAAAATGGCTCAAAATTTCTAATGTTATTGGTCTTGGGACCTGCAGGTTGGTGGATGGACCGAAGTGTATGGGAACATGTTGTCATTTGCCACCGTAAGAGGGGCATCACATGAAGCGCCTTTCTCGCAGCCAGAGAGGTCGCTGGTGCTATTCAGATCCTTTCTACAAAGCACCCCTCTTCCGGAGATGCTTTAGTCTCAGTTTGAACTCTCTAAGATCTCAAGATCTAAGTGAAAGTTTTGATATTTGATTTGGGGCCATTGACATTGTAAATGAAATCTGCTTCATTTCTGTGGTGTTAGTTGGATAGAAGAAGAAAATGTCAAAATTCAATGGCTTCTTTTTCTTTGTATTAGCCCAAAAGGGAAAAGGAAAAAAGAGGGATGGGTTGTGTTGTGTGTGTGATTGATGTGTGTTGGTAGAGTGTGTCAGTGTTGTATGTGTGCGTGATGGTTGGTTGCTCATTGAGGCTTTAATCTTTGTCTTTAGGAAAAAGTTTTGTACAAAAAAAGGCGATTCAAGAGAAAACAATAAAGAGGATTCGTTTTCTGCATCAAGGACTCCACTTCTTTCCCTTCCTTTTCCCATGTTGTCTCTTTTTTGGTTATTCATCATTCATCTTAGTGCAACACAAGTTAGAAGATATGATCATATGACTGTGAGTTACTATAAGTTTATGACCCCAGACAACAATGCAACACACTACAAGTTTTGGTCTTTTTCCTCTTCTTCTCCCCCCCCCCCCCCATTACAGTCCATGCAGTTTGGCATCACCCAAGTTCAGCTGAGCTCTCCTTCCCAAACAGCAAATTGGGCCGAAGGCCCAACCCGTCTCCCATTAGGAAGGATGAGTGTGGAGGCAAGCGCCTATTACATGTATGAGGTCGCATCTCAAAAGTCAAGAGAAGTTAAGGATTATAAGCCGAAAATTTTTTAGGCTTTAGTTCATCTTTTGAGCCAGTAGTGGAAGGTAACCTAAGTTTGAGCTTCATCAACCCTTTTGTAAATTTGTTCACAAGTTTTACCTTTTTTTTGCTAATCATTCACAAGTTTTACTTAATTAGCGAAAAAAAGTTATATAGGTCAATATCTGAGAAAGAATGTCCATATTTAACTGAACTTCATTATCGACTCAAATCTCAAACTCATCAAAATGTACTGTAACATTTTTATTTTTTTTATGGAAGTGTAGACTTTGATCAATCCCTTGTTTGTCTCTACTCGCTCAAATTGGATTTTAACACCTATTTCATCACCATCTGTGAAAATGATGAAACCCTATACAAAAACTCAAATCAAAATAATCGGCCAATTGTTTCAACATTTCCCCTTCCTTGAAACCAACCAAGAAGAATGAAAACGGAAACTGGGCTCCGGAAAGCCGAAAATCAAAGGCTATTATCCACGTTTTTTGGGCTTTCGGGAGGCCTCGTAACGAAAGTGGATATTTCGCACCACATCGCACGGGACACCCTTAGGTAACATAAGAGGCCCCTGGGGCCCATTATCGGTTCCCTAATAGGCTTGTAAGGTCGTTTTTACGGGACATCAAGGTAAGGGCCGAAACACCGAGTGGATGGGTGATAGCGAAGTTCGGGGATCCATATAACCCTCCCGGGACACCAAGGGTCCTCTAAGGTCAGGATAGACCCTTGAAAAAAGTTTGGGCAAAAATGACTCCCGGGATACACGTTTTTTAGGCTTCCGGAAGGCTCCGGAACAAAGTTGGAACTTTTCGCACCACATCGCACGAAACACCCTAGGTGACATGGGAGGCCTTCGGGGTCGCTTATTCGGCCCTTGATAGGCTTGAAATGCATTTTACGGGAAATTGGTGTAAGAGTCGTAACAACGACTGCATGGGTGATTTCGAAGTTCTGAGATTCGAATCATCCTCCTGGGGCACCGAGGGTCCTCTAGGGTCATGATAGACCCCTCGGAGAACTTTGGGCAAAAATGACACCCGGGCCACCGGAAGCCGAAAACGAAGGCTATATAATCCATGTTTTTTAGGCTTCCGGGAGGCCCCGGAACGAAAGTGAGAATTTTTGCACCACATCGCACGGAACACCCCTAGGGGATATGGGAGGCCCTGGGGGTCGCTTATCCGGTCCTTGATAGGCTTGTAATGGTGTTTTACGGGACACTAGTGTAAGAGCTAGAACGCCAAAGGCATGGGTGATATTGAAGTTCGGAGATACGAATGACCCTCGTGGGGCACCGAGGGTCCTCTAGGGTCATGATAGAGCCTCCGGAAAAGTTTGGGCAAAAATGAAACCTGGATCTCGGGAAGCCGGAAACGAAGACTATAATCCACGCTTTTTGGGCTTTCGGGAGGCCCCCGGAACGAAGGTGGATATTTTCGCACCATATTGCATGAAACACCCTTAGGGGACATAGGAGGCCCTTGGGGTTGCTTATCCAGTCCCTGATAGGCTTGAAAGGCATTTTACGGGAAATTGGTGTAAGAGTCAGAACAATGTATGCATCGGTGATTTCGAAGTTCGGGGATCCGGATCACCCTCCCGGAGCACCGAGAGTCCTCTAGGGTCATGATAGACCCCTCGGAGAAGTTTGGGCAAAAATGACACCCGTACCACCGGAAGCTGAAAACGAAGGCTATAATCCATGTTTTTTGGGCTTCCGGGAGGCCCCGGAACGAAAGTGGAAATTTTTGCACCATATCGCACGCAACACCCCTAGTGGACATGGGAGGCCCTCGGGGTTGCTTATCCGGTCCCTGATAGGCTTGTAAGGGCGTTTTACGGGACACTAGTGTAAGAGCTAGAACGCCAAAGGCATGGGTGATATTGAAGTTCGGGGATACGGATGACCCTCGTGGGGCACCGAGGGTCCTCTAGGATCATGATAGAGCCCCCGAAAAAGTTTGGGCAAAAATGAAACCCGGGTCTCGGGAAGCCGAAAACGAAGACTATAATCCACGCTTTTTGGGCTTTCGGGAGGCCTCGCAACGAAGGTGGATATTTTCACACCACATTGCACGGAACACCCCTAGGGGAAATGGGAGGCCATTAGGGTTGCTTATCCAGTCCCTGATAGGCTTGTAAGGGCGTTTTACGGGACATTAGTGAAAGAGTCGGAACAACAAAGGCATGGGTGATATCGAAGTTCGGGGATCCGGATGACCCTTTCGGGACACCGAAGGTCTTCTAGGGTCATGGTAGACCCCCCGAACAAGTTTGGGCAAAAATGGTACCCGAGCCCCTGGAAGCCGAAAACGAAGGCTATAATCCACGTTTTTTGAGCTTCCCGGAGGCCCGGGAACGAAGATGGATAATTTTGCACCACATCGCACAGGAGACTCCTAGGGGACATGAAAGGCCCCTGAGGTAGGTTATCGAGCCCTAGGTAGTCTTGAATGGCATCTTACTGGACATCGGAGGCTAAACCACAATTATTGGGTACCGAGCATGGCTCCCCACCTCCCAGGGCCGCCAAACCTACCCCCAAATCCTCTCTACTATTAGTGAGGTCTCATATTTTTCTACAATTTTTTTTGATATTTTTTCTATTTTTCAGCGTATTTTTAATTAAAAATTAAATTATATAGCTACAATTTGTGAAAATTTTTTTAAAAAATAATTTGATAATATGCTTGAAAAGATTGAGGTGGAACTTTTGAAAATTATTCCCCAAACTCTCAAAAATCCAGTAAGAAAGTTATGCAATGGGCATGTCTACACCTGTCAGAACCACTAAACCTTATAAGACTCTTTAGTGGGTAGTTACTTGAGAGAGGGCTTGTGGACGAAGGAAGGCAATCGACGCAACATGAAGCGCCTACCAAAATGAAAGTTATGCACTGGGTATGTCTACTCCGCAGTTTTTGGGTACCGAGCATGGCTCCCCACCATCCTGTGCCACCAAACCTACCCCAAAGTCCTCTATACTATTATAGTGAGGTCTCATAATTTTCCCAATTTTTTTTGAAGCGATTTCTATTTTTTTTTGATATTTTTTTCTATTTTTCAACGTAATTTTTTAATTAAAAATTAAATCATATAACTTTAAAAATTCAAGTTGGTAAAACTGTTCAGAGAAAACAATGTAAATCAATATATGGTACTAAGTTTAATGAAGTTGGGGGGTTATCTTGCAAAGAGAAGAGGTGTAGATACCAAATACCTATTAGCAATCGCAAAGAGAAATACGAACAACCTTACCAAAATGGGGATTGGTTATACATGATTCCGGAAAGATGTAGGAGGACGGTGATGAGATCCAGATACGAACGTTAAACATATGGGAATGTAGGAGATAAATTGATTGTGTGTGGTTCCATCATCTATTTATAAGAGAGGAATTATTTCTTTTTTTTGGCTCATAAATATGTGAGAGAAATTAGTTAATCCTCAATTTCTTGCATTTGTAACGTCTGATCACTTGTGAAAATGAATGGAAGGGGATGAAGGAGTCATTAAACTCCATTATGTTTTTAGAACGTTGATTGTTGCTACTTTATCTCTTTTTTTCTCCTTTTCTTCACAGGCCATGAGTCACACATAACACGTCATAAGTAATTGACATGTCATTCAGCGACGGATGTGGCGAACTCTGGTTTAATCATTGCGTTTTTTTAATCTAATTATATAGATATAGAAGATTGTTAGGGTGATTCTATTGTTAGATCAATAATACTATTGTCGAGTCTAATAACAAATGGCTAACTCTTTTTATATTTTGACAATAGTATTTTATGACTTGACAATAGTATTCTCAATCATTATTATTTCTTTTAAGTGAAATGACTCTTGAGTATTAAATTTTTTGGTTCACATTCGGGATATCCATCGTCGATTACAATGACTATTTCTCTACGCTGACTTATAGGCACTTGGTGGAATAACTGACCAAGAAATTTAAAGACGATCTATGTCCAAGACGAGATTCGAACTATTGAGTACTCCTATTAAATAATGTTGCGTGGGTACATCTGAACTAAAGTACAGAAATAATACTAATAATCATGGAATAAGATAATAATATCATATCACTGATCTGAGTGATGAGTCTGGTGACTGGCTCACTGATGAAGCAACTTCCATTCCCCACCATTTTTGGTTTCAGAGATCTGAAAACCCAGAAACATACTTACAACCAAGCTAACACCAACACCACCATTATATACCCAAAAAAAAAAGAAAAAAGAAAAAACTTAACCGCCATATTTTTGAAATTTGATCATTGAGCTCAAATCTCTCTCTTCAAAAAAAAAAAAATAATAGTAAATTAATGGAAGAAGAGCAAAAGCAAGCGCCAATCATCATTCCTATGCTTCAGGTATCTCCTTTCTCTCTCCTAAAAAGCTGTTACTCCCACTGCTTTCGGTTTTTTTTGGGTTTTTTTTTCTATTTTAATTTATTCATCAACCGCTTTTTTGTTTGGCTATTAAAAGCAAAGTTTCAAATTAGCAACTTAGGGTTTTCTACATTTTCAAATCTCAAATTCATCTGATCTAATTCGAAATTAACGCTATCGATTATTGTTGATTTTGCATATATGTGGAAATCGCAGGAGAGAGAAAATGAAGATCAAAGACATAGTAAAGAATGTGATCCTGGATTGTTAGATGAGCCTGGAACCCCTTTGCCTCTCACTGTGACTTCTAGGGTGCGTTATTTAAACAATTGTTTGCGTTTTCTGTCAATTTTTGATTGGTTTTATTAGTTATTTGTCAAATGTGGTTTGAATTGATCAATGATTGAGATTGAAATTGATTGGAGAATAAGCAGGTGCTTAATATGTTGGGGGACTTGACAGCAGGGCCAGCTTATAGGTTTACTCAATGGTTGGAATTGGTCCGTAAACGGACCTCGAAATATCGGTCATCCGGCTTCCCTCGCCGCCCTTTGCGAATTGATCTTGATGCACCCTTGAGGTAGTAATGCTTCCTCTTTTATGCATTGCTGATTTTAGATAGATTCTTAGCTCTCCAATCCTTGGATTTGTATAGGGTAATACATTACTTTCTCTAGTGGGGATGAAAGTTGAAATAATGTCTATGATGATTGTTTTGGTAATTAGATGGTGAAGATGTAAATTGTCCAAGTTTGTGTTTGTGTTGTTTTTGATGTGAATTATTATGCTAACAACAAGGGGAGGGGAGGGGAGGGAGGGTGGATTATGATTTTTAGCACTTTGCCCTGGGTTTGGTGCAGTGCTGAGTTAGGCTACCCTCGATTGAGTTTTGACCACCTTGGTGCTGCTTGGTGAAATGCTTCAATCTTCGGTGCCGTCATCTAGCTTTATATCCTGTCCGATGATTGTATTGGTCATAACCATGTTTCTTATGTCATTACAACTCCCTTGTTTGCCTAAATTAGTAACTTTATAAGAATGAGCTACCTAAATAAGGAATAAATTTATCGTGAAAAGCATATTCTGGATTGGAAATAGCTGCTCCCTCCACCTTTTATTTGTAATCAATTTCTTATTTCTGTGCACCCAGTGGACCGGAGGGATGGAGGGGTGGTGGTAATCTCGTAGGTATGTGTTCAAATTTATTTCAAAGTCAAACAAAAATGGTTTCTCGTTTATGGTGATTACCTGTTACTTGTTCTATTGTGGGTAAGGATGGTCGGTAGCTTGACATAGTCACATGGAGCATATTATTTTCCATAGTTATCTGTGTGGTTTTTACCTTTGATGTATATCTAACAGCTGAACCTTTACATAACGGACCAGAAAGGCCATTAGAGAACCTATCAGATCTCCATCAACACTCAACAATTTCCTTTAATTTTCTTAAGTCTGAAATTGTGTCAAAAACAGTATTGTATTCCCTGCCAGATTGGTAAATGAAGGTTCAATTATTATTTAAACTTTTACTTTCTTCCCTTTACACCTTGGAAAAAATGATTGATTATATGTATGGAGTATAGTTCATGACTTCATGTTGGTCATGGTGCCAAAGGAAAATTGTGGAAATATTGGTGTTCTTATGTTGCCAGGCACCAACATGAGTTAGATTAGTTCATCAGTTGATGCCCTTATATGCTGCTGGAATGTAATGTGATATTGATACAGAATCTCATTGACATGAGTCTGTCCTCTCTATATTATTTTTTTTTTTTTGGTTGACAAAGTGAGGGTATTTTACAGGAGAGACATGCTGCCTTGACATGTCATGACTTAAATGGATTTTTGTATTGCCTTGACGTGTCCACAATTTCCAATGGAGCCAAAAGCTTCTCTACTTTTTGGCTTCGGAATGTAATGGACTAAAGCAAAATGGCTCATAAAACTGTCGGCACTTCTTATTTATTGTGAAGTTTCCGATGGTCGTCGCACTTCGGATCTCGGGTCAAACGGAAACAGCCTCTCTGTGAGACTCTCACAGGGGTAAGACTGCGTACAACCGACCCCCCTTTACCCTTCCTAGGCGGGAGCCTCTTTGGAGGCACTGGGGTAATGTTGATGTTGATGTTGATGTTGATGTTGATGTTGATGTATTGCCTTGACATGACATGCTCTTGCACTGCTTGGGAATGGTTAACTTCTTTTATGTCACTGTTCCTGTTGGTGCATAGGATTAGTTAGCTTAATTCATTAATGTGAGAAACTTGTGCCAGTTGTAACGTTACTATTGAATGTTGCATTTCGTAATTTTAATTATGTAGTGCAGGGGAATCAGATCTTGACTCAAAAGGCTCTTTTCCCTGTGAACAAGCAACTGAAATCAGTCTTTGGGAACGACTTGGTACAGCTGCTATGTTGGACGTGGAATCAAGCTCCTTCTCTTGGGACAAGCTTTCCTCACTTCATCATACAGAACACAGTGGCGGCACTGACCAATCTGATGATGATATGAGTAAACCCCTTGAGGTATTAAGATCTATATCAATGAAGCATTTGGTAATGCATATTTAGCCTCAAAATTAAGCAAAACCATTGCCTGACAGGGTTCACGATGTTTCATTCTTTACAGCTAGGTAAATTCCCAATTTATTCCTTTGGCCTTTACAACAACAACAACCCAGTAAGTATCCCGCCTAGGGCGGGGTCTGGGGAGGTCCAGATGTACGCAGTCTTACCCCTAACTAGTCGCCTAGAAGAGAGACTGTTTCCGAAAGACCCACAAAAACTTCTTTTTTTTTTTTTTTTTTTTTTTTAAATACATTTTCAAAAAGGTTTTTTTTTTTAAAGCAATAAAGAATGATCAAAAGGGCAAGAGAAGTAAAGCAGTAAACATACTAACACAAGATTCTACTAATTGAACAACATAAAGTGAAGGAGACGCTACAGGCTATAAACAAAATGAATCAACCTCTAGTACTAGCCAATGCACAACCATAAACTAACGCGGATCCTCTACACGAATCCTGCTACGCCATAATTTCCTATCTAGGACCAAGTCCTCGGTAAGATCTAGAAGGGTCAAATCCTGCCTGATTACCTCTCCCCAAGTCTTCTTCGGGCGTCCTCTTCTTCGTTTACAATCTCTAAGTGTAATTCTCTCACACCTTCTCACCGGTGCATCTCGATGTCTCCTCCTCACATGCCCAAGCCACCTAAGCCTTGTTTCTCGCATCTTGTTGTCAATATCGGTCACTCCCACCTTGCCTCTCAACACTTCGTTCCTAATTCTATCTCTTCTTGTAGAGTTGCACATCCAACGAAGCATCCTCTCAACACTTCGTTCCTAATTCCTTTGGCCTTTCTCTTTGGGAAATGTGTATCTTAAGGTTTAAAAATCAATGTAGTTGTAAATTATAGCTGTCAAATGTCTGCTGAGACATCTCTAGGCTCCCATGGAGTACATTGACAAAATCCGAAAATTACCTAGGCATTCTTTAACTTTTGCTATCTAAATAACAATTGGCAATGTTCATATCTCCTCATTGTCAACATCCGGGGTTTTCTAAGATTTCCATTCCCTCAAATACAAGTGATCTAACAACCCATTCCCTTTTCGGCTCTTATTTATGTTCTGCCATTCTGTTTATCTCTTTTAGCTTTGGATCGTCATACACTCATACTCATTTTGTCATTTTCAGATCTAGACATATCCCCATTAAAGGATTTTAAATTTCAATTCTTTTTAATAAGTAAGGTCTTTGGTATTTGTTTTGTTCGCCTTTATTTTTTCTGTCATGCAGGAGTGCTTTTGATATGCTACTTTTGGAAGGGGTAGGGGCAGATATTGCAAATTTTGGGTAGCTGAAGATGAACATAAATCCTGACCTCTCCACACCCAATCATGGCAGAATTCACCTGGGTGGGGGGCGTTTTGGGTAAGGGGGATAATCTTGCTGGGGATGTGGGTTATTCCTCTTATGTTGAGGAATCCACGCTGGTCTGGTCGTGCATTTATCTCCTGTGTATGCACCTTGTTATGTAATATCTTTCTGCTTTCCCCATGCTTTCTCAAACATCATCAATATAGGTCACTGTGAACTCAGGCGGAGTTGTCTTCTTTGCCTTGTTCAATCAACCTGAAAATCATGATTCCAAACTAAAGGAAGCTGCTGCTGTCATCAAATTTTCATCTTCAAGAATGGCCACACAATCAGAACGCCTTGGCTATGAATTTGCAAAGTGGCTGGGAGTTCGAGCTCCCCAGGTTATATTTTACTTTTGTGCTGATCGTAACACAATACTTGGACCTTGGAGGGTGGCAATGTAGGGCTAATCAACATTGTTTCATTGTGTCATTTAGGCAAGAGTTATTCACAATTCTAGTTCAGAGTGGCTTCGGATAAAGGAAGCTGCTGGAAAGGCCAAAGATGCAGCTTTTTCAGAGGAAGATGAAGTTGGGGAAATTACATGCTCTGAACTTCTGGAAGCTCTTGAGCTAAGCCGATGCCTTTTCCTGATGAAGTATGCATTTGATTTCTTTGGAAATAGTCTTGTAAAGCTGGAGCTTGAATTTTTTCATTGCTAAAGTTGCAAGCGGCTCATTTTACTCTCAAACTTGGATGCTCTCTTTGGAAGTCTGCTTATGACTGAATTCATCATAACAGTCTGGCGAACAATGAGAGAGAAAAGTAGGTTCGACAGTAATCAATGTTGTCAATATGATAGAATGGAAGATACTGAAATCATCAGAAAGGTGGCACAATAAATTATGACCTCCTAATATAGAAAGCTCGTGATGTTTTAACATGTAGCTTTTTGGAAGTGTTCCTGGATTTGATTAGGTGATTCTGTGACAAATGCAATAGAGTCAGGTCCTTTTATTTTCATAGTCATTAAATAGAGACAACAGTTGGAGCCTTGAGGGGTTACTATGACATTTAACTTAACAAGTTAGTCACTCTTATGCGGAGCTTTGACTTCATCTTCTGAGAGACAACTTTTGTTTTTGCAGTTATATACATGGTTCTCCTTTGTTAGAAAACCCAAATGCATTCGAGTCCCATGAAGCTGCAGAGAAGATAGCAGCAGCTCTTGGTAGGATCTTAATGCTAGACCTTGTTATCAGAAATGAAGATAGATTGCCTTGCCGGCACCTTGGGTGGCGGGGCAATTTTGCTAATTTAATGTTAGCTGAAAAATCTTCATCTGCAAAGATGGATGTGTTGAAGGATGCTTATAGTTCTGCAGTATCGCGATACAGACCAAGAGTGGTCCGGGCTCTGCAAAAGGACAGAAGGGCAACTTCTGTTGATAGCAGATTTGACACTCATAAGACAGGACTTGACTCACAGAAGTCTGATGTTTCTGATGTTTCAGACATCATGGAATCACCAATATCAAGTAGAAAAACTGCACCAGATCAACAAATGGATGAAATGGACAACTATGATTTCGTTATTGTGGCTATTGACTCTGGTGTTCCTCGCCGTCCCCCTGCTGGTAAACGTGCAAATGACCAGGCTAATTATCCAAAGCTGGTGGAGTTGCTTCTCAACAGCTCCACATACTCTTCAAATCTACTACTTGAAATAACTGGAGGAAAATTAGGGTATCCAGAAGGTAATAAGACAGATGATTCTTGTTCTACTGACATGAGTTCAATCATCAAAGCATTCAGGGGTGGGTTTCGTGCTGCACTGAGGGACCTTCAAGGGTTTCATATCTTCCTGCTCACACTTAATCAAAAACTGGATGGTGTCTTGCGCTCTTTTATGACTATTATTAATCGGACTTCCTCAGGGGAGTTTGAAAAGGAGGATTTCATGGTCCCAGAGTCACCAATATCTGCCGGAGTTCATTACCATTCACCTCTACCTACTAAGGAATATGCAGTAAATGATAATACTCCAGACTCTAATGACATGGAAATGCCGAGAACAGGGTCTAGGCAATCATCTTCTGGATCTAAGGATAATTCTGGCTCCACTTCTCCCACTTCACGAGACAGCTCACAAGGAAAGTATTCAAGATGGAGCAGTGAGCCTGCCCGTAGCTTGCGTCTGACAACTAAGCTTCGTGATTTCCATAAATATGCAAAGGTATGAATCTTCAGAATGACTGTGAAGCAACTAGCTTGTTGAAATAGGGATTGATTTATTCCAGAGTCCCTTTTCAGTGCATGCTGGCCACTTAATATTTGAACTCGTGAAGTACTACAAAATTAAGTTGTATCTTGTATATTTCCAGCATCATGTCTCTTTGTAGTTTTAAAATATCTAGTAACAGAAAGATATGACTAGATAAATATATGTTTTAGAACCTTGAGAATTTTCTTGTTCAAGAATGGTGTTTTTTCAAGTACAAGGCCGTGATTGATTTCTAGCTTTTCAAACTCGTATCAGAATAAATCAATTAACTGATGATTGCTATGTGCTACTGAGAAGATCTTACGAATGGGTGAGAATAGAAGAGCACCTGTGGTACAAAATTTACCGCTGCAAGTTATTCCTGTTTTTTGTCTTCTCCGACTCATATTTTGTGTTTAATACTTTCTCTAGAAGCTTCTAGTGTCTGAAACTTGGGTTGCTTAGCTTACAGTCCATTAAGAAGCAGGATATCTTTTTTTGAAGCAAAAGAGAGGATGTCTCCTACATGCAAATTTTATAGTTTCTTGTGATATTGTTCAGGTTGATGCTGACTTGAGTAAAGAGTTGGAACAATGGAATGAGTTGCTCAGAAATGACGTAGTTAAATTGTGCCAGGAAAACAATTTTAGCACTGGCTTCTTTGAGGGAAGTGATAACAATACTGTGGTTGATGCTTACGAGTTGAAGGTAGATAACTTCTTTTTTGTATTTTTCGAGCTACTGAACTTTTCTTTCTCCATAATCTTAGTAATTTTTCTGGTTACTGATGATACAATTAGTTAAACAATTAGCAAAAATAAGCATAGACATGTTTTTGGTCATTTTGCAGGTCAGGTTGGAGCATATTCTTGAGAGAATATCACTGATATCTGATGCTGCAAACACAGAGAGACCATCTTCTATAACTTATAACTTGTTCATTGGTGGAGCGCTTGCTGCAAGGTCTGCGTACACACTTTGACATCTAGGAATCACTCACGTACTTTGCCTTTGCTCGAACGAAATTGGACAGTCAGACTCACAGTTTCCTGACTTGTTCGAATATAGAAACTTTTCTGTAAGTTATATTTCTTCTTTGTGGCATAATGTAAGCTCCCCTTGCATTTCTGTTGATATCTTTCTGTGTTCTTGACCTCCTTCACAATTTAAGATAAGTTCTAGCTTATATGACCTTGGACCCTGACTCATGCAGCTGTTCTTTAATGGTGTAGTGTATTGTAACTGAAACAGCAGTAAATCTGATGAATTTTCAATTTCATGTATATCATTTGAACTCCGCTTTTGTCTATTGGTTTTCCAAAAGATCAACATGGCTAATGTTTCTTTACCAAGAAGTACTACATGTGAAGGTGCTAAGACATCGTCTTAGTAGATGAGGGTTGATAGTAGGGACTTGTGCTTATCTTCGTCGACCTATTTTCCCCGGAACCAAAATAAAACAAGGTGTAAAGATGTTTGCTGCTATACAAAATTACAAGTTAATTGTCTTTCGACTTCGTCAATGTTGAGGATATTTATAGTTGGGGTAAATTTGTTCGTGCAATGTAATATCAATAACATGTATGTATCAAGTTTCACCATGTTGCATGGAAAGGGGGAATGCAAATTCGTATGCCATTAGTCGTTTGGACATCAAGTGAAATAGGACAGTCTATTTCAACGCGCATCAAAAATGGACTTGCGACCCTCCTGAGTGTCCATGCATCAAAGTGTATCAAAGAATCGACATGTTAGCATCATTGTTAAGGCATACTAATTGTCATTTCACTAAACATTAGATATTTTTTGAAATCCTTCTTGCTTCATACTTACTGTACCACTTGATAGCACAGATTAGTGATGAGGAAGATTCAAACATCAGCAGTATCTTTGAAGATGCATGTGCCTTCATAGATGATGTCGAGAGAGCAGGTGGAAAGGTCTTAGTTCATTGCTTCGAAGGAAGAAGTAGAAGTGCCACAATGGTTCTTGCCTATCTCATGCTACGGAAGTAAGTCTTAACAGTAACAGATAATTGTGTGCTTCATTAGTAGTGGGAATTCCCTCAGTCATATTAGGTACTATCTTCTAAGGTATCTAAACTCAATCTTCTCTTCTTCCCTTATTAATCTATAACTTCATTGTGGTACAGGAACTTAACCTTGTTAGAGGCATGGAATGCTTTGAAGAAAGTGCACCGAAGAGCCCAGCCAAATGATGGTTTTGCTCAGATTCTGTTGGACCTTGACAAAAGGTTGCATGGGAAGGTCTCAATGGAGTGGCAACAGAGGAAACCTACAATGAAAGTATGCCCTATTTGCGGGAAGAATGCTGGCTTGAGCAGCAGCTCACTTAAACTTCATGTCCAGAAATCACATAAGCAGTTGTCATCAGGTAGCGTGGACAGTGCAATGACATTGGAGATACAGAAAGCAATAACTGCACTCAACATTAGCCGAGGAGGTAGTGTTAGTCCCACTCACAGAGAGACGCCCTCGATGGTGGATTAGTAGATTTTAGCATTAAACTGTTGTATGATTCAAAAGATTGTTGTACCATCATCGCATAAGCTTAGATTGGTTTTCCTTGTAATTTTGATAAATTCGGTCGTACACTAAAATAATCTTTTTTTAAAAAGATCAGTGTCTATCTGCACATGTCCTTTATAATACACAGGTAGGTTGTCATGTAACATTTCTGGTGTTTTGTACCTAAGATTTGGCTTGCAACCTGTCTCTATATAGGCCTTAAATAGCAAGACAAGCAAAGAACACAAGAACTATAGACATATTAGTGAGACAATTATTTTGGGACAAATAATTATTGAATTAAATAGTAAACGTCTCAGAGAGCTCTGACTGTAGGCAAATTCGAACAAATCAACCTTGCCACACTACTCTTAAGTTTACACAGGGAGCAGGTCAGGAGAAACACTGGGACGACTACCATTGAGCACAACGACGTTTCCATCAGAGCAAACATCAAGAATAACCGAATCGGCTTCTTGGATTTCTCCTGAGAGCATCTTCTCAGCCATGCTATCCTCCAACAATCTCATGATAGCTCTCCTTAAGGGCCGTGCTCCATAACTTGGGCTGTATCCCTCATCTACTACTTTCTCTCTAAATCTCTCGGTCACCTGAAGTTCTATACCCTTGGTTTCGAGCCTCTTGAAAACTTCCTTGAACATGATATCAGCAATTTCCTTGACTTCTAGCTTTGTAAGCTGCCTAAAAACGATCATATCATCTAACCTGTTCAGAAATTCTGGCTTAAAGTACTGCTTAAGCTCCTCAACCACCAGGTTTTTAATGCGGTTATAACTGTTATCTTGATCACTGTAAGATAAATCAAATCCTATACTACGGCCACCCTTCTCAATTACACTGCTTCCAATATTTGAGGTCATAATCAAAAGGGTGTTCTTAAAATTCACTGTCCTGCCCTTGCTGTCTGTCAACCTCCCATCCTCAAGAATCTGAAGCATCATGTTAAAGACATCAGGATGAGCCTTTTCGATTTCATCAAAGAGTACTAGAGTGTAAGGTCGTCTTCTGACAGCCTCAGTCAGCTGACCACCCTCACTATACCCAACATATCCTGGTGGTGATCCGATCAGCTTGGCGACCGTGTGTCTCTCCATGAACTCACTCATATCAAGGCGAACCATTGCCTCCTCGGACCCGAAATAGTAAGCAGCTAAGGTTTTTGCAAGTTCAGACTTCCCTACACCAGTTGGGCCTGAAAAGATAAAGCTTGCAACGGGACGGTTAGGGTTCTTGAGGCCAACACGAGCACGGCGGATGGCACGGCTTATGGCTTTGACAGCTTCGTCTTGACCAATGACTCTTCCGTGGAGGGTTTCTTCCATTTTCAGAAGACGGTGAGACTCGTCAGAATACACTTTCTGAACTGGTATACCAGTCCAAGAAGAAACGATGTGCCTGATGTCTGCATCTGTTACTAGTGGACCAACATCGTCTGTCTCTGCCTCGTTCAATTCCTTGGTCTTGGTTATGAGAGCAGAAATTTCTACTTTCATGTCCATTTCTCTGTCACGCAATTCAGCAGCCTGCAAATGGTGTTTTATGTGAAACTGATCGACAAAGAGGCTACAGCATAGGTAGATTGTAAAATGCAAGTATCCAGCGGCATTGCCATTAGATCCTAGCACAACTCTTAGAAATCGATTTTCCCACAGGATAAGAGGAAATGTCATGGTAAACCATGGAGGAATATTAAACACTGTATGGAACGGTGGCAAGGGCATACAACAGACCATGTGCAGATAAAACTTATAACAGTAGCATTTTTTATTATTTTTTTTAGATGGTAAGATGGTCTCAGCAACTTTGGGGGATGGTAAAGGGGATCCCAAATTGCTGGGGATGAGAATCGAACCCCCGTCTCGGGGGTGGAATAATGGGAGTAATGCCACTGCACTAAACCCCGATTCTCACCTATAACAGTAGCATATCATGAAGCAAAACCCAGCATGATCAGCCATTGACCCGAACTCTAGTTTGCATTTTAGGGCATAACATATGTCTCATTGAGGTAGGTTTATAGGAATTAATAGATAATCCAGTCTCATAAGACAGAAACAGTACCTTTTCAAAGTCTTGGCTACGGACGGCATCATCCTTCTCTTTTATGATCTCCCTCACCTGTTTCTCAAGTTCTTTTACTTCTTCAGGAAACTGAAAGAAAAGTATTGTTTGAGAAGTGATGTAATAATAAGAAACATACATATATAGATGTGAATCAAGAATACAGAATAGAGAACAATGTGTCGTCTAAAGAGCCATCAAGTACAGCTTTAGTTCAATTCCTTTGAACCTTAGATATGAATAACTACTGACTGCCCCAGCTGGCCAGCCGCCCTAGCACATAGAGATGTTAAATACATCACCATATCCCAAACCAAGTCCGGCATCAAAGAGGAAGCCATTACATACTGTGCAATCCGCTCCTGCCAAACACACTACAGTAAAGCCAAAAGAACACACTCCTCCACAGAGCCCCCTCTTTTTTCCTTCCCAAAACCCACAAAATACATCTGCAAGAATTCCGAAACAGTAGATGGAACATAAAAACATACCTCAGCATGGCGCAGCCGCACCCGTGAACCAGCTTCATCAATAAGATCAATAGCTTTATCAGGAAGAAATCGATCACTGTAGCATATTGAAATTTATTATAAGAAACGATACTTGATCAAGAACCAGAACTAATAATCCAGAAAAGGTGCAGGAATGTCACAACAGAAGTATCTGATATAAGCCTACTATTATGCATGACGATACATGGTTAACCATAATAATTACACTGATACTGATGAGACCTTAGGTGGAAAGTTGGAAACTAAGATTCAAAAATTTGAAGCTTTCAACTATATATTAGTACAGAACATATGTTTACTATTTGTTTGCTACTGCCTCACTAGAACTCTGGAAGTAAACAAAGAAGACCTCACATAGGCAAACACACTTTAAACTTACTATCTTGGAAATGCAAAAATACAAGGTAATCTCACTTAAGGCAGTATTTCTTCTCTAAGGTCTACTGATCCTTCAAATCAAAAGGTCTACTGATCCTAATTAGGGAATGTAACTCAATTTACAAGTTCTGTCCCAAACAAGCAATAATCAATTCAGAAGCCCCCCCCCCCCAACCCAAACACCAAAGGCAGGGGTAGAATAGAGCAAGAAGGACCAATTGAGGAGACAATCTTGTCTATCCTATAGAGCTGAAGGAATAACTACTGGGAAGTTTTCAGCTTTGAATTTTAATCGACTAAATGAAAATGGTTCATTCATCATGTTGTGCTTCTTCTTAGTTGTGAAGCAGCAAATCATTAAGGTAACCTACTTACAAAATTTGGACTATGCGCTCCTTGATGTGGAGATCCCCACAATCAACATTGTGGGATTACTTGTCAAGCATAAAATCCCTGTCTTGGTTTACAGGTAGAATATCTAAACCTTCTAAGTTACAAAAGATTGACTGTTGGTTTTTGATACATATGGTGTGCCAATTTGGTAAATGATTATATTCTAAATTTTGGATGATCACAACAGTGGGGATCAAGATTCAGTGATTCCATTGACTGGAAGCCGCACTCTTGTCCATCGACTAGCCACAGAGATGAGGCTCAACACTACTGTTCCCTACGAGTCTGGTTTGCTGGCCAGCAGGTAAGAAAATAAATTCTCCTATGGTTATAAACTTAAACATTGCAAATTGTATCAAAGGGTAGTGTCAAATTTGGATTAGACTTCTAAATAGATAATTACATTTTACGACGAAATCATTATAACGTGTCAAATTCAGTGTAAACTGTTTTGTTGTCTTGTGTGTTCCTGTTTCTCTGAGTAATTCGCAAGATGATTAATTAGGGGACATCTTAAATGTAAAATGGCTCTAAAGCTCTAACGTTATTGGTCTTGGGGACGTGCAGGTTGGCGGATGGACCGAAGTGTACGGGAACATGTTGTCGTTTGCCACTGTAAGAGGGGCATCACATGAAGCGCCTTTCACGCAGCCAGAGATGTCGCTGGTGCTGTTCAGGTCTTTTCTACAAAGCAGACCTCGACCGGAAATGCTTTAGCCTCAGTTTGAACTCTCTAAGATCTCAAGATCTAAGTGAAAGTTTTGATATTTGATTTGGGGCCATTGACATTGTAAATGAAATCTGCTTCATTTCTGTGGTGTTAGTTGGATAGAAGAAGAAAATGTCAAGAATCAATGGCCTCTTTTTCTTTGTATTAGCCCAAAGGGGAAAAAGAAAAAAGAGGGGTGGGGTTGTGTTGTGTGTGTGATTGACGTGTGTTGGTAAGAATGTGTAAGTGTTGTATTTATGCGTGATGGCTGGTTGCTCATTGAGGCTTTAATCTTTGTCTTTAGGAAAAAGTTTTGTACAGAAAAAGGCGATTCAAGAGAAAACAATAAAAAGGATTCTGTTTTCTGCATCAAGGACTTCACTTATTTCCCTTCCTTTTCCCATGTTGTCTCTTTTTTGGTTATTCATCATTCATATTATAGAGAGTGCAACACAAGTTAGGAGATATGATCATATGACTGTGAGTTACTATAAGTTTATGACCCCAGACAACAATGCAACACACTACAAGTTTTGGTCTTTTTTGGTCTCTGTAACTGTAAGTGGGTCTCATCTGGGGCAAAATGCATCACGGGTCCTGTCCTAGAGTCCATGCAGTTTGGCATCACCCAAGTTCAGCTGGGCCCTCCTCCCCAAACAGCAAATGGGCTGAAGGCCCAACCCATTGACAATCCTCTCCCATAAGGAAGGATGAGTGTCGGACGCAAGCGTCTATTACATGTATGAGGTCGCCTCTCAAGAGTCAAGACAAGTTAGGGATTATAAGCTGGAAATTCTTTAGGCTTTTCTTCATCCTTTGAACTAGTAGTCGAGGGCAACCTAAGTTTGAGCTTCATCAACCCATTTGTAAATTTGTTCACAAGTTTTACTTAATTAGCGAAAAAAAGTTACATAGGTCAATATTTGAGAAATTATGTCCATATTTAACTGAATTTCGTTATCGACTCAAATCTCAAACTCATCAAAAGGTACTGTAATCATTTTTATTTATTTTTATGAAAGTGTAGACTTTGGTAAATTCATTGTTCATCTCTACTCACTCAAACTGGATTCTAATTTAAACACCTATTTCATAACCATCTGTGAAAATGATGAATCCCTATCCAAAATTCAAATCAAACTTACTGTCCAACTGTTTCAATATTTCCCCTTCCTTAAAACATACCAAGAAGAATGAAAGTAGGACAATGACTCTATGTTTTTGTGATTAACTAGTGTGCATGTCCGTGCGATGCGCGAGATGTTTTAGCTCTTTTTTTTTAATTTAATGTTTTCTGATGGGTTGCCTTACTTCTAAGTTCTAACTTTGTTGTAATAATTTTCTTTTTCTTTTTGGTGCTAATTTTGTGATTAACCGATAAATAAAACTAAAACAACACAAAGACGGGATTTGGAGAGGTTTATCCGCAGCCTGACTTTTAATTTGCTCAGGGAAAATATTAAAATGTTGGGGGAGGGGGGATGCCCACAAGTTATGGTAATAATTATTCACTGGCCGTGTATTTTTGACTAAAAAAAAAAAGTCATTCATTGGCTTGTGGTGCATCTATAAAAGTTAGAGATATCTACTCCTAAATGACATTGTTTGTTGCATTTTAGCTCTACTTATTATGATTAGTCATAGTGTAAACTTTGATTTATATTTGACCGAGTGCTAAGGAAACGATTATTAGCCTTTTATTTATTAACACACTTGTGAATACTCTGTTATAAAGTTCTTCTACCAAAGATAGTAGACAATGGATCAAAATTAACTAAATACATCAAAAATTTATTGAAACAAAATTTGGGTAAGCCATATCCCATGTCCCAGTGCCCAGCGAGCGCCATGTCCCACCAGTGCCTAGCGAGCGCCATGTCCCATGTCCTAGCGCTAGACCTGGCAAACGGGTCGGTCAGGTCGGGTTCAGGTCGGGTTCGGGTCGGGTCAAATACGGGTTCGGTTTCGGGTTACCCAATGGGTCTGACAAATATTGTCTCACAACTTTCGGATTCGGGTTTCAGGTCGGGTCATTTCGGGTTTGAATCTTTTCGGGTCGGGTTCGGGTCGGTCATTGGGTCGGGTCAGATTTTGCCAGCTCTACCTAGCGCACATGTCCATGTTTCAAGTTCCATGGGTGAAATCGGAGTCTGGGGATTTGGACCGCCCCAAGGCATCGAAGTTCCTCTAGGGTGACGATAGACCCTCCCAGGGAACTTTGGGCAAAAACAAAAACCGGGCCTCGAAAATCCGAAAATCAAAGGCTTAAAATCCACGTTTTTTTGGCTTTCGGGAGGCCCCGTAACGAAGGTAGATATTTTCGCACCACATTGCACGAGACACCCTTAGGTAACATAAGAGGCCCATGAGATCCATTATCGGGTCCCTAATAGTGTAAGGACGTTTTTACGAGCCATCAATATAAGCTAGAACACCGAATGCATGGGCGATATCGATGTTCGGGGATTCGGATGTCCCTCCAGGGGAGCCGAAGGTCCTCTAGGATTATGATAGACCCTCGGGAGAAGTTTGGGCAAAAATGACACCTGGCCCCCGGGAAGCAAAAAACGAAGGGTATAATCCACGCTTTTTGGGTTTCTAGGAGGCCCCGGAATGAAGATGAAAATTTTCGCACCACACCGCACGGAACAGCACTAGGGGACATGGCAGGCCCTCGTGATCGCTTATCCGGTTCCTGATAGGCTTGCAAGGGCATTCTATGGGACATTGGCCGGTGTAAGAGCTAAAACGCCAAAGTTAGGGTGATATCAAACTTCGGGGATCCAGGTGACCCTCCCGGGGCACCAAGGGTCCTCTAGGGTCATGATAGACTCCCGGGACAAGTTTGAACAAAATTGACACCCGGCCCCCGGAAGTTGAAAAAGAAGGCGATAATCCACGTTTTTTGGGCTTCCGGGAGGTCCCGAAACGAAGGTGGAAACATTCGCACCTCATTACACGAAACACTCCTAGCGGATATGGGAGGTCGTCGGGGACGCTTATCCGGTCACTGATATGCTTGTAATGGCGTTTTACGGGACATTGGTGTAAGAGCTAGAACGCCAAAGGCATGGGTGATATCAAAGTTCGAGGATCCGGATGACCCTCCTGGGGCACCGAGGGTGCTCTATGCTCATGATGGACCCCCGGAAGATGTTTGGGCAAAAATGATACCCGGGCCCCCGTAAGCCGAAAATGAAGGCTATTATCCACGTTTTTTGGGCTTCCGGGAAGCCTCGGAAGGAAGGTGGAAATTTTTGCACCACATTGCACGGAACACCCCTAGGGGACATGGGAGGCCCTCGGGGTGTCTTATCCGGCCCTTGATAGTCTTGTAAGGGTGTTTTATGGGACATTGGTGTAAGAGCTAAAACGCCAAAGGCATGGGTGATATCAAAGTTCAGGGATCCGGATGAGCCTCATGGGGCATCGAGGGTCCTCTAGGGTCGTGATAGACCTCCGGGAGAAGTTTGAACAAAAATGACACCCGGGCCCCCGAAAGCCGAAAACGAAGGCTATAATCCACGTTTTTTGGGCTTCCGGGAGGCACCGGAATGAAGGTGAAAACTTTTGCACCACATCGCACGAAACACTCCTAGGGGACATGGGAGGCTGTCAGGGTCGCTTATCCGGTCACTAATAGGCTTGTAAGGGCGTTATACATTGGTGTAAGAGCTAGAACGCCAAAGGCATGGGTGATATCAAAGTTCAGGGATCCGGATGACTCTTCTGGGGCAACGAGGGTCCTCTATGGTCATGATATACCCCCGGAAGAAGTTTGGGCAAAAATGACACCTGGACCCCCAGAAGCCGAAAATGAAGGCTATTATCCACCTCTTTTGGGCTTCCGGGAGGCCCCGGGATGAAGGTGGAAATTTTCGCACCACAACGCATGGAACACTCCTAGGGGACATACGAGGCCCATGAGATCCATTATCGGGTCCCTAATAGGTGTGTAAGGATGTTTTTACGAGCCATCAATATAAGCTAGAACACCGAATGCATGGGTGATATCGATGTTCGGGGATCCGGATGTCCCTCCCAGGGAGCCGAAGGTCCTCTAGGGTTATGATAGACCCCTGGGAGAAGTTTGGCAAAAATGACACCTGGCCCCCGGGAAGCCAAAAACGAAGGCTATAATCCACGTTTTTTGGCTTCCAAGAGGCCCCGGAACGAAGATGAAAATTTTCGCACCACACCGCACGGAACAGCACTAGGGGATATGACAGGGCCTCGTGATCGCTTATTCGGTTCCTGATAGGCTTGCAAGGGCATTTTATGGGACATTGACCGGTGTAAGAGCTAAAACGCCAAAGTTAGGGTGATATCAAACTTCGGGGATCCAGGTGACCCTCCCGGGGCACCAAGGGTCCTCTAGAGTCATGATAGACTCCCGGGACAAGTTTGAACAAAAATGACACCCGGCCCCCGGAAGCCGAAAATGAAGGCGATAATCCAAGTTTTTTGGACTTCCGGGAAATCCCAGAACGAAGGTGGAAACGTTTGCACCTCATCGCACGAAACACTCCTAGGGGACATGGGAGGCCGTCGGGGACGCTTTTCCGGTCACTGATATGCTTGTAATGGCGTTTTACGGGACGTTGGTGTAAGAGCTAGAACGCCAAAGGCATGGGTGATATCAAAGTTCGAGGATCCGGATGACCCTCCTGGGGCACCGAGGGTGCTCTATGCTCATGATGGACCCCCGGAAGATGTTTGGGCAAAAATGATTCCCGGGCCCCCGTAAGCCGAAAATGAAGGCTATATCCACGTTTTTTGGGCTTCCGGGAGGCCTCGGAAGGAAGGTGGAAATTTTTGCACCACATTGCACGGAACACCCCTAGGGGACATGCGAGGCCCTCGGGGTGTCTTATCCGGCCCTTGATAGTCTTGTAAGGGTGTTTTACGGGACATTGGTGTAAGAGCTAAAACGCCAAAGGCATGGGTGATATCAAAGTTCAGGGATCCGGATGAGCCTCATGGGGCATCGAGGGTCCTCTAGGGTCGTGATAGACCTCCGGGAGAAGTTTGAACAAAAATGACACCCGGGCCCCCGAAAGCCGAAAACGAAGGCTATAATCCACGTTTTTTGGGCTTCCGGGAGGCACCGGAATGAAGGTGAAAACTTTTGCACCACATCGCACGAAACACTCCTAGGGGACATGGGAGGCCGTCAGGGTCGCTTATCCGGTCACTAATAGGCTTGTAAGGGCGTTATACGGGACATTGGTGTAAGAGCTAGAACGCCAAAGGCATGGGTGATATCAAAGTTCAGGGATCCGGATGACCCTTATGGGGCAACGAGGGTCCTCTATGGTCATGATATACCCCCGGAAGAAGTTTGAGCAAAAATGACACCCGGACCCCCGGAAGCCGAAAATGAAGGCTATTATCCACGTTTTTTGGGCTTCCGGGAGGCCCTGGGATGAAGGTGGAAATTTTCGCAGAACGCACGGAACACTTCTAGGGGACATAAGAGGCCCATGAGATCCATTATCGGGTCCCTAATAGGTGTGTAAGGACTTTTTACGAGCCATCAATATATGCTAGAACACCGAATGCATGGGTGATATCGATGTTCGGGGATCCGGATGTCCCTCCGGGTGAGCCGAAGGTCCTCTAGAGTTATGATAGACCCCCGGGAGAAGTTTGGGCAAAAATGACACCTAGCCCCCGAGAAGCCAAAAACGAAGGCTATAATCCACGTTTTTTGGGCTTCCAAGAGGCCCCGGAACGAAGATGAAAATTTTCGCACCACACCGCACGGAACAGCACTAGGGGACATGACAGGCCCTCGTGATCGCTTATCCGGTTCCTGATAGGCTTGCAAGGGCATTTTATGGGACATTGGCCGGAGTAAGAGCTAAAACGCCAAAGTTAGGGTGATATCAAACTTCGGGGATTCAGGTGACCCTCCCGGGGCACCAAGGGTCCTCTAGAGTCATGATAGACTCCCGGGACAAGTTTGAACAAAAATGACACCCGGCCCCTGGAAGCCGAAAACGAAGGCGATAATCCACGTTTTTTAGGCTTCCGGGAGGTCCCGGAAAGAAGGTGGAAACATTCGCACCTCATCGCATGAAACACTCCTAGGGGACATGGGAGACCGTCGGGGATGCTTTTCCGGTCACTGATATGCTTGTAATGGCGTTTTACGGGACATTGGTGTAAGAGCTAAAACGCCAAAGGCATGGGTGATATCAAAGTTCGAGGATCCGGATGACCCTCCTGGGGCACCGAGGGTGCTCTATGCTCATGATGGACCCCCGGAAGATGTTTGGGATAAAATGATACCCGGGCCCCCGTAAGCCGAAAATGAAGGCTATTATCCACGTTTTTTGGGCTTCCGGGAGGCCTCGGAAGGAAGGTGGAAGTTTTTGCACCACATTGCACGGAACACCCCTAGGGGACATGCGAGGCCCTCGGGGTGTCTTATCCGGCCCTTGATAGTCTTTTAAGGGTGTTTTACGGGACATTGACGTAAGAGCTAAAACGCCAAAGGCATGGGTAATATCAAAGTTCAGGGATCCGGATGACCCTCATGGGGCATCGAGGGTCCTCTAGGGTCGTGATAGACCTCCGGGAGAAGTTTGAACAAAAAAGACACTCGGGCCCCCGAAAGCCGAAAACGAAGGCCAAATCCACGTTTTTTGGGCTTCCGGGAGGCACCGGAATGAAGGTGAACTTTTGCACGAAACACTCCTAGGGGACATGGGAGGCCGTCAGGGTCGCTTATCCGGTCACTAATAGGCTTGTAAGGGCGTTATACGGGACATTGGTGTAAGAGCTAGAACGCCAAAGGCATGGGTGATATCAAAGTTCAGGGATCCGGATGACCCTTCTGGGGCAACAAGGGTCCTCTATGGTCATGATATACCCCCGGAAGAAGTTTGGGCAAAAATGACACCCAGACCCCCGGAAGCCGAAAATGAAGGCTTATCCACGTTTTTTGGGCTTCCGGGAGGCCCCGGGATGAAGGTGGAAATTTTCGCACCACAACGCACGGAACACTCTTAGGGGACATGGGAGGCCCTCGGGGTTGCTTATTCGATCCTTGATAGGCTTGTAAGGGCGTTTTACGGGACATTGGTGTAAGAGCTATAACGCCAAAGGCATGAGTGATATCAAAGTTCGGGGATCCGGATGACCCTCATGGGGCACCAAGAGTCCACTAGGGTCATGATAGACCCCCCGAAAAAGTTTGGGCAAAAATGACACTGGGTTCTCGGGAAGCCAAAAACGAAGGCTATATAATTTTCACGTTTTTTGGGCTTCGGGAGGCGCGGAACGAATGTGGATATTTTTGCAACACATCGCATGGAACACCCTTCGGGGACATGGAAGGCCCTTGGGGTTGCTTGTCCAATCCCCGATAGGCTTGAAAGGGCGTTTTACGGGTCACTATTGTAAGAGTCCGAACACCAAAGGCATGGGTGATATCGAAGTTCGGGATTCAGATGACCCTCCTGGGATACCGACGGTCCTCTAGGGTCATGGTAGATCCTCTAGACAAGTTTGGGCAAAAATGACACCCGAGCCCCTGGAAGCCGAAAACAAAGGCTACAATCCACGTTTTTTGAGCTTACGGGAGGCCCCGGAACGAAGGTGAATACATCTTACCCTACTTATCCTGCCCTAGGCAGGAGCCTCGTGAAAGGCACTAGGGTAATGGTGCACAATGCATAGAGCAACAGAAGAAATAATTCTTCTAATAAACTCGGTAGCAACTGCAGTAAGACGTCAAAAAACCTATCCAGCAGAAGCACTGATGAGTCTTTTAAGGATGATGGTGAGGGTTTAGCCAAAAGTTACAGGATTGTATACGTTTTTGCTGGAGAACCCTTTTTTCCCCCATAGTCCTAATACCTGCTATAAATGTATTAACTAAAAACTTGCCAAACACAAAGAAGAAAACAAGATTTTAATAAATCTTTTACCCCGTAAATACTTGTTATTGACTTATTGCATAACAAACAAGATTTTTGACATGCCATACAAATTATTGATCATCATACTCTGTTTCAAACCATCAGCCATGCATGAGAAACAATACGAGTCACAGAATGGAAGGGTTTAGAGATGAATGAGAAAGCAAGACGTGCCTGATGTATTGTGATGACAGTTCTGCTGCTGCAACTAGCACTTCATCTGTATAACGGAGCTTATGGTGAATCTCATATCGTTCACGGAGTCCTCTTAGAATCTGTACTGCTTCATCTACTGTAGGTTCAGGCACTTCAACAGGCTGAAATCTTCTCTCCAGTGCAGGGTCCTTCTCGATGTGTTGTCTGTATTCATCTAGGGTTGTGGCCCCAATGCACTGTAACAAATTTGGCAAGGCCATTATGCAACAGGGGCAGGGTCTAACAGAGAAAGCCTAGTGCAGGAAAAGCCTGGCTGACATACCTGTAACTCACCCCTTGCAAGAGCTGGCTTTAAGATGTTTGCAGCATCCATTGATCCCTCTGCCGCTCCAGCCGCTACCAGAGTATGCAATTCATCGATGAAAAGAATTATCTCCTTTGACTGTTGAATTTCTTCCATCAGCTTTTTCAGTCTACCTTCAAACTCGCCCCGATATTTAGTTCCAGCAACCAGACGACTCAGATCAAGAGATATAACCTACAAGAGAATGTGAGAACATGTAAAGAAACAACACAGCTCCAACTTTCACAAACTAATCTCATACTATGCTCCTAAGTCCTAACCATGATGGTGCCCTTCAGAATTTACCACTTAACAGATTAGAGAAAGATGAACTAATACCCATGAGCTCTGAAGTTGTATAGTAAAATTTTAATTTGCATGCTAAAAATGTGCACATAAAAGGTAAGAACTATTAGGACAGTCAAATCACCAAATAATGCAGGCTGCAGCAGAAATGGACTTGAAGAGTAACAGTGTCGTAGCCGCCCCCACCCCCCACCCCCAAAAAAAGAAAAAAGAAAAGGTTGCGGTAGACAACATTTATGTGAACACTATTTGGCCTCCTAACTTGTGAAGTGGCAAACAAGAGGCTATGATATTATATCAAAATAGTTATGCTGCAAACCACAGGTGGCCAGCTTGTTCATCAATTATTGTTAAAACCTATAGCATGCAGGAAGACCTCAGTTTCTTATAGCCGCACCTCTTCCTCAAATAGGTATTTAAATGAAGCACACAACTATACAATTTAGATGCAGAATTTCAATTACATTTTCCAGTAGACTGGTAAAGTACCAACAACTACAACAATTTCAACAATCAAAACTACCTCAGTGCCTCCAAAGAGGCTCCCGCAGTCCCGCCTAAGCAGCGCAAGGGAAATATCACTGTCTGGAAGTATTTTAATGTTGAGGAAATTGTAACATGTTTATTTGTAATTTTGTATGTAAAATACATAAGCCCAAACACTTAAAATGTTGATGAAAGATCTGTTACTTTTCCACCTCTATAACTAAAATATGATAATGCAGGATATGTACTAGGAAAAAAGAACCATAAATTTCCGTACCTGCTTCCCTTCAATTGTTTCTGGAACATCACCACTAACAATTCTTTGAGCTAGACCCTCAGCAATTGATGTTTTACCAACACCAGGCTGTCCAATAAGACAAGGGTTATTTTTGGTCCGGCGGCTCAGTATTTGGATGACACGCTCTATCTGCAGCTGTCTTCCAACAACAGGATCTAACTTCCCCTTCACAATGAGAAGTGATTCAGCTGAATGACAATCTGTACATATTTAGAGGTATCTTTCTACAGCACATACCCACATCTTCACCAAAGAAAAAAGAAAAGGGAAGAAAAGATCTGTGATGGTTACCTCTTGTGCCACCTTTGTCAAATTTGTGCCATACTCTTGCAGTGCCAGCATACTATCATTAGAGCTGTCACCTGCATACAGAACAGGCTCCTTTCTTTCTCCCATCATGTTTATGACCTATTTTTCACAGAAAATTTCACATTGTTAATGGGAAGCCAAAAGTAGAAGTATTTAACATGAGAATAAAATATACATCTAACCTGTTTACGAATGCTATTTGGGTCAGCACCTAAGTTCTCAAGGACACGAGCAGCTACACCCTCACCCTCGCTAAGCAATCCCAGCAACAAATGTTCAGAACCAATGTAGTTTTGACCTACAGCATTCACGAATGTCATTAACATTGTGAGATTTTATGTCATAAAGTGAAATTTGATATCAGAGTGCTGCTTCGTATCCTAATGAAGGATCTTCCTTCTTTCTCTTTGGTGATTGTGGAAGGCAAAAGGACGCATCTCCTAGATCAAGGAAATATCCAAATCTTTGGACCCAAAAATTGATCAGGCAATGTAACTTCAAGATATTCAAGTTAGTAGCAACTGTTCACCATTGTGAAACAGATTGGTGTCTACCCTAAGCAGGAGCATGAACATTAATCATCATAGGACAATGGGAAACTTGCTCTGCAAAATAGGAAAATGTACTTGGTTGAAACTTGAAGGCCCATAGCTCAATGTTAAACTACCATTTTATGTTGAACTTACGGAAACCAACCTGAGTCACGTGTGACAAATGCAGGGTCACCTACATCTTAACTTGGTCCTTGATCCAGAAGAGAACATAATGTAGGAAAATCCATCTGAAGCTAACTTTTTGGAAGAAAATATGCTTCAAGACAGTGGATAGCTGTGTGGGAAACCCTGTTTTCTGTAGGTTGTGCAATAACTCGCCCAGCCATTGGTTCAAATGCACCCACACCATAGAGTTTAAGTCCTAGAAGCTACACCAAAACGCATAGCTGAAGAGGTCCTTGTCCCTGGAGACAACACCCATAAATTATATCTCGAATGTTTACCCACGGCTCCAAGCCTAAACCAAGTCATCAGTGAAGTATTTGGAGGCTGAATTCAATTTTTAGATAAAGAGAAAGTATATATTGATGTAGTAAGAAATACAGTACAAGAGGACAAGTTGTCCTCCAAAACAGTATCTGTTTACAGATTTGTCCAGTTATACTGGATCTCAGTGATAGACCAAAGCCTGCAATTAATTACTCTGGATCTCAGTGATACTGGAGGCTGAATTTAATAGCTTACGGTTCTTCAAGGCCTTAAGACCAAAGCCTGCAATTAATTACTCTAGAGAGTTCTATACTACAGGTGAAAACACAGCTGTCTTCTGGGCCTCCTTGTGCATCTTGGCTTCAGGACATCTAGATCCCCATTGAACCACAAGCTATAGCTAGCTCATCAATCCAAGGTGTCACTTTCGAGTTAACATTACCTGAGCTACTAGCTTTAACTCATAGTTCCTAAGACACTTAAGCCCTAAAAAGAAAATCCAGTCGCCTAAGTATGGAGTAAAAGGCAGTCATGCTATTGAGTATCTAGCTGCAATGGATATTCTTGATCCTACCAAGTTCTAAGCAATACCATTTTACAATGTTCACTTTGTTAAGTGTTGCATTGTGAGGAAGGCAAGTCATGTTCTAAATACAGATTTTTGAAAGGAATTCTCCAGGAAAACAAAAATATAGTAATGTATCTAAACCTTTAAATCTGTTTGTTTTCCACCTGAGACAGTTGGAAAGCAATCCATTCCTGTTCTTTGACATAAATTACCTTAAACAGTTTCCGAAATTTTATGGAGAAGTAAATATCGGCTCTTAGATTTCCACAAAGGACAAAAATTTGGAAGCACAAATGCAAACTGGGCACCGAAAGTGGGAAACCACTATTCAGGTAATATGGTAATCATAAAGAGAACATCACAATGGTGTTCATTATTTCCTTTATCTGTTCCATGGCAATCAGATATCATTTTCTTCCTGAAATTTCTATGATACGAAATGCACTAGGTATTCATATTTATGTTTAAAGTTTCTAATTTGGAGAATGCACCAGGCATAAACGTCTCTGATGGCCACTCAAAACCCAATCTTATAGAATAAGGATCATATCACTGATATTTCTAAGCTCCTCATGTCAAAAGCCATAAAATCACAATTGCTTAATGCCAAAGATTATGGCTTCCATGGTCTCTAGGCTTCAACTGTGACTTATTCGTCCTATTCTCGGGAGGGAGCTAAGACAATAGCAAAATCCATCTAAGTTGATAAGAATAGTGGTATATCTTTATCCATCAATAGAAAAGTACTTAAAACTACTCATTGATTTTGAGGCAGGTACATCAGGTATGTTCCCGTGATCATGACAAGTTTCTTTGCAGTAAACATACAACCAATGTGATGAAAAGGGCAATGCAGTTTTAGGGGGTTAAGAGAAAGCTCAAGAATGGCAAAAGAAGACAGTAAGATTAAACTGAAAGAAAGGATTTCCTCACATCATTTTGCTTTTCAATTAGTAGGCCATCGATAGCAAATTCTTACCGAGTTTGCGTGCCTCATCCAGTGAGAGTTCCAAAACACGCTTGGCACGAGGACTAATGGAATTTCAACAGCAATATATCCACTGCCCCTCCCAGTTATCTTCTCGACTTCAACACGTGCACCTTTCATATTGATTCCAGTGGATTTCAGAACTTTAGCAGCAATGCCAGTGCCTTCACCTACAAGACCTAGCAATATTTGCTCAGTGCCAACAACATCGTGACCTAGTCGCCTTGCCTCCTCCTGTGCAAGAAGTATAACTTTGATCGCTTTCTCTGTAAATCGTTCAAACATTGCTTTAACAACACCCCGTGTTGGTGTTGGTGTTGTTGTCTCTCTACGAACTGATAGGGCATCATTCATCTTCAAATGAAAATCTGTGGCAGTGGAGGATCCGAAATAGCCCAAGGAAGTAGTACCTACTCGCAACCCCGAGAAAGCTTGTATTCTTAATCTAGGTAGTCGGAGAGGGGCCATCATTCTCACTGAACCTTGGCCTTCCCCGGACCTTTGAATTTTACTATTTCTTGGAGAATAAAATGTGACAGGTATCTTTATCAAATGAGCCACAGAACTAGCCATGGTATTCATTCTTTACCCACACAGAAAATCTGCATTCAGTAACATAACAAGTTAATTAGACAACAAACCAAAGCATTCAAATTGAAGAAAGAAAACCCCTTAACAAAGCCTATTTGCAAGTAAAAGTTGATACAATAGCTAAAACTCACAGCAATAGCTACAAACAATCCTACCCTAGCTCTCCCAAAAACCCTCCAAGGGAAAGTTCAAAACTTGAAACTAAATACACAAAAGGGTAACATTCAGAAACAGCCCATCTACATTACGGAAACAACTTAGTACAATTTAACCTTCCTAGACTAGTTCTCAATCAGAATCCATATTGGGTTGTTATATATTGTCCAAAAGTTATAAGACAAGTGACAAAAGGAATTTTTTTTGCTCGTCAAGTGACAAAGGGAATTAAAAAAGCAAACCCAGAACAAAAATCATCAGGAAAATATAAGAAAAAGGAGTGATCTTGACATTGTTCTTCAAAAAGTTAGCCCTAAAAATTGAAATTATGAACAAACGAAAGCAAAACAAAAACAACCCAGAACATGAAATTAAAAATTAATAGGCGGGAAAGGCTCTAAATTTTCTGACATACCTGATTTTGAAGCACTTCTATCAAGCGAAACAACAATGTAACATCAACGATAATAACAAGGCTTTTGGTGTTTTATATATGCAAGTAGAAGGAGAAAGTTCTGGTCTCTTTTCCAAAGTGCAGTGGGACTGTTAGTCTGTAAGAGCGAGCGTTCACAGTCCCCCCTGTAACGTGAGCACCAAGCTTGGCCGCCTATGCTCCGTTTATGTTTATGGGCTTTTTTTTGGGTTGCCTTTTCTCTGTTTTTGAAGAATTGTTTTTTGAGCTTTTTTTTATATGGACCTATGTCCATCTAACTTGGATGGACCTAGGTGGCAAATTTGTAAATAACTTTTATCACGCGTCCTACCCCCATATCTTTTTTCTTTTCGCACGTCCCGTCTATGCGTCTACCTGAACCTTCGTTGATCTTATTCTCTCTCCTCAAAGCTCCATTCCATGGAATTTTTTCTTGCTTTTTATGGCTTCAAACGCAAATAAGTAAATTACGAAAATGCTATATCTAAATTCCTGTCAATTTTTTTTTCTTTGTTGTTTTTAGCTTCGTTTCTTTTGGATTAATATAGGAAGTTCTTAAAAATCATACCATATTACCTAATTAACCACATGTTCATGAATAATAGTCTAATAGTTCATAACGTAAATATGTAAAAACACATTTAAAATAGATTAATAATTCATAAGGTATAAACGTAAGGTACATTTAAAATAGGCTAATATAGTTCATACACTATAAACCTAATGTTCATTTAAAATAACCTAATAGTTCATAAGATATAAACATAAGGTCCATTTAAAATGACCTAATAGTTATCTAAAATGGCCGAATAGTTCATGAATTATAAAGTAAGGTTCATTAAAAATATCCTAATAGTTCATAAGGTACAAAAAAAGTTCAACATTGAAAATAGGCTAATAGTTCATAAGCTATAAACGTAAAGTTCATTTAAAATAGGCTAATAGTTCATAAGCTATACACGTAAAGTTCATTTAAAATAGGCTAATAGTTCATAAGCTATAAAATGTAAAATGTAAGCTTCATTTAAAATTGCCTAATAGTTCATTGTAAGGTTCATTTCAAAAATAGTCTAATAGTTCATATTAAGGTATAAACGTAATGTTCATTGCAAATAGCCTAACAGTTCATAAGCTATGAAAGTAAGATTCATTCCAAATAGATTAATAGTTCATAAGCAATAAACATAAGGTTCATTTAAAATGACCTAATAGTTCATAAGCTACAAACACAACGTTCATTTAAAATGGTCTAATAGTTCATAAAATATAAATGTAAGGTTCATTAAAATAGCCTAATAGTTAGGCTCTGTTTGATTCACCTTAATTTTACTTAAATTCAGTTCAGTTCAGTCCAGTTCAGTTCAGTTCAGTTCATGTGTAACTTTATTACTCATATAACTTTTCATTCCGAAATAATTTCATGATGAAAATTATGCCATCAGAAAGATCTCAAAGCATACTTTCAAATGAGTTGAATATTGACTATGTTTTGACGAATTTTAAATGGTTAACGGTCAAGTTCAAAAAATCAATTCAGTTCAGTTCAGTTCAGATCAGTTTTATCCAGGTGAATCAAACGAAGCCTTAGTTCATAAGCTATATATGTAATGTTCATTGTAAATAAGCTAATAGTTCATAAGTTATAAACGTAACGTTCATTTAAAGAATCTAATGAACTTAATGTTCGTTTAAAATAGTCTATTGATTCATAAGTTCAATAGTACGTAATCTACAAACGTAAAGTTCATTTAAAATAGTCTAATAGTTCATAAGGTATAAACGTACAGTCATTTAAAATAGTTTAATAGTTCATAAGTTATAAACGTAATGTTCATTTAAAATAACCTAATAGTTCACAAGATACAAAGGTAATGTTCATTTAAAATAGCCTAATAGTTCATAATGTATAAACCTAAGGTCATTTAAAATAGTTTAATAGTGTGATAAAAAAAGTTTAATAGTACATAATCTACAAACGTAAGGTTCATTTAAAGTAGTCTAATAGTTCATAAGGTATAAACGTAAGGTCATTTAAAATAGTTTAATAGTCCATAAGCTACAAATATGATGTTCATTTAAAATAGTCTAATAGTTCATAAACAACAAACGCAATGTTCATTTAAAATAGCTTTGTAGTTCATTTAAAATAGTCTAGTAGTTCATAAGCTACAAACGTAAGGTTCATTTAAATAGCCTAATAGAGTAATAGTACATAAGATATAAACATAAAGATTATTTAAAAAGTGTAATAGTTCAGACTAATAATTTTTAATAATAAATTAGAAATCGATGGTTTATAGTAAATTAACCTAATGATTCACAAATTATAGATGTTAAGTTCATAACAAATATATTAATGTCTCACAAATACAAAGAGTTCATTAGAAAAAGAGAAGAAAAAATAAACAAAAACATAAGAAAAGAAAACCAATTAACATCGGGCCCCACAGCTTTTGTCTAGGGAAAGTAGCAGAACGGCCAAAATTCTGAATCCGCTCGGCGAGAAAAACTGGTTTTTTGGTGGGATCTTTTTTGTAGAATTTTGGTTGCCTTCTTCTTACTCAAGGTTATTTTCTTTTTTACCTCCTACTAGTAATCATGTACTCATAGTTAAATCCTGGAGCAAGTCTTGCGTTAGACCAACTCATAGAAAAACAGGATCACTGAAAAGTGACCTTTGTTTCACCAAAAGTTACGAAAATACCGTCTTAGAGAAGTTTTTGTATAAATGCTATATGTTTTTACAGTTAGTCTTGTGTGAGACTGTCTCATAAAAAAAAATGGGGTCCCTTTTTAGAATTGTAAGGATCACTTATGGTAAGCAATGATCCTAATTTCATTAAAAGTGACCCCCGTCTCACTAAAAGATACGAAAAGACCGTCTTATAGAAGTTTTTGTGATGTTTTTATTCTTTATATTGTTTTAATTCATTTATTCTTCAATATCATATTTTAATATATATTTATGGAAATTAACATTATTAAACATAATGTTATACATTTATTATTAATCATATTATATATACATATCATTTTGAAATACTTTATTGCCGTTGCGAATAGAATGGTGTAAATATTATTATTTTTAGAGATGGTAGAAGATTATATTTGATTTTGAATATTCGACAAAAAAAATTAAGTTATAAGGTCAATAAAACTCTAAATATTTTTCAAAAGTTAAACTCTCATTTACATCATCCGGAATTTTATTTTTTATTTTAGGAAAAGATACTTATGCTCCGTTATCTAAGTATATATTAACAACCATAATCTTATTTGCATATAAAATGAGTTCGCACAAATGTGAACCTGATTTATATTGATGATTGATTGATTGATTAATTATGATTATGATTTTTAAAAAGGTCAAATATGAGTGTGAATTAACAGATATTTGTGTTTTAATAGATATTATCTAAGACCCCTAAATCTTGTGTATACATACTAAGTTCTCAATGTTGGGTTCTCGAAATCTATCAAGGTGAATTATTGCCCTTCAAATAACTAGGTAGTATTTTTGCTTGGTGTGTCATTATAGTGGTCTAGTCAGGGGATTAGGCACAATCACACAAGTAGATTTCAGTGAAAGTTATTATGATGGTCAACACTCAAGTGTATTGATCTTCCAGCAAATTTTTATGATTCAGTTTTGATTGCCTCCCACTTCAACAGCATTTTGAATTGGTGTTTCCTATCTCCATCTCCTCTTAGGCATCTATAATACCCCCATTCTGTTATTATGAGTGTTTTTGCAAACATCAAGACTGTTGCTACAATTGACGAAAATGCTACTCATCATAATTAAGGGCATTGGCATGACTTGAATGTGGCACCCCTAAGGCCCAGATGGTACAATGATTGAGATTTTGTTGCTCATCGGTAGGATGATCGTAATAACAATGTGGTTTAAAGGGAAAACGGTGAACAAACAACAACAAGTAGTCAAACAAGAACACTTAATTAAAAACAAACCAAGGGAGGGATGGAGGGGGCGGTGGCGGCTGGCCTGGAGGCGGAGGTGAAAGCGGGCCTGAAGGTGGCTATGAACCATTAGATATATTTTTATAAATTATTTGATTATTTTTTTTATGAACCTTGTATTAGAACCTATGAACTATTAGACTATTTTTAATAAACCTTATATTTAAAATTTATGAACTATTAGACTATATTTAATGAACCTTACATTTATAGCATATAAGCTTTTAAGGTTCATTTAAAACAGCCTAATAGTTCATAAACTATAAACATAAGGTTCATTTAAAATAGTCTAATAGTTCATAAACAATAAACGTGAGGTTCATTTAAAATAATCTAATAGTTCATAAGCAATAAACGTTTTAATGTTCATTCAAAATAGTGTAGTAGTTCATTAAGTTATAAACATAAAGTTCATTTAAAAATAGTGTAGTAGTTCATTAGGTATAAACGTAAAATTCACTTTAAATAGTCTAATAATTCATAAGGTATAAACGTGAAGTTCATTTAAAATATGCTAATAATTCATAAGCTATGAACGTAAAGTTCATTAGAAAATGCTAATAGTTATAAACACAATGTTTATTAATAATAGTCTAAATAGTTCACAAATTATAAATGTAATATTTATTTAAGATAGTTTAATAGTTCATAGCCTATAAACGTAAAGTTCATTTAAAATAGCCTAATATTTCATAACCTAATAAACGTAATGTTCATTTAAAATAGTCTAATAGTTCATAAGTTATATAAACGTAAGGTTCATTTGAAATAGTCTAATTGTTCATAAGGTGTAACGTAAAGTTCATTAAAAAAAAGTAAAAACATAATTGTTCATAAAGGTATAAACATAGTGTTCATTTGGAATTGTCTAATTATTCATAAGGTATAAAGGTAGTGTTCATTTTAAATAGCCTAATTGTTCATAAGGTATATAGATATTATTCATTTTAAATAGCTTATTTGTTCATAAGATATAAACTTAGTGTTCATTGAAGATATCCTAATTGTTCATTAGGTATAAACATAATGTTCATTTTAAATAGCTTAGATATAAATGTAGTATTCATTTAGATTAGCCTAATTATTCATAAGGTATAATTGTATAAATATTGTTCATTTGAAATAGCCTAATTATTCATAAGGTATAATAGTAGTATTCATTTAAAATAATCTAATTGTTCATAAATATAAAATGTATTGCTCATACAAAATAGTGTTAAGGTTAATAAAATATAAATATAATAAGGTTCCCTCAAAAAATTAAAGAATCCGAAAAATCACTTATTCACTAAAAAACGAAAAAGGAAGAGTAATGTTAGAATGGGGGTCCTACAAAAATTAAAAGAGAACGGTTATGAAAGAAAGAAACGGTAAATTTTTTGAATGGGGGGTCACGCAAATTTCACTTTATTTTGGCTTAAGATTTGCGCGCGAGAATAATGGATTGGGTTTGGTCCAACCAATAAGCACTGGTTAGGGCGAAGCCACAGGGGGCTGGCGTAGACCTGACCCCTAAGATTCAATCCAACTTCTCTTATTTTTTTCCTCTGGCCCCTGTTAAATTAGGTAATAAATAATGAAAAGTGTATATAGTTGACACTAAAAGCAAATTGGTGCAGTGGTTGGGAATTTTACGCTAGGCACTAGGTGGGCTGGAGACCATGGTTTGATTCCTGTCATCCCGTGTCTTCTACATCTTTTTTTTCTTTTCACTTATAGAACTTTTTATTCCGAAATAATTTCATGATGAAAATTATGTCATCGGAAAGATCTCAAAGCATACTTTCAAATGAGTCCAATATTGATTATGTTTGGACGAATTTTAAATGGTTAACGGTCAAGTTCAAAAAATCAATTAAGTTAAGTTCAGTTCATTTCAGTTCCAGGTGAATCAAACGGAGCCTTAGGCCCTGTTCTTCTCAACGGAATGATGCAGGACGGTGAGGAACGGAACGGGAATTGCAGCGCGGTGCGGAACGGAACGGAAATTGCAGCGCGGTGAGGAACGGAACGGAACAGAAATTGCAGCGCGGACGGAATGGAATAATAAATATAACTTGTTTGGTGCGGAACAGAACGGAAATTACGGTGCAGTGTGGAACGGAACGGAACGGAAATTACGATGCAGTGCGGAACGAAACGGAAATTACGGTGCGGTGCGGAACGGAACGAAATGCAGCATAGAAACGACGAAAAGAACAGGGCCTTAGTTGTTATTTCAACAGCTTGCCCCCAGCATTCTAATTTCTAAGTGAAGATTTCTTTTGCGTATGTAAACAATTTCAAATTACTATATGTAATATTAATCTTTATTATTAATTTCTTCTTATACATTCTAAATATTAGAAAAATATATCTATTGGGATGTTTCAATTAAGGGAAATAAAGTGTGAGCCATTTTATTTGGATAAGAAATCAAAAAGAGATTATTGGTCTATTGTTCATGATTTTGGTTGTATGAAAAACATAAGAATATTAAGTAAAAATAAATATTTAACGCCAGATTGTTTTATTTTTTTTCTTTCTATATAAGCCTTAGTTGTTAAAAAAGCTGGACATCTGACACAGAATATTTTGAAGTCAAATGGGGCTAGAATGAGCGGAGACGTGATATAGGCTACTGGGTCCACGCTATTCTTCAGCGGAGCTTAATATGTGCACGTGCATACCTATTTGTCCATGTAGATCCGCCTCTGAGTGCAGCCCAAACTGGATCTTTTACGTCATGCGGTGGAGACCCGCTGGAGATCTCGAGACTCAATTTTGGTCCTGGAGAGTATATTTATTTTAGAGTGCACAAATGGAGCTGATCAGATGGATCTCATTGAGCAAAGGGTGGTCAGTGTGGAAGGGAAATTGCTGGTTTTTAAACAATGGCTTAGAGGGTGTTTGGCCAACCCGATAGGGTCTGGTACGGGCATGAAATTTTGGCCCGAAAATCCGACGGTCCGGTCCGATGATCAGCTCTATCTAGGATGCTGTTAATAATGTCGAGCATTAGGTGGGAACTAGGAAAGCAGCAATTAGGGTGAAGGTTAAGCATGAGTTTGATATTGAAGGGGAATCAATGAAGCTATAACTTATTAGGGGGGAGAGAGAGGGGGGCAGAGGAATTGATACGCGTATATGGGATTATACGCGTATATGGTGTACAAAATATTAGATGGGATGTGTCATGTAGTATTTATACGCGCATATGGTGTGCAAAAGAATTTGACCTCAGTCAATATACTTAAGTGGAGGGCTTTAAGGTCTTTTACTAGCAAAGTTAACCTCGTTACACGAAATTCTGTCAATTGGTAGTCTTTGATAAAAAAAAATTATCTAACAAAGTAGAGTAGTTTCCACAGAAAATACTAAAACGAAGATAATTATCAACAAAAAAAATCCTTAATATTTTGATAAATTTACTTTTTATGTTTTCCGATATCGAAAGACTAAAATATGTCGGTTGGCATTTTAGGGTTCAATGTTGGACGCGAAGGACCTCCATTGTGAATGCTAAGAATGGTTTAATGACACAGGCTCAATATCACATAATTAAGCTCAATTTTGCAAATATGAGATGAGACCTCACCCGCTTATCTCTGTGATGCTTTAGAACTCCCTAGTATTACTAGTACTTACATGGCCACCAGCTCCCCAAGAAAACAATGATATAGTACAATCAGGAGAGAACTAGGTCTTATTCTATCACCACCAATGTCCCCCACCATAGATTCCTTTGAGAAAATTAATACTACAAATCTCTAAATCTGTGATGATTACATTCATAATTCCCTACTACAAACCAATTGGTCCTGCTTTTAAATTTCTACATCTTTCTTCAATGCAACAAAGACCATGGTTATAACTTATAAGCCAATTCAGAAGGTAAATCCCAAGTACAAACATACTATGAAAATCAAACTGTCAAAAGAGGCTTTGTTTACACAGTGATCACTTCTGGCAAGGACTCAGGAGGTGCACCACTGGTACCATTGAGGACGATGACGTTCCCATCAGAATCTACGTCCACGATTACTGAATCGCCCTCCTTGATTTCTCTAGCGAGCATCTTCTCAGCCATGCTGTCCTCCAGAAGTCTCATAATAGCCCTTCTCAGAGGCCTAGCACCGTAGCTCGGATTGTAACCTTCATCCACCACTCTATCCCTGAACCTTTCAGTTACTTGAAGTTCAATTTCTTTCTTCTTCAGCCTCTCAAACACTTCCTTCAACATAATATCGGCAATTTCCTTGACCTCGAGCTTCGTGAGCTGCCTGAACACAATCATCTCATCCAATCTATTCAAGAACTCGGGCCTGAAATATTGTTTCAGCTCCTCTGTCACCAAGCTCTTAATCCTGTTGTAACTGCTGTCCTTCTCATCATAATCCAGGTCAAATCCTATTCTACGACCACCTTTCTCAATTACACTGCTTCCAACATTCGATGTCATAATTAGAAGCGTGTTCTTGAAATCCACAGTTCTACCCTTGCTGTCTGTCAACCTCCCATCTTCAAGAATTTGAAGCATCATGTTGAAGACGTCGGGATGAGCCTTCTCAATTTCATCAAAAAGTACCACTGTGTAAGGGCGACGCCTGACGGCCTCAGTGAGTTGGCCACCCTCTGTGTAACCCACATAACCTGGTGGAGAACCAATCAGCTTGGAAACAGTGTGCCTCTCCATAAATTCACTCATATCAAGCCGGATCATCGCTTCTTCTGATCCAAAGTAGTAAGCAGCCAAAGCTTTGGCAAGTTCGGACTTCCCCACGCCAGTTGGACCTGAGAAGATGAAGCTTGCAATAGGACGGTTCGGGTTCTTAAGGCCCACACGAGCACGACGGATCGCACGACTGATGGCTTTGACAGCTTCATCTTGGCCGATAACTCTAGTGTGGAGTGTTTCCTCCATTTTGAGAAGACGGTCAGATTCATCTGTAGACACTTTTTCAACAGGAATTCCTGTCCAAGAAGAGACAATGTGCTGAATATCCACTTCTGTCACAGTCGGACCAACATCCCCTGCTTCTGTCTCTGCCTTGCTCATTTCCTTGTTCTTTTCTATAAGAGCAGTAATCTGGGCCTTAAGGTCCATTTCTCGGTCACGCAACTCACCAGCCTGTTCATGGTAATCGTATAAGACAAGCAAATAACATAGAAAAGCACCTATCGTTTTGCGCAGTCATCAAAAGTTTTACGACCATACTTCTGACATTCAGCAAGGAAGAAAAAATGAAACTGCCACCTTTGTACCCACTACCCAACTACCCGTTTAGTAAATAAAAAATGGCGCAATTTTGAAGCAACAAATTTTCATCGGTCAATATCTTTACCAAAATTTCCATTACTGTTCGCGGACAAAAGGCAAGGACACCACATACGACATTACGATACAACCAGATGGTGATTAGACAAAGGTTACCCCAAACCCTAGAAACTCGGTTCAATTTTTTGGGACAAGCGAGCATACCTTTTCAAAGTCTTGGCTGCGAACAGATTCATTCTTCTCCTTTGTGATCTGCCTAAGTTCCTTCTCAAGCTCTCTAGCTTCTTCAGGAAGCTGCAGAAAACAGAGACTGTAAGAAATCGAAAAATGCCTGAGAAACAGGATGATGCAAAGTCCAGAACTGAAAGTCTTACCTGTGCATGACGCAATCTAACCCGAGAACCAGCTTCATCAATAAGGTCAATAGCTTTGTCAGGCAGGAACCGGTCACTGTAAGAAAATCCTCAATGTCAATCAGAGCAGATACACAGAGGAAATGTGATGTATCAGATAAAACAAGAAAATGAGGTCATAAGATTATGGAGCATTATTGCTGTGGTTTTACATTTATTACACCAGAACCCTATACTAGAAACCGAGGTAGGTGTACAGAGGAAAAAATAATTAAGAGACCAGGCGCCCCAATTTTTTTTACTGAAAGGCAGTTTTAAGAAAGAAGTAATTGAGCCTAAGACACAATACCTAAATGCTTGAGGGTAAAATTTAAACTTATAATACGAAAAAGAAAGGCAAAAAGAGTATAATATCAAATAGAATATATTGTTCAATCTTCAATGTCCCCGATAAAAAAGAAAGTCATGAAAATACTAGTGTCAAATTAAGCATTCCGATGTTGAGCGCACATACAATGAATGCAATACCATGCACTAACAGTAAGAAGTACCTAAAGCAGAAAAGATGCGAGGACATGTATGATTCCTTGTGTGGTTGTGCAGAGGCATAGTCTCTCAGCAGCACAAATTAGTAAACAGAACTCCTGGCTGAATACATATGACTACACCTAATTCCTAAGGATTAAGAGTATCCTTTTTCTAGAACAAAACCCCGTGTAATTCCGAACCCCACCAACAAGGGCCCTGACGGGTATCAGATACAGCCTTGCCTTTCATGTAGAGCACAGAGGCTGTTGCTGAAAGACTGACAATCTTGCGACCAGGAGGAAGGGAAAAGCTTACCACTAGAAGCACTCCCTCCCCACCTCCACTCCAAGGTAGCACGAGTACGGATACGCGGACACGGGACACGTGGATACGGGACACGGGATACAGCAATTCTCAAAATCCCAGATACGCGGACACGTCAAAGAAAACACTAAATAAAAAATATTTTAAAGAAAACAGCAAATGATATTGCCACATGTAGTAACTGTGACTTGAAAAAGAGTGAAAAATGAAGCTAGAGAGAGAGAACTAGAAGAAGCTTCGGCAGAATGGAGGAATTTTAGGGTTTAGAAAAAAATTTAGAGAGAAAACCAGACGAAGTGTCCCAAGTGTCCAAGGCGTGTCAAAGTGTCCAATACGTTTGGACACGGGACACGGGACACGGCACCCATATGGAGTGTCCGTGCTTCCTAGCTCCACTCAATAGGGAAGGGGGGGGGGAAGCAAGACTCCTGGTTCTACAAACTTCTACTATTAACAAAATTTCTCGAAAATTAAACACTATACATATATCTGTTTATGGAATAGGATCCTCTCCATTTACTTGGGTAAATGGAGGGTTCCATTTACTAAATGGATGGTTAGATTTGTTTCTTGCAAGTTGTTTGTTTATATTAAAAAATATAGAGAAGCAAATCTAGTCCTTCATTGGGTAAATGGAGGCCTCCATTTACCCAAGTAAATGGAGAGGATCCAAACTCTCTGTTTATATACAATCGCAACAGCAGAAGCAGCGGAAGACAAACCTGATGTACTGGTAAGAGAGTTGTGCTGCAGCCACGAGGGCTTCATCCGTGTAACGTAGTTTGTGATGAATCTCATAGCGTTCACGAAGCCCTTTCAGGATCTGTATAGTTTCGTCTACAGTTGGTTCCGGCACTTTCACAGGCTGAAACCTTCTCTCCAAGGCTGGATCTTTCTCAATATGCTTCCTGTATTCATCAAGTGTGGTGGCTCCAATGCACTACAATAAAAGCAGCTTAAGATTCATGACCTTTCTAATATATGTACAAGCACAAAAATACAAACAAACATCTATGACAAAAAGAGAGACATGACGGAACAATTGCTGGACAAAAACTTAAAGTTAAACTGAAAGGCTTAGCTTACCTGCAATTCACCCCTCGCAAGAGCTGGTTTTAGGATGTTTGCAGCATCAATGGCTCCCTCTGCCGCTCCTGCTCCAATCAAAGTGTGTACCTCATCAATAAAGAGAATAATCTCATCACTCTGTTTAATTTCCTCCATCAACTTCTTAAGCCTTTCCTCGAACTCTCCACGGTATTTCGTTCCAGCAACCAAAAGACCCATATCAAGAGTAATAACCTGAAATCATGTTAAAAAATGAGAATAGTTCAACATAATCAGCACAGATATTGAGAATCCTAAATCTAGAGCACCAAACAGTATAATACATAACTGCACACAATAATTGCAAATATGTGATTTTTAACTATTTAAGAGTTTGCAGGAAATTTGTCAGTTTTTAAAGTTTTGTTATATGAACTTCAGTATTTCCAATAACATCACAAAGAACAAGCAGCAACTGATTTGTTACTAGGCTTCTTCTACCATCCTTAAGCACATGACATTATGTTGGGAATTGAGAATTTGATGAAAATGTATTACATTGTGATGTAATCGAGAACATAATAACAATGCCAAAAACAAGGAAAATAGAAATATCACATGAGCTCCTTCAGATCTGAGGTCCATTTCAAAAGATACAGCCCCTAAGCCAGCGCATGATTCTATACACACATAAGATATGCATACAAAGTATAACTCAGCCTCTGCCTCCTTTTTTACCTCGAATTACTATTCAAATAAAATACTAGAGTTCCTTCTAACAAATTGACGCTTCTAAGAGATCATTGCATTTTCAACCTCCAAAAAATAGGTCATTTGTCACATCCCCAAGCCACTGTGGAGGTGTGGTTGATGAACAAGAGGAGGGGTAGCAAATATGTGAAGTTCAATCAAGCTAAAAAACCAAAGCACATAACACAGACCACAGCTGCTCTTCTTGTGTTATAAATTCACGAGTATAGTGCAGTACCTTCTTCCCCTCAATTGTTTCTGGTACATCACCGTTGGCTATTCTTTGAGCAAGCCCCTCAGCAATTGCTGTTTTACCAACACCTGGCTCTCCAATAAGACACGGATTGTTCTTTGTTCGCCTACCCAGAATTTGGGTAACACGCTCAATCTGTGGCTGCCTTCCAACAACAGGATCCAATTTTCCCTGCGCAAATTAGAACAAAAATATTCAGCTCAATGCAAGCCAGTTACACTACAGAAGCAACATTACTTGACAGCTACAACATGATTTGAAATATCATGGAAAATGTTCTAGGACCCACCTCTTCTGCTAACTTGGTCAAATTCGTTCCATACTCCTCCAATGTGGGCATCTTGTTGCCAGTACTGCCCCCTCCAACACCAGCACCAACAGCTTCAGTGTTCTCACCCACCATACGTATAACCTGATAATTCCAAAGAAACGATTTCCAGTGTTAGACGTATTGGTAACACAATGCGGATTTATTTATTTTTAATCAATAGCAAATAACACCAAACATATATTACCTGTGTCCGAATGTTACTTGGATCAGCACCCAAATTCTCTAGAACACGGGCTGCCACACCCTCGCCCTCACGGAGAAGACCGAGAAGCAAGTGTTCAGATCCAATATAGTTGTGGCCTACATTGTTCAAGCAACCATATAAGAATGAAACACAGAATAGCATAACAATTGTGATTCTAAAACATTAAAATATTACGAAACATTGTACAAAGGTGACGAATGAATTGTAAAATCTATCACTTGACTATCTTTCTTATCAAGTAGGATAGATGAACCGTTAACTTCTAACTCTCTTGAATAGCCTTTGCAAAAAGAAAAAGTAAGTTAGATAAATGTAGGCACATGGAGGGTAAGAAGACATAGTGGGCATTCTCTATCAGGGATTGATGCACCAGCTAACTAATGATGAACACTAAGCACATCTTTCACATACTGAAAACCAAATACTCAATGCAATAAGCTAGTACGAAGTGATTTCTTTGTAAACATATTGGAATGTAAAGTTTGATTCATTGCAAACTCAGAAAAAGACGCAACACCACCTAAATTATTACAGGGCCTGCACCCCTCCAACTGAAGCATGGCCAAAAGTGGTTAGAGAGGGGGGAAGACTAGCAAGTAGCAAGCACAACGAAGATAAATATAATAGACATGAAAAGTTACTGATGTTTTCCGTTAAAAACCATGTTAACACTTTTCATTAGGAAGCTTATGGATCACACTAACTTACCAAGTTGGCGGGCTTCCTCTAATGATAGTTCCAAAACACGCTTGGCACGAGGAGTGAATGGAATTTCAACAGCAACAAATCCGCTGCCTCTGCCAATAATTTTCTCAACTTCAACACGGGCATCTTTCAGATTAATTCCCATAGATTTCAGAACCTTTGCAGCAATCCCAGTACCCTCGCCAATAAGACCCAAAAGAATTTGCTCCGTGCCAACAAAGTTATGACCTAAACGTCTTGCCTCCTCTTGAGCAAGCATTATAACTTTGATTGCTTTTTCAGTGAATCGTTCAAACATTGCCCGTACAACACCACGGCTTGCTGTTCCTCTACGTACAGATAGCACAGCTCTCATCTTGGAATAGAAACAGTCGCTAGAAGATCCCAAAGCATCCAAAGCATTACCTCCACGCAACCCTGAGAAAGATTGTATTCTGTATACAGGTGCTTGAAGGCTAGCCATCATTTTCACGGACTTTTTACCATTTCCAGATCTTTGAAATTGGCCATTTCTTTGATAAGCAAATGAAGCAGGAATGTTAGTTGACTGAACCAAAGCCCCCGCCATGATTCCCACCAGACAATCAAGCTGCACTAAATAACAAAAACAAGGTAAGTAAGAGAAACAGGTATTATGCTATTGCCCCACAAGGTTACGAATTTAATGGCATTAAAAATGATGAAGATTACAATGACCAGCAATTGTATCCAGCTACAACACCAACAGGACAAAGACATCCTGGATCTACGGATGCCATTGCTAAAGCAACTTCTGATAGCTGTTGCAAAGGCACCCCTAGACCCAGATAAGCTACAGCATGAGCTCTAAAACCATGCCAATCAGCAGCAGCCTTTGATGTTGAGAGGGCCGATTCACAGCTTGGAAGAAAGGGCAAAAATGGCATTCTAAATCAACTGTATGTACTCTGTGCAAATGAGACAGAATAAATAGCAAATAAACCCCAAAGAGATAACCCTTACTAAAAGACCAAGTATGTAACGAGAAACCACTAGAACTCCCCCACATGAAACAGACAGATATCATAGTATGATTAATCAGATGAGAAATAACAAAGCAATCCCTGGCTTGCAATTGAAGAGTTCCATTTTGAGCATTGAACACAATACCCTTCACCTAGAGCTCATATGCCCCTGAACTAACAAGACCAATTCCAAATAACATCATCTATATAAACTCATAATACAAATTTCGCTCAAAACGGTCTCAACCTAGCCACTCGAAGGATTAACTAATTTCATACCACATAGTCGTGATTCAACTTGGAAATACAGGTAAGCTAGTTGATACCCACACATGCCAAATTTCTGAACTTTGAAGCAGCAAATACCCCCCCCCCCAACACTAAAGTGGTTGACCATTTAAAGTTTTTATGTTCTCCATTTCTTCCATTATCTTTTCAAGTACAAAACCTCAAAGGCCAACAGGATACACAACCAAAGCATGTCTCATTAACAACCATATTTAAAAATCAAACTAAACAGATAAGCCAAAATGAAACTGCTTCAACAGATAAGGCAAAATGAAACAGAGAGCATCAGTTTCAATCAAAACCCAAAACAACCCAGATAGCCAAAAACCAAAACAACTACATCTAAAATCGCCATAACAAACATTACCCAAAGTTTATCTACCTTTCAAAACTTATCCACCATGAAAAAATCTTCCGTTCTACAATACCCAGAAAGAGATCCCCACAATCAGTCAACAACAACAAACCCAGAACAAAATGAAATAGACTCAGCTTAAACAGCAACAGAAAACCCTAATTGGGAAAGCTCAAGCACAAAGCTAGGAACTTTAAATTGCAAAAAAGTAAGCAACTTTAAAAGTTTCAGATAACTTTACCTTACCAGATAGAAGAAGGATAGAGGAGAGAGAAAGAGAGAGAAAAATGGAGGTGGGTGGGAGAAGAAAAAAGGGGTAAGGGTTGAAGTGATTATTTTTCTTCCTCCCAGCTGAGAGAGAGAAGAAGGAACGGCTTAGATGAGGTTTGGGGAAGAATGGAAATGCTCTCTGAACTGGATAATATATTGTGGTGCTTAATTACACCACCCAATTGGCGGTGTGCCCAAATAAAAATAAATCAATAAAAAAAATCTCATGGACTTGTGATTACCCTTTTAGGCTTTAACTTGTAGCATTGCACTCTTGTGGCATGGAGTAGTAATCAAAATGGTACTTTGATTTTTCCTTTTCTTTTTTGTATAGAAAAACTATCAAATTGTCTAGGTGCATCTTTGATCATTTCTTAATGTGGACCCACATGATAGATTTTTGTATCCTAAATATTTGATTAAAGAAATAAATAAAAAAAATTATAATCGTTTTACTAGCGTCGACATTGATAAGAGACTCTCTCTTCTTGTTTGGCTTATCAAAGGAGTATTTTAAGAGACTTTCTTTCCAAACAATAAATTGTTGAAACCTTATGCAAAATAGGGATCAAACAAGCTGTGTTTTGTATGCTCTAATTTGACAATAATGGAAAAATGGATTCTCGGGCGCATTGTTATGTGAGATGTATCGGAATCAAGCGCCTCATACATATACTTGAGTGCGAGGAATGCAATTAAGTCATTTTGAGGGAGATATTTTGGGATTGTATTGACGAGCCTAACAAAACTGTGCTAGCAAGTTCAACCAGCATGAATGGGAGGTTTACAGAGCATGTGTAGGTAGTAGAAGATTTTGGAGGTTCGCTTAAAGATCTGGGTAGGAAAGAAACTCATCAATATAACTGCTTTATAGAGTTGCATTTTACTTTATGCGCACAACTATATTGAATATGATAATTGTGAATAAATTAATTTGTATTATTCATAGTAACAAAAGAAAAAATTACTCTAGTTATTAAATAGTTTTTTTGAGTGCTTTGTGCTCGTTGAATATGACCATGTTGCTTTATAGCATTTATCATTTTTTCACAAAATTGTATAAATAAGCCGCCACATCACCAATTCCACACCCACCCCAACCCCCAAAAAAAAAAAAGAAAAATGATCCAGAAAAGAGCCAAAACAGAGTTCTCATTCTGAAATACTCTTACTACACAATAGGTGCATTGCATTCTGAATAGCTACTGGTCAGCCATGTAAACTCACCTAGCTAGGTCGCTGTAGCAAAGGCGTGCACGAGAGAAGGCTTTTCTTTTCTTTTCTTTTTTTTTCTTCTTCTTAATATATACTCCAAAATGTGTAATATGCACAACAAATTGACAATGAAGTTTCTAAAAAGTTCAAGAAATATAACTTGCACAGGATAACAATGACTAATGTCAAATATTTCAAGTATGAAAAGAATACTGGTTATATGTGGGGTCCTCTTTGATGAATATTTCATGATGTTAACATAAGTTGAGAACATGGGAGTTGATTTTTTTGTAATTGCAAACGAAAAATCTTGCCCAAAATGTGTTCATCGTCATATTCCCTCGTTTGAGGACCTTGCTGTAAGCGCTAGAACCATCACTTGTCCATTAGGAGGAAGCCAAAGGTTGTTGCGTTCCAAAGGTGTTGCGTTATATTATGACCCAACTACGACTTGTGATAGGTTTCAAACTCAACTTATTTGGTGTTAGTCTTCGAGTTTTCACCAATGTTATCGGATTACTGGTAGACTTGAACGCCCGTTTTATGAGACATCAATATAAGAGTCGCAAAATCGAAAGAATGGGTGAAATCGGAGTTTAGAAATTTGGAGAATCTTCCCGGGACATCGTGGGTCCTATAGGGTCACGAAAGACCCCTCCGAGAAATTTGGGGTAAAATCACATTCAGGCCCCGAAAGGCCGAAAATTGAAAGTTATAATCCACGTTTCTTGGGCTTCCGAGAGGCCCTGAAACGAAGGTGGATATTTTAGTACCACATCACACGTGACACCTCTAGCGGACATGGGAGGCCCCGGTGTGGGTCATTGAGTCCCTGGTAGTAAGCTTGGATGGTTGTTTTAACGGACACCAATCTAATGGCTGGAACACCGAAAACATGAGTGAAATCGAAGTTCAGGGATTCAAATGACCTACCCCGGGACACCGGGGTTCTCTAGGATCACGGAAGACCCCCTCGGAGAAGTTTGATCGAAAATCGCTCTCGGGCCCGGAAGGCCGAAAATCGAAGGTTATAAACTTATAATCCATGTTTTTTGGGGCTTCCGGGAGGCCTCGGAACAAAGGTGAGATTTTTTGCACCACATCACACAGGGCACTCCTAGAGGATATGGAAGGCCCCTTGGGTCGGGTATTGGGTCTCCTGGTAGGCTTGGACAACCTTTTACCGGACACCAATCTAATGGCAGAAACACCTAAAACATGAGTAAAATCGGAGTTCAGGGACTCAAATGACCTTCCCGAGGCACCGCGGGCCCTCTAGGGTCACGAAAGACCCCCCGGAGAAGTTTCGGGGAAAATCATAATTTGGCCCGGAAAGCCAAAAATCGAAGGTTATAATCCATGTTTTTTGGGCTTCCGGAAGCCCTAAAATGAAGGTGGATATTTTTGCACCACATCGCACGGGACACTCCTAGGGCACATGGAAGGTCCCTAGGGTCGGGTATTGGGTCCCCTGGTAGACTTGGGCGACCTTTTTACAGACATCAATCTAATGGCTGGAAAACCAAAAACATTGGTGAAATCGGAATTCATGGACCCAAATGACCTTCCTGGGGACACCGTGGGTCCTCTAGGATCACGAAAGACCCCCTGGAGAAATTTGGACAAAAATCACAATCGGGCCCTAAAGTCCGAAAGTCAAAGGTTATAATCCACGTTTTTTGGGCTTCCGGGAGGCTTTGGAACGAAGGTGAAAATTTTCGCACCACATCACACGGGACACCTCTAGGGGACATGGAAGGTCACCGTGGTCGGGTATTGGGTCCCCTGGTAGGCTTGGACGACTTTTTTACCGAGCACCATTCTAATGGCTGAAACACCGAAATCATGAGTGAAATCGGAGTTCAGGGACTCAAATGACCTTCCTAGAAGATCGGGGGTCCTCTAGGGTCACGAAAGACCACCCCGAAGAAGTTTGGGCGAAAATCATAATCGGGCCCGGAAGGCTGAAAAATGAAGGTTATAATCTATGTTTTTTGGGCTTACGGAAGGCCTCGAAATGAAGGTGGATATTTTCACACCACATTGCATAGGATACCCCTAGGGCACATGGAAGGTCCCCGGGGTCGGGTATTGGGTCCCCTGGTAGGCTTGGACTACCTTTTTACCGGACACCAATCTAAGGCTAAGAACACAGGAAGTATGGGTAAAATCGGAGTTCGGGGACCTGAATGACCTTAATTGGGGCACCGGGGGTTTTTCTAGGGTCACGGAAGATCCCAGGATAAGTGTGGGCCAAAATCACAATCGGGTCCACAAAGGCCGAAAATCAAAGGTTATAATCCACATTTTTTGGGTTTTCGGGAGGCGAAGAACGAAGGTCTATATTTTCGCATCATATCGCACGGGATATCCAATGGGAGGCTTCTGGGGTCGATTATTGGATCCCTGCTAGGCTTAAACAGTCGTTTTACGGGACACCGCCCTAAGGGTTAGAACAAAGAAAGCATGGGTGAAATCGTAGTTTGGGAATTCGGATGATCTTTCTTGTGCATTTGGGGGTTCTCTTGGGTCATGGTAGACCTTCCGGAGAAGGTTGGGCAAAAATCACAACCAAGCTCCGAAAAGCCGAAAATTGAAGGCTATAATCCATGGTTTTTGGGCATGGAGCATGGCTACCCACCATCCCTTGTTACCACCGAGCAAAAACCATCCCATATCCGTGTCACCAAACCTTGCCTCAAGCCCTCTCTATTATTATAGTGATGTCTTACAATTTTTCCCAAATTTTTTAAAGTGAATCTTATCTTGTTTTATTTATTTATTTATTTATTTATTTATTTACTTTTTCCTATTTCTTGGTGCTTATCTTCGACATATTCAATTATACTAGCTTTAGTCTTCAAGTAGTAGCTACTAATGATTTACCCAATGTGACGTATGGGATAGGTGTTTATTATGGTTAGGGGAAGATACTCCAAATCGATGGAGCATCTCTTAGTTTCTCTAATCCCTAGTTGTTTGGTCCATAAGCATCAAGTGTTGTTCCTAAAAGTTGGAACGATTAGGCAAGAAAAATGTATCAGGTTACCATAATCACATGTGTGTAGCTTTCATCTACCAGAAAGCAGGTACATGTTTGAGATTGATGTGAAAGACTAGTTGTGGAAATGAACAAGTTGATTGAGAGTACTGAATCGGAGATACACTAGTTAAAGGAGAGTAGTCCTTAGGATAACTGTTCTAATTTGTACCCGGACGGGCAGAGCCAAGCTATTTAAGGGCATTGGGACAATGTTAATGTTGTACGGAGTAATTTGTTTCGTCGAAACTTGTAAATTATCTCTTATTCCTGGAAGTAGTAGGCCAAACAGAAAGTTGGAACTACGCTAAAATGTAAGATGTTGCTTATTCTCTTGTGTAACTGCATTATCGCTTGTGCTCACGAATTGCTATACTTCTGCTGTGTTTTGACAAGACTTTTTCCTTGTGCGTGTGAATAAAGGGTGTTCACCAAACAAAAAATGGACACAAGAATTAGAATTCTTAAAAGTTCCCCTTCCTGGGTGCATTGCAACTGAATGCAATGGCCCTGTAGGAAATGAGAAGTATCTCCCTTTGAATGAGAGCAAACTGTTCTTAACAAAGCTATAAAAAACACCATCACAACTTACCATCTCTTGCAAGATGGCTTGATGAAATAGTAAATATCCAGACTATAAACCTTCAAACTTTAAAAATGCCATAGCTTCGAATTACATATCACAGTTCCCGGCAATGGTGGAACCATGGAAGGTGGCTAACTCCAAGAGTAGAGCCTTGATCTGCTCCGGATGCACATCTTGCCCATCCTTGCATTGCTGAAAGACGGATAAAGAATGGCGTCAGTTCAACGATTATAACATGGAGTAGAATTAAAATATCCCTACAGGCTACCTCAACAGCGCATAGATTTCTTCTTTGAACGCGTAGCACTACAACTTATCTAGCGTTGTTGAGGGGAAGACGGATGTGGGATATGAACAGTATGTAATCCATTACAGTGAAGACGGCATCATAGTTACTAATGAACCCAAAATGAAAGAGTGATGGAAGACAAATAACCTCAGCGCGGAAGATATCCATTGCAAACCCATTGAAGCAGCTAATGACAGCTTGTTGGATGTCCAAACCAAGGCAATCTAAAGCTCTCATTGTAGAGAGCAACAGACCTGGTTTGCGACCACAAAACATGTGAATGTTGACAGCTCTTCCTTCCCTTAGCCTTACTTCAATCTACAAATAAAAGCAAATTCAGCAGAAGTGTCATTACATAGGTTAATGTGATAACATGATGCAGAACCATTTTCGCTAAAAAGAACCAGAATATGAAAATAACTGAAGAACGACTCCTGTCTCCAGAACCACTTGGGATAGAGTAGTATTCCTTTTGAAGGTCACTCTGGTAATACCCCTTTGTGCTGAAGTAATTGTCACAGACTTAAAGTGATTGAACAATAAGAAATTTGTGAAGGCTTCGAACAAGAGGTATGAAAATTACAGACCATTCTTTTCAGAATATCCCGGGAAAAAAAATGAAAAACTACTTCGACTCTGGAGCGCATGGGTAACTTAGAATCTCTAAATCAATTAACTTTATGAAAGTATGGTTAAGTAAGCCATGAGATTCAACTCTGTAGGTAATCCTTTACGCCTCCCCTTGCAGAAGATGCAAATGCGGCTCCACTGCATTATTAACTGGACTACAAGTTATCAAGAAAACTTCAGGGACACAGATCATAAACTCACTCTTGCAGGTTGACCGTTTGGGCTTGGCAAAGAGCTAGGGCAAAGCTCTTCCTTGATTCGAGATGGCAGGTTGGGTAGCGTAGGTGTTAACGGATGGAAGCTTGTCGTCTGTGTCAATGAAGAGGTAGCAGGGGTTGTCTCCAGTTCATTGTGGAGATCATTGATCTTTTGCAGCAGCTCTTTCAAATATTCAATTGCATCCCCTAGAATTGAAGCCCTGTCCATCTGTAAAGTAACTACATTCATATTACCCTTTCAAAAAAAAAAAAAAAAAACTACATTCATATTAATGTGATAGGTCCCAGATTAAATTAGTGAAGTTGATATCACATAGAGACACATAACTGAAGCTTATGACAGCTTCATTATACCTTCAGACCAGAATCTGTTATTGTCTTTTACATTTTACCTAAGCATGGATCTTACAAGTACAGGTATTCAGGTAATGCTTATAGAGTTGCAGGTGATATTATATCAATCTTGCAGGCATTTTCACTCATTTACTGATCAAGAGCGATGGATAAGAGAGCGTAAATGTCAATAACGAAACCAGTTCTGCTTCTGCATACTAAAGTACAGGCATCCCCTTCCTTACCAGGATTGCTTTTATTTTTCCTTGTCAAAAAAAGAAGTTAGCTACAGTTATCTGACACCACAACGGTCAAACAAACCTTGAAGTTTATCAGTTTCATTTTCAAAGAATGCCCTCCACATATTTTGGCAGAGCATTTATTATTCCAAGCTCTATGAAGGATACTACCCATTGTTTCAAATTTGAACAAATATCACTCAAACGGGACTTTGGATGTCGGTATAGTTATTACTCCTAGCAGATGACACTACTCACTAGTCTGTTTACCCAAAGTTAAAGCACAGATAAACCCAACTTACCATATATAGGATGAGAAATCAACATTATATGGACCACAAATGTGCAAGTGTAACCACAGACACTGTGGAAAGAAGAAAGAGTTGCGAGCGATAATGGAGAAAGAGTGTTACGGGTTACTTCATCTACATTTAACCCGATTTAGTTATGTGAAAGGACCAAACCAACAACTAATGAAAGAAGTAAGAACTAACAGTTGATCTTACTCTTCACTCAAACATACTCACAAGATTAAGAAAGAAAAAGTAGCAGATGCCCCCCATCTAATGTAACTTCATTTTCAAAGTGGTCCATTCAACTTGTGGATACATTTATAGCCAGCCACCATATTCATGTGAGGTGATTTAATGATAGACTTCCATATGGAGCATTTATACACAGAAGAACGTCGTAACCAATGATATAATGCACAAAGAATAAAAAGAGTTCAATTTAAGCATAGCAAATTCAAAAAAGACATGATGAAATGGAACTATCCTATGCTTGCTCCCATGGAACTAACCACTAATTCTATTCCTACTAAACTTCACGAGATAATGGCAGCAAAGAACAAACAATTTTCTAACAAATACTACTAAAATTCACTACAAAACTAACATCAAATTCACGAGCAAAATCAATTATAAAGGCATAACAAAATTCCTCACCTTGCTGATCTTAGGGACAACAGATCTTAACATGTAGAGCCTGTCATTGAGCTTCTTCCTGCGCCGCCTCTCGGCCATCAAGTTCTTAGCTGGTAAGCCTTTCTTCTTCCCACCACCACCACCACCGGTGACGGCGCTATTGGCATTGGAATTAGTGCCACCATTCCTAGCCCCATCATCACCCTTAGGGGGGGTGGTGGTGTTATTGATTTCAGTAAAATCATCAGAATCATAATTAAAAGCTGACCCATCAAAGCTCAAATTTTCAATCCTCTCTTTTTCTTTTTCCCCACCACTAGAATTCTTCAACTTATTATTACCACTATCCCCTTCAGAATTCACCAAATTCCCAGACCCATTACCAAAATTCTTCCTAAGAGCAGCCCTTTTCTGAAAAAGGGTAGGTTGTGCACCCACAGGAGGTGCAGAATTATCAAGTGGTTTCAACAATTTTGAAGCCCTATTGACAAACACAGAATTCCCTAACCCTTCATCAAAACCTCGAAACCTCGAACCGCCATTAAAGGTATCATTTTGAGGCAATGGCATGAAATGGGTACTTGTGAATTGAGAATTAGACACCAAATTAGGGCTACCCATTTGAGTTTGAGTGCTAAAATCATTAAACCCACTTAAACCCCCATTAACACCACCATTTCCCCTGTTTCCCAAATCCCCAATTGAATGATTTTCTGTGAAGAACCCATTAACCCCACAACCAAGATCAAGAGAATGACCCAAAGGGTTGCTGAAAATGGAGGATTTTGAAGGTAACAAGAAAGAAACTTGTGATGGGTCAAGTGAAGCAGGGTTAAAAACTGAAGGAGAAGCAGAGCAAGATGAAGATGAATCAATTGGGTTAAGTAGAAGATTATCAGCAACTGGGTTTGCCATATTATACCAATCATTTTCAACATCAAGCATTGATTTGAAAGATGAAACTGTTGAATCATCTTCTTCTCTCTCTCCTCCTATCCAACCTACACTGTTTGCTCTTGACAACATTTTGTTTTTGATTATGTTTTGAGGAGAGAGAAAGATACACAGAGAGAGGAGAGAGAAAAATTGGAAGATTTATGATTGAGTTTGGAAGAAGAAGAAGAAATGAAAGGGGGGATTTTAGGGGGAAAAAGAGGGGTTGTCGTTTAGTGAAATAGCTAAGTTGCTCTGTTTCGAAGGTTACTGTAGTTTGTTAAGGAGTGTTGCAGAATTTCCTGCTTTGCTTTGCTATGCTTTGTTTTGGTTTAATATTTCGAGGAGGATGGATATGATGATGATGATGATGATGATGATGATGATGATTGATGGTTTTAATGAAATTTCCTTCTTTGTTTTCTGTTTTTATTTTGGGGTTTCAGTTTTTCACTACATTTCAGTTTCACTTTGTTTTGCAACTAGTTACATTCCCGTGCGATATACGGTTTCGTATAAAAATCCTCTTCTACGAAACCTCTCGCTTAATATGGTACAAACTTACAACATTGCATTAATTATAAGGTAGAATACCAAAAGGGACTTGCTAAATGCAGGAAATAAAAATTCTAAATGCAAGATGTGCGTACTATTTTACCCTTATTTATTTAGTGTTCTAATTTCCCCAACCACTTTCCCCACCACCCAACTTCAATTCCCACCATTATACTTCCTTAACTCACAACACTTCGTTTCACTTACTCAATTCAATTCACTCCATTATACTTCCATTAATTTTCAAGATCACAGTCGATGACGAAAATTAGGGGACACAAAATAATATTATGCCACTAACTGATTTTTTTGTGATAAACCCATCTAGTCGTAGTTCGATTTTTCTACCTGCTAAAATTTTAAGTAGGCCGCACCTAGATTAGGGCTTAAACACAATCGGACCCTAATTTTTTTTTGGCTCATATAACCTCTAGCCATGAGACTTTATTGGCCTGGTTTTGAACGGGCCAGAAAATTCACACGGCCCTACAGTAGCTAGGCCAGCTAATTTTTAAGGCTCAAAAATTTTCGAGTCAAAGTTCGTACTTTGAGACGACCGTGAAACAACTTTGGTTTATCTTCAACTAGACCAAGAAAATATTGGGGTTTCTCTTAGCTGAGCCTTAAATAGTTTATGGCCAAGGCAAAATGGAGTTACTTGAACAATGGGGCTTGAGAGCGTTTCGGCCACTGTAATTTCGGGGTCCTAGAACTTTTTATCCTACTTCACTCTAATCTGAAAATTATTTATTGAGTTGTCCTTCAGTATTTTGCATAAATTTGTCCCCTATTCAAAATGTCCATTAAAGGGGGTGATGACTGATGAATTCAACCCTCAATCGAAAGGGGCTTCAACCAAACCAAAATTGAAAGAAGAGATTGTCCATTTGATAACACCATTGTCATTATTACATTCAATTATTTCACAAATTTTAGCTAAAGTTCCCAGCCTAACTACGCCTCAGTTCTTCATTTCATATGTGAGAATAGAGAGGAGAGAGAGTAAAGCTTCAATGGAGTAATGGGCTAATGGTGGATTGTTTCCAGTGAATGAGAGAAAGAGAGAGAGTCAGAGAAAGGAGTGAGAGTGTAAATTAGAAAGTTAAATGAAAGGGGTAAAATGGGAAGTACACCTTGCATTTGGAACTTTTGTTCCCTGTATTTAGCAGCTACGTACCAAAATATACAATAACTCATTCCTTACAATCATGATATGAACCTGGTTTGTATAACCAAACTTTTACTATCTTTGTTGCAATTTACCTTAATTTCTAGTGTCCAATATTCGTCCAAAAGATCACTCCCAATACTACTAATTTTTCTGCAATTTACTCCAAATACCCAGAAAATCATATCCTAAGTATCAAATGGATGCAATAAAAGTATGATTAAGTGGTTAACAACTATATATACCCATCATTGGAAGTTAGTATACATATTGTTTCTACTATTATAGAACAAAATATGCAAAAATTGAAATAGTAATGATGTACACTTTGACTTGAATATAGTGAGCTCTATATATTCTTAAAGCATGGGTGTCCCCCTTAAAAGAAAAAAGAGTATTAATAGCAAAATAAATATATTTTTGATTATTATATACATGTATCATTATAAAAATTTAAGAAAATGTGTTTAATATTAATGTAGATTCAAGCATTAATATAGATTCATGCATTAGTATAGATTCATGTATTTTTTATTTGATGACGTGTCAAGCAATGTGGGTATACCTTGCTTATGTGGACGCCCACGTGTCCATCAAGCAATAGTGCAAATCCACTTATATATATATATATATATATATATATATATATATATATATATATATATATATATATATATATATATATATATATAATAGAAGATAGTTTTTTTTTCTTTTCAAAAGAGGTGCAAGTGAATAGCGATTAAGGCGGTCTCATACTTTCACGACGTTATGTTCAATCAACAATAAATATATCAAACTTAAGTCAACATAGCACTAGTAAGAAATTAAGGTAGTTTTTAGGAGTTAATCGACACAAAATATGAGGAGAATGAAAGAAGATAGTTTTTTTTTTCTTTTCAAAAGAGGTGCAAGTGAATAGCGATTAAGGCGGTCTCATACTTTCACGACGTTATGTTCAATCAACAATAAATATATCAGACTTAAGTCAACATAGCACTAGTAAGAAATTAAGGTAGTTTTTAGGAGTTAATCGACACAAAATATGAGGAGAATGAAAATTCGAACCCATAATCTTGTCTTACCAAATCACTTAAAACTTGAGAGTAAACTTGAAACTACTAAATTGTCATTCGTATTGGTTGTTTTGCAATGCAATAATTATTTGTTGACTAAAGGGAGTAAAAATACTAGGCACCACTAAATTATTATTTTTGAATCATTAGACGTGCTTGATTGATCTCGTGGTTTCCTAACGGTTTTAATGTACGATGTGTAGTACTAGTCGGTAATAATCATGGAGATACTAAAGTAACTTCTCTTGTGGCACCCAAAAAGTAACTTTTCTTGTTATAATTTGTCTTTTTCTCTAGTTGTAGGAAATTTCATGGAATAAGTACTTTGAGAGTATGTTTATTGTTATTTAAGTGAATTGAATTAAATTAAAAAGTAATATGTAAGAGAAAAAGTAGATTATTACGAGTAAATTAAAATGGGTTGAATTAATTATTAGTACGTGGAAAAAAATACACCCTCAAATTTAATGTTAGTTGCTTCATACATTTTACTACGAATAAAAATATTTTGTATGAGCAAAATTGTGATATCTCTGACCTGGTGATATTTATTTTTTAAAGCCGTTGGAATAATGAAAAGGTGGTCTAATATAGTGACACTTGAGTAAAATTTTATAAATTTGGACCCAAAATTGATGCTTTGATCACCCATAAGAGAATGATTGATTTAATTGGGTTTCTACTGTCAACTCGATTTTAAATTTCCTAAGAATTTGATTCTTTCACATATATTTGAGGTCTTACCACTGGTTCTCACTGATTGAGAAAGTGTTTTTTCACTGATTCTTACTAATTGGGTAAGGTCCTGTCACTAGTTTTCACCGATTCGGTAAGGTCTTGCCACTGATTATGTGAGAAGAGATTTGGCATTTTCTACTGATTATCACTTATTGGGCAAGGTCATGTCACTGATTAGTGATTTCCACTGATTCATTAAGATCCTGCAATTAATTCTCACCAATTGATAATGTATTGCCACTGATTTTCAATGATTGAGTAAGGTCCAATAAATGAAAAAGAACACACTCTTACTTACTATCCATAGTTTTAAAGAATTAGGTAAATGAGTTACTTCATCATAATCTTACCTCTCTATGACACTCGGTCTACAAAATTGGTTAACTGGAGGGCAATGGCAATATTTTGTTGGTTAACCTCTATAGCACTCACAAATTAAACAATTTATGACTCACTTCGATGTAGTCTTATTTGTCAATAGTGGCTATAATGCAATTGCCCATATGATAAATCAGAAAGGTCTCATATGAGGTCGCCTCTATAGTCAAGCATGACGTCAATATGATGTCATGCTTGTTTGAAACACCTCATTTCTCACACGAATTTTTGTATTACCCATTAACCATGAAGTTAAAGAATCAACCATCAGAGATGAAATTTTTACGGTTGTTTTTTTTTTTAACAGGCAACTAACAAGGCCATGAACACGCCCTTATAGGGTCGGAGGGAGGAAATGAATAACTCCTCTAGCCACCCCACAAAGAATCTCAACCCAAAACCCACTGATTGGAAACAGATAGGGCCAAAACCCAATTGTTGAAACACTCCGTCATAAACTTGGAGAAGTTATGAATCAAACCCTAACCTTCATAATGAAAGGTAACACAATAATCATTAAAACACTTATCCTTTAATTAACTTCCATAATTGATAATCAACCTTTTACCCTGGACAAGAAAAATTAACCAAGCATACAAATTATACAACCACAAGTCCCTAATTCCCAAACCCCCACCCCAAGTCCCCAAGATAAAATAACAGGTAACTGGGTATTTTATTCCATGAAGAGTGAAGGAATTTCAGGAGGGACATTTATGTTTGAACCTTTCCCTTTCCCTTTCTCTTTCCCAGTTATAATACTCCTACATCATTTTTAATTGGGCAAAATAATAGTAGAGGTAAATGGGGAGTAATTAATATGGGAAACCCAAAATTTATTGAAAAGGGAATGGGAAACCAAGATTCTCGTGAATGCTACTCCTTTTGCAACTAGAGTAGTATTCTTTGGCATCTCTATGCGTTGCGGACAACTTTACCCAATTCAGGGTAAGATATCTCCTCTTTTATTTCTATTTCTACTTGCTCGACCCAGCTGGGCCTGCAACACTGCATCAGCTTCCCTTGATCCTTTTTTCCTTTCTCCTTTTATTGTTTGGGTGCGAAGTCTCGGCTTCCGTTGCTGAGTTGGTGGTATGTTGCACCGCCGCATATCCCTAATCCTTTGCACTAGGATTTTACCCGTGTTATACACGAGCGATCCATTTATCACTATTTTTTTTGTGTTTTAAAAGTATACATAAGTACATAAAGAATAATGAAAAATATAAATTGGTCGAAATGTTACACACACCACGCACTCACCATTCTCCAACTAAAAAATAAAATAATATCTATCACTTGTCAGTTAACTTGCAATTGTACGTCATATAGTATAACTTAATAAATTATCACTCCAAATGTGACCCATCTAATTATATTTTAAGCATATCCTTACAAAATTTATGTCTAACCTGCGTTTATACCTTCATTTAGAAAGTAATTACTTCTAAATTACTTAAATATTTAATGCTTGTCATGTTAACGACGATTATCCCCACAAATAATAGTCAAATTTCACATAGTCTACGCTTATACAAACTGATATAATTCTTGTTATTAGACAACTATCAGTATAATCAGACTGTCCCTTAATGTTTATTTCAGTATTTGGAATCTAAAAATTAAAAGACTTACCTTCTTTAAAAAATATCGACAACTCACTTTCTAAAAAAAGGGAATATAATATGTAATTCATCAAAATGTGACACTTGTACGTTACCTGCGCTTATACCCACAACTATATAACTCTTATTATATGGAGATGCCGTATGACCTATTATTAATGCAATTTCTATTTTTTTCCTCAAAAAAAAATAAAAAATATAACTCTTATTATATTATGTGGATCTATTCCCCCAAATATTCATCATATGACCTATACCCAATAAAAGTTTTTATTGTTTTTGGACATTAAGGTCATTTTAGATTGTATTAATGTCATTCTATCTAAAGATAAAAGTAAGGAATATAAATAGGCTATAGCAATTACTATAGGATGTTGACGACTAATTACTTACCCAAATAAAACCAAAAAGGAAAAAAATAACTAATTTCCAATCAAATTGTGACAATTGTGACGTTACTTGCGATCTTACCAAAAACTATATACCTACTTACACTTATTCCACAAATATCAGTCACATGTTAATTGTTACATAATCTACGACGGTTATCCCCGTAAATATTAGTCAAATATCACCTACCATGTAATCCCATAATTACATTACAACTTGAAAATGATGACTACATATGTAACCATGGTCACACATGCGTTTATCCCAGTAGAATTAGGCAAACGAATATTAGTGACATGTTTGTTGTCACATGACCTACGCTTATCGCCGCAAATATTAGTCAATACCTACCATGTAATACCCACAATATATAACATATTAAAAGTAATGACTCTATACGTAACCCTTATCATATTACACGCACTTGTCCATAAAATATGTTGCCACATCAAAATACTTTTTTTTTTCCCCTCAATTATAAAACTCAATAAAAGTGGTGACATTAAGTATTGTTAGGCTCATAAATATAAAAATTAATAAAAAGTGATGACCCAAAATAATATTTAAATTAAAAAATAGTCAAGTATCAATATATATATGTAAAATTGAGTTCTCACCAAGTATTGAATATGTAATAAATAGCCATAAATGCATGGGTGATTAAAAAGAAATTAAAAATAATTTTATTTTATTTTAATAAGAAATAAGTAACATAAGTTTTATATTTATTATGAAAAAAAAATTATATTATACATTTACTAAAAATGTACTCCCTCCGTCCCATCTTTACTTGGGCACATTGAAATGGCACGGAGATTAAGAAAAGTTAACTTTGGCATCCATTTCACAAATATGCCCTTACCCTTCCCTTCTCATTCTCTCTCCTCCCTTTAAAGAAAAGAAACAAGGAAAGTTAAAGTTAGGGCAAACAAGTCATTTCATTAACTTTTTTTTACCATTTAAGGTAATGCCCAAGTAAAGAGGGGACATCCCATAAAGGAATGTGCCCAAGTAAAGATGGGACGGAGGGAGTAATTTTTTTGTTAATTTTTTTTTTGTTGATAAAAATATTATTATTGTTCTTTGCTACTCATGATTAAAAAATTATTATATTTTTTCTATTAACGGAGTATGCATGATAAACAAGAATCCGTGCATCGCACGGGCACGAAATCTAGTTAAATAGAAACTTTTATTACTACATTTATTACAATAACTTAATGATCACCATAAAAGTTATAATGAAAAACTAAAAAGAAAATAAAAAGAAAAAAAAAATAGCCACTAAGAATGTGACACATGTCACATTACCGGCGCTCTTACCCAAAAATATATATATACTAGTTTTATGTCCGTGCTTTGCACGAACTCGTTTATTTCTCTCAAAAATTAGGATGGTTTTTTAGGTGATACATAATGTATGTTAATTATTATATACCGCACAACTAATTTTATATTTGACTATTTTAATATTTTTCTATCAAATTTCCTTTTAAATTGATCTACATCTAAAATAAAATAAATATAAAAAAAGATTAATTTATGAACATAATTTGAGGCTACTACAAACTTAACGGAAGAATTTTAAAAAAAAAGACAATTTAATGAAGTAAGACTTATAATTTTTAGAGTTATGTAACTAAAAATATGTTATTTTGTAATTTCAAATAATAAGCAAATAAATCATATAACAAAGTCGAGTGATATTGATCATGTGGCGCTTGGATCATGATTTGTTAAGATATGTGGCAAAGTTGCACATGTGGCGTCTGTGTGTCATCTTCACAAGAACATTCCCTCTTTTGTGGCTTCTACATCCTATCACCGCACGGAGAGAAGCCAACTAATTGTATAGGTCTCATGTATCTCCATTTAAAACATTTTTCTAATCCAATCCATTGAAATAAGATTTATGATTTTTTTGACTTACATAACTAATATTATTATTATTTTTAATATAAAAGTATGCTAATAACTATGTAATAAAGTTAACTAATGTTAAAGCATTAATAGGTAACACTTAGATGATGAGTTGTTAGGCTATGTGTCAAACTTTGCTTATGTGGCAACTTAGGTTTTATTAATTATCTTATTGTTGGTGCTATATGTAAATTATACATAATATATAACTAAGAGTAAACAATTACAATGTTTAGACATTGAGCTCAAAAATCAACCATTTTTGTTCTAACTTTTAATTTGACTCATTTTATAGTATTGTGTATCTTTTGACTTCAAGTGTAATTATAATATCCATATGGATAAAAGTGACAAAAGTGTTGAAAAGAATCAAAACAAATGGTTGTATAAGTTTGAATATTATAAGAATGTTTGTTCATTCTTCCACTCCTATATATAACTAATGAAATATCAATCATAAAACGTCACGTAATCCTACCAATAGTATCCTATGTGAATGTCTAAATCTAGTCTTTACACCAAAATTATCCAACATGGTTGTCCATACGGCTTGTGAGTGCACCGACTCATTTATAGGACATATATCTCATTTTAAAGTATTTTCAATCCCATTAATAAAGGAAAGTTGCTTGCAAACTTGTGCTTAAATGTGTCTACGTGTCATATTTACACAAACCTTCCCTCTTAGGTGATATTCCACGTGTCATTGTCACACAAAATAACCCAAATTTTGTAGGATATATGTATCTTATTTTGGAAGCATTTTTCAATCCTAAGTAATGAAATTAAATTTATAATTTTTAGAGTTAAGTACTAAAGATATTTTATTTTGTAGTTTTAGGGGTCACGCCACACGAATTTGGCCCTCCTAGATGGAAATTTGTAGAGCATACGTATCTTATTTTGAAACATTTTAAAAATCCTAACTGATGAAATTAGATTTATAATTTTTAGAGCCACGTAAATAAAGATAGTGTTTTCTTTTTGTAGTTTTAAATAATATGCTAATAAATACATATTAAGTCAACTAATGAACGGACATTAATGAGTGACACTTGAATTACTCTATGTGGCAACTTGAACTTATGTGGCGTTTAGGTGTCATTGCCACATGAATTTGGCCCTTCTAATTGGCGTCCTACATATCGTGCCCACACCAATTGAACTCACTTTGATATATGTCTCTACGTGTTATATTTACACGAACGTTCCCTCTTTTAATGACCCAAATTTTGTAGGATATATATATATATCCTTATTTTGAAGGTTTTTTTAAAATATTAGATTTATAATTTTTAGAGTTACGTAAATAAAGATAGTTTATTTTGTAGTTTTACATAATATGCTAATAAATATATATTAAGCCAACTAATGATGGACATTAATGTGCGACACTTGGATTAGACTATGTGGCAACTTGTGTTTATGTGGCGCTTAGCTGTCAGCGCCACATGAATTTAGCCCTCCTAGTTGGCGTTCTATGTGTCATACCCACACCAATTAAACTCACTTTTATAATATATCTATGTCTATCGATCTCATATGTTTTAGCTTATTCAATTATCTACTACCAAATTTTACCGGCTCAAATATAGCACATATGCATCTCATTTTGGAGTACTTTTCAAATTCAACCCAATGATGTAAGAATTTTATTTTTTAGAGTTGCGTAATCCAAGTTATTGCTTTTTCTAGTTTGAACCAAAATGCTAATAATTGTAAACATCTTATTGAATTGCAATGATAAATTCAATTAATGTTGATGCAATTAATGAGGTGACATGTGGATGAATTGCTTATATGGAGCCTACGTGTTAACATCACACTAATTTGATCTGCTTAGTTGGCGTCCCACGTGTCGGCCTCACACGTGTAACACTCAACTTTATATATATATATATGATGATATTAGATTTTGATATTAGATTAGATGTTGTTAGCGAGGTCCCAGAGTGTTCAGTAATTGATTTAGTTCAATTCAGTAATCTACTTTTTCTCTCACATATAGAGTTTATGATAAATAACACTCTTAGACCAGTGATTTTGACAAACTCCGAGTACACCATGTTGTTACTATGTCTATAGGTAGGGATGACAATGGGGCAGGGCGGTAGTGGATATAGGTAGATCCATCCCCACACCCACCTGGATATTTCGATTCCGCCACCCGCTCCATCCCCACCACGGGTCGGAGATCCCAAATCCACCCCGCCTCACTTACCCGCCGGGTATCCACCTCCGCTCCATTTATCGGGAGGATATCCATATCCGCTTTATACCCGCCCGAAAAGAAACGAAACCCACATCTGAATCTACATCAAATTTACCCAAGATAATTTGCACGGAAAAATTTGAGCTTTTTGATAAGCAATAGCAGTATATATTTGGTAAAATAAGATTTTATATATTTATATTTTGCATTTTTTATTATTATGTGGGTATGAGGCGGGGCAGATGGGTATGAGGCGGGGCGGATAAGCGGGTATAAGGTGGGGCGGGACTCCAACGGGTATCCACTGGGTGAAGAAGGCAAACCACCTCCGCCCCATCCCCACCTAGCACTTCCCCATCCCCGCCCCAACTGGGGCGGATGCGGGGCGGTATCCACCTGTATCCGCCCCACTGCCATCCCTATCTATGGGTATGGAGACAGGATTCAGTAACAACTAATGGAAATCATACATGCACAATTGCACACATCACTTTCTGTACAAAATTAGTAGTTCAGGACATTATGTAGTTGACCTTCAGTAAAACAAAATGGGAATCACTTTAGTTATCATCGCGCTGAGCAAAGTTCACCCAACAGGCCAACACCCAATGAATGAAGATAATGGAAGTATCAACACTTTAACTGATCAAGGATATGGCTTATGCGACGGTTGTGTAGACGCACTCCCATTAACAGAAGTACCTCCGAAATCAAATGGATTGTTGAATTTACAACATATGGATTGTTGAATTTACAACAATACGCATCAAAATTGAGTGTGTCATCATCAGTTGCAATAGGTCAGGCTACTTCAACTATGGACTGCCTCAATTTAGCAGCTCGAATTCTCTTTGTTTACGGAAAAAAATATTTATGACAGGAAAATGGGGGTTATGTAGTAAGTACGCCAGGGATGTATAGCAATCAGAAGCTCACATCAGAATTGTCTGAAAACAAAGAAACAGCAAAAAAATTCTTTTTTTTTTTTGCTCATAATATGCAACAGTAGATGGATACTCCCAAGGCTCGGATAAACTGAATGACAGAATGATAAAAACATTAGATATGTGAAAGCTTACTTACATCGAAGGGTTGGTCAGAAGAGAAGGGGCTATGTACAGGATTGATTCGAGGTTGCAAGGCTAATAATAATATGCCTCTATGCAATTAAGGTATACATATACTACGTATATGGCTCGACACCAAAAAGGGACTCCAATATATTGTCCAAAACTGGGAGTACTACAATACGCATACTATACTGAGCATTCCATCGTGAAGATGGGCCTCAAACTCATTGCCACACCTTAATTAGTCTCAACATGACAACAGGGGAATGTACAGCTATCTTCTTGATGCCAGCTTAAATAACCTGTTAAAGAGAGTTGTCATGAGAGAGAGTTTAGATAAACAATTTTTTTTAGAAATCTACAATAATATTTAAAACTAGTATTCGTCTAAGGCGCCCTACTGCAATGTAGGCATGCAAACCGTACTCACCTACAAACATAAATTCATCTCCTAATGACTTTCAGCATTCGATGTTGACGAAGGTAGAGACTGTTTCACTTCTTTTGAATCCGCACCTTCAGCAGCCGGTGGATTATCTTCACTCCTGGAGTTCAATGTCCTCGGGGTCATCTTCTGTACTTCCTCCTTTGTGTAGATGTAAATTTTACGAACCATACCACAAAATTCCCTGTTTTAAAAACAAAGTCAAAATTATGTTTAATAGAAATAACTGATGATGGACATATTGTAGACGGGAAACATGTACATACTGCCATGGGTCGTCCCCAACCAGCATCATGTCGCCCTCGTCATCAGTATAGACAATAAGCCAATTCTTCTCAGGGGCCCTGAGTTCACCGTTGAAGTCAAACAAGTGATCCAATTCTGCAACTAATTGATCGTAGTTGTTGAACCTGGAGAGATCCACAGACCTACCAAGGGCAATCCCTTGCTTGTGCACCTAAAAATGGGAAAGTCATATACATCGTCATCAACCATAAAACAGAACAGAGGGGGTAAATACAGATAAAAACCCTGGGGTTGGACCAGTACCTTAGTACAGCTCCTAGAGGATCCCCCCTGAACTTTTGCGTTTGGATCTCGAGAAAGTGATTGAGAGTTTGGCACTTTCTTTTCCTGCTCATTGCTAGCAGGCAAGTTATCCATTTGCTTGGAGCCCTTAGACTGTTCTGAGTTTCTCTCAGACTCAATATTATGCACAGGTTGTGACAAGGGTGGAAGCAGAGTTGCTGCCTCATCACCACTTCTTCGGCACAAGACGGATGGATTTTGTGCAGTCTGATTCCTGAGAGGAATGCCAAACAACTTGCAGTTCCCATCATTGGGTTTACTAGGTTCCTGCTCCATCTGTGTGGGTCTCATTGCATTCTCTCTTGAATGAGCATAATTTTCGAAACGAGATGACCCCGGAGGAGGCATACGCCAGCTCGCATTGTGATAATCAACTCTGTGACCATGAATCATGGGAATTTCACCACCAAAACCTCCATACCTGCCATTGCCTTGAACCTGATAAGGTATATTGCTACTATGTGAAGGAATCTTCACACTGGATTCGGATAAATTTAATGAGAGACCAGCAGGCATTATGGACCAGGGGCTTGAAACTATGTTGAATCTGCCATCTTGGTCTATCATATGTTTTTTCAAAGGGGAAGCATTGGCAGTTTGGTATGGAGAGTGGAATCCAGAAGGTGGATCACCATGAGCCCCAAATCCTGACAACAGATCAGCATAGGTAGGTTCAGGCCTCATGGACAATCCCCAGTTCTCTGTTGCATACTTCCGTGAAGCAGACACGGTATCAACCTTTTCGTCATCAACGGAAGTCGGCCATGAGTTAGGCTTTTCAACAGTTTCTGACTCGTAGCTGTCTGCAAGGCCACCTTTCAAGGTTGAATATTCTTGACCTTGCAAGACCCTAGAAAACCCATTTGCAGGTGAAGGGTCTGTCGTCACTTTTGATGAACCTATTTAATAACAACATAATCAGCGAAATTATACAGGACTTGGGGGCCACAATCCCCCTCTTCTGCTACCTCTATCTATCCATGTCATGTGGTGAGAAAATCATTACCTTCTCTTGTAAGAACAGAGGAGTCTGCAGATGGGGTCACAACATTTGGACGAGGCCTTTTAGCCCTAGGCACTGGAAGAGGATTTATTGTGGGAGGTGTCAGAGCAGGTTCAATTTGCCAGGGTGAGACCCTGTCTGGACGAGGTATAGTGGAAGTTTCATCCCAGCGGACCTAAAGAGAAAAATAGGATCAAAGTATAGCATGTCAATAACACTTTTGAGTGTGGTAATCAATGAAACTAATATTTGGAGAGTTTACAACCCAAGTTCAATTGAACATGACAATAACACTGCGACTAGATAGGGATGACCAGTTGCAAATACCTTCAGGTACCTCCATCTTGATTCTCGCCACCTTTTGGGATCAGCATCTTCAATGCCAACGATAGTGCCCGTAAACCTACAAAAGCACTCAAAATCCGTAAGGATTAAAATTATGCTAAAGATATGGCACACATCATCATTGATCAGAAGATACAAACATATACAATTTATTCTAAAAATATGCTTAAATTTTTAGCAAGTGGCTAGCACATGTACCTTTGCTCTGGAGCCTCTTCCCCTTCAAATCTCATCTTAAATCGCATCCCTATAGAATAGTTGTTCTTTGCAGACTCCACGTACTGATCAAATGGAACAATAAACTGTGCAGGACTAGTCCTGCAAACAATCCAACATTGCCAGTAAGCAACCGTTGACTATGAATAAGTATTCTGAACAACTGCTCAAGCATATTCAAAATCAGACCTCTCTTGCTTTCTATAGGGCATAATGAACTACCGGAATAATCAGTGTGTAGATTTAAGAGTAAGAAAATTCAGATTTTCCAGATAATACATGTAGCAGCTGACTACATATTGTCAACCATAGGAAAGAGACTTATAGTGATATATTTAGTGATGGAGCATCAAGAAGAAAAAATACATGCCAGTGAACCAAGCATAATAAAAAGATGAATTAAAGAAAATACTAATTCAAGAGCACAATTGTCAAAAAGATTCCACATCAGCTACTGAAATTAAGGAACCTTTCTGCAAATTGGCCTCTCCAACCTTCTCACACACCAGAAACAATTGTAATGAACCAGAATATAAAAGTGATCGAACAAATTGTTGGAAAGATAAACCCACCATAATGTTGAGATTAAAGAGCTACAATACGACCAAGGGAAAGGGATTGTTTATATAATGTTTTCACATTAGGAGACAGCAGAACAAAAGAATTTGTACTCAAACAAAGAGCATCTTGGAAGACATTAAGCAGTTTAATGCGGATTAAAACAAATAACAATGAAAAAAAGGTAAGTAAAAGCCAAAGAGGAAATGCGCAAAGCATGTATGAGATGGGACACAGACCTGGGCTTGTAGTAGACAGTGAACATAGTGCCAGTTGATATTGCATGCCATGCTGTTGCCAGAACACCAAGATGCATGCTGTGACTAGATATGACTGATGAGGGAACAACACCCTGCTGCCTCATGGCACGTCTCACTCCAACACGAAGTTCGCCATTCTCTCCTCTAGGTTTTTTAAAACAAAATCAGCTCAGCCAACAAACAGTGGCATATCAATAAAAGAGATCACTTGTAGAAGATAGCAAACCTGAGGAATATAAAGGCATCACCAGCCACAAGCCGCTTTGAGCTAACAAACACACTCCAACCACTTTGGAGCAGATGCCTCCTTGGTTGACCTGGTATGCAAGATATCAACCACAAAGTCAATTTTAAGGGTTAAGCCTTCAAGGTTACACTAAATTACGTCCTTCACACCGGTACATGGCAACACCTTGACAGCATTTCACAAAAGAATCCTATTTCCTGTTGAACCATAATCCTTAACTGAGCCATTAACTTACCGGGCAGCACTTTCATTCCGTTTTTGGGTTCAAATCAAAGCCATTTGCTACCCAGCTAACTTCAAGCTCAGGTTGTTGAACTCTGGTAGATAATATACATAAAAGTATACTATATGTATATCCTCTATCGAAATTCTAACCCTTCCTAATATTAAATATGATAGAAGAGCAGGGTTACAACATGCTATTCACAGAATTCCAGCTCATTCACACGCAAAGGCTCTGTTACACTCAAAATGAGCACGAGAAACTAAAAAAAATCCATGGTTGACTGGTAAAAAAAAATGCTTTATAAATAATGCACACAACCATATCAAGTGGGTCTTTCAAAAGCAGAGAGCAATTACCCCGGAAGATATGCCGAAAACGCCATTCATTTCCATGTAAATCTTTAGCCACCAATTCTTGTGTAGGTGGTTGGCGAGACATGTCCTATAAAATAAAAGCAATGCATCACAAACTCACACTCTAACCATCCCCAATCTACCAAATCTGCACATGAGACAAAGCAAGTCACACTCACCAAAGGTGGAAGGCATTCATCAGCATGCCGTCTAAGTACCGAGAACCCGCCATGAGTGCTTGTATCAGAAGCAGTCAACGTTTTACAGAAAGAATGGACATGAAATCGAGCTTGAGGGGGCGGCTGAGCTTCCTTCTCCACAGAATTCTCGTCTTGCTATCATCATTATTAAATTACCAAATACCAAAAAGTTTACTTAGTCAAAATGGACAATAATTTTTTGTCAAATTGCTAATTGGGAACTGAACAGGTTCAGCCTACAATATGAAAGTAGCAACTTACATTTGAAACGGGTAACAACATCACTTGGGCATATACTTCATCTGTGTCAGGTTCAGCCTATAATTTTTGACATTTCAAATCACAATTAAATAACTAACCCAAACAGTGCCACGTTTTTCCTCTGATTCAGACAAAACATAATAAATAAAAATTCGCCAAAAATTTTAAAAAAATCTGATAATAGATACAAAACCTTCAATTGTACGTCGATTACACGGCAAAGGATCTTCCATGGCAGATCATATACGGGCATTTGCTGGTCCGCAACTTGATTGGTCGACGCTTCTACCTGATAATTAACCCCCAGAACACAGAATCAATAAAACAAAATTCAACAAACAGCAACAATAAAATCTACAATTTCAAAGTAATTTGTGAGAGAAAAATGAAGAACGAGTGAATTAAAATCAATCAATAAATAAAAAAATAAAAATAAACCTGTTCAATATGTCCTTGAGGAAAATAGTAAACAAGCTCATTTCGACGAGGCACTGTCACCAAAGGACCGGCACAAGCATGCCATAGCTCCGTGTACAGCGCTGTTCCCGGATCCACTGCAATAAATCATAAATCAAAATCAAAAAACTAAATCCAAAACCACACAAACCTAACTATACACTCGCACACACCGGATCAAAACCCTCAATATACAAATCATTTCCAAAAACCTAACTCGCCGGAATTACCTTTTCCGGTACCGGCAGCTTCTTCCGCCGTATTTTCCCGGCCAACTCCGGTATCATTTCCGACGGCGGTGTTTGCTTTTATCGATACCTCCGATGAACTCATTATTTTTCCTTTTTTTTCTCGCTTTTTTTAACACAGATCTCTCATGTGAGATGCTTGTTTCTTCTTCTTCTCGGCTGAAAATGTCCCCAAACCCTTCCAAAAACCCTCGCGTAACTCAACCTCTTCGCCACTTTCAAACCTCAATCGTAACCAAAATAACACCAAACTAAAACCCTAACAAATTATCTCAACCGTTACACTGTCAAAAACAGTCGATCAATTTCTCTCTCTCTCCTCAATCAGTTGCTTCTTCAATGAATTCCTTCAATATCTCGATTTCTGAGTGTTCGAGGTCACTTTTTCTCTCTCTATAACAACTTCGTTTTTCTCTCTCTATAACTTCTTTAGGGAGCTTTGGAAATGGAGGACAGTCTCGTAAGTGTGAAGAAGAAGAGGAGAGAGAGAGAGAAAGAGAAAGGGGGGACCTTCACCTTAACCAGAGGTTTGTGAGGTCGTCAAAGACTCAAAGGTAAGAACAAATGGGCAATGATAATGTAACCGCGGTCAAAAGCTTAACCAGAGAAGGGGAACGGGTAATAGCCGGTGAGTGTTAAGTTATCGAGCAAAGGTGAACTGGTAATAGCCGGTAAGAGAGAGAGAGAGAGAGTGAGGGATGGGAACACACACTTTATTGTTTGGGATTGGATGGGGCAATTGTTAGGGAAAAATGGAAATTATTTTAGTACTTGCTTCCCAAGGTCCCCATGTCATCTTGCATTTATATGTTGGAAGATTTTAAGAGGGTGAGCCACTGAACCACTCAATAGATAAGACCATCAATCAATATTTAAATAGTACTATAAAAAATAAAATAAATTAAATTTTGAGTGAATAAAAATAAAATTTTGTATAAATTTTTCTCGTCTGGAAATTTGACTCACATGTTTTATTATCTTAGGACAATTTCTTTTTTATTATTATTGGAATTAATGTATGAATTTATATCTGAAATAAATGATGAATTTAAACCCAAATTCTAAAATAGTACGCTTTGTTAGAGTCGAAGCTCAAAATATTTTTAGTAGGTAAAATTTCAAAGTTTATATTGATATCATAGAGAGTTTTTAAAATGATTTACTTACAGTAAACTAATTAGGTATCCCGGATGAACGCATATAAAAGTGCTCACATGGAGTTGCAAATAGGTTGTGACAGAACCTGAACTAAATTGGCAATGATATGTGAGAGAAAAACGTAGGTTTTAAAGTTAAATTGAGGGTGTATTATTTTCAACTAACCTGACCTGACTGAAGATCTAACATAAAAAGAACATAACATGAACCGAGCTGAACTACAATTTTAGTATCAATGAAAGTGAAAAGAACACAAAATTGTTAATAATCCTTCGTTCACCCCGCAAATCATTTATTAAAACTATGATTGGTTAAGAGGACAAACCGATTAGAAATTTGTTCTTTAATCATAAGGGAAAGTAAAACCTATTTTATCGAAAGGTGTCAAACAAAAAGAAATGAATCACACAACCATACGTTAATTCTTTAAAAGAAAATAATTTTTTTTTTCTTTTTAAGGAAGCAACATATATTTTACTCTTTTTTAATTAATAATAGGACCTACTAGGCTACTAGTAGTCTAGTAACACTGCAATTTATCCCCTAAAAAAAACACTGCAATTTATGCAAAGCATAGTAGCAAATAGCAATTAATTTTAGGTGGATGCCATATTTCTCCGGATTAAAGCTAGAGATAATATTTGTTAAGTAAAGAGAAATAAATAAAGGCGGCTAAATATAAAGAGACGGAGAAAGAAACGGCGTTAAAGAGTTGATGAAGAGATGTCAAGATAGGATTGGGTTGGCAAAGAAACGGCGTTTGTCCGGAAAGCTGTTGCGTTTTATGGGGAAGTGACTTTGTCGTGCTATTAACGGGCAGGGTTGGGTGGGTGTGAGGTGTAGGGGAAAGTTAGTGGGTTTTATTTTTTTCTTAAACCCCTTTTTTTATTCTTTAAAAACATTTCCCTTTTTCTTTCTTTATTTTCTTAGTATTTTAGTTTTAGAAACAGTGCTATTTTTACGCCCCTTTTTTTACTCTGGTTTGTCTTGAGACTCTTTTGTCTGAATGAGCATTCTTCTTTAACCATGGTTACTTTTTACTGCCCCCTTTTTTTCTTGAAACCTTTTTCTCTGTTTTTTCCTTTTCTTATGTTTTTCCCCTGTTTTGTTTATTTTGGAAATAGGAGAAGTTTATGCCTTAATAGGGTGTTTGCCTTTCCACGCGCTTTATTTTGCTATTGAAAGCTAACCTTAAGTTCTCAACCAAAGAATACCAACAATTAGGGTGGTGGTCGGATGGTTTCAAGTTTACTCTTAAATGGTTTGGTAAGGCAAAGTCATGAGTTCAAATTCTCATTTTCCTTCATACTTTGTGTCTGCTGGTTTTTAGGAACTATACAAGCCCCTTATTGATACTATGTTGACGGGGTCAGTATTTGCGCAGGTTATTCAGTTAATCCGATATATTCGCTATTGAACACGAGAGTCCGAACATGATGTAGCGGAGAGTGCTTCGAGAGTCCGAATATGATGTAGCGGAGAGTGCTTCGATCGTCATTTACTTGCACTCTCTGTCTCTCTTTTCGCTTAGCAAAATAAATAAAAAAAAATCTCAACCAAAGAATAGTAAAAGAGGGGGTTAGTTGTATCTCGTGATTTCTCTTTGGTTTGCCTTCCATTTTCCTTTATTATTACTTGACAACTTTTACATTTTGACTAGCAATAAAAACTTGACAAGTTTTACATCCACTATTTTGAGCACATGTTGCTTTCTTTTCACTCAATATTACTAGAATACAAATTAATAGGCAACATTAGTCAACTCAAACAGTAGACCTTAGGTCATTTTGTATCATGATCCAATATGGAAATATTATTTCATACATTAGTTTTTTCAAAACAAAAAAAAAAAAGAGAATGCTTTATTTGCACACACGCGATTCTTTATTGAGTAAAGTCAGTAAGCAAATTGAATATGAAGGTTTAAACTTTTATTGAAGAAGATATTTCGCTCTTGATCAAAAAAGGAGATAATTCGCTAGTTTAGTTATGTTGTTTTAATCCTTATAAAAAAATAGTACTCCATACCTATTTACTGCCAACAAATCAAATGAACGCCTAAACTTTACTTGTTGGTTATATTTCACACAAATAACTAATTTTTCAATAAAACTATAAAAGTTAGTACAACTTGAAGTTTCCAGTTTATTTTTTAAATTCCAACTAGCAAATAATTTGCATGATTATTTTCAATTTACAAATACATTACAATTAAGTTTGTGAAGTTACTCATACAAACATTCAACTTGCATTTGCAACTACAACTAGTTTATTAGATTTTTGTAATAACTTTAATTTTAACTATTTTCTACTAATTTCTTTATTCTTTAACACTTCTCATTTATACGTACCACTAATTCTTCTAAACATAGTCCTTATGTCACTTGTTGCTAATATAACCAAACAGCCTTTTACTTATATATACAATATCGTAGTGTTAAACTTAACAGCAAGTCTTGTGTGATATTAACTCACAGAAAGTTGAAATCACATTTTAGAAATGTAGGGATCACTTATGGTGAGTAGTGACATTTGTTTCATTGGAAAGTCGCCCTCGTTTCAATAAATGTTACCGAAAGACTGTCGTATTAAAGTTATTTTATAAACCTAATTCGTTATGTAAACTCAAGAATTTAGTGGTTAGCTACTAGCTAGGTAACACATCCTCCATAATTAAACATTAAACAAAAATAAAATGGATTGTTAGATTTTAAGAATTTGTGTAGTAATACCAAAATTGGAAAAGATGATTTTATTTTCTTAAAAAAAAAAAAGTCACGTGTTGGGGAGAAGGGAAATATTCTGGTGAGAAAGGGGGGTAGGAGGGGGCAAGTTAGCGGGACCCACATGTATTGTCTATTAGCAGGTGTGTATGGCCTAAAGCAACCAAATGCTGTGGAATCTTTTGTTCCGAGATAAAAAGATAACTAAACTATTTTCCAGTTTCCCCAGCTTCATCAGTTTCAACTTCCATGATTATTATTTTTAATTATTTCTTTCAACTAAAATGTTATTCAGCTTTAGCCCACCAAATGCTATCTCTCTCTTTTTTCGTCTCTTTTTTTCACTTCAATTCATCACTAGAGAGTAGAGCCCCCTTTTTGCAACTGTTTTTGGTTCCGTTGGTACGCAAGCAAAGAACCCTACCTTACCTCTTTCGACTTTTTGGATCCCTATCCTCAATCCGAAGATCAATGTGAGATATTGAGGATTTGTTGTCCAATTCGTTGGATGCCAATTGGCAACTATTTGTTTGATATATGGGTGTATTCCATTCCATCTACTTAGAGCATCACCAATGCTACAAAATTCTAGAAATGTTTTTTTATATGCTCCCAAAAATCTATTTATATAAATCTCTTGTACTCTATGCCACAAACCTCTAATAGGTTTATTGTCTATGCCATCATAACCCAAAAACCATTGTGCAAAAGTTTAGGTTTTAGGTTTATCACTATGGAAATGAGGTTTTTTTTTAGAGGTTTTATTCCCACAAACCTTCCTACAAACCTTGCATTAGAGATGCTCTTAGTTCGGTTTAGGCCCTGTTCTTTTCGTCGTTTCCAAGCTGCATTTCGTTCCTTTCCGTTCCGCGCCGCGCCGTTCCGTTCCTCACCGTCCCGCACCATTCCGTTAAAGAGAACAGGGCCTAAGTCCTGTTCTATTCTGTTATGTTCATTGATCTCCTTCTTCTCTAACTTATTACTATTCACTTCAATTCAATTCAGTGGAGTTTGGGGGGGGGGGGGAAAGTACTCATAATAGTATAGTTTCAAGAGTTTTGGTTGAGGATTATTTGATGTTGATATTATCTCATGAGTAATGTCTAGACGACTAGACATGTTAATCAGTGACTTAAGCTGCAAACCCGATCCATTATTTTGTTTTTTGACAAATAATCTTTTGATTATTCATTAATAGATATGTCGATCTGGCTCGGAAATTAGAACGATATGAGCTCCATGAACAACCGATACATCCAAATACCATAAAGTACATTTGCAATAGTCGTATTTGTTCTGTGTTCCTTCATCTTTGTAAAGAACACTGGGTTACTTAAGAAAAATAAAAATTTAAATTTAGGTCACTCAGCTTGGTGGGTTGATTCGAAATTGAGACCATTGGGTCAGTGCTGACTTGTTGAGCATATCTCACAAACGATATGAGCTTGATGAATTCCACATGATTAAGTCGATTATCGAGGACGAGACAACAATTCCATTATTGGTAGCACCAACTCACGACTCGTCCTTTGAAAGAACTTGGATTTTTGACCGTCTCGCTTAATTAGGGGTGTCGTTTAATGTTGTATCCCCCTCTCAATCAGCCCACCAACCCTTGGCTTGTATTTCTTGTTGCTCGTGTGAAGGAATAACCAACTAAATCAAAATGTTTAAACTAATGGATGGAGTCTCAATCAATGTTATATTTCTAATGCGTCCCCTCATGCAATTATTCATTGAACTTGAAGTGTGGATAATGCACAAAGTCTCTTTATACGAATGAGGACTTCTATGATTCGAACACATGGCCTTTGGATCATTTTAGCTCTGATACCATGTGAATGAACCAACTCAACCAAATGTTTAAACTAAGGTGTCATTTACTTGCTAATAATGCATTGCAATCATTTTATAAAATATATGCATGTGCTGGTGTGAAAAATGAATGAATGGAAGAGAGAGATGGGAAAAGTATGGCTGATTATACATCCAATGTAATCACAATTATTAAACTTTAACCCATATGAAGATGATTACTTTAGATAGTGTAATCAATCTAATCTGGATGATACAAAATAGGCTTTGAACTCCATAATAACAAAATATCGCCCATTAACCAAAAGTAGAACAACAAGTGTCGAGATTATATTCACCTAATCTGCATCAAATAAGCTCATAAGCTCTCCTCGTAAATTAGATCACGATAAGTGAAAATACTACTACGTATATGACATTATAAAAATACATAATATACGAATTAGAGTTGTTGATGGACAACCGATCCAGTCCTACCCATTTGACCCTAAAAAGTTCAAGTTCGGAGATGATCTATTAGTAAATTTACAAAATACCCGCTTAAACCCTGTTTAACATATCAAAGTTTGACCCACGATCGACCTGGCCCATTTTTGAACAGCCTACTACAAATTTACATGATATAATTTTCTCAAATACAATATTTGGAGCCTATTGAAGTAAATAGTACTTTAATAGATCAATATGAAAATTTCTACACACCGATTCATGAACCATAAAGTACAAGTTGTGAGATATGTGTTTAGGAAACAAAAAGAAAATAATTTCCTAATATAATACAAAATATGCATGGTATGGAAACTTTTAGCCCAAGTGCCCAACAAATTCATGTTGCCTCCTTAAAAACTCTCCTATACAATACTCAAGGTTAATGGACAATTGTCTCTCATGAAGAAAGAGTTACCTTTATTTCGAATCGATACTTTAACCACAACAAATTAAGTAGCGAATATAACTTATATGCAAAACTATATTACACTCCTAAAAGGGAAGCTAATGTGTATGAATATATGAGGAAATAAGAGAGATATGAGTCGGACATGTGTTCAATCAACATGCAAAGTGGCAACACAATGATGCCTATTTATACAGATAAAAAAGATACAAATGAAAAATCACGTTTATTTTTGCGTGAAAAGATTCAAAAGACATGTCCATTCCAATATTCCATATCAAAGAAAACAAATAAAAATCTATCAAAGGACAATTGCATCCTTTGAGAAAAACACACCCATTGAGAGTTGGAAGAACTTTGTCTCTTTTAAAAAACACTCTAATAATTCATTATTTGACATTCATTAATTGATTATTTTCTAACTTTTTTTTTATTATTTTTGTAGACATTTATTGATAGTTGAATTTTTAAGAATTTGTTAAGTTTTTTTTTTCAACTTTACTGTTTTTCTTTTGTTGAATAACATACTCAAGTTAAAGTTGAAAGTTATTTGTTAATTGAAACTTTATTGATTCATTAATTATGGAGTAGAATTGAAAGTTTTATTTTTTGATTGGAAGAATTGAAAGTTGTACCCAAATTAATTAAGGAGCGAGGTATAACAATGTTAAGTCACGTTCAAGATACAAAGTAACCCAATAGCAATTTACCACATGAAACATTGGGTTCAACTACAATTCTACAAGCCATGTTCATATCTGTCCTTGAGACAATCAAAGAAGCTATTTCTAGGCAAACATGGGCTGATGAAGCTTGCGTACCATACATTTTCTGCTTGTAACTACAGGACCACTAACTTTCAATAAAAGACCACATGTCTTATCTCACCACCACTCAAAAATGATCTTCAACAACCTATAAAAGTTACATTTGCAATTAAAAGGTTTGATCCAAGATGATATGATATTTCTACACAAATTCTTTTATATGAGACCATTTTGATATGAGATATCTCAAACAAGTATGATGCCATGTTGATGTCAACGTTGGTTGTAAAGGTGACCTTAAGTTGATGCAACTTCATAAGATACCCATTGTTCTTTCTATGTGTGGAGAATAAGGTGAGTTGTCCCACATTGAAAAGGCTGAATGACCTTGAGGATGTATATAAGCTAGTGAATTACTCCACCCAATGCCAATTGATTCTAGGTTTTTTTTTTTGAGGGGAAAATAAATTCCATTAATTGAAAGCCATACGGCACTTACAAGAAGGGTTGAATTAACAATTCCGACCCGCTTCCATTTAATCGTTATTTTCCATATTACAGCCTCTTCGCGGAAGCCTCTGCTATAGCTTTGAATGCTTTGATCCGACATAGTAGACCACCTCTTGATCGAATAGATCCGCCAAAGTACCATAGGAACGATATAACGAAAAACTAACAATACTCTCAAAAAGTGAGAGACATTCGAACCCAACAAATGGGACAAACTAACCCTCACAGATGGAGAGACTGATATTATTCGACATAATAAAACTAGATAATTGAACAAAACAATGAAACAAAAAGAATTGGGGCTTACCGTTAGCAAAGAATTGCTAATGGCAGCCCTCGAACCAAAGGGGGCTAGGGTTTTTTTGGAAGGAAGGGAATATGGTACTTAAAGTTATTCTAGGTTAATTAAACCTCACTTGTATTATATGTGCTAACTTGAATTAAAGCCCAATAATTAAAATTTATCACATCTCAAACGCATACAATAAGGTGAAGATCTAAATATCGCTTCGGAAAAACACTAATTGTCCAAATTGATAAAAAAAAATAAATCTCTTAAAAGCTAACTTGAATTGAAATGAGATGTGAAGCTTATAAAAAAAATCTCTTAAAAGCTTATAAAAAAAAATCTCTCCAAATTGAAATGAGTTCGTAAATTTCTTTTTTCGATGTGAAGGCCAATATTATTGTTAAAATCGTAAGATAACTTTTTTATTGCTCATACATGCTGTATGTGTGTCACATACAAATAGTTTCTCAATGCATTGTACTAGTTGGAGATATTTTTGTTGCTGACTAGTTGACTACTGAATCAACTTCCATTACTATCGATGGAAAGGATACAAAGTAAACACCACTGTAGGCTCTATAGCTACAAACAACATTGTCTTAGGAGTGTTAGGACATCTCTCATCTGGTTGACATACAACAAATATAGGAAGTTTAACTTATCAAAAAATGTAATAAATTCACTTGTTGTTTGGTTGACGAAAAAATACAGGAATTAACTTCTTTCAAGAAGTAACTTTCCTCATAATGGAGGAAGTTACTTACCAAGCCCTCCATATCACTTCCATGAAATTAATATTCCTTTGTGCAATCAAACAACGACTTGGGCACTTCCAATATTTTTCTAACTCTCATGAATTAGTACTGCCAATGAAAATTTAAGTACCATGGTTAACCAAACAAGCACTTAGATAGAATTATAGATACGAGATACCTCATTAATCATACCCTGGCTTAGCTTATATCTAATTTGAGATGTTTATCTATGGAATCTTGAGGGTAATAAATGTTGTTTATCATAACACTAGTGCATACAAGCCATCGTGGGGATTAGTCAGTGTGGTTGACGGTAGATATCCTTTGTCGTGAACAAATAATAAAAAAAAACACTAGTGCATACGTTAATGGGACCATAATTCAAAAAAGGTTTTCACTATAATTTTGCAACCCATTTTTCTTTCACATTTTTAGTACGGGGTTGAGCTCAGGTCAATGTAGTTGGGGTCTTGGGGAAAAAAAACATTTTATTCAATCGGGTAAAAATCACTACACAAACCACTCCCATCTCATCTCTACGACGGTTTTGCTTTTTCAGCCCCATTTCTGCCTTACCCTTCCCCATTCTCGTTTTAATTGGGGTAGATGCGGAGCGGAATCCTCCTATACCCGCACCACTGCCATCCCTACCTACAAAGCTGCGCCCCATTCCCTTCTCTCTGTTTAACTTTTCACCACCGTGGCACCTATGCTCCATGGTCAAGTTTTACTGGTCGTAATCCTTAAAAACAATACTAATATGGAATTAGTTTAAGGAACTATAACGCTCTGTTGTTTAAAGACGATAAAAAAAGAACAGATACTGTGAACCAAAAAAACGTACAGGTACAGCACCACCAACCAACCATCCCCTTTTTTTGTTTGATTGTTTCCAAGTTTTGAGGTATTACTCGTATTAGGTTGAACTTTTTACACTTTTTGGCTAAAGGAAATGACTAATTACATATTTATCAACAAACAATGACTATAAAACCAACAAGAGACCAACAAAGGTTTGGTCTGTGTGTTAGGAGTCAAAATTTGGGAGTATTTAGAGAGGACTTGAGTTTATATTAGAGGATATGATCATCCAAGGCTTGAACAAGTGATGATGTTGATTAATTTAGAATCCCTTTTAAGGCTTGTAGGACCCATTGGAGAGAGAGAGAAAATAAAGTGTGTGAGTCCACAACCTTGCATTGTGTGTTTGGTTATTAGGAGACAATGCGAACCCCATGGTCGCACACTACGACTCTCACTATGGATTGGATTCTATGTAAATCCTCTCCAGGGTCCCTCCATTCTACCTCTTTGATCTCCTATTTTCTACTCACCGACGGTTCATTCAACATTCAACTGCCCTTTAGTTTAACTTTAACCTTGGGAATATTCTCGGATTCGATGGTCGGATTCGGTTTTAGATTATTACTCCATCCGTGCCATTATATAAATTGTTTGATAATTTATTTATTTTCTCATAAATCTAAGTTATTTTAGAGTTTCAATAAAGAGTTTATTACTTTTTATGTATTTTCTACCCTTCTTTTACACTATTTCATCAATTGTTCACCTTCCTTATTAAATTAAAAGTCAAATAGTAATCTAGTGAAAAAAACTATTTTTGTAAGAATTGAAACTATTTAATAGGGTGAGTAGAAAATCAGAATACCCAGTAGCGGAACCTATAACCAATTTCAATTACGGTTCCTATAAATAGGACCTGGTAGGCTGGTACCAATCAAATCCAATTCCTAACTTTTGAAAATCAAAATCAGTTAGATATGTGGAATACACTAATAATTATATTTTATTTACACAAGTATTTCATTTTGAGGTTAATAAAATTTCAATTTCTAGCTTTAGTTACCGATATAGAGAATAAGGGAAAGATGTCCATGTGAAAGTAAGCTACTGGTATCGTTTAAAAGTTACATTTGACATTGGATTTATATATGTATATATTTTTTGTTTTTAAATATAAATTAATTAGATTTAAATTCTTTTAATTTGAATATGGACTCGGGAATTAAGGAATCGGTGGGTATTTAGTGGATCTAATTCCAATTCTAAGAATTAGGAACCCATAATCCAATTTTAATTATGGATAGTGTAATACCCGGCGGGTACCCGGTTACGCTCACCATACTATTTAATGACTTTCTTAATTTTTGTAAAAAAACCTTAAATGCCCTATAACTATCTTCCCGGATGAAAAGATAAGCACACAATTTGTAATTCATGAGTTTGGAATGTAAGATCAAAAAAATAAAATAAAATTGAAGTTTGGAATGTGAAGGGCGTAGATATGAGTGAGTATCACGTGGCACTGTCGCACTGAGAGCATGGCTATCCATGTTCATAGAACAAGTTCATGAGGAAGAGAGAGAGTGATGAACAAACAAAGGGGCTCTTATCCATGATCATAGCATGTTCATGAGGAGAGAGAGAGAGGAGAGAGGGTGATGAACATGGGTCATTTTGTTCACCAAATGGGGTTGGGACGAATGGGGCATTGGGTGTTCATGGGGGTGGGGACCGTTGGCAGAGTTGACGCGTGTCCCAGGGGGGACCGCGCAACTTTTAATTTTTTTTGGCTCAAACGCCTTAAACGCTGCGTTTTGCAGCGTTTGAACCAAAAAAAAATAGAGGCGCGTCAGGGCGCTGCCACGTGTCAGGCCCTGATTCGTCTACGCAAAATTAATCCGTTGCGGATTTGTAACGGCAATAAATAAAATAAAAAAAATCTAAAAATTATAAAGAAAATACCAACGGCTATATTTTTTTTGTGATCTATAAAATGAGACCAAACTTGACATTTTTTGGCACAAATCTGAAAATCATCTATTTTGTCTCTCGTAAATTGCTTTTTTTCCTCTAAAAAAATTCATATTTGCTCTAAAAATTTTCTCTTTCCTATATTATGAATCCTAATAATTTTCCCTTTGGTGAAAATAATAGGAACCAACAAAATAATTATCCAACCCAACAAAATGTTTATCCTACCCAACAAAATGTTTATCCCACCCAAGAAAATCCTCCCTTTTTTCTTCTAGTTCTAGTTCATCTTCTTCTTCTGATGAGCAACGACTATCCATTCACTACTTGTCAAAGAAAAATCCATCCAGTTGCAAGCACAAAAATTCGAGCATGAACAACAGGTTCGCAAAACTCAAATGAAGTGGGAAATGCTTCAAAGATTGATGGACAAGCAAGATCTAACACCAGTAGAGGAGGAGCTTAAACTGAAGTTATTTGCAGAATTAGGCAATATGTAGAATTGATCACGATGTTTAAATTTAATGTTGTTTATTAATGTTTTTTTTTAGTTAATGTTATTTAAATTAATGTAATTCAAGAATTATCATCATAATAATAATTAGTGTCGATTTTAAAATGTATATTTTAATGATTATTCAATTTATTAATAAATTTAATTCACCAATTCAATAATATAAATAAAAAGGAAAACATAAAAATAAAGTTGGAAGGAGAGAGAAAATATTGTGGGGTATACTTAAAAGTAGGAGAGAGAGTGGTGAACAAACAAAATTGAGTTCATGGATAAAGTTGCATTTTGATTAAGTTCATAGCTTAAGTTCATAGTGAGGTGAAGGAGTGAGAAAGTAGGAAAGAGAGTAGTGAACAAACACAATTGTGTTATAGTGGACATGTGAACCTTGCACACTAGTAATACCAAAAATCGAACCGTGAGACAAAATGTGTTAGTTATAACTTATAACCCACCCTTTTCATCCATTTTGTTAATTTCATTGTTAGTTCTCGTTTGATCATGATCCATGTAAATTGTGTGACGAGTGGTTAGGTATCTCAATTTGTATGAGTATGCTTGTTACGTGGTGAAATAAAGTAACACAACTTATTGTATGATAAATCTTGATTTTTGTACTTGATTTAGGAGGAAAAAAATTTAGTCGTCTAACATTTAAAACAAACTTACTCATATTCAAATTGATATAGCCAATTAAAGTTCATATGAATAGTCATTCTGTTGACAAACTTGGAAATTAATTGAAAGTATATACTTCCTCTGTTTCTGCAAAATTTTAACATTTACTTTTGCACGGTCTCTAATGCACTACTTTGACCATAAATATTTGTGTTTATATAAATACGTAAACTATAAAAAAAAATTAGATTTTCCAAAACTACTAATTAAAATGAATTCACCGATACCATTCGTACATTGTAAATCCTTATATTTTCTACGAAATCAATGGTCAAAGTTTGTAAAGTTTGACCTTCAAAAAGTACATGTTAACATTTTTATGAAACGGAGGGAGTAATTCTCAAAGCACAAGTTAATTAAGTTTCAAAATTAGAGTACATCATTTGAATCACAAAAACTTGTTTAAAACGAATTTATTCTAACTTTTGGTGAAACGAGAATCGCTTTTTCATAAAACAAAAGTCACAACTCATAATATGAGAGATATGAAATATCTTTATCTAAAGATATTCCATATCACTAATACATAATAAGTGATCCTTACATTTCTAACACCAGACCACTCTTGAACTGAACTGAAATAGTGACCGGATAAACTCTAAAGAACACCCCAAATAACCCCATTTACCAAGTTGGTCTCACATAAAACTTGCTCTATTAAATTATTCAACCCAATTTATCACTTTGTTTTTTGAGAGCAAAACCCCCAAGTTCACTTGACATTGTACATTTTTTTTTGGGGGTTGGGGGTTGTCTTGAAAGCATTAAGCCACCATAAAGGTAGCTCATTGTTTTATGCGTGGTGCACGTAATAAATATTCTTAAGATAATCTAAATTATTAAGATGATCTAAATTATTAAGATAGGCGGCTAGTCATTAGATTAAAAATACAGTAATTCTTGATTAAATTTTGTTTTATTATATTTTCAAAAAAAGAAAAAAGTTTTGCTTTATTATGTACTCTAGATAATTACAAACGCAATTAGGCCGGATTGAAGGAGGACGAATTATGAAAAGAGATCGAGAAAGTGGGTGGTGGGACTAATAGGGAAGCAACCTTTGCCGGTGTTGGATGAACAGCAACACCCCAATATTATTGTATATTTGTATGTACACTTTTTACGATTATTTCACTATAATAATTAATTAATTAATTCATCAGCAATTTCATTCAATGACACGTGTACATTTTAGCTAGGTTGTAATCCGAGGCTAACAATTGCTTTAATTTTGTTTGCTTTATATAATAAAAATCCAAATATAGTACTGTAATTGTAGTATTTTCTATGTTTGTGTGCTTTGTTGGGTACCAATCAAACCACAGATACATGCCAATTTAGATGATGCTCGAGTCACTTTGATTGGAAAATGGAGTACATACACATATAACACAAAGGAGTCATACGCAAAGAAAAAGTGATACCCGTGAGTTGAAAAGTGATATATTTATATATGGAGCGAGGTGATATTTTTGGGCGAAAATAGTGATATTTTCGACTGCCACATGCATATGAGAATTAATTAGTATGTTATATGTGCTTTTACGCTGTGTACTCTTTCTTAAAATTATACCCTTCTTTATTTATTAGAAAATCTGGCCTACTTTCAAGTCTCATTAGGATTGTCGATCGTTGGTGTAAACGATTACCAATCGGACTACCTTTCACCGATTTGAACTATACATTTGGAATATATGATAAATTGTTTTATTATTATGTTTGTAAGAATTCTATGTCCATATATATATTAATTATAAATAGGTTATAATTTAATTATAATATATCTAAGTTTCAATTTTAAAAAATAAAACATCAAAACACAGCTACCTCGCTCACACATCTCATGGGTAGTGTACCCGTTGCGGTAGTTAACATTTTTTCTTTTTCAGGTTCATGGAAGTAGCTTAATGATTATCACGGGGAATTAAACTAACAAGTAATAATGACAAATCCCTAGAATTGTATTGAAGTCCACTGTGTAGGAATAAGCAAGATTTCATGACTAATTAGCTGGAGACAGGGGTCAGGGGTGGTTAGTGTTTGTTTAGATCACAGCCTTAATTATAACTATGTTATCTTATCACTTTGAATCATATTCAATATTCATGGGGTTTTAATGATAATGATTCATGATAACTTTCTTTTTCTGTTATGATAGTTTATCATGAGTAGATAAGGAGCCTGATTGCACGTCTGGTTTGGATTTTGCCTTACTTGTTGCAACATAATCATGTCTCTCATTTAATTTTCTAATTGCTAATTATTAATTAATTAAACTAGCTAGCTAGGCCTTCAGTTAGTGACCATAGACTATAGCGTAGAGTCGTTGTGAATCACCAATTTCTTAGCTAACATCGAGTGGAGTCTCCTAAAGTGAAAGGAAGAAGATGAAATTACAACAAAGGTGAGAAAATAATGCAACACAAAACATTGCAACATAATCGCAATTATCAATTTTAGTTGCCTAAGGAATCAATTATAATTAGAATTTGCTTTCAGCTTTAATTAACAAACCCTATGGATTTCCAACCATACCGATCATATTCACTTCTAGACTTATGATAGGTCCCAACCTTTTAGGTTTAAATTTTTCCATCCCTATTTGTATGTAAAATTTATTGTGCTGGCCTCTATGCCTCTTGAGTTCTGTGGACCAAAAAAAAACAAAACGACTTATGCTGATGAATAGATAAATAAAAACAGAGGTTGCTATAAGTTTGAAAATCATCAAATTTTTTTAAACAAAACAGTTACCAAAATTATATTGTCAATGAATTTAGTCTAAAAACCCGGTGTTGAAAAAATATGTTATTTTTATTTTTGGTGTTAATTTTAAAAAAATATGATAGTATAGTAATAATGTGTGTGAGATAATTGGAGGAAATCTTACCGTCAAATTAGAAAGAGGGAAGCAAGTTATACATTAATCTTCAAATAAAAAACCCATTATTTTTTTTAACCACCCAAAATAAATTAATAATCCAAGTTTAGATGGAATTTCTCAAAATTTACGAGATAACCTAAAGTAAACATTTATATTTGTCATGTTATTGAAAACTTAATTAATTATAAGGAGAACTTATTTTTAAGAGAAGTCCACAATGTGATCAGGCATGAGTGCATGACCTATTCTTCTTTCTTACCCTTTACTCTAAAAAAAAAAGAGTGCATGACGTACCTTTTGACACCATTGCCGAAGAGAGAGAAAGAGATACAGATAAAAAGATTAAAAAACAAATTGGTTACATATGTTTCCCTCTTACTAGCATATTGATCAATGTTTGGTAATGACAAAATGTAAAGTAACATGTGTTTTCTTTTGCGAAGCAACTAGTCATAGTCAAGAGTAATTAAGATAATCATGGAAATTCCCTTACCCTAAACAGCAAGCAAAGGAAAAACAAAAAAAATGTGGTTCGTTTTCTAGTGGCCAGTTTCATTGTATGATTGACTAATTAGGTATTTTAAAATCATGCATGATTTGTCAATTTCAGTAAAGTCTTAATAATTAAATGTTTTAAGGGAAGGATTTCTCAAGCATAAGACAAAGATTAATGACAATGCATATTTTTCCAATCTATTGGACCTTATTAAATGGCAATGCATATTCAAACACTACCCCTCAATTAGATCCTCTATCCCACTTTGTGTGCAGCGTTGCAACGTTTCTCCTTTTCCTTTTTCTTCAATAGTCTACCGTCTGCACTTTGCAAACCTGCACATGGAGAATATCATAGTAGATTGCACCCAAATTCAGTGGACCGGGTTTCATCTTAATACTAATTTGTTGTGCTAGCTAGGTGGAGTAATCCCGGTCACCAACTTATACATATACTAGTCTCTTCTACTCTATTTTCTCGACGTGATCGAGATACTTACATCACATAGTAGGTTATTCTCTTAACATTACCAGTAGTGATCACTTGATGAGTCAAGGCTACTTTATAATTGTCCTAGTTTTTGCGTGTATCAATTAAAATTGTTCGAACACTACTTGAAAATGGCTCTTATGCTTATTTCTTTATCCTTAGGCTCCTCATGTATCGTACACGACCATGACCTTTCAGTCAAGTAGTGTTCATAACAAAATTTGTTTTCATGAATTGAACAAAATCGTGGAAATTAGGGTTCAATGAGATAAAACCATGACATCTATCGTTGTTATTGTTGTACTTGGACATGCACATTGGTACACATATGATATCTATGGACAAAAATGCACACGTGATAATGTACTATTGCTCTTCTTTTCATCCTTTCTTTTTTGAGGGTGATTGTACAAAATTGGCTTAGAGATTGATAAGTTGGTCTATTTTCGTACTATATTAAGGAGTTAGTTGGTGTAGAAAGTAACAGATCGTTGCCTTAAATTATAATTTGCAATCGCAAGGAAAACGTGATTTTTAGTTTCTCTTCTGTTTTGTTGCTTCATGGCTTTTATACTTTTATAGTACACAACGTGTATATGTGTGTGTTCAGTTTGAATGCCGTGTTGGAATTGCGTTCTCATAGTCATCGGTGAAATGGTCATCCCTACAATTATTACTTCAGCTACGTACGAAAAATAGTTTTCCACTTATTTCCTATGTGTTGTTGGAGGATATAAAGAAGAATACGGTCGCATATATTATGGATAATATTGTAAATATATGTACGTTCACAATGATGTTAATTATCAACAAAAGGTTTTTTATAAGCTAAGGCTGCCGCAAGATGAGGCACCTTCTATAGCCAAGCATGACGTTAGAAGTTTCTTTGAGATGCCTCACCTTGAGGCCGCTTTATACGAGTTTTTGTGAAGGGCATATGGACACATGGGAGTGAAAAATAATGACGGGTAAAATAGAAAATGATTCTCAAACATATGCCATATAAGGAAACATAAAGATTTCTATTAGCCAAATATAAAAGGAAAACGTAAAAATTTCCTTAGACCGGAGAGAGTATTACTCTCACGGACAAATCGAACTAATCATCTTAGCGATTGAAATCCAGTACTATTAGTAATACATAACCTTTAATCATGCCTAAGCCAATTAAAGAAGAATATTGTATCCAATATGAATGTCATGTGATGTGAATATATATGTGATGATGCCTAAAATTTCCCAAGAAAAACATCTAACCAGCCGGAGTTGGTTTGCCAAGTACGTGTAAGTTTTCACACACAATGTGCATGACTGAAGTATGCATCAAGTGATGAGTAACATAACTCATTAATAAATAACAATTCAAAACTCTCAGCAAACACAGAAATTAAAACATGTGTCAAATGCATATATATGAATTGTCACAACATAACTAGCTGTTTTTTTAGCCTCCATTTAACTCACGTGTTCTAATTTGGCGTTGACGTGTCAAGTTGATAGGTCATCATCATCAATAAGACATATATTCACATTTGCTTGTAATTAAATTTAAATAAATTATTGTCATAAGGTAAATAAATTATTGTCATAAGGTACCACGTACCAACTGCATGTGAATTAAGCACATGCATTGTAAGAATTGACATTGCAACTAAATTTTGGTTACCGATGTGTTCTTTTTCATTTGTTAAATCTTACGAGATTAGGAGTAGGATTAGATTGAATCAGTGAAAATCAATGGCAGAATTTTTCGAATTAGCAGTGAGAATAACCTAGTAGCAAGACTGTACCGAACCAGTGAGATCAGTTAAAATATAAAACACACCATACTCACAAAAATAGTGACAAAATCTTATTGAATCAATGCATGATCTTATGGAATTAGTGATAATCAGGGGGAAAATACACACCCTAATTTGTATAATTATCTTTGAGGTAGCAATGCAAATTCTAGCTAGTTGTAATAGAAATGGGAAATGGACCAAGCACAATTACTCAGCTCAAAGATAAGATATTTGGCCATAAAAGGGTGCAGTGATGAGAGAAGAAAGTTAGCCAGTCTTCGCATCAAACCACATGTGGCATGCTTACTCTAAGTGATGGCAACACCGCAACAATACTACTACAAATCGATGAGTGAGATTAATTATATTTGTACTAGTAAAGTAAAAGGGGGCTTATAAGTTATAAGAGTGGGGTTGATTTGTCCCTATTGATTTAGTGTGTATTTGGATCTTTTTTAGAGATTCCTTGTCATAGTACGTTATTTAGCATCTTACGACTTATGTCATCTTTGGGGGTACGTTTACAAGGACGCGTAGCATTATTGTAGTCCCCTCAGCCCTTGCTTATAGATTGGCATGCATGTCATAGAGAGAGTTAAACAGGACCAAAGGGGACCAATAATGATAAGACTCATCGATCAATTCATTTTTCCTCTTAAGCCTCATTTTTGGCTTAGTACCTTAAAGCAAGGAGTTAGGTGATGAAGGGATTATTTAGGCAAATTTAGGGTGCGTTTGTCAGAGTTTATATGGTCAGTTCAGTTCAGGTGTCAATTCAGTGATTTCAAATTCAGTTAAATGATGTTCTATTCAGTTTAGTGGTGTTGAGTTTAGAAACATACTTTTTGTCTCACACATCAATTTGTGTTCAATTCAGTTCAGTTGTGTCCAGTTCAGTTCTGTAGTGTCCATTTTAATGATGTAAATGCAGTTTAGTTTTGGTAAGTTCAGCTCTAACAAACGCACCCTTAGATTGACTCCAACTGCCCCATGGGAAGCTTAATTGGTAGTAATAGCAGATTTAGCTAGCTAATGTCAATTTATGTATGTGTTTGTCATGTTTTGGTAGTACAATAGTGATTTAAAACTTGACTCAAAAAAGTAATGAGCGATGGTGTGTTCTTTATAACTTATCTGGTAAGTTCAGTTCAGTTTAGGAGTGATTTCGTGTCACTTAAGTGACGTTGATTTCAATTCAATGTTACTCAGTTCCATTTAGTGGTGCGTTCTGTTCAAAAATATACATATTGCCTCACATTGAAAGTGGGGTTTAATTCAGTTTACGGGTGTTCAATTCAGTCCAGTAGTGTTCATTTCACTTCATTAGTGTTGCCTTCAATTTAGTTCAACTCTAAAGAACGCTCTTTGAGTTGCCAAGCTGCTAATACAGATAAAGGGGAAATTGAAAATCCCTATAGGGATTTGCCTAAGAGAAGCTAATTAAGATGATAACTAAATGTTCATTAAGTTAAGAAAGAATCATTTGATGATATATTCAACATGGTGATATTCGCCGTATGTTAAAAGAGTGAATAATTTCACATTTTGTCCTCCAATTCCTAATCACCCTGCGATTATATGATAGAGGTGTCCTATCAATGCTAGTTGCTACCTTCCAAGTGAGTTCCAACTTCATTCAATTTACAATTGCATTTTTCATTCTCATGTCACGTTGCTACCATAGGAGTAATAAGGTCAATGGTAAATGTTTTTAGCGTGATCTATAAGTTGAACAAAGACTAGCTTTTATCTCAAAATGAAGAAAAAGAAAGTGCCACCAATTGTAGATTGTACAATTGGTGGCACTTCCAAATGTGAGATAAGGCTAATATTTGTTGTTGTGCACTAATTAGGGAATGCCTAGATTTAGCAAGAGCTCGTTGAAGCCCGGAAGATCTTAATCATTAAAGCTTTAATCCTTCATGGAGATATTCGATCACAATTGTTTTTTTATTATAATTATTAGTTTTTATTATTGTTAGGATCTTCAAAAGAGGAAGGGTTTTAGTTATGCCTTATGAATGTAGTGCCTGAGAAGAGCATCACCAAGCGTCTAAAAAATCACAAAAATTTCTATAACACAGTCTTTTCGTAAGTTTCAGTGAAATAAGGGTAACATTTAATTGAAATAAGGGTTATGGTTCATAAAATGTGGCCCTACACTTTAATTTTTTAAAATAGTGACTTCATTTTATTGTGAGTTTGTCTCACACAAAACTTACTAGTTACTACCATGAAATTTTCCATTGTTATACATCAAGTAAAGACTAACTTTGCTTAACCTCTTAAATTTGGTTTTTCTTATTTAGACTAAAAGACAAGATTGCACAATGCAAATATAATGTAGCAAGGAAAAGAAAAACTTAGCCTAACATGTCTATATATGTTTTTAGCACGTAGATTCTCTTTCTAATATAGTATCTTGATTCACTAATCTCAATTTTGAGCAACAGAAGTAGGCAAACAAAATTACATTATATAATAATCAGTTACTGGAGCTTGTCTTAAACTAATAAACAAATCCTTACGTCAGAGAAAACAAAAACGCTAGAGGGATTAGATACATATTTTATCAACTTCAGCTCATGAGTTTGCCAGGCAAATGGGTTCAAGTTGAAAATCAGCTCCCACTAATACATCAAATAATTTTGAACTTGAACTCGACTCGTTTATTAATGGATGAATGTGTTTAGGCGCTTCTATGGAAGTTTATTGCTGCTAATGAGAGTGACTTTCGTTCTTACTGTAGTTCTCACCATCGTAACATATCATGATTAATTTTTCATTTTTATTTCTTTATTCAACAATAGGTTTACTTAAATTATTTGGATCAAAATAAATCATGTTCGCATCGAGTCAGTTTATCAATTTATGAAGAATTAAAGTGTCCCCATTAGTAATTTCTCCATCCACAAAAATAACAACAACAACAACAACAATAACAACCCAGTAAGTATCCCGCCTAGAGCGGGGTCTGGGGAGGTCCAGATGTACGCAGTCTTACCCCTAACTAATCACCTAGTAGAGAGACTGTTTCCAAAAGACCCACAAAAACTTCTTTTTTTTCAAAAGCATTTGCAAAACAAGTTTTTTTTTTTTTTTTTTTTTTTTTTTTTTTTTTTTTTTTTTAGCGCATGCAATAAAGAAGAAAGTAAAGAACGAGCAAAAGAGTGAGGAAGAAAGTATAACCAAACTAGAAAATAAGATTAACAAGAAGAGGATAAAATGAAGAAAACAATTGCAAGCTAGAAAGATACCGCAAGCTCTGGTTCCTAAGCAATGTACAAGTATAGCCTATCGAGGATCCTCAATACAAATCCTACTACGCCAAATTTTTCTATCTAAGGCTAAGTCCTCGGTAAGCTCTAAAAGGGTCAAATCCTGCCTGATTACCTCTCCCCAACTCTTTTTCGGACGCCCTCTTCTTCTCTTACAATCCCTAAGTATAATTTTCTCGCACCTTCTCACCGGGGCATCTTGATGTCTCCTCCTAACATGCCCAAACCACCTCAGTTGCGTCTCTCGCATCTTGTTGTCAATGTCGGTCACTCCCACCTTGTCTCTCATCACTTCATTCCTAAATTTATCTCTTCTTGTAGAATTGCACATCCAACGAATCATCCTCATCTCAGTCACCCGCATCTTTTGCACATGTACCTGCTTCACCGGCCAACACTCTGCCCCATATAACATAGCTGGCCTAACGGACGTACAATGGAATTTACCTTTCAATTTGAGCGGAATTTTCCTGTCATATAGAACTCCCGTCGCACTCCTCCATTTTATCGAACATGCTCTGATACGATGGGTCACGTCGTCATCAATATCGCCGTTGTCCTGAATGATTGACCCCAGATACTTGAAACAATCCTTCTTTTGTACAACTTCAGTACCAATCTTGATCTCTACGTTTGAGGCAATCCTATCTCCCGTGAAGTTGCAGTCCAAGTATTCAGTCTTTGTCCGACTCAATTTAAAGCCCTTTGACTCTAGTGTATCCCGCCAAAGTTCTAGTTTGACATTAACACCTTCTCTTGTCTCGTGTATCAAAACAATGTCATCAGCAAACAACATGCACCAAGGCACATCCTCCTGGATAGTCTTCGTTAGCTCGTCTATAACTGTCGCAAACAAAAAAAAGCTCAAAGATGATCCCTGATGTAACCCAATATCTATAGACAATTGCTCAGTATCCCCTTTTGTAGTCCTGACCCTAGTCCTTACTCCTTCATACATATCCTTAATAACTCGAATGTAAGCAACTGGAACTCCCTTGGCTTCCAAGCACCTCCACATAACTTCCCTAGGTACTCGGTCATAAGCCTTCTCCAAATCAATGAAAACCATATGCAAGTCCCTTTGTCTATCTCTATAGTACTTCATAGAACATCTAAGCAGATAAATCACTTCTGTTGTTGACCTCCCTGGCATTAATCCAAATCCCTGGCATGACCTCCCTGGCATGAATCCATCCACAAAAATAAGCGTTCATAAAAAGGAAAAAACTTATGAGAATCATTAATCTTTCTTGACTCGTTTTTCAATGGGCAAATGGGCTTTGACTAGCCTTTATAGAGGTTCTTTTATATCCTCTCTTTTTCTGTTCTTTCCCCCTTATTCCCGGTTTGTGGAGCTAATAAGAGTCATTTTTGTTCTCAATTCTCACCATCACTCACATTTGGTTCCTCATACATAAACAAAAGTCATTAATCACAAAAAATCAAAAACCAATGAAGGATTACGAAAAATCTTGTGTGGACTTAGTTCATGGTGGACCATGAGACCAAATTTGTTTAAAAAATACCTTTTATGTCTCTACCATATTTACACTATATCTTTAGTCTACAATGGACTAAGCTCACAAGACGGGCGATGAAGATTTATTTTGGAAAAGGCAAGGAATAAGGATTTATATTGGAATAGGCAAAGAAGCAGTGTTATGGGCCGGGTCCTTTACATTGGGGAATAGGTACGACCCATGCCCGTAACGTAAATACCACTTCCAGAAATCAGGGGATGATGGAGCTTTACCAACTAAGCTCTCCCAAGACGATCTTATAACATCTAGCTTTTAGAAACTAAACTTGTCTTTGATGGTGTTACTTTGACGGGGTCAATACTTAGCTGGCTGTTTAATTGCTTTGATATATTTACCGTTGAAAATGAGAATCTAAACATAACATAGCGGAAGATATCTCGATTGCCATTCACTTGCACCTTGCTTTTTAGTATTACTTAGCAAACTATGCTACCCACTTTTGATAAAAAAAAACTACTCTTCTTATATGGGCATTAGCTATTTAAGCCCAATAGTGGATTATTCATTTTCTTGACATGGGCTTCAAGAGTTGCAACAGCCAGCCAATCTGGTCTCATGGAGAAGAAGAAGCCCAAATTTAAAATTCAGGAACAACCCATTTCTCAATTTTCATGTTTCGACATTTTTATACCTTCTTCTTCTTCATCGCTGCTGTTCCTTATTCCTCGAGGGGAAATCTTTCTTCCCCTCATTTTTTCTCTTTCCTCCGAAATGTTATGCTAACAGTTGCACCCAGATTATTATGGGTTCTCGATATCACCTTCTTATGTTACCCAATAGAAAAAAACATGCAACAATGAGATTATTACTATCTCTTTCATCTTGCAGTTACACCACACTACAGATCTCCAATGGAGCAACCGTTGAAGAAATTTCAAAGCTTCTCAAGCACAACAACTGGAGCATTTTAATGGAGTCATCAGATATCACTAAGAAGCTAAACCCAGATTTAATCCAAGCTGTTCTTCACCAAAATCAGTTCTTTGACCCAACTCGCCTTTTGGGTTTCTTCAATTGGTCCCATTCTCAACTGGGTATTCATCACAATTTGATTTCATTTTCAATTTTAGCAGTTATTCTTTGTAATTATAGCTTCTTTCCTCATGCTAGTGGGGTTATTGAGCGTATGATTGAGACCCGCCCGCCAACTTCTATGGTTTTTGATGCAGTGGCTAGTTGTGTGAGGGAATACAATAGGTGTGATTCTAACTATATTGTTTTTGATATAGTGATCAATGCTTATAAGAAAATGGGTCACTTAGAAGAAGCTGCTTTTTTATTCTTGTGTGCTAGGGATAGCAGTTGTTTGCCTAGTTTGGTATGTTGCAATTCTTTGTTGTCTGACTTGTTAAAGAAGAGTATGATGGATGTGTTCTGGAGGGTTTATAATAAAATGATGGAGCTTAATTTGGGTCCTGATGTGTACACTTATACTAATTTGATTAGTGCACTTTGTAAAGAAGGGAAGGTTAAGGAAGGGAAAATGGTACTTCTTGAAATGGAGGAGAAGGGTTGTAGTCCAAATTCAATAACTTATAATGTAGTCATTAGTGGTTTGTGTAGAGCCGGGGCCTTAGATGAAGCTTTGAATCTTAAACAGTCCATGGCTGAGAAGGGCCTGGCACCTGATAGCTATACTTACACAATACTTGTTGATGGCTTTTGTAAAAATAGAAGAACCAGGAAGGCAAAATTATTTTTGGATGAAATGGTTGAGAGAGGTCTGAAACCTAACCATGTTACTTACACTTCCTTGATAGATGGGTTCATGAAGCAGGGTGATGTGGTAGAAGCTCTTAGAGTCAAGGATGAGATGAGTACTTATGGAATTGAGCTGAATTATGTTACATATGTTGCATTAATTGGCGGCATTTGTAGGACTGGTGACATGGAAAGGGGAAGAGATCTATTAAATGAGATGATTAGGCTAGGCTTGAATCCTAATTCCAAAATATACAGCTATCTGATTGAAGGATATTGTAGAGGAAATAATATGGAGAAGACGTATGAACTGCTTGATGAGATGAAGAAGATGAATTTGTCTCCAACCATTTTCACATTTAATGCAATTATTAGTGCGCTTTGTCAGGGTAGAAATCCTCAGCGTGCTTATAATGTTCTAAGGGACATGATTGCATATGGCTTGAAACCAAATATGGTTAGCTATACCACTTTGATAAAAGGCTATATCCAGGGGGGTAACTTGGAGGAGGCTATGAGAATTTTTGAAGAAATGAATGAGAAAGGGATTCTGCCAGATCTATTTTGCTACAACTCTCTCATAATGGGCCTCTCCAAGGCAGGAAAAATGGAGGAAGCAAGGGGTTATTTGCATGGGATGTTGCAGAGGGGATTGAAACCAGATGCATATACTTATGGTGCTTTCATCCATGGATATTGTTTGGCTGGGGATATGAAAATCGCGACCATGTATCTTGATGAGATGTCAAGTTGCGGCATCGCACCTAATGATGTCATCTATAAGGCCTTTATTGACGGGCACTGCAGGGAGGGGAATATTGATGCAGCCTTCTCAACATTTAAAGATATGCTTAGGCAGGCAGTACTCCCTGAGTTACATGCCTACAGTATCTTAATCAGTGGTCTCTCAAAGAGTGGGAAAATGCAAGAAGCAGTGGACCTTTTCTTGGAACTCAATGTCAAAGGTTTGGTTCCTGATGTATATACTTACAGTTCTCTTATCTCTGGCTACTCTAAGCAAGGTGATATGACAAAGGCTCTTGAACTCCTTGAACAGATGACGAGGGAAGGCGTTCATCCAAATATTGTCACTTATAATAGCTTGATAAATGGACTATGCAAGTCTGGTAAAGTTGAGAGCGCACAGGCACTGTTTAATGAAATTACAGCAAAGGGACTTGCACCAAATAGAGTGACGTATGCTACCCTTATGGATGGATACTGCAAATGTAGGAAGTTACCAGAGGCATTTAGGTTGTTGGATGAGATGCAAGCTAGTGGAGTACCATGTGATGGCTTTGTCTACAATTCCCTTATAGATGGCTGCTTCAGCGAAGGAAATCTGGAGAAGGCTCTCTGCTTGTTTCAAGAAGTGCTGCACAAGGGCATTGCTTCCGTACATACTTTCAACATCTTAATTGATGGGTTCTGCAAGTTAAATAAAATGACTGAAGCAAATAAGCTCTTTCAAGACATGATTGACATGAATATTGTCCCCACCATTGTGACATTTACTACTTTGATTGATCATTATTGCAAAATCGAAATGATGGAGGATGCTGAAGATCTCTTTTTGGAGATGCAAAACAGGAATATAAAGCCTAATATCATAACTTATGCCTCACTCCTGGATGGGCATAACAGAATAGGTAATGGGTTTAAGATGGTTTCTCTTTTCAACGACATGTTGGAAAAGGGAGTTAAACCTGATGAAGTAATCTATTCTCTAATGGTTGACACTTATTGTAGAGAAAGAAATTGGGTGAGAGTGGTTCAGATGTTGGATGAAATATCACTTGAGGGTTTAACATTAAAGCCAAATGTATACGATGTGCTAGTCGAGACCCTAAACCAGATGGAGGACTTTTGCAAAGTATTAGAACTACTTGATGATATGAAAGAACAGGGTCTCATGCTTAGCTCGAATACATGCACCAGTTTACTTTGTGCTTTCTGTCAATCTAGACAAATGGAGAAAGCAGCTATGATTCTCGGGGCTATGGCCAAATTTGGATGGGTTCCTAGCTCTACTAGTTTAAGTAACTTCAATGATATCCCAAATGAAGCAAGCTTTCATAGGGCCGAAAGTCTCTCAGATCCAAAGGCATTGAATGTGGCTTATCAGGTGTAAGAGTGGTTGTATAAGAAATCAAGTTCTCACAAATGTCCCATTGTCAGCTACCTCGCTCTTGCAGTGACTTCAGGAAGTAAAAGTAAGTGAGCTTTCTCTATGCTGGTGGCATGTATCTCTATTTTCTCAATTTGCATATATTGATTACTGAATCAGTACATTGAATTTGCTACCATGTTATTTAGATTTATACTTCCGAGTTCCGACCCTCCTCAGCCCCTGAAATTGGTCTTTTGGCATAATTTTAGTTAGAACTAGGAAGAGACAGAGATGGAATTGCAAAGAAAGGAGGCAATTATCTAACTAGGAAATTTTATAAAATGAATGATATGTTTTGAAAGAGAAAAATGATATCAGTTCGGTTAGTATTTGCATTATACCGCATATATAGCTCCCCAAAATGGTTTTCCTAACTGTAAATTTGGTGCTATTAATCTTTTATGGTTTCCCTTACCTCTTTCAAAGTCCTTTTTGTTTATTCAAGTTTTCGGTTCTACTAAGGGATTCGATTGCACTCAAAATAATTGTAAAGTGACATAATCTCATAGTTATAGGAGTGTTCTGGGAGAATATGATGCTGAAGTTATGAGATGAATTTTAACATTAAGAAGCTGTTCTCCAAAAATTAAAAGTTCTGATATATCTTCGTATGTATCGTACTGCTATTTATTTGTAGTAGTTCTTTCTCTGCTGCTGACCAAACATTTGTGGTTAAAGTTCTATATTTTGGTAGCCTAATTTGAAGATTTACGCCCAGTTGTTGACATGTGATCAGCTGAAGAACTGGAGAAGGATCTTGGTGATCTGATGCAGACTCATTACCAGCTCGACCAAGCATTTGATGTTGTTTCTTGCTGTGGTAAGGTGGGAGCTGCATGTGCAAGGATTTGGTATGGACTGTTTTTGGTTAATTGTCTTGTTGTGCTTTACTTCTCAGTGTTTTGAACTTTTAATTTCTCCTCGCTAAAGCCTGAATCTATAGGTCTTCGCCGACAGTGCTGAAATATGATCAATGACTTGCTGAACTTGACAAGCTTGGGTCATCCTTGGACAGCGGACTCTTGAGCAGCACCAACTGTGACACAGCTTTCGGAAACAGTGACGACAAAATTGAAATAATTACCAAACTAGAGGAACTTGTTCATGTGTATGATCTCCTGCTCCAAGTAAGCATGAACATTAATTTATCAAAAAAAATAAATCATGTTTGGACGTTCACCATGCGTTCTTAAATGGGAAGTTGCAAATAGATCTTTTGATTTGTTTGAGTAATGCAAGTTTTTGGCAAAAAGCATATTGCATTTGGTTACGACGTAGCTGCTCTGTTTGTGATTAAGCGAGTCTGCATAGATTTTTCTGATAATCATAGCCATCTCAAGGACTTATTTTTTCTGCAGGTGCCTTTTCTTACAAACTTCTACTGCTTGGCAGCAAAACGGATTGAACCTTATGCTTTATGTTCTCATGCTCGTTCTCTCAGTGACAATTCTGCGAATAAAATTGAGCATTGGCAAACACTCAGCAGGTCTGTACACCCTTTTATGTGATAGCAGTTTATTCTCTCCCTTTCATGATAAAACTGAGCACCTCTTTGTGCTTAAATTTATTTCGGGCGTGTTATCTTCTATTAAAGCTTTCTCATACAGTATTTATATTCACAGAACCCCATAAAAGGATGACTATTTGACATCCCAATTCAAAATGTCAAAATGAGGATGCATTCAAGATATTGACATCCATTGATAATATAAATGCATTTAACTGTCCATTCTGATTTCCTTCCAAAGTTGTATTTTCAGATTGTGATTCGTGACAACAAAGATGCATCACTTCAAGTTGTTTGTTTGGTGGGTTCATTGGGATACATAGACAAATGCAGCTGAAAGCAGAAGGTTCCCGAAAATCTGTTGGAAAAGATATTAAATATCTTGGCTGGAACTTTTAACAAGGTTTGTCTAGCAAATAATATTGTGCTCTTTCAAGAAAACAAGTTCTTCAAAGCAGTTCATCGGTGCCCCCAACCCCCATCCTCCTCTTCTGGGAACGGTTTCTTTGCTAGTGTGGATCCCCAGCAGTGGCAGATCCACACTAGATGGTGTTACCTTTCTGCTTCTGTTTTTACCCCCCCCTTCCCGCCATAGGCTTACGTTTATCTGTATGCGCGTTTATTTCTTTTTACTCTTTGCTGATTTGACTTCATTCAACACTGAAGTGTCTCCCCACTGAAGCATTTCTTCTGCTCTCCAGGCAATCCTGATGAATCGAATTGTTCCAGACCTTGCTTAGTACTCCTCAGAGCTGGATGAGGAAGGGGAGGAGCTTTGTTTGTTTGTCCAATTGGGGTCAGTAACCAAATACGAAAATAGGCAGTGACCTCACAGTTCATTTTGTAGATTGGTTGCTTGACAAAGGATAAGGTTAAGCTACATAAAATTTAAATCACATGGAGCTATGTATCAACAGTTGATTTTCTATGGTTTTTATTGTAAGAGCTTCATAGAATACAATGTTAGCTCGACTGATTTACTGTTTACCACCATTGATTAAGATATGGAACATCATGAGAATGTACTATTATGGCTCATTGGTCTCATTATTTTCAGGAATGGGAGATACGTAGAGCGTGGTCCGGTGGAGTGTTAAATACCCAAATAGAAGCATAGTATTTGTTGATTAATAGAACGCATTTGTACACTCAACAAAGACCAAAGACCATTTTATGGAGTACAACAAAAACTTGTACTCCATAAAATTACAGAGGAGGAAACTGTTTAAGCCCATATTTGGGGCTGTCGTGTTCTACAGCAAAATTACAGAGCATTATACCAATAAGCAACTGAGTCACAACTTAGTCTTGATCACCAGGATTCCATATATCTGACATTAGACCCCCACCATGATCGTGAACCACTGGCCGAAACAGATGCCAAATGAACCACTATCCAGTCTCCACATACTTGTATACAAGGCAAAAGTTAAAATCTCAATATCAACATTGAACGCTGATCATACAAAGGTGGCAAAACCACACCTGGAATTAAAAACAGTATGCAGTCTAACCCAGCACACCAGCTGTTGACAGACTCAAATTCTTACTTTGTTTAGCCAACAACCCAGAAACCATGTCCTCTGGAACGCAACCATGCCAATCCTATGAAACCAGAACACTTCCAAACTCCTGGTCAAGTGTACATATAAAAAATAATAGATAGGAATATATGACAAGAATCATGGGCACAAATCACAAGACATGTCCTAAATGAAAATTTAACCAGAAAAGCAGCAAAACTGCCACCACAGGCCAAAAAGAATCCCCAAGAATTCACACTTTCAAACAAGTAAACCAATAGCAATGACATGGATCCAAAATATGCTAAACTAAAAGTACCCTGCATTGCAGTTGTTCATTAAACTCAAAGCATCAGGAAGAACTTCAGAACTTAAACTCAAAGCATCAGGAAGAACTTCAGAACCTTAAACTCAAAGCATCAGGAAGAACTTCAGACATAAACCCAAAAACAATTAATACGATCTCCTTCTGCTCCTGGCTATACCTTCGATCCATGTGCAGATTTCATTGGAAACAACTAGCACATACATGTAAATACAAAAACTTGAGTTATTATTGGCCAAGCAACTGCAGAGAGCAAAATCTAGATAATCATAAATCAAACAGAAAATATCAGAAGCCCCAACACACAAAGATTGTGCAGGCCAGGGGTCTAGAAACCTGCTGTGAACCCGCAAGGAGAGGACAACATGCATACTCTAGTCACAAAGCTATCTCAAATAATCCTTCTCTAGCTTTAGGGAATGATTTGGTCATAAGTATCACTGTCAAGCATCCAACTGACACATTACTGCTGCAGCACCAGCAGCAAAATTGGTATCAGATTTTTGGTTCAACTGAAAGCATCATACCGTGCAGTGCGTGCACGCAACAATGTTGCACAATCCACTTAGAAAAAATGGTAATTTGAAGTTTTGAATCACAGCAAATAAGGAAAGCAGTCAGACGCAAAATCAAAAACTCATTCACCAACCACGAGTACTCAATAAGACAATAACATACCAGCAGGTGGACCTTCATTGAATACCAGTAGAAGAACACAGCTCAGCAACTATCACAAATATCTTTAATCATTGTACAGTACTTGCACGGAGTGGTGAGTCAATGAAACATCATCAGTACTAAATACGAACCCACCAAAGTTGGATATATATCAGAAAAGCATTTTGAGACAAAATTACTATTAGTGCATACACATATTTTCACCTCAGAAGCAAATCAAAGGGTTCTCACATGCTTCCATAAACATGCATTATAGGACAAGTTAGTCACAAATAACATAATTGTTTCCATCTCAAATACCATAACCGAAAATCCAACAAATTATAGGACTCTCTCTTCGGCATCCATCGAAGCATAACATAACTCTTCAGCTCAACAAGCGTCTCTGCAAAATAATAGAACATATTTGTGATAGTTTCGAGTCGAGACTATAGGAGAAGCAACCGAAATCCGACAAAGAATAGAACACCCTCTGACCGTCTTTGCATCTATAGAATTACAAATCGTCATCTCAAATTCTCAATAACAAACCAGCTGTGGACCCCATCGAATACCATTAGAACAACACGACTCAGCAACTATTACAAATATGTTATATCATTATGCAGAACTTGCAAGCAAATAGTCAATGAACCCACCAAAGTCGGATATATCAATCTTAAATGACGTTTGTCAGAAAAAGAATTAGAGTTTTATAGACCAAATTTCTACTAATCCCTACACATATATCACCTCTTAACAAATCAAGGGTTCTCTCACACGGGGCCATAAATAAGCACCATAGGACAAATCATTCAGAAATAACATAGCTGTTTGCATCAAATATAACATAACCGAGAATCCGTCAAAAACGGGACACCCTCTTTGCATCGTATCGAACTATAACATAACTGTTAAGCTCAGCAAGAGTCTCTGCAAAAATAATAAAACATATTTTTGATAGTTGCGAGTCGAGACTACAGGAAAAGCAACCGAGAATCTGACATATAATAGAACACCCTCTGACCCTCTTTGCATCAATCGAATTACAAACCGTCATCTCAATAACAAACCAGCATGTGGACCCCATTGAATACCATTAGAATACCACGACTCAGCAACTATCACAAATATGTTATATCATTATGCAGAACTTGCGAGCAAATAGTCAATGAACCCACCAAAGTTGGATATATCCAAAAAGCATCTTAAATTACGTTTGTTTGAAAAAGAATTAAGAGTTTTATAGACCAAATTACTAATAATCCATACACATATTTCACCTCTCAACAATCAAGGGTTCTCTCACAGGTGGCCATAACTAAGCACCATAGGACAAATCAGTCAGAAATAACATAACTGTTTGCATCAAATATAACATAACCGAGACTCCGTCAAGAAACTAAATGGGACACCCTCTTTGCATCGTATCGAATTATAACATAACCGTTAAACTCAGCAAGTGTCTCTACAAAAATAATAAAACATATTTTTGATAGTTGCTAGTCGAGACTATAGGAGAAGCAACCAAGAATCCGCCAAATAATAAAACACCCTCTGACCATCTTTGTATCCATCGAGTTACAGTCATCTCAGTAACTCAGCAACTATCACAAAATGTTATTATTATACAGAACATGCGAGCGAAGAGTCAATGAACATCATCAATACTGAATAAGTACTCACCAAAGTCGGATATATAATATAAGCATATTGATGTTTGTCAGAAAAAGTTAATAGTTGTATAGATAAAACTACTACTAATACATACACTTATTTCACCTCTTACAATATCACGAATTCTCTCACAGGCTTCCATAAACATGCAGGACAAATCAATCAGAAATAAAGCTCAAAAATCAATCTTAGAGATCTGAAGATATCGATGAGTAAGAACCCTCTTGGTATGTATGGAAAACTTTGATATTTTCATTTTAATATAGGGAGAAAAAAGGACCAGGAAACCCCTGTAACTGAAAGAAAACAACAGCATATCTCAAGATGCAAGCATCATAGTTGCACTAACAAAACAACCAGCCAAAACTTATAGGTTATCAAGTAAGGAACATTACTAGACCAGAATCCTTACTCACAGGTGTATACAAGAACACCTCGAACAGAAAGGCAAAGAAGGTTAATTCACTAACCACACACTCAAAGAAAGCAACATATACCCAGAAAGAAACAAACAACTTGAACAACCATCAACATTGAATTCTGTTCAGAAAAGTATTTTTGCAGGAAACAGAAATTGGTAGTAAAAAAAGCAAACCCTAATGTTCAAATCATTCATTCATCACTGAAATCAACGGATCCACCACATCAGAAATCTTCCTAATTAAATTGCATTGATGGTGTCCACACGCTTACTAATTTATGCCAAGAAGCCAAACAAGTCTTGAAAGACCAATCAAAATAAAATTAATGTGCTGTTACAAGACCTAGAATTGGAAATTTATATGCCGAACTCGTAAAACAAACACCGAAAACAAAAAATAATTAACCAAATTACGCAAGAAAACCCTAATTTTCAAATTAAAGCAACGATAAAGAGAATACCGTTTGATTCAACGCCGAAATTCAAGATTATAAATCCACCAACTTGACAACTTCTATCGCAATCAAAACCAGAAGTCTTTTTAATTCAATCAAGTAAATAAAGTTTCCGCAATTGCAAAGAACCGAGACACCCAAAATACCTTCCAATGAATAACCAGCAAATTCAATCTTCAACAACGATGAATATCTAAGCACATAAACACGCAGGAGACAGAGAGAGAGAGAGAGAGAGAGAGAGAGAGAGAGAGAGAGAGAGAGCTGTATGGGCTGTATCTGGAAATAACGGGTATGTGAATATTTATAGGTAACTGGTAGGTCGGTGAAAACTAAAAATTAGCCGTTTCGAAAAGCCGGTGTGCTAGCTGGAACTTGATAAGCACGCGCTTCTTTTTTTTTTTTTTTTTTTTTTTTCCTTTTTTTAGGCTTGTCGTAACTTTTTTTTTATGGGAATTGTTGCAACTTATTTCAGTTGTGTGCCAACGGACACGGTGGATGAATAAGGGGTGGCTAATGGGTAGAGCTGGGCTGGGCAACTGGGCAGTCGGGGCGGATCGGGTCACGTCGGATATGTTTGTGAGTGGGTCGGGTCGGGTTAGGTCGGTCCATTTTGACTTATTTAAAAATTAAAATGTGTTTTTTTAATAAAAAAAAAATAGCTCGTCTTGTGTGGACTTAGTCCACCGTGGACCAAAGAGTGAATCGAGGATGTAGTCCAATTTTTTAGGGACATGGAAGGTATTTTTTAAAAAGATTTAATCTTTGGTCCACCGTGGACTAAGTCCACACAAGATATTGTAAAAAAAATTAAATGTGCCGGCTTGTGACCTGCTATAACCTGCTTAACTTTTAAATGGGCCGGTCTATTTCAACCCGCTCATTTATAATGATAAGCGGGTCATGAGGCGGGTCATGAGGCGGGTGAGCTATAGAGGCCCGCCCACTTGCCCGGGTCTAATAATGGGTCAACAATTTGCTCTATTTTAGTTTAAAAAAAACTAGTATCTAAATTGTCAAAATTTGATAATATCAAAAACTTATACGAACGGTATGAATGTGAGATGCCTTAAATAACTCTCTCACTATATGGGTTAAGTTTTGGTAATAAGTTTGAACAGATGTAAATTTTTGGTACCCATTTATTCCCTTGAGTTGTACTTCCTATATTTATCTAATGTCAAACATACCTGATACCACCACAAAATGGTGGTGTTTAATTTTATTTTACATTTTTAAATTCCAAAGAAGGCAGCACTGATTTATATTACTCTTCACAATTAGACAGAGTAATTTGAAAGAATAAATCTCCTACAACTTCTATTGTTAAACGGCACCACTATATGCTGAGCTCAAACATACTTTCAAAATTTTTCATTTCGATTACGGATAAGTCATATAGTAAGCCTTGTGTGAGACCAATTCACAATAAAACGGAATCATTATTTGACTTAAATATAATCCCCGTTTCATTGAAACTTACAAAAATACATCTTATAAAAGTTTTTGTGTAAGTCGTAACACCCTTTTATATAATTTCAGTCATTATTTCTCTTTCCATTCTGTTAAGCTTGTACCATACCTTGAGGCCATTGCTTCACTAAGCACAAGAATTGGCTCAAGACTCGTAATTTGATCATGAATGAAATTATGAATGCAGTCAACAACAAACACTTTCAACCCTAAAAACACCCAATTCCGATTGACGTATATAATCGATGGAGGCATTGCCAATTTAGAACATGGAACCAAAATTCCGATTCCTGAAAGTAGTCTTGTCACTCTTGTATAAAATCTAGCTAATCAAACGAATTAACCAATAATAAATTGTACAAGTAAGATCTGTAAGAAAGAATCTCACCATGAGTTTGTTTGTTCACAAACCAATATACATTCTTTTTTTTAGTCCTGGGTAATCTAGATAGGGGGAATTCACATTTCGAAGTAATTTACCTGATATAGACAAGTACTAATTACAAAATGAATGATGGGATGATCAGAAGCAGCATAAGAGGAACTAGAGCGCGGAATATCTCTATATTTTTCTGAAATTTGTGGTGCTAAATCTCTATGAAATACACCTAAGGCAAAACTGTCAGATGAGTGTGAACCTGGAATAGGCCTGGGACCTGGCTATGTTGCATGACGTTCGAGGAACAATATTTACCTGCTGCTTCTTTCAAGACCTTGGGAAAAAGCCTGTTAATCCCATGTGGTTGACATCTAAGCTTATGGCGATTTCTTGATCCTCCTAGAATGTTATCTGCTGTTATCTCTAAGGAGTGCCAAAAGCTCACCATCGTTTAGCCCAGAATCCAGGACTAGCTGCATGGAAGATTTACCTTCTTTGTCCATGGCCTTTGCACTAGCTCCTCTGACAAATTTATGTCAAGAAGCATCGTTAGGGTAGTGAAACAACAACCAATACTTACAAAGTGGAACAACATCAATGAACATAGAAGAAGCTAAAAACAATAATGTTTATTCTTAACAAGTACTCTAGGAGAAAGTGAGCAATTACAGAAAAAAAATTGAATTCATATGGAGATGGGAATTAACATGGCACTAAGGGGAGCTTGGGGTTGGTAGCGCAGTGGCGCACTCCCTACTTGTTCCCAACAATGACCTAGGTTCAAGTCTTATTTCCAACAAAGTTGGAGGCTATTTTGTTGTTCAAAAAAAAAAAAAACATGGCACTAAGGGAGTGCAACTTATGTACCACCTCTGATGTAAAAGCAACATTACAAGGGTGCAAAGGTGGTAAGTGAAGTTTAGTTCTTTTACGTGAACTCTTACGGCTAATCACTGATCACATGCAAAACGAGGCCTAAGATATAGTGAGAAACTTTAAGCAACATACAACAAACAAGTTCCTGTATTTCTAAGAGAACTAATTCATAGGAGCTGTGACCTGTGACCAGAGAAGCTCCGTTTCCCTAAGCCCAACTTCAGATGATGTGGGGCTCCCAGATTAGAAAAACATGAAACCTGAGTGGTTAGAGGCTGAAAGTGGTGCCTCCAGTTAGGATTTTATGCAAAACATGGATATGGACCCCTAAAAAAGGTACTCAAAACCGCTAAGCTATCTCCTCTTCTATACTAATCTTATTGTGCTTCAGAAAATTCAGCAACCTACATGGCTTTTGTTATTGTCTTTTCACTTGATATCCCATGTGACTAGTAGTCAGCTAAACAAGACTTAGAACAGGCGGAATGTTAGCATGCTACATTGAAATGCTATGTGAATAGTAACAATAGGTCAGTGGTTTTTTAGGGTTTCACGGTTCTCAAAGATGTGGGTAGTCTTTGCGTGTAGTCAGAACTCAGAAACAAATACAACAAACCATTAAGCGAGCAGAGACGTAGGGGGTGCTCCAGGCAAAGAATACCTCATGAGAAGAACTTTTGCTATATCAATTTTTCGCCCAGTGATGCAGTGGTGAAGTGGTGTTTGGCCCCTTGAATCAATAGCATTTATATCTGCACCATATTGTAAGAGTAATTCTACCATGCCTACATCAGCAGTTTGACAGGCCAGGTGAAGCAGAGATTCATCATGAGAATCTTCTCTAAAGAGATCTTTTCCCTTAGTGATTGAGCTCCGTGCTCTAGAGGCAGCTCTGTCGGCAGTATCAGATCTTGAGGAGTCCAAGTCCCGAACAAGGGGGGTCTCATCTGGCTTTCTCACTCTTGGCATAACAAATGATTTAGTGGATGTTACTTGTCGATGCACGGAATTAACATCTGCCCCAGAGCATACAATGAAGCGATAAACTGCTTTCTTATTGTTGGCACGAACACTTTCCCACATCTGTTGTGACACCGAGAAGGTTTGTTGACTGCCCATCATCTTGTGCACAAAAACTTTCTCTTCATACTGAAACAAAGGGGAAATGGTCATCTCATCTGGTTAAAAATTAGTTATGTCAGTATATGATTAAGCGCTGCAAATGAATGCCATAATAGTGCAGAATCATTTAGATAAGTAATATGGATGCCAAGGTTAATAAAACAGCCAAAAATACATTGAAGTCTAAAATTGTTCCTTTTACGTAATATTCAAATGACATCAGATTGCAAACAATTGATGGATCAGTAGTCTGCATCACCAAGAATATCAGATGTCAAACTATCAAACACCAATTTAAGAGCTGATGTAATAAAAATTCAACGGGATGTACACCGACATGGAGTTCAGTGATAGACTGTGATACCTTTGCATGAATAAACAACTCTTTTACTGCAACAGGATCCTTAGGTGTAGGCTTTTTCATGAATGCTGGTTTGTGTTTCTCGGACTTTGGGAAACTGCAGAAATGAGCTGAAATTTAGCAAGGAATCAAGAAAAAAGAATATCTTTCATATGATGAACTATGCATACGTACATCATGGGCCGTTCATCTGTTGGAGAAAAGTTTCTGGCATGCAAAAATTCTTCCCAGACTGAATTTGCAAAAACATTACCCAGGGATTGAAACACAGATATTACTGAAGGCTCCCATACTCTTACATCCAACGTCAGTGACCTTACCTGTATCAAGATTCATTATATAGCATCAGCAACAGCCAAAAAAACGAACGAAAAAAAAAAGAGGAACGTTAACAACCCTTTCTGTTTTTCCTTCATGTTTGTGTTGGTGGAGGGGGAGTATGAAGTGAAGTAAGAAAAATTAACATGCAAGAGCTTCTTATTTGATTTTTGTAGCAGAAAAAACAATACATATAATACCCATCTGAAATGTAAGGAAACAAAAAGGGGTAAGTAATGGAAGTGATAGGAAATGGTCTTTCTAATTGACTACATTTTTATGGTCCCGATCTTGAAGGGACTCTAATTAAGTTCATGTACTCCAAAAGAAACTAATGGGCAACCTAACTAAGTTGGATAGCAGTCTGTAATCTGTCCATGGCTGGGTAGATTGTATACCAGGCTCCGGCTCAGGCCCCTAGATGTGTACGATACTAAGTCTCTTCTGGCATTATGAAAGTTTTTAACAAAGCTGGAAGAGTCACTATCAGGCTATATTTTAACTTTGATTACAGTAGTCTTAATCCAGCTCTCATTTGACTGTCATATGCTTCTTTTTGTTGTGAAGTAGAAAGCCATCTCACAGAAAAGCCTCTTTGCAATCATAGAGGTAAGGTTGTGTCCACCTGAGTATATCACCACCCAAACCCACCCCGGAAGAGGTGAGAGCCTCATGAAAGGCACTAAAGTAATAGTATGGAATGGTACTCCTAGCCTGAAATTTGGAACTTCTAATGTGTAGTCACTAGCCTTTTAACATCATTGGAAAATCTGCACAAATGAATAACAAAGAGCAGCACTGAAAATTATATCTTACAAACCTTTGAAATATGGACACCAAGGTTGCGGTGGACACCAGAACACTCTATACAAACAAGGATGCCGAGGTTTAAGGATGCCCAGTCTGGTCCTGGAGCACCACAATCAGCACATTTATCATTACCAGCCACCTTTCCCAAGAGCTCAAAAGGTTTTTCAATTCTCACACTATGTCGTTGCTGCTGGAAGCTGCGAGGTCCACCGATCTTTGATGCACCATCTCCAGTAGCTGATGGATTGACAGTAGAAGAACATTCCAAGGTGCTGTTATCTGACACATTGGCTGGATCTCGTTGATCTATCCTCATTGAAAGACGCTAACATGAAAAAGTTGGTTCTCATCAGTAAAGAAATTTTGCTAAGTGGTAACCCAAAATGTTGTCAATTTACAAAGATAAAACAAAATTGTGAAAATAAAACTCCAAAGATCTACCCCTTCAATGGCCTGTGAGGTCAACAATGAAGCAATTACTCCTCTTATCTTCTCAATCCACTCGGTCTGATCGGCTTCATTCTCAGCCTACATTGCCAAGGAAGTAGAATTTAATCTTTTTTCTTGCTAGAAGTAACAAGGCTTAGCCATGAATTGAAATTCAGAATACCTGTAAGGTATACGTCTTCACTGGAGAGATTATCCTGAAGCAAAACCTCATATCTGACTGTTCTGCATCAATCTTTATTGTTGATGTTAGTAGGTTAACAGTGTGACGTGCGACAGATTTCTCGTCATTAACCGCACCAGCATGGTAATGAGAAGAAAGCCATCGACCCAGTACTCCTGATCCAGGATCAAGAGAACTATTAACAGGACCGGACAGCTTGCTGGTGGCCATCTGAGTACAATGATAGCTAGTAAGTGAAGTTTATATATGAAACCTGACAGGAGGGTTTTATTTATCAAACTTACAGATGCCTTGCTTCGTGGCTTGCGATAATAGTACAACATCCCACGACTGTCAAGAACAAAAAACCTTTTTTTCCAATCACCCCTCAAATTAGAAGAACGCTTGAATAGGTATCCTTGTCGAATAATTTGAACCTGAAACACAAAAGGTTAAAAAAACTGTGACACCATATACGACTCACCACATGTGACAAAAGTATTCATCGTTAATAGCCTTTGAATGTAGGCTCTGAGAAACACCTTTCCATTTGCAGAAGACTGCATAACTTCCTCTATCGTTTTATCAGAACTTTTGGACAAGGGTTGTGGTCCTTGTGGACTATCGCCTCTTGGTGATTCATAAAATCCATTTACAGACTGTCTACTTTGCTGATCAATCTGCTTTTTGTATTCCTGCATCTTTTCATTAAGGGTTGTACGCTCATGGTCGGAACTTTGTTTGGCATGCTCCGTACAAGTAAGAATCTGCAAGAGACATTTGATGCATAATTTCTCAGACAGTTAAAATATAACAAAGTGAGATCCAACATCTGGTCCTCAAGTAAGATGCAGTGAAGCTGAAGCAGAACGGCTACATTCAATTGAGTAAAGTGGGATACGGCACCAACATTTTATTTCAGATGCATATTTCTAGAGAGATTCTAGTTTCCCTCGAATCAGCTGATGGTTGGAGAGAGAAAAAATTGGTCCTGGTGGCAGGGCTTTTTGCCACATTTATTTTGTCTTAAATTTCCATCCATCAACTGCACTTAAGAGGAAGCTAACTGAATGATTCATACAGAAAGTTCCTATAAATTGTTGGCAGCAGGATGAACAGACCAGTTAGACTTACAGACCTTATCTGCCAGTGAGCTTATTATGTCAATCAAATGCAGGATGCTTCCACTGGGATTCCTGGATATGATTTGAGGGAGCCATGCTCCCCTTGTGATGGGTGAGGGAGGTCACAAAATGGTCTAGTCGTAGGCCCAAATCGGTTCCTTACGTGGATAGCATCCAGGTTTGACCTTCCATAAAGAAGGGAAGAAAAAGACAACCTTATCTAGCTATACACTAAACAAGAATACCTTCCAGCAGTGTTATCCAATTTTTTCCTTCCAAATAACACTGTTCATCAAATCATTCTATCTACCACCAACAGAGTTAGCATACTGCGGACTTCTAAGATACAACTAGCTGCGGCTTCTATCAGAAATTGACTATACCATATTACCATGTAACATAGTCCCTCCATCCCTAAATCCTCCTCAAACTTTCTATATTTTGTCTGTCAATTAGAGGGTAACATGTTGACAGCTCAAGAGTATTTATTTTGGAAAAAAACAATAACAAAATGGCAACTAGGACTAAAAGAATAAAAATGGGCAAACCTGCTTGATGTAAGGTTCCATCTGATGCAACAGTTCATATCCCTGGAAGAAAACAATTTACCTAATCAACCATTGGAAACACTCACAGCATATATGGAAACACAAATCTAACGTATGACAGACCTGTTTAAAGTAATGGAGATGGGCATCCATTGCCCGACTAACTGCTTCCAGGAACTCATAACGTTTTTTGGCCTCCACGTTTGAAAGAGCAGCAACCTGTAGTTAGACAATGCACCATAATAAAACAGCTGCTGATTGTGCAATCATCAGCGAATTATATTCTCAAGGAATTTCAATACATGAAAGATGTGTGGATGGAACAAATAACTTACCAAATTGAAACGGGCTTGCTCATACAAAGCTCTTGCGGTGTGAAGTTCCTGGAATGTCTCTCTACCAAATTAGATTATGAGAAATAGTGATCATTGACAAAGAGTCACAGGATCATGTATGCACCAAACAGACTGAGTAAAGAATTAGATGGTCAACATACCTCTTCTGTGATGGTTACTATATCCTTTCTGGCAGTTTTCTTCAGGGACAAAAACTTCTCACGTGCCTGTGGCACACCATGGGAATGAAAATGGAGTGTCAAAGACCTTTTCAGGTTGTATGACAAGTAAAAAGCGCTTCTTTACTATTCATGCCTCTTGGTTAAACAAGCCAAATATATAAATGTAGAGTCTCTTATACATCCATGGACATTATGGTTTAGCTCTTTATCGGCCATGTATGGATGTTTATCCGCTTGCACGGCAAGCAAGTTTTTGGCGACACCAAAAATCAGTGAGGTAAAAATGGGTTTGCTCATTGCTCAAATGTCAAACATGTTTCATGATGTCAGATTTTTTCTTCTGAACATAAAGCACAAGGTAATGGACATATACAAGGAGGACCTAGATCTCATGGCTGCAGTTTCAGTGTTAACTTGGAAGCTGATGTGCCAATCAATCAGTGTGTCTACTAGTCAACATTTCAATCTATGTCATTTCATTCATCCAATGACAGGAATACAGAAGAAAATGAAGACTTTTTTTTTTTGGTAATTGGTAAGTTGACTAAAAGAGGACAGGCAGCAATCAACTCCTTATCCAATTTGCGAACTGGTTGATTTTTCCATTCATTTAGATTTCTTCAACAGCTTTCTCTTGCTACCAATAATCTCCACATGAACACTCCCCATCTTTGAAATGGTGAAACCGATTATTATCCCTAACAACAATTTCTCTTCGAACAATCTTGGACATGAACTTAATAGCAGTATGGCAGTCAATGCATACTCGTATATTCTTGGTCATGCAAATTGTTGTTCCCTCGGGAGTACTTATGATGCCAAATGCTATGGCTAGTCTCTCACTATGATTATAGAGTAAAGTTTTCTTATACTCCTCGTCAACATCATGGAGCACCCCACTTGTGTCAGGAACGTAACCTTCTTTCTCCATCTGCTCCAGTAGGTCATCTAGAGCCTTCCTTATCTTAGCATAATATGGGTGAGATTTATCTCCAGCCACAAAAGCATGCAACTTGTTCTTCACTTCAATCCAGCTGCAAGCAGGTTTCTTTTTTATACCTTTGTTCCTCATGGCTATTCTCATCTGTGCTGCATCTTTCCATCTCTTAGCAGCAGAATATACGTTCGACATGATCACATAAGCCCCCACGTTTTGGGAATCAACTCTGAATAATTCTTCGGCAACCTTTTCAGCCATATCAACATTTTTATGCACTCTACAAGCAGCAAGCAATGTGGACCAAACACTACCTGTGGGGTCAGACATCTTACGGATAAAATCATAAGCTTCCTTCAACCTCCCAGATCGGCTAAGAAGGTCTGCTACAGTAGCATAGTGTTCCAAATGTGGTGATAGCCCATAATCATGGATCACACTGTTGAAGTAATTCTGGGCTTCATCTACCAAACCCGCATGACTACAAGCAGTTAAAACAGCTACAAAAGCAACGCAGTTGGGTTTTACTCCCTCAACCTCCATTTGCTTGAATAATGAAATGGCATCATGAGCATGGCCATGTAGAACATAACCCATAATCATGGCTGTCCATGACACTGTGTCATGAAGCTCTATTTTATTGAATATACACCTAGCAATTTTGATGTGACCACATTTTGCATACATGTCCACCAGCGAACTAGCTATAAGTACATTTCCCACAAATCCACACCGCATTATGTATCCATGCAGCTGCTTCCCCAAACGCAATGTTGTTAGATGAGCACAAGCTGGAATGATACTTGAAAAAGAAACATTCCCTGGCCTAATCTTAGCCATTATCATCTCCCTGAACAGTCTGAGGGCATCATCAAACAGACCATTTTGCACGCACCCGGCAATGATAGAGTTCCATGAAATGCTATCATGACGAGGTAACAAAACAAACATCTTGTATGCATAATCTACTCGATTGCACTTTGCATACATGTCAATCAAGCTACTTGCAACATACAAGTCAGCACCAAGTCCATTTCTAATAGAAAACCCATGAATCTCCTTTCCTCTACCAACATCTGCAAGTTCTGCAAACATGGGAAGCACACTAGAAAAACTAAAAGCATCGGGCTTCAGGTTAGCATTTCCCATGCTCCTTACCATTTCTAAAGCTTCTTCAAACATTCCATTTTGTGCATTTCCAGCAATCACAGTATTCCATGAAACAAGATCTCTCAGTGGCATTGTTTCAAACACTTTTTGCACACTATTTTTTCTCAAAGTTAATCCAGTGCCCCTAGCACTCTGACTTTGCTGCAAGATAGTAATATTAACATCACTACCCATTATCTCCAAATCAAACTTTGGATGAAAACCCACTACCCCTTTAACAAATTCATCACTCACACGATGACCACCCAAACTCCTATCAACCAATTTTCGTTGAGGCATTTCGTCGAACACATGGCGGGAGTGACCTTTTCCCCCACTATTTTCATTCTCCAACTTTGAATACATGTTCATAAGGGCATTACCAGTGTAGATATCAATATCAAGACCAACCCTTATAACATAACAATGAACAGATTCACCAAGTCTCAAACTTTTCAACAAAGTGCATGACTTTATCACAGAAGGAAACACATTATGATCTGGGCATAACCCAGAAGCTCTCATTTCATTAAAACAAGACAAGCATTCATGAGAAAACCCAGAACAAGTGTAACATCTAATGATAGATTTTCAAGCAAGAGATGGTGGAAATTGAAGGGTATTAAAAACTTTGAGTAGTTCAGGTAAGAGATTGAGGTTAGAGAAGATAGACAGAAGGGTGGAGAGATAATGTGGGTTGTTTCCTTTGTGTTTTATGATCTGGGCGGGCATGGAGTTGTTTGGCTTGGGATTTTGAGGTAATGGAATTTGGGGTTTTGAAAAGTCTTTTGAGGAGTGTAGAAGATGAAGAAGTTGATGTTGTCATTGGGTTTTTTTTTTAAAAATGTTGAGGATAGAGAAAGTGGGTAATTTCAGTTCAGGCATTTTTTTGTAGTTGGTTGAGGCTGAAGCTGCCATTGATGTTGAATTCGAGTCTGGGTTTTTCTGAGTTTGGTTTCCTTTGAGAACACAGAGTAGCTCATTTTTACTGCGGAAGAGCTTTCATGTGTACTCTGTTTTAAGAAAATGAAAGCTTTGTTTAGGCCTAATGTAGACAACAAAATTAATGCGTAGGCAAAAATAAGTTGAACATTTATAATTTGTATTGATTTGATTGTATGGGTTACAATCTCTGTATTTTTATATGTTACAATGAACAAATAATATAAATCCCCTGATTCTGTCTCCACGTTGACTTTGAGTCGAGGGTCGAATGACTTGATCTCGAACAAAGTAGTTACATATCCTCCAATGTTGCGGCGAACACATAGATCTGGATTCGAGGGCCTATGCTTGATCTCGAATGGAAGTATTGTGATGTAAGTGCACCTTGTGATGACTTGTAAGTCGTTGAGGTTGTGCTTCTGCAACTTTTCAATTTGAATGTTCTTGATCGAGGGTCTTTGATGACTTGAATCTCGATTAAGGTTGAAAGGCGGTGAAGGAAATGCTCTGGCAGGGCTTTCTGCTTGTAGATAATTTCCAACCTCTAGAACGAAGTGAGACTTTGGTATTTATAGAGAGGAATGGGGAGCTCCGATCCATTAACGGACTTGGTAGTCATGGACTGGCCCAATTTCTTAACTTGGTAGTCTTTTCTTGTGGGTTTGGCCGATTTAACTGTTTATTTGGCCCAACAAGTGTGGGTTGGCCCAAGGGTTAAATATAAGCCCATTTTGATGGCTTTTGGCCCATATTAATTTCCGACATTAATTAATTAAATTAAGCTAAATATATTTTAACCCAAAATAATTAATTAAATTCAATTAAGGCACTTAATAAATTTTTAGTGCCTACAAATGGCCCCCTCGAGACCGAGTCACGTACACGATGTCGTGTTTCATCGTGACGGGGTGTCGAACTGGAGTTGACGTATCAGTCTACCATGTAGTTGACTCCATTATAAGGGAGCGGGGATATGTTTAGATTCAAGGGCTTGGAAGCGTTTTCTTGAATCTAGCAGAACGAGGGTCTTGTCGAATTGTTCCCGAACTGCGAACCTACTTTTTTGTGGTTGGGAGGCGATGGGGCCTTTGTTTTGTGGCTTGTTCCATCGTGTCTGACAGGGGCCTTTGTGGCTTGTTCCATCTCATGGTAAGCGGTTGTCAAGTATGTCTTGAATAATGTGACCCAAGTCGAGCGCCGACTTGATAGGGTAAATTCTTTTTTATTTATTTATTTAAATACCTTGATCGCCAAGCAGTTGTCTCGCAAGCGTTAAGCTACCCAAGTCAAATGTTGACTTGTTTGAGTAACTATTGGAATAGTACGTCTTAATTTAATTGAGAAAAGTAATTATATTCTCAAAATAAATTAGCAGCAGATTTTTTTGTATTTTCTTATCTTTTCGCCAATGGTGGCTTGACATTGATTCTTAGCGGGTCTTCTACGAGCAATATTGTTCAGACTCAAACTAGGTTTCCACGTCCTATTGAAATAAGAGACGTAAGCCTATATAAGGGGAGCCAACCGCTGGTTCGTTTCGCTCTTTGCTTGGCTCTGAATGAAGTCGGTTCACCGTATTGGTACATGAAGAAGGTAAACAAACTTTGCTTAGCTTGTTTTGTCTTGATGAAATTACGTGCTTTGCCACTTTAATGATTGCTTTTACACATGTCTTTGTTCTGGGCCTTGACTTGTGATTTATACTTTGGTTTATGTAGGCAGATTTCATCGTATAATAAAGAAACCAAATATATGAATCTTAATTGTGGAAGGATTTGCAAGGCTTTGATGATCAACAACTTAAATTGCTTGTATTGGTCTTGCTCCTTTCTTTTTCAATCTTCGTGAAGCTACATACAGGTGTTTGAACCTCATCTTTTTGGTTTCCTTTGATTTGCCAGCTTTGTCTTTTGAGTTACCACTGGCAGTTGACACATGTAATTAACTAATTTATTTCCAAGCAATTAATATGTGGCATCTTTGCTGTATGTGCTATGTAGCCATAGATTTCAATTGTTGCTCTGATGACTTCAATATGCTCAAGGTTTACCACGCTTTGTCATCAACCAATTTGTAACCGACAATACCACGAAGTCCTCTTTTGTTGCTTTGCAAGCACTTTGATTGGTATCAAAACAAGATGAAGCAGTTTTTTTTTCAAACTTCAATGCTTTTTGGTAGACTAGTAGCACGTTAAAGACTCGAGTATTTTTTTCTTTTTTGTTCTTTTTTCTTTTTTTCTTTTTTTTGCTTCTTGCTTTTGCTGAATTTGCCTTGGTTTCGTATCTACTGTCCCTGTAGGTGAGCAGTAAATCAACTAGTAGCAAATTATTTTGCCATTCCTTTGTGATTCAAGTACTTTGATGGGTACTCAAAACAAAGGTGAGACTTTTATCAAGGCCCTTTTTTTTTTACACCTTCTAGCCATGGTTTACTCTTGGTATACGTACATGTCTTGTATTTGGTATGTCTTGTATGTATTTTTTTTAGGGGTCTAAGTATAATGACTCGGAGAGCCAGACATACTACATGGGATCATCTCGGATTTGTGAGCTCATGCGTTGTAACCGTTAGAGGCCATCTCGGGTTCACATCTCCATGCGTTGTACCCCCATATGTATTTGAAGAGCAAGACATAGTACATAGGATCATTTCGGACTTGTGAACTCATGCGTTGTAACCGTTAGAGGCCATCTCGGGTTCACATCTCCATGCGTTGTACCCTATGTGCTTGAAGAGCAAGATTTGTTGCCGTATTCTAAGTCATCTCGGATTTGTGAACTCATGCGTTGTAACCGTTTGAGGCCATCTCGGGTTCACATCTCCATGCGTTGAACTTAGGTACCAGAAGAAAGAGATTTGCCCCCGTACTCTAAGTCATCTCGGATTTGTGAACTCATGCGTTGTAACCGTTTGAGGCCATCTCGGGTTCACAACTCCATGCGTTGAACTAAGGTACCAGAAGAAAGATACATAACAACCAGAATTCACATGGGTTCACTAGCGCAACAATGACTCATTCAAAACGCGACGAGTTACACGCAGTGTTGACAAGCATCCTCGACACCAAGCATTATGAAGCTCAACATGTTACATAAGTATCCTCCACACTAACATTGCAGTGTTGGAGTATTGACAAGCGACCCTTAACACCAAGCACTGTAAAGCTGAACCTATTACAACCTAAGTCTCACCTACACCAAACGTTGCAAAGTTGGAGTGGGTGACAGGCGTCTATTGGAGATAATCATGGCAATGTTACGCTTTCAGCAAGCGTCAATTGGCAAAATTAGACCAGTGACAAGCCACACTTGATGAAAGGTGACAGACGAAACGTGTACATCCTAGCGCCAAGCATGACAAAGTTCTTTATTAGCACCATAAGGTGGGAATATCGAGCTTTCACTTGTTGAACTTACACATGCACTTGTTTGTTGGTTTGTTTGACTGTACTTGGTTATATATTTTTCCAAGTTGCCTACGTACTTATAGAAGCATGCATTCACTCTATAAGATCAAGTCATCACGTAGTTCAAATGATTTTGTTTTTGTTTTGCCGTGCACAGTTTATACTCTTGTGGGCTCGGAGTAACTTTCATTTTTTTTTTTTTTTGATGTGCAATTTTAGCTCTTGCTTAGGAGTGACCATTGTATCAACGATTTGGTAGGCTGGTGCGTGAGAGCTTTCTCCAGACCTTGATGATTTTTCTTTAAAGTAGACTTGGTGCTTGCAAGCTTTCTCCAAGTCTTAATACTTTAAAATAATTCATGTGCAGTTTAAGCTCTTGCTTAGGAGAAACCATTGTATCAATGATTTGGTAGGCTGGTGCGTGAGAGCTTTCTCCAGACCTTGATGATTGATGCTTTGAGCTAGACTTGGTGCTTGACAGCTTTCTCCAAGTATTGATATGTAAAGCGTTGGGGTAGACTTGGTGCTTGTGAGCGTTCTCCAAATCTTGAAGATTTTAGTTGTACTTGGTGCCTGGTAGCTTTCTCCAAGTGAAGTTCTGGGAGGACTTGGTGCGTGGGAGCTTTCTCCAAGTTTTGATGCTTGATTTTTTTTAAGTTAGACTTGGTGCCTGGTAGCTTTCTCCAAATCTTGATGCATGAAGTTTTGAGACGTTTGGTGCTTGGGAGCGTTCTCCCTGTCTCGATGTTTGAAGTGTTGGGATAGACCTAGTGTTTGTGAGCGTTCTCCAAGTCTTGCCCCCCCAAGGTTCTTGCTTTGCCCCCAGAGATGCTTGATTTTTCCTTAGCAGAGGGAGAAGGATGAGGGTTGGTGAACTCCTTTCATGGCGATTGTGGCTCAGACGAAGACATCTCTGTAGAATCGCTATCTTCATCGTCTTCGTCTTGGGAAGAATAGCTTTCGCGGTTGAGGATAATAGACTGCAAGTCCTCAAAGTCATCATTTTCATTTGGAGAAGTATAACCTCCATGGTTAGCGATTGTGAGCTCCATATCGTGAGCTCTTGTTGCCAACTCTTGAAAGGTTCGTGGTTTTATTCCTTGGAGTATGTAGACCAAGTTCCATTGCATGCCTTGGATGCACATCTCGACCGCTGAGGTCTCAGTGAGACGATCCTTACACTCAAGGCATAGCGCGCGCCAACGGTCTATGTAGTCAACGACGAGTTCATCATGGCCTTGCGTAGTGTTAGTCAGCTCAGTCATGCTGACGACACGCCTTGTGTTGTAGAAGTGATTTAGGAACTCTCCTTCCATTTGTTTCCAACTGTCGATGGATTCCGCAGTCAGATCCGTGTACCAGTCGAACGCTGTCTCTTTGAGTGAGCGAACAAACTGCTTCACCAAATGGTCGCCATCAGTCCCAGCGTTGTTGCAAGTCTCTACGAAGTGAGCGACATGTTGCTTAGGATTACCATTTCCATCAAACTGTTGAAATTTAGGAGGTTGATAACCAGCAGGCATTGCCAACATGTCAATCCTCTTGCTGTATGGTTTAGTGTAGAGGTGTGTTCGCTGTGAGTTGTTATCAAGTTGAGTCTTAACAGCGCTTGCTATCATGTCATTGATTTGTTCGACAGTAAGAGAGCAAGTGTGAGACTCGTGGTTGTTGCTGTGTCCATCACTTCTAGGAGACTCGCCCATCTTTTTCTTATCCAATTTCTTTGTTAAGGAAGCAATATGTTTGTTTTGACGCTTGATTTGAGCGTCCTTCTCCTCGCTATCCTTAGAGAGTTTGTCAAGGAGTTGTCTCATACTTTCCAGTTGCTCCTCTACAGTCTTAACTTCTGTAGCCATAACAGAGACGATAACGGATCGCGAGGGCTCAACAGCTTGTTGGAGTGGGGTGGCTTCATGTGATGAAGGTGTGGAGCAATCCGTGTTGATACAAATATCCTCCACATGGGGTGACGATCGGAGCATTAAGTTGATGTGAGTGAGGATTTTCTCGATTACATCTTTTGTACCATGCTCCCATGTTGGTGAAGCAGTCGCTTGTTTTGTTTCACCTGAGCACTTAACGCCGAACACAAGTGATTCGCGAGACCTTTTGAGGGCTAGCGAAGGTGATTGAGCGGTAAGGGTACCAACAACTTTTGTCATGCTCTTGGTAGCCTTTTTGGGCATAACACCATCACTTGTGTACCGTCGACTTGATGATCCAAATGATTTGTGGGGATGCTGGAAGACAATTCTTCGTGATGCCATGCTAGCTGCAGCGGAGTTGATGTGATTTGTTGAGGAGACAGAGATGAGAGGCAGAGAGGTCCCACCGGGCGTGCCAAAATTTGTAGACAACAAAATTAATGCGTAGGCAAAAATAAATTGAACATTTATAATTTGTATTGATTTGATTGTATGGGTTACAATCTCTGTATTTTTATCTGTTACAATGAACAAATAATATAAATCCCCTGATTCTGTCTCCACGTTGACTTTGAGTCGAGGGTCGAATGACTTGATCTCGAACAAAGTAGTTACGTATCCTCCGAATGTTGCGGCGAACACATAGATCTGGATTCGAGGGCCTATGCTTGATCTCGAATGGAAGTATTGTGATGTAAGTGCACCTTGTGATGACTTGTAAGTCGTTGAGGTTGTGCTTATGCAACTTTTCAATTCCGAATGTTCTTGATCGAGGGTCTTTGATGACTTGAATCTCGATTAAGGTTGCAAAGGCGGTGGAGGAAATGCTCTGGCAGAGCTTTCTGCTTGTAGATAATTTCCAACCTCTAGAACGAAGTGAGACTTCGGTATTTATAGAGAGGAACGGGGAGCTCCGATCCATTAACGGGCTTGGTAGTCATGGACTGGCCCAATTTCTTAACTTGGTAGTCTTTTCTTGTGGGTTTGGCCGATTTAACTGTTTATTTGGCCCAACAAGTGTGGGTTGGCCCAAGGGTTAAATATAAGCCCATTTTGATGGCTTTTGGCCTATATTAATTTCCGACATTAATTAATTAAATTAAGCTAAATATATTTTAACCCAAAATAATTAATTAAATTCAATTAAGGCACTTAATAAATTTTTAGTGCCTACACCTAATAAAACAGAAACTTGGATCCTAGAATGTGACACCTTAAGTCAGCACTCAGCAGGTATTAACGCACCAGTGGAATTTGGAATCTGCCCTTCATAATTATGATTCTTTAGACCTAATAGTTAATAGTATATAGAAAAGACCTGGCCGTGGGCCGGTCCTGGGCCGGGCTTTTTTGGGAGAAGACACTAAACCGCACTGTCGGGAACCGGTCCGTGCCTAAGAACCTGACCATGGCTAAACCGCAGTTGGACCGGATACGGGCTTGGTGCGGGCCTAGTGCCTGGATCTGTTCAGCAATGTTTTCTGTTCATTGAGATTTTGATAGGAGGGAGGAGAGAGAAAATGCTCACATTATAATCATTATTTGGAGTTGGGGGTTACCAAGTCGAAAACAAATGGGGTTTGTGCTGGGTTTTACGAGACAAATATGAAGGTAAGAGAGATAAAATGAAGAAGAAAATAAAATGGAGAAAGGAGGAGGTTGAACCGTGGAAGCAATCGAAGAATTGAGATTTGACATTCCAGTGTACAGGCAGTACAGCTTATCTTATTACTTTTTCCTATATTTTGGGCATTTGGGTTTGTGTACTGTAATTTCCATTTTTAATTACTCCCACTAGGCTAGTCCACAAGTGAGGTCTAAGCTTCAAATCATTGTCTCAGAAGTAAGCCCGACAATGAATTGTACCGGTCCTGTGCTGGGCCGTGCTTATGTGTGCGGTCCAAGCCTGTATCAAAATATTTATTTGATTCTGCCCATGCCCGCACTACGTGGAAGAGGGCCTGTATCAGGTCTTGGGCCAGGGCCTCTGGCTTCCAGGCACGGGTAGGCCGAGACACGATCCGGTCCATTACGTGCCTGGGCCAAGTAATATTAGGAACTGATAGTAATTGGTAACCAACGGTGGCACAGACCCAACTTCTTTCATGGCCTTATATCTTGTTGAAATATGTATGTCCTCCAAACTACAATACCTTGCGTGGACTTAGTTCACGGTGAACCAAAGATAAAATGTTTTTGAAAAATACCTCTGATATCCTTAAAAGATTTGGAGTATATCCTTGATTCACCATTTGGTCCACGGTGGACTAAGTCCACGCAAGAAGAGCTGCCTCCAAACACATGAAAATTGCATCCCAAATCATAAACTATGTCAGCACAGCAGTGGGGTGATCACTATTCACTACAAAGTGGTTGACCATAAGACAGATAATAAAATTACGCGTCTCAGAATAAAAACAAGTGAAAGTAATCACTCTGATCCCAGTACTCACCTGATCATACATAGCGGCAGCCTTGTCAAAGCGTTTTCTTGCTTCCTGTGTTGATCATAGTAGATACGTTAACAAACAAAACAGAATTTTTTAAATTTTTTAAATGGCGAGCATAAGCATATAACAGATGTACACATTCTAGTACAGTGAAAAAACCCAGTCCATGTGTTAGTAGTGGATCATTATGAGAAAGACGGACTAGACGATTCTGTCCTCTGAGGATCTTTTTCAGAGGCCTTATCATGGTGCATACTAACTGGTCCTTTGTGCTTCCTCTTGCAGTGAATGAAGTTTATTCTTTCTCCATGTTGGTCAATTTTGGCGAGTTTTCACAATAGAGTATATTAGCCTTCACAGTTGAACTACCATTCTTCCTTAACTAATCATAACAAAGCACATCAAATATAAAACAGAATGAACTATATGTGCACCACTCTGGCACTCTGTACAAGTTAAAACTTGGGCTGCCTAGAGGAAAAGTGAAAGAACGGAAATTTATTTTTATTTTTTCTTTTTTTCTTCTTTTGGGGAGGGTCTGGGGTACATACAACAGATAGTAGAGAGGAGATAGGGTAGATACCATGAAGTACCTTGACATCCTGTAGGTCGATATTGACAAATTGCAGCAACTTAACATTCAGTAAATTCTCCACCTAATGAAGCCAATAAAATAGCATCAGTATTCAAAGGACAATAATACAAGTATATAACAAAATCAATAGACCACAGGGTCTGCTATACAATTAGAAGCATGACGCCATGAACTCGCTAATTATTAAGGAAACCAAATGATTTAACATACTACAATGTAGCTGTTTCAGTACTACTATTCTTGTTGCTATTTTGGTCCTACTTACCTACTATTTTTTATAATGCAATAAGAGGGATCAGCAAGCGAGGAAACTAAGAACTTCTGAGATAAATTTTGGGAGAACTTCAGGAAACAGACAGGAAGTATTTGCGACGCAAGTGACATCAATCAGAATATCACGAAACCTCATTGATCTTGAATGTTTAACACACATCATTAAGATGACGATAACACATTGTAGACGTCAGAACCACAGTAACAAGATTTCACAATGAATGCAGTAACACCAAGTACACATTAATCTTAAGAAGCTGAACTATATTGTATATACCCTCCCTCCAGTCATTATACTTTACAATTTTTTCCACTATACATTCTTTGATCTTAACAACATTGAATCATTTGGAAGCTAGTACATGGAACCAAATTTGACGTGAACAAGAATTAGAATTATTCTCTGCTCTTTATTCATTATCTATTTCAGGCTCTTTCATAGAAATTGAAGTACCTGCTTAGTATATACATCTCTCAAGTTAAAAGAAACCACTAAAGTAGTACCTGAGATCGAAGAACTTCCTTGTATGTACCAATCTCTCTCAAAGCAATAGTAAACTTAGTCATGACAGGTCCTGACATCAATAAATGAAGGCATTGATTTTTGAAATTCGAAAACCAAAAATCAACAGCAGAAGTAAGCAATTTCCAATAACAAAAAAGAGGGGAAATCTGAATGATATACCTCCAAAAGCAACTCCTAAAGGATCATTATTCCCTCCTCCAAAAGTTTCAAGAGCGCTTGCAAAAGCAATGTAACCGTCGTAACCCTCTCCAAGACCTTCCCTGATAGTGATAACATAATCCCGTGAAAATTGAAAAAGAAACTACAGTACACTTAAATCTAGCACCTTGTTTCATGAATAAAAAAAAAAAGCTGGAAGAAATTCCTACATTACAAAAATCTAGCACTTGTGCAACCAATCCTTGAATTCACTTTTGTTAATCTCTCTGGCAATTAAATTATGCAACAAAAGACGCCAAGCTTCAACAGAAAACTCATTCCTAATAATCCTTAAAGTCCTCCTCCTTGAAATAAGCCAAAGTTCCCACAAACCTCCTGATTGATCCTCATGATGTCAAAGTGAATAAACGGCTAAAGACATGCTTCATAGTTCATATACTAAAAGGGCACCTAATCTAAAGCTTTATTGCAAAAGCAAATTTTACAACATTCAAAAAGCTCATAATATTTGCTCGCCATTTCTAATATCATAGCCGTCTTCTCTTCCTCGTAAGTCAAGATATTCTATACTTTCCAAACACTAATGATAGATATCCGGATTGTCATCAGCACTATCCAAAGTAGTAAGCAATTCTCGCACATTGTCCTCCACCTCTCTCCAAGTTAATAAAATCCCCTATGTCCTACACCTATGGAAGTCCATGGCATTAAACAGTATATATAAAAGCTCTATAACTTGATTCAAGCTAAGCTTCTTGAAAACCAAATGGCCCTTTGTGTATGATGACCAAGTGAGACATCTACATGAGCAAAGCGGCTTGAAGCCTATGACAATTAGTCGAGGAGTAAAGCTGGTACATATAACCACTAGACCTCTTTAAATTAAAGGCAGTAACCTGTCTTTTAGATTATGGCATGGTGCGCGGTATGCTAGATAACCAAATTAAACCACATTACGAGAATCAAGAGAGACTGCACACCAGCAAAAAAAAGAATAGAGAAGTCGACTTACGTGTACTTGTGACATCCTTTGTAATACTTTAGACTTCTATCCTTTAGCAATTCAGCACTTTCTTCCAAGCACTGAAGCTGCTCCATCAAGCCACAATATAGTTGAGTTTGAGTACTTAGTAGCAAGATACAAACTACAAATCGCCACAATTCCAATAAACAGGCTTTAATTGCATTATTCACTCTATTTCACACTATTATTCATCCTATATAGTAAATCAAATATGCACATTCAATCAACAATAAGGTCAATAACAACAATCTAGCTTAATTGCAGTATTACCAAGCAAATTAGTAGTTTAATCAATCATCAATTTGAGTAATTAAATTTCAACATAGCACAGTAGTGAAATTAATTTATTGATCACCACAACATTTCCATCATTACAATAATCAATTAGGTTGATTGCAAATGCATAACACCAATTTCATCATGAATACTTGATTTTCAGAAACAGAATTAAAAAAAAAAAAAAAAAAGGGGGGATTATACCTGAGTCCTAAACATAGGAGAATCATCGAGCTTTGAGAAGTTCATCTTCGTACCGCGACTCATCCGTAATTTCTGCAAATCAGCAACAAAAAAAAAATAATAAATAAATAAATAAACCATCACGATATACAAAAGGAAAAAAATGAAATTCGAACAAATTCGAAAAATCGCAGAAAATCAAACAAATAAATTACTGACCGAATGAGGATGCCTGTAACACAACATGCAATCTCTTTCTCCTTCTCTCTCCTCAAATGGACTTTAAAAGCGTGGCTGAAGAGCTAAAATTCGATTACGATGATGATGATGATGATGAAGATGATGATAATGAAGAAACAAAAAACAATTGTCGATCATCAGTGTTAAAGTTATTAACAACAACAATCATATGAAATTGAATAATGCATAAAAAACAAATAGTATAATTTCCATACGTACAATTTCAGAGAGAGAGAAAAGGAGAGAGAATGTAGGAAAATGGCGATGATGTTCTATTGACGAATGTTTTTGATTAATTAGTAGTAATTTTGGTTTGATTGATAGATAAGGTTTGATTATTAGAAGCGGAAAAGTGAAGGAGATTTTAGGGAGGAGAGAGAAAGAGAGAGAGGAGCGCGTTGAGTGGAGGACGAGTTCGCGGTTTATTATTTTTAAGTAATATTTTGGATGTTTTTTGGGTGGTGATGTAATTTATTAATTTAATGAAAATTCCTTAGGACTATAGTGTACGAAATAAGATCATGGGAGGCATGTCTGTCCCCTGCATTTTTCTTTTGTTGTTTTATTTTCATTAATTAAGATTGAATTTGATGCCAATAATCAAGGATTTGCGCTTTTTGGATTTGTCATCATTTTATGAGAACGACTTTGAGAAAACATATCTTGGATTCCCACTCTTTTAGTGACTGGTCCCGTGATTGGTTGACCCCACTTCCCTATATATATATATATATATATATATATATATATATATATAAGGTAAGAAGGCCCGCTCACAGGCTGATCCATCTCGGGTTTAACCGTTTAAGGTTCAGAAACTTAGTGGACAGGCATTTGAGGGAAAGGGGGAATAAGGAAAAAGGGATACCAAATGCTTCTAATGAAATTTAAGCCTTAGTAGTTGGTAAGGAAATCAAAGTTCAAACCACTAGACCAACCTATATTGGTTCCTATATCCTATATCCTAGTGGTTCATTTCCATGCCTTTTTGGATGGAGATTAGTGGTTGAAAGCATAATACTTAATAATCATTTTAATCTAATGGATTTTCAAATTACTAATTGCTTCGCTTCCGCTAAATTTCAAAACCATAGCACGAATCTAGTTATGTATGATAACTTATCGACCACATGATATTTTTTCTAGTGTAGACTTGTTAAAATTTAAAATGTTTCCAAATTATCTTTTAAAATCGGTTCATAAAGAAAAATTAAAAAAGGAAAAAGAAGAAGAAATGGAGATTTTTATTGTTTCTCTCTGCCAATATGGAGGCAATCTCGTATGATAAGTGCAATTAGCTGAAGGAATCTAGCTATGAAGATATGAAATTGGTGGATTAATCAAAGTCTTTTTTAAAAATTACTTGATGAATTAGTTGAAGGGAAAAAAGGATATAAAACCCTCAACTCAAATATTTTTCCGATTTTGATTTGTATACATTGTAAATATTCCAAAACATCCTATTATGCATGATAAATTGATAACTACGTAATGAAGGATTTTTATAGTCTGAACACATAAATTAATTATTATTTATATATATGATGATCATTTCTTTTCCACAGTACTCGCTACTCGTGTAGAATGGCTATATTTTGATAATATTAATTATTTCTTTTGTCCACTTATACCTCTTATTATTATCAATGTCAAGTAGAGTTTCAAACTTTCAGTAGCTAAAAAAGGGAGTACGATAGTTGACCTTTAACAGTATGAAATCAATCATTCACTAATATTTTAAACTTAAGGTAAAATAATTCCATTTTTTTGGTTGACATTATGTTTCATGATTTTTTAAAAATTATTCAAATAAAATGGAACGGTAGTACTAATCCTACTGAAAGCTTACTTAGCTCATTTGTAGACATTTACATAATCAAACATATATTATGCTCCACATAATTTGTTATATGGAGTATAAGTTTTACTTTTGACCCCTTTAATTAAAAGAATTGATTGACCTTTTAACTTATCTCAAAAAAAAAAAAATTGATTGACCTTTTAACTTATGTGACATACTTATTTCAGTCAAAATACACTTACATATTCCCAATTGCAAGTTTCTTTTTCCATATTATTTAATTTAATATTCTTTGTTGAAAATACCAATTATTCTTTAGTGTTTTCCCTTCAAAGAAGAGAGGGGCGGGAAAGGGACTTACTAGTTTACCAAGAAAACTACTATCAAGTTGTGGTTTTGGGTCTGAGTTGCTCTGCTCCCACACCACAAATTTTTGCCTAATCTCGATATCATGGAGAAACCTAATTCGGAGAGTGGAGGAGTGGATGAGAGAGAGGGTGGGAGGAAGGAGAGAGAAAGGAAAATGAGAGAGAGAGATTAGTATGTACAATGAACATGAGAGTAATATTTAACTATTGATAGCAGATAGCACTTGTCTGTCCCGATTACGAGCAATAAAGGCCAGGAGAATATTCATATACATGGGAATGAGGATTCGAACCGGTAATCCGAGACCTAATATACCGTCACCTCTGTCTTAACCATTAGCCCAAGATATCCTTGTTAACATTGCGCGTATTTTAAACATACCAAACATAAGCACGTAATCCTGCAGCCTGAAATAGTAAATTGCACGAATCTTCGGTTAATATACTAACTGCTTGGAACTAATTTTCTAATAGACCCCACACTAATTTCTCACTATGAGTTGGCTTTTGGTCGGCAATTGCCACCTTACCCCCATATACAAGAACATTCTCCCGTTTCCTCCACACCTTGAGCTTGCACTGACAATGAAAATCAGGATTGCAATATTAACATACGTGCTCTAGAAGATGCTTCGTATCTCAGCTGACGATGACAAGCGATTCATGATGACTATACAAGGAAAAACAAAACCAACCCGTCTATATAGATAGCTCAGTTATCTGCAAAACTTTCTGAAACTACCAAACTACAAAAATAACTGTGAGGAGTGCGGACATGTCATAGGTTTCATCTTTCAGTTCTTGTGATTCGACCCATGCCATGCTAGACTTAAAACCCTAAAGAGAAACCAAAATGTTTTATCGTAAAAAATATCAACGACTAACACAAATTGGATGCCAAAGTTCCACTGCTACGATCAGTATAGATGATAAATGCTGTACCCTGTATCAGTATGTAATAATTTCATGAGATTTTGAAAGCAGACCAGAACGGCTCCCATCTGAAGCATAGTGAGCTTATCTCCAAAACCTGCTCAATAAGCCTCTTGCTGCGCTCCTTGTCCTGTTTTCGAGTGACGGGAAATCAATCAGATTGTGAGCAAGGTCCAAAACAATTGGTGGCCTGGCGATTGCCTGGAATGCTGGCGGGAAAGATTCAATGTGTGGAGGCACTTTGGCGTTGGATTCACCAATAGCTGGCTCAAATACATCGAGTTTCTCAGTAAGGAATTTATCCTGCCGAAAGTCCAATGAACAAAGAACATAAGAAGAATAATTGTGACATCAGATAATTTATGCCTATCAGACAAGGGGATAAAAGACCATAGCCATTAGCCACACAGAAAAAGAGAAGGGGAGAGGGGGAGGGGGAGGGGGTACAAGCAAAATAACTTGAACGTAACACAACATTTTATCACTGAACTTACCATATAACTTAACAAATTGACAAGAACAATTATTTATGATGCAAATTCAAAGCAAGAAAACACCAACATTCTATCATAGTGCAACCAAAAAGAACTTGCAGATTACTACGGTTTGTCACTTAGCCAAAAGTTCAGACTAGTGGGGTATGATAATAAGTAAGATATTGAAGTATGATAGTGCAACCAACATTCTATGGTTGTCAAATTCAAAGCAAGCAAACACCAAAATTCTATCATAGTGCAACCAAAAAGAACTTGCAGATTACTACGGTTTGTCACTTAGCCAAACGTTCAGACTAGTAGGGTATGATTATAAGTAAGATATTGAAGTATGACAATTAGTGGATGAGGAGAATTCATTTGTTACATTGGGGAACGCTTGGGTTAGGTGATTTCTATTTTTTGTTTTGGGGGTGTGGGGTGGACAAACCTTCTTCCCGGCACCAGTCAGAGACATTTCTGATATCTTTTTTGACAGCTTTTCTGGAACCTTTTGCTCTTCAAGGATGCCGGTAGCATGTTCTATGCAAATGTTGGATCTGCACTCATGATGTAGTGTCTTCAATTCATCCACCATCCCCTATCACATACAGACAGAGAAAATATAACTTACCAAATTAATTCATTACACTTTGGACCAAGCAATCAAATCAACACTGGATAGCAAATTTTGCACTCAACCTGGAGATAACTGTTAGTAAGCTTCTAAGGAAAATATTAAGGTCACATGTCGAAACTAGAACAGATTTGATTCTTAACATAAAATAGATGCAGCTCTAACCGTTCATAAAAGTGGTGGAAATTATAGCTGTCGCATTGAAAGGAAATCACTCATTGATGTACAAACCTGCTCAGTGTTCGCCATGCTCTGTAATTTTTGCAACGCATCGTCCGCAAGAGAAAGAGCACGAGAATATAATGCATAAGCTTCAGTTCTCTTTCCTGCCAAGCTGTAGGACTTTGCCAGGTAAAAGCACCTGCAAATAACATGCTGAAACGTCACTTCATGCATTTTTATGCCAGAAAATGCTAAAAGATGGTTATCCATAAGAAGAAGAAGAAAGTATTATTGAAGGCGGTTTCTTTATTATAAAGTCATTAATATTATAATAATAATAATAATAATAATAATAATAATAATAATAATTTTTTAGATAATAACTACTTCAAAGGCAGGTTTTTTTAAAAAAGCATATTTTAAAGGTAATTTCTGACTATAAAAACTCTGGACAATGTAGGAGATAAACATGAATAAATTAAAACATCTACAATATAAAAGAATATTGAGAAAACACTCTGGACATTTGATAATACTCAATACAAAAATAATTAGTTCTTCATAAAATTCAATAAACCAATTATGTTCACTACGCAATCTGTTTCACAGCAATATATTTTAAAATGTTGATGATAAGAATATCGGAAAAACACCTCTGTGCCCGGAAAGCTGAACTTTTGAGGGTGCATTCTTCAGCAAATGTGACCTCTTCTTGTTTCCTATCCCTCCCGGAAGTGACTAAATCAGACAGATCGGCAACATTCTGTAAATGGTAACAAAGCCTAACATGAATTTTGCCATAAAACTTGACTTACTTGAACAAATTAAAAACCAAGTTGCATCTTCCAATTTAAGAAGGCAACCTAAAGATAAACTATCATGACTGCTTACTTGGAGTAGGAGATCATACAAGCGAACAAGTTCCTCGGGTTTGGTAACTTTTTCATTTTTGTCATCGCAGTTTCTGGTGAGCTTGCTCTTGGCGATGCTGACTAACAGCTGGTTCCGCTCAATAGTTCGCTGTCCGAGGACAGCACTCACAGCTTTATCAAGTCCATTCAAGTCATCTTTGACATTTTCAGCACTGCCTGCAGTGACCTATATAACAGGAGATTTAGCGAGCAAAATATAAGACACTAAAAGACCAAAAGTAAAGCAAAAACAATATATATTTATTTCAGCTTTTACATGAGTGACACTGAAACATACCAAGTCATTGCGAATGCAGCTCCTCGCCTCATGATAGGCAGCAAAAATTTTGTCAAAGGTGGTAAGTTTTTTTTCAGCTGGCAGTGAATCTGCAGTGGGGCCTTGGAGATCCTTCTCCAATTCTTGAGCTGATCACATGTTAATGAATGGACATAAATTGTAAAATTAGGTGTTCAGAGCGGCAGACACTAGAACTAATGGAAATAAACAAAATTGGTGTTGCAATATTGAAGAGACAATCCATCTTCTGAAGCAGGTTCTTGGAGAACAGCCCCCTCATATCAACACTTATGTCATAAGTTATATGTACCCAAGATAAATAAGTGTTACAATCTCTGTAGAACATCCCAAGCCCCTCTTGAAGGGGAAAATGGAAGCAAGCTACATCAGCTTACTTGTAGAAAAATTAATAAGGCTGGATTCAGGCTATCATAAAAGTTGTTAGTAGGCGCTTTCTGGACAAGATTCTAACGAATTTTTCATGAATCAAGCTAAGTCAAATGGACTGAATTTGCAAAACAAAACTGAATTGATAACTTTTTAGGGAAAGATTTTGACTCCATGTAAAAGACATAATGGATAGTGTAGGCTATCACTCTGTCACTCCATGTAAAAGATTTTGACTCCAAGTAAAAGACATGATGGGCAGCGTAGGCTATCCAGTCAATAGGTATGAGACACTTGGTTCTCAATTCAGGAGGCAGGCAAAAGCAAACATAACCAATCGGCGAGCAACTACTTACTGTCCAATCTTACTACCTAAATTGCATGGGAGCCAAAACAAAAATATAATACAACTTATATTCTATTGGGCTGTGGGCTGGGCTGTGAGAGCTCTATTAACTACGTGAAATGAACTTGAGTAGATAGTTGATTATGCACTCCGTTGGAAGCAGTAATTAACTTCAGTGACAATTATGCTCTTACTGAAAGCGCCATTCTCTCCTTCATAATTAGAAAATTGCCATTATTTCGCTCTCTTCTATCTCTCTTCTACACCACAATACAGTACCATGGCTACCATGCAAAGGCAAAGCCACAATGCTCTCTCCCTCTCATATACCCCTCAATTTCAATTATCACTCTTGCCATAATCACTGGTGCTACTGCTAGTACACATGACCACCACCGGAGTCACAATCTGAGCCACCGACCAACATCTTTAATAGGATCATTAATGATTTCAGTACCATAACCTATATATCTTGTTTCCGATAAAAGATGTCCTTTTTTTTCAGACTTCAAAAGAGCGAAATCGTAAAAATTCTATTCCTGCCAATGCTATCCTTTTATTCCACTTTTATTTATTTTTATCTACTTATGCTTTCCTTAGCCAAAGTAGGCCAACAAAGGTTTGCACTTTTGCAACTGGTCAGCAACGTTTTAAACAGTAAAATTAACAAATAGTTCATGATGCTCGAAAGTCATTTTGAAATATTTCGAGTGCGTTTTGTAGGTGTTTCTTGCCAGTTTGATTTCAGATCTGAGATCACATATATAATATATTTGTTCAACATAGTTGCTACTCCCTGTTAACATGTAAGTGTCCTTTTCGCTTTTCGAGTTCGTATCTTTTTTTTAGATGAGAACAAATCAAGGTTGTATTATAATTTTGTAACCACTAATTTTTCTCTTTTTCAAATGAAACACCTATTTTTTCATAGTGAATCAAAGGTAATTTATATAAATTGTAGGCCAAAGTTTGACATGAAAAGTGAAAAGGACACTTTTAAGAGAATGGAGGGAGTAATAAGCATGCACCTACACGTACATATAGGTGTTGGAGCATTTCCTATTGAAACTTAATCTGTAACTTTCCCATCCTAACCACATATGAAGCAGCGCAACTAAGCAATCACCATAAAAAAGAAATTGGTCCATAAGTTTTGAAGTCTCAATTATCACACATCCAAGCTGTGGATGATCAAGATGTCCTTAAACCAAAAATGCAGTTCTTGATATAGTTATAAGCATTAAAAAGATAAGAAGACTACCCAACCCCACAAAACAATTTACTCCCTCCAACTCCCTCTACTTTCACGAGGAGCTTCTGAATCTGCAGTGGAGCATTGCACTTTCTAAACCATTGGCAAACCTTTCCAGTTTGATACCTAATAACAGTCCTTATTCCTACCCTCATCACATTGCCAGCAGAAAAGTAGTTCAGAACTTGAAAGTTTCAATACTGACAAAAACACAAGGTCAACCTCTTTTACAATTTTCGCTATCGGTCTACAGTTAGTCCGGGGGTGTCGTATAGGGATAGGACAACTAACCTTTGAGGATTGAAACTCTTGTCTTAGGGTTGGAAATTGGAAATCTGTGGCCCAGCCAATTGAACTCTGTCATAGAAGCAGCTTGTTGAGATCTTGCCTCAGCCATGACAGCCTGCATATTGACAAATTTTAAGCTAATAAGCTACATGGATATAGCCAGTGCAAGCAGGTTTAGGCCATGCTCATCACAGACTACCACCAAATTCAAAGAGGACCTATTCAAATATCGTAGTGATATGCAAGCACCAGAAGTCATATAGCAAATCACCCTAGTAAAACCTCCAAGCTTTAGCAAGTTCTTACAAAAATAAAAATCTAGCAAGTAGAAAGAAAAGCTATATGTCTGTCTCCATTTGTTGTACTTAGGATCAGAGAAGTAAACGAAGCTTCACAAAAAATTAGAGCATTCCAATAGAGATTGGAGTTATTCACCTACCAGCAGAGTATTTCAAAATGTTAGATTGAGACTTACCTCTAACTTGGCTTTGAAAAGGTCCAGAGCTGGTCCTTCCATTTCACCTATCTGCAGAAGGTCTGAAGCTTGCAGATTTGACTGTCCAATTTTGTGTAAGCAATACCTAATACTTGGTTCTAGCTCCTCCACACGTTCACGACATAGGAGCTGATTCTCCAGGTCTCCATATTTTCCAAGTTCCTCATAGACAGCCCTATAATAAGGAAAGTGCTAACAGAATTATGTATTGACCTTATATCTAGCACAATAAATAATTGGCAAAAACCACAATCTAAATTCCTCGAAACCAAGTGCAAGAGTACCAAAAAAAAAGAAGGAATCATTTGGCAATTCCACCGCATTTGGCAAACATGCAATTATTATCATTACTCAATGCCTCACAAGAGGATCCTGCCTTGAATAGGATTAGGATAAAGGGAGTTAGACGTACGCAACCTTACCCCTAAAGTGAGGTTGTTTCAACTTGACCAATAATTGAACAGGAATCAGGATAAAGGGGGTTAGACATACACAACCTTCCCCTACGAAGAGGTTGTCTCAATTTGACCCATAACTAAAATTGCGATGAATGTCTACACTTCACCACAAGTACAAAGTACAAAACTTATGTAAGTCTATTTAATTTAATCCATTCGCAAACTGGTGCAAAAAACATATTATTGCTTTTTTAGATAAGAAGAAATTTTATTACAAACTGTAAGGATGTTACAATATTAGAGGACAAGGAATCCTCAAAAAAATTCTAATTACAAGATGCTGGAAAGACGTTGAACATCAGTAAGGGGCAACCCTTTAAAAGCCCCAGCCACTTTGGCGATTTGGCCCAAAAAACATATCATTACTGATCATGTAATTTGGTGTCTCAAGGTTTAACACCAATCATTTACATTATAAAATGAAGCACACATAGAATATGAATCCAAATTTATATAACAGATATCTGACCCCACTAAAGACAAAGGAGATTAGGATGCACCTGGCACTTTTGAAGTTCCTCAATGCCGTGTCCCAATTTTGATCTTGCTCAAACAAAAAGCTGCCCTTCATGTATGACGCATAGGCCTGGACATTTAGATAAAACTTACTCAGTTCCAGTGGAAGTTAGAGGTACTCCAAAACCATGTCCATACTATAATCTAGGTTTCTTGCAATACGATCATAAATGAGACATGAAGTTCAAATGTCAATGCAGATGAAATTGCTGTGTATTGCTACTGCATTAACAAATAAATATTAAACAGATCAATAAGTTATTCAAACTCCAGCCAACTGCATTGATAAATTCACAACATGCATACCAAGGTGTTCGAATAGTCAATTTCAGCTATTTGTGGAGATTATTTGTGCGTTTTTATCTCGTTTGAGGTGTGCCAGTGTCTGTAGTACTAGTGTCTCAAGGTCGAACACGGGTATTTAGGGGCAACAACAACGAGGCCAAGTAACAAATTTCAAATGGTAGATGAAGCTTTATCTAATAACAGGAATTAGCGGATGAGGTGGCACACAAATGACGCTTGAAATTGGAACTTTCTAGCATCAGACTATTAGCTGCTACATAGAGCTCTTCCTCCTCTTATTTCTTTTTACTTTGACCAGGTGGGAATTGGGATAACTACTTTGAGGGGTAACAAACACTTTGAACAAGCACTCCCACCACAGAATGTTGTACGCTTAGGATTTCCACATACTAATTTTACAGCAGTTTGTTCAAATAAAAGTTATTAGGAAGACAATATTCAGCTAGGTATCTGGTTAAGATATCAAGAGCCTTGTGCTCTAATGGTTATCCTCACACTTGCCTCATACTTCACTAGGGTTAGAACCCTAGTGGCCTCAATTTCCGTATGATGGCAAGTGAGGGGTATAAACAATTTGGCCCTTGCAACTTAAAAGATGAGTTAGAACCCTAGTGGCCTCAATTTCCAGAACTTATGATAAATGATTCACTAAGATAAAGACTGAAACTAGCGGGAGTACTTTACATATAAGTGATTATGCAACTTAAAGATGAGTTACACAATTCTAAAGTACAAGACCCAAACCTCGGCTTCCAAAGAGGTTCTGGAATCTCCTTTGATTGCACATAGCTGAGCAAAAAGAGTAGCCCATTTTACAGCCTTCCTTAACCTGCCAATCAGGTAGATGCGTTGGCGGCTGTTTGGGCCATCTGGTAATTGTCTTTTCTCCATAGCATGGCTCCATGCTCTTTCAGCTGTATACAGAAGGATGTGAAGAAACCTGTTGGCATCCAAATACAGTTACCATATTTAGAACATCAATTGCATGGAAAGACAAATGAAGAAGTGACTGAGAAGGATAGGGAGCGCATGAATTTCAAAATTGCAGCATCTCAGCACAAGGTTTAAAAAAAATGTGATTGGACAATCAGGGATGCGCACCTTACATCGCTCACAGTGTTCTCAGTAATAGCTTTCTTATTGTACTTACCACGGCCGTGTGTAAACTTCAGGGTTTTATACAGCCTTCTCAAACGGGCTGTACAATACCGCCTGCAAGTCAAAGTTTCTAGTAATCAATAACAGTAGAGTATAAATTTTACACCATAATGAGCTCAAACGAAAAAAGGTTATAAGTTTAGCTCAACAGAAAATCAAGTGTCAGCAACTCAACATGTTTTAGCAAGCACATAGGCTGACAATATTGATTCTGATATTATCAAAATAAAACAAATATTAGATCATCCACCAGAACAAAAGTAGAGGAGTTTCGATACGAATAAGCAACAACTTGTACAGACCACCGCGGAAATGTTCAATATCATCAAACTACCTACATTAAAAGACGTAGACACACAGGCCACAGCCATTCATATATGAACCCCATGTCCAACATTACCAAATAAAAACTATTTCTTAGACACACCGTAACTAGCCCCAACAACACAATCATTATTAGGCCATTAGATGAATCAAGCAACAGCCTGCATGTTTGATCATGCTAAGTTTGCCAAAAGGAAACTGTGCAGCTCACATGCATCGAAAACTACTTACTCACCATCAGTCTAAGAAACCCCAAATACAATTTCAATTTTTTTTTTTCCCCAATTGTCCAATTACCAGAGAGCAAAGTGTGCCATCAATCAACCTAAATTGTATCATTGCATTCTTGAACAAATAAGAGAGCTAATTGCAAAGTACCTATAGCGAGTGTAGTCACCATGACGCAATCCATGCTGCATTTGAGCAGATTTCAAGAGCTGCAGTACTGACGACCCAAAAGAAACAAATATAATAAAATCAGAATTGATTCAAGAATTGCGCGCATCGAAAATAAAAATGAAAATAAATAAATAGGGCAGAAAATTAACCAAGGATACCATTAATGGAGAACTTAGGTTGATCGGAAACAATGTCGATTTCCATCGCAGCAGCAGATGAATCGTTATCTTTTCCCATTCTCGAAACCCTAAATCAACAACGAATGAGATCGAAAATGGATGAAAATTAACGTTAATGGAAGTTGAAATCAATTAGATCTGCAACCTAATTTTGATAAATCCTGAAAATGTCCTCCAATTGGAATACCGGAGAGAGATTAATTGCTGCTGTACACAGTTACAGGGCGAAATTGAAGTGAAGAGGAGAGAGAAAGTGAGGAATTACCTATGACTATGAGTGATGCAATATTGGGGACAATTGTTATATGCCTTTGTTAATTGGTAGTAGCAACTTATAAAATCAACTTCTTATTGGTCTATCTAGTGATTCTAGTCCAAGGAAAATACCTAGCTTAGGAAACTTTGAAAATCCAATGACAAAACTCTTTTTTTTTCTTTTCTAAAAGACAATAAATTAAGGAATTATCCTATAGAGTGGTTCATAAATAATGAGGAACTGGTTAAAAGAAGTTGATTACTTGCATAAACTCGAGCATAATCGACCACTATTAGCCATAAATTTTGCTATTAAGTTGTCGTCATTGAAGCAATGTAAAACTTTAACAGTGCCAAATTAATGAAGATCTTTCTTGATAACATTTAATATGTTCGAATAAGTGTTTCATGTCCCACGAATTGCTTTTGATAGCCGCTAGAATCAGTTTCAATGGTAAATTGCACCACTCGGAATCTCGAACCTCATCCCTTTGACCTATAGTTTCTGATAACAAAACTATAACTATTACCACATCTTTTTGCCCCCATCGTAATAACCTCGTCAATCGCCACACACGTTACAAAGCAACAGTCTGCATTTGACTTTGAATTATTTTTCATCAAAATGAAGCTTAACATATTTTGCTCTCGGGTGATGCAAAATAATCTTCCGACGAGGGGTTTCTTAACATTTCTGATTTCTCTTTGTACAAGAACCATTAATGTCAAAATTAAATGATTAATTAGCTTAAAAATTCCGTTCAGATAGATCCCTAATGACAATCAATAATTAGCACATTAAAAAAATTAGTAAATAATTTCGCATTTAATGATATACTCCTTTGAATTAACTTCTTTGAATTAAAACGGAGTTTTGATTGACTTTTTGTGATTTTTAATACATTAATTTGATTAATATTTCTCTGCATTAATATTGGTTTAAGATATTTTCAATTAAACTAATTTTAGTGGTTATTAATATTTGAGTGCTAACCACAAATAGAGTAACATTACCATGGCTAAGGTTGATCAAAGCTCATTCATGACTTTATTGTTGATTTGTCCTTTTATATTCTTATTTGCTAAACCTTTAATATTATTGTAATTTCATTGCTAGTTGTCAAAAAAATTTCTCTAACTTTATGGATGGGGTTTTATGTTGACAATTTATTTAACCTACTTAGTTATTAATCTGAAATGACGATTAATTACTGTGTAAAAGAAGTGTTATTCGTCATGCATTATTGAAAAAACAAGTTAGGGCAGTTTGGTGTTTTCAATAGCTGAACTTTTCCTAAATAACAAATGTTTTTTTTCTTCTTTCTCTTCGAACCTAAATAACAAATGTAAATATTAACAATAAACAACTGTATATTATTTTAAAACAAGTGAGCATTTAGGCAAACACGCCAAAAAAGACATCCTAAAAACCAATACTTGTAGTTGCATACTTCCTCTATGTTGCCTATTGTAAAAGTGGAATAAAACCTTAATGAATAAGACCCTCTTCTTTTACAATAGAATGGAAAGTAGATTATCGGTGTCGTGTTTTCACTACCCATATGCCCGAACACCATTAAAATAAGTAGTAATATGTAACGTGTAAGTAAATAATCATATCATGCATTGAACTAAATACCACCAAACTAAATCAGTTACTATATGGGTAGAAAAGGACATAACCTTAGAATGACAAAATACAACAAAAACAAAAAAATGCATACATATTGCAAAATGGTCATGACTAGAGCAGATGAACAACCGGGTTGGATCCAAGATCGAACGCATGCCGGACTTGAAGTGTTTTTAAGATCATGAAAGGGACTCACCCAAAAAAAAAAAATTGAAAGGCAAATTGCCAGTTTGCCACCTAGTTATTTGGAGAAAGTGGGACCCACTAGAATCAAAGAAACCCAAGCCAATTCCATTCTATCCTATCTTCCCCAGATTACATTATACTCCCAAAATGTTGCTCTTCCTCACTTGCTCCCTGCTTCACACACTCCCCACCGGGCCGGCAACACAAACCAAACTCCTATCACCATAAAAATGGCGACAATGGTTTCATCAACAACTACCACAACCGCACTCTCTCTTTCTCTCTCCTCCCTCAATCTCCACCCCAAACCCAATCCCCCCACCACCCCATTCTCTCTCCTCCCATCCCCCAAACCCAGAAAACCCCTCCCACCTCTCTCCGCTCTCCCGCCACTCCTCTCCGCCGTAACCGAAACGCCCTCCGCCGCCACTCTCGCCGCCATAGGAGGTGGCTCCGTGGCGGCACTAGCGGCGGCGCTAGTCTTAACCGACCCCGAAAAGCGTCGCCAGCAGCAAGCGGAGGTGGTTGGGGGTGGTGATAAGGAAGTGGTGAGAGAATATTTTAATGGGACTGGGTTTCAAAGATGGAAGAAGATATATGGTGAGACTGATGATGTTAATAAGGTTCAGCTTGATATTAGAATTGGACATGCTAAGACTGTTGAGAATGTGTTGAAAATGTTGTCTGATGAAGGGTCACTTGCTGGGGTTACTGTTTGTGATGCTGGGTGTGGGACCGGGTTGTTGTCGGTCCCGTTGGCGAAACAAGGGGCGGTTGTTTCTGCTAGTGATATCTCTGCTGCCATGGTTGCTGAAGCTCAGGGCAAGGTAATGTAATGTTTTGTAATGTACTTTAAGACTAATTGCTGTTGTTGCAGATATGCTTTGTTTTGATTAATTTATCAGACATTTACTGCTAATTATGATTGTGTATTGTTGCCTTGTTGGTAATGGTATTTTGGTATGGTTTGACATTAAGGTAATTATGAGTTAAGAGGTTTTGGAGGATTGGAAGGATTTGACAAAATAGGAGTCTCAAATGGTCAATACTCCACATGATTGGGGTTTTTAACCAATCAATGGTTCTTATGGGGATAGTTGAGTATGTTTACGAGTTACGACATCCTTGGATTTTCGGTTGAGGCCATTATTGTCAGTTCTTACCCACATAAAGAAAAGAGTGTGATAGATGAGGGTTAAGTGCATACTTTATCATGCTCCGCAAGCCAATTAGGAGTTCGAGATTTGAAGGATTTGATATGTTTATATACAAATACAATGCAAGTACAAGATTTGTTTTAGGTGTATACATAAGGGATGATGTATATGATACGTGTAATTGCTTCCATTTATTTGCTAGTGGTGGTGAGTAGTCTTGTTTGGTTAATATGGAGATTATTTCTGAAACAGGTTTTCAAGCTATTTCCTAGGATACTTGACTAGTATGTGTTTGGTTTGCATGAAGGGCCGGAATGAAACTTTCCATGAGATAGTATTTATCTACCTAGAGAATGTAAAACCTTCGTTTTGTGGCCAACCAACGTTTTGTGTCCTGCAGTGCATATGCTCAGTGGGAATCAATGATCATCATGGCAGACATCAAATTTCTCTAGTGTTTTGATCATTGGACCCCCTCACCTCGCTCTATATAGGACTATAGGATCCTCATAAGAGGCACTGGAGTATGTTGTTTTAATCTTCCTAACATAGGTGTTATTGTGTCGTTATCTTAGTTGTTAATAGTGAATGCAATTTGCTAATATAGGCTGACCCCATACTACCCTACGCAGGCAAAGGAGGAGCTTCAGAACGGCAGCTCTGATCTTTCAACAGAGCTAGTGATGCCGAAATTTGAAGTGAAGGATTTGGAGAGCTTGGATGGGAAGTACGATACAGTGGTGTGCCTTGATGTTTTGATACATTACCCGCAAAATAAAGCAGATGCTATGATTTCTCATCTTGCATCATTAGCTGATAACCGACTAATACTGAGTTTTGCACCAAAGACATTCTATTATGACCTATTGAAGAGAATAGGAGAGTTGTTTCCTGGTCCTTCAAAAGCTACAAGGGCCTATTTGCATGCAGAGGCTGATGTAGAGAGGGCGTTGCAGAAGGTTGGATGGAAAATAAGAAAGCGAGGACTAGTCACTACACAATTCTACTTTTCAAAAATTGTTGAGGCAGTACCTATGTAAAGTGTACAACAGGTTAGATCCACGTTTACCTCATTGCCTCATTCCCATTCTCCATATGTAGAAAACAGTTTTGGTTTGGTGTTCTGTAAAGTCCTGTTATTTCAAGTGTATGCTAAAATTGTCCATTTTATTCAATATAATGTACCCATCATGTGTAGATTTCTCTAACTCTACTTAGATAAGGGACAGCTATTGTCTGGAAAGCTTTTGTTGACTGCAATGACATTATCTGATAAAATCATTCAGTTTCTTTTAGAACAGTTCTGCCTTGCTTTCCTGCTTAATCATGTTCTGAATAACATGCTCAGTGACTCCATCATGTGTTTCTAAAGCATTGTCAACTTTAAAGAAGCCTGTGGTGTTTGTCTTGTGTACACAATGCAATCTCTTATATTCTTAAATCTCAACTTTTCAAAGGAAGTAAAAAGGTCACAACTAATTTCTGGCTTAGCTGTAGATGGTAACAATTATCTGGTGACAATTCTGCAAAAGTGTATCCTCCGGAATTTTTCACTGTAACATACAAGATAAATTCAGGATAAGCAATTAGAGCATGCAAAATTGGGCAATGGTTATTTTCAGTTCAAAGTTCAGATAAAAAACTTGAGATGTCATGTATGGTGAAAGTCCTCTTAAAGTATATATTGAAACACCATTGGTGGCTTCTACTACACATCAGTAGTAAGTAGTCTCCGATCATAACTTCTCTGCTATTTTCACTATGGCGTCAGTAAGCCTGCCAAGAGCTGCCATCAAGATGTCGTTGTTCTCCTTCCTCTGTTCCCTCTCCAGTTGACAATTCTTGTTGTGAACATCTAGCTGGGTGTTCAACATCTTGTTGTTTGAGTCCAAAATCTTAATGATCTGTGCCTCCATATCATTGGCTTGACGGTCATCTGTTGATACTCGCCGTCTTTTTCCTCTCTCTTGTGAATCCCAATAGGATATGCCTGGCCAAGATTCTTTAATAGCACCTGTTGCATATCAATGTGAAACAAGTAAGTCTCTTATGGATGAAAGATGAGATTCTGAAAATATATGCATCCTGCTTTCAGTTGTTTCGGTAAGCCAATTTTCTGAATTTTAATCATAGTAACATCTGGAAAGTTTCATCAACCTTGCTATCACAAACTTGCTTTTGCCTTGTTAAAAATTGTTACAGGGTTCTGAAACTCAACAGATAAGGGTGGAACTTGATGAAGTATTGAGACATCCCCAAGGAAAACAAAAAATTGAAAAACGAAAAACGAAAAATGAAAAATGAAAAGACAAGGCAAGATTTAAATATGTTTCAAGATATGGAATGAAGATGATGTTCCATGAATGTGGAGTGGCCAATCAAATGTAAGAAAATGTGTTGTACCTTGGCTAGAGTGGCTGTTCTGGTTCTGGAATGCCTCATGCTGCTGCTCTGTTTTATGCAAAGAAAACAAAAGCACGGAAGATGTCATCAGAAAAGTATTGATGTCCAAACTACAGATAACATAACAATTCCTTTGATCACTTTGTACTAATATGCATTTTCAGATCAGGAATTGGTTTCAAGTAAGTAAAATCATAATTTGCTGTAAATCAAGTTGAATATAACCTGAAATTGGCTCTGCAGTGCAAAAATCCTTGACAGGGCTCTCAGTCACATTGTCAGTTTTCTTGTTATCCTCTTGTACTTCTGACAACAACACATCCTCAACCTCCACATACTCTTCAGCATTAGTCATTCCATTAGGCTTCACCTCCGGCTCTTCCTGGATTTCCGCTTCCTCTTCTAGTCTCCCTTCCTCATCATCACCATCACCATCTCCATCACCATCACCATCACCATCACCATCACCATCACCATAATCATTAGCGTCGTAGAAAACAACACCCCTAGGAACTGCCTGGAGGGGCAACGGGGACACTGCAAAACCCGAACCCATTTCCCTCTCCTCTAAAACCTTAAACACTTCCCTATCAAACGAAACAGGTAACTTCCTTTCCTTCCTAAGATCATTCCTCATAATCCAGAACGACTCTGCCTTATCAGTCAGCTTCAACTCCCACGCCTTCACCCTCTTGTAGTCACCAATGAGGTTGCTCCACCGTTTCCTGCACTGTGCTGCCCCTCGGTTCACCCCTTGCTGCTTGCAGTACGAGGATATCGAAACCCATTTTGGTTCCGTGTTCTCTGACATCAATGATGTTCCTACCAATAGAGAGCTCATCTTTCGTCCCTTGTTGGGGCTGTTTTCTGTAATATCCTTGGCCTGTATGAGAGAGAGAGTTTCTTGCCTTGTCCACCTAGGATGTCTTCTGCTCTTGTCATCTGTGCCATGATCAAGGAGCATTTGCTGTCCGTTCAATGAAGATACTGTCGCCATCACTTCAGACTTCAGACATTCAGACATTCAGACATTCAGACTTCAGACCCTTTTCCTCTTTCCTATGTAACCAAAAGCTCCCTAAAAGTTGTGAATTTTTTTAATCAAAAAGGTCAAAATTGATGCAAAAAGATGAATGATTTATAAAAACTTGGTAATTTTGCTGAGGTTTTTGGTGGTTGGAGATTGGAATTTGACAATGGGGCACATACAGGTTTGAGATTCTTTCGGTATCCCAAAACAATGAGGGCTCTTTAACAATTTGTATATAATGAAAGTTTCAAGTGAGCAAAAATGGGTATATTTGCTAGGTTAATCAACTATCCAAGTTTGGGTTGATCACTTTCTTTTTTGGGAGGATTACTTTCCCTGTTTATATGGTGTACCCTATATAAATGACATAAAGGCCAAGTTCACTGACTTAATTGGGTCTCTCTCTGGGTGTTAAAGCGTTACACACCGCATTCAATTCACACGGTGTTGTCCAAAATAATTTACTAATACCATATTGTAGTAATTAGGGTATACTTGTGTGAAAAAGATTTTTTTTCTTTCTTTCTCTTTTGGGTCTGATTTTTTTCTTTTTCCCTTTGGCAAGTTCCTTTATCCTTGGGCATGGCAAATGCCACCTCCTAATGATTCATTTGGTGTTACACTTGTAACTTATTTACAAGTCGACGAAATAAATTTATGTGTCCAATACTCATGTGAATATTTAACAAAAAAATATGTAGTATCACCATATTAACACTACATCGCGTGCACACTCTTACGCTTATGTGCATGTATCTCTATTCATTTTCTCTATTTTAACTAGAATTACATTTTCCACCCAAAAAGAAAAAAGAAAAATTATGGTCTCACTAATTACTGCTAATTCAATTTCCAAAGAATGAGTTACTATTATTATTTTTGAAAAAATTGTTTTTTTTGTAATAACTTACATATTCAATCAAGATAATTCTTTTTCCAGGGTAGTCTATTATTTATTTTGGTACACAACAACCATCATCTGCACGAAAACAAAATAAAAGAAATTACTCAGTAAATCGAAGGATAAATATCAAAAGATATTCCCGTGGTTAGCCATGAGTATCATTTATCAAATCATCAAATGTACTAACATTGAACATTTGAGAATTCTATTCTTATCGGCCTTTGTGCCTCCTCGAACCCAATAAAAAAAATTAAGAACAACTCTATAGCCCAACTCAACAAAAAGGTTGAGACAAAGGCCCAAGAGGAAGACCCTAAAAATAAACCCATCGACGAAAACACCACAGATTTCGCGCGTTAAATTAAAACCCTTTCCTCTTTCCTCTTTCCAACCATCTAGGGGTCATTTGGTTCACATAGGTGGAATGGATTCGATATGGAACTTGAAATCTTTGGGTATGGAATGGAGACTCCATACCAATTAAATGTTGTTTGGTTGTGTGAGGGTATGAAATATTTTATGTTCCTGTTTCATTATAATTGAAGACATTTATTTTTATGTTTTGAAATAAATCAAAATAAAATAAATAAATCAAATAAAAAATCAAAACCCACCCACCCAACCCCTTTCTCTCTCATCTAGTCATCTCCTCTCCAATTTGCACGCCACCATCACCTACTGGTCTAATAATGTGGTGGGTTACAGGGAGTTGGGGAGGTTACGGTGAATGGTGGTAATCATGCAGGTGGTGCGAGAAGGTGGTCGTTTTGGGTGACGGGATCTGGGCAGTTTTAGGGCCATTTTGGGTGAACCGGTGAAGGGATCTGGGCGGTTTTGGTAGTGCAGGTGGCGCGGTGGTCGAAACTCGAAATGAACGGTGGGCTCGTGGTGGTGATGGGCGGCGGAGTCGGTGTGCGTGGCTGGTGTTTCGTGAGGGGGTGGTGAAGGTGGCGGTGGTGGTGGTGAGCCGGTCAGAGGCGACTCCGGTGGTGGGTAGGTGAGGTGGTTGTGGTGGCTTGATTTGCGTTGATGTGACAGTGAGGTGGAGCTGTGGTGGGGTGGGGGTGGTGAGGAGAGAGAAAGTGGTGTTAGTTTTGGGGGGACTTGAATCCGGAGGGATTTGAGTTCCAGACCCAAAAGTAGTATACCAAATACAAGGAATGGATTAAATGATTTCATTCCGTTACTTTAGACCCAACCAAACACCCCCTTATACATTATTATCGAAATCGAAATGGAATCAGAGAGAGCAGCGAGCGACCTAGAAATGGAGGAGAGAGAAGATGAAGAAGACGAAGAGACTCAGCTTTTAAGAGATCGTTTTCGTCTCTCTTCAATCTCCATTATCGAATACGAAGGTTCTCTCTCTCTCTCATCTCTCTTTCTCTCTATATCTGAACTGTTCGCTTCTGACATTTTTGTTCATAATTTTTTGAGCAGCGAAGAAAAATGCGATGCAAGTGTCTGATTCGATTGTTGGTTGCATTTCGGATTTGGCATTTAACTATGCAGGTAAAATCTCATGCAAATTACTGGTAATCGAGATTAATTTGCGCAGTTAGGGTTTCATTCGACTTTGATTATGTTCTTAAAACATGAGTAAAACTGTGGTTTGAGTTCAATTTGATTATGTATCTGATGAAAATCACGTTGATATGTTGATCTTTGATGAAAAGTGGAGAGGTGAAATGGTGAATTGTTCTTCAGCTTGTGGTTGCAGTTTTCGAGTTGCATTTACATAATGGAATGTGGAAGCTGGAAGCCTTTTAATGATTAGGCATAAATAATTAGACTCAAGTTATGCTTTCTGGATTTAGAAAATCTTAATTCACATTTATTTCAATTAAATATTGGCAAATGATTTTGGCATTGGAATTTGGAAAGTACTGTTTTCTTACTTTATTCAAAGTCAAGTAAGGAGGTCATATCTGAGCTAGATATATGATGGATTCTCACTTAATATCAATCAACTACAATCATTTTTAGTTCGAAGTCAAGGCTTTATTTTGTGTAATCGCAATTGAAACTATGATAGAGCCGCACAAGTCACGAGAATGTTTAGGTTCGGCTCCTTCAAGTAGAATTTCTTCTTAGATTCATCTATGTGTTTGCTTCTTATGCATAGAGCTAACAAACGAGTAGGTTCATGCGTGTCTTCACAAACCCTTTTGAAATAGCTAGCCATGCTTTTGAATTTTTGATGAAAACAAAGTCTACTTTGATTCATTGTTGTGCTTCACTGAAATATGAATCTGTTCATAATCTATGTTTTTGACAAATAATAATTCATTGTTGTGCTTCACTGAAATATGAATCTGTTCATAATCTATGTTTTTGACAAATAATAATTCCACATTTATGCACTAAAGAATATAGTATGCATGCTACCATCTCTCGGCAGTTTTCATTCTTTAAACCTCTGGCAGTTAAGCTGAGTTTTGGATTGAGATGGACAATGTAACTTCTGTTGTAATTTGATTCACTTTCGTATTTGTCTTTGGAACACCTGATGCTATGTATGTCCTTGGATATCTATTCTGACACCTCATGATCAGTGAAGCTTACTTTCGATTGCCTCATTAAAAATTAGTCTGGCAGGACTTTTGGGTGGAGAATTTTGTTTTCATTAGCTCTTGGAGTTGAATATAGTCTTAACATTGCATATAGGGTGTTATTTATTGTTCGTAGATTGTGGCAAAACTCTTGAGCTGATGGAGGTTTATCTTTCGCAAAGCAGAGCATCTTGCCAAAGACCTTGAGCTATTTGCGCACCATGCTGGTCGTAAATTAGTGAATGCCGAAGATGTTATACTTGCAGGTATGTGATGGACGTTGTTTATATTGAAATCAGTACTTGAGATATTGGATTCATCATGGTTTGACAAAACACTTAAGCATATACTACTGTATCCTACATTTTACTCTAAATAAGCATCATCCGAGCACTGCTTGCTAATAATGTCATTCTCATCATGTTCTTTATCATATGACCATGCATCCAGCTTACACTACTTCACTCATTTGTTATACTACATCCAACCCAAGAATAATGTCATTTCAATGTTTAGGTCAAAATTTATTAAACTTTGCGAATTTTTTAAGTATCACTTCTCTTATGGTTAGGTAAGTTGCGAGAGAGATCGATACTGTAACTTGGAATATTTCTTGAGTTGAGGTTAATATCGGATAATGGAAAGGTTACAACTGAACTACTGTATTACTATTTATATTGATGCTCAATTGGGACAATTTAAAGCACAAAATTCTCTTTGGGAGCTGGGATGCAGTATGTTTGGTAGCCATTCAATGATTCTTTCCTCTTAATTTTGGATAATCCTGTATTTCCCTGAATAGCAACCTCTGCAACTGTTTTTCGTGTATTTTTGGACAAAAGAAATGTTCAAGCCTTGGTGTATCTTGAGACCTAATCTTTACAGAAATGGTGTATTATAACTAATTAATTATTATAGAATGTTTTATTTGCTTGATCATCAATCCTGGTGTTTTACAATTTACACATCTTACTCGCCTACCTAATTTTAGACAGCAGCAGTCATGCGAGGTACTAAGAGTCTGAGAGTAATATTATAGTATAGGGTATTAATGTGTTAGCTTCATTTCAGAAATATACTCTTTTAGTTTCTGGTGGATGCCGATTGCCGAGTCAATCTTTAACCTTTCAGTGTAATGAACGAAGCTTCTTTTCTGTTTTTCTTCTTTGCCTTTTACTTTTGTTCATTTCTTTTCCTCTGTCTAATATTTTTCCTTTCTTTGCTCTGCTGATTGTTGTTCTAAATTTTGGAGCCTTTTCCTTATCTTTTAAGTCTGGATTGAACAATGGAAATCATATATTGTCATTCTCTAGCTTGTTATATGGATTATTTCTTTTGTGAAAACTTTTGCGGCCAGGTGTTGCTCGACTCTTGCAACATTCACTTTGTTGATTTTGCTGTGAACTACTCCATTGTAGATCTACTGGTAATCATTCCATGTCTATCATGTCTGAGTCGTGCAATGTTTGTTTAATTGACTGTGTTAGCGAAGTTTTTTTTTTTTTGGTAAGGAGGTCCCAGCAGTTTTGGGGGATAAAGGGGATTGGACTGCTGGGGATGAGCATTGAACTCCCATGGTGGAAAGGGAGTCACTGCTCCCATCCCCTTTTCTCCTTGATAGATATGAATTACATGCTCCATTCTCTAGGGCCTGCCTAGAAAAATAAGCATGATGACTTTAGAAATCTCCTGTCTGAATGATCTCTCGGAGCTATCTACATCTGACTTGGATGGTTTGCCTTTTAGTCCAATGACAAACCAAAGCCTCTTCCACAAGTTGATGACGGTTATCTACTGTCAAGGTTAACATGATAAGTGTTTTTAGTAGTCCAAAAATAGTAATACATGAGAAATGTTTTAGGTTCTAGAGAGGGACATCAGTTGGCTTTCTTGATTCATCTTCAAGTCATGTTTCAGCTTATAAAATCTTACACTTTGTTTCAGCTCATCGAAATGAGAATCTTTCTATGTCATTGAGGTCCATCTCCAATGATCTAAAAGCCAAAGAACCCCAGTCAGAGCGAAAGCGGAAGAAAGCTACAAGAAAGGAGGACAAAGCTACAACTAGTGCATTTCAGTCCGAAGATCTCTGAGTCAGCCAGCCTCTCACCTCTAATGGGTACGTTTTATGTCAAAAGGGCCAATCTTGCTATAACAAAGTTTATAATATCTGGCATTGATAAGCAGACTATTCTAAGTTTCTAACTGCAGCATTATCAGTATCTTTCGCTCCCCTGGGCAGCTACTAGCCTACTAGTATTCCACTAGTAGCAGGCTAGCAGCAGCGGCGGCAGGCGGTGAAGGGAGGTTATTGACAACTCTGGAAATTGGAATGGAAAAATGTCAATTTGATTAGGATGCTATTGATCATAGGGTAGTCATCCATCATTTTTGAATCACTGTTGGTCATGGATTCTAAGATAAGTATAAAATAATAAAAATGTTTGTTAGGTAGAGTTATTCCTTTTCCTTTCAAAGGTGCATATATTCTTCGCTTTATATTTTCTTATTTCTTTATTTTTTGTCCATATAAAACTAGACATAAGAAAAAATAAAGGGAAAAAATAAAGACAATTAAAATTTGGAAAAAGAAGAGAAAGTTTGCTATTTGCAGTCTAGCAGATGCTCCCTACAACCTACAGATTAATATTGAAAGTCCAAAACTTACCTATAAATGTTGCACTAGGGTCATCATTAAACCCATTAAACTGATTACTGGTGCTTGTTAATTTGTTTATACTTTTAATCATTGCAGTGTAATGGGGTATCACTGTCCTATGCCGTTGCTTCAGTAGATTCTGGAGGGCTTTTCAGCTACCGTACAAGGCAATATTTTCCTATCTTGACTCTTGAGAAATCCCTTGTGTTTGCATCTGATCTGATATTAAATTTAGAACATAAAAAAAGTTTTGCCCCCTAGGATATGTTGTATCTTTGCTTATTAGAAAATCCTATAATCCGTCATTGTAAGGTCACTCCTTGTGAATATGATCAAAATTTAGGCAATCTTGGCAATGGGACTGGATATGCATTGTATATGAAAAGTGTATATTTTATTTTTTCTGAGCCCCGAAAATGCCATTGGTGAGAAACGTAGGCTAGGAGATGTCGGCTATGTTTGGGAGAGCTTATAGTTATGGGTCCTAAGAGCTTAATTTTAGATGCCCACAACGTATAAGCTATTTTAGGGTAATCGCAAACACACTCGTCAAATCAGAATCAGAACATTTTAACTATTCTATCCATCCATGATGTTTATAGGATGATGTATCATTACATGGTCCAATTTTGTCACAAAATCGTCCAAAACAATATAGTCCTAATTGCAATGATGGAAAATAAATGGTACTAGTACTCATGATGTCATGAACGATTCTTGCTATCACAATTCATACAGGTCCAGGATATTCCAGCCAGAGCCAAGGATTTCAACAGAATTTGTTGCAAAATGGAAAGTGAATTATTAAAGAGAAGTTGCAACGAATAGGCCCACAATCCCACGAACCTAGCCTGCTAATTACAGAACTGAATGCTGCTGCTCTTTCTCACACTTTCTCTCTGTTTTCTCTCTCTCAGTAAAGTTTGCTGTAACTACCTAGAAAAAGAAACCAAGAAACAGAAAAAAAGGGAAAGAGAGAACAGAGCACTAATGGTTTTCCCTAGTAGCTTAAAGGTATTTTTATTTCAAAAACAAAACTTACCACTCCCGGTTCAAACCTTCAGAACTCTTGTGTTGAAAATAGTTTTACTGTTTTTGTTTTTGGACTAGAAGTTCATTTTATTCAATGAAGAAAGAAGGGAGGTGAAACTCATACACCAATTAGTCACAATGATTCTGAGTATTTGTCGTGGTCAAATTCTTTTGATCAGTTCCTTATCATTCTTGTAACAAGGGACGTCCTAGGATATGAGGTGGTCAGAGTAGTATATTAAAGATCTTAAAAAGTGGAATGTGAAATTATTTATGATCCGGAAGTAGTATACTCATTATAGAGTACGGAATAAATGTATTGGGATCAAAATGTCAATTGCTTAAAATACTAAGCTAGAATGTCAATTTGTGTTCCCAGTTAGTTCGCAGTTCCCACCCTCCACATAAAAAGAAAAGGAAAAAAGAAAGGAAAGGAAGCGTACTATTTTGCCAAACATGAGCTTTGAGATGTGTAACATTAAAGACTTGATGTAGAAATTAAACCGTTTGTGGTCCAATCTAACAATCTATAATGTGACTCTATCTGTATGTGGCTTAAGTTCTCCGTATGGATATTGACCACGCGAACCCATTTCCTCATGTTTCCAGTACGTGCCTTGTTTGAACGACACGTGTCCCACTTGTCGTCAGTGGGGTACTTGTCACTTCTTATTTTCAATGACCAATGATTTGTTTTTCCATTTTTTTTTCTTACACCCAAACAAAAATAACAATTATTTAGAAGAAAGAGCGACGTGTGATCTTTTAAGCAGAATGGACTGAACTTAACTGAATTGAATTGAATTCGCCTTAAAACTGAAATAAACACCACTAAAGTGAATTGAAATGAGTACCATTAATTGACATGAACCCCACTTTCTATGTAAGATAAAATGTATGTCTCTGAATTGAACTAATCTGAACATTAGTGAATTGACATAAGATCACAGCTCAACTGAACTAAAATGATCGGATAAGTTCTAAACAACACATCTGCTGTGTTTTTTTCCACTGAACTGAACTCCATTAAACTTAATTGTAATATGAAAAAGGCTCCACTTCGAATGAAGAAATAAATAAAAAATAAAAAAACTAAACTAAAGTGACCAGATAAGTTCTATATAGCATATCTATTGTGTTTTTTTTCAGTGAATTGAACTCCATTAAATTTAATTGTAATATGTGAAACGAAAAATTAGGTCACCGAATTAAATTTTATTAATATAAACTAAACTAATTATTAAATAATTAAAAAAAACGACCCTAAAGTGAGGTATGACTTGTAGCATATGATATGATTATGAACCCATAAAAATGGCTAGTACTCGGTTGTTTGTTAGTTTGTTGACACAAGATAATCCTTTCGATTAAAACGGCGCATAAAACATGTGAACCCCGCCATTTTAATTGCCTTTCCTTTCCCCCATTGTTTCAGCTCCTTTGTTGTTTTCCTCTCCATTTCTAAATCTAACTTTCCGCCTACCTCCTCACCCTTTTCGGTTTTTCCTCCTTTTAGCCAAGGTGTGAAATACATGGTTCATGTCTTGTTTGATTGAGAATTTTTTTTTGATAAGTAGGCTATTTTATTAATGAGCAAAGAGCTTGTTTGATTGAGAATATTAGGTGAATAAAGATAGTAATACAAAATGTCAAAATGCAACATATTCTATAAAGAATGTTTGAGAATTGGTGTTGTAATGATTATATAAGGGTGTTCGAGTCTTAAATATAATGTGCCTCAATTTGAAGAAAAAGAAATTCCAATTTGAGTTCGAACCATTGACGGAGTTAAGTTTTTCGGTTAATTTGACGATATGATATCATTGAGATTACGAAATGATTAAAATTTTCAAATTGTTATTATCCAATACATATTCTATGAAATTTTTTCCAACAGGGTATGTTGATTATGAATATCTCTATTAAGATAGTGTTATTTTCAACTAAAAACAACAAATGAAACTAAGTGAATAAATAAATAAATAAATAAATAAATATATATATATATATATATATATATAATATGTAAAATTGAGTTCTCACCACGCATTGAATAGGTAACAAAAAGCCATAAATGCATGATAATTAAAAAAAAATTAAAAATAGTTTTATTTTATCTAATAAAAAATAAGTAACATAAGTATTATATTTATTATCCTAAAAAAAATTATATTATACATTCACTAATCAATATATATATATATATATATATATGTGTGTGTGTGTGTGTGTGTGTGTGTGTGTGTGTGTGTGTGTGTGTGTGTGTGTGTGTGTGTGTGTGTGTGTGTGTGTGTGTGTGTGTGTGTGTGTGTGTGTGAAATTGAGTTCTCACCAAGCATTAAATAGGTAATAAATAGCCATAAATGCATGGGTGATTAAAAAGAAATTAAAAATAGTTTTATTTTATTTTAATAAGAAATAAGTAACATAAGTATTATATTTATTATGCAAAAAAAGTTATATTATACATTTACTAAAAATATAATTGATTTTGTTAAATTATTATTTTTTTTGATAAAATATTATTAATGTTCTTTGCTACTCTTATTATTCAACTTTTACATAATGATATGATTAAAAAATTATTAATTTCTTCTAATAATGGAGTATGCATGATAAACAAGAACCCGTTAGTCATAAATGCATTGGTGATTAAAAAGAAATTAAAAATAGTTTTGTTTTATTTTAATAAAAATAACTAACATAAGATTTATTATCCTAAGAAATATATATTATATATTCACTAAAAATGTAATTTCGTTATTAAATGTATTTTTTTGTTGATAAAAAAATTATTATTGTCCTTGCTACTCCTATTATTCAACTTTATATATTGATATGATTAATTTTTTTATTATAATGATTCTAATAATGAACAATGATAAACAAAATCCGTGCATCGCATGGGCACCAAATCTAGTAGTAATATAAGAGAGAACACACATAAATGACTTGTAGAAGTATTGAAATTTATCATTATGAAGAAACTTTTAAGTAAAAAAATACTCAATTGTATTTATTTAAGTGGTTGAAACGAGTAATGAAAAGGTATATTATTGCTTGACTCGTTCGCCTAGGTGGTTAAAAGGCGTACCCAACCGTAGGCCCAAGATAAGTAGATACTTCGTACAAGATAGTAGAGTATGAGTATATAAGCATATAACTCGTGCTTAACCGTGAAATACAGTATGATCCTAGTATTCCTAGTACGAGGAGTATAAGGTTCCGTTTGATTCACCTGGATAAAATTGATCTGAACTGAACTTAACTTAACTTAACTTAATTGATTTTTTGAACTTGCTCGTTAACTATTTAAAATTCGTCCAAATATAGTCAATATTGAACTCATTTGAAAGTATGTTTTGAGATCTTTCCGATGACATAATTTTCATCATGAAATTATTTCGGAATGAAAAGTTATATGAGTAATAAAGTTACATATGAACTAAACTGAACTAAATTTAAGTAAAATTAAGGTGAATCAAACAAAGCCTAATAACAGTAACAACAACACTCATTGTGAATATCGCTAGTTTGGTTAGGGGAGTTAAGACCATACTATGTGATCTCCAATTGATAATTCTAAACACCCCAATGTATTACTGACTACTAATGATGATGGATCATCATAATCATAGCATGATTGTTATTTTTGTTCTTGTTGTGGTAAAAAACTTGTTCTCCTTGTTTTTGACATGAGGAACGGCCGTGTGCAACCACTACTCTTAGAATGTATATTGGATAAATCTCAAGTGTGTGCAATAGCACGGTGCAATGCGTGCAACCACTAGTACTCTTAAAGCATATACCGGATAAATATAGAATGTGTACAATATAGCCTGTGAACTACAGATTAGAGGTGTGTTCTTTTCCACTTATTTCTAATAATTCTCACGGATTGAGTAAGGTACAAGTGAAAAAGAAAAAATCTTTAATGAGATTTAAATCATGGTCTTTCCCATAAAATCTAACCTCACGACCAACTGTGCTACTTACTACCCCTAATACAAATTGGATGGTATAGCATTTTGGTATATTTTCAGTATTACTTTTAATTTTGATGATTATATTTTCAAGAACTATTTTTCACTCACTAGCAGTCGCTACAAAAGATGGTTTCACGTCGTGCCTTCGAGCTTTGGAACAGTGTCTTGTCGTGCCTGCTCTTTCAAAAGGTAGGTTCAGGTCGTGCCCGTGCTCGTGCTTTTGTCATGCCGTGCCCATGCTTTTTTCAAAGAATATTAAAATTTTCGTCGTGTTGTGCCTGACCGTGTCCCACAGTGCTTTCTTTTCAAAATCTAGGTCCGAGCCCAGCCCAGACCCTGTCATTCGTGCCCGTGCCCGTGCTGGTGCCCATGCTTACTCTATGCCCGTGCCATATAAAAAAGATGCTCGATCGTGCTGTGTTTCATGCTAATCGTGACTAGTATCATCTCTAGAACTTACTGTTGGAAATGAAGCTTGATATGCTTCATGAAGCTTGGTATGCTTCAAAGTAAAGTCCCACAAAAGGCTTGTTCATAAAATCCATTGTCCCATATTGGTAGAGAAGAGAAGAGCATCTCTTTTGACCAACAAAGATTCTGTAACCGTTACAAAATAATTGCCCATTATTACCTTCCTAAAAATTCGCCCCACATTAATTATTTTCCGTTACATATTTATCTTTATATTTATTGTTTCTGGACTTGGTTTGGGCATAGAAAAAATACATTCTCTCCATTCTCTTCTCTCATTTCTTATTGGCAGTAGATCAGTTTGCTCTCAAAACCATTGCATCGCAGTACACCGGAGCTTTGGTTGTCGTGTATCCCTGGAGGTCGGTTGCCTGAAATTCCCTAGTGTACGTGTGGGGGCAAATTCGACTTTAGGGCAGTGATTCATCACGCCACGACTTTCTTTTGAGATAAGTTTGTTCATTCATTAGCCTTGTTTCTAACATTCTAAAGTCGAATTTCTTATTCTTTATGGCTGGTGATGGAACCAATTTGATTATTTCGTTACTGCTATTGCTGTTCATGATGCCTAATGACCTTGTTCTAATAGGTCAATTATAAAAATATTATTTTAAGAATGCTGAATGGTTAGCATGCTTCTGGTCCAATTTGCTTATGTAACTGACAACTTTATCAAAATGTCTTTGCTTGGATCAGTTGACCGTAATTTACGGCATATTACCAAATAGCTCAGTTGGTGACCGCGTACAGGAATGATCATGCTCGCTTGCATCTGGTTTCAGTTCGAAACCTGGTACTGCCTTAACCCCACTGTGAGTAACAAGGAATGATATTGTCATTCTCACTCCACAAGTCATAAGGTATGTAATACCGTATGCAAAAATCAAATGCTTACCAATATGGGTCCAGTTACTGTCATTTAGTAATTTTCAAAGTCATAAGTTGCTTGTTGTGTTGGCTTTGTCTTAATCAAAGGTGATGCTCATATTAGATTTGATACAAATTTTGATCCAGATGTATATTATGGTTTACACAGTGGCCTTGTTCCAGTTGTACTCTTTATATTTATTTATTTTTAGCCTAAGTATTACTTAGTTTGTGTGTAGCTTACAGTTACATAGAAGTTTCGGTAATTGGGTATTTGATCTTCCCATATACATGTTTAACTTGGATTTTACACTCAATCTGGATTAGCCCTTTTAATAAGTAGCTATATAGTGGGTGTACTGCCAAATTGTAATTTTGGTGTTGAATATGGTGTTCCTTTTTGGAGAATGTTTCTAATTATGTTAAAAATATAAAAATTATGACTATTTTATTTGGTCATAATTGACTACTTTATGGTTAGTAAATTTTGTAACGGAAAATAATTAATATTCTATTGAAGTATTTGTAACGGAAAAAATACCGCCATTATTTATGGAGTATGTGAACACCACAGAGGATTTAGTTGACTACTGATGTTACTATGAATATTGTGATATTGTCCATTGAGAATAGAAATGGTTGGTTTCAGACTGAGTCACACAATTCAGATATTGCTTCATGAAAAGATAGGATTGACCTTGGACTCTTATAGATCAAAGACTAGGACTTTAATTTTGGGTGAAGTCAAGAGATAAGCAGATTTTTCACACAACGGCACTAAGTGCAACTTCTCTTGTCTTGAAGGTGCGGTTTCGTACCAATAAGTGGTTGGTGTTAGTGGTTCAGCACTCTCATCCCTTAAGCAAGGTTGAGGGCTCGAATCTTGTGAATGGAGAAACTATTTAGTGGGAGCATTTTACCCTTTATGGGCCGACCCTGTGCAAACAGAATTAATCTTGACCCAAAGAACTTAGGTGAACCTGTGGTTAAAAAATAAAATAAAATAAATAAATAATAAATAAATAAATAAATAAATATTCGGAATTAGAAAATGTCAATGTTCACTTGCTTCACTTTGTTGCTTCACTTTGCGTGACCATGCCTCTTATCTAACAAAGCTATGGAGTTTAAGTAATTGAAATTATGCAATATCAATATTACTCCAAAGTGCTAGTATAAGTAAAGGGTAATTAACCTTTGTTTTACGATGCGATTACGTTAAAGTGGTAGTAACGGATATTTAACCTTGCTACTTAATAGAGTTTGTTTTTTTTTTTTTTTTTTTTTTGGACACTCTGTACTACTCTTGTGCCACATTTAATTCATATCCAATGTGAATATAGAGTTATGAATTTACAGGATCTAGAATATGCACGGTTGATAGTGTAATTTGCTAGTTGGACCAACTTGTATGGCATTAGCATTTACTTGTTGGAAAGACAAAGTCTGACTATGCGAATTTTCTGGTCAACTTGTTTATATAGCTTTGTTGGACAAATAAATCCTTAAGTAAGAGGTAAATTTCGGCAAGAGTACGTTTACAAGCTTCTTGTGTGGGAGAGAACCAAAAGAAAAAAAAATATATTTTGTTTCCCATAATTTGTGTGTTTACAAGAATAAGTAATTGTTAGTTTAAGAGTTATTTGAGGACTATAATTAATTCTCATTTATTGTGATTAAATGTTGCTCATTTGATCTGAAAACCGTTACGGATTTTTGTGAGTTGATTAAATAATTTATAATATATGGGAACATTGTGTGAATAGTTGGATGATATTTGTAGTTCAAAACATGCAACAAAATTCACATGTTTTTTTTTTTTTTGGGGTTCCTTAATATTATCTATTGTGGTGTATTGGTACATACTTTATATTGTCTTCAAAGGAATTATAATTAAATTGATGAATTGGTATATATATTGAAGAACATGTGGGGGAAGTTGTATATTTACAAATATTGTTGGTGTTCTCAATATAATTCGATCCACCCGATTCTTTGAGAATGTGGGGGGTAACTAATTAAAATTAGTGTACTACTCATAAAATCGCCACATGTAGCTTTCTTGAGATGTTTGAGCATAGATGTGTTATAAGTTGTCTTCATGTGGATGATATACTTAATTTTAGTAAAAGTATTGATATGATTAACACAATATCAACTTTCTTGAAATCATGCTTTGACATGAAAGATAAGGGTAAAGCTGATGTAATTCGCTATTGGCATTAAGATTACTAGAAGTCTTTGTGGGTTTGAGTTTGAATCAGTTTCAGTTGTTGAGGATTTTTAGTCAATTTGATTCTACTCTCGTGAAAACCCCTTATGCTACTAGCATTCAGTTAAAAATGAATAAAAGGTGATAGTTTATCACAAGAGGAATATGCATGCCAAGAGTATTGGGACTTGGGAGTGCTATGTTTTTGATGAGTTACCATACCAAATATGCATAAAATGTGTGCAGGATTGAGTAGATATACTCATAATCCCAATCGTAATTATTAGAGTACTTTGATTATATTATTGAGATATTTGAAAGGTACTATTAATTCGAGTCTGCATTACAAGATTTTCCTTGTGTTTGAAGGATTTTTGGATGCCAACTAATTCTCAGAGAATGATAAAAATCATTTTATTAGTGGCAATGTTTTTATTCTTGCTAGTGCCTGGATATTGTGGAAACACTTCCAAATTTCTTTTGTTGTGAATGTTACAATGGAATCTAAAGTTTTTATTCAAGAATGTGGCAGGTTACAAAGCCGAATAACTAAGAAGTTTGCCTGCAGATATTCCATTGTGGGGGAGACCGGCTCTGCTAGTATCCATGTGTTGTGATTGTCAATTGTGTTTGTTAAGTGGCTAATAGAGTAGCCCACAACTATTCTTTCAACGGAAAGAGAAGGCATGTATGCCTTAGACATGGAATTGTGAAAGATCTGATCAGATATAATGTGATATCACTCGAGTGTGTTAAGTTGGAGAGGAACTTGCAAATCCTCTTCCAAAGGCCTTTGTGGAAAGATAGCACTAAGGAATGGGGCTTCAGCCCAGTGGGAGTGAATTGTGATGGATACCCAACCTGGAATATATCCAGGTTCAATGAGGTCAAACGAAATCACAAAACAACTCCAGTCATGTACTACAAACCTCATTCCTCTATAAAATGATGTAGTATTTTTCGTATACTGTCATGTGTGTGAGGTTGAGCATTTTAGCTCTTAATGGGTTCATAGCCTTGTAAGGTGGTGTGAGACAGTACACACTTGATGAACTCACCTATGTGAATGTGGGGGAATTGCCCGCCCCCTATGAGAGCATTTGGGCTAATGACTCTCTAGAGCGTTCACAGAAGTATCCATGCACGTAAGGGGCTAATGTATATATGTTTTCGCGAGAGTAAATCTGATTTTGAGGTTAAACTAGTGCGCAGTTTGTACTGAACAAATACCGTGAAAGGTTCAAGGAATTTTTTCCACCTAAATGGTTGTTGGGCAAACTTGTATGCACAAGGTACTAATTCAAGTCCACAAGACATTAGTATCGTAACGTGCGACCTCCTACTGCCATGAACTTCTTCTACCACTTTTCTTTGAATCATGTGGGGGATTGTTGGAAATGAAGCTTGATATGCTTCATGAAGCTTGGTATGCTTCAAAGTAAAGTCCCACAAAAGGCTTGTTCATAAAATCCATTGTCCCATATTGGTAGAGAAGAGAAGAGCATCTTTTTTGACCAACAAAGATTCTGTAACCGTTACAAAATAATTGCCCATTATTACCTTCCTAAAAATCCGCCCCACATTAATTATTTTCCGTTACATATTTATCTTTATATATATTGTTTCTGGACTTGGTTTGGGCATAGAAAAAATACATTCTCTCCATTCTCTTCTCTCATTTCTTATTGGCAGTAGATCAGTTTGCTCTCAAAACCATTGCATCGCAGTACACCGGAGCTTTGGTTGTCGTGTATCCCTGGAGGTCGGTTGCCTGAAATTCTCTAGTGTACGTGTGGGGGCAAATTCGACTTTAGGGCAGTGATTCGTCACGCCACGACTTTCTTTTGAAATAAGTTTGTTCCTTCATTAGCCTTGTTTCTAACACTTACTAGTCTCTGATCTAGACCCCAATTTATTATCTTCTATTATAGTACGACTATGCTAGTATGCTGTAGGCTGTGGACGCATGAAAAATGAAAATTGAAAGGGTAAGTTAATGACAAAAATTTGGGTTTTGTTTGTTCCCCAAAATCCTCTCATTTCGTACACGACACGTATCCCAGTATACGAGTTTCAGCATCTTTCTTTTTTCGTATGCTTAAGTTGCTAATCAAGTTACCGCAGTAAGTCAGTAACCACCTCAAAATAACCCATACTAAATTAGTAACCATAACCCCAATGTAGATATCTGAACTTATTATAGACAATTCCATTTCATTTCAAAAAGCCAAAAAGAAAGACATTCCATTTCCCCTAATCTCCATAACGCTAGGTAAGCTAGAAAAAGAGTGAAAGACACATGAAAAGAAAAAAAGCCAATATATATATATATATATATATATATATATATATATATTCCATTTGTTTTTTTAGTTTGAATATTCTGTGGTAGTAAACTTCAAGTTACTCATTAATCTGTCCGGAAAGAAATTAAACTACTATATATGAAGATTTTTAGTTTAATCAAAGCATTTTGTGTACCCCTCGATGGCCTATGCACAATTATATTATTGTGTAATTAGTATTGATTGCAACTCCAATATAATGTTCAAATTTGTGTTTGAATAACAGTAATTACTTATAGCAGACATATAATAGTCGATACTTAGCTTCACTTGTATTATTGTGACTTTGTGAGAAACTCCCCTTTAAATAAGGTTAATTATACAAAACATATATTTAGTTCATGAGCACAATCCCTTTAAAAAAATAAAATCAAATGAATGCAATAGTTGTTCTTTTTCTACTTATTAGACATGTTTATGATTTGTTCAAAACTGCACATTTACTCTAAGATATTCATCACATTAGTTAAGTTACAAGCAATGAGTTAAGTTCACTTGAAAAGAACACATCTATAGAAGTTTATGGACCAGATTGCACTCTAATATCTTTAGCATTTTCCCATTATTGTTCTTTATAAAGAGACTTGAGAAGAGTCCTTTAAGTCAATTACTTATGTTGTTAAGAAATTAAAGATGTTCTAAATGTATTTAGATTGTCACTAATTTATATTCATTCATCAATTTCACTAACCAATTGCCACCATAGCAACCGATATTCTTTTGTCGATCGAAAAGATGACGTCAACCATAATACACATATTGTATATTCAATTATATTACCGATTTGGTATACCAAAAATTATTAAATGAGTGTATAGAATTTATCTCGTAAATATCAATAATGCATAAAAAAAATTTATCTTGTAACATAAATAGAATATTATTTTATTGCCATATGTCATTTAGTACAATTGCGTGTGACGGTGAGGTGAAGTGAATGAGTTTAGGGTTGCTTAAATTTACCTCTAACGGCAGTTTATACATCATTTCAAATTCCTAAAAGAGTATATGTCATTTATCATACACATGTGACATACGCGGTAAAATAACACAATTTCAGATATCAGAACACAACGATTATTTTGTTTTTGTTTTTTATACTGTTTTAAGATTGTCTTTGATCTATCTCATTCTCCCCCTTTCCGATTTTCAATTCATCAACCAATTACCGTCCTAAATTCTTCCATTTTGTACAATTGCGTGTGGCAGTGATTTGAAATGAATGAACTTAGGGTTTGTTAGATTTACCTATAATGGCAGTTTATACATCATTTCAAATTCCTAAGAGAGTATTGTATATGTCATTTGTCTTACACATACGCGGTAAAAGTAACACAATCTCAGATGTCAAAACATAAAGATTATTATTATTTTTCTTAATACTGTTTTTAAGATTGTCTCTTGATCTCATTCTCCCCCCTTTCCAATTTTCAATTCATCAACCAATACCATCCTAAATTCCTCCATGTATGTGGTCCTTTCACCATTGTTTGAAACAAAAAAAGCCAATAGCCAACCAAAAAAATGAACATACAAAAAAGAAATAAAGGGGGGGAGCGTGGTTAGGAAAGCATTGTTGTGGAATTGATTAGTTCATGCAAATAGTGTTTATTGCATAGCATGACACACAACACAAGAAGAGAGGAGAGAGAAACATAAAAAGAGAGAGAAAGAAAGAAAGAAAGAAAGAAAGAAAGAGAAAGAGAGCGTTTTCAGCCAAATTTTCTCTCAACATATATTTACCGTCTTCTAGTACAACAACTACAAGAGGAGAGAGAAAATAAAAATGAGAAAGTGAGAGAGTAAAGTCTTTCATGTGTCAAATCTCATCCTCTTTCTTTCACCAGCAAACACAGAAGATAAACAGAGGATACCAATACCATACCCTCTCTCTCTCTCTCTCTCTCTCTCTCTTACATCTTTTTCTGTTTTGTCTTGTTGCGTTTCTCATTTCTTTCCTTTTCTCTCTCTTCCTCTCTCTCTCTCTTGTTGGGTTTTCCAGTTTTTGCCCAGAAACAAGTACGAATTGCCCACCCCAGTTGTTCTTTTCCCAGAAAAAAAATGAAATGAAATTCACGCCAACTCCTTAAAAATACAAAGTTGGGTCCTTTTTAATTTTTCTCTCTCTATATCTCTTTCAAATTCGAGTTTTTGGGTTGATTTTCTACATCTTCAATGGATCAATTAAGCTGAGTTTGAGCTAGAATCACAGAATTCAGACTATTTTCTGAAATTCCGTAAGTACCCTTCTTTCTCTCTCTCTCTCTCTTGTCTTAATTTTGGTTGTATGTTCCGTGATAAACAAGCATCATTTTGCTTGTGAAATTAAATTTGCAATGCTGTCCGAATTCTTAGATCTCTCTTTCTCTCTCCTCAATTTTACTTCCCCATTTCTTCATTTCTCACTTGCTGTTGACCAGCTTTTGAATTCCATGCTAATCTCCAAACACTTTTAAAGGTATGATTTTTTCTTTTAATTTTCAATTTTTTTAAAGCTCCAAACATAGACCATCAAGTTCTGATCTACCTGACTGCAAAATTTTCAAGTGTCGGAATTTTTATTTTATTTTTCAGTTTTTTCATTTTATTTTTGTGACCCGGGTTTGATTTGTTGGTCACCTAATAATTATTATTAAATTAAATCGGGTTATCTAGTAATTATATTTTAATGGGCTACTAATTGATTGGCATCTATCTTTAGCTATTTTTAATTGCAAGTATTTTGGTTGCTTTAAAGTTCTTATTTTTTTTCAATTAAATATTAAAATCCTTTGGCAACGTCTTCATGTTGGGTTGCGGATTATGTAATTCTGAGAAGGTGAAACTTGAAGGAGCATTAAAAAAATCATGAGACGCGGAAATGGGAATTCTTTTTTATGATTATGACCCAATTGAATTTTTGGTTCACTTTCTCTTTCTTTCTGACCTTCAAAATTATTAATGTTTTGGGAGTATTTATTAAATTATTTGAGTTAAATTAAAGTGGGCTAGCTACGTCTACCTTTTACCAGCAAAGGAGCTAATTAAAGTCATGAACTTGCTTGTTGGGTCTGATTTCTTTGTATTGAAAACTATATATTAGTATGATCCACAGAATATTTTTTTGTCTGTTCATTATCTTGGAGTAACAAACTAAATATTCATTTAATTATTTAATAATTTTTTTGTTTGTTTGTTTTATTCTCTTCTTTCACCTGCAACTTTTGGTTCTCCATTTGCGGTGTCCTGTGTTCAGTTAGGTACTGGCATCTCAGCTTGTGATTTTGTGGAAATAATTTGGTTTATGATAATTTTTTTTTTGTGAACATTTTGAAAATTATTCATTAGTTTGAACTTTGAAGTGTCTCAACAATTATTGGGGGAGGGGGTACGGTTGCGTACATCTGACCCGCCCTTTTCCTAAGGCGGGAGCCTCGTCAGAGGTACCGGGTTGATGGTAGTATGTTTGGTGGTTTAAATCCTGTTTGTGAGTTATGGTTATACATATTCATGATATTGTTTAACTTTGTGAAATCCAGCATATTAATGTTAGGATTAGGAATTAGGTGCTTAGCTGTAGTGGGGCTGGGTTTTGTTATTAGTCTCAGAATTTTCTAAGGAATTATTGCTAAATCCATTATGCTAACTGCTACTAGCTTTTGGGGTACATTTGCCTCTTTCTTTTGAATTCAATAATAATTCTTGCTCTTCCTTGTTTAGGGGGCTTCTGGATTTTGGTTAAACACCAGGAAGAAAGATGGTTACAATGTCGTCTCTGGAGAATATTTCGCCAGTTGGTAAGCTGTCTGACTGCTTGGCAATCTCACAGTCTTCTGTCGCTAGAGACCATAAGCTTGATATCGGTGGAGAAGATGGAACTATCGGTTTGCAGAGAAATCTGCCGAGATCTGTCAATCAGAATCAAAAATTGCGGTCCGATATGTATCTTGATTCGACATTTTGTAGAGTCGACAGGCAACTTGGTGTCATTGGAGCTCAAAATGAGAGCAGTCTTTTCTCGAGTTCATTGTCTGATTTGGTTAATCATAAGAGTAAGCTACTTTGATGTTGATTTTTCACCCTAGTGCTTCTTCCGTATATGTCTGTACTTACAGTGCACTCCGGTTTTGCAGTGAGGCTATCAGCAAACAACATTTTAACTCGTCCATCTTCTACCATAGTTTCCCAGAAAGATGTGACGGAACCTTTTAACACCCAAGAAGAAATCGAAGGACAGACAATCAACAATCTTCTTCCTGATGAAGAAGAACTGTTTTCTGGGATGGTGCATGAGATGGGACAAATGCATCATGACAATGCAAACGATGATGACTTTGACGTGTTTGGGTTCAGTGGAGGCATAGAGTTAGAATCAGATAACCCTTTACAGGCAAGTCAAAGAAACGTGGGCTACCCTTGGAATCTTCACCCAAATCAGCATTCTATTCCTGCAGCCGATCATGTATCGAGGGGTCTACCCACATCGAGACTGCCAAATGGTGTTGTACTCGGTGGAGCATCACCTCATGAGAATTCTCGTATTTATAATGGTTATCAGTCTCCAGTCAGATATCCATCTATTGGCAGTGAATTTGGTCGTAGTGAAGCCAGCCAATCTTTTTCTCAAGTGCAGTTTGATAACCGAGGCATGCCAGGTTTCCATCCTCATTCTCCCCAAGTGCAGCTACATAGTGTAGTTAACATTATGCCACAAAGCTCTTTGGACAATGTGAGAGGCGTTGCTGATGACATGTACCCCAAAGTGCCGGAAAAAGTCAATTTTGATATTCATCACTTGGGCTTAAATGGGCATGCAAGGGAACTTAATGAAAGGGGTAAGCTGAAAGTTACATCACTTTGATTATTGATCTATTATACTTATACCTTGCTTGTATATGTTTATACAATACATAGTAGTTCTTATTTCTGGCTTGATAATACCAATGAACACTTCAAAATGTCCAGTCTGCTTCTACTAATGCTTGGTTTGCAGAATTGCAGCCATACTGCTGTGACAACCAATCTTCTACTTATGTCAACCATAATCATTTGACCTTGAATTTTTAATGGAAACGCCCTCAGTTTCTTATTTTAGTTGAGCTTATTTTATTTGTCTCCTCATCTTTTGGAGAGAGCTGTAGAATAGTTCTGTTTTTTCTTGTTTTGATATATTTAATGTATTGATGCTTACGTTGTTTTTCCAGCTTTTGGCTATTCTCCCAATGGTATTCATGTAAATCAGTCTGCAGCAAGCAAGTCCAACTCCTATCAGCACCATCATCTGAGATCTTTACTTATGTCGAGCTCCCCATCATTTCTGAATAATAATCATGCACATAACCTTGGAAGACTCCCTGGATCTCCTGGAGCTCCACATCTTATGATGAACATGGTTTCACCAGTCCACCAACTCCAGGTTGGTTCAGCACCAGTAGTAAAGGCTTCACTCTGGGACAGGCAGCAGATATATACAGGAGAGTCCCATGAAGCTTCTGGTTATCAAATGGGTATCAGGAGTGTGAATATTCCTGGATTTTCTGCTTCCCATCCTCGAGAAATATCTTCTCATGGAAGCTTTCCTCGTGGTAACGGGACTTGTGCTGAGATGTCGAAAAGTTCTGGGATAGGCTCGCCACAACATTTGAATCACATGTTTCACGAGAGAAACCCAATGAATTCGCTGCCAACCTCTTTTGGTTCTCCCAGTGAACGCGTTAGAAGCCGCAGAAATGAAACCCATTTGAGTCATGCTGACAGGAAACATTATGAGCTTAACATTGAGCGTATTTTGCAGGGTGATGACAACCGGACAACCTTGATGATAAAGAACATCCCTAACAAGTATGTCACTTATTAAATACTCCTAGATTCATGTATGATTATTTACCTGATATTGAGCATCATATTCATATTCATACATGGTTGCTAAGGGTATCCAAGCATTTGTCACACTCCATGTGCTTTCTGCTGAGTTATCAAAGGATCTCATTACCGCATTTTGAATATATTGGTGATATCAGGTATACTTCCAAAATGCTTTTGGCTACGATTGATGAACAGCATCGAGGAAAATACGATTTTATATATTTGCCAATTGATTTCAAGGTATGTATCTGAAAGTAACCACTTCCGGAACTGCAAAATGATTGTACATTGATTTCTGATGATTTGTGTTGTGATTATGTTGTTTGGCAGAATAAATGCAACATGGGCTATGCCTTCATCAATATGATTGATCCTGTTCAGATTGTACCATTCCATCAGGTTTGTTTTATAGAATTTTTTTTTCCATCTCTAATTAGTAGTCGTAGAGATCTGTCCTTCTCGTTATAACTGAAAGAGAAAGTGTTTCTGCAGACATTTGAGGGCAGAAAGTGGGAGAAGTTCAATAGTGAGAAGGTTGCGACTCTTGCATATGCTCGCATTCAGGGAAAATCTGCCCTTATTGCTCATTTCCAGAATTCGAGCTTAATGAATGAGGATAAACGGTGCCGCCCTATTCTGTTTCACACTGATGGTCCAAATGCGGGTGATCAGGTTTGACCAATGTGCAAGTTCTTTGCTTCTTCTTGAAGTTTTTTAATACTTGTGTACTCCTGGGCTCTTTGATTCTTTTTATTAAGTACATAGTGCTCTCTGGTGATCTGCACGTTAGTTATGCTTCACACTGATACCAGTTCCCAGTGGCGGACCCAGAAAATATAAAATATGGGTGCAACAAAAAAGTTTATTTCATGCTTAATTTCGGGTTAATTCCCCAGATTTTTTCTGAATGCTAAATTCTTCAAATTTTAAGTAATCGGTTTAAAAAAGTTACTGTATAATTAAACTACTAGCTACTCTAGTTGAAATAGAAAAATAAAATAAAATATTATATTCAAATGAAACCCCCAATCACTCACTCATCACAATTCACACGCCACCACCCAACTCATCATCAACCACCATCACAATTCAAATGAAACCATAAATTACTCACTCATCAACCATCAGTCCATCACAATCCCAACTCCTCCACAAATCAAACTTGCCTCACTGTAATCTTGAACTTGCTCTTTCTTCACCCAAAAACAAACCCCCATGATTCTCTCTCCTCTTGTGCAAAACACCTCCATAACCCCCATCCCTCTTTCTTGGTCCTCCTTCAATCCCAGCCTATCCATTTTTTTATCCAACCGTCGATTGCCACACCAATTTTCATACTATCTTCAATTTTTACTTCTTTCATCATTATATCATTAAAAAAAATATCAGAAAGAGTAGTAGCTTCAAGAGAGTTTGGAGAGTTCTGTCAAGGAGTAACACGAGAGAGAGAGAGAGATGGGCAGAGGGCTTTGGTTTTAGAATAGAAAAAAGAAAAAAAGAACTGGTAGAGTTAGAAGGGTGCGTCAGCAACAGCAGACCAGCAGTCACGTGAAATGTCAGATGCTTTGAGGACAAATTCTATTTCCTATATTGCCCTCTATTTTTTTGATTGGGTTTAGAGGGTGCAGAGTAAATTTTGTCAAATAGTATGGGTGCAATAGTAACAAACACCACCAAAATTTCGGAAATTTAATACTGAGTCAGGCAATCTTTTTAATAATATGGGGTCAACTGACCCCATACTCATACACGTAGGCCCGCCCCTGCCAGTTCCAGCATGAAATGACGCAGTATAGGGCCGTTTGTGTTTCCTTCTCCCCCCCCCCCACCTCCGTTTTCTTTCGAGTGTAGGTTGAGGTTGGGAGAAGTAATGTAAGGAGGTTGTGAGCTTGTGATTAAGCTAGTCAAGAATTAATTGGCTTAATATTTTGGGATAACATTTTGCATAGTGTTGAGTTGGGGAACGGGTTTCTTATAGTTTACGTAAGATATTAGACTATATTAGGATATTCTAACATTTAAGGAAATACTAATACTATGTTAGGTATAGTAATCAAGTAACCCACAAATATTGATGCTCTTTAATTTTATTGATGACAAAGGCATTGTACGAGCCTTGGTGTCCAAGTAGGCCATAAATCCAAGTGTTCCATACTACATATTTAGCATAATGTTCCGTTGATTATAATGCCTATCAACGGAACATTATGACACAGTTTCATACTACATAGTTAGCCAATTTGCTTCAACAAACAAAGCACTGTGTGACACTTTAATTGGCCATCTTCAGATAAAGAAGTAATGTGTTAGCTTTTTAGGCACTTTAATGGTTCGCGTATCTCTTTGAGTTTGGCGGCCCCTTTAAGTGTTATTGGTGTTCAATGTTGATCGATGTATTTGCATGCAATATTATCTAACATATTATCATCCCCCTAATATGTTGGTACTTCCTAATATAGTCTAAATGTACACCCCCCCCTCCATGTTAGATTTTATGTTTCTCTTTCTTTCTCAAAGATTATATATGTACAATAGTTGAGATATTGATTATGTGAGGTTGAATCCATAGAGTTTGTGACTGAAGATTGCATCTTTGATATCATAGTCTTTCTGCCGTGTAGGAACCATTTCCAATGGGAACCAGTTTTCGGTCAAAGCCAGGCAGGTTGCAGGTGGCTGGTGGTGAAGAGGATGAATAAGGAGGATAAGCGCCGCTGTAAAGCCGCCAGTTGTTCGAATAATGCTGTAAATCTTATTTCATTCGGCTCTGCGTATTAAAGCTATTGCTTCAAAGCATTGATGAAGACCCTGCTGTTGTAGCTTAGTTTAGATTATATGAGCCATTTCGTTGTAGCTAGGAATTGAGGTGGCCATCTTGAATTCTTTTTCTTATTAAGTGCTTGTTCGAAGCGCTTTATGAAGTTTTGGAACCAGAAATTTTGACCTAATCTGTTGTGTGACTAGGCCATTTTTGAGAATGCTGTAAATTATTATCATCTGGGCATTGGTTACATTGTAGATACTGGCCACCATCTGAAGGTTTTGATTACTGACATGATCTCCATAGAATTCAATCGTGAATGGTGCAGTGAAAAGCTGAATAGGAAATTGCAATTTTCTGGGACTTGTGTCTCCTTACCTGTTGTTGAAACAATTTTCATCTTGTATCTTCTTGAAAATAAATGCAAATCTTTTGATTCTAGGTTTGTTTCCCTTGCTCCAACCCTGACAAGGTGTATTTTATTGTTTTCTATTTTTCTTTGTTTGGTTTTTAAAGGAGGCACACTGGTCGATATCAATCAAACCTTCAACGTCATGAGTCATGACGTCAAGGTGAGGCCCCCTCTAACAAGCATGACTTCATGTTTATGTCATGCTTAACTATAGAGGGGGTCTCAGTCTCACTTTGAGGCTGCCTCATAGGAGACTTTTTGAATTTCAATATCCAAGCTTATTTTGTAGTCCACATCACATGGATAGTCTACACGGATAAACTAAGCAGTGCTAATAATAATTAACAATGTTAAAACAATAAATTCAAAGTAACAATTAGAAGTAATGGAGAAACACGAAGTAGTATTATTCAAGTAGCAATAATAATGTATTGATAGATAATGGCATGTTAGTTTTGCACACGATAGATTAGGGGGCTATAAATTTAAGTCTTATCTTGAGAAGCAGGCAAAACCATTAAACCAACCCAATAGTACACCATCAAAATACCACTTCATCTTTCTCTCTCAGGTACTCCCTAGAATACGACTCATAAAAATGGTTGGCCAAAAAGGGTATTACTCGAAGATGATTATGAAGATGGGAATAATAATAATTGTTGTGATGCTCGTGACGACGTTCATGGCAACAAACGTCGATGGGCGGCTATTGACCAAAATAGATGAGGCGAAAGAAGGGATTAAAATGGGCGCAAAAATGGGAATAGATGTGGATAAGATTACTTGGGTCAAGAAAGTAACGAAAGGCGAGCTCAAGGAAGCTATGGCTGAGGCTAACTACTATAAACGGTGGAAGTCGGTGTTGAAATAGGTCGTTCGTGATCCAGCCCCGCAGTAAGGATTTCCTGTGGATGCATGAAAAAATCACAAACGATCAAAATATGGCTAGGATATAGAGTGGTACATGTAAAGAGACATAAGATCCGTATTGTCAACCCTCACCCCTGTTATAATTGACTTCTTATTTCAGTTACGTTGTTAATCAATTTGTTCTTCTTGTTCTTTTACATACTGTACTACTCAATTTGTTGTTCTTGTTGTATGGAATATGGGATTTCCAGTCAAGTTTGATTCAATGCAGTAATAATTAGATTTTGATTGAGTCCATGCAAATTTTGATCATTCTTATGAGTCTATGACATTCAATTTCAAGCGACGGTTTTGCCCTTTCTATTTCTTCTTCTTAATAATCTTGGCGTATAGCCTAGGAATTTAATATTGGGGATGCAGAAAATTTGTTAATTTGCTAATGGGTTCATCATCAACTACTAATTTTTTTATGGGGAGTCATCACATTCATCTAACTTCATTTTACATATATAAACAACTGACCGCTAATTTATGCGGCCAAACATTTCCACATAAACTGCTAGTCAAAACAGGTAATAAAACACACTACCAAGCTTACTTCTAAGTGGTTTGGTAAGGCAAGGTCATGAGTTCGAATCCCCATTCCCCCCCATGTCTTGTGTCTGCTGGCTTCTAGGAACTATACTAGCCCCTTGTTGGTGCTACATTGATGGAGCCAGTGCTTGCGCTGGTTGTTCAGCTAGTCTGATATGTTCGATATTGAACACGAGAATCCGAACATGATGTAGCAGGGGGTGCCTCAGTCGCCATTCACTTGCACCCTATTTTAACGAGCAAAAAAAAGTACACCGAACACTACCAAGTAGAGTAAGGAGTACTCCGAAGTCTGAACACTAACAAAACTATTGGACAATGATATTCATACAAGATTGTACACTACAACTTTTTTTATGTGAGAGGAGTCACAAAATTGCCCTTGCTACTTGGGATTTTAGGGGAGATTTATGCTAAAGTAAAAAAGAGAGAGGAGAGAGATAAACACCTAAAAATAATTGTAATGTACAAGTTTCATTTTCCAAAACTAATACACTCGGCAAATAAATAGCTGATTGCCAAACAATCCAGTAGCTTATAGCATCAAGGCCTTGTTTGGTTGGTGACTTTTTAGCTAGCTTGTTGGACAATCTGGATTGTTTGACCAGTTGACCATCCAATCATCCAAAATTTGGTGTTTGGTTACCAGCTTTTTCATTGGCTTTTTGGACCCAACAATCTGATTTACGAAAAGTTGGGTAGGGGTAGCTTTTGAAGTCGGCTTGTTGGATTATTATGTAAAATGACAATCTTAACCCAATAATAATAATAATAATAATAATAATAATAATAATAATAATAATAATAATAATAATAATAATAATAATAATAATAATAATAATTTTATTATTATTATTATTATTATTATTTTTATTACTAGAAGTAGTTAATATAATTAATATTAATATTATTATTAATTATTATCATTATCATTATTAGCATTAATACTTACTTAGAAACTAATGATAATTTAAATTAAATAATTAATCAAATAAATATAATTAATTTACATAATATGTATTAATAAATTTGTAAATATTATTATTATTTTCATAAATAATATTAATATATATAACTAATAATAATTATCAATTATTTTTATTGTTAACAATAGAAAGTTATCTTCATGTCCATAGTGGTCATTTTACACTAAATCAGCTATCAATAATCAGCTCACTTTACCAAACATCTTTTTACAATCAAATAGTCAAACCAGCTAGCACAACAAGTTAACGACAACCAGCTAACCAAACCAGCTACCAGCTATCATCTATGAGCTGCGTGCCAAACAAGGCCCAAATATCAATAGCTTTGCACGTTAATCAGCATCTTTCTCTCAGGCATTTTATCAAACAATTCATATGCATATAGACCCAGAACATAAGCCACACGACACTTCAGATACACCACCCGAATAATTTCATACCAAACTCGTTATTGAAATTCAATTCAATAATTTGTTCCCATGGTTACGTTTTAATCTTCCCCTGAGCATTGTGTGTATAAGGGAATTGCAAGCAAGCAAGCTTTAGAGATAATTGAATGTTGTGCTGCGATGCGAATATGAATTTGGACAGACAAAAACCCTAGTCTTGGCGAGAAAGCTCATTCTATTCCCCAAATTTGTTGTAAGCTTTTTATACCTGTTTCATGGCATTGATAATTTGATTTGGGCAAGTGCCATTTTGGTTTTTCCTTAGGTGATATTGATGGGTATAGGAGCAAAACGGGTATCAATGCTTTTGTTGAGAAAAACCAACTTGTGCCCATTAATATTTCATCATCATCATCATCATCATCATCATCATCATCATCAAAATCACATATTTCGCCATTTTTGTGATGGTGGTGTTGATAATGAGAGTATCAAGGTGATCCCATTTGGAGGAGAAACAGATGATCCCTTGTACACAGATTTGCCAAAGCCTCGTAGGAGCAAGGCAGAGAGGAAACCTTACCCAACTCCCATGAAAGACCTGATAAGGAGAGCCAAGGAGGAGAGAGAATTCAGGAAGTCGAATCCTTGTCGAATTCTTGAACAACCCCCAGATAATGGTCTTCTTGTTCCTGAGCTTGTTCAAGTGTCTCGTGAAGTGTATTGGGCTAGAGAATCCCTTTTTGTTGGTGTCTCCAAACTCCTGAAATTCATACCTGTTCTCAGATGCAGGTTAGCTTTTTGATTGTTTATTGCTCAATTGGCTGTTTTTCACAAATTTTGATGAATAATCTTCAAGACATTTCTTCCTTGATAGTTTAAATTTTGTTGTTTAAAGAATATGAGCTTATTGGTCCCTGACAAGTCTTTTGCTTTTTAATCTGCCTGAATTCAGCTCTGCTTGTTGTGTTTTTCTATGTTTAAAAGGAAGCAGCTCTTGACTTTCACATATTTCTGATTGTTATCTATTGTTAGCTTGTAGTTTGTTCAACTTATTGCTTTCTCAGCCTCTTTGTCTGGTTTGAAGTTCTCATTTAGCTTTTACACTAAAGCTAGTTCTATGCTGGGTTGATACTGATATGTAGTGTGTACCTTAAATGAGCATCATATTTCTTAACACAGAACAATTGTATTAGAAATTCTGCAGTGGACAAGATGTCCCAGAAAATGAAGAAAGATTACGAATCATTTAGTTTCCCTATATTTCAGTATCAAAACCCCACTTAATTCGCTTTGGGTAGGAGATAAAGAGTGAACAGAATGAGTTAGAACCTAAAAGTGATTTCCTCAGAAGAATCAATACCCCCAGTTTTTTGCCAAAATTCTAGAAGAATTGTGCAAAAGCGAAAAGAGCCTGTGACTGATGTCTGTCACTTAAACATATCATAAAAATAATAAACTGTTTTTATAGTTAATTTTCTCAAGACTAGAGAAATAGTGGCCATGGGTTGGGTTGCACCATCTCAAAGTTAATATTAATTCTCTACATGTTGATGATGATAAATCTCTACATGTTACTCAAATGAAAAATAAGGTTACTGAGAAGCTTGGGCGTTTCTGCAAAATGGCATTAATGGAAAACTGAGATTTGTCAGCTTCAGTATATTTATTCAGTTACTTGAATTACACATGAAATATTCAGTATGATTATCCGTTCTTTTATTTACATTAGTTATGTTTTAGGTGCTGATTTACTTTCTGTCTTCCACCTCTAGGTCCTGCTCTGAAGTACACATTGGTACTGTGGGTCATGAAATACGTACATGCACTGGACCAAGGAGTGGTTTCCGGAGTGCTATGCATGATTGGAGAAAAGGAAGCTTACGCAATGTAATTGATTTTCCCAAATGTTTCCACCTCTATGACCGTGTTGGGAAACCAAGAGTTGTCCATAACGAAAGATTCACTGTACCACGTATTCCTGCAATTTTGGAACTCTGTATACAAGCCGGTGTTAATCTTGAAAAGTTTCCTGCGAGAAGAAGAACAAAGCCTGTATATTGTATTGAAGGAAGAATTGAAGACTTTGATTCAGCAATTGATGAGAATGTGGTTGATCATTATGGGAAATCTAGTAGCGACGATATCCAACTAGATCCTGGTTGCAATTTAAGAGTAGAAGATATGAATGGTGAGTCAAAAGAGGACCGAATTCTTCCATTGGTCCAACTGAATCCTGAACAGGGGGAAACTTTGAAGGATGTGAGCATTGGGACAATGGAATCTTGGCTTGAGATGATATCAGGTGCAAGAAAGATCATGGAGACATATTCTGTATGGACATGTGGATACTGCCCTGAGGTTCAGGTTGGTCCCAAAGGACACAAGGTGAGGATGTGCAAGGCATCTAAACATCAGTCACGTGATGGCTTGCATGCATGGCAAGAGGCGACAATTAATGATCTTGTGGGTCCGAACTATGTCTGGCATGTTCGGGACCCTTCTGGCCCACCTTTGAGCAACAACTTGAAGAGGTACTATGGCAAGGCTCCAGCTGTGATAGAGTTGTGTGTGCAGGCAGGTGCGCCTGTTCCAGACCACTATAGAAGCATGATGAGATTGGACGTGGTTCCTCCTGATCGTGATGAAGTTGATCTTGTTGCATGATGTTCAATTTGATCAATGTTTTGTCATTATGAATCCATTTATTGACATGCCTGTGGAGTTGACTGCCTAGAGAAGAGCTTTCACAATTTACTGCCTTACTGATGTTATAAAATGAGGTCATGAAGTTCAGCTTCAGAATGAAAGAAATTTGATCGATCACTCCCTTGTTATACTCTGAACTATTGCTGTTGTGAAGTTCATGATATTGCATGGTGCAGCTAGCTACTCTCAGCTCCCAGGCCACCTAACAGGTGAGTATTCCAACCCCACAAAGCCTCCAATCTTTTCTGTGCCAATTAGTGTTTCACCGATTTTGACAGAACTCCAGAGTTGCAATGCTGATTAAGGATCCCTATTAAGCTAACTGATCCACTTTGAAAGTTGATTTCTTTTCTTTCAGAAAATTGCATTCCTTCCACCATTATGTTAAGAGTCTTGAGCTATATAACTGTACTTGATCTTAATGTACACTTGTTATCATTATTGGTAAGAAAACGGAAAGCTGAAAATGCAATTTGTTGTTTTTTTTTAAAATCTCTCCCTTAATTTGGGGGAGTAGGTTGGCATTATAGTTTGCCAACCCATCTAAGGAGGGCTACATCAGGCACGCAGCCTATTTTATGGATTTAGAAAGTACTCATTAGTATTCTAGTGAAATTCTGTGTAAACTCGCATTATAGGCTTTATATTGTTCAATAGATAGAAGGCCTGCATAGAAGTACAATAGTTGTAATGTGTTTGTGATGGTACTTCAAGTTTTTGACTTAAAACTGCTGCAAAAATATAACCAGTTCATCACCTTGTTGTGTTGCAGGAAAGGTTTCTGATAAAGACTTTTCGCCATAGTCAGGCAAGCTATAGGCAGATGGCATTAAGGATGACTGTTCATGGTCCCAAGAGGCCTCATGGGGTGCAGAGTTTGTTGGCTGTTCTGTTCATGTCGGGCTTTGGGTCAACCAAACTACATCTTTGTAAGCACTGCTGAGACTCTGCATTGGCTTGTGAATTCTTGCATTTCAGTGAAGCATTCAGATGGTATTCCAGAATTTTTTGTATCGTGCTTAACGGAAGCGTTTACTGAGCCTTTTGGAACTTGAAAGGTTTGACCTCATGTGTAACTTTAGCCATTTTTGAGGGTGCTGTAAAGCTTTTCGTGTGAGGCTTCAATTATTTTGAAGTTCAGCCACAATAGAAGACATTAATTTATGGCTTGTGCTTGTAGGCTTCATAAATGAATGCAACAATCTTGCTGAATGAGGATACTATGAGTAAAAATATATATGGAGAAGCAGCATTTGTGTGATGTCCTGATTGTCCTGAACAGATAACATTTTTCATTCTATTTTGTTAAAGAGTGGAATTTTGGCAATTACGATACTTTAGAGTTCAGACTAGAGACTACAGAGTATAGACGATGTCATCTGGTGCCAAACAGGGAACTACTCCATCGACATTGAGAAACTGATATTGTATAGGCAAATCATTCATTTTAGTCCGAATTAGTGATACCAAGAAATTACAATAAAGTATTCTCTCTTTAAAAAAAATATAAATTATGTGACTTTTTGTTGATGTGAAACATTGATTCTGATAATGTTTTATGTTTGTAAAATGACTTATAAATAAATATGTTAATTTTCCGCCAATTTTGGGTATGATTTATTTGTTGAAATTTGGTTGATTGAGGGAGACAAAAAAATATTTTTCTTCTTTTTTAAGTAATTTTAAGTGTGGAGGAAAAATAAAACCTTTAGTAATCCCACCCACTAATGAACCCACGTAATGATGGACCGACCCACCCACCCACGCAATGACGCAAATGATGGACCATCTCGCTACCACTTTCATTTGTTAAACGCGCGAGCAAGAGCGAGAGCGGAAGAGCCAAGAAAATCAGAAAAGCGGAAGAGAGAGAAAATGAGCGGGACAGGGTCCATACTGAAGAAACCAAGGAGAGAGATTGATGAATCCATGGAAGAAAACGATGATAGAAATACCAGAACCAACAATGGTGAAAGCATAAGTAACACAGATGAAGATAAAGATGAAGAAGAAGCTCTTATCGCTCTTTACGAGCATCGCTCTAAAGAAGTCGAACATAACAAAACTCGCATCTCTTATTACAAATCTCAGGTTTTTGCTCTCTCTCTCTCGCTCTCCTCATTTGCCAAACCAAAATAGAAACATAGTAAACTATTTATTGTTTACTTGATTGTGTTTTTTTTTCTTTGCTTTAATTTGAACATTTTGTACTTGTTTTATTAGTTGCTATTTGTGTCGCCAAGCTTGTGAACTAGGTTTTGTGTAATTATTTAGTAATTATTTGGTAACAAAATTTGAAACTGACTTTTGATTTTTCGCTTGATTGTTCTATTCTTTGCTTTGCTTTGACATTTTGTGTTGCTTCTTGCATTTGTTTTGAGTTTTAAGAGTTGCGTTTGGGTGATTTGATTTTGTGTTGTGCTTAATTAGGAGGTGGTGATTGATCTTTTCTAATACTAGGTTAACCTTGCAATTAATTTTGTTTTTTAGATTTGGGGGGATTTTAATTATTAGGGTAGCGGTAGTAGGTTTTTGTTCCTGAAGCCTGAAGGCATGTTATTTATACCTGTCAGGGAAATTTATTATTAATAGAACTTCTTTGGAAGGGGAACGGGAATGAGCAAAAGAAAGCTGTGGTACAAATCATGTAGGTTTTAGTGTTTATGTTATTTGGTGAGAGAATAATTCAGTAAATAATGCGTCTTTAGACATTTTTGATGAGAATGGTTGATGAGATTTGCAAGGTTAGTAAAATTTAATCTTAGAAGTTGAATTGAGTTAGTAGAAGAATGTTTTGCTTACGGCTGATATAGGTTAAGCCAATAATATGGCTTTGGGAGATCTCTAGTAGTTTAATCCTTTCAGGGGAAGGTTGGAACTGAAAACATTTTAGATAGGTCATCCTTTGGTGATTGGCGATTCCAAGAATCTAGGCCTAGTGATGGACCTCTAGGGGGTTCTGCATGTAGTCAGCTCATTCAAATTTGTAGCTTTTGCGAGCCACTTATGAAAAAATAGAATGGTACATTGCACTTGTTATATTAAAATCTTAGATGTTAAGGGTGCTACTGAAAGCTTTTTCTTAGGTCGTGTAAGAGGTGTTAGGCTCGAAAGCCTTTGATACTTTGGCAGAGCTAGCTAGCAGCCCTTAAAAGATTTGACAACAGGATTAGAGTGTGGCTACAAGTCTACAAGTTTCTGACACGGAGACATGGGTAGGGATCAGACTGGACTAATTTCTGCCAATTTTGAATTTTTGGTACAACAAAGTCTCAAGTGTCCCTATCCATGTCGCAGTATCAAAGATTCGACTCAGGTACTTGAGGTGAGAAATGAAGAATCATGGTAACATAGGAGTTGGGATATCAGTATTTTATGCCTCGGTATGAAATGACTAGGTTCTATTTGCTGGCCTGGCCATCTTTCAAGAAATGGCTGCAAGAGTGCATGATCAACACACATCTGAAATGTCTGCAACAGTGCATGATCAATGCACACTTGAATGTCTATGTTTTGCTCTATCAAACACTAAAACTTTGAGGAAATCACATTCTATAGAAGGTTTCCTCTTGACCAAAGAGACCCTAAGTATTCTACGTCTTTCTTAGCTATTGAGTAAAGTTTCACCTTTCCGTTCTCTTTCACACTTCCCCACATACATGTTGGTGATGCTAAAGGTTTTACTGGGGTGTTGCTGAAGGCACAGGTATTCTCTGGGACTTCCTTGTCCACATACATGTTGCGGGATAGGGTTACCTACTTACCCTCTTTGTTGGCCAAGGCAGGAGGGGAGGGTTTGGACTTCTATTGTTTCACAGATTCAGAGAGATTGGGATGATTTGTAGAAAGACCTCATAGGGGACTCCTTGTCCTCTCAGGCTGTAAAACTTCTGAGTTTCCTTGATATAGATATACTTTTTCATATTAAAAAAAAAAAATCCTTTAACAGTACCCGTATGGACAGCACGGGCTAATGTTTTGTAAAAATTTTCCGCAGCTTGAACAATCAGAACGAAGTTTGCGTGATACAGAGGCGAAACTAGTTCGTGTTCGGCGCAGAATCAGTGATAAGCTGAATCGTTCTATCTATGGTGCCAAACAGAAGGTTAAAGTAGAGCATAGTCCCAGACAAACTAATGAAGGCTCTCCTCCGCGCCGGCCACAATCCAAACCTCAGCTTCTGATTTCAAATGCAACTCATAAATCTTCCCGTCCAACAGACATTGCAGAAACTGCCAAAAAAGCTCCATCTCGTTACTCTGATAGCCCCATGAAGGCAAGAGATGACAAATCTCATAGAGCTCCTCTTGAACAGGAAGACACTAAATCTCAGGCTGTAGGGGAAAAGAGGAAGCTTGGTAAGATTTATGAACTTATATTCTTGCATTATTTTTTTGCTTTGTGCACTTGGTGGAACTTATGTTGCTAACTCAATCATTGTGTCTTAGTGTTTGTTGACTTTGCTAGGTTCCTACATTGAAAGACTAATATTGATTTTTTATTTTCACGACAGAACGCAAAGAACACAAGGAATTGATATCTCTGGTACGCAGCTCCTCTTCACCTTCGACCATTCGGTGCAATTCAAGCACTCATATTTCCAGCCAGCACAAGAGAAAGCTCAGAAGTCTGGCTTTATGTCCTGCAAATGATAATCTCTTCATTACCAGGTATTGACCATTAGTCATTCAGTTCTTTCCTTGTTGCTTGAATAGCCTCTGTTCCCCCTCATTTCTGTTTTATTTTGCGAGCATGAAAGTTTGGTTTGCGGGACTAACCTGACATAGCTGGCGGAGATTTTGATTTTTAGATTATTGGAGAACTTAGCCCTAGAAGATCCTTCATCCTCCAAAATAAGTGTCAATCCTTCCGTCCTTTCCAGTACTATGAATTTATGATAAAGTCTTCAAGAAAAGTAGCAGAAGCAAGTTGAGTAAATGTTACTTTTTGTCATTTTAGATGCATTTTTTTGGGGGTAAGATAAGCCTTTTAGATAGAGTTATATTAGGTAGTCAAAGAATAAATGTTAGTATTGGCCCCTTTTAGGTTGCATCGATTTATGAAAAAGGCTTTAAGGAAGCATGTCATGGGAAAACTTAAGGGTAAACCGATTTTACACAGACTCTTCACTTAACCTCAAACACTCGTGTGGGATCCTCAACACTACGATATGGTAATGAACATTTGACACTTTGTTTAGGGCAAAAACTCTCCAACTTTCAAATATTGGTGCAGTCCGACCTGTAGGCTGTAGCCGTGTACCCATGTCAGACACTTGTCCAAGTAACATAAGGAAAATTACTATAGTTTTAGGGAAAAGTGGCATCACTGCTACGAGGGGCATTTAACCTTCTAACCTTCTAAACAAAGTTAACCAGGATTTGTACGCACTGTTTGATTTTAGAAAGCACTGAACTTGGTTATTTCCTGTGTAAGGTAAAAAAATTAGACTAAATGTTCCTTTGATGTGAAAAAGAGGAATTTCAATTACTATATAGTGATTAGAAGGAATTCTAATACCAGTCGCTAAGTATTGTGTTTATACTTTGTTGTTCTCCAGTTCTCTTGATGGGATGGTTCACTTATGGCAGCTACAGGCTAAAGGGTAATTTCTGACTCTTTTCATTGTTTTTGGGATTGCAGTGTATAGTAGTTACATTTTTACCATTTTCCTGCATGGTCATCGTCTGAATATAAAGAAAAATTATGTTGTTGCTTCATTGCTTGTTCATGAGAGAAATTTAAGGCAGCATATTCATAGGGAAGGGAAAGAAGAGGGGGAGGGGGGGGGCAGTTGTCCCTATTACTTGTGTAAGAGTTCTATTAGTTTCATAGTCATTATGGGCTTAGTTTTGATGTGTTTCCTGGACACAGGATATAATGAATGAATTGACCTAATGGATAGTGAAAATAATTCTGTTCTGGTTCCCTTTAGGATTCTCTCATATGCATGAAGGGTAAGATGCCATCCTGTACCCTGAGTTCTTTACAATTGTAAAAGTTAAAAATAAAAGTATTTTGTTCTGATTTGATAGCAAGAAGAAGGTGAGCATGTGTTTGGAAGTTGCTTTTCCACTTTTTGTTAAAAAAAATAGAGATATTGGAACCTTTATAATGTTCAAAAGAGACGCGATTCACTATTCAATTGTTGGTATCTAGATATGTCAGTTATTTTGCTGTTATCATAAAGGCTTTGAGGAATAGAATGATAAAAAAATGATGTCAGGCTTATAGGAGTTTAATTGAGTTGTAAATATCTTTGGTGAAGATTTTGATGTTTTCACGCCCTACAATTTCTGTACATATGTACTCTGTTACACTATAGAGGTATGGCTGTGTACATCTGGGCCTCCACAGACCCCGCCCTCGACGAGATACTCACCGGGTTGTTGACTTGTTGTACGCTATGACAAAATCAGGATTTGACGTCTGCCGCGGTGGTTGGTGGGAGGTGATATATCTTACATTTATCTCCTTTAAAGGGAAGATGTATGAGTAGTTTCAAATCTCCTGGGAGAGCTATAGTTGTACCCATAGTGCATTTGACTAAAGTGAAATTCCTTTCAGTTTGAATTCATATTGAGCTAAATTGCCCCATAATTTCTTTTTGTTTATTATTTTTTCATCCCAGTTCATTTCTCTTGTCTGATGATTTTCTAGTGCTCATGTGTGTTTGTTGTTTTTGATACTGTAATGTAGATCAGGTGCATCCTTTTTAAGCTCTACAGAGTGTCTATCTCCAAAACAGAGGAGATGGCCTGAAGATATTGCCTGGCACCCCGAAGGGAATAGGCTAGTTGCTGCATATAGTGCTGATAATGGGGATAATCAGATATCTGTGCTAAATTTGAACAAAAGCCAGGTAAGCCAAGTGCTATATACTGGAAGTACATATAAACTTGTGAAACGCCAAATGCCGTGCGCCCTTGCCCCCTTCCAATTTATAATACACTTATAATTTGCATTCCGTTCCAGTTAGCGGAACTGATATGTCTTACCTTCGTGTGTTTGGCAGAGTGCTCGAGTAACTTTCTTGCAGGAAAAGCCTCACGTCAAGGGTATCATCAACAACATTTCATTCATGCCTTGGGATGATGTGCATTTTGTGACGGGCGGCAGTGATCATGCTGTCGTATTTTGGAATGAGAATGAAGACACAACGTGGAAACCGAAGGCATTGCACAGGAACGTACATTCTTCTGCAGTCATGGGAGTTGCTGGTTTGCACCATAAGAAGATGGTAGTGTCTGCTGGTGCGGATAAGAGAATAATCGGATATGATGTACAGGCTGGAAGAGTTGAATACAGATATCAAATAGAAAGCAAATGTATGAGTGTTGTTCCAAACCCATGTGACTTCAACCTTTTTATGGTTCAAACAGGGTAAGTGACATATGTGATGACTGATGAGCATCCTTTAAATTCTGCAACGTAGACTTGCGCTGTGCTTAGCATTTCTTAAATTTTATTTCCTTGGTTCGTTCAAAGTGAACTTCATTCTTTCTTTGATGTGAATTTCCTTAAGCTGTCACTTGCAACTTTAAATGTCTTCTTTTAGATAATTGTGGTACTGATGTCTATGGAGTGGTCTTGACAGCAAGGAGGAGCATAAGTTGAGAACGAAAACTTATGATGAAAGTTGAGCATAAGTTGAAAGTAAATTAAACCCTGAGGTGTTAGCTCATCTGGTAAGACTTCTGAGATTTATTCCAAAGGTCTCAGGTTCGAGTCCCCTCACGGCCACTGGAGGTGTTCCTCGTCGTTAACTTCAGGGCCCATGGGATTAGTCAAGCAAAGCTTGGACACCCATGCTATCTATAGAAAAAGATGAAATTAAATTAGATGGTTAAGTGGGATGAAGTAATATGCTTCATTAACTTCATGCCACTGTAGGCTTTTTACTTTGGATGATCTATTGTGGGATAAGGTCACCTACCTAGCATCATTGTGGGCTAGAGCTTTGGGGGCATTTAAAGATTATACTAATACTCAAGTCCAGCATAATTCAGCTGCTTTGATTTGTCATTAGATACTTTTGGAGGACACCTTGCCCTCCTCTTGCTGTAATTTTTGACACACATTAATACATACTTTCTCTTTATTTAAAAAAAAAAAAGGAAGTTGTATTGTTTGACTTTTTTAAAAATAGAAATAAGGTTGGTGAGTGTATCAAGTTGAGCTGTAGCCAAGAACCATCGGGCTAATGGTTAAGATTAAGGCCTTGTGGCATGGTTGTGTTCTTCTGGTCCTTGTGGATTTTTGTCGTCAGGTGTTTGCAGGATTGTCTTTTGTCTGATATTCAGTGTGCATGGCATGTTTTCTCTGTATTTTTCTTTTTTTTCTTCTTTTGGAAGACCTCTTGTCATCTGATTAAGCTTCAGTTTTTCTTAAATTGAAATTCTCTTTTATGAAAAAAGAAAGTAAAAGATACAATATGAGCATCGTTTTTGAATATAGTCACGTGGTCTCTAACTGCCTAGTTCCATTTGGCAGTTTTACACAGTTAGATCGGGTTCTCACCCTTTTGTGTACCATTTTTGTTGTTGCTTAGCATGTATGTAAATTCTTGATTGGAGCTGGCTAAGAGTGATCCCTTTTCTGTTGCAAGATTGGATCTATATGGATGATAGAAGTTGTGTGTTACTGTTTTTATGGAATCTATTTTGTACACAAGTTGAAAGAAACCATAAAAAGATAGCTAGCTGTTGTGCTCAAATTCAAGTTTCTCTGCTTTGATGTGGAACCTCAAAACCATTCATTAGGTCCTGACTCCTGACTCAGAGGTTAGTTGGGAAAAAATATGGTATGTTAGGTCTTTCACCCTGGAATATGAGATTTCAAAAAAGAATTATCTGGTAATTTTTGATTCTGTAGAGAGTAATATAGTGTATGAATTATGATTATGGCTAGTCCAAATTTTTATGCTATTTTGGCAATTCCTTTAATTAAAAGAACTCTGAGTAGAACTCGTCAATGTATTGATTACTATCTCACTTACAAGTGTACTTACTGTTTCAGGACACCAGAGAGGCAGCTTCGTTTATTTGATATTCGGCTGAGGAATGAAGAACTTCATGCAATTGGCTGGAAGCAAGAAAGCAGCGAGTCACAGTCAGCTCTGATTAATCAGGCATGGTCTCCTGATGGTCTCTGCATTACTTCAGGTACAGTGGATCCCATGATCCACATATTTGACATCAGATATAACTCTCACAAGCCTTCTCAATCTCTGAAAGCTCATCAAAAGCGAGTTTTCAAAGCTGAGTGGCACGGCTCTCTTCCCCTTCTCGTTTCCATCTCCTCGGACCTCAACATTGGACTTCACAAGATCTAGTGAAGCCAATGCCATTCCATTTATACCATGTGCTCCTCCAATTTTGTTTTTTTCTCGGAGGTTAACTCATCTCATATCTGGAACTACCACAAAACATTGTACGCTTTAGTTTAGGATTACACACAAATGTAAGCATTACACATTTTGAAGGGTCTCGAATCTCGATAGACCATCTTGTGCCTGTATTGTTAATACTCCCATGGTCTTGTCACCCTTATTTATGGAAGAGATATATGGACTCCCGAGTTTTCCTAGCGTTTTGGCATCCTTGTGCCTTATGTTTAAACTTCATTCCGGAGAATTTTTTGTTAAAAAGTTCTATTGTCACAGGGTTCTGTAGCTGGTAAACATGTTTTTGGCTGAGTTTCACTTAAGCTATCATCAGACCACGCCTTCCTTTGTCTCTCACTGATACAGTTTATTTGAGTCGTATAGCTGAGTATGAGGTGGGAGCTAAAGTGATAAGTGCCTCACTCACAATTCAATGGTCAGATTCGGGATTTCAAATTCTCATTTATGTAGGGAGGATAAAACTTCCTCCACCTTTCTCCTCTACTTGAGCCTGTCAGCGCATCAAAGATGGTTGGCTCGCCCGGTGCGTGTGGTTTGCGGGCTATTATATGCATCTTTATAGGGGGGAAGGAGTATAGTATAGTTAGGGTAATTACAGAGCAGGGATTTATTTATTTTTTTTACTACAAGGACGCATGCAATAGCCCGCAAACCACACGCGCCGGGCAAGCCATCCCATCTTTGATGGACCGACGGGCTCAAGTAGAGGAGGAGACCCTCCCTACAAAGAACGGTAGAGGAGATTTTTATTATTCTCCCTACATGAGAATTCGAACCCCTGACCACTGAATTGTGAAGGAGAACACTTACCACTTGGGCTCCCACCTCATCCTCTACATAGCAGGGAATTGTTGCACCAAAAGGAGCAGGGATTTGAACAAAGTCGCTAATGAGGTGCTAGTTGCACAGCAGACATACATTTGCTCATTTCAACCAGGGATTAGATGGATGCCTCTGCTTTTTTCGTCATAATAATACTTTGGCTTTTCGATTACGGCTCCCTTTTTAATCCTGTTTAATTAACGCAAGTGGCTGCCTGATGAATGCTGACGGTCCATTATCCAATCTGGTCCTGCTTGTAACCACTCAAAGTCTCAAACTATTGTTTCTTTCCACTATTATTTTATGTTTGAGCATCCTCTTCTATGAAATTATATCATTGATTAAGCTGGAAATACTTAGGTATCCCTCACTGCGATGGTTACCCAACTTGATCAAGCTAATCCTGTTTAGTTATTTGTCTTGTCTACAATATTAATGTTGTATGTGGTTTGTAGACTATTGCATTAATTTGCATACATTTGAGATTTTTCTACTGCACACTCAAAGAATGGTGGTTGTGGATTTCACAAGTAAACTCTAATGTGTTTGAAATAGAAACATGAACAATCTACAAGTTGAGATGATGAGGTCGATGTTCAGAGAACTCTTGACTTGCTCAATGACCCAACTTTTATCATATATCATGAGGCAGGAGGTAGGAGCTGTCATCAATAATATCCAACGTCTTCTCCAAAATAGCTGGAATATTGAGCTTCCACATGATAGACTTGAAGCCAACACTCTTGCAACGGATGAGACTAGGTGTACCTTCTTGTTCTCCCCTCCTTTTGCTCGATTTGCCTATGATAATGATCTTCTTGAATGGTTCATCCACACTTATAATCATCGCTTGTACTTTTGCTAGATCTTTTGTAAAGCCAGGAAGTCTGATCTTTTGGGAATTTATGAACTCATGTACTCCCTATCTTAAGTTTTAAATATTACAATTTTTTTCGTCGCATTTCGAATTAAGGGTCAAATGGAAACAATTTCTTTGTGATACTCTGTAGTCTGTTTTCATAGGAGTGAGGCTGCGTACAACCGACTCCCCTTTATCGTGCATAGACAGGAGTCTCTAAGCATTGAGGTAATGTGAATGTTAATGCATGTATACTTCCCTTTTTAAATATTATACTCCCCTTTTTGTCGCACTTCGTATCAAGGATTAAATGAAAATAACCTCTTTAAGGTAGTCTGTTCTTACAAGATTGTGTACAATCGATTCTCCTTTGTCCTGTCTAGACAGGAGTCTCTTTCAAGACATTGGGGTAATGTAAAAGTTAATGTACGTATACTCCCCTTTTTTTGTACTCAAGAGAAGCCTATTGTCACAGCCTCCACAAGCTTACAGAACTGACTTCATGGTACCACACTACCAGTCTACCACTATCAGCACCCAGTAATCTAGTCTAAACTTTCCCCGTAAATCTAGTAAAAATTTGCAAACCTTTTTAACTTTATTAACTCTTCTTTTTCTCTTCATTTAAGACGCAAAATCACACTTTAAATTTTTTTATTTTTAAAAAAAAAAAAAAACAATTTAAACGCCTGGAAATCACAAAAAATCCAAAACTGTGCGCTGGGTCATAGTAGAAGGGGAACAAGTGGGTCCCAAACAAGTGGGTCCCAGTGGGAATTGTAGGGGAAGTCGCCTTGACATCTTCGATGTCGCTTCATGTCTTCTTCAAACCTTTCTTTTTTCTCAATTTAATTACTTTATTATTCTTTTTTTTCCAACAAAAATTTCAATTTCTCCCTCAAAAAAAATTTCAATCTCTTTTTTCTTCTCTCACACATTTTTAATTTCCAGAGAGGAGAGAGAAAATGGGAAATTGCTTCTCCGATATCGCCGGAGGTAAAGCGGCGGTTGGTGGCGGCGGTAACCACCACCACCACCATAACAACCACCCAAACGACGGTCCAAACGACGCCGTAGATATGTTTCTTAAGTCTCGCGGTTACCAAGGCCTTTACTCTCAGATCGAGGTAACGGACTAACGTCTCTCTCTCTCTCTCTCTAATTTCGATTTAGCTTTGCGCTGATTTTTCTGATTATCATTTTTTTTTGTGTTGAATTTGTTAGTTCAAAGCTTGAATTTGAGAATGCCAAACTTAGTATAGTAGTATTATGTCAGTTATTAAGTAGTAAGTTCTTTAGAGTTTGAAGATATTTTGCTAATTCAACTTAATTTGATGCTTATTATAGTACGCAATACGCACTGCCAAAGTTTGTTATTGCAAATTTGCAATGTGGTATCCTGTAATTGAAACCTTTACTAGAGACAATTGAATAAGTTTATCTTGATATTGCTACGCATTTCTAAGAGTTGTCGATATCTCGAGCTATGATATGAATTATATGATCTAGGCAGGAAAGGCATTAATTGATTGCTGAAATAATATTAGCTGGAAGCAGAATGCAAATTCGTTCGTTTTTAAACAACCTATAAAAGTTGCTTTTGTGTTCGTCATTATGCATAGAGACTGGGAAATAACTCATAATTCGTTACCGCTTGAAGTCTTAATATGTTCAATTCGCTGTAGAGCGATCCAATGTCAGTCATTTATATTTAGGCTTCAACTGGTCAGATGAGATATAAGGCATTTAAATGTCTTAGTTGAGAAATGCTGATCTTCTGGTGTTGCTAACGCTTTTTTCCTTGACATTTCGACAGTTAGCACTGTCAGGTTCGAGCTTACGTGATCGGGACGTGCTCTCCAAGGTTTGCTATTTACACGAAGGCTCTTTGTTATCAATATCATACTTTGCCATTTTATTGCATTTTTACATGTGAAGGGTACTGCTATATGATAAGCCCTGGAATGAATCAACATGTCGCATATTATTCATTTTACTGACATTTTGCTAACCCTAGGAAGCTGCTTCTTGACTGACATTTTACTGAGTAAAGAATGTCATCGTGTTCTGAGTTCTGGAATTGATGTGTAAACTATCATAACTTAGCTAGCTTTCTCTTATATGCCCTTATGGTTCTGTCATGTGGGAATTATGCGTACCTTGAAAATGTTATTGTGAAACAAAGCACACATGTAATTGTCATGTGGAGCTCAGCCACAAAACCAAGGGAGGGGTGTGGTTGGTGGGAATTAGGAAGTATATTTCTGAACTTCATAACTGGCCCCCCTCGGACTTTATACTTGGATAAAATTGTGATCGTCTGTCCGTTACTAGACATTTTGTGTTGCACATGCAACCCCCAAATGCCACAGTAGGCTGTAGGACAGAGCCTTTAGTTAGACATGTTGATGCTGATGTCAGTTGTTCTTACTTTAGTTATGTCACTATAACACTTCTCTACCTGGAGTTCATTCATGTGGTTAGCTTGTACTTTCTTATATAGAGTGATCCGATGGCAGTCATTTATTTGAAAGGAAGAGATGGAAAGCTTGAAGAACTTGGTCGTACCGAGGTTGTGTTGAATTCATTAAATCCTAAATGGATTACAAAAATCACTGTCACATATCATTTTGAGATTGTGCAGAATTTAGTGTAAGCTTCCTATTTCTCTTATGCTTTGGTCACCCCGTAAGATGAAAGTACATGGATGGTTTGACTACAATTTCGATTTTTACCATGTCTTTCAGGTTTCATATTTATGATGTTGATACTCAGTTTCACAATGTGGATGTAAAGGTATGTTCAAAGCACTAGGTTTGCAATTTCTATTTATTTCTGTGTTTTGAGAATTATTGTTGGGCCCCTCATGAGTCATGAGCATACAACTACAAGGGATCTGTATAGTGTATGTCAATTGTCACAATAATGGCTCTTGCTTGATGTCTTTTCTCTATGGAAACTAAAAGCATATCTGATAAATAAAGGCGGACTGTGTAGTGCATGAAGTTGTGAACTTCTTTTAGTATATCTTTTGACAAACTTATCTGTTAACAAATTCAGCTTCTTTTTCATCCTGTTGCATATTGAGAACGAGCATTGCCTTGTTGGTGGACCTTAGTGTATATCTCTTGCCCTTATGTTTGCATCTTGGGGAGTATATTTGACAACTGATGGGAAGAAACCTATGATAATATGTACTGCCTCCCTCGCCTCCAGTAGAATGAAACTGTGAAGCAAAGTTGTGAGAGCTATAAATGTTTGCCTAAGTGACAGAAAATGTGATGCTATTTTTCTAGTTTTTGTAATTATGCTTGTCAAACTTCAAGCCGAAGTCATTGCTTTATCTAACAGTGTTGTCTCCTGCTACAGATGCTTAAATTGGATGAGCAGCAATTTCTTGGCGAGGCTTCATGTGCATTATCTGAGGTACAGCAACATCAATGACATATTTCCTTTGCTCAATCCTTAGGCTTCAGTGCATTTATATCAGTGCTCAGATAAATCTTATCTTATCTACCACCCTCCGACCAGTGGGACTTCTGCCTTTTATCAGTTTATGTAGTTGACATGTTTGATCAGAATGTTATGAATCCGTAATTCTCATGATCCTTAGGCTAGTGCATATCCACTTTTAAGTGTGATACTGCAGACTTTGGAGTTGAAAAACCCTGCTGACTGTTGATGATGTCGTCTTCATGGAACCTGCTTCGAAGATGTACATCATGTCGAAAGAACCAAATCACGATTGCTCAGTCACTTTACATATGTAATGCTGAAATCTATTAACTCCCCTGTCCCTGGGTTGTTGTTGATGTGTAGATAGTTACCAAGTCAAGCAGGTTGCTGACGATGGACCTTATGCAACATGAAGAAACTACTACCAGGCCAGCCCATCCAAAAACCTACGGACAGCTCACTGTCCATGCTGAAGAATCTTTTAGCTCGAAGACTGCAACGGAAATGATATTTAGGTGTTCAGAGTTGGAAAATAAAGACCTCTTCTCTAAAAGTGTATGACATTTTAGTTTTCCTCCCTTTGTATTTACCTGTTACGGTAACAAACTCTTATTCAAGATGCATGTTCCAATCATTTCTTGCAGGATCCATTCTTGGTGATATCTAAAGTTGTGGAGAGTGGTATTTCTGTTCCAATTTGCAAAACCGAAGTCATAAAGGATGATTTGAACCCGACCTGGAAGCCTGTGATTTTAAATATTCAACAAGTTGGAAGCAAGGTATGCAGAACTTTAGTCACTTTCAGTTGCACGAGAAAACTGCTTTTCCGTTGAAAACTGTACTGGCTTGGGAAAGGATATTCTTCGCTGCCCCTGTTAAAGGCAAACTAGTTGGACTGAGATAAAGGAGTTGTTACAGAGTATCACCAGTTTGTATGCTTTATACAGCTGACATGCTGTGTTGGTATTGGAAATTGTCTCAACAGATCATGGTATTAGGGATTTATGCTATGCACTTCAACCTTTGAGTTAATTTCTTGTCTACCCTCATGCAGGATAGTCCATTAACTCTCGAATGTTATAATTTCAACAGCAACGGGAAGCACGACTTGATTGGGTAGAAGGACTATCTTTTACTGTGTCATCCTTCCTGATTCGTGTATATTTATGCAATGACTTTGCTTCCTTGATTTAATCCAGGAAACTAGAAAAATCACTAGCTGGTTTGGAAAAGATTCATTGCAGTGGAAAAGGTGAAAATATGTTTCTACCAACTGCTACTGGGCATGAATATCACAACAAGGTTCTAACTGGATGACTCAACTAGAATTTTCTTTTTTGCATTGGCAAGTTTTTACCTTGTATGATGAGTTTTGTTGGTATTTACACAGGCCTTGAAAAGTCAACTATTTGTAGACAAGTTCTCAGAGAGTGTTCAATTTACCTTCCTGGATTACTTGGCTGGTGGATGTGAATTAAATTTCATGGTGGCCGTTGATTTTACAGGTAAGTTAGTATGCACTCCAGGCCTTTCTCTTAGTTACTTTTAATACTTTTAGACATTATGAAAGGAAATCTTATTTCTCTCTTTTTCAGTTTCAATCTATTGCTTATTGTTGGGAATGTACTAAGATTATCAAAAAAAGCTACACCCTACTGTAGGCTTCCAATGCTAGCAAAAGCGACACCTACTGTAGGCTTTCATAGATAGGCATATAACTGGAAGTTCAGTAGTGTTTCATTTTTAACTGGAGCAAATGTGTGGCTACATTAGTAAATTCTGACTCTTAAGTATCTTCTTTATCAGCTTCAAATGGGAATCCCCGTCTCCCTGATTCCTTGCATTACATTGATCCTTCAGGTCGCCCAAATGCATACCAGAAAGTAAGATAACTATTTTTAGAGTTACTTGAGATCTGCCCTGGAACCTTAATTAATTATATGTTATCTTGCTCAGGCAATTCTGGAGGTCGGGGGAGTACTGCAGTTTTATGATACAGACAAACGCTTTCCTGCCTGGGGTTTTGGAGCACGCCCAATTGATGGTCCAGTATCTCATTGCTTCAACTTGAATGGAAGCACTAGTTATTGTGAGGTACTGTGGTCATTAAAGACTTATGACCCAGAGAATATTGCCATGTAACCTGGTTTTGATGTTGAACTTCAAAAATTCTTGTGTTTACAGGTTGATGGTATTCAAGGAATTATGACGGCATATACAAGTGCTCTTTTCAATGTTTCACTAGCTGGGCCTACACTTTTTGGGCCTGTTGTCAGCACTGCCGCAAATATTGCTGGCCAGGCTCTTGCAAATGGACAGCAAAAATACTTCGTCTTGTTAATAATCACGGTAAGATATGTTTTAAATTGGAAACTTTTTCCTTGTAGGACATAGGAGGCCCTAAGCCTAGTTAGGAGTTAGGACCATGGACTTGGACTTCAATTCGAAATTGTAACTTTGTATTCCCCGTGATCAAGAACTCAGATCAATGATGCTTAAATGAAGTTCTACTGACAACTGAATATCTTTCATGGATCTGATCCTGCAACAGGGAGAGTGCAGTGAGGCAACACGATTAAATGTGTGTTGCCGCATCATTGATCCATATACCTTCGCGACTCTCTGGTCTTGCCGTTGGCTGCTCTGTCATGGCTAAATTTCAAGAAACCTGTGCTCTCCTCATACTGCCCCCCTTCTGGCCCACAACTACCTTCTCAGTTCATTTGCTTTAGTATCCTGTCGATGTTTTGCACTCTTCTCTTAACTAATAGTGAGTCTTTTATTTCACCTCTTCCCAGAGCCCATTTCAGTGGACACCTTTTTTTGTGTTCTTTTTTGCTCGTCATGCTACTGAAATTGCAAGATCAGATGCTCAATAGTATCCAAAGCTTGAAACACTTGAAGAGTCACACCAAAAGAGCCGTGGCTCGAAAAAAACACAGCAGAGTCAGACTTGATAAACCACCAAAAGAACTCCAAACACCAGATGAATCATGTAAACCCGACAAGTCAAAAGACTCGAACACCAAGGCTAAGAAAATCATTGTCCATAGAACCCTTTTTATCCACCTAGAGGAACATTCCAAGTAAATGACAGTTTTTTGGAGGCACCCGATATTTTTGATTTTAAGGAGTCAGGAGACTTTCCTAAGTTGGGGACTTAGGTTGTACAACAACAACAACAACCCAGTAAATGTCCCGCTGAGGGCGGGGTTTGGGGAGGTCCAGATGTACGCAGCCTTACCCCTAACTAGTCGCCTAGTAGAGAGGCTGTTTCCGAAAGACCCGCGAAAACAATTTGAGTTTTGAAAGCAGTAGAAAATAGTCAAAAACTTTGGATGTTAAAACATTTGAATGAAAGGATGCATGAGAAAGCTAGGGAATGAGAATTTAGAAATACACACAAGTCCAAACAAATAAAATAATAGGAAAAGGGATGCGGAATGAACAGTGCCCAAAAAATCCTAAACAGACAAAGACTACACAACAAAAGCCAATACATAATTAATCATTGGCGATGCACCACAGGCCCACACCCTCTATATGGTGTCATCTATGTGAATCCGACTACGCCATAATCTCCTATTAAGGGCTAAGTCCTCGGTAAGCTCTAGTAGGGCTAAATCCTTCCTAATCACCTCCCCCCAATTTTTCTTAGGTCTCCCTCTTCTTCTCTTACAATCTCTAAGTATAATCCTCTCACACCTCCTCACCGGAGCGTCTGGGTGTCTCCTCACGACATGACCAAACCACCTGAGTCTCGTTTCCCGCATCTTACACTCAATATCTGCCACCCCCACCTTGTCACGAACCACCTCGTTCTTGACCTTATCTCTCCTAGTAAGTTTGCACATCCAACGAAGCATCCTCATCTCCGTCACCCTCATCTTTTGCACATGAGCTTGTTTAATATGCCAACACTCGGGCCTAATAGCCATGCGATAAAATTTACCTTTTAATTTGAGTGGTATCTTATTGTCGCAAAGAACACCTGATGCACTTCTCCATTTTAGCCACCCTGCCTTGATGCGGTGGGCCATGTCATCATCAATTTCTCTGTTACCTTGCATCATCGACCCTAAATATTTGAAGCTCTCTTTCCTCGGCACCACTGCTTCGTCAATCCTTATCTCTAGGTCAGACGCAACCTCCCCTGAGAAGCTACATTGTAAGTACTCCGTCTTCGTCCTGCTCAATCTAAATCCCTTTGCTTCCAGAGTATCCCTCCATTGCTCTAGCTTGTTGTTAACACCTACTTTTGTTTCGTCCAATAGAACAATGTCGTCAGCAAACATCATACACCATGGCACATCTCCTTGAATACTCCTAGTGAGCTCATCCATAACAATTGCAAATAAGAAAGGACTTAATGAAGAACCCTGATGCAGTCCGATGTCAATCGCAAAGTGCTCTGAATCTCCTCCCGTCGTCCTCACTCCTTCATACATGTCCTTAATAACTCGTATATAGGCAACAGGGACTCCCTTCGCTTCTAAACACCTCCAAAGGACCTCCCTAGGAACCCGATCATAGGCTTTTTCCAAGTCAATGAATACCATGTGCAAATCCCTTTGCCTCTCCCTGTAGTACTCCATCAAGCGTCGAAGCAAATGTATTGCTTCCGTAGTGGATCTCCCTAGCATAAATCCGAACTGATTCTCTGAAATAGGCGTTGCCTTCCTCATCCTCCTCTCAATGACCCTCTCCAATAATTTCATGGTGTGGCTAAGTAGTTTAATGCCCCTATAGTTGTTACAACTTTGTATGTCACATTTATTCTTATATAAGGGGATCACCGTGCTAAGTCTCCAGTCGTCTGGCATCCTAGCTGACTTGAGGATCACGTTGAAAAGCTTAACTAAACAATTAAGGCCACCTTCTCCTAGGCTCTTCCATACCTCTACGGGAACCTCATCTGAGCCCACTGCCCTACCGCTCTTCAGGTTGTGAGTGCTGATATTTTGGTGGCTTGATGCTGCATTCTAAAACTGACTCGAGTTTGTTCCAGGATGGAGTAATAACGGATCTCCAGGAGACAAAGGATGCAATTGTGAAAGCCTCTGATCTACCATTGTCAATACTTATTGTTGGAGTAGGAGGAGCCGATTACAAGGAGATGGAGGTATGCATATATATACAACTTTTCATCAATGTCCACTTTGACCTTATGGCGATCTTGTGATTTATGTTCACTGCATGAGCTCGATATGTCTGTTGGGCTCCATTAAAATCGTTTTGACCGACAGGTAAGTTTTTAACTAGTTGGAATTCTGTATCACTCTGCAGTTTTTAGATGGAGACAAAGGAGAGAGACTCGAAAGCACAACTGGGCGTGTCGCATCCCGTGATATTGTCCAATTCGTGCCATTCCGGGATGTTCAAGGCTAGTCATTCTGCATTGAACCTATTTAAGTATGTTATTCCTATATGGATATTGTTGCCTGGCATTCAAAGTTTACTAATTTTTGTTTGGCTTGCAGGTGGAGAAATCTCTGTAGCCGAGACACTTCTGGCCGAATTACCCTCACAATTCTTGACTTACATGCGCACAAGGGGGATTCAACCCAACCGCATGATCTTGTAAAACTGTACATATGCGAATTTTGTTTTATTTTGGTGCTTTTTGTGCCTTTGTGGGTCAATTTTTCCAGCCCAATGCTTCTGTTTTTGGTTTTTTTTTTTTTTTTTGGGGGGGGGGGGGGGTTGCTGCCACGAGATTTTTCTTTTTTTATTTATTTATAATTCGTTTCTGGGTTTTTCAATGCCACATAAAGCAATGATTGGTTGAGCTTCAAACAGTGTATATAGATGTTCTCTTCCTCATCCAACGAACTTGTATTGAAGTTTTCTGGGCCTGTAAACAAGTCAAGGTACGTAGTAGTGTGCCCAAACTTGTAATTACTCTTATTAATGTTATGGAGCTTGAGTGGAGGACCTGGAGGCTGAGCTTTTGTTATATATGACAATAATTGCTTGTTAGATACAACATACATAAACTGATAATTTACTGATGTATAATCGTTTTTCTTTTTCCGGGTCGGGTCGGGTCAAATACAAGAGCTTTTGTTATATATGAGAATAGTTGCTGTCAAATATGGGTCGGTCAAATACGGGTTAGGTTTCGGATTACCTAACAGGTTTGACAAATGTTGTGTCACACCTTTCGGGGTCAGGTGAGGTCGGATCATTTTGGTCTCTGGACAAAACGGGTTGGGTCATTTCGGGGTTGAACCCTTCAGGTCGATCATCGGATCGGGTTAATTTTTGCCAGCTCTAGGTGTAGTGTTATATTCTAACATAACCCTGCTAGTTGCTAATGGGAGTTGATACAATAAACCAGAAAAAAGTGGCTGAAATATGCAAATAACGAAGGGGGTGTGGTTAAGTTGTAAGGAACTCATCCGTCTTTAAGCAAGGTCGAGGATTTGAATCTCGTATTGGATATGGAGCAGCTTTAAATTCTTTGGCCACTTATTCCATCCTTTGAGGTGCCTACAAACCAACGCGGGGAGTTAGCCATTGTGCTCGACAGTGGATACCCCTGAAATGAACAAAAAAAAACTAATCTATTAGACACATGCAAAGTGTTATGGCCAAGTTATGATGCCAAAGGATTTTGTTTACGCGATTTTATCGTCAGTTCACTTTTCACATGATCGAGTTTAAGCGATTGGCATACTTTTTGGGTATTTGAGTTACTAGTGTGATGAAGAACTTAGGGGATTATATTCTTAGAGATTGACTAGAGGTCTACTTGTATAGACTCTTGAGACTTTAGAGGTTTTAAGGTTGTAACGCCTGAGTTGATGCTCTACTTGTATGTTCAAAGCTCTACAATTTATCGATATATTGGATTATAATTATATGTATCGATAGACTACTTAGTTACTCAACTTTGTTGACGGGTTACTTTTGTGCTATGTGTATTTGCGTTCATTATTACATTATGGTAGGCATACTATGATCTATTACTGCTTAAATGTATATTTCTTGGTATAACTTTTTATAAGGGGAACTTTTAAAATAAAGAGGAAAACAAAATTTCAAAAAGTGATAGGGGAAAGGGAGAAGATCAGGAAGTGAATAACATAATGTGGACAACAAAGTCCTAAAAGCTTAGAGATGTGTCAGTGTCACCATTGAGAAGAATTGAAGTTGCTTAAGAGAGCAAAGTGTTCACATTTAGTCAAAGTTCCTTCCTTCACAGCTTTGCTACAAAACCCTAATCTACCTATCCTTTTAGCTTCTTCCACTTCCTGGCCACTCAACTCAACTCAACTATGTGCTTATGAGCTTCTTCATTCATCTCCTTTCTTTCCTGCTCTAGCTAAATTATTATAAGCTCATCATCTCTCAATCGATATTAATCTAAAATAAATACGATAAATAAAAATAATTAAAGGTGGCCGATCCACGACATGGAAAGAGGCCTCTTGCACCACCACCACCACCACCACCCGGTGATGAAGATGAGGAAGCGCAAGAGAATAATTACAACATTTACAGTCATCAACAACAACATTATCACCATAGTGGTCATGGTGGTCATGGTGGTCATGACGACGACAGTCTTCTTAACTTCCCGGTATACTCAGCTCGCTCCCAACACGACATGTCAGCCATGGTCTCCGCCCTTGCTCAAGTCATCGGCACCACTAGTAGTACTGACGTTGCCAATACCGCGGCTGATCATCTTGGTGTTAACCCTCCACAAGTTTTGCATGCAAACCAACAACCATCTCAACATCAATACAACCAAATTTCTCTTCCCATTGAGCCTTCTAGTCAAGGTTGGTGTCTATAACTAATTATTAAATAAATTAGCTTTTTTCCTTAATTATTTACCATATGCATGTTTTGGGAGTGTTTATCATGTGTTTTGATTTGTAATTTGTTGAATATATATTGTTTATATATGGTACGTGTTAATTACCTAGCTTTATTGATGGTAGGGTGCATAGGAATGTTGGTTTTCATTAAAAATCTGCTCCCAATTTCTAAATAGTCGGCTCTAACATGTGTTCATATTGGATCCGAAGTTGCTGTGGGCCATGAGGGTTATTGTCCATGTGTTCACTTCATGTTCTAAACATGAATTTCTTCATTTTTCTGTTCGATCAATATCATCCATGAACTTTATTATATATACTCACTAATGACTTCATGAGATATATCTATCTACTTTCTCCATAGAGTGATTTCCATCGTCTATTAGTACCTAGCAATACTGCCCTAGTTTTTAATGATATATATAGTTTCTTCGGTTTGAATCTATGAATCCATATGGTTTTCAGTTGATGGTAATCATGCATACTAGCAGCACTAATGCACTGGATCCTATCAGAACTATTATGTGGTTAAACGTGCGCGCAATCACCTCATTTTGATGATTGTATGTTCTTTTTAAGTTTACATACATAAATAAAGAGATCATCATCGATCACCTCACCAGGTTGAGCACCATGAGAATGAAATGTAGCTAAAACAAGTTCCAATAGTCATTTCATAGAGAGAATAAATACTGCTAGATGTAGCATGCATGTATTATGTTAGATGAGTTTATAATGTCTTTTGTCTAAATTAACATCAATAATATGTGAATATAGGTGCAGGGAATGTAAGGAAGAGGCACTATAGAGGGGTAAGACAGAGGCCTTGGGGGAAGTGGGCAGCTGAGATACGCGATCCAAAGAAAGCAGCGCGAGTATGGCTTGGAACATTTGACACAGCTGAAGCAGCAGCCCTTGCTTATGATGAAGCCGCGCTTAAGTTCAAAGGCAACAAGGCCAAGCTAAATTTCCCTGAAAGAGTTCAAGGCAAAGTCAGTGATTTGGGCTTCTATATACCTTCTTCCTCTATAATTCAACAACAACAAGAGTTTCAAGTTCAAGCACCTAATTATCCACTTCCTCAAGGGCCTAATTACAATTACATGATGGCTTCTTCTATGCCTAATCATCCACAACTACCTCAATCTCATGGAGATGCATCATCTTTTGCATGGCATCCTAGCTTAATTAATCAACAATATTTGAACTTTTCTCATGGTGATGGACATACTAATTATGAAGCAAGTAGTTATAATATTTCGGAGTCATCATCAGCTTCATATAGCGGAGATCAAAGTTACTCTTCTCAATCTTTACCTTCTATAAAAGTCGAAACCACTACTCCTGAAGAACAACAAGAAGAAGCACAACGATTGATGTCGTTGATGAGTTCATCATCGCTAAGCAAGCGTGGGAGAGGTAATAATCAGTATTATAGAAGACATTCAAGCAAGTAGTAGCACAATTAAGTAATTACTATTTTCTTGAATTATATTGCTTTGTTCCTTTCCAACTCGTGTATCTGTTACTTTCGTTATTTTCATTTTATGAGTTTTTAACACCCCTCGATTGTAATGATCTTGGACTAAAGAGTACGTCCATGCATCAATTCAAGGGCTTATTGTAATTGCACCCTAATGCTTTTGCTACTTGAATGAGATTTTGGTGAAGTTAAGATAAAAATCTCTAACATATGTAGTTGTTCCACTTGTACGTAACCATGTTTTTTCCTGCATCAATTAACAAGCAACGTATGTAAATACTTTGGCATAATCTCTGAATTTTAGAAAATTTACCCCTTTCTGGTTGCTTTCAATTATGAAGATGATACATAACTGTCTTGCACGGTCCGAACAAAATACTTAACAAATTAAGAGATCGATGAAGATTTTAATGAGATTAAGACCCTGTTCTCTTCAATGGAATGGTTCATTCAGAATAGTAAGCAACAGAACGGAATACAACATGGAGACAACGAAAAGAACACGACCGAATTTATACCAGCAGTGAAGCAAGGTAGAGATAAATGAACTAAGAAAGTAAATTAAAGAGCACAAGTCTAGATATAAATAATGATTAATTCATATGTGTATAGCCGTACAAATAACAAAATCTGAAGTAAGTACTCATAAAGATCAAAATAAAAGAAAGAGCAATGCACGTTTTAATTGTAATTACTAGCTACACATCATAATTTGCTTTAAGGTTATCTTGCTTGAGGTTTTGCAGGAAATGCATGAATGTTACCATAACTTATCAAATCCAACCCGTGCGCAAGCAAACTAAAAGGGAAAAAGTGAAAGAGGACATTTTAAAGTTTACTCTATAATAAGACATATAAATGTTGGAGAAAGATGTGATTAATTATGAGTTGATTGATCTCCATTAAGTGAAAAAATTATAATTATCAGATTATAAAATAGTGATCAAGGGGACAAGACAAACATTGCACGCTTACCTTATTTACCAAAAGTAATTAGCTAAAGTCCATGGCATGCTTGTTAAGCGTTCATGGCTTTCTGTGATCACCAAGCAAGTAATTCAAGCAAAGCATCTCCATCTTTAAGCTAGAGTCACTAATATATCAAAGTGGGTCCATTTTAGATAATTTTCAAGACTACAAAATAATTACATAACTTGGTGAATGTTGATATATAAAGAACCTAAGTGGCCCCTCCATAGATCTAGCTTCTTCTATAGACTAAAGTTATGACACATATATATATATATATATATATATATATATATATATATATATATATATATATATATATATATATATATATATATATATATATATATATATATATATATATATATATATATATATATATATATATATATATATATATCTTTTGATGTTCTTCCTTCTATTTGTTTTACCTAGACAATTCCTTAATAAGAGCTTGCGGATGAGTGACTTCACTTTATCAACTTACACATAATATGATGATCAACCATTTAGCTTAAATTTTTATCTTGTTTCATTTCAATCCGAGCCGCAATTTCCGTTATTCTATTTGACGCTGTATTTTTCATTCTGTTTCGCATTGTATCCATTCTATCTTTCATTTTGTAACATGTTGTGTATTATTTTTAAGACCCATTTCCATTTCGCGCTGCAATAATTGAAGGCATATATGCAGACAATTAATCAATTTTCCGACTCGAAATTGAGATAGTGATTGACCCCATCACTGACTTGATAGTGATTTTTGATAAAGAAACATACATACATACATAATAGCCTAGCCTAAAACTAATTACATTATGCAATAGGAAAATCGTAATCTCAAACTTATTAAAAACCTCTATAGTAATTTTATTTCCTTGGTGTGAAAGGTAAGCGCATCATTTTGACGAAACAGTAACAAAAACCAAAAGCAGCCTCTTTTAGCCGCTCACTTGATGATGATGATGATGATGATGATGATGATGATGATGATGATGATGATGAATCAAAGAGTCCAAATACATTATAATCACCAACAAAAATTATTAAAAGAAAAAAAAGTACTTATATTTTATGGGTTTTGCTTAACGTGTAGAGTACGTGAGAAAGTGGGATTCTTTTCACTTGTTAAGACCTCTCACAATCGCTATGGTCATGGAAATCGGCTTTAATTTGTTGGAACTTCAACTTATAAGTAGCTAAGAGTGCTGTTTTTGGCTCCATTTCTTTTTTGTTTCGTTTCCTTTTTTTTGGGTTTTTGTTTGATTGATTGGTGTCAATTTTATTGTCATAATTCAATATAATCATGTAGTGATAGTAGAAAATGGCAAAGTCAAATGATGGGTTGTTTTTTAATTTTAAGGTTGGTTTTTGACATTATTATCGATTGTGGAAGACAAAATATTGAGAGAGGTAGGGAAAACCGCGGGTGTGCAACTGTGCATGGTAGTAGGAAGTGGCAGAGATGTCGGTTGCCGTGTCAACCTTTTCGGCTGGAGTTGAGCCCAAACCCACACACCGCCCCATCCTCACTTTTTGCCCATTTTGCATCCTTCTCTTCTTTGACTCCAATTATTTAGTGCATGTTGTGTGGTTATATTCAATCCGTAGATTGTGGAACGTATTCAAAAATAAGTATACAGTCTAAAGGCCATTAACTTGAGAGAACACTCAAAAACATTGAGGGGACGTTTTTAAGGACATGTACTCACAAAATGAGAGGAGGAAGGCCGCCTAAATAGCTAAACCGCAAAAAAAGTAGCACTTTCTAGAAAATACGAATTTTCGTCGAGGACGCCCAAACGGCATAGTAGCATTTTCTAAGAAGTATGAATTTCTTTTTTTTGTTATGAAAAACACATAGGAAGGAAATTAAATTAACTCCCCAAAAATAAATGAAGTTCCTTATCAAATCCACTTTGGTAAGTACGGAATATAATTTACCACATTAATTCCCATGAAATTAGAATTATTTGTTCAAGCATACAAGATTGGCTACTTCCTACATATAGGAAATAACTTCCCATAATTAATCAAACAAGCACTTATTATATACTCGTCTTTTCAACTACTCTAGTTAGTAAAGCTCTACATAATAATAAGTATTATGTGATCTAAGAATGTATTCTTTTTCACTTCATTAATTATGGGTTCAGTTCAGTGACATACTTTTCCTCACACATATTACTATTTTGTTGTATGTTGTCCAGTTGAGTGATGTTCGATTAAATAATTCAGTGATAAATAACACAGGCTAGCTAAGTTGAAAAGAGCCCTAAGTTTTTTTTTTTTTTTAAAACAAAAATATTCATGTTTATTGTTTAGTTGTCCACAAAAACACATAAAAATTTTCTCACTTTTTTTTTTTTTTGGATTTCGCTAGTGGAAATGTATGTTAACTTAGTGGTGTCCTTGGGGAATGGTGGTTTTAGCCTTTAGGCTATGTTTGGGAGAACTTATAAGTTGTGAGTCAAAGTTTAATTTTAGATGTTTGTGAAAATAACATCTAAAAAAAGTTAATAAGCCCACAACATATAAGCTAGTTTAGAGTGTTCCCAAACATACTCATAATCTTTTAATTCTTGTCTTTTGTAGGCTGAATATACAATTATGTCAAACAAAAATACTATTTAAAATGTTTCACAAGTTTCACATAAGCCATTAAGGAAAGCTAATGATAAGCACAAATCTATTAACTAAATATGAAAAGGCTTCACTAGCCACTATTGAATCTAGTGATATTACAGACTACAGAACTATCCACAAAAAAAAAAAAAAAAAAAAAAAAAAAAAAAAAAAACCCTCTAGGCTTCTCTAATGTCAGCAAAAACTGAGGTCCATTTCAATAAAGCACAAATGAGGTCCAATGTCCAATACAACTTAGAAGCCCTACTCCTAATTCTCTCTAAGCCCCTACCAAACCAATGCTTGAATTATGGGCCTGTGGCATTCCTCAACATTGCAAAATGGAGTACAGCACAAGTTCACAATAACAAAGGTTTTTTTTTTTTTTTGCTTCACGCAATTACGAAGTTAATAGAACTATAAACCAACTTCTCTTTCACAAAAATTTCTGTAACACAGTCTTTTTATAATTTTTAGTAAGACGGTGGTCATTTTTCAATGAAACAAGGATCACTGCTTACCATAAGTCACCCCTACATTTATAAATAGTAACCCCATTTTTCTGTGAGTTGGTCAGACGCAAAACTTACGGCTTTTTTTTCTGGCAAGAAACCACCTATTGTTCTTCTTAATGAAGTGTACACCCGTGTTCCTTAGTTTTTCTTTCTACTTTTCTTTTTAAGAATTCTCAAATTGTGCTTTCCGTTTACTTTGGGCTAGTAAAAAAACATTCTTCAACTTTTCTCCTCATTGACACCTACCTTCCCCCCCCCCCCCCCCCTCCAAAACTGAACTACCACCACGAGGTCATGACTCATGAGTCATGACACATCACAGCTCACAACACCTACGCATCGCCAATACCAGCACCATGACCCACACCACTCGCAGTCGCAGCATCGCTTGATATACATTAAACCACTTGTTATATTTTTATATATTTTTTGCAATAGGCAAATTTCAAACCGCGCTTTTACTTTACGCCACTGTCAATCGTCAAACCAGGAATGCTAAAAGTCAGTACCTGCGAATGCCATGGTTGTTTAGTTAGTTTCATATGTTCATTGTTGAATACGAGAGTCCGAACATGAGTTACATGACATAGCAAGAGGTGTATTGGTCATCATTCACTTGCACCCTCTTTTTTACTAGCAAAAATAGATTCCAGTGTTTATACCTGGATCAGGTGGACTACATATTGAAGCCTCTCAGTCCAGTTGTCATACTAGCAAGGACCTCAACCCTCTTGTTACAACCCGGCTATAGCCCATAGCCTAAAAATATGGTACTCAAAAAGTCACGCTCACATGTAAATGTAGGTAATTAGTATACAAAAAGGAAGGAACCATGCATAGATGCAATGAAAGAAAAACAGAAAACTAAACCAGAACACAGAAGCCTACAGGCAAAAGCGCACTTAACTGTGTGCATAAAGTTATGATGGTATTCATAATAAAGACAGAATAACTACAACTGTGTGCAACACTCTTAATTGCAACTGTGTATCCTACAAAATGTGTTGCCAGGCTCTGTGAGCTCACAAACTGTATCGCAGGTAGCAACCTGCAACTCTGGCAAGACATGAAACTGTGATCAAATAGACTAACTGAGTTCCTTAATGCTGCCCCACCATATAAATGTTATCTCTTACACAGGGCAGCAAGCATTGTGCTCCTCATTCGAGCTCGTTATCTGAACGCACATGAAGAGGACTAGATGGTGAGGTATTTCCATCCTCAGCCACTCTCCGGGCTTTCCTACCTCTTGTGTTTGGCGCAGCACAACCAGCAACACGAGCAGTTCCAGCAGCATTCTTCCTTTTACGACCTCGTTTGGCAGGAGCAGTAGTCTTGGGCTTGTCTCCACCATCTGATTCCTCAGTGACGGTTTCACTTGGGTTAGCATCCTCATCTTGGGACTTCTCAATGGAAACATCAACTTGCTCCTCAACTGGTTTGCTTTCAGGTTCATCAGAATCGTCTGCATCCTCACAATCCATGTCCTCGTCTTCGTCCTCAACAGTTCCAGAACTTCCTTCGTCGCCTCCATCCTCTGCTTTCTCATCCTCTTCAAACTTGCGCATCAGGGACTCAATCACCCCCATCAACTCCCTATTGACCTGCAAGAATTGCATCTCAACACATAAGACAAATTTACTTTCCATAGACAGAGCATCCACACCATCTGCTAGTGTTTGGGCACATAAACAGAGCATCAAGATCCCAAGATGGTAAGCAATGCATATACAGCAATACACACCTGGGCATTTTGGAGAAAGTCAGAAATGTCCATTGTGCATGCAGGGCATTTCATGACACACTTCTGGGTTCGAAGTTTCCTTCCACCATTATTTCTCTCTCTTGTAAACTTTTGACCCTCAAATGCCCCATCCAAGCAAGATTTGCAGAAGTTGTGCGCACAAGGAGTCGTGATAGGATTATTCAACACCTTGTGACATTTGAGGCAGCTAAATTCTGCAAAAGGCAACTCATACATAAGGGGAAAGGAGATAGAAATAGAAGCCAAATAATATCATTCCGGGGCAATAACCTAATTTCCATACAGCAAAAGAAACCTTGACAGAATCATGTATTTTAAGTGGCCATTCATTATGACAACAGCTAAAGAACACAGAATTTAGACTAATAGCTTCTTAATAGGACCATAATTTCAGTAACTGACTTCAACAAAAATAAAGACACACAAAAGTCACAAGCAGTACCCTTCAAAATTTTAGCCTTGGAGTCTTTTTTAGGACGAGATTTTCCTGTCCCACTAACTGCCTTGCTAGGAGGTACAGCCTTCTTCCACTTCCAACAGCCTTCTTTGTCCTGAGAAACAGGCAGAAAATCTAGTAAGCATGATCAAATCAAATATGAAGCAGGTTATATATACACAACAAACTCTTGCAACATGTACAATGTACCTTTTCCCAGTTATTTTTTGGAAGTCATCAACATTTTACCAAAATTTAATCCAAATTTAAGACTATATACGTGGTCCGTTATATTTCAATCATCAGAAAAAGTTGCAGAACAGTTTGCTACTTACATCAAAGTCCCAGTGAGGACTTTCCTTTCTTTCTGTCACCTCAAAAGCTTTCTTTAGCTCTGGAACCTTTGGTAATGGTCTTGGTCTGTCACCATGCTCATCACTGGCATAACAAAAATGTGATTACAGATATTTAGGTTGCAATTGTAAGCTACAGGTGTAGAAAACAGATTTGCTTACTATTCACATACTCACCTCGTCCATGGTGCAGGACTGTTGTCACATCTTACAAATAGATACCTACACACAACACATCCCTGACAAAGCAACAAAATCAATAACGCAGTCAGCCTATATCAACATTCACGGCCAAAATGTGCTTGAGAATAAAAAGACTCGACCATATACATACTTCTGAACTTACCTGTGTCCCCTCCTTCCTCCAGCACTTCTCAATTCTGTAAACACCGTCATAGCGCACCCCTTTCTCTGGTGCATAATTAGAGCGCTTCTCTTTGTGGGATCTGATTTTTTAAGGGAAAACATAAGCATCATTCAACAATATACATATCAATCAGCATCAATTTCACATAACAGCAAAGAGCTGAGTAACATTTCAGGTTGAGTGGAGCTAAAGTAGCAACTACACAACTGGGGTAGAGCATGAGTCATAGACAATTACATCTAAAGGCAATTTCAAACCCCCAATAGAGGTAGGCAAGTAAAACTGATGATGCAATGAAGATGTACTAATTTTTAAAGCTGCTTCCACAGAGCGATGATCGTACATGTTGAATAAAATTTACCAATTCCAAAAATGAGAGCTGATAAAAAAACAATAAATCCACCTTCCAAAGATGAAACTAAACTAAGTCTATGGTCCACATGGCTACTTGGAAATATTTCTTTTGTAGCAGATGTTCAAGGAGGAAGAAGAGGTATGCCAAATCCAAACAAAGACTCAAAATATTAATGCCAAAAATCTAAGGACAACTGCAAACTTTTACCTGACTACACGAACGGGATAGCCTTTTCTGCAACTGAGACGAAGTGCCTGGTTTGCAAGCGTAAACTTCTGGTCAGATGATTGTATCTTGTTTGTGCGCTTGTTTCCACTCAAGTCCCGACCCCCACTGGCATTCATTCACAAGAAACAAATCATGTCAATGAATCAGATATAAAACTACCCTCAGCAAATTTTGAAGGTGCCAGTCAGAAATCAGAAGGGGGGGAGATGTTGCATGTCGGAAAATCTTATCTATGGGCAGTAAAAGAAGGGAGAACTTTTTTTTGTAATGTTAGATGCTAGATTTATGGAAACTGAAAGTAAACAAAGTCACCAAAATAATCAGTTGTCATTTGTTATGCTAGAACAATAATTAACATTGATCTCATGCTAGCTATCCACAATTAATTCTACCTGCAACATGATTCCTCAATCATGCTATAATTGTGGATAGTAAAACTAGTTCCATAATTGCATTAGAAGTACCTTCCAGTATAAAGGAACCACTCTCCATGGTCCTCATCATCCTCATATCCTCCAGAAAGAACCACTGACTGTGCGGCATAACCTGATTGTCCAGCTATACCACTAACATGTGGAAAGTGAGCACCCCACTGTCTGCACGCCAACCGATCTTCCCAGCAGTCACCAACTAGCACACCCATTTTCCGGACAGGATCAAACTCTGCAGTTATAGGTCCAAGATGATCTTTAGGGATGGTGACAAAAATTCTTCCACTTTTGGCATTGGCTTTGCCTGCTTTCTTAGCCTTATCTGTGGTGAATGCTACATCAGGAAGATCCTCATTGTGCACAAATTGAATAACTCTTGGGGCTGCAACTGAAGCAGCTCTTGGAGTCCTTGCCATTCTGATGGCAAATACAAGAGATGAATTGATTCTGGGCTGGCTGGACACCCTGGCAGGGATATGTTCCCTGCACTTGGCACATGTCTTTTTTCCTTGTCCAACCCATTTCTCGAAACACTTCAAGCAAAAGTTGTGCCCACATGGAGTCTGAGGAAGAGGAAAATAGACACAGGATATCAGTAACATGTTCAAGAACAATTCGCATGCTAAGAAACAATATCAAAGGACAGCACAAAAGTAACTCATTCCAATGTCACATCATGCTAATCAGACAAAAAAAAATTAAACATAACAGGGATTCTTGGGACATTTCCAAACTTTGTGCTGATGTGTTTGAGAACTGGAACATAAAATATGCTGAAAGGGGTGCACTAGTAAACATTATACATTGTCATTCCTAAAAATGATACATGACACACCTACTCCATCTGAAAGAATATTCAACCCCAAAAGCATGAAAGTGACAAAGAAGCTGAATGTACAAATCAAAAGTATTAAAGTAAACAACAGAATCATTGTCCAAACCCATTTAACCCAAAACCCTGGAAATTATTTCGCCATTTGCAAGACAAATTTCATTAGTTTTCCAAAAATGGTATGAAATCAACCAACCCCATTCCAGCAATAAATTTCAAAGATATTATCTTCGTCACCAGTGTCAAAGGTGTGAATTTTACAAATGACCAAGACAATGGGCAAATAGAGTACATAACATGATAATAATACTCGCAAAAGAATAATAATTTGATGTACACATTCATAATGGGGGCGGGGGGGAAACAAACCTTCTTGACAGCTAATTAAATTGAGCCATTAACCCTGAACGAAAAATTTTCAAATAAATTCTATTAGAAGTAGTGAGTTATAATTAAAGCATCGCCCAGAACTTCTGCTCTGATTAAATAGAGCCCACATTAAACCGAGCAACCATGTTTTACTCCATCCGGAAATCACGTCATACTCAAAACAAAATCTAACTTCAGAGATACAAGATTCTACAACAAAGCCATTAACGAAATCAATGTTAACACTTCAAGCCCACAAAAATTAAAAACCTAATAACTCTTCAAAACAATTTTTGACAACAATTATCCCATAGCCGCAATTTATCGGCAGATAGGTCTAAATCCTTCAAGTACACACACACACACACACACAAACAAAAAAAAAAATAAAAATAAAAAAGGAAAAACATAAAAAAAATAAAAATAAATAAACAACTCAACCCTTAAACAGAAAAAACGTATCAAATCTCCGAAATTCAAACCCTCGCCTTCTAATCGGAACATAATCATTCAACGAAATCAATATGAACCCTTGAAGCCACAAAAATTAAAAATCAAAATACAGAGAAATCTAAACCAATAACACGAACAAAAATTCTATCATAAAAAACAATTAAAAAAAAAACAACTCGACCCTTCAGTAGAAAAACGGATCAAGTATCCGAAATTCACCCCTTCACCTCCTCAAAAACACACAAAATAAATAACCAAAAAAAAAAAAAACAAATTCCATCATGCATCACAAATGCAAGCAAATAAACAAAAAAAACAAAATAAAAACAAAAAATCCAGTAAGAACAACAAGCAAAACTTCAATCCTAAAATCTGACAAACACGACAAAAAAAATCAAACACAAATGCAGGTACTCAGATGAAATTAAAATGCAGAGAAAAATAGATAGATTGACAGAGAGATAAAATAGGAGAGAGAATTACAGTGACAGGACGGTCAGGCAACTGCATACAGAACGAACACTTAATATTCTCTCCAAGAATCGCCAAAATCTCATTATCATCCTTCACTTTCTCACTCTCACCACCCGATCCATTATTTCCACTCATCAACTCCTGTCTCTTTTTCGCCTTCTCCATCTCCGTTAACGTCGTATCACCTTCGATCGCTCTTATCGCCGCAATCAACTCTCCAGCACCTCCGGCAACCACCACCGATTTTCCGGCGACATCTCCGTCACCGGCGACGACATCTCCGGGAGCACAGTCAGGACACTCCCACTGAGATACAGACTCCATAGATTCCGGCTTTACAGAGAGACACTCGACGTGCCACGGTGTCACACACGTCTTACACACGAGTCTCTCTCCTTCTGATGGCTTTACGCCGCATCGCATGCAGTTTCCGTCACCATCGCAAGGTAACTGTTGGCTCGCCATTTCTGATTTCAACGAAGCTTTCTCTCTCTAGAAGTGGACTGTTGTTGAAGGAGAGGAGAGAGAAAATGAAGGGCCAATGGAAAGAGGGGTTGTGAAAATGGGCAGGGGGATTATTATAGTATTTATAGGGGGAGGAGAGAGAGAGAGAGTGGATAGAGGGGGAAAGGAGAGAGACGGCGGGGTTTTGAAATTTTTGGGAAGAGAAAGGGAGGGGGTTTGAATTTTTGGAGATGGTTGAGTGTGGTGAGGTTCACAGGTTTTATGCTGTGGTTTCGTTTTTTATTGGACTTGATTTTGACGTGGAGAGTGTGTTTTTTTTTTATCACCAGGAGAGTGTGTTTTTGAGTTTTGACTTAAACAGTCATTTTCTGGTTTTGGTCATGGCCGTTGGATTTTTTGGATGGGTGGATTGTGGTGCTTTTCTGCCTGGGAATCCGGGATTCTTGTTGTGATTTTTTAAGATTTGGCTTTACTATCTAGGTTGGTTGGGTTTTGGGGTTTGTAATTGTAATACTGAAAACAAAATTTGGAAGGATAAATTGGTATAGGGGTGTGTAGTTTAGCTTGTCAGTGTTTTTTTAGGTTATCGTGAAGTTGTTGATGGTCGTTGCGCTTTAAATCGGTCATGGCAGCTAGCCAGCTATGTATCGACTTTGTCGTTGGTAACTTACCATTCTTTAGAGAAAACTTCTTTGTAGGAATGGATATGATGTGGTTGTTGTTTGATATTTATATGTGACAAAAACAAATATGTATACTTATAAATGAACTATTTTGATAGATAAAGTTTATTTATCGAGAATGTTTCCGAAGATTGTTTATAATTAAAGAAGTGAGATCTAGTGGGGTTTTTTTTTGTAATGTGTGATGAGTTTTAATGAGATAGGATGTTTTCGTTGTGTTAATTACTTTAGGGTTTTTAACGACTTTCTCTAAATGTGTAGGAATTTGTTATGTTCCGTTATGGTTTTAAAATAACTATAAATCCAACATCACTATTATAATACTTACGATTACTTAAATAGTAAGTACTTCACGTGTATTATGATTACAAGTGGTGAGTGTGTCGAAGTAAGTACTCCACGTGTATTATGATCAAGTGATGAATATATGTCGATGTGTGGCTTATAGCTGACATCTTCTTTCTTTCCTTTTTTTATGTGCGTGTGTGTCGAAGACTATGTTCGTTAAAAAGATTATAATTTCACATTCGAATAACTATGACATTCGTATTTATCTTATAAAGAACTTCATACACAATTACTCATAAGACATTACTCTCATTATATGGTAGTACATGCAGTGAACCTTTAAATTTTCATTATTTATTTAGTCAAGCAGACATAATATTTGCTCTCTATATACAATGGTTCACTAAGTGTAACTTTTTATTGAATATAAATAGATAGTGGTGAATTATGATGATCAGTGAAGTTAAATGATTAAAACAATCAGTAGTCATTTCATTGTTACTTTATTATGTTGTGCAATTATTAGATAGATTTTTGTAAAAAAGATATTTATGTATGTTGTTCAATATGTATTTCCAAGCAAACAAAAAATGTCTATCCAATAAAGATTTTCCACAATACTAAATGCGATATACTCCGTATATCATAAAAGCCACTAAAAACACTTATTGTTCAACATGAATGGTTAATTTGAAGGTATCTAAGGAGGTATATATTGCTTCAACATACTAACCGAAACTTAATTTATCACAACAAGGAGTCTCAAAATAAAGAACATTTAAAATTATGTATTACTAAGATCGGATTGTCATTACGAAATACATAATTTATATTTTTAACATTTTGTTCGGGGATAATAATTCAATTTTATTGAACTTGAATGATGGTGCTGCTTTTAATAGGGTTTTGTTTTTAATTTTCTTTTTTACTCAATGACATTATATTGGTTTTTTCGCACACACTATTTATTTTAAATAATTTTATCATTAGTCCATACACAATTTGATTCTTGGAAAATGCATTATCATATTTTTCCTAGATTTAATGTTTCTATGTTTATATTTTGTATTGGGGAGTAGGAAGTATAATAAAATAGAGCACAAAGGGAGGTATTTTGTTACTTGTAAATAAATCTCAACTAATCTAAATGGATATTGTACATTTAAGGGCACTGACATGACTAAGATGGAAGACATTTAATTTCTTGAGTTATAAGGTTCTTTGTTTTTGTAACTTAGTAAATCAAATATTTTCATATTTGTGCGATTATCTTTCTTAAGTGTACAATATCTATATAGATTATTTGAGATTTGTTTACAAGTAACAAAAACACCTTCCACATTTGTTTTATTTTATACATATATACTAATAATCCTTACAAAATTCAACGCATCTCAATATTCACTTTACAATATTAGGAATGATTTGTAAAAAAAGTTGTAATTAAGTGTGTGAAGAATTCAATATGATTTGATGAGGTAAAAAGTACTAACTAACAAAAAAATGAACATAATCATTAAGTTTATTATGAAAAGTCCATTGTTGTCTAAAATAAATGACCGGATATGCTCGTTGTAGATGTCTTTGTACTCCATGGAGTTATATTAGTATATTTTAAATATAAAATAATTGTTACTTGTCAATAAATCTCTATTTTTTTATCTTTTGAAAAAAAAATTCAACTATTCTATATACATTTTATACATTTAAAGGTAGTGCTCGCACTAACGTGGAAGATATTTGATTTCCCAAGCTATAACAAATAAGAGTCAATATGATTTGGTGGGTTAGAATTTATACAGAAAAAAGAGTATAATCATGAAATTCATGTTGAGTCCTTTACTACTCCTAATTCGCATATTACCATATATTGATCTAAATTTCAACTATCATTTTATGTTGTTAATGAAAGTAAATATACTACTCTATAAACGTCAATTTTTTTGTGGAATATTAGTATAAATAATAATATATAGCTATATTAAAGGATGATTTTATTTTTTTGTATATAATTCTCGAAGTTTTTCGCATAGATCTTGTACATTAAGGAGTGCAATTGTACTAGTTTATGAAAATACTTAAGACTTATTAGTATATAAGCTAACAACGCATTTGTTTAGTGGGAATAGGAGGTAGGGATATGGATTAGAATATTGTAATTTTGAAATCCCATGTTTGGTGTGAGGGATGGGAAATATAGAGTGCGCAAGGATGGGGATAAAAAGGTTTCTATTCCCACGTTTTTAATCCCACGGGGGGTGCTGCCTGCTGGTAATTGGAGATGTGAATAGAGTTTTTTAAGTCAAATCACCATCAAGCCCATTTTAAATGCTTGCAGATTTTGCTAAATCTTTTTCTTTTTAATGACATTTTAGTAAATTAACTTTTTAATCCCTATTCTATTCCCAAATATAATACCCACATAACAAACAAGGTTACGAGATTAACTATACAAAATCTCTATCCCTTTGAGACAAACCATATCCCCATCCGCATAATCTCAAAATGTCATTTCCATTTCCCAAATACCCTATAATAAAACAAGGGAAAGATAATTGCATTTTAGTCTATGCATCTCATCACATGTTACCTTTAATTGTTTTTTTTTTTTTAGGGTTCACCACATGTTATCTAGATACTGGTTGATCATCTCATTGTATTTATGTTTTTGGCATGGAAAAAAGCATTTCTAGCTTGGGAAATTAGTGTTATGTAAGTTTTTTGCATAAATCTTATTTAAAACGAAACTAATTTATTTGTACCTTTGTGAAACAAAACCGAGTGAAAGCAACAAGATTAATTGCATAATGGAATGAAACTTGTTGATGGGGAATATGTTGAAATTTAGCTAACGGGCGGGACAAATTGCGGAATGAAAGCTACAATAAGAACATAGCCTAAGTAATGTTCATAATAGCACAATTGTATTTCATAAAATGTACAAGATCTCCTTGATTTCTTTGAGATTTATTACGAAAATTACTTCTTCTTCTTTTTTTTGTTATATATTTTTTCAAGTCTATCAAATTATTACAGTATGTGTGATACATTTCATGTATCATACTCATAAATAATGTAAATCCTATACGATTCAATATAGAAACTTTTAAAAAAAGGTAAAGGAACTTAAAAGGAATGCTTAGCCATGAAACAAGATTCACATGTAGCATATCTGTGGGATTAGTAAAACACGTACAAACATGTATATATACATATATTTTATTTGTCTTGTTTAACTTGATATTTCGTGATCTAATACATTTAACGAGCATTCCACCGCACCAAAATAAAATAAAACAAACAATACCAAACTACTATATATCATTATATGCTAGTAAGAATACTAAGTTAATTATTACACCACTGGATTTTACAAAGGTTTCATATTATAAGTATCTAACTCCATGACCATATAATAAATAAATAAAATACATATTTTATTTTCGAGGGGATAAAATATATATAATTTCATATATTTGGGACAAACATATTTACAAGTTGTGTGGTTATTATTTTATTATACTACATTAACATATGGACCAATTACTTTTAATGAAGTCTCAGCAACATGGGTTTGCAAAGAAACAAAGGGAGTAGAATACTTAAGTTATGATGTGATGTTTAAGTGTGAGAGTTAAGTTTTGCATATACAATAAAGGCATGGTCGGTGCTAGTAATGTTATCATAAGAACTAGTAAAGGGAACACATGTCAAGGTATGAGGATCGGAAAAGAGAATATGTTTAGTTTATAATACATAACCACACAGGGGTATTCTCAAACTTTTGAGAATTCTCGGTATATTCCAAAAGCATCATACGCATAAAAAATAAATCAGCACCCATGAGAAACATAACCAAATAGCCCTTATAAAACATCTCATACAATTTGGAATGGTAAATTACTTGCAATAATCACGATACAATATCGCGTAAAGCAACTCACCTCCCTAGCAATTAGTCAAGTTTTAGGTAATAAATAAATAGTTGATAAAGATAATGTCACCTTTAACCTGGAAAGGAAAGCAACGGAAATGTATGAACAACATGCACCGAGTTTAACGAGGGGAGTTTCATGACCAAAACCTCGATTATCCCAATGATTTCCATGAAGTAAAAAAGATGAAGATATATACTGTTTTAATCTTCCAACCAAAACGTTGAAAGTAATAAACAATTACCCAATCTCGCTATATAGGCTACTTTGTATAATTAGTCAATTTCAATATATCACTGCACCCAATAAAATAGTAGGGATCCACAATCCCCATGTGGAAGATGAAGTTGTGAAATGACGAGGAGATCGAGTCTCGAAGCAAGAAGGAAAACAATAATTAAACAAGGGTATTGATTAGATAAAGGAAAATCGGTTTGAAGGGTGAGAAAGCCTGAGGGAGGCATGCGACGAGCAAATAAAATGGTGCCTGAGGGTAAAGAAAGATGAGGCGACTGTGATTTAATCTGTCGAGGGGCCTTTTCGTTGAAATATATATAAAGAGAGAGCGTATAGGTTTTTCCGTGATAAAAGAGATTGTTGTGTTAACTTGCTCTAATTGAGGTTGCGGAGTAAAATTTTCTTTTCTATTCGTTTTATTTGAAGGGTGAAATATATGGGGAAATGTATTTTGGATGTTTGTTATTTGCAATTTGAGGTTGCAATAAGTGTACTTTACTTGATTGTCAAATTGTGGACTAATGTAATGGCATATGGAGATCTATATATGCTATATGCACCCCCGTACTTTTATCAGCAATAAACTGAACTTGGTGTTTCTATCCAGACACATGGAATTTAACAACACCTCTTATATCCACCGGGAATGTATATTATAAGATATACAACTATAGAAAAATATAACCTTTACTTTAAACTCTGCAAATGTGCGTAACATATACATGGTAAAAATTTGAAGGATATCAATGAAGGATAATATCCAATTTAATATTTTCTTTATGTACTATGGAAATCAAGAATTAAATGTCTTTTATAGATAAAATACTTGATGATGCAATAATTATACAATTTTAAAAGAAATATTCATACCAATATCATTTGAGGATTCGTGTCAAATTTATCATTTATCAAAATAAGTAATAAAATAGCTTTAATGGATAAAGTACCCAGTAAGATAATTCTGTAATCTCTATATATACAAAAGTAGAGTTCAAAATTTGATTAAATAATACCCAATGGAGCACATAAAAAACCATTAATAATAGATGGATTCTAGGAAGGACGAGAGAGATAGGAGATATTTTCGGTTGAGACTTGGATGCCATATTTCCCGTTGAGACAACATACTATATGGGGTTACTATTTAGAAATGTAGAGGTCACTGTTTAGAAAAGTAGATGCCACTTATAATGAATTGTGACCTTGTTTCACTAAAACGTAACCCGCGTTTCATCAAAAAATACAAAAATACCGTCTTATACAAGTTTTTAGAAGCTCAACTTTGATTATTAAACCCTTAGAAATCATGCAATTAGCCAATCCTTAGAGACAAGACCACAACCCAATTGAGGTCAAAGCCTTCCCAAATCACAATTCCCCTATTTTTGACAACATACAAATTGCAATATACAAGCAAAAACCCAAAGGTCACACTCACATAGTCACACATATGTATCGAGTTATTTATCATAATATCCACATTAGAATAGTGGGCACTTCCCTAGCACTAAAACCACTCTCACTAAAACCCTTCTCTATCCTCACCACCACCACTACCATTACCAGCTTCATTCACACGCGAACTTCAACAACAATGGACACCACTAACGAAACCACTCTCCGCGAAACCCTAGCCGCCAAGCAAGCCGCCATTGACGCCCAGGGCGCCGCCGTGAGGGAGTTGAAAGCTTCCAATTCCGGCGACAAAGCCTCCGTGAGCGCCGCCGTTGAAGCCCTAAATGCTCTCAAATTGGAGAAGAAATCGATCGAGGAGAAGTTGATTGCGGTTGTGAAAAGCGACGGTAATGATAGCGCCGCTAATAGGGAGGCTTTTAGGCATAATGTTGCCAATACGCTTGAGAGGAGACTTTTTTATATTCCTTCGTTTAAGATCTATCGTGGTGTTGCTGGTTTGTATGATTATGGTCCTCCTGGTTGTGCCGTTAAATCCAATGTTCTCGCCTTTTGGCGTCAGGTATGGTAATTTGATTTGATTTGATTTGATTTTCAGTGTGATTTATTTGGGTTGATTATTACGAGTGGTGAAATTTGTGTGAAATTGTGTTGAGTTGATGCTTAATTAGGGGTTTAGTTAGTTGTTTTGGGATATTGCTGTGTGAATGGGAGTGAAGGTTTCATGCAATAGTATATGATGGATTTTTAGAGGAAGTCTATGCTAGTGGAAAGTGGAAAGGCAGTAAATTGTGTTCTTATGTGGATGATTTGTGGCTAATGAGGTGAAAATGGGTAGTGATTCATCTGGTGTTATGTGAAATTTGTGGTGAATTACTGTATTTTGTGATAAATTGGGGTTATTTTGGGTTCATATTCATATGACTGTACTGGATGTAGCATGATTTTTCTGTGTGTCTCAGTAACTCTATTTGTAAGAGGGTTCTTTGCAGTTGTTTCTGATTAAAAAAAAAAAAGCTAATTAGTGCAAAGTAGAAATGGTGAATTATGTTCATACAACCATAATGATAACCTGTCAAATTGCAAAAAGTGTAGGAACTCAATTGAGTTACTGCACAAGGTGATTGTCTGACTTAAAAAGTATGTTGGGTGTTGTTTGGACACAGCAACTTCCGGCTTAGAGTTTTCGAGTTGGGCTGAGGGGTGCTTAATCAATATTTGATTTAATTGCATGCACTAGGCCGTAATTGACCTTGCCATAATCAGAATATTGTGCTAGGTACTGAATTGGCGTCTTTGCATGGTACAAAATTTGACGCGTTGAGGGACTCTAGAGTATATTTGAGATCTCCCTGCCTACCAACTAAATTTCGCAGTTCAATTGCTTTGTATATTCAGGCCTTTTTCCCATTAGGTGCTATTGATTACATGGATCCACAATTCACTCTTTGGCTTTACTTGGACGGTTGGACCCTGTACCAAAAATACGAGGGAAGATGATGTTTAGAGTTCTGGTCCAACTTTTCTTAAACTTCTCTTCAGTTTGTTTAGTCCCTCCGTTTTATAGTGATTGTTTGAGTTGACTTTTCAAGTAATAATAAGAAAAGCAGAAATACACAAGCTATAGTATTTCAGTTTGGTATAGCAATGCATTAGTGGACATTTAGAGCATGTTCTTTTGGATTACATTCTGTTAAAGTCCAGTATATCCACCAAAACATTTCCAAAATTCTCCAGTTTGCTCCAATATCCAATGTTATGAATCATACTTTCCAAATTATTCTCTGCATGTAATTTTCTTTTAATCAATTATGGCAAGTTGGGCTTTTGCAGTTTCATGTTGGATCTGGGTTTTTGATGAAACCTAGTTGTAGGCTGATAGGATTTTAAAAGAATTTCTGGATCTAATTGTTTTTTTTTTTCCTTTTCTTTTTCCCCTCCTTTTCTGTATCAGCATTTTGTGTTGGAGGAGAACATGTTAGAAGTTGATTGCCCATGTGTGACACCAGAGGTTGTGCTAAAAGCCTCTGGACATGTAGAGAAGTTCACTGATCTTATGGTAAAGGATGAAAAGACAGGCACGTGTTACCGCGCTGACCATTTGCTCAAGGATTTTTGCAAAGAGAAGCTTGAGAAGGACCTGAGTCTGTCTGCTGAAAAAGCAGCAGAACTGAAGCATATTCTAGCTGTGTTAGATGAGTTCTCCGCTGAGGAATTGGGTGCAAAGATAAAGGAATTCGGCATAACTGCACCCGATACAAAAAATCCTTTGTCTGATCCCTATCCGTTTAATCTGATGTTTCAGACCTCAATAGGTCCTTCGGGTGTGAGCCCTGGGTAGGTTTATCATTTTCTTAGACTTATTTTGGCCACAAGTTTTCCTTTTCCCTCCCCCCCTCCTCCTTTGGGGTTAATTCCTTACTAAGTTATTGATCATATTCCCCTTCTATGCTGCTGGTTTTAGGTTTATGCGGCCGGAGACAGCACAAGGCATTTTTGTGAATTTCAAGGACTTGTATTATTACAATGGCAACAAGCTTCCTTTTGCTGCTGCCCAAATTGGTCAAGCATTCAGAAATGAGGTTCGTCGATTTCTTGTCTTAATTTGTGAATGTGTACCACTTCGGTAGGATATAAGACTTGATCACCTTCTTGGAATGTTGGTCTGTGCCGGGTATAACTTTTATAGTTTTGATAGCCCTTTACCACATAAAATTCACTCAGCTCTATACCAATTTATGGTAACTCTTATGTCCTGTGACACTTCAGTCTGCAGTCTGCACATTTAGTCATTGTTGTTCTGTTACATCAGCATTCTTGCTTTTGGGGTATTGACAATGATGGTTGAGAGTAATTGTATAAAAATGACAAAGGATAGAAATAGATATCACATATGCAGGCAACTTCCAGAACTGAAAACAGGAATGAAGTAGAAATAACTAGTGTGATATTTCAGCTCCTTTTGTTTTTATTTTTATTTTTAAAATTTAATGTATTCTGATGGTTGCCTTGCTTCTAACTTTGTTGTAATAATTTTCCTTTTCCTTTTTGGTGCTAATTTTGTGATTAATTGGTAAATAAAACTGAAACAACACCAAGGCAGGATTTGGAGAGGTTCATCCACAACCAGACTCTTAATTTGGTTAGGACAAATATTAAAATGTTGGGGGGAGGGTGCTCTCAAGTCATGGAAACAGTCATTCATTGGCCGTGTATTAGCCTTTGACAAAAAAAAAAAGAGTTATTCATTGGCTTGTGGTGCCTCTATAAAAGTTAGAGTTATCTAATACCCCTAAATGACATTGTTTGTTGCATTATAGTTCTACTTATTATGATTAGTCATTCTGTAAACTTTGATCTATATTTCACAAAGTCCTTAGGAAACGATTATTAGCCTTTTATTAACAAACTTTGTAATACTCTGTTATAAAGCTCTTCTACCAAAGATTATCATAGTAGACTAGATTGAAATGAACTAAGTACAAAAATTTATTGAAACACAGCCCCAACGATTGCTATGTTCCAGTGCTCATGTCCCATGGGCGAAATCGGAGTTTGGGATGAGCGTCCCGAGTACCAGAGGTACTCCAGGGTGACGATAGACCCCCTGGAGAAGTTTGGGCAAAAATGGAAATCGGGTCCCGGGAAGCCAAAAATCAAAGGCTATAATCCATGTTTTTTGGGCTTCCGGGAGGCCCAAGAACAAAGGTGGAAATTTTGCACCACATCGCACGGGACATCCTTAGGAACAAAAGAGGCCCATGGGGGTCCGTTATTGGGTCCCTGATAGGCTTGTATGGGCGTTTTTACGGGACACCAATGTAAGGGCCGGAACACCCGAATGCATGGGTGATATAGAAGTTCGGGGATTCGTATGACACTTTTGGAGCACCGAGGGTCCTCTAGGGTCATGATAGACCCCCTCGGAGAAGTTTGGGCAGAAATGATACCCGGGCCCCCGGATACCGAAAACGAAGGCTATAATCCACCTTTTTTGGGCTTCGGGGAGGCCCCAAAACAAAGGTGAATGTTTTCGCACCACATCGCACGGAACATTCCTAGAGGACATGGGAGGCCCTCGGGGTCGCTTATCCGGTCCAATACAAGGCACTAGTGTAAAAGTTGGAACACTAAAGGCATGGGTGATATCAAAGTTCTCGGATCCGGATGACCCTCTCGGGGCACCAATGACCCTCCAAAAAAGTTGGGCAAAATGGGCCCCGGAAAGCCGAAAACAAGGCTATAAGTATAACCCACGTTTTTTGGGTTTCCGGGAAGCCCCGAAACAAAGGTGTATATTTTCGCACCACATTGCACAGAACATCCCTAGGGGGTATGGGAGGCCCTCGGGTTCGCTTATCGGTCCCTGATAGGCTTGGAAGGGCGTTTTACGGGGCAACTGGTGTAAGAGTCGGAACACTAAAGACATGGATGATATCGAAGTTCGGGGATCCGGATGACTCTCCCAGGGCACCGAGGGTCCTCTAGGGTCATGGTAGACCCCCTGAAGAAGTTTGGGCAAATATGACACTCGAGCCCCGGGAAGCCGAAAACGAAGGCTAATCCATGTTTTTTGAGTTTTCTGGAGGCCCCGAAACGAATGTGTATATTTTTGTAGTACATCGCACAGGACACCCCTATGGGACATGGGAGGCCCCCGGGAGAGGTTATCAGGTCCTTGGTAGGCTTGAAGGGCCTTTTACTGGATATCGGAGGTTAATCCATGGTTTTTAGGTACCGAGCATGGCTCCCCCCCCCCTTTTTTGAATAGATTTCTAATTTATTATTATTATTTTTTAATAGTTTTTCTATTTTTCAGTGTAACGTTTTAATTAAAAATTAAATTAAATAATTTTTAACATTCGAGTTGGTATAACTGTTCAGAGAAAACAATGTAAAGTAATATATGGTATTCAGCTTGATGAAGTTATCTTGCAAAGAGAGGAGGTGTAGAATTGTAGATACCAAATGCCTATTAGCAACCGCAAAGAGAAATATGAAGAACCATATCTAAATGGGGATTGGTTGTACACGATGCCGGAAAGGTGGCGGACGACGACGACGAGATCCAGATACGAACGTTGAACATATGAGAAGGTAGAAGATGAATTGATGGTGTGTGGTTCCATCATCTATTCATGAATCATGAGAGAGGAATCAGTTTCTTTTTCTTGTTTTGGCTCATCAATAAGTGAGAGAAATTAGCTACTACTCAATTTCTTGGATTTATAATGCTTGACAACTTGTGAGAATGAAGCGAAGGGGATGAAAGAGTCATCAAACTCCATTATGTTTTTGTGACATTTGATTGTTGCTACTCTCTCTCTCTCTCTCTCTCTCTCTCTCTCTCTCTCTCTCTCTCTCTCTCTCTCTCTCTCTCTCTCTCTCTCTCTCTCTCTCTCTCTCTCTCTCTCTCTTACTGGCCACAAGTCATATGACACGTCATAAATAAATTGATACGTCATTCGGCAATTCAGCGGTTGTGTGGTAAGCTCTGGTATAATCATTGCGTTTCAATCTAATTATATAGATTTCATTATTAGATGCTTGTTTAAATATCTAGTTCTTCATTCAGATTGTATTTCTAATGCTTTAACTTTTTATTTCAGATATCTCCACGCCAAGGTCTTCTCAGGGTTCGCGAGTTTACCCTCGCAGAAATTGAACATTTTGTGGATCCTCAGGATAAATCTCATCCTAAGTTTCCAGATGTTGCGAATTTAGAGTTTTTGATGTTTCCAAGGGAGCTACAGGTGTCTGCGCAATCTGCAGAGAAGATGAACCTAGGTGAAGCAGTTGCCAAGGTAGATTTATGTGTACAGTTTAGTGTTCTTTCAAGTTAAATCCCTATTCTCGTATCATTTTCTGTATCGTCAGTGACATGTTCTCACAATTGCCCAGGGCACTGTCAACAATGAGACTCTTGGGTATTTCATTGGGAGGGTCTTCCTGTTCCTCACCAGCCTTGGTATTGACAAAGAACGGTTACGATTCCGTCAGCATCTTGCAAATGAGATGGCTCACTATGCCGCAGATTGTTGGGATGCAGAGATTGAATGCTCATATGGTTGGATTGAGTGCGTGGGCATTGCTGATAGATCTGCATATGATTTACGTGCTCATACGGTAAAACTTGTTGAGGATTTCTTTATTATTCACATGCTGCAGCATCCTGTTCTGATGCCTATCAGATAAATATCTTTTTAATTGTTTTATTATTTACTTTTACTTGATTAAACGAGGAAATCTGTGCTATATACAAACTTAAGGGTTTTGTTTCGCACATTGGCTAGGATAAAAGTGGTGTAGCACTTGTGGCTCAAGAGAAGTTTGCAGAACCAAAAGAAGTAGAGGTACTTCTATATTTCTTTCTGTGCCTTCAATTTTTTGCTGATAACTATCTTTCTGAGAGGCCAAGAGCATTTTTGTCAATGCTAACTGTGTATATTTGTGATGTTCCGCACAGAAAGTTGTTATTACTCCTGTGAAGAGGGAGCTTGGCCTTGCATTTAAGGGCAACCAAAAGATGGTAGTTGAAGCATTGGAGGTAATTGCTAATTGTATCCTTGAAACTGCACTATTTTGAGTCAATTGTTGGTTGCATCCCTGTATCTACCTATTTGATCGGTCTTTTTATGATATTGGTGAATGGGCTATTTTCTTTTGAGGTGGATGGTTTTTCATTTGGTCTATGGATGGCAGTGACTTGGATATCCAACGTGCTTCTAATGAATAGTAAATCAGTACAAAGCTGGATGCTTATATCTTTGCTTTTATAACTTCTCTGCTCTGTTTGTATGCAGGCTATGGATGAAAAAGAAGCTATGGAAATGAAGGCCAATTTGGAGTCCAAGGGTGAAGTTGAGTTTTATATTTGCACTCTTGAGAAAAATGTGAAGATAACCAGCAAGATGTTAACAATCAGTAAGGAGAAGAAGAAAGAACATCAGCGGGTTTTCACCCCTTCTGTTATCGAGCCATCTTTTGGTATTGGGCGAATAATATACTGTCTCTATGAGCATTCTTTCTACACAAGGCCAAGTAAGGCTGGGGATGAGCAACAGAATGTCTTTTGTTTCCCTCCATTGGTGGCACCAATCAAATGTACCGTATTTCCTCTAGTTCAGAATCAGCAGTATGAGGAAGTTGCCAAACGGATAGCTAAATCATTGACTGCTGTGGGTATCTCACACAGAATTGATATTACAGGTAAGCATTCAGTATTCATTAAATTTTGTCCCGTACATGCTTACTAGTTACTACTTAATGAGAGGATATCGGGAGTGGTTTTGGGTGATGCAAGACTCTCCGTGAGTCACCGCAAGAGTACTTGATCTTTGGTTCCACTTAAAAATTTATTTGAAGGGTAAACATTGGTATATCATTGTTAAAATATACTCTATAACTTACAATGAAATATACTTTCAACCCATGCAGTTCTTAAGTATGGAGGGGGCGGTTGGATTCTCACTCCCTATTGTGCTTAAATTCTAAACAAACCAAAGTTAAAGAAATGGAGTAGTTGTTTGTCATTGTTAGAGTGATACCTTTTATGTTCTACTTAATACAAACAACTCAAGGCAGCTTAGTGTAAATTTCAATTAATATCAGTATACATTTCTTTATCTAAAAAATACCTTTTATGCTCTACTGAATAGAGTTTCCACTTGCCTCTATCTTGAAGCTTCTGAAATTGTTAAACAGTTAAAGAGAAGTGATTTCATAGTATTATATTGGAGTACCACATACAAGGGGGGGGGTCTGCTATACAAAATTGATGATTGAATGTAATGACAGGGTATTGATAGTTCTTTTAAAGAGCTCCCCGCTGGAGAGTCATAAGTGAACCTTTGATCTGAATCCGCCGGATCTTGGAGGATATATGTGCATGTCGGTAATGGCCTAATAGGAGTTACCAAGGCAAATTCAGTAGCCTATCTGTTTACCATAGCATACCCTTACTTGACCCAATGCCTCCCATGAGGGGACCTTACCTAGGCCTGGGTAATTCTGGTGAGGGGTGGGGGTGAGTATATATGTGCAGCCTCAACCTTATAATTGCAAAGAGGCTCTTTCCTGAAATCCTTTAAAAGCATTCATTTACCTAATTTTTGTTATTTTGTTTCATGGTAGCAAATCGCTTGTTCAACAACTGTTGATCATTATCTTTTAGGAATGAACATGTGTGACACCCCCTTGGTCTTCTATTTTGATTTGTTAATACTTAATCCAAGAAAGAAAATGTATATCTATTCTTGTAGGATGATACAAACCACCTTCTTTCTTCTATCAATCAATGGAAGTTTCTGATTCCAAGGTCTAATAAAGCTTCTCTCCCTTTTTCTTCTTTATTTTATTTTATTTTGTTGGTGGCTTCTTGATTTAGATAGGATCTGAAAAACTGAAAACTGGTACAGCCTACTGAATAAGAAATTCTTATTTTTATTTTAATCTATGAAATATGCTAATGCTTGCACCATATATGTTGGATTATACTAAGTCGTTAGTGTCTTGCCATTTTGTACTGGAAAAAACAGTTATGGCTGGTTTGTAGCTAGTATTATTTGATTTTATGTGTGATCTCATACTCTTATTTGTGTCATCAGCTAAATACTGTAATCTACTAACATTTGACATTGACTTGTACAGGTACATCAATAGGCAAGCGTTATGCTAGAACTGACGAACTTGGAGTGCCGTTTGCTGTAACTGTTGATTCGACAACGCATGTCACGATTAGAGAGAGAGATAGTAAGAAACAGATTCGTGTTCCTGTGGATGAGGTTGCCTCGGTTGTGAAAGAGGTAACCGATGGTCAAAGTACATGGGGCGATGTGCAATGGAAATATCCAACTCACTCATCCGCAGCCGAGTGAATGCATTAGTGGGGGTGAGTTTATCTCAAAGGCTAAGAATAGTCTTTAGCTATTCAAGATCCCATTAGAAGTGATATTTTAACAACATTGTCTTTCTGTCGTTTTGACTCAACATTGAGCTTGGCGCTTAAATTTTTTTCACTTGGATACAAATCCTGCAATTTTACATGGTTCTGATATGTTATAATTACATGATATGAATTGCAAATTTGCAATGCTTCTTAGTGCTTAAAGTTGGCCTTAATTTAGATCTATTCTGGATGAACTCGGCCATGATATTGCATTTTGTTTATGATGTGGCAGTTACCAAAACCCCAAATCTGTTTACTGTGTTGTCATTCCAGACTTCCAGTAGTGTTCCTTTTCACCATGGATGAAGTTGATTAAAAAGTTTATGTAGTGATTTCTAATTGTTTTCATCGGCATACGGCTTATGTAATTGTTAGTCTGCATAACACGGTTATGCGGTTGCGACCAGAAGAGCAAGATACATATGCAAGTAAATGGAGTTCAGATTTCAGCATCGTGTAACCAATCCTACTAGGGGAGAAAATTGATGTTAGTTCAACCTTACAATGTTGTTCTGGTAATCTAGCCGATGGACAAAATACAAGAAACCAAAACAGCTGGTCATACATATTACCTAGCTTAGAGCCGCAGAATCCTAATTACTAATTTTACTTTAGTATATGGTGGATCTAGAAGGGAAGATGAAGGTTGGTCCCAGCAGTGCCAGAGATAGAGCTGGCGGTGCCGTTAGAGGTGGAGCTGCGCTCGGCATGACAGAGCTGGCGGAGCTTGGTGGGGACATACCAGATGGAGAGGCGGGGGTGGGAGTTGAAGATGGCGTCAATGTCCCAGCCTTGCCGAGCTGCTATGGCAACGAGGGGCTTGTAGCACGCCTGCCTCCATGCCCCGACATTCTCTCCCCTCTCCTTGAAGGCTCCTCTCAGGGCATTGGATGTCTCCTCGTCCAGGCAGTGTAGGGCGTAGCAATGCACGTAGTGTCTCATCTTGGGCTTGTTGATGTATGTTGCTCCTGCCTTCTTTGCGAATCTGAATACCTCGTTTGTCACCTGTGTTGCGTTCTCTCTGTTAGACATGTTTCTCAATGCACAATAATGCCGTCATCATCACAGATAGAAGCATACAAATATACAGAAGAGACAGAGAGAGGGAGAGAGAAAAAGGAAAACAGAGTCTGCTACTCTGCTACGATGTTTATTTTAAAACAATATGTAAGAAATGTTACCAAAAAAAAAAAACAGAATATAAGAAAGACGTACAGCCTGTTGGTCCAAAACTTCAAATGCTATCATATCTTTTAAGAAATGTCCTACAGATTATAAGAGAGTGCATTCACTTGAATTGATTCCTGTATTTGTCAATGGACTTATTGTACTATACTTCTAGAACTTAACCAAAAACTAAAAGTTGACCGAAGTTGAATTATTGTTGTCTCTTAACCTAGGTATGTGTACTTTTTTACCGAACTGAATTGAAATAAACTGAACTCTCAGCCCCGATAAACTAAATTGTAATATGTGAGAGAATAAATACATTATTGAACCAATAATCACTGAAGAGGAGTTCTATTAAACCGAATCAAACTCCATTAAACCAAACCTAAAATAAAGTGGAAAAGAACGCACCCTATAAGTTAGAATTGCAATGTGCATAGATTCATCTGTTGGAGAAAAGAATAAGACCAAAAAACAAAAGTACTCACACTTGGATTTTGGAAGGATACGAACGAAGAGGGAGAGATGAAATGATGGTACTACTGTAGCCCTGAACATCTAAAAATAACGTTTGTTGGGATTTACGAGACAACACAACACACTACTACAGTAATTAATTAAAAAACTCATCTCACTCTCTCTCCTTATTCTCAGTATCGTCGTACAAGTTTGTTGTACTGCCCTGGCTGTGTCATCAAATCTTGGGTGTCTTTTTTTTCTTTAGCCAAAGAACGCTGACTGACCCACTGCTCTACTGCCAACAAGGCTCAGAGTCCCTCTATCGACGTGTCAGGCTAGGATTTTGACACGTCATCTCTCATATCTTAATAATAGTTTTCTACATAAATTGGTCTACTGTTTTTACTGACCCTGACACAACACTTGTCGATCTTTCATTGGCTCTTCTAAACACTCCCCTTTGTGCGATGTACTGTTTTATTAGTTTTTTAAACTTTATTTGTACTTTACGGCTTAAAGCTTGGCTAATCCCAAGCTTTTCGAGTATTATGTGTAATTCTTCCTAATATCATTGATGTACGTACAAGGTTGTTGAGTTTGTTCACTAGTTTACTTGAGGATCTGGTTAATCTCAAGCTTTACAAGTATGTGTAATTCGAGTTTAGATCCAACGGCAGGAGATCTGTTTCTCTTCTCTATCTCTATCTCTCTACTCCAACCTTCTAAACTCTCCTACAATTTAAGGGCTCAAAACAGAAAAGACCAATTCTAAAGTGAGATTATAACAACTGCACCTTTGCTGTTCTTAAAGGAATAGCAGAGGATCTTCACCTTCCTAATATCATTGTGCAAGCATGAGTTTGCATGTATTGTTTTACCGTTACTCAATAATTGGTTCTGTTCAATGGTTCAAGTCAGTTCAAATGAAAAACACACATTCTTTATTTACTAACTAATACATAATTGGTTCAGCTTATTGGTTCAATTCAGTTCAATTAAAAAGCACACACTTATATATTTTCGCTAATCTCCTAAGTATGTATCAATGTAGCTAAAAAAAGTTATGCCATACAATTCTTTTTCGGAAACGAGTTACATCAATTGTTGTCGAGCTTAAAATGCATATGGTTTCATATTTTAAGCATAAATCTTATCATGTCTAAAACCAAATTGACTTAAAATTGAATCCAAAAACCCCCTCTATCATCTCCTTGCTTCTATCATTTCCTTTCAAAGTAAAGGACCAAAACAATAGTCTTCACCTTCTATCATTTCCTTTCAAAGTAAAGGACCAAAACAATAGTCTTCACCTTCTATCATTTCCTTTCCAAGTAAAGTACCCTATTTCCCATCAAAAGGACTAATTGGCATGTAATAACAACGGTGTGTGTGACCATATTTCACATGAGGAAAAAGTACTTTACTTGCTTGTGAGAAACAAGACAAGGATATATATATATATATATATATATATAGAGAGAGAGAGAGAGAGAGAGAGAGAGAGAGAGAGAGAGAGAGAGAGAGAGAGAGAGAGAGAGAGAGAGAGAGAGAGAGAGAGAGAGAGGAATTATTAATTAGTTACATAACGTACCTTACTAGGACACTTTTCGCCACGCTCCTTAGCAATATTTTGGACTTGAAGCAAGAAATCTCTACACTGTTCATATAGATGAAACAAATAATCCAACCCATTTTTCTTCCCTCTTGCAACTTCACCGGGCTCAGTCACTATGAACGGATGCTCCCTTTGTCTTTCTGACACGATACAACCACCACCACCACGACCTCCGTCGTGATCGAGGTCGTCTTTGTCGTCGTCTACCTCCTCCTCATCCTCCATGTCATCATCATGATCATTACTATGAGTACCAATTCTACCAGCCTGACCTTTTTTATTAAGTATGACAACATTTTGGGTATTAGTGTTGTTATTATAAGCTGATAATTTCCTTGCTTGTTGTTGTTGTTTCCTTTGTTTCTTCCTCTCTTGGTGGTGGTGGTGAGTGTTGGCTGCCATGGCCATCTCCCAGTGTCCTCCTCCGCCACCGCCGCCGCTCCCCACCACCTCTTTCTCTTGCACCCCTGCCTCCTCTGATAACCCTTCAAATAATTACATAAATACAAATTATAACCAACATTTATAATCACCTTTTACGTTCAAGGGGTCAATACAATACCGTTACATACCTCAATTTTAACCGCTAGACCAAAATCTTATTGACTTAATTATATTAATCACTTTGCATGTAGTATGCCAACATTTAGGAGTAATAATTTATCTATTAACCAAGTAATTAATTGTATCTATTAATTAGGCAATATTTGCCTGTTTGATCCACGTTTACTACATTAAGACACTTTCAAAAGTTGATTCACATTCAATTCAAATTTTCTTGTATTGTATTGTTTGATATGATAGTAAAAGAAGATGACAAATCAGGATATGAACCTACTGTTCCTAGCTTGCTATGATGTAATACTTTTATTTTTATTTATTTTGCTTTTGGTGGGGGTCATAATTAATTTATTTAACGAGTATGCACTTATTAGTTATTACTTGGTGGGTAAATTATTACTGTTTGATACCCAACTAGCATGCACTCAATTCCTAATCATCTAATATAAATTAAATGAAGTAAATTTTCAAAAATTAGTAATAAGGTTTCCAACAAAGAATTTACTTTTCCAACCATTTTATAAAATAAATACATGAAAAATAATAATACTACATTAGCTATTTTCTACCTAGGTTAATTAAGGTTACGGTCAAAGTTGAGTTCTTTAAACAGAAGTTAAATCAAGATTATTAAGTATAATGAACAAATGTCTTAAAGCACGTAGGTAATAAGGTACACCATGATAAACAGGACTACACAGTAGTATGTACCTTCTTGTGAGAGGGCATCAAGAGGATGGTGCGTCCCATCGGACGGTGGCGTCGCACCACCAGAGAAGCTCATAAGCTGGTGGTGGTTTCCGTGGCGGTTTCCGCCTCCACGACGAGACTCCTCAAGCTCCTCAAGGCGGCGTCTCTCAGCTCGGACAGCCGCCTTAATACCGTAGCGTTCCCCAACAAGAAGATCCCAACGAAAGAGATGACAAATGCTGTTCATCATGTCATCTAACTCCTCTTCCTTCATGTCCACTAGTGTACTCGCTGTAAACCCCAACTCTGCTATCTTAGCTGCCGTATAGTACCTTTGTACACACATAAAAATAGTAATTATCTTGTGAGACGGCAATAAAATATATTAAACATAAAATAGTAATTCTCTTATAAGACGGCGTTGTATGAATATTAAGAGTTTACCTTATACCGTAGGCTCCAAACATTTCTTCTAGTCCACCACTTCCACTACTTCCACTGCCACTACCGCTACTACTACCACTTATCATTCCCATTGATGACATTCCCATTCCTTGGATTCCTATTCCCATAGGGCCCGTTTGGCCTAACGTCGGGTCACAGAACCCGGCAGCTATGAGGCCACGGGCTAGATAGGGTGGAAGTTGTGGTGGTTGAGGAGGTGGAGGTGGTGCTAAGGTGGATCTTGGGTCCCACTTGAAGAGACTTGCTGGAAAAGGGTCTTGGTCCATTTTGGAACTACTTTGTGAAGTTGTTGAGTTTGATTGATTATTACTAGAACTAGTGAGCTTACTAAAACTTGACTGAAAATGCAAAAAAGTAGAGAGGGGTATGAGAGAGAATGGAAAGTTGTCTTGTGTTTATGTTTGGTGCAGATAAGGCAAATGGAAATGAGAACTTCTTCTCCTCAAAGTGTGTATATTTATAGCAGAGAGGGTTTGTTTATTACTCCTAATAGGCAAAGGTAAAAGGGAAAGGTACAAAATGGGGTTTTGTTTATTTTGGTCTTGTCCTTTCTATATAAGGCTTCTTCACGTTTTCCTTTTATTTTGGTTTAAGATGTTACAAGTCCTTAAATTTAAGGTGTTGCCACAAGAGACAACTAGCTAGTTATGTACTATACATTTAATTAGGGTTAGACATTAGACGATCGTGAAATAGTCTATCATAAAAGCTCGATCAAATGGGGTGGCGGCCTCAACGTGAGACCCTCAAATAAGTATGAAATTATGCTTGGCTATAAGATGATACATGTTACGTTGAAGCAACCTCGCTCCTAATAAAAGACATTTTGATAATCTATATACCACTGATTTTGGCTCATGAAAATGCAAATTTAGTCATTGAGTGATAACAGAGCACCAAAAAAAGTATTACTCATAAAAGTTTTTTTTTTTTTAAATCTTATTGTTTCATTGAGTAAAGTCTTGTGCGAGACCAACTTACAATAAAATGAGTGTTGAGGTAACGCCCCAATACCAAATAATATTTAGTTGTGTTTTATTTTATTTAAGTTTGTAAAGAAATAAAATAAAACAAAAGAAAAAAAAAAAGAAGTTAAAAGGTTGGGAAAACAAAAGGTCTTAGCCTTTTGGTTTTTTCTTTAGTTGATGATTGGGAAACAAAAGGTCTTAGCCTTTTGGTTTTCTTTAGTATTGAAAGAAGTGTGATTGAGCTTTGCTATAAAAAGAAATGGCCAGCGAGTGAAAGCAGCAAGAGAAGGCCGAAACAAAAGAAAAGGAAGAGACCAAGTGAGTGAGAGACAAGCAAAGAGTGAGAGAAATTGAGTATTTCTCCAAAGAGGTTTGTTTCAGTTCACGGTTGATTCGGCTTGTTCGGGTGAAGGTAATCGGAGTATTCGGATCGGTCATCAACAGGTATTTGTGGGTGTATCTTTGGTTTTGTGGGAGTACCAAATTGAGTTAGAGTTTGTCAATTTGTACTAATACCAAAGATAGCTTGTTTACTTGTTGCTTGATCTTGTGATTGTTGCTGATTGTACTCTTGATTATTATAGTGGATTATTATTTTAGTGCGTGGAGATCCGCACCGTGGTTTTTCCCCTAATTGAGAGGGGTTTTCCACGTAAAATTGTTTGTGTTGTTTTCGGGTTTTTGCACTTTATTTTTCCGATTATCTATTATTCTGATTGTGGGTAAATACCGTAGTTTTCCCCAACAGTGGTATCAGAGCTTTTGGTTGTAGGATCGGTGGTGGGAAAATTACTGTATTTGTTGAAGGAGGAATTATTTTGTGCAAGTAACATGTCTGGTAGTATGCCCAAATTTGAAATTCCTTTGTTTGATGGTAAAATTAATTTTACTGTGTGGAAGAGTACGGTTGAGGATTTGTTGGTTCAACAAAATTTAGATGAGGCTTTAGATGAGACAAAGCCTAGTGGGGTGACCGATGCCCAATGGACATCGAAAAAGAAGAAAGCTGTCAGTACTATTAGATTGGCTATGGCTCCGGAGATCAAGTATAATTACTTGACTGAGACAGATCCAAAGAAGTTGTTGGATAAGCTCCAGAGTGTATATGCATCAAAGTCACTGACTAACAAGCTTTGTTTGAGATATGAGTTGTACCAGCTAAAGATGGAGCAAGGTACAGCGTTGCAGGACCACATTAACAGTTTTAACCAGCTAGTATGTCAGTTGAGAAATGCAGATGAGAAGATCTCCGATCAAGAGGAGGCATTGTTATTGTTGGCTTCACTACCTAAGTCCTACAGGCCAATTGTGCAGACATTACTTGTAGGGAGGACAGAGATTACACTAGACGAAGCAATGACAGTGTTGAGAGAGAATGATCGGATGATGTTGCAGGTTGATGGTGTATCTCCTAGTGATGGAGGAGATAGAGTACTAGTTGTGGAGGTGTCCGAAAGAGGGAGGAATCATGAGAGAAGAGGTGGTGGCCCGAGAAGTAGGTCGAAGTCGCGCGCGAGAGACTTTAGTAACGTGGAGTGTTACTATTGTGGTGAGAAGGGTCATATTCAGAGTCGTTGCCCAAAGATGAGAGATGATTTGAAGAGTTTCAAGCAGCTGCAAGAGAAGATGGGCAAGACCAAAATTGATGATGATAGCGGTTCCTCTAATGTAATTATGTCTTGTGATGGTAATAAGGAGTTGTTCTTGGCTAGTGACAATGAGGGGAAGGAAAGCCAAGAGAGTTGGGTGTTGGACTCCGGCGCTTCGGTTCACATTTGTAGAGACCATGCTATGTTTGATACTTTGTGCCAAGATGGAGAGTATGGTGACATCAACATGGGGAGTGGTAAGTTGAAGGTGAAAGGGATGGGTAGCATCCGAATTGAGCTCCATGGTGGTGTGACTAGAACCTTCCACAATGTGAGGTATGTACCCGATGCTCGTGTTAACGTGATTTCGTTGGGTGAGTTGACATCGCAAGGGTGTAGATACATTGGTACGGGAAGGTGGTGCAAAGTGTATCGTGGTGCTACTTTGATTGTGCAAGGAAAGAAGGCGGAGAACAACTTGTGCTATGTTGAGGGTCATTGCGTAAGGAGGAGCAAGGCCAAGAAGAAGGTCCGTTTTTCGGACAAGGTGGTGGTATTTGGTGATTTGGGTCGAGGGAGGATTTGTTGAGGTAACGCCCCAATACCAAATAATATTTAGTTGTGTTTTATTTTATTTAAGTTTGTAAAGAAATAAAATAAAACAAAAGAAAAAAAAAAGAAGTTAAAAGGTTGGGAAAACAAAAGGTCTTAGCCTTTTGGTTTTTTCTTTAGTTGATGATTGGGAAACAAAAGGTCTTAGCCTTTTGGTTTTCTTTAGTATTGAAAGAAGTGTGATTGAGCTTTGCTATAAAAAGAAATGGCCAGCGAGTGAAAGCAGCAAGAGAAGGCCGAAACAAAAGAAAAGGAAGAGACCAAGTGAGTGAGAGACAAACAAAGAGTGAGAGAAATTGAGTATTTCTCCAAAGAGGTTTGTTTCAGTTCACGGTTGATTCGGCTTGTTCGGGTGAAGGTAATCGGAGTATTCGGATCGGTCATCAACAGGTATTTGTGGGTGTATCTTTGGTTTTGTGGGAGTACCAAATTGAGTTAGAGTTTGTCAATTTGTACTAATACCAAAGATAGCTTGTTTACTTGTTGCTTGATCTTGTGATTGTTGCTGATTGTACTCTTGATTATTATAGTGGATTATTATTTTAGTGCGTGGAGATCCGCACCGTGGTTTTTCCCCTAATTGAGAGGGGTTTTCCACGTAAAATTGTTTGTGTTGTTTTCGGGTTTTTGCACTTTATTTTTCCGATTATCTGTTATTCTGATTGTGGGTAAATACCGTAGTTTTCCCCAACAATGAGTTACTATTTAAAAATGCACTGGGTTTATAAATGTAATCCTCGTCTGATTAAAAATTACGAAAAAATCGTCTTATAATTTTTTTTAATTCTTTATTTTTTTTTGTATTTCATTACAATTACCTTTTACTTTGTAGGCCTTATCCCTTGTTGGCTTGTTGCTTGCATTTTCTGATTCATAGGTCTCATGAGATGTACCATTCTACGACTTTAGGCATTTCACTTTCGTCCTTTTCTTGTTTTATTATACTTCCCACTATTTTTATTGTTTTTTTTTTCAAAATACAATCTCCCGTAAGGACCGTAACGAAACTGGTTGTGGCCTACCAGTTTTTGTTTTGGCTTTAAGCAATCAATATACTGGATTTGGAGTTGGACTGAGATGAGACTCGTGATGATGAGAGAAGGAAAGAGATGTGAGTGTGATTGTTTCGGTACCTAACTGATTTCTCCAAACAAACCCTCAAATAAAAAACAAAACAAAACAAAAACAAAATTGATTCTCTCCCTCCAATTTTTTCAACCCACTAATGCAGTAGAGGCTACTCCTTTGAGTCCTATCTAGGTCCTTTGCTGGAACCCAGCTATTTTTTGTTGTCAGCTATTTTTTTTTCTTCTTCTTTGTCTCTGGGTGTGTTCTTTTCTAATTACTCAATTTCTGGTTCAGCTCATCGAAATATTCCATATATTAACACTCAATTAAAAAGAACACACTCGAATTACGTTGTAGCTAATTATAAGTTTTTTTTTTTTTTTTTTTTTTTTTTGGTATTAGGAGCTATAATTTAAATATTAGGAGTTTTTTTTGTTTTGCTTTGTTTTGTTTGAGTTACAATGTTCTTAAAACAAAAAACCAATTTTTGAAACACAAAAACTTGCTTAAGACGGTCTTACTATATTTGGTGAGACGAGGGTCAATTTTTAGTAAAATAAGAGTCACTGCTCATAAAAAGTGCCTCCTACAAATAGTGGCCCCATATTTTGTAAGTTTTTTTTTCTCTTCATTCTCTCTAAAACCCTAACCTTTAGTAGAACATATTTTCAGGCCGGGAGGGCCGATTTAGCTCATTCCCGGCCTGCGATTGATGATTTTTATCACGTTTAATCTTGATTTCTAGCTTTTTTTTGTTCTGAGTTGAATAAATTCTCTCCCTTTGTGGAGTTTTTAGGGATCTTCTTATCTTCCTTTCTATAAGATTCTTTTTTCGCCTATTATGCGATTGATTTTTAGTAGAAGCAATATGAATTTGGGGACCGGATATACACACGATCGAAGGTATCATACAGAGGTTTGTGGGCAAGCGATTACGTTACTTGTGGTGAAGATCTCCACTTCCGTGATAGATGAAGATACATCAAAGGAAGCACATGGTTACTATGCATGTTGGGAGTCGCACCTGAATATTCTAGTATATTGGCTTCTTAGTAGATTTTTTGTTGTTTCTATTGATTTAGTATGTTCTAGGGTTATTTTTATTGTAGATGCCGTATGGCTTTTCTATGAATGAAAGTCTCATATTCCCCTCTCAAAAAAATAAATAATATTTTGTAAGTTGATTGCACACAGAACTTGCTGTTTTTGAAAATCATTTTGTTTGATTTTAGTTTTCGGTTGCCAATTTTGAATATTATAAGTAGACAAGCACAAGCCAGTCCGTTTTGTGTGGGCTTAGTCCACCGTAGATCAATGAATAATCAAAGACATAATGCAAATACTTGTAGAGATATAAAATGTATTTTTAAAAAGATTTGGTCATTTGGTCCACCAGTCCACCCAAGATTTTGTAATTTGCATTTCTCAATTCCCACTGCCTCCCTCGTCACATATTCACATGTAAAAGCCCCAATTGTGTGGGCTAAAGGTTCCCAATGACAATGGGCCAGAGGAGTTGTGTAGCCTACATGGCTTAGTAGGCTAAGAATGTGGTTATACACTTCATAGTTCATAAAGTAGTTCATAGTTCATAGTAGTAGTTCATACAGATTACAGATACAGTAGTTCATTTCATACTACGGAGTACATTTTTTCCTTCTTTTTCCACTAACGATCTTTGTTGAGTGGAATTAAGGACGGAGACGATGAAGACGGAAGTAGGGAAGATGATTTGCTCCCCAGTACGCTTATTCTCTCTCCTCCATTCGTCTCTTCATTTTTCATCTCAATATTCATGCCTTCCCACTTTCACTGCCACAACCACTGCTAATGGTATTCCTCTTTCTCTCCTTGAATATAATCCATCTATCTTCAATTCGGTTTCATTTCTTTTGTTTTTTTTACTTACTCTTGTTTATTTACATTCTTGATATATTTGGCATTGCATTTCTAGTTTTAAATCCGATGTTATTATTATTTGTCTAAAGTTCTTGTTTTTTGTATAAATGCTGTAATGGGTTGATGCCAAATTGATGAATGGGCCTTTTAATTTGTCTGTGAATTAGATTAAGTGATTGTGCTGCAACTGAAATTAGTGTATTTTGTTATGTTAGCATGGTGTTTTGGATAAATCACTCCAATTTTGAAAATTTTGGACATGACACATTTCAACTGGCGCCCAATTCCCAATTCTGTATTGTATTTTGGAGAAATCTTAATATTGAAGTTTATGAGTTGTTGCAAAACCTTGTTATAACTTATAAGTATCAAAATATGCAATGGGAAGTTCATGATAAGAAACCCTTTTTCGCTCTCCCATGGGTTAGGAAGTCCATTATTTAAGTTTCCCTAGAGTAGAGATATATCTTGTTTAAGCATACTTTTGACAGCTTTAATATGGTAAAACTTTCAGATCACCAAATGCTTAGACGTGCTATTGATGGCTGCAAGATCTCCTTGGATTTAAATTTGGCATTGAAAATGCATGCAAAAATTGTCAAAATTGGATTTAGCATGGATCCTTCACTGGTATCTTCCCTGCTGCGAACGTACATTACTTGTGGACATCTTAATTTTGCTCGCTGGCTCCTAGATGAAACCCCATGTTGGAATGCTGATTTGGTTACCTGCAATAAGTTGATTGCAAGTTTTATGAAGAGCGGAGATGTTGATGCAGCCAAAAGGGTGTTTCTCAACATGCCTTCTAAAGATGTCGTTTCTTGGAATTCCATGATTGGTGGGTTTGTCAAAAATTCCAGATTTGAGGAGGCGTTAAAGTTGTTCAAGGATATGTGTTCTTTGAATATCGAGCCAGATGAGTATACATTTACTTCAGTCATTACAGGGTGTGCACGACTTGGAGCCCTTGACCATGCTTTGTGGGTACATGATATCATAATTGGCAGGAAAGTTATGTTGAATGGCATTTTGCTTACTGCACTTATTGTTGGAGTATCCCTCCTACATGGAGGAAGAACCCAATTAATTTGGGATATATTTGCTTACCATATGGGTTATCCATATGATGTTTAAGTGAAGGGCAATTTCGTATATTCACTCACAAGTGGCTTCCCTTATAAGCCAAAAGGTTAGAAGGGCTGAGTGCAAGAGAGAGAAAGCCTAGACACTCAAAAATTCAGGAGAAAAGTCTAGAAGAGAAGAGGAGAGAGAGAAGAGGAGCCACCCACGAATTTTGGTGCTGGCAGCCCAGAAATCCGCCCCGATCGACGACCAAACAAACTCCGATCGTCGCGAGATTTTAGCACGTTGTTCCTGACATCCCCCTCTTCAAATCCAACGGTCAGAATTTCATTTGGAGCTCTCTAACTCAGTTTTCTAAATTCAGCTCTTATTTTATACGAAATTGTATTTCCACTCTTTTTGGGTGATGATTTGGGAGACTTGTTGTGCCAAGGTTGATCCTTGATGATTGTGAATACCTCTAGTTGATCTAGGGAAGAACTATTGTTGTACCCACTTGTTAATTTGTTGATTAGTGGAGGTTTTGGCACCGTTTGTTAACGGTCCCGTGGTTTTTTCCCCACATCGGGGTTTCCACGTAAATCCTTGCGTCTCCTTGTTTATTTACTGTTTTTTGGGCTGATTTATAGTTCCATTTGCTGCTGTCATTTTGGTTCAATATTGTTTGGTTGCTTGAATTGGTTATTGCTCATCTTTGCATCACAACCGGGGAAAAAGTCTTTGTTGCTTCCGCTTGTGTATTTGTGTGCTTTCCCCAACACTTATAGACATGTATGCAAAATGTGGAAAAATTGAAATAGCCAAAGAAGTTTTTGAGAGCATCCAAAGCAGGGAAGTGTCTGTTTGGAATGCTATGATTACTGGGTTAGCAATGCATGGACTTGCCTCTGATGCTATTTCAGTATTCTCACAGATGGAGAAGGAACATATTTCTCCAGATGCTATAACTTTTCTTGGTATTTTAACTGCATGTACTCATTGTGGTTTAGTTGAGCTGGGACAGAAATACATTGATATGATGAGCAAGCAATACTTAATAGTACCACAAGTGGAGCATTATGGGGCTATGGTGGATCTCTTTGGTCGTGTTGGACGCCTAGAAGAAGCTTATGCCACTATCAGAGCAATGCCAATGGCACCTGATGTAGTGGTATGGAGGACACTTCTTAGTGCTTGTAGAACTCACAAGAATTCAGTTTTAAGTGAAATTGCTATTAAAAATATATCGTCCCTTGATGGCAGTGATTATGTTTTGTTGTCTAATACTTATTGCTCCTTAAACAAGTGGAGTAGCTCTGCAAACACGAGAGAGACCATGAGAAGGGAGGGAGTCCGCAAAGATTGTGGGAAGAGTTGGATTGAGTTGGCAGGTGTTTTATACCATTTTAAGGCAGGTGAGCAGTCACACCCTGAAAAAGAGGCGATAGACAAGGTTCTGAAACAATTGATTGGAAGAAGCAAGTTGGAGGGTTTTGTTCCTGCAGGAGAGTTGGTGTTGATGGATGTCTCTGAGGAGGAAAAGGAGGAGAATCTGAATTTCCATAGTGAAAAATTGGCATTGGCATTTGGAGTCCTTAAGACAAGTCCTGGAACAGAAATTCGAGTTTCAAAGAACTTGAGAACTTGCTATGACTGTCATTCGCTCTTCAAAATAGTCTCAAGGATGTTGAGAAGGGTGATCATTGTCAGGGATCGAATGCGATTTCACAAGTTCGTAGACGGTTCTTGCTCTTGTGGAGATTACTGGTAAATGTTGAAGAAGTTATAATACAAGAACTCACTTTGAAGCACATATGGGAGGTGCTTTCTCAGATCAAAGACGGGAGCAATGAGCATATCTAAGAAAGGCTTGACAGAAATGTACAACGTGACTACTGGACCAACAGGAAAGAGTGAAGAAAATGGATAAACAAGATTCAGTTTGTGATGTTTTGCCCCGCAGATTGAATATGAAGGTACTTACCTGACATTGACCAGCTTCTACTTCTTGCTTGCTCCAACACAGTCCTCCCTTCCCTTCCCCTTTTGATGCTTAGTGCTGCAAAATTGTCATCAATTGCAACAAACCCCAATTCTTTGTAGCTATCACAATGTTCTCTGTGAAAGTTTTGCTTTCAAGTATCCTTAAGCCTGTTATGTGGATGTACAGGATCATGCCATTATGAAGCTGCTGCACATGTGAAGAAGTACACAATGAACCTTGAGGCTTTTCTTCTCTGCCGTTTAGTTACTTGGCTGCAATATTCTCTCTCCTCTGTTGATTGTCTTCTGTGGTTGTTCTGTCTGCCCGCGAGATGTACAGTACAAATTTGTCATCAAGTACTTAGCTTGCCCAAATAAGGAAGTTCTCAGATGAACAGAGATTGTGACAGAGAATAAGAGGGTTATGCTTTTGTTGTCTGCTGGTTGGCAGAATGCCAGAATGGTATAACCCCTCTTGAAGTGGCTTTCTATCGATCAATGGGATTTTCATATTGTTTTTTCACCTTTCATCGGTACCTAAGTTAAGCCAACATAGCAAGACTGGCATCCTTGAAATCCTATGGACAGTATTCAGTCCTACTTCTGTAAACTGGGATGTTCTACAAGACGCATGATCAGTATTTTTAATCTGAGGTGATTTTCATAGTTGCTGAGTAATGGCTGATGGGAGGTCAAAAGACGATACAAGTGTACTGCATCTGGTAAGGAGTGAGCAGCTACAGTAAGTAAAGAGTTAAAGAGGGCCTGTTGTCTGCAGCTTTATCAAGTAAGTGATCTTGAAGAGAGTTTTCATAAAACATGATATACAAGATCGTAACATAATACTTGTGAGTTGTAATGCTTCATCTGGGACTTGTATTAGCACCTAACGGATTGATATATAGTCATCTTATTTTACAATAAATGGACACTTATTCCTCTCTGGTGCAAATTATAACATGAGCCTGACCTGCTGCTATTTGATTGGGATCCTCATACAGTCACAAATTAAATCAACAGAAGTTACAGTCTTACAGACACGACTCAGTATTGTGCCAGCCAATCCACAATTGCTTGGGAGTGTGTTTGAGAGTGAGCCTGTGACGCAATCAAATTTTCTTTTGAAGACTCTACTGTCTGGAAGGTATCTGCATTTGGCTTGCAACTGCTTATTGTCAGGCATCTTGGATGGGTACTAGTGGAAGTTTTCCTCCATATACATCAGGAAGTTGGCTCTCATCAATTTCTTCTAGCAAAGTTGACCTCAGCTGGCTGTTCTCCACAAAGACTATCTGCAAAGAGCAAAAGAGGGCAAATGGTGTCACTGGCATGGCTATATTATGTAAGTTGCACTCCCTCCGAAACATTTAATTGTTACGAGTAGCTTTGAACAATTTATTTGCCCCCTTTTCAAAAGTTATGATAACAAGCGTTTGACACTACACTCTTCTTCCTACTAATTGTAGAAGAAGTATAGATTTAGATATCATGTTAAGTGGCAGATAGCACCAGAATCAGGAGACAGGACTGCATAATTTGTTGGATGCATGCTGGATAAAGGCACATGGCTTAGTTAACTGTAACTCACCTTGGTTTTGGTTTTGTTGTCGATGAAGGGATAGACAATCTTCCATGCTGTCATAAAGATTCTTGGTGCATGTACAATTAGCAGCTTCCCTAATCTTTCAGGGTAACAATCCTGCACAAATTGCACACGATTCTTGCAATGTAATAGTTGTCTTTGCAATATGAGAATTTGTGGCTGTCATGCTGCAATGTCCATCTGATCCCTTCTTCAATCCTCCCAAGTGAAAATTAAAAATGGAAGAGAAGCTTTAAATGCAACCTAAGTTATGATAAAACTGAGAAGTTTTCTCGAGATTTTTCAGCAGAAAGGGATAAAATTTTATTTTATGAACGGAAGGGAAAGGGGATAGACAACTGCTTAGTGCTGTAAGGAAGGTTAGGACTCTTTAAACTCACGTAACTGAATCTGTGGCTCGCGTTCCTTGTTTTTTAAGGTTCAAACTGCCAACTAGGGAGCGCGGTAGCCAGAGTGTTGGTCGTTCTGTGTTGGCACATTAATTGGTCAACAAAACTAATAGTATTTACCTGCAGAATAGAGAGTGCTCCAAGATATCCACGGATGTCACAATTTGAGTATCCCCATCCTTGAATATCCCCAATGCCAATAAACTTTTCCTGTCCAGCAGGCATCCTGATTTAGATAAGCAAAAAAAGATATCAGTTTGTTAGTTAACAGACATCAAACATTTGTGTTGAACTATGATTCTCTCCTTCCATTCATATATTTCTCGTTAGAGCAAGCACAGCGATTTTGCAAAGCATTGATGGTGTGTATATAATGCAGAGGGCTACCTTGCGCATATCTTCTCCAGAATGTAGACAACATATCCTGTAAAATCACAAAACCAGTGTGAGTAGATCAAACAGTTTTCCAATGTATGTATGGCTGGGAATTGCTGAGCTACATATAGCATTTCTGAGTCGAATGGTATGTACGTTTGAACACATCGAGACCTCCTGGTTTCGAATTCTGGAAATGTTTACCCCCAAAGACAACCGCAATAGGTCGTCCTTTCTTGTCAAAGCCTCCAAGAAACATCTTCTTTTGATCAATTTCGTCCTGTATCTCTGCCTCTGAAATATAACCCTTGGGTACAAATGTCCTCTTCCATTTCAGGTACTTCATGAATAGTGCAGCCGCCTTCTCCACATCCAGATCACGAGCTCGTAAGAATCTCCTCAATGTAAAGTCATCTACCTCCTGGATGCAATCAAAAGCTTTTATGAGTTTTGGAGACAAATCTAACAGCACTTAAACTGTAAAGTCTTATGCAACCGTTCCAACTTCCAAGGCAAGTGTTACATGATTCTGGAGAATTCTAGTTTATTTCCTCCCATGTTCCAAAACATACAAAATCACATGGCAGTTGTGATTGGCCCACTAACATTCAGTCATCTTTGGCTATAAGTTGGAGGGGCCAAACCAAATGAGCTTGTCTCTTGCGGTTATGTTGACAGCTTCTATCTTAGAGGTCCCAAGTTCAAAGCTTGTGATTCTCATATTTCCCATGATTGAAGGAAATATGAGGGGTGTAAACACTTGGGCTTCGGCCCAAGTGGTTTGGGTGGGGATGTGGAACTAGGAGGCATTTGTACACCCAACTTTGGCCCAACCTGAGATGGGCTGGGCTGAGTGGAGGCCTGTTCTTAGAGGCCAAATTGGAATATTAACAACCTACATTCTCCTTTTCGGTCTCTCTCTTAAATGTTACATGAACCTAATACTTTATTGTCGACCGAACAATTAGTTAGCAGATCACATGACACCACAATTAATAAACTTCATTCTGTTTATACCATTAGAACTAGCAAAAAAGATCTAACATTGAAAGAGGATAAAAAGTAGCATACTTTATGTATGATGCATGAACTATTTGCCTATTTGTCATTTAATAGATTGAAGTTTATATGAAAACTGTTGCTTTGAAAGAGTCTAAACAAGCTTTCTGAAGAAAACGATTCTCTTGTAGCAAATATAGAATCAGAAGTTCCGTATGAAAAAGAATAGAAACAAATTAAAGAAAATGCCTATGAAAATTGATAACATGATGTAATTCCTCCATTACAATCGAAGACGTTTTGGGTACCAGTGATCCTAATCCTTGAATGCTGTGAACCCATTTGCCGCTGATTATTGTATGAATTTCTATGTATGATCGATGTATTTCCTCTGAGGTTGTTATTAAGTGGCTTTCTTGAGTTAATATTAGCCTTTTTCCCAGTCAAGGATTGAAGGACTTGGAAAGAAAGCATACATCACTGCTGTGTATTCTTGTTGCATATTCTTCTTTTATCAACAAACTCACATTTTCACATGTACTACTGTAAGATAAGCAGCTATGGAAGGTAAGAAGTGTGTACCTTGGCAGACGGGTCGCGGCTTTCGACAAAGGCTCTCATAAGGGAGAGCTTATGTTGTTCAGCTGCTGTATTGTCATTGCAGCTGCTCATCATCTCTTGATGACCTTGTTCTTTCCCTCCATTTTGCACCATTACTTTAACCACCTCCGCCTCGCTCTCTGCCTGCACATCCTCTGCTTCCTGCTTCATCATCCTCTCTCTGTTTCTTTCCCCCTCACTCATTGTGAAAGGGAATGAAGCTTCATCAGCACCAATAGCGTGTCGGTGTGAAAATGAAATGGTGATGGGGTTATATAATTCAAGCTCATCCCAAATTAATGTACAAAAGGGACGTAAATCATGCAATAATGCTGGAAATGGGGTTATCCTTTATTTTATTGTTATTTATTTATTTTAAGTTTATCTTAAGTTTATTTTTGTGGGTTTTATGAAGTGGTGAATTTACTTTTGTGGGTTTTGTGACTTGGAGTTAACTAGTAGGAAATTAATTGGCTAGATTTTGTGGAGGCGTAAAGGGATGGGTGTAGGGCAGTGGTTCAACTAAATAGGTTTCTGTTAGGTTTGAAGCATTGAATTCATATACAAAACATATGGACGTGATTACGTGACTAAGCTTGTGAATGACATTATCCCACATTCCCACTATAACGGCTTTCATTTCTATTCATACTCTTACTTTCTAGCTACTATCTAATTGCATTTATGACTTATGTCATGTCTAGCGAGCAGCAAACAGCAGCTAGCAAGCACCATCTATTGATTTCTTGATGGACGGCAAGGCTGTGGAAATGGGTTTCTTACTGATTTAATAGCCATGACCGTCCTTTAACTAGTGCGAGATGATCACTTACCCATGGCCTTATTTTTTCATAGTTAAGACAAAAAAAAATTCACAAAATAGGGATGAGCCGTGACCAACAATATTTCAAAAGTTATCAATGGGATTTTGCCTCATTCACTGATGCAAGGTGGTCTCAATCTTTGCAATTCTTATTGTCTAGATAATCCACGTTTTTTTGGGCTTTCGATTGGTTCGAAATAAAAGTTGTTATTTTCGCATCATATCGTGTTGGACACCGTCAGGGGATGAGGGAGGCCCCCGGAGTCGGTTCTTGGGCCCCTATTAGGCTTAGGCGTCCGTTTTACTGGTCACCCAATCTAAGGGTTGAACACCAAAATCATGTGTGGAATGAGTTCAGGGACCTGAATAGCCTTTCCAGGGCACTGAGAGTTCTCTTGAACCATAATGCACTCCCCCGAAAAGTTTCGGACAAAAATCTTAAACGAGTTACGGGAAGCCGAAAATAAAAAGCTAATACACGTTTTTTGGGCTTTCAGATGGTTTGGGAACTAAGTAGCTATTATCGCATAATATCACATGGGACACTTGTAGGGAACATGGAAGGCTCCCGAGGTCGGTTATTGGGTCAATATTAGGCTTGTACGACCTGTTTACTAGTCACCTACTTTAAAGACCTAAATACCAAAACCATGGGTGAGTATGGTGTTCAGAAATTCGAATGGCCTTTCTCGGGAACCGGGTTTCCATTTGGGTCACAATAGACCCCATGGAAAAGTTTTGGCAAAAATCTCGACCAAGCCTCAAGAAGCCGATAACAAAGGCTATAATCCACGATTTTTGGGATTCAAGAAGGCCGTGATGAAAGTTGTTGTTTTTGTACCATATCGCACGTATCGCACTAACATCCTGGGGACATGATAGGCTCTGGGGGTCCCTATTAGGCTCGGATGACTATTTTGTTGGTCACAGTACTCAAAGTGCTCGTACATGGAAACCATGGGTGAGAATGGAGTTCAGGGAACTGGAGGACCTTCCTGGGGCACGGGGGGGTCCTCTTGGGTCACAAGGACCCTTCGGAGATGTTTGGCCAAAAAACTTAACGTGGTGTCGGTAAGTAGAAATAAAGGTTACACTTCACGTTTTTTGGGCTTTCAGAAAGTCACAAAACAAAAGTTGTTATTTTCGCATTACATCGTATGGGATACCCCTAGGATACAAGAGAGGACGCCAGAGTTGGTTATCGGTTCCCTATTAAATTTGGAAGACCGTTTTACTAGTCTCTACTATAAAGGGTGTAATACCGAAAGCATAAGTGCATACAAAGTTACATATGGCCTACCGAGGGCACTGGGGGTCCTCATGGGTCACAATGGAGTCCCTAGAGGAATTTGAGAAAAAAAATTAACTGGGCCCGAAGAAGCCGAAAAAGACAGTTATAATCCGCGTTTCTTGGGTATTCCAGGAAGCCCAAAATGACAATTATTATTTTCGTACCATATCAAAGGGGACACCCCTGGGGGTGATGGGAGGCTTTGAAGGCGGTTATTGGCCCCAACTAGCTTTAGACGACCATTTTACTGGTCAACTAATGGGTCGAACATCGATACCATGGGTGAGTATGGAGTTTGGAGTTTAGGAACTCAAATGACATTCACGTGTAGCCCAGGGATCCACTTGGGTCACAAAAGAGGCCTCGAAAAATTTTGGGCAAAATCTCGTTCAGACCCCAAAAAGCTCAAAATGAAGGTTATAATCCACGTTTTTTGGGCTTCAAGAGCGCCCAAAACGAAAGTTGGTGTTTTCGTACCAAATCACACGGGCCACCCTCAAGGAGCGAGGGAGGCCCCTGGAGTTGATTATTTGGTCGCTATTAGGCCTACCCAACCATTTTACTGGTCACTTACTCTAAAGGCTCGACCATCGAAAATTCAAAACCATGTGTGAATAGAGCACAGAGACCTCGATGGCCTTTTCGAGGCATGGGGGGTTCTCTTGGGTCACAATGCCCCCCCCCCCCCCAGAAGTTTGCCCAAACCTGACCACAAAAGCCAAAGCTGAAGGCTATAATCTAAGTCTTTTGTGCTTCCGCAATGGTCATGGACTCCTGGTGGTGCTAGAAAATTGTTGATGCTTTAATGAGAGGTCAGTTGAAGTTCACTTTGATAAGTGCAGTGCATCTGGTAAGGAGTGGGTGTTGACTGTACTTACAAAGGCGCTGGTGTGTCTGCAGTTGCATCAAGTATTGATATTAAAGAGACTTTTCACAAATCATGGTATACAGTATTGTAAATGGAACTTGTGAAAATGTTAACTTGTTATGGTTCATCTGGAAGTTGTAGTGACACCTAATTGATTGATGATATTCATCTCACGTTACAAGCAGTTCACATCTATTCCTTTCAGGTGCCAATTACATATGAGTGTGGCATGCAGTCACAAAGAGCCTGTTATACGAAAAAACGGAAGTTACAAAGATAGCCTCAGTGTCGTGCCTGCTAATCCAGAGAACAATACTTGCATGGGAGTGGGTTTGAGAGTGAGCTTCGTGGTGGAATCAAATTGAGTTCTTTCCAAGATCCTTGTCTCTGGAAGGTATCTGCATTTGGCTAGCCGCGTTATGCTTATTATTGTCAGGCATCTTGAATAGAGGCAGTTTATCTCCCTATACATCTATAAGTTGGCTCTCATCAATTTCTTCAAGCATTCTTATTTGTCAGTGATACTTTCCTGCGTTACCCCATCCACGTACTAGAAAGCGAGTATCGATGGGGTAAAGCAGCGCGATGTATCTTAAAAGGAGTAGCGACAGTACTCAAAAAGGAGCTGGGGTCAGCAATTGCATGAAGAAGTGTTCTTAGGCTGGAACTTCCTCTGTACCACAGGAAATTGATGGGGTAAAGCAGGACGGTGCATCTGGTAAGGAGTAGCGACAGTACTCAAAAGAGGAGCTGGTGTCAGCAGTTGCATTGCATCAAGAAGTGATCTTAGACGTTTCATGAGTCATGACATACAAGACCACAAATAAACCTTGGTGAACTTGAATAATTTTGGTGGTTCTCCTGGAACTTGGATTAGCATCTAATTGATTGATAACTCATTGTACAAGCAATGAACATGTATTTATTTCAGGTGCAAATTACAACAATAACTTGGCATGCAGCTATATGATTGGGATCCTCATACTGTCACAAAGAGCCTATTATCCCTTAAAATCAATGGATGTTACAGAGACAGCCTCAGTCTTTTGCCTGCTAATCCAGAAACGTACCTGATGGGAGTGGTTTTGAGAGTGAGCTTGGAGGTGGAATCAAATTGATTTCTTTTTGAATCTTCTGGTCTCCGGAAGGTATATGCATTTATTTGGTTATGCTATGGTTGTTAATGTCAGGCATCTTGAATGGGAACTAGTGGTAGTTTGCCACCATATACATCAGGAAGTTGGCTCTCATCAATTTCTTCAAGCAAAGTTGATCTCAGCTGGCTGTTCTCCACAAAGATTATCTTAAAAGAGCAAAAGAGGGGGTGGTGTCATTGAGTGGATTATTTACTGCGTTTTGGTTTTGAATCATAAATATGCCCCTCCTTCACAAATAAAGGGACATCAAATGTTATGTGGCAGCAGATAGCACCAGAAAACAAGAGTCAGTGGTGCATATCTTGTTGTATGCATGCTGGATTCTAGTGCATTTTCTACACTGTGTTAGATGGCTTAGTGAGCTCACCTTGGTCTTGGTTTTGCTGTCGACGAAGGGATACACTATCTTCCATGCTGACATGAAGATTCTTGGTGCGTGTACAAATAATAGCTTCCCTAATCTTTCAGGGTAACAATCCTGCACAGAGTTTAGAGAAATCTTTGCAATGTTATAAAACTTCATCTGCAAGGGGTTTGGGGTTGTCAACTTGTCATATATGCGACAATCATCCAGCTCCTCCAAAGGAAAAGAAGAATGGCGAAGAAGTTATGAACGCAGTGGTGAGTGAGCATGACAATTTAAATTGTGAGGAGACTGAAAAATTGTCCTTTGAGAAATTTCATCAGAAAGGAATAGATGGGCTGAATGAACGGAAGGGAAAAGCTTAGACAACTAATTGGTGCAGCAAAGGAAGGTTAGGATCAGTTAAACTCAACTAACGGAATGAGTGAGGTTGGGGTGGGTAGCCCAGTGGCGCACCCCTACTTGTTCCCAGCAATGACCTGGGTTCAAGTCTCATTTCGAACAAAGTTGGAGGTTACTTTGCCGTTCAAAACTAAAAAAAGAGGAAGTAACCGAATGAGTGTCAACTAAGGAATGTGGTTGACTCGGCGACAAGACTATTGATACTTACCTGCAGAACAGAGAGTGCTCCAAGATATCCACGAATGTCACAGTTTGAGTATCCCCATCCTTGCAAATCTGCAATGACCATAAACCTTTCCTGTCCAGCAGGCATCCTGATTTAGATAAGCAAACAAAAATGCTCAGTTTGTCAGTTAACAGACATCAAACATTTGTGGTAAGCTTTAATTCTCTCCTTCCATTTATATATTTCTCATTAGACCAAGCACAGCGATTTCACAAAGCATTGATGGTGTGTATATAATGCAGAGAGAAACCTTGCGCACAGCTTATCCAGAAAGTAGACAACATATCCTGCAAAACCAGTGCGAGCAGATCAGGCATTTTTCTGAAGTCCGTCTTGCTGAGGATTGATGAATGACAGGCTACATATGGTAGATCAGAGTAGAAAGGTACATACGCTTGAACTCATCAAGACCTCCTGGCTTCGTGTTTTGTAAGTGTTTACCTCCAAAGATAATCGCAATCGGTCGTCCTTTCTTGTCAATGCCTCCAACAACTATCTTGTTTTGAGCAAGGTCGGCCTGTATTTCTTCCTCTGAAACATAACCTTTTGGCACAAATGTCCTCCTCCAAGTGAGATACTTCAAGAACAGCGCAGCCGCCTTCTCCACATTCAGATCACGCGCTCTTAAAAATCTCCTCAATGTCAAGTCATCTACCTCCTGGATGCATGAATCAAAGAGTTTGTACCGAGTTTTAGAGACAATTTCAACAAAGTATAGTGTCTATGTAAGTCTGTTCAAGGCAAGTATTTCCATTATTGTCAGAATTCTTAATTATAATTTAATTGATCTCATGTTCCTAAACATAACCAAAATGACATGGCAGTTTGTAATTTATCCAATATGATGCACTTAGCTTTTTCAATCACTAGAGAGGCAAACTGGATTGGTCACTGAATTTCAAGGTACTTTGGAATGTGTTCCGAAGATATAGAACTAGTCATGATCAATCAGATTACAGGGATATACAAAAAGGGCAAACTACTTAGGCAAAGTGGAATGTTAGCCATAGGTCTGTGAACATCACATTTTTCATTTTGTGAAAAATACACTACTGACAGTAAACTCAATGTGGATGTGGCCTATTTTTGCATTTTGTTATTACTTGATAGTTTAAACCAGTACAAAGAGTTTAATCATGAATTCATGATGTTAGTGCATGAACTACTAGTCAATTAAAGATTGAAGCAGCTTTCTTTTCTTAACTGGGATATCGATTTAAGGACTATTGAAAGCTTACAGCTTACATGATACAGTATCAGTGTGTCAGAGTCAGAGTGTATTCTTTTGAAACTAACTGAACTGAACTGACAGTGTATGTGACAGAAAAAAGTATTCTTATTGTATATTCATATGTCAGAAATTGGAAAGAAAGAAGTTTCACCTTAGAAGAGGGATCACGGCATTCAACAAAGGCTCTCATGAGGGACAGATTATGTTGTTCTGTTGCTGATGCTGTGTTTTCATTGCTGCTGCTGCTGCTGCTCGTTTCTTCGCCTCGCCGGCCGCCTTGCGCATCTCCCCCTCCCATTTCATCCCACGGCTGCTGAATCGTCTCTACCTCATGACTCCCCTCCACATCCTTTGCTTGGTGTTTCATCCTCTGATCTCTCTCTCTCTCTCTAGCTTAAGCAGCAGTTCAGCACCAATAATAGCGTGACCGGTGCGAAAATGAAATGAGGATGGGTTATGAACTTATAATAATCAAAGCTCAACCCAGAATTGTAATGACCAACCCAGAATTATTATGGTGCACCATGCTGATATGCCTCTTTTCTTTTCTTCTTTTCTTTTTTGATTTTTTTTTCTTCTAATGTTGGTTATGTGAAAGCTTTCTAAGATGCGTGGCAAAATTGGCAATTATAATTATAAGGACATTAATTACCCAGATTTAGTGGGGACTTTAGGGGGATAGCAGATAGGTGTCACCCTGTCAAGTAGTGGTTTAGCTATACGAGGAATTTGAGTCACTACTCTTTGAGTGCACCGAATAAACCCCGAGTGTATGCAATAGCGTGTAAACCATACATATCAGGCAAGCCAACTAAATAAATTTTGTAGACAGGTTGAGCAAAGATGTATAGTGGAAATTAAAATCCATGATCTTTGTAATGAAATTCAACCGTACGACCAACTTCACTACCCTTTTCACGGCCAGGAAGGTTAGTACATAGTAGCATTGATTCCAATATGCAATATTGCAATCAAATGGGATTATAAACTTGAGTTGAGGGTTGTTGGGTTTGGAAGGGCAAAGAAGAAGCAGATATGATGGCCTGAAAATATGCTCTCTTGCAATTTTGTGGTGCATTTTGGCTTGAGAGTTGAGAGGATGGAAGAGTCAAGAGTGGAATTTCTCTTGGTCATTATTGTCGGTGGACCTATTATGAGAATGAGATTTTTTTTTTTTTGCTCGTCCTATTATGAGAATGACATGGTTTCACCTTTTTAGTCGGTTTTGAGTTTGATAGCAAATTTTACAGGAATTTCTCCCCTTCCTAATTTAGGGAGCCTCACCTCACCTTTCCTCTTCAAATGGCCCATAACTTCTTGTTGGAGCTCATTTCAACATCTGGTCTGGCCCAAGAGCTAGCCATCCCATATGGGCCAGGTCATTTTTACATAAAGAGTCAGAAAATTGTGAGTGATTTGGCAATGACACTATGTCAGCAATCAAAAAATATCAATCGTCAAGGTATAACTAATGTCATGCGGCTTAGTGATGCCAAGGTGATTGTGGACAATATTAAGTGGAGTTTGATTGGGTGAATGTTCAAAGCTTCATGCCTCACCACATGTAAATTCATGTAATTAGATTAAAACGTAATGATTAAATTGAAACTCGTCACATTAATTGTTAAATTGCTGAATGATGTGTCAATTTACATATGATGTGTCAATGTCAAGTGATTTATGGACTGTAAATAAAAAAGCAGAGAAAGAAGCAAAAATCAGACGTTACAGAAACAAAATAGAGTTTAATGACTCCATTATCCTCTTCCCTTCATTCTCATAAGTTGTCACAAATTCAATAAATTGAGTAGTAGCTAATTTCTCTCACATATTAATAAGCCAAATAATAAGAAAAGAAAAAGCTAGTTACTCTCTCATAAATAGATGATGGAATCACAATTATACCAACTTAGATGTTTAAACTATTTAATTTAATTTTTAATTAAAAAGTTATAATTACAAAAAATAGAAATCGCTTCAAAAAAATTGGGAGAATTATGAGACCTCACTATAATAGTAGAGAGGGCTTGAGGGTAGGTTTGTGGGGAGCCATATTCGGTACCTAAAGCTGTGCAGTAGCCATGCCTAGTGCATAACTTTCCTAATGGTAGGTGCTTCACAAGCGTTGTTTGTCTCCCTTCGCCCACAAGCCCTCTCTCAAGCAACTACCCACTAAAGAGTCTTATAAGGTTCATCGGTTCTAACAGTAGTAGACATGCCGAGTACGTAACTTTCATATTGGGGTTTTGAGAATTTGGAGAATAATTTTTCAAAAGTTTCACCTCAAACTTTTTAACTATATAATTAAGTTACAGAAAAAGCATTTTTTTCACAGATTGTAGCTATTTAATTTACATTTTTAATTAAATAAAAATACGTTGAAAAAAGAAAAATATAAAAAAAAAAAAAATAGAAATCACTTCAAAAAAATTGGAAAAATTTATGAGACCTCATTATAATAGTACATAGGTCTTGGGGGGTAGGCTGGACAACACGGGGTGGTGGGGAGCCGTGCTCGATACCCAAAATTTGTGGTTTAGCCTCCGATGTCCAGTAATAGGCATTCAAGCCTACCAAGGACCCAATAACCCACCCCGGGAGCCTCCCATGTCCCCTAGGAGTGTCCCGTGCTATGTGGTGCAAAATTATCCACCTCTGTTCCGGGGCCTTCCGGAAGCTCAAAAAACATGGATTATAGCCTTCATTTTCGGCTTCCCGGGGCTCAGATGTCATTTTTGCCCAAAGTTCTCGGGAAGGTCTACCATGACCCTAGAGGGCCCTCGGTGCCCCGGGATGGGCATCTGGATCTCCAAACATCGATATCACCCATGCCTTTCGCGTTCCAACTCTTACACCAGTATACTGTAAAACGCCCTTCCAAACCTATCATAGATGGGATAAGCGACCCTAAGTGCCTCCCACGTCCCCTAGGGGTGTTTCGTGCCATATGGTACGAAAATATTCACATTCATTCCAAGGCCACTCGGAAGCCCAAAAAAACGTGGATTATTAGCCTTTGTTTTCGGCTTCCCGGGGCCCGGGTGTCATTTCTGCGCAAACTTTTTCGGGAGGTCTATCATGACCCTAGAGGACCCTCGGTTCCCCGAGAGAGTCATCCAAATCCCCGAACTTTGATATCACCCATGCGTTTGGTGTTCCAACTCTTACACCAGTGTCACATAAAACGCCCTTCCAAGCCTATCAGAGACTGGATAAGCGACCTTGAGAGCCTCCCATGTCCTCTAGGGGTGTTCTGTGCAATGTGGTGCAAAAATATTCACCTTCATTTCGGAGCCTCTCGGAAGTCCAAAAAAGGTGGATAATAGCCTTCGTTTTTGGTTTCCGGGGGCCCGGGTATCATTTTTGCCCAAACTTCTCTAGGGGGTCTATCATGACTCTAGAAGAGCCTCGGTGCCCTGGGAGGGTCATCTGGATCCCGGACTATGATATCACTCATACCTTTGGTGTTCCAACTCTTACACATGTGTCTCATAAAACGCCATTCCAAGCCTATCAGGAGCTGGATAAGCGACCCCGAGGGCCTCCCATGTCCCCTAGGGGTGTTCTGTGCGATGTGGTGCGAAAATATCCACCTTCGTTTTGGTGCTTCAAGGAAGCCCAAAAAACGTGTATAATAGCCTTCGTTTTCGCCTTTCGGGGGGCCGGGTGTCATTTTTGCCCAAACTTCTCCGAGGGATCTATCATGGCCCTAGAGGACCCTCAGTCCCTCGTGAGGGGTATTCGGATCCCCGGACTTCGATATCACCCATTCCTTCGATATTCCGGCCCTTATATTGGTGTCCCGTAAAAACGCCCTTACAAGCCTATAAGAAACCCGATAACGGACCCCGAGAGATTCTTATGTTCCCTTAAGGAGTCCCGTGCGATGTGGTGCTAAAATATCTACCTTCGTTACGGGGCCTCCCGGAAGCCCCAAAAACGTGGATTATAGCTTTTGATTTTCGGCTTCGCGGGGCCGAGTTTCTTTTTTTGCCCAAACTTCTCCGAAGGGTCTATCGTCACCCTAGAAGACCTCCGTTGACTCGGGACGGTCATCCGAGACCCCGGACACCGATTTCACCCATGAGACACGGGACTTGGAAAATGGGACATCCACCCAAATTTTGTTTCAATAAATTTTTGATGTACATGGTTCATTTCGATCCATAGTCTACCATGATAATATTTGGTAGAAACAACTTTGTAACATAGTCAATGAAAGGCTAATAATCGTTTTCTAAGAGCTCAATCAAATATAGATCAAAGTTTACAGTATGACTAATGTTAATAAGTAGAACTATAATGTAACAAACAATATCATTTAAGGGTAGATACCTCTAACTCTTATAGAGTTACCACAAGCCAATGAATGACTTAGGTTTTTTTTTTTTTTTTTTTTTTTTTTTTTTTTTTTGTTGTTGTTGTTGTTAGGATATGACTAGTGAATGACTATTACCATGGCTTGAGGGCATCCCTCCCCCCAAAAATTTAATATGTGACCTAAAAATTTAAGAGTCCGATTGCAGATGAAGCTATCCAAATCACGCCTTAGTGTTGTTTTAGTTCTATTTACCAAGTAACCACAAAATTAGCACAAAAAAAGAAAACGAAAATTATCACAACAAAGTTAAAAAGTAAGGCAACCCATCAGAAACATTAAATTTAAAATATAAAACCCAAAAAAATTAAAACATCCTGTGCATCGCACGTGCATATACAACAATAGTTTAAGCTTTATTTCTAGCTCATTCGCTTCTTGTTTGGCAGCAAATTCCTCTTTTGTGGAAATGTTGTATTTAGAGGATTTTCCCCCAACTTGTAATCTCTAGGTTGTATGTTTGTATTTTTTTGATTTATTCTAATACAAACATATAACCTATTGATGAAGAAAAAAAAAACAAAAATCAAAAAAATTATTGTTGTAGGTTCAATATTACCATCAGGGCCCGTATGATATTTTGTTGTGCTATTAATAATGAAAGGTATAATATTATCAAAACAAATTCAATTTTTATGTAAAAAAAATCTCCAAAATACCTTTTGAGTCAGTAATAATTAATAACGCAAATGCAGTACTAATAAATTACCTTTTGCTATTCTTGTACCAAACTTGACCTTTTAAGCCATTTGTTATAATTGCAAATCGCACTCCTTAAGCCAATATAGTATAATTTGGCCCTCAATTGACTAGTTAAGAATAAAACGGTTTTGCAACTACCATAGTGGTCAATCTAGATTAAAATGAGAGTCAATTAAGAATTAAATTGAATTTGAAATGGATAGTGCAGTCGCCCATCCACCTTATTCCTAACAATAACCTTGTGCAAAAAAGAAAAAAATGACCAGTCAAAATAGCAATTTTTACGAAAACATAAATTCTTGGGAAAGAGTCATCTAATTTTAGATTGAGTGAAAATGTTTTTATTTTATTTTATTTTATTTTATTTTATTTTTTTTATTTTTAAATTTCCCACGAGGATGGAAATGGATTGAAAATGATTTTCTTCTTTCTTTCTATCTAAGTTCACGGTTGTTATAGTAACATCAGTGGAAAAAGAATACCAACAAACTGAAGAGGAAGAAAAAGAAGCTGAAGGGCAAAGTAAAGCAAAGCAGGTGCAACTACAACTACAAGGAAGGTTTGCTGGTGGTCTGTCTGGTACATGAAGTTGACTCTCCATCTGACCACACCAGCAATATCAATATCAATATCAAAAATCTCAATCAAAATGGAAACTAATTTACTTTGATTTCTTGGAAGATTTCATTTAATGCCAGTTCTCAGCACATCTGGGCTTTCTCAGATTTCATTCTACTGAGAGAAAAAGCAACCATCCCTTTTGCAAATCACATTCCCACTGTGTGATTTGCTTTTGCTACATTGAAAAGAGAGAGAGAGAGAGTGTGTGAGAATGAAGATTTTGAGATGGGTTTTTATTTTGATTGCTATTATTTCATTTGGAGGGATTAAAATTGGGGCTGAGCAGGCTCACCCTACTGAGCGCATTTCAGGTCAGTTGCCCTTTTAATTTTGCCTATTAACTTTCTTTTGGTCTAGTTTATGCAATTTGTGAACTGGGTTTTGTGGTTCAATTGAGTAAGTTAGCAAAACTGGTGGCTCTCTTTTGTGGGTCTAGGGTTTCATGATCTGGGTCTTTGTTTTTAGGTGAATTACTATATGGGTTGGATATTTTAGCTGATTCTAGGATCTAATCAGTGCTCATTTCATGTTAAAGACGGTTTATTTAAGCATATTTTGCGGAGCTTTAACCTAGGTGTTATCGGTCAATGGAATTTCTCATTTGGTGTTACTGATGTAGTGATTAGCTTTGTTTCCCTATGGTTTTGTGCCTGAATTTTAACAATTTTGTTTTGTGGGGGGTTTGCATTGTTATTGTCTTAGTTTGTTTGTTTGATAATTGGATATTTTCTCTGCACTTTCTAAGGTCTCTTGTAATATGGTAATATGCATTTCCTGACAGAAGTATAGTTAACTTGTATTGAGAAAGAAGCAGAATGGGGTGAGTATAACTCTTAGTCTCTTACAGCATGAGTGGGGCCTTTGATGACATTGAATAACTGGCTTTGCACTTTCCGAGAGTTTATACAAGTAATAACGAGACATAGCTCACATAGCTGATTGGTAGTGGAAGAGTCATAATCGTGTGTAATAACTTGTGAAAACAGACAATATTTCCCAGAAAATCCACAAGAGAATGGAGAATTTGGAATCTGCATTAGAATCAGCTAGCTTCCTCACTAGGTAGCTGAAAACCTATTGTACAATCTCTCCAACCTGTTCAAATGGGAATGAAGTCACGGTCGTGGTCTTATTGCGGTAACTGTCGCAGCATCGTATAAAGGCAGTGTTGGGGCTTCACATAATAGCTCATGGCGGTATGAATTTTGTATCAGCTGTTTTACACTGTGTATTGGCCGTATTGGACACCCCATTACGTACCACATTTTCACATAGTACCAAGAACATAACATTCTAGTTTTTGACTTTTCCTCATAGATAACAACAGAACCAAACATGAGCTGTACAGCTTTGGTTTGGGTAGTACCAAATGTTCCTCTGCTTCTTTGTGGTGTAGTAGAAAGCCAGCCAATGCCTTTGCAACAAGGGTGAAGAAAATAACCACGTTGGAACCACCAGGGTAAAATTATGTACATTGTCACCACATAACGGGCCATAGCTAATACACAATATGCCTGATAGGAGGCACTAAGATAACAGAAGGGTAGGAATGGCATGGTAATTCAATTAGATTATGGAGATGGAAAACTGAAAACTACATTTACCGAAGTAACCATGGTGTAAAACTACCTGGAAATTCTTTTTGGCAACACATATTTAGATTGTGGTCTGTGGGTTTACATCCAGGTTAATTGGCTTGCTGAAGCAATCATGCTAGCAATCAAAATAGGAAACACAACCTAATGGAGGTTCCTTCACCTTTGCATGGGTCTATGTTTGAACCAGCTATATTAACCCAACTTTTTAGTTGCTAGATTGTGCGTAGTTGTGGAGTGACTTTTACTAAATTCCCTAGTTACTTGTCCCCTCTTCTATTGAAACATGACTTGGGGAGAATCGATGAATGAACGAATGTCGTTATTTTTGCTAGCATAAAGCACGTTTGTGGGGGAGAATCTATTTGAAACACAACCTAAGGCTATCCACGTTTGTTGGGATCCTGGAGGGTCCCGGAACGAATGTCGTTATTTTTGCACCATAACGCATGGGACGTATAGGGGACAACTGGACAAGGGAGGCCCTTGGGTTGTTTATCGGGTCCCTGTTAGGCTTAGACAACCGTTTTACTAGTCACCCACTCTAAAGAGCCTAACCTCAAAATCATGGGTGAATACATAGTTCAGAGACCTGGATGGCCTACAGGGGGTCCCTTTGGGTGGCGACGGAACTGCCGGAGAAGTCAAAATTGAAGGCTATAATCCACTTTTTTTTTGGTTTCTGGAGGACCACGAAAAAAGGATTTTTTTTTAATTTTTGTACCACATCGTATTAGACATCCCTAGAGGACGTGGGAGGCCCCCGGGGTCGGTTATCGTGTCTCTATTAGGCTTAGACGATTGTTTACTAGTCACCTGCTCCAAACGGCCAAGCACCAAAATTATAGGTATATACGAAATTTGGAGACCCGGATGGCCTACGAGGAGTCCCCTAGGGTGGCGACGGAACTCCCGGAGAAGTTTGAGCAAAAATCTCAAACGACCCCGAGAAGCCGAAAATGAAGGCTATATAATCCACGTTTTTTTGGCTTCTGGAGGACCCCGGAAAGAAAATTTTTATTTTTGTACCACATTGTATTAGACATCCCTAGAGGACGTGGGAGGCCCCTGAGGTCGGTTATCGGGTTTCTATTAGGCTTAGACGATCGTTTACTAGTCACCTGCTCCAAACGGCCAAACACCAAAATTATAGGTATATACGAAATTTGGAGATCCGGATGGCCTACCGGGGGTCCTCTTGGGTGATAATGGACCCCGGGAAAGTTTGGGCAAAAATCTCATCGGGGCCTCAGGAAGTCAAAAATGAAGGCTATAATCCACCTTTTTTTGCCTTTCCGGTGGCCCCGGAGCGAAAATTGTTATTTCTGCACCATATCGCATGAGACACCCGTAGGGTACATGGGAGGTTCTTGGGGTTGGTTATGGGGACCCTATTAGGCTCAAGTGACCGCTTTACTGGCCACCCAATCTAAAAGACCAAACACCAAAATCATGGGTGTATACGAAGTTTTGAGACTGGGCTGACCTAGTGGGGGTCCTCCTAGGAAGCAATGGATCTCCCAGAGAGGTAAGGGCAAAAATTTTAACCAGGCCTGGGTAGCCAAAAAAGAATGTCATAATCAGTAATCACATTTTTGTTTGGGCTTCCAGAGGGAGCGGAACGAAAGTTGTTTTTTTCGCACCCTTGCACGAGACCCCTCTAGGGGACCTCCCACTTGTGCATCTTCTACTTTGCTGTTCGGAGTGTTGGCCATCAAATAGGTGACTTAACCAAACAATCGCTGATAGTTTACCTTTATCCTCTATAGTATATGTATGGTTATTGTTTGTCGGGGCTTGCTCAGAGGAGGGATATCACTTGGTTTATCTTGCTTGGATCCAACATCCTGCATTAGTCACTCAAATTTGAGGGCATCTTACGTAGACAAGACTATATATATCCAACGTGGGTAGAGGATTAGCTTGGAATTTTTCAAATGTTTTGTTTATTTGGCCTACGTTCAAGTTTCGAAGTATCCAGGGGTCCTGGTGCAAGTGTCGTCTATGTATGATTGCTTCAGAGTCCGTGTAAGATGAGCCTATTTGTGGTTGATCATGCTTAAAATCGTAATCTTCGTGAAAGGAAATTCCAATGCTGTATCCACCCCCTTGGGGAAAATAAGAGAGGGGATAAAGCCCCCCCAACCCCGCACACACAAAAAGGTATGAAAACTAGTGTCAGGAATTAGGTGAGTTTGAGAGCTCAACAACTAGACTAGCCTTTTGAACTGCATCCTTCATTAACATTTCTCGTGCAGTTTATCTTCAGAATTAACTATCTACTAATTTCTCCAGTAGTTCACTAGGTAAAACTTATAAAAAGAAACTTGTCCTCACAAGTCTTGCTGCTTGTTCTATATCCTTCAGGTAGTGCTGGTGATGTGTTGGAAGATGATCCTGTTGGAAGACTGAAGGTTTTTGTTTACGAGCTACCAAGCAAATACAACAAAAAGATTCTACAGAAGGACCAGAGATGTCTTACCCACATGTTTGCAGCAGAGATATTTATGCACCGCTTTCTTCTATCTAGCCCTGTCCGGACTCTCAATCCAGAAGAAGCTGATTGGTTTTATACTCCTGTGTATTCAACCTGTGATTTGACTCCTAATGGTCTTCCGTTGCCATTCAAATCCCCACGCATGATGAGAAGTGCAATACAGCTTATTTCATCAAACTGGCCTTATTGGAATAGGACAGAAGGGGCGGACCACTTTTTTGTTACACCTCATGATTTTGGAGCATGCTTTCATTACCAGGTAGGAAGACTATTGAACTTCGTATCCCTTTACCATCATGCTGTAAAGTGTGTAATACATCGAGAAACCCTGTCTTATGGTTGTTGACTATCTTCTGATCTCGATTGTTGCAGGAAGAGAAAGCAATTGAGAGAGGGATTCTTCCTCTGCTCCAACGTGCTACCTTGGTTCAGACTTTTGGTCAACGTAATCATGTTTGCTTGAAGGAGGGCTCTATCACCATTCCTTCTTATGCTCCTCCTCAAAAAATGCAAACTCATTTAATCCCTCCAGATACTCCACGCTCCATCTTTGTTTATTTCCGAGGGCTATTTTACGATGTGGGCAATGACCCAGAAGGAGGTTATTACGCAAGGTTTGCTCTTTTGCTCAAGGCCCTTACGATTTTGTCTTGAAGTCTAGTGCTGCTTAAATCTGTAGAGTTCCTTTTGCTTGAAACATTGCGAAGCACTTGCATTATTAGCTTAACATCATGAATGTGCAATGAAAACCAAAATCAAATGCTGTAAAATTTAGAAAAGTGGAGACTTACAGAGAATAGCTTTTCCTCTAGTCTATACAGAACTACTTAATGTGATGTCTTTCTTCCTGACATGCAGAGGGGCCAGAGCAGCTGTTTGGGAGAACTTTAAGGACAATCCTCTTTTTGATATCTCGACAGAGCATCCGACCACATACTATGAGGATATGCAGAGAGCTGTTTTTTGTTTGTGCCCTCTTGGTTGGGCACCTTGGAGTCCAAGATTGGTCGAAGCTGTTATATTTGGTTGCATACCTGTCATTATAGCAGATGATATCGTCCTACCCTTTGCAGATGCAATCCCTTGGGAAGAAATTGGGTTATTTGTGGATGAGAAAGACGTGCCTAATTTGGATACAATTCTTACTTCTATCCCCCCGGAAGTTATCTTGCGGAAGCAAAGGTTGCTGGCCAATCCTTCTGTTAAACAAGCTATGTTGTTCCCCCACCCTGCTCAACCGGGTGATGCTTTCCATCAAATTTTGAATGGGCTCGCTCGCAAATTGCCACACGACTCTAGCATTTACTTGAAGCCAGGAGAGAAGATCCTTAACTGGACTGCTGGCCCTGTGGGTGACCTTAAGCCTTGGTAGGTTATTCGGCTAAGTTAAATTTTCCAAGTGGCTGAGTGTTTCCCCCTCTAGTGTTTACTTTCATTAGTGGCCAGTGTTTTTCTGTTGTAAATCCTATTGATTGATGATTACTAGTGTAAAAATGTTCCCCATTTTTTTTGCCAATACGAAGCAGAGTATGCAGTAACTTGGCATGGCTCCATAGCCTATTTTTTTTATCTTTACGTTGTACTGCAGTTACAACTTACAAGTAGTAAAAGATAAAAGATGTCATCAACTCTCTCTCTCTCTCTCTCTAGTACCATGTCAGATGTTTTGGCATGGTCGCATGAATGTTAAGTGTTAACTATGCTTCATTGATCTATGCTGATTGTTTAAACATTTTGAGATCAGATTTGACATCCTGTAGTATTAACTTTTTAGCCAATTTTGTGTGAGACTAACCCATGATAAAATGGGGTCACTATATAGAAATGTAGGGATTATTTACTATGAACCGTGACCCTCTTTCACTAAAAGTAATTATCATCTCATTGAAAGTTATGAAAAAATCGTTTTGCCGACTGGGAAAAAGGGAAAAAGGTGAAAAGAAAAACGCTACAAGTCAAAGAAAGGCAAGGCGTTGCACTTTTTGGCCCCCTCATGAGAAGATAAGGAAAGGCAAAGAAAGAGAGAGCGTGTGGGGAGTGAGTATGCCACGCTTCCACTACTTGGCTTTCGTTTCTAAGACAACCAACTAGTTGCTTATGGGAACATTTACCATTAGACTGTCCAGGATCATCTCTCTCTCTTATCTTCTCACCCTCCCTTTATCAAGGGTGACCAATTATTAGTACATATACATTAAAGAAAACACCAGAAGATAAGAAATATTATTCAATGGCAATGAGTACAGTACAGTTGCAGCATCAGGTAGCTGCCGCCACAAGCAGCACTGCAACCAAGTCATGGGCAGTACCTTCTGCCCTGGCACCTCCTGCTGGGACCAGCATCGGCCTCAGGCGCCCTGTTGACCGATTTGCACTGCGATCATCGTTCTCATCGTCTTCCCTTCGCCTCCCTAGCGTTACTTCTCGTGCTGCCCCTAAGTTCTCAATGCGTGTCGCCTCTAAGGGGGCTTACATCTGCCGTGATTGCGGGTATGAGCTTCTTTTTTATCCTTCATTCTTGTTTTTTTGGCTGCTGTAGTTTTGAATGGTTTGTATACTGAAATTATTGATGTTGTTTTTCAGGTACATTTACAGTGATCGGAAACCTTTTGACAAATTGCCTGATAATTACTTCTGTCCTGGTAAGTTCCTCTGACATGCTTGGAGAATGAGTAGTAGCTGTTTTAGTTTAGATAGATGCCCAATGAGGTTGATTGAATTGCTAATTAAACAGCATAACACATTTTGGGAACAACAAGAAGTCCTGCATAAAACTAACTTTTTTTAATATTGACAACATTATGTTTTTCAAGCATATTCTATGTGTATGTGAGACTGAAAAGATCAACCACAGCCAAAATAGCATATTTTCTGGCAAATTGTTTTTGATAGCAATCTTATGTGTAAGCCAGTCTTGATTAGTCAAACAGAACCATTGTTGTAAACCACAGTCCACATTGCCATTCTGACTATTCTAAGTGGATTCACTTGATGGTGGGTTTCAATCACAATATACCACCATCTACACTTGATTTTAGACAGAAAGCCAAGAAATTTAACACGAGATACCATCATCTACGCATAAGAATTGCACAAGTATTTGGCTTTCATATTTTCGGAGAGCTCTGTCAAAGAATAACAACAGTTATACGATGCAAGGATTCCGGGTTTTAGAAACTGGACTATCTCCTCCATGTCAGACCTTGTCAAAAGGTTGTTCATTGCATTTAGGACGGAGAGTACCGTAGCGTTCAAAATCATATCTACATATTATGTAGCACTCTCCTATCCGTGGTGATTTCCATTAATGATCTAAGTTTTGAAATTGTGCAGTATGTGGTGCCCCCAAACGCAGATTCAGGGCTTATGAGCCGCCTGTAAACAAGAACGCAAATGCCACAGATGTTAGGAAGGCTCGGAAAGCAGAACTTCAGAGAGACGAAGCAGTTGGGTAAGTGTTCAACACTTGAAATTTTCACACCCGTACACACCCCCTGTCATCTGCTTTTGGAATTTCACATTATAATCTCTAATCTGCTTCTATTCCTGCAGGCAAGCATTGCCCATTGCCATTGTCGTTGGATTAGCTATACTCGGCGGTCTGTACTTCTACCTCAACAACACCTTCTAAAGTCTAGTAAAGATAAGACTGCCTGGCTGCTCATATACATAGGGGTTTTGCACAAGTCATGATCTGATCATCGTACTGTGCTCCAGCCTATGAATAGCTTACATGCGAATAGCTGCTGCACTCTATTCATTCATTTTTGTAACAAACATTAAATACAAGCTTCATGATAGCGCTCTCTCTCCCTCTCTGATGCACTTCCTAGTCTTTATACATAATGTTCATCCCCCTCACAACAATCCCATCCCTCCACAATATGTTCATCGTTGAAGGCCGCCTTTCATCTATGGTCCCGGCCAATAAATGAGCATGTCATAAACACAGTTGCCAAAAACTCAACAAGGTTACAACTACGCTGAAAACCCCTCTAACATGGCATTTTATATTGGTCAAAGTGTGATTTATGCGATAGTCCTTGGCCCTGTAATACTTTCTCGTTAAGATCTGGCAAAATACAACATCAAGCTACAGCACATAAGCCTAAACACTAACCAATTTCTCTGCACAAACACCTATAAATGTTGTAGAGAGACGAGAGATTTCTGCAACAAGTAATACTCTCCAGGTAGCGTCTGCAATGTGCCTCGATATATGCACCGAAAAGGGTCCACAGAACAATTCCAATTGCCACCTCTCATTCGCAAACATACACCTTACCTTAACATCACTAAACACTAATACACCAGTGATACAAAAGATAATGGCAACCTTCCGAAAGAGAAACATGTGGCTATAAATACTAATTGTGCTGCCAACTCTCGACTCACATTTTTGAGGCTGAGAGACAGAAAACATGCTCAAAGGATATCAAGAGACCTCCACTATGGCCCATCAGCGTACAAATTGAGGATACCATGTCCGTATATGCCTAGAGCTGTCTGTATAACGCCAATTCCTTTTGGCAGCACTCTTCTACTTTGTCAGTCAATTCCAGCAGACTAAAACCACATATCTCCGCTTGGAGCTGCACCATTCATGAACCATATTTTCAAGAATCCCAACTATGTCTATTAGCTAACATTTTGTATGATAAATGCTAAAGTGAGAGTTGCTCAAACATTACAAGGTAAGGCTTGTACTATATGTGCTACTGCTACCTTCTGTGTCAAAAAGAATTTACATAATGCATCTAGAGGCAACTAGAAATCACTCCTGTAAAACTAATGAGCCCTCTATTCTTTTATCCAAGGACAACGGTGACAATAAATTGATTGGAGAATACACGTCCTTGAAACTGGAGGTAGAAGCAGGTTTGAATTCATAAGGACCTTCCTTGACTCCCCAAACCTGCCGCATAACAACACAGTTAATGCTTCAACAATCCACCAAATATAACCTGCTCAAGAGACGTCCCAACAAAACATGATACATGCTGCTATAAAAAACTTAACCTGCTTTCCATCATCATCATATCCCTTATCCCACATGTGTATCTCATTATTCTTCAAGATAGACAGCTCCGATGTACAGTATGCTGCACCGTTCTGTTACAAGCAAAATAACCAAACAGGTCATAAGTCCTATCCCATGTTTTAACAGAACTAATGGATGTAGGAAGTTGAAAAGGGTTTTAAAGGAAACATCATGTGCTAGGGAAATAATCACCCAAGTATTAGGAAAGCCCCCTGATGGAGTTGCCCCCTCATATAAGCAGCGCTTCCCTCGATCACATTGTTTCAGATTAACGGTTGTCAAATGTTCTGCAATATCCTGCAAAATAAGCACAAATCCATATTTATGTCAAAACATGCAATGTTAATTTGAACAAATTCACTTGACATCATATCAAATACCAAATCTTGAAAGTCCTATATGTGGGATTCAGAGCTGGGATTGTAAATCCTCTATCATTCACTTCTAATAAGGGGCATGTATCTGTGTTTTGTCTCCACTAATAACTTTCAAGTTTTATCATGTCTTTCCTAAGGTCATAAACAAGCATAGAGATTGTGACATTGTGTGGTAAAGGCTTGGTCAAAGTGAAGGAGCCAGTGGCTGTGAGTATCTGGGTCGTTGAGCACCAAGCTACACCATTTTTCAATTTGTCAAATCACTCCCTACATTTTAATCAAATTTAACAATGATGATTTATGAGTTATGGTCTTATGGATATGAATATGATGGTCCTTTATGACCTGTCAGACATTTCAAACATCAGCAAGGTAAGCATGGCCTGATATGTTGATACTTTTCCAGTTATTTTGCAACTCAAGGCATCAAATCTTATCAATTCTTCTCAAGGAAAAATCTTCATACAAATTTATATAAGGGTAACATGGGCTGCATATACATGAATGTGTAAGAAAGTTTTTTCAGATTACCCAGGACACTCTGAATTAACTGGAGAAATATCTTATGAAGTCGAATATAGTGATTTAGAGTATTTCAAGGAAGTAGACCCACTGCATGACATGTGAAAGAGTTTTTATCTGATTTTTTCCACCCCCTGCTCAAGAGAAGCACTAACCATCATAAAGTGACCTATACTCTAAACATGTATTATGCTGCTGTACCTCCTCCAAAAGGATCACAATTTACACATCGCAGGGTGAAGTTTGACTATGTTTCTTTATCAAACTTACATTATAATTTATAGTTTAACACAAGAGATTGGTACTCAACACATTACTGTAGAGCAAACTCACCCCTATAACTTCCTCAGGAAGTGGGCGTTGATCTTTTGGCCGATCACAGAAGTTCTTGTATTCCTCCATGTCTCTAATGGCGTATGTACTTAACTGCCATGGTACAGTAGCTCTATCAGAATTCAGAAATTTACTTGTCTGCACAAACCTAATATTTTTTTTGGATAAGTTAAAATTTCATTCATAGTAACAGAGATTAATTACAAAAGGAAGAGGACATGGTGTCCTCAAAATAAATAAATAACAAAAACCACAAATCCCTCCAATGCTGTTGGATGTCAGTAAGAGACACCCCCCCCCCCCCAAAAAAAGCCCCAGCAGTCTTGGCCCATAAAGAAGCCAAATAGACCACCGATCCCAAACATTATCAACCGTTCTATAGACCCCATCAAATATCCTAGAGTTGTGCTCCAGCCAAAGGCACCATAAGATAGCAAATGCGGCACAACGCCACAAAACTAATAGTGACATGAGCATAAAGTATTCTGGCTGGAAAGAGAATTTGGATGCACATTTCCAAAAGTAATGACCTGCAACAGATTTAATGACTATTTCCTGCTCCAAACTGATACTAAAAGAGTTTGACTATAAGATAGGAAAAGCTCACATCACAGCCCCATTGGTAACTGAAAAGAAGACAAGAATTTAGAAGGCTCACCTCCACATCACATTTCATCTCCTTAGAGCATGGCTTGACCATATAAAATCTCTGCAATATGATGGCTGATATATTAGCAATAACTGGAGAACGAATTTTTGTTTCACAGCGAAACAAATTAACATTATTCGGCAAAAGAAAAGAGAAAAGAATTACTATGTGCAAATTATAGTTGTGAGACAACAAGACTATGGTCCATGGTTTATCTACAGGAGTAAAAGAAATTTCCATAATTTCCAATATCTTTCCAGTGTAAAGGAGTTTAAGATCATTTTCAATAATTTTCTCTTTTTATTTTGAGAAGGGGATGAGATGGGGATAGCTCCTATCAAATTTCCATCCATTGATGTATAGACCTTCTCACATAATGAAAACAAAAACTTCTGGAGTCAAAATGTAATGACAAGACTCAAGAGTGACTAATAGAAGGCAAAATTATGCAATAAGCAGACTAGCAAACATAGAAAGTATCCAATAAGAAATTTGGTAAAGAACTAAAGATAATGGCGGAAGCATACCTGGCGGAAGGGCTTCTGAGGAGTTCTCCAGAATGCCTGGTGATAAACAAGGATGGTTCTTAAACTTAAGGGTTTCCCAATAGATGAGTATAGAACCAGGATATGCATTAACTGCACTTACCTGTTCGAAGTACAAAACTTTTGAGCCATCCACCATTTCTGCAGCGGGGCATGCAACCATTCTGCAAAAAGAAACCATTGAATCAACACTTCACATAGAATATCTAAAGCAGAATGAGTGTAGGAAGATCTCATGATTTCCGGCTTTGCCAGCTATGATACAGAAATGTAACTAATGAAAGTGAGAGAAATTTAGAAGCCAGTCAATGGAATATGTTTTTCAAGCTTCAAGAGTTTCAGTCATATCCCAAGTTTCTAAACTCCTTCCAGTTTGCTGGACTAACCCATTTGACATTAGATTTTCAAGGTAGGTCCCAGGTTCGAGTCCCATCAGGGCCACTGGAGGTTTTCCTGGTCGTTAACTTCAGGGCCCATGAGATTAGTCATGCAAAGCTTGGACAACCATGTTATCAAAAAAAAAATAGACATTAGATTGTCAAGGTGCAACAACAATTGAAATTGGAGATAATTTGCTACTTAGGTGGTGATTAGTTGCTTGCAATCAAATGCTTGCAATGTAATCATTTTAAAGGGTAGATGTGAGGTGGAAAATGAAGGAGAGGAAGGAAGAAGATGGGAAAAGTGAGGTTGATTACATCATTCAAAGTAATCAACATTACATGGGAAAAGTTGAGCAATTGTGATTACATTGAATGATGCAATCATCCCCACATTTCCCATTCCTCCCCTCCCACTCCTTCACTTTTCACCCCACATTTACTCTACAAAATGATTGCATTGCATTACATTTGATTGCAAGGAAGTAAACAAGGCCTTAGTGAAAATAATTCAATGTAGGGTTGTAACAGGTTCACTATTAAGATAATGTTATGCAAAGTCTCAAATTTCTTTACATTTCCAAGGAACCATGACAACTCTAAGCTGAAAACAATTACTTTTCTGCACTTAAATATCTATATAAAAGCCATAAAAACATGCTAATAGAATTTTTCTAGCTCTACCCAATATCTGAAATTCTGAATCAACTTCAAAGCCCCTCTAGCATATCATAAAAGTATGAGCTAACAATCAGCTAGAGTATTAAAGGGGATAAAATTACCTCAAATTGAAATAATGATCAGGGTCTCTAGCAGCTTGCTCCTTTGAGTTCTACAAACACAACAAAACCCAAAATTCCATTAAAAACCATGCTGATTAAAAGGGCAAAATTCTAGTTGAAACCCAGAAGAGATAAGATGAAAAGGAACGAACCTTCTCACCGGAGAGAGATTGGGAGACAAGGCGAGTATGATCACGGCGAGTGGTGGACTTAGTAAGACGACGAAGAAGAAGAGCACCACCAATTACAACAAGGGTTTTCATTACCACACCTCTCGCTTTGCTCCACCCTCCATTCTCTGTTCCTTCACCGCCCATTTTTTTTTTTTTTTTTTTAATTTTCTCCAACTTTCTCACATAACCCCTTTTTCACACTCTACAGAACTTCATATTTCGCTGCCCATCACCCCAATATGAGATTACTACACTTTGTAGCAAAAAATTTCGAGTGTTATAGAGTAATTCTTGAAGTGGGTTGCTCTTCAATTTAATCAAAACCAGTTTAATTCCTGAGTTCGGAAATTGAAAGGGTTTGTAAGAAATGGGTAAATGGGGTGAAATTGTGTTTAGATTAATTTGGGTTGCTTCAGTAAATTAGGCGCCACAGAACGCAATGAGAGAGAGAGAGAGAGAGAGAGAGAGAGAGAGAGAGAAACGGGTTTCCTAAGATACAGTATTGAAAAGATGGCCAACGCCAAAAAGATGTAATTTTAGCGAGGACTGGATTTCTGGGCGTGGTTACGAGTAACGACACTTTGCGCTCTTCCCCCTTTCTCTACCTGTCAGTCTGTCACCACAAACATTACGCCCCCTCACCCAATCCACTCGATGAAGAAAGGAAATGAGAAATTATTACATAAAACGAGTCAAAATTTTCATCTCTTCCTATCAAAAAAAATAATATTTTCATCTCTAATGGAAGATTAAAAAGTTGCAAAATCAAAACATCTTTTGGCAAATTTAATTTATTTTCTAATTTTATTTTTTAATTTAATATACTCAAGAGAACTAGAAGTCTAGAAAGTAAAAATTGATCGATTAAGTTGAAAAGAATACTTTTTTTTTCTTTTTATAAGTTAGAATACCCTTTATAAGTTAAACCTAACCAATTCGACCATCACATTTGCGCCTATGTCCCAAGTGGCCACGTCCCAAATGCCATGTCCTACGTCCCAGGTCCCGGTGTCTATACCCCATAAATGAATCGGAGTTCGATGTTCTGAATTATCGTCCCGAGCCACCGAGGGTCCTCTAATACTATGATAGACCTTCTAGAGAAGTTGGGCGAAAATCACAACCGGACCCGATAAGTCAAAAATAAAGGCTTTAATCCACGTTTTTTGGGCATCCGGCAGACCGCAAAACGAAGTCAAATATTTTCGCACCACATCGAATGAGACATCCGTAGGGACATGGTAGGCCTCTTAGGTTGGTTATCGGGTCCCTGTTAAGCTTGTAAGACGTTTTACTGGACACACGTGCGAAGGCAGGAACACCTAAAACATGGGTGAAATCAGAGTTCGGTGTCCCGAATGACTGTCTTGGGGCACCGAGGGTCCTATAATGCTATGATAGACCTCCTGGAAAAGTTTAGGCGAAAATGAAAACCAGACCCGAGAAGCCAAAAATGAAGGCTATAATCCACGTTTTTTGGGCTTCCAGAAGGCCCCAAAACAAAGTCGGATATTTTCACACCACATTGCATGGGACACCCCTAGAGGACATGGTAGGCTTCTTAGGTTGGTAATCTGGTCCCTCTTAAGCTTGTAAGGGCGTTTTATGGGACACAAGTGCAAGGGCAGGAACACCTAAAGCAAGGGTGAAATCAGAGTTCGGAGTTTCGAATGGCCGTCCCGGGGCACCGAGGGTCCTCTAATGCCATGATAGACCTCCTGGAGAAATTTGGACGAAAATGACAACTAGACTCCGAGAAGCCAAAAATGAAGGTTAATCCACGTTTTTTGGACTTCCGAGAGGCCCGAGAATGAAGTTGGATATTTTCGCACCACATCGCACAGGACTTTCCTAGGGGACATGGTAGGCCTCCTATGTCGGTTATCTAGTCCATGTTAAGCTTATAAGGGCGTTTACGGTACACAAGTGCAATGGCAGGAACATCTAAAGCATGGGTGAAATCAGAGTTTGGTATGCCGAATGATCGTCTCGACGCACCGAGGGTCCTCTAATGCTATGATAGACCTCCTGGAAAAGTTTAGGCGAAAATGACAACCGGACCCCGAGAAGCCAAAAATAAAGGCTATATATAATCCACGTTTTTTAGGCTTCCAGAAGGCCCCAAAACAAAGTCGGATATTTTCACACCACATCGCATGGGACACCCCTAGAGGACATGTTAGGCTTCTTAGGTTGGTAATCTGGTCCCTTAAGCTTGTAAGGGAGTTTTATGGGACACAAGTGCAAGGGCAGGAACACCTAAACCATGGGTGAAATCAGAGTTCGGAGTTTCGAATGGCAGTCCCGGGGCACCGAGGGTCCTCTAATGCCATGATAGACCTCCTGGAGAAATTTGGACGAAAATGACAACTAGACTCCGAGAAGCCAAAAATGAAGGCTATAATCCACGTTTTTTGGACTTCCGGGAGGCCCGAGAACGAAGTTGGATATTTCCGCACCACATCGCACAGGACTTTCCTAGGGGACATGGTAGGCCTCCTATGTCGGTTATCTAGTCCATGTTAAGCTTATAAGGGCGTTTTACGGTAAACAAGTGCAATGGCAGGAACACCTAAAGCATGGGTGAAATCAGAGTTTGGTATGCCGAATGACCGTCCTGACGCACCAAGGGTCCTCTAATGCTATGATAGACCTCCTGGAAAAGTTTAGGCGAAAATGACAACCGAACCCCGAGAAGCCAAAAATAAAGGCTATAATCCACGTTTTTTGGGCTTCCAGAAGGCCCCCAAACAAAGTCGGATATTTTCACACCACATCGCTGGGACACCCCTAGAGGACATGGTAGGCTTCTTAGGTTGGTAATCTGGTCCCTCTTAAGCTTGTAAGGGCATTTTATGGGGCACAAGTGCAAGGGCAGGAACACCTAAAGCATGGGTGAAATCAGAGTTCGGAGTTCCGAATGACCGTCCCGGGGCACCGAGGGTCCTCTAATGCCATGATAGACCTCCTGGAGAAATTTGGACGAAAATGACAACTAGACTCCGAGAAGCCAAAAATGAAGGCTATATCCACGTTTTTTGGACTTCCGGAAGGCCCAAGAACGAAGTTGGATATTTCCGCACCACATCGCACAGGACTTCCCTAGGGGACATGGTAGGCCTCCTATGTCGGTTATCTAGTCCATGTTAAGCTTATAAGGGAGTTTTACGGTACACAAGTGCAATGGCAGGAACACCTAAAGCATGGGTGAAATCAGAGTTTGGTATGCCGAATGACCGTCCCAACGCACCGAGGGTCCTCTAATGCTATGATAGACCTCCTGGAAAAGTTTAGGCAAAAATGACAACCGGACCCCGAGAAGCCAAAAATAAAGGCTATATAATCCACGTTTTTTGGGCTTCCAGATGGCCCCAAAACAAAGTCGGATATTTTCACACCACATCGCATGGGACACCCCTAGAGGACATGGTAGGCTTCTTAGGTTGGTACTGGTCCCTCTTAAGCTTGTAAGGGCATTTTATGGGACACAAGTGCAAGGGCAGGAACAAAAGCATGGGTGAAATCAGAGTTCGGAGTTCCGAATGACCGTCCCGGGCACCGAGGGTCCTCTAATTCCATGATAGACCTCCTGGAGAAATTTGGACGAAAATGACAACTGGACTCCGAGAAGCCAAAAATAAAGGCTATAATCCACGTTTTTTGGACTTCCGGGAGGCCCCAAAACAAAGTCGGCTATTATCACACCACGTCGCATGGGACACCCCTAGAGGACATGGTAGGCTTCTTAGGTTGGTAATCTGGTCCCTCTTAAGCTTGTAAGGGCGTTTTATGGGACACAAGTGCAAGGGCAGTAACACCTAAAGCATGGGTGAAATCAGAGTTCGGAGTTTCAAATGACCGTCTCGGGGCACCGAGGGTCCTCTAATGCCATGATAGACCTCCTGGGGAAATTTGGACGAAAAGGCAACCAGACTCCGAGAAGCCAAAAATGAAGGATATAATCCACGTTTTTTGGACTTTCGGGAGAACGAAGTTGGATATTTTCGCACCACATCGCACAGGACTTCCCTAGGGGACATGGTAGGCCTCCTATATCGGTTATCTAGTCCATGTTAAGCTTATAAGGGTGTTTTACGGTACGCAATGGCAGGAACACTTAAAGCATAGGTGAAATCAGAGTTTGGTATGCCGAATGACCGTCCCGGCGCAGCGAGGGTCCTCTAATGCTATGATAGACCTCCTAAAAAAGTTTAGGCGAAAATAACAACCGGACCCCGAGAAGCGAAAAATGAAGGCTATAATCCACATTTTTTAGGCTTCCGGCAGGGCCCAAAACAAAGTCGGATATTTTCACAGCACATCGCATAGGACACCTCTAGAGGACATGGTGGACCTCTTAGGTTGGTTATCTGGTACCCGTTAAGCTTGTAATGACGTTTTACGGGACACAAGTGCGAGGGCGGGAACACATAAAGCATGGGTGAAATCAGAGTTCGATGTCACGAGTGACTGTCCTGGGGCACCAAGGATCCTCTAATGTCATGATAGACCTCCTGCAAAAGTTTGGGCAAAAATGACAACCAAACCCCGAAAAACAAAAAATGAAGGTTATAATCCACATGTTTTGGACTCCCGGAGGTCGGGGAATGAAGTTGGATATTTTCACACCACATCGCACAGGACTCTCCAAGGGGATATGTTAAGCCTATGTCGGTTATCTGGTCCATGTTAAGCTTGTAAGGGCGTTTTACGGGACACAATTGCGAGGACAGGAATGTGAAAGCGGAGTTCGGTGTCCTAAATGACCGTCCCGGCCTCACAGGGAACCGAAAGTCCTTCTAATGTCATGATAGACCTTCCTGGAGAAGTTTGGGTGAAAATAGCTACCTTGTGTGAAAAAAAATAAAGATAATAAAATATTTTTTCGTAACTTAATAATAAACTTGAAAAAGTGTGAGGTAAAACTTTTGAAAAATAATTCTCCACTTTCAAAAACCCCAATATGAAAATTATGCATTGGGCATGTTTACTCTTGTCAGAGTTGAATAATCCATGTTTGGACACCTTACATTTTACACGCCTCACCGCTGACTCAATAGACGACAGAATGAACCCACACACCAGTTCTTCTAAGGAAGGTAGCAAAACGAATGGGCAACCGACATGGATCCAGCACGAATGCAACGTAAACATGTCTGCAATCTATATGATAAAGATATCAGAAATGCAAAGCATAGAACATATGAACAAGGCTAAACATTGGTAATAAGTAACTTTAACCTGCACACAAACCCCAAAGGCATCCTGATGGTTTCCAGACATTACAAAATAAGCCATCCACTATGGAACTGCCCACCACTAATTTCATCTTCCACTTCCAGTCAGGCCAACCTGAGCTAGCGTGGCGTAAGCACCAAACAGATGTTACAGTGTAGACGCCTAGACGGAGTGCCATTTTCTTGACTTCACCCTGCATGTGAGATTGGTGACCATCTCAATGGGTATACAAATTGGTCAGTTAAGAGGATCAGCAATGCCTTATTCCCCTCGACATAAAAACCATCTGTTTGAAGAATCGATAATGATAAGTTTCACTAGAAAGGATGATAATTCCCAAGATCAGATTTCAATGCACTTTAGTAGGGAAACTATGGGATGTTGAGAACTAAATCTCTCTCACTTCATTACCGTCTTGATGTTGCTAAAGGTTGACAAGATAAATGTCAATAGTCCAGACGATGACACATAGGGCAATCAGTTCAGATACAATGGTTAGTTCTCTCAGAGCTAATAATTCCTCTGGTTCCTCAAATGTAGGCATCCCAACTTGAGTATGTAGCAACTAGCCACAGTCGAAGGCATTCCAGCCTCAATTGTTAGCTACTGGGAAGTTGCATAATAATTGGCATATCATGCTCGAGAATGTCTCTCATGAGACCAAACTCTATTATCTAACAAACATAGTGCAAGGCCAAATAGGCAGCACCATGGTATCAGAGATCAAAGTACAAGCATCAACAAATTATATTTACATTTTATCAGGTTTTAAATTGATTAAAAGAATTTTATGTTGCTTGGCTTCAGACAACCAAATGGCAGTTTTGTTTAGGTGCAATTGTGCAAATGACTACCATTCCCTTTATTTTGAAGAAACACGTAATGCAAGCTATGAAGTGGAGTAATGAATTTCTTACCATCCTGTACTATATAATCCCCTTGATTGATCGGCGTAGGAGCTGCATATCTGTTCTCTTATCAAACATGGACCTCCTGTAAGCTACATACATCAACAGGACACAAGTTGAATGAGAACTAAAATCATAAGATGTATGAAACCAAATTAGTTCTCTCCATTTAGAACGTTTCTTTATTACTGAGCAGCTGCGGACCTGAGGTACATCAACCAATCTTGTAATTTAACAGGATTACCCATACAAAACATTGGATCTACATAGATATGAGATCACTGCTAATCAATATCATATACTCATGTAACTGATAATCAAATACACATCCTTATTTTCTATTGTGATGAAATAACCCAAGGCCATATACATCTCAGAGCTTCACAGGTGAAGGTACTACTGATTCCCAGTGATAGGGCTGCCTTGGCCTCTCTTGATGTCATCCCATCCTCTAACCCATGGCTGCCCTGGAGGGGCTCGTGTCTCTGGAGCAGAGTGGCTGTTTAGATTGTTTGCAACCATCCCATGAAGAGCAGAAAAAACCTACAAATTTCAAATTTATGTGGAGGTTATAATCTGGGCTCGATAATAGATAGTAAACTCATGTAACTCTTCAATTTAAAATCTCACAGGATTCGCGCGAACTGACTCAGGTGGTTGTTCTTGCCCAGTCAGCCACGCCCACAAGTCTGGGTTTTCCTGCAGGCATGACACAATAAAGGGGGCATAAACTTCAGATTTTCAGCACAATACGACCCCTAAAAAGATGGGGTGTCAAAACAGATGAAGAGAAGTAGAAGAGGGAGTGTACTTCTTTCTTTTTACTGTATTTAGTTAATTGGTATACCACCACTAATTGAGAATCTTTTTTTTTCTTTTGACAAAATTGCAAAATTGAGAATCATGTAAACAGTGAACGTCTATTTTAAAACAGAAAGTTGGGAGGTCTTTCGGTTCCGCGACGAAGATGAAAAAAAGGGTTGATGTACCTCGATTACTGGTACATCAACCCTTTTTATCATCTCCCAACTTTCTATTGTTAAACACACATTTAACTGTTTACATGATTCCCAATTTTGATCCCATTTCAGCACCACCAATATTCATTACCATAAGGAGTTCGAAAGATGAAATATATGTTCCCCCTCTTCCCTATCCCTAGATTCACATTCCCCTTCCCCCTTGTCAACTGCAGGTGGTTATTCCTAGTTCCTACGACTAGCATCTGCCACCAGCAGTGATGGCTCAGGGTGTAAATGAGTTCAATCAACTAGGCAACTTAAGCCTACTCCTAGTTCATCCAATTGTTCTGATACCAGAAGTCATGCCTCAGGGTGCAAAAGAGTTGAGTCAACTTGTGCAACTAGCTCAGCTTGACACAAGCTCGAATGTAACTCCCCTGCTGCCCAAAAACCGACGCCTATTCTTAGTTCCTACCACTGCGATCTTCCACCAGCAGCTATGCTCAGGTACAAATTGAGTTGAATCAACTAGTGCACGTTAGCAGCTTGACACAAGCTCAAGAGCTAAATTATACAAGCCAGATCTTAGATCCTTTTATGCATATAAATATGAACATATAAGGAAGATTGAGTTCTTCTCGGTGTTTTAAAAGGCGTGAGGCGCAACAAGGGTGATAAACATCAACGGAGCCTGAGTGAAGGTGTGTGCCTCAACCCCGTCAGTGAAAAAATGCTATGAAATCAATGATTATTCACAAACAAGTACCTAATACTATACCCTATGACATAATACGTACCACTAGTACAGCCCCAATGAAACAATAAATCACCACTCGAATATGTGAAACACCATTCTTTCCGGCTGAAATGTCAACTTATTTATGACGTGTCATGTGACTCATGGCCAGTAGAAAGCATAAAAAAAGAGAGAAACTAGCAACAATCAGACGTTACAAAAACACAATTGAGTTTAATGACTCCTTGATCCCCTTCCCTTCATTCTCAAAAGTTGTGAGACCTTATAAATCCAAGAAATAGAGTAGTAGCTAATTTCTCTCACATATTGATGATCCGGAAAAAAAAAAGAAAAAAAAGAACTTAAAATTCCTCTCTCATCAATAGATGACGGATGCACACACCATCAATTCATCTCCTACCTTCCCATTTGTTCGACGTTCTGGATCTCATCGCCGCCGTCCGCCATCTTTCCAGCATCGTGTACAACAAGTCCCCATCCTGGTAAGGTTCTTCGTAATTCTTTTTGCGATTGCTAATAGGCATTTGGAATCTACACCTCCTCTCTTTGCAAGATAACCCTCCAACTTCATACTTAGTTTATATATTGTTTTACACTGTTTTCTCTGAACTGTTATACCAACTTGAATGTTTAAAACTATTTTATTTAATATTTAATTAAAAAGTTACGTTGAAAAGTAGAAAAAAAATCAAAAAAAATTAGAAATCGCTTCAAAAGATTGAGAAAAATTATGAGACCTCACTATAATAGTAGAGATATCTTGGGGTAGGTTTGGTGGCACGTAGTAGTGGGGAGCCATACTCGATGCCCAAAATCCGTGGAGCAGACATGCCCACTGCATAACTTTCATAATGGTAGGCGCTTCACGTCGCGTCAATTGCCTTCCTTCGCCCACAAGCCCTCTCTCAAGCAACTACCCACTAAAGAGTCTTATAAGGTTTAGTGGTTCTAGCAGGAGTAGAAATGCCATTGCATTTTGAATTACTTCATACTGCGGTTTTGAGAGTTTGGAGAATTATTTTCCAAAAGTTCCACCTCAAACTTTTCAGGTATATTATTAAATTATGGAAAAAGATTATAGCTATTCAATTTAATTTTTAATTACTATATACAAAATAATTGAAAAAATATCAAAAAAATTAGGAAAAATTATGAGACCTCACTATAGTAGAGAGTTAGAGACGACTTAGGGCACGGAGTTGGGGGTGGTGGGGACTGGAGAGTCATGCTTGCCTCCCTGGTACCCAAAAACCGTGGATTAGCCTCCGGTTTCCAGTAAGAGGCCCTTCAAACCTACAAAAGACCCGATAACCTACTTGGGGCGCCTCCATGTCCCTTACGGGTGTCCCATACGATGTGGTGCGAAAATATCCACCTTCGTTCCGGGGCCTCCCGAAAGCTCAAAAAACGTGGATTCTATAGCCTTCGTTTTCGGCTTCCTGGGGCTCGATTGTCATTTTTGCCCAAACTTTTCCGGGGGTTCTACCATGACCTTAGAGGACTCTCGGTGACCCAGGAGCGTTATCCGGGTCCCTAAACTTTGACATCACCCATGCCTTTGGTGTTCTGACTCTCACATCAGTGTCTCGTAAAACACCCTTCCAAGTCTATCAGGGACCAAATAAGCGACCCCAAGGGTCTCCCAAGTCCCCTAGGGGTGTTCCTTGCGATGTGGTGCGAAAATATCCACATTCGTTCCGAGGCCACCTGGAAGCCCAAAAAAACGTGGATTATAGCCTTCGTTTCCTGCTTCCCACGGCCCGGGTGTCAGTTTTTACCAAACTTTTCCATGAGGTCTATCATGACCCTAGAGGACCCTTGGTGCCCCGGGAACGTCATCCGGGTCCCCGGACTTTGACATCACCCATGCATCTGGTGTTCCGACTCTTACATCAGTGTCCCGTAAAACGCCCTTCCAATTCCATTAGGGACCAGATAAGCGACCCCAAGGGTCTCCTAAGTCCCCTAGGGGTGTTCCGTGTGATGTCGTGCGAAAATATCCAAATTCGTTCCGGGACCTCTCGGAATCCCAAAAAACGTGGATTATAGCCTTTGTTTTCGGCTTCTCGGAGCCAGGGTGTCATTTTTGGCCAAACTTTTCCAGGGGGTCTATCATAACCCTAGAGGACCCTCGGTGCCCCGGGAGCGACATCCGGATTCCCAAACTTTGATATCACCCATGCCTTTGGTGTCCCAGCTCTTACACCAGTGTCCCGTGAAACACCTTTCCAAGCCTATCAGGACCGGATAAGCGACCCCAAGGGCCTCCCATGTCCCTTAAGGGTCTTCCGTGCGATATGGTGCGAAAATATCTACCTCCGATCCGGGGCCTCTCTGAAGCCCAAAAAACGTGGATTTAACCTTCGTTTTCAGCTTCGAGGGGTCGGGTGTCATTTTTGACCAAAACTTCACCGGGGGTCTATCATGACCCTAGAGGGTCCTCCGTGTCCCGGGAGGGTCATTCGGATCCCCGAACTTCAATATCACCCATGCCTTCAGTGTTCCAGCCCTTGTATTGGTGTCTTATAAAACTGCCCTTACAAGCTGACCCGGGAGCCTCTTATGCTCCCCAAGGGTGTCACGTGCGATATGGTGCAAAAATACCCACCTTCGTTCGGGGGTCACCCGGAAGCTAAAAAAACATAGATCATATAACCTTCGTTTTCGGCTTCTCAGGGCTCGGTTGTCAATTTTGCCCAAACTTCTCCAGGGCGTCTACCATGACCCTAGAGGACCCTCGGTGCCCCAGGAGCGTCATCCGGGTCCCTGGACTTTGACATTACCCATGCCTTTGGTGTCCCGAGTCTTACATCAGGGTCTCGTAAAACACCATTCCAAGTCCATCAAAGACCAGATAAGTAACCCCAAGGGTCTCCCAAGTCCCCTAAGGGTGTTCCGTGCGATGTGGTGCGAAAATATCGACATTTGTTCCGGGGCCTCCCAGAAGCCAGAAAAACGTGGATTATAGCCTTCCTTTTCGGCTTCCCGTGGGCCGGGTGTCATTTTTGCCCAAACTTTTAGGGGGGTCTATCATGGCCCTAGAGGACCCTCAGTGCCCCGGGAGGGACATCCAGATCCCCGAACTTTGATATCACTCATGCCTTTGGTGTTCCAGCTCTTACATCAGTATCCCGTAAAACACCCTTCCAAGCCCATCAGGACTGGATAAGCGACCCCAAGGGCCTCCCATGTCCCCTAAGGTGTTCCATGCGATGTGGTGCGAAAATATCTAGCTTCGTTGAAGGGCCCCTAGAAGCCCCAAAAAATGTGGATTATAGCCTTCGTTTTCGGCTTTCGATGGCCGGGTGTCATTTTTGCCCAAACTTTTCCAGCGGGGTCTATCATGACCCTACAAGATCCTCGGTGCCCCGGGAGGGTCATTCGGATCCCCAAACTTCGATATCACCCATGCCTTCGGTGTTCCGACCCTTATTTGGTGTACTATAAAAACGCTCTTATAAGCCTATCAGGGACCTGATAAAGGAACACAGGGACCTCTTAAGTTCCCACTTACGACTTGGTGCAAAAAACCCACCTTCTTTTTTGGGCCTCCTGGAAGCTTAAAAAACGTGTATAATAGACTTAATTTTCGGCTTGCCGGTGCTCGGTTATCATTTTCGCCCAAATTTCTCCGGAGGGTCTACCATGATCCTAGAGTACCCTCGGTGCCCCAGGAGCGTCATCCGGGTCCCCGGCCTTTGACATCACCCATGCCCTTGGTGTTCCGACTCTTACATCAGTGTCCCGTAAAACGTTATTCCAATTCTATCAGGGATCAGATAAGCGACCCAAATCATCTCCCAAGTCCCCTAGGGGTGTTCCGTGCGATGTGGTGCGGAAATATCCACATTCGTCCTGGTGCCTCCCTGAAGCCAAAAAACGTGGATTATAGCCTTCGTTTTTTTGCTTCCCGAGCCCCGGGGGTCATTTTTGCCCAAACTTTTCCAGGGGGTCTATCATGACCCTAGAAGACTCTCAATGCCCCGGGAGGGACATCCGGATCCCCGAACATTGATATCACCCATGCCTTTGGTGTTCCAGCTCTCACACCACTGTCCCGTAAAACGCCTTTCCAAGCCTATCAGGAACGGATAAGCGACCCCGCCTCCCACGTCCCCTAGGGTGTTCTAAGCGATGTGGTGCGAATATATCTACCTTTGTTCCGGGGCTTCCCGGAAGCCCCAAAAACGTGGATTATAGGCCTTTGTTTTCGGCTTCCGAGGGCGGGTATCATTTTTCCCCAAACTTTTCTGGGGGCTCTATCATGACCCTACAAGATCCTTGGTGCCCAGGAGGTTCATCCGAATCCCCGAACTTCAATATCACTATCGCTGAAGCCTTCCGGCCCTTATATTGGTGTCCTATAAAAACGACCTTACAGGCCTATCGGGGACCCGATAACGGACCCCGGGGGCCTCTTATGTTCCCCAAATGTGTCACGTGCGATTTGGCGCAAAAATACCCACCTTCGTTCCAGGGCCTTCCGAAAGCTTAAAAAACGTGTATTATTTAGCTTCCCAGGGCTCGGTTGTCATTTTTGCCCAAACTTCTCCGGGGGCTCTACCATGACCTTAGAGGACCCTTGGTGACCCTGGAGCGTTATCCGGGTCCCTAAACTTTGACATCACCCATGCCTTTGGTGTTCCAACTCTCACATCAGTGTCTCGTAAAACACCTTTCCAAGTCTATCAGGGACCAAATAAGCGACCCCAAGGGTCTCCCAAGTACCCTAGGGGTGTTCCTTGCGATGTGGTGCGAAAATATCCACATTCGTTTAGAGGCCTCCCGAAGCCCAAAAAACGTGGATTATAGCCTTCGTTTCCTGCTTCCCGCGGCCCGGGTGTCATTTTTTACCAAACTTTTCCATGGGGTCTATCATGACGCTAGAGGACTCTGTGCCCTGGGACACTGATATCACCCATACCTTTGGTGTTCCAGCTCTTATAGTTACACGTGTCCCGTAAAACGCACTTCCAAGCCTATCAGGGCCGGATAACTAACCCCAAAGGCCTCCCATGTCCCCTAGGGGTGTTACGTGCGATGTGGTGCGGAAATATCTACCTTCATTCCGGGGCCTCTCGGAAGGCCAAAAAAACGTGAATTATAGTCTCCGTTTTCGGCTTTCGGGGGCTGGGTGTCAGTTTCGCCCAAACTTTTCCGGGGGGTCTATCATGACTCTACAGGATCCTCGATGCCCCGGGAGGGTCATCCGGATCGCCAAACTTCAATATCACCCATGCCTTTGGTGTTCCGGCCCTTATATTGCTGTCCTGTAACACATCCCTTACAAGCCTATCAGGGACCCGATAACGGACCCCAGGGTCCTCTTATGTTCCCAAAGGGTGTCACGTGCGATGTGGTGCAAGAATACCCACCTTTGTTCTGGGGCCTCTAGCGTGGATTATAGCCTTGATTTTTTTCGGCTTCCCGGAACCCTAATTCCGTTTTTGCCCAAACTTCTTTGGGGTCTATTGTCCCCCTAGAGGACCTCAGGTGCGTCGGGACGATCATCGGGGTCCCCGAACTCCGATTTCACCCATGGGACATGGCGCTGGGATATAGGTCACCCAGATTTTGTTTCAATAGATTTTTGATGTACTTAATTCATTTCGATCCATTGCCTACTATGATAATCTTTGGTAGAAGAACTTTATAACAGAGTATTCTCAAGTTTGTTAATAAAAGACTAATTATTCGTTTCCTAAGCACTCAGTCAAATATAGATGAAAGTTTACGGTATTACTAATCATAATAAGTAGAACTATAATTTAACAAACAATGTTATTTAGGGGTAAATACCTCTAACTTTTATAGAGGCACCAGAAGCCAATGAATGACATTTTTTATTTTGTTTTTGTCAAAGGTTAATACACGGCCAGTGAATGATTATTACCACGAGTTGAGGGCATCCCTCCCCCAACAATTTTAATATTTGCCCTAGACAATTTAAGTGTCGGGTTGCGGATGAACCTCTCTAAATCCCGCCTTGGTGTTGTTTTAGTTTTATTCACTAGTTAATCAAAAAATTAGCACAAACAAATAAAAAGAAAATTATTACAACAAGGTTAGAAGCAAGGCACCCCATCAGAAAACATTAGATTTAGAATAAATAAATAAATAAATAAGAGCTGAAACATTCCGTGCACACAGGCATGCACACTAGTTAAAGACTATAAATCAAATTTGATTGAGTGATAACTCATAACTAGCTTGACCGACTCATTTACACTCCCACTTTGTAGAAATGTCAAACATGCATGTTCAAATTTCAAAATTAGCAAACGCGTATTCAAGGAGTGTGAGTGTCAAGTGCATATGCTGGACACATGAAGGTCGCTATGCAAAAGTTTCGAATGCTTTACATTTGAAATCGTACATGCTACATATCCCATCAAGACAAAGTATATATATGCACAAAGAAATAGTTCAAAACAGCTCAAGAGATTGAAATGAGGATGACAAACCAGGTCAAGAACTTGGATGAGAGATTTGATCCCACTTTCATCCAAAGAACGGATATTTTCTTCCACCCACTTCCCCAACACCAAATCCAACTCCAAGAGTCCCCTTTGTTTGCTCCTATACAACAACCTACAATACCCATTATTAGAAAATCGCTTAACAGTACAGTAAAATTACCATAATAATCAAGCTACCATGGTACCATATGATACCAAACTATATCATTAGTTCCTCTCAAGCTCTCACCAGGCTCCCGCTCAGTATAACAAGGCAGTATATACATAGCCTCACTCATGCAGTAATTGCAACAGTGAAGAGGTGTTTCCTTAGTACCCTTGATTGCATATCAACACAATAATACATCATTTCAATTTATATATTTTCCCTGACAAATTACAAAACCTACCTTCCCTAAACTGAAACCCCACAACCCCAATTGGAAAACATAAATCATATTATATCTTATCATAACCCAACTAAAGAACTAAACAATAAAGCACAAAAAGTAAAGAACCCACAAGAATTTAAGCACCTGTTTATCAATTGTCTTTTGTTTTCGGCATCAGAAAGATCAATCTCACTCGAATAAAACCGATACGTCAAAGGTACCACTTGCGAATTTCTGTAAATCAAACAACAAACAATCAATCGTATTTATTTATATTACTGAAATTAATTAGAGAAACATGAAATTGAAGAAGGCAAAGAAACGACTTACGAAAATTTGGCGGCAGTAGCAACGGTAGAACAAGCATTCGAGAATTTGGTGTTTGCATTGCGCGAAGCAACGGTTAAATTGACAAGGCGGTTGAGAGTCAAAGCTGATCTTCGAAGCATCGCCATTCTTATTCAATTTGAAGGGGCTGTGGAACCTTAATTAGAAGCAATAGAAGAGGAGAGAGATTGTGAGGAGGGAAAAAAGGGAAAGGGATTCCAATTTGAGAGGAGAGAGAAAATAGAGGGGGGGGGGCAGGGGAGTGACACGTCGATGCTATGATAACCAGCCAAAATAGCAGATACAGGTGGAATCAAGATGTTACATTAGAGCTAGTTTGGCTGCCTCTAATTTTGAAGTTGACAGGCAAAGGTATGATCTGAAAAGAAAGGGAGTTATTTGGAAGAACCTCGCATAATAAGTGATACAGATAACGCCGCCGCCGGTGACTTTCGGACTGGTGATATTGGACAGGGATTCACCTTTGTAGGGCTGGTAACGGCATCTCCATTTTCCTTTCTTTTATGGGATCCCTTCTTTTATTTTAGTCGGTCTTGTAAGGAAAATGTTTTATCTACCTGGCCAACCCACTTTGATATTGTATCTAACTTTCTTCTCCTTTAATTTCTACTTTTGAAAATAGAGGAGAGAAATTGTGAAAATAGAGGAGAGAGGTAGACACAACAAGGTTATGAATTGGTAACCCGGTGGGTGGACGTATTATTTTCCGTCTTGTAATTGTAAAATGATCAAAATAACACATTTTAAATATAACATTTTTGTTCAACACGAAAACTTCATATGAGATTTTTTTTTTAAACTTTTGGTGAGACGATAGTCATTTTTCAAAGAAACAATGGTCACTGCTCAGCATAAGTTACCCCTCATTACTAAATAATGACCCCCTTATTACTAATAATGACCCATTTTTCCATTTTACCGTGAAATAGTCTTGTGTACGATATACGATAAGTATTTTTTTTTCAAAATGCAATTTCTTTTTTGTCAAGTATTACATTTTTGTAGTTGCCCATAAAGGTCTAAAATCAACTAACAACTTTTTAGTCTAAAATAATCAACTAGGAATTAGCTATGTTTGGCAAAATTAGGTAATTAGCTGTAGGCCTGCTGCGGTAGCTGTCAAATGTTTAAAAATAAAAGAATAGTACTTCCTCCGTCCCATGAAAATGTTCACACTAGTTTTTTCACGGTCTCCAAGACACTACTTTGACCGCAAATAATTACAATTTTATAAATATATAGATTATAAAATTATGATTTCTCGAAAGTACTAATTAAAATGAATCCAACAAAAGTACTTTTACATCAAAAAATCTTTATATTTTTTGACATATTTATGGTCAAAGTTTGTAAAGTTTGACCTTGAAAAAAGTAGTGTGAATATTTTCATGGTACGGAGAAAGTAGAAAACTGACAAAAATTGTTACGAAATGCCAATAAATTAGTTGTAGCTGCAATTGTAGGTGAAAGCTTGCATAGATAGCTTTCACAAAATTAGTTGTAGCTGCAAGTTGCAGGTGAAAATAAGCCGGCAAACTGTTCGGTAGTCGAAAGTAAAAAACACTAGCTGCAAGCTTTAAGTTATAACTTTTGTTGAAAAACTAGCTATTTGTGCCAAATATAATCCTAGACTAAGACTTAAGTCCGAAACTCTTTAATTTTTACTTCTTTTGAAAAGAGTTGGCTTTAACTCTATCATAAATAAATTTAACATTTTTTTTTACAACAGAAAATACATTTTATAAATTAGAAATACTAGTAGTCACAACAGCAGCATTAGCCTTTTTTTGCTAAAGAGTGAGTAAATTTAACATTTGGTTATGTTCTATGGTTAGGAAATGATAAATCTAATTTTATACTATAAAGTTTGCATCACATACATCGTTATAAGCTGATTTGTGTACATTCCGAAGAAAGGAAGCACCCCTCAAAGCTTTGTACATCATTCGACACAAGATTACAACAGAAAAATAAAGAGAAAGAGCATTGGTCGAATTAGAAACAGTTATAAACAGAGAAGAGTGAAATAGAAAGAGACTCTTAATTAAAAAATTGAATCAAGAGAAAAGAAAAACAAATTTCCTAAATTGTACACATTCCAGTTTCCACAAAGACCTGCTGGATGCTATCTAAAACCCAGAAACCTATCTTGAATACATGCCAAAACCAAAATTTCAAAGTGGAAGTCCACTGCTCTTTTTTTACTCCTTTGCCCGCAACTTTCTTAGTGGGGACCTTCTGAATCCACATATCATCTAGCTGAAGGAGAACAAAAGGCGAAGCCAGAGAAAACACACTCCCAGTCCCAGAGGACTATTGCAATCATCATACCAAACTCTGTCCCAGTGAAGGCCAGCTATCTCACCTGAATCGACCAAGCACTCACACCCTCGATTTGATTACATAGGTTACATGTTATTTCTACAATGTGATAAAAGCATTTCTGTCACCAAAGCTACTACTACAAAAACTAAAGCCAACGCCAATACCTTTGACGTGGTATAGGGTGGTCACCCCTAGATGTTAGAAGTTTATTTCACGTCTTTCAGCAAAAAACTTACCACTTGCTGGCTGTCCAGGGAGCAATGCCAGCCAGACCGCAGTGTCAGCCCCGTCTTCAACTGATATATTCCCGACCCAGCCCGTCATGGCAGTAACCAGGACAGAAACAGTTTATACATATTTTTTCACCCTCAGGCTGATCAGCCAGCTTTCTGTCCACCATTTCCAGTGGAGCCAAAAGCTTCTTTACTTTTTGGCTTCGAAATGTAATGGACTAAAGCAAAATGGCTCATAAAACTGTCGGCACTTCTTATTCATTGTGAAGTTGCCGATGGTCGTCGCACTTCGGATCTCGGGTCAAACGGAAACAGCCTCTCTGTGAGACTCTCACAGGGTTAAGGCTGCGTACAACCGACCCCCCCTTACCCTGCCTAGGCGGGAGCCTCGTTGGAGGCACTGGGGTAATGTTAATGTTAATGTAGGCTGATCAGCCAGCTTCCTTGCCAAAATCCTGGTGTAACAATTAATGGCAAGCTTTGACACTGAGTAGTCGGTGAAGGTTTGAGGCCATCCACCTGATGTCCAGCTTCCATCTTTTACTTGTTCCAGAAAGGTATTTAAGGTATCGTCAATGAATTCCTCTGAAAGAGAGTCCACATCGGACAGTTGTTCTCTCAAGGTAGCATTTCCAATCCTCTGAAATATAGCACCAGTTAGAAAAACTACTTGCTAGCTTTAGTATTGTATGGAAGGGGAAAAGCTTACAGAAAAATTTTCCCTTTTCTTCTTCTCTTCTTTTTTTTTTGGGGGGGGGGGGGGGGGGGAAGCCTGGGACAGGAAGGGGGAAGGGGAGGGGGGACATGTGTTCGCGTTTCAGCTGGGTAGCTTGAGGTTTTAGGGAAATTTAAGTAGGACCAGTACTGCCCAAGCCTCAACCTTGATAATTTCAAAACTATCAGCCTTATCCCTGCTTAGCAGCAGCTAGATCACGACACAAAAATCTCATAAATCATTTCGGTTTTCATAATACCTCCTAAAGAACAGAAATTTTCTCAAGAAAAGGAGACACCGTGGTGAAAAATACAAGAGCACTGCAAAGTGCAGACCAAAATGCTCTATAGAGTCCTGATGCAAGAAGGTACTTTAAAGGAAACATCTCTTGATTCTAGTCATGCATCACAAACACCCAAACAACTGAACAAGAGGGTACGGAGAACAGAATGTGTTTCCTTTGTTCCTTCCAATTAAAATTGGAAAGACTTCTATAAAAATGAAATTACAGCGTGTAAGAAGGGCTGCTCTGATGGCTACTATGTATGAAATTCGGCGAGAGAGGAACTTGAGCATTTTCTCCAACAGAAGATGATCCACAGCTGAGATAGTGAAGATGATCCAGTATCAAGTATATGCCAGACTGTATAAAATGTTTGATGGCCAAACTGTAACTAGTTTTCTGGCTTCTAGATTCTTGTGGTTTTAATTCCGTAAAAAGTGCTGTACAGGGCTTGTTTACTTGGGAGAATGATTCTAGGCTGTCACAGGGAACCTCATTGGTTATCCTGAACTGTATATTTTTTGCAGAGGGTGCCACATTGGTATCCCTTGGAGGATGGAATGAATTTCTAACCATTTTCCAAAAGGAAAATGAAATTATTTAACTCGGATAAGATTATATGTCACCCGCTCACCCCGTTAGTAAGAGAAAGCAAGTTTAGCACATACTTCCCGACCAACACCTTTGTTGCTAAAAGATGAACTGAAAATAAAGGCAAAGAGTTTTGTAGCTTACATTTCTTCTGCCATTCAATCTCCCCAGCCTTGAGCTCACATTAACAATACAGGCACCAGAAGTCGAAGGCTTCATCAAAGGAAGCATAGCCTCAATTACATTTTTTGTGCCAAAATAGTTCGTTCTAATCACCTGCTCCGCATGTTCAACAGAATTCTCCGGTCCAACATTAAAATTTATACCTGCATTGTTCACCTGTTTTACAATATATGACCACAGTTATCAAGAAGTAACATGCCTTTTAACATTATTTCCAAACAAAGAAGCTGCTTGTGATCCCAACTTATGAAATTGTTGGTGGATACAGCTGTATCATTGTAATTTTGTATTATTTGACACTGGGGTACCACAAAAGGGCTTCATTGCAAAGACAATTAGCATAGTAAAAGTGAAACAGAAAGAAATAGGCTGCTATGAAGTAAACAATGCATGCAAAAGATGGATATAAGCATCCTATCAGTATGTTCGCTACTTGAGGAACTTGAGTCGAGATATTCGCATAGTCAAGTGAACAGGACAAAAGGTCAGCGAGGCAAAGAACAGCCTACTTTAACTTGGGTGAAGCTGAAGCTGGAACATTCTTTTATTCTCACAAAAACTGAGAGCACTACTAACCCTGTGTGGGTAGGTTAGCAGGAACTCGAGTCTCCTCAGGGAGATTTTCCTGGTCATTAACTTCAGGATCCATGGGGGTAGTCGGGCAAAGCCCGGATACCAATTTTATCCAAAGAAAAACAAGCTGAGAGCTCTACTGAATATTACGCTTTAATTGCCCATAAATCACAAATTCACAACCTAAATGCAGTACCATTAATATGCAACAAGAATGGTTAGTCTTACCAAAATATCAAGGCCACCATAAGTTTCTTGAACCCAATCAGCAAATTCCTTAATAGATGAAGGATCGACAATATCCAATTGATGGAACTCCACACTAAGCCCAACCTCCTGCAGGACTTTCACAGCTTCAATACCTACATTGGTGTCTCTTGAGGTCAGTACGACTGTCATACCATGGCCTGCAAGTTGTCGACTGATCTCAAACCCAATTCCTCTGTTACCTCCGGTCACTACTGCAGTAGTGTCAGTGGTCCACCACCTAAAAAAGAAAAGACAAGAATCAAACGCTCAAAATATTAGGAACAGCACGAAAAACTAAGGGCAGAAAACATGTCAAAAAAACATAAATGAAAAGAAATAAACAAGGGCAGACATTTGACAAAAAGTTCAATCCACCTTGTCTTTCACTTTGAAACTATATTTGATTCATTTCTCCTGCTTCATAACAAGGAGGGTACATGCAATTGGGTGCTTGGGTGGCCAACTGGCCATAATTGTGTCCCGTCAACCTCTAGGTTCCCACAAGAACTGTCAATTTGTCGGGTTGGGTTACATTCATGTTCGGGTCATATAAATAATTAAGGGCAAACATGTCGAAAGGTGCTTGAACCAAACTTAACCATTTAATAAATGGGTGAGCCATGTCGAGCAGTTAATTTAAATGAATTGAAATTCTAAACCTTAACATCTCTATTTCGTGTCCAGTTCAACTCGGTTTCAAGTCTGGTCAACTTTCGCTAGCTCTATCCCCACCCAACTTCTACATGCTTTTATCATAAACATGAGGAACATCTTTTGCCTAAGAGATTACATGATAAGCACAGGTTTAAGTCCTTACATTACATCCAAACCCACTTATGTTCTTGATTTAGTAGCAACTAACAAGACGAGGCCTGCTTTTACTTAGCAAATCAAATGAAGTTGTCCTTAAATTTCAGAATGCAATCTGGCCTAAACATTAACGAGGCTCCAGACAATACTAAAAAAGCTACCACAATCTTTCACCATCCTGAAATTTCCCCATATTAAATTTGGCTATGCGCCTGTGCCCATAAAATTTGCTTCACCCATTACCCTTAACAACATGATAGTGTAATTTTTAAGCCATCACAGTGTAATCAGATTTTCCATTATCTAAAAAGACCATTAAAATGAATAAACATGGTCAGAATTACAGAAAACAAAAAAATACTTCACATTCTTTCTGGTCCATTCATGAAACACACAAATTGTTCCCCACACATTCCCCTAGTTAATCTTCAAAATACCCATCAGTTACAATCTCTAAAATACATATAATCAATCCCCATTACGATTCAACATCCTATTTTCAAAAACATAATCAAAAATTGCAACATCAAGGGTTTCATTTAATATATAACATGAATCAATTGCCACACATTTGTATCATATTCTCATTACCCAACACATTTCCAACCAAAAACAAGACAATCATTGATTACCCATCAGTAACCAAGGGGGAGAGAGAGAGAGAGAGAGAGAGAGAGAGAGAGAGAGAGAGAGAGAGAGAGAGAAATACATACCGTTGATGGTCGGAATAAGGAATGGTACGAAGGAGAGAGATCTCTTGAAGCCTCTTTTCTCGACGCTCTTTTAAGCGCTCTTTTCCTGTCATACTTTTTCTGCAAAAAATTGATTATTGACAATGGGCACAAACAGAGAGAGATAGAGATAGAGATAGAGAGAGAAAGTGGGTGTTTGTCTGTGGAGGAGAGAGAGAGAGGAAGGCAAAAGGGTAGACCCAATTGACACGAACAAAACTGGGAATTGTGAATGCTGTGCGATCTTTGCGGATCTCTTTTCTACTTCCTCTCCTATTTTTGTCTTTTTCTCTTCTTTCCTTTTCAAAATAAAATCTGAGCAATTTTGTTTTTTTTATTTTATTTTAAATAATTATACAATTTGTGTATTTGGACTCCACTACAGTATTAATTTATTTTTTTTTTTCTTTGCCAAGCGTATCCCACCGTCGACCGAAGTCACTAATCTCTTTGCCCCAACTGTCACCGCACTAAGCGGTAAGGGGCTACCTAACTTAAGGGATTTTTTCCATTCGCAAAAGTTGGAATTTGAACTCATAACCACTTATTTAAGGGGTAAAATGTTAAATCACTACACCAACTCATCTTGATTCTCCACTATAGTATCTTGCGATGGACTGTGTACATAAGGATCAGAGTACGTGTGGTCCTGTTGCCTGTTGAGTGTTGTCCGGCCATCGCCGGTTTTTTCTTCCACTGCTTTTAAGCAGTTTCGTTTTAATTTTAAGAAAAAAAATTATTGTACTCACTTGTGTTTTTTTAAGGGAAAATGAAATAAGGAAACTAATTTACCGAAAAATAGGATCATTTACCTACATTGAGGTTACTTATTATGAGTCGTAAGTCGTGACATTTATTCTACTAAAAAGTAATCCTCATCTTACCAAATACAAAAAGACTGTATCAAACAAGTACTAATAATAAGAAAATTTTGCTAAAAATAATCCGAAATTTATCCCATTTTAGACAAAAATAATCCCAATATGAAAAATATACATCAGTAATCCCAAGTTGACAATTGACCCACAATATTAGTCCAAATGCAAACGGCGTCAGGAAGTCGTTACAGTTTTCTAATTAATGGTAGAGTTATTGTTAATCTTATATTTTAGAGTGTATTATTAATGATATAAATTATGCATTTAACATTTGGATACCTTCTCTGTCTTCTTCTCTCCCCCTCCATATGCTTTTCTTCACTCCATTTATGACACATCTCGACTTGTCGACTTCCCTGCGTTTGCCCATCTTTTCCCCACCATTTATAACACAAGAAAATGAATTTTTGTGTTTACTTAAGAAGTTTTTTTTTTTTGCTAGTCAAAAAGAGGGTGCAAGTGAATGACGATCGAAGCACCCCTTTCTACATTATGTTCGGACTCTCGTGTTCAATAGCGAACATATCAGACTAGCTGAACAACCAGCGCTAGCACTGGCCCCGTCAACGTAGCACCAACAATGGGCTAGTATAGTTCCTAGAAGCCAACAGACACGAGGCATGGGGAGAATGGAAATTCGAACACATGACCTTGCCTTACCAAACCACTTGGGAGTAAACTTGAAACCACTAGACCACTACCCTTGTTGGTGTTTACTTAAGAAGTTGATACTTACCTCAAGACACCTAGAGAATCCATCCGTTCTACTGTTCATTGTTCAATACATACACATCAATATTATGCAGTAACAAGATTTTGAAGCATTGTGAGGCAACCAAGACCCATTAGCCCATTACACTTTTGACTCGTGCCAAATTGTTCCTAAATCGCTTATCTGTCTTCACTAATACAGTAGCACTTTTTCATCAATTAATCAGAGGGTACAAGAATACCAATTCTCATGACATCCTGAAGGCTGATAATGGTTTATTCTTATCTCTTAAACAAGAGGCTTGGTAAAATCATAACACCGCTTGCGAGCGTTCGGGCACATTTTGTTCCATCTTGCGTTCTTACTACATAGCAGGGCGCAGTGAAAAGAGAGACTTCAATAGCAAAATGTATAGCATGTCGTAGCAATATGAAAGATCATACAAATTATTCTAATCAAAAGTGGCTCAAGAAATGAAGAAACTGGATGTTGTTTAAGGTCCGTAACTCAACCACTCAAAATGGCAAGGTGTGCAGCAAATAAAGTTCACAGGGTTCAAAATAGGGGGTTTTCATGAAAAGTAAGTAGTCCAGCGAGAATGGGACTTGAAAGAGAGCCTTCCAAACGCTATCTCACTGAGATTGGCCTGGCTATCACATAAAACATCTCTACACGAAGCTTTTTTGGAAGATTACAAGAGCCTTCTATACCTCTGTTACCACCACAAAAGCACGCAGTTTTAGTTGCAGATGACTTCAGTAAATTCACAGCACAGGCAACGATTCTACCTCAAAACCAATATCAATATCCCACTGCTCCCACCACATAATAATGTGCCTACATGTTAAAATTATAACCAAATGTCAGTATATACATACACGTCAGTAAGTTCACATAAATGAACTACAATAATTTCTCTTTTAAGTAGAAAACTACAATAGTAAAATAGTTAGTTCACATAACTGAACCCTTTTTAGTTGCCAAGCATATATGGATATGGAGAACCTCAGACATCAGCAAAAGTCGGCAGCAATGGTTGGCAATTATTCCCCGACACTACAAGCGCTACAAGTAAGCAATTTGACCCATGTACGATAACGTAATGTTTGAATACACCAAGAAAGTGAAATCTGAATTGCCCTATAAGAAAAGTGTCCCGGATTTGCAAACAATGCTTCAGAAGTCAGAACCTGCAGCTATGCACTGCTCTAATGTTCTAATTTTATTAAAGAAGTCTCTTGGCTTTGCAAATATTTAGTGCCTTAATCAATCTCATAATCTAACAAAGTTATTAATATTATTTTAAACCTACCAAATTCCAATCATCCAATCTTCATATATTAACCAATATAAGAGAGAGAAACAAGTAGTAACAACAGCTTAACTTTGCTTCATATATGGATTCCACTTTCAACAGACACATAATCTAACATTTTTTTCCCCTCTCACAAGCAAGGACAACCCCCAATATATACTTGTACCTCCACTTTTACACCTTACTCCCCTTACAAAAACCATGCAGTACCCATACTTCTTACAATAAACCTTTTTTTGTTTTAATCAAATAATCCAGCAGGTACAGAACAATGAATATGATAAATTCTAGCATTTCACAATCTGATAATGATATGGGTTATGATCTCGACTCCCATAAAACATCAAAATCTTAACAGAGCCACAAGTCCACAAAAAATGATATAATGATAAAAGGTTTTTTTGTGGGAAAAAACACCCCCAGCTGGACCTCTTATTCACAAAATCACCCCCAACTGAACTATTTGCCAAAAAAAAACCACCCCTAACTGCATTTCTGTCCCCAAATCAGCACGGCAAACATTTTTCTATCCAATTTTCCATTACATTTATATTTATGTACCATTTTGCCCCTAAATAAGATTGCAAAATGATTTTATTGTTGAAATAAATAAATATAGTATTAACTTGATGCTTTTAAAACTATAAATCAAATTATTTTGTTTATATGTTAGATTATTATTATTATAATTAAACATGAACTAATGAAATAACTTCAAAATTGAAAATAGGGTAAAAAGGTAAAATTGCAAGAACATAACAGAGACTTACTGAAAAATGGTTAAGGTGGCTATAAGAGTACAAACAGGCAATTAGGGTGGTTTTTTTCAAATAGTTCAATAAAGGGTGGTTTATTTGAATAGGAATATAGGAGGTCCACTTACGGGGTGGTACTCTAAAATAAAGCAATAATAAAAATAAAAAAAAATTCAGAATCTTTGCATAATCACTAGCTATACCTTCTATTCTAAAACCAGACTTTGATCTGCTTGATCTCGATATTAGTGAGGCTCGGCCCTCGCGGATTAACTGCTACCTATGAGTCGGAGCGGGGCTTATGGCTTTGTGCTCTGAAACTTTATTTCAGACTAAATTGTCCATGCTGCAAGAAATTTCGATGATTTATGAGTACTAAATTAGATAAATGACAACCTAAAATACTTGATATTATGCAGAAATTTTGATTGGGAAATTTCATTGAACATCTGGTGTTCATGCAATTTAAGTATATAACCTTATAAAGCAGCCAAATAACTACGAAATAGAGTACTCTAATTAAAAGAAGTCAAACAAACAAGTAATCAAACTCCTAACTATGCCAAATAAGTAAAGAAATCAAAGGAACAGGACATGTCAGAAACTATGTACTCAAAAAGACATCGAACTGCAAGTCTTCAGATTATTCGACATACGAGTATACAAGAGTGAGCTACTTCGGAGACTAAGATGTGGGTGCGGGCATTGAAGACAGAGGTAAACACTACGCGGAAAAAAAAAGGAACATCAAGCCCTAATATTAATGCAGTTCACAATAGTTTAATCATGACATACAGTTTGTTCACCTGGACTCTTCCCACGACTTTGTACTGAGATTTTCTTTTAAAAGTTGCAAAATAATGATGTACAGATAGACTATTTATGAATACAGGCAACAATAACTAATAGGCAGTAAAGAAATAACATTTTAGTTTTTGGACAAATCGAAGGGAGTCATCAGCTTGAGCTACAGTGAATTCACAAGTTTGCACTTGGATAGAACAAGTTTGTGAATGACTACCTACCAGACACTATACAACCGGGTACAGATACAACAGGGCAGGATCTGCCTCATCTTTGTTTCATTTATGGGAAACACGTAACAGGGTCCATGCATATATATGCTAACTTAAAGACTCTTTAATTTAGTGTGTTTGTGTTTGTATCTCATCTGGCAGGTTTATCGACAGTGATAGACCAGGATCAATTTGATATCAATCTAGTTTTCAATTTTAATTTTCTTTTAAGAATATAAAAGCTCAAATATTTTGAAAATAACTCTAAATTGCATGCACACCTGTATCAAAAAGATAATGTAGATAATTACTAGTAACATAAGTATGGAACGATTGTATGAAATTCATACTATATCCTTAGGGGAGTCTTCGATTTTACCACAGCCAATATTAGAATTCCAATAAAAAGAAAAGATAAGAGATGCATACTTTCTTGGGCAATTCCATCCACGATTATTTCACGGATGTGTTTAATTTTGGGCCAATCTTCACCAGTTGTCTCTTGATATCTGCTCTCCAGCTCTGTATTACAGTGTTCAATATAGAGGAATCTTAAAGAGGTGAGCTCACGAAGAGACTTGGGAAGTGCTGTCATGGCAGGGCATTCTTTAATATAAAGATCTTGAAGCTGGGAGAGATGTCCAACCCACTCTGGTAGTTCTCTCAAACTCGGAAGCTGACAGATCTTTAGCTGTTGAAGAGCTGTGAGGGAAGCAAGGCCCTCCTCGAGGGACTCCAGTTTCGAGAGTCTCTTCAGTGTCAAGTAATGAAGGCTCTTGAGGCCTTGCCAAGATGCTGATCCGACACAGCCCGGAGAGGGAACAAACAACATCCTAATACTTGGGCAATCTATAATTTTAAGCCTTTCAAGCTGGGAGAGGTGCTCACTCAACTCTGATAGTTCTCGCAAATTAGGAAGGTCGGAAATCCTTAGCTGTCGAAGCGTAGTAAGGCAAGCAAGGCCCCTCGGGAGTGACTCCATTTTTGAGATTCTCTGCAATGTCAAGGATTCTAGACCCATGAGGCCTAGCCAAGCTGCTGATCCGATATTGCCACCACTACTCCCCTCCCAATTGGCTTCCCACAAATGCAACTCCCGGCAATCATCTATTAGCAACTTCTTAATTATCAACTCCTCACCAGATATGTCTTTCAATCTGTCACAACGATGAATTTCAACACACTTGAAAGATACTGGAGTTCCTCCAAACAAATTGATCAATCCTTGGCACCTCTCGATTCTTAATGTCAGTTCAGGTAGATTGATTCTAAGAGAATCTACTCCATCAAGAGAGGACACAAACAGTGTCCTCATATTTGAGCAATCTACAATTTCAAGCCGTTCGAGCTTAGTGAGGTGCCCAGTCCATTCTGGCAGGGCTCTAAGATTACGAAGTTGAAAGATCTTAAGTTCCGAAAGCTGTGGGAGGCAAGCAAGGTCTCTCGGGAGTGACTCCAGTTTTCTGATGTTCCCCAATGTCAGCAAACGGAGCCTTCTGAGGCCTTGCCAAGCTGCTGATCGGCCACTTATAGTACTACTGATACTCCTTCCCGTATGATCACCACCGTCACCATGATCCATTATATCCAATAACTCCCAACTGTTCACAGCGCCAGATAATCAAGCAATCGATATATCCCAACTTCCCGGATATGTATCTCAATCTGTCACAACAATAAACTCCAAGTACTTTCAATCCGATACCACCAATTAACGTAAATGGGGTACGAATTTCAAGTTTCACCAGTTCTTGGCATCTCTTAATCATTAGGGACATATCTCCATCCAGATCAACGAAAAGAGTATTGAGTTGAGGAACTGAGGCCATTTGCAGGTTATATTTTTCCAGGGAAAATGATGGAGTTAACAATGATCTTGCTGATTTCCATGTGACCAGAAGAAGTTCTAGCAGCTTCCAGTGGATTTCTTCTACACTGACCGATTCTAGGCTTAGTGCTTCAGGCATTGATATCAGCCTAGGGCAAAGGTGTATTTTGAGCTCAGAAAGCCGAGGGAAATCCCGCTGCCAATGTTCGCTTGACCATCCCTGTAGCTCAGCAACTCCTCTAAGTTGAGATTCTTCAAGGACGGGAAGTATGGTGCAGAAACAGCTTCATTATTGATGTTGCTACCAGCAGCACCGATCTCTACGTACTCCAAGGCTTTGAGATTCGCAAATCGAAGGTACTTGAGAAGAGGCAGTTGGCTAAAGGATGGGAGATACCTGCATCTACTGCAACCCTCAATTTCTATAGAAACAAGCATAGGGAGATGGAGATAAGATGAGTACATCTCCCAACTAGGGAATCTGGTTCCCTTCCAAAAACGAACTACTAGGCTATTAAGAGATGGAGGGGGCTTCATCCTTTCCAAGACCAACTCTTCTTTGTTGTTGTCAACTTGAGAATCTGGTTCTGGATATGATGATGACCATTCAAATACTAGCTCACTTATCAACTTGTTCTTCAAATCTGCTGCACCGGCTTCTGATATAGCTCCTCGGCTACGAATTTTAAAGAAGATTTCCAACTTTCCTATAGCGTTACCCAAGCCAACGAGTGCATCCAAACTGTTGCTTTTATCAACTACAAACTGATTAACTTTGGCACCAACCACAACCATGACATTGTTTAGATTCGCAGAGCCTCTTGGAATTTTTTGAAGCCGAGGACATGCCTGGATATCCAAAGTCTGCAAGTAGTGCAACTTCGCGATGGATTGGGGTAGAGATTCAAGGGGCCCACACAGTTTAAGGTATCTCAAATGCTTCAGCCCCCCTATGGAATCAGGAAGGTTGCGGAGGTATGTACTCCCCAAGCCCAAAGCACGCAAGGAAGTCAGACTTGAAAGCAATTTATCCAAGTTCTGTATAGTAATAGAGCTATCTGATTCTCTAGGAAAGAGAAAAAGTGACCTCAAATGTGTGGCAGAAAGTAGCCATGTTGGAGCTTCCCATGATGAGCCAACGATGAAGCTCACATGATAAATATCGTTATCAATCCTATCAATTGAGTACCCTCCATGCTCATCTTCCGAAAAACGTTCAGCTCTATCTATCCCTACCGCCAGCGGAAAGCGTGTGTCATCAATCTGGCAGCTGATAACCTCACCATTCTCGTTTCTTGTTGCTTTTTGGAATTCATCTGACTCTAGGAAAATCTTGAATTGTATATAACCCTTTTCCCATGGTGTATCAAAATAGTTGTTTGACTCAAATAACCCTTGGGCCAACCAAAGATTAATCATATCTGTCTTCATAATATCATAAGCCTCTAGAAACAAACAACAATAAGCCCAACACTGCATCCACTGTGGTGCTATGTCATCAGGGCTAGGCATCACTACTGCATTTACCATCAACTGTGACAAGTCCCCCTTTAGACCCTGGACTTGTCTGGCCAATCTCTCTTGGAGTTTAAAGAGATTGCTGGACTTACCATTTTAGCCAAGAAGCAGCATAGAGGTCTGATTATCAGCTTATAATCACATCCAGCTGGGATTTGCTGAACCCTCGCTCTCTCTGAGATATCCACCTCGTCGAACAACTTATCCATCTTATAGAGTACATGTTTCACATTTTTCAGCCACTCATCAACATCCTTTTCCTCATCCTTGTACTCTTCCTCGCAATTGACATCCTCATCATACTCCTCAACCTCCTCCTTGATGTCGTCCTCATACTCGTCCTCCTCAACCTCTCCCTCATTGTGCTCGTACTCGTCCTCGTCAACCTCTTCCTCGTTGTCCTCTTCAACCTCTTCCTCTTCCTCGTACTCGTACTCAACGTCCTCATCCTTGTCCTCCTCAATTGCTTCATCGTACTTGTTCTCCTTTACCTCCTCCTTGTTGTCTTTGTAATCAACCTCCTCCTTCTTGTCTTCATACTCAACCTCCTCCTCCTTGTAGTCCTCCTCAACCATCTCGTTGACCTCGACCTTGTCATATCTCTCCCTATCAAAACTTCCATTCTCTCCCTCCTTTCCACCACACTCGTTATCTTTATCCTCGTCCTTCCCTTCTAGTGGAAGAGAGAGAAAAAATGAGCTTGAAGCGTCCTCAACATCCCCTCCAATTGGTCCAACTTCTTTCTCCCACCAAAATAGGGAGCCATATGGTCTTCGTGACGCCACAACCACAAGTACTGTCTCAACAGCCTTCCAACTCTATCAGATATAACACATGGCTCCATCTCTCCTTTTCTTCTTCCTCACTCTCTTTCTCTCTTTAGTTTCTTTTGTTTCGGTCTTTGCCTTTTAGCTCTGTAATGTGAATTAGATGGAAATATGGAATAGAGGGGATAGGTAATCCCAGACGTGAACACAACTACTTTTTTGCACATTGACCACATCAAGACACCTCCTTCTACGAGGTGTGCACATTACAACATTCAAGTCAACCTAGCTAACTTCACCAATCACCAGTTGAGGGTTTGATTCCTACCAGTTTTTTCGTTTTTTCTAATAAACAAGTATAAAGAAATTGTCGCAAATATTTGAAAGATTCAATAGCATTAAACAATAACAAATTTTATATGATCAACAATGGCTTCCATGACTGCATTTTATATAATCTATGAGATTCAATCACATAGTCATTTTATATATACTCCAATCACTAAAAAAAAAAATCAATGGCTGATTTAAAAACCCAAAAAACATTAATTCAACTCAATTAAGGCAGTCAACGATTGAAATTGAGGCGGCTAAGTAAATAGGGAAGGCTAGAGAGAGAGAGTGTTAGGGTTTGTAAGTGAGAGTACCTGAATCGCCGAATTTCTGGTGACGATCACAAATTTCTCTGATTCTCTTTACACCGTAAAATCATCATCCGGAGGGTGAGAGGGACGAGCGGCCAACCGGTGGGGTGGCAAAAGTGATTGAGGCGGCCGGCCGGCCGGCGGTGGTCTTCATCTAAGCGCTTTTTCTTTTTTTTTTTTTGTATGCGAAGCTATATTATTGAGCAACAACGCTATTCATCTAGGCCGCAGTTATTGCCACACCTACAACGACTATCAAAAAAAAAAATTACAAGACGGTTTTTCCATAATTTTTTTGAGACGGGATTACTTTTCATTGAAATGGGTCTCTACAAACTATATGTGACCTCTATATTTAATATATAGATATGAAATCCGTGCGTTGTACGAATTAGGTATTAATATTTTAAAATAAATACACTCATATGATGTTAGTAAATATCGACGATCGAAGTATGTTGGCAATTTCACTTCGGTAATTTGGATTCTTGTTGGACATAGAGGTAATCTTGTGCATTGCAAGGTTTAGTGAAAAGTTTACGTTCAATATTTTCAGTCATATGCATATATGCACCAACAGAAAAATAAAAAATAAAAAAATGCCACAATCTCTTTGTTTTTCTTATATATTTGTCATTATTTTTTCAAAAAATTTTAAGTAATTTGTTTATCTTACATGATGCTCTATGGACTATGAAACTTTGTTAAAACTCTAAAATTTATAAGTCAAGCTCTTTTATCACCCTAAACTTTAATTATTTGTGGACTTTATATGTTCGTTTATGTGGCGATATGCTTCTTGCCGGAGGCTAAGTAGTTCTTCATATTTTTGAAATAATTTGTCAAGATGACATAAATTATATCCTATTTTGTATATTAGTCTTAAATGAACATAACATTTCTTTTCTAGTATTCATTGTTGATTGTCTAATTGCTCATTGTTGATTGTCTATATTATAAATTTCATAAGCCAAAACTTGAAATTAAAAAAATAACATCTCAAACTTTTTTGTTTAGCACGTTTTTTTATTAGGGAGGGGGGGTTATTATGTTGGTGGTGGTGTAGTGTGATTCTACATCTTCAAAAGAAGATTTTTTTTTTTTCCTATTTTTTAGGGGTAGTAGATGTTGTTTCATCTATCATTAAAATTGAACATATTTTATTAGTAAAATTGACCAATCCCTATTAAAAATGATTAAAACTGAACATATACCTAGCTTATCTTTTTTGTTATTTTCACTTAATATTAAGATGTTGGTTTAGAATTGGAGAGAGTAGCATAATGATGCCGTGAAAGTTTTTTTCTCTTATCTTTAGAATGCATTTTTTCCCATAAATGTGTTAGGTTAATTAGTATAAAGGATATGACCATGAGAATATAATTTTCTATTTTTTATTCAGAGACAAAAAATGTCATGACTTTATTTTTGTCTTATGTTTTCTAATTGAAATTTAACTTTAAAAAAATATTTTATTTTAGGATTTTATATGCTTTCTTAGGTAGGGCGTCCCTAAGTGACTCGGTTAGGTGATATAACCCAATGCTGTCATTGAATTTTTTTATTGACGCTCCCTATACCCCTGCAAAATGTCAATACGTAATATATAAGACAAAGGGGTCTTATTTTAAAGTGTATTTTGCATTCTTTTAATTGGTGTAAGTTGTTTGAATTTTTTAAGCATAACATAAAAGTTATATGCCTCTTAATGTCTCAAATGATTTACTGATATAACTCTAATATTCTCTATTTCTTAACTTTTATTTATTATTATTATTATTATTTTATTTTATTTTTTTATTATTATTATTATTATTATTATTATTATTATTATTATTATTATTATTATTATTATTATTATTATTGTTGTTGTTGTTGTTGTTGTTGTTGTTGTTGTTGTTGTTGTTGTTGTTGTTGTTGTTGTTGTTGTTGTTGTTGTTGTTGTTGTTATTTTGGACCTCCATTCTCGTGGGCTTATCTCAAAAATTAACTCATTAGCTCTTATAAAAAAAAAAAAGAAAAGAACTCATTAGCATAAGTAAACGGAAAGAATGATAAAAAGAACTATAATCCAACTCTAAAAATGTGGCATGTAGGAATCATGATAGTTAATCATAAATGAAAATGGCCATCAAGTAATTGAGTGATTGATCGAAATATGACTGCATATTTCATATCACTTGCTCACGACAGAGCATATACTGGATAATGCATGAGCAAAATGGTCAGTGATTAATGTAAAGTTGTAATTAATCTCAACGAAAATCAAAGTATAAATGAGCACAAACAAAAAAAAAATTAGAGTATAGCTATCATTTATGAAAATATTAAGTAATGTATGAAAATGTTAATTTAGGGTAAGTTCTTTAGGGTTGAACTGACATGAAGTGAACAAAACTGAGTTGAACTGAATTCAAAGTCGTATAATTAAAATGAAACAAAATGTACTGTTTTTGAACTGAACACCACGAAGCTAAACTGAACTGAATTAAACATCACTGAACTAAATTGAAATTCGTATGGTGCGTTCTTTAGAGCTTACACGGTCAGTTTAGTTTATTTTAGTTTAGTTCAGTTCTTGTGTCAATTCAGTGATTTCAAATTCAATTAAATGATGTTCAGTTCAATTCAATGACTAAGTTCCGCAGGATATTTTTGTCTCACATTTCAAGTTGTGTTCAATTTAGTTCAGTGGTGTTCATATTAATTCGGTGGTGTCCATTTTAGTGATGTTCAGTTCAGTTTTGGTAAGTTCAACTCTAAAGAATGCACCCTGACATAAGTTCCGTGTTAAACTAAACTTAACTTAACTCATTGGATAAACTCCAAATAATACACCAATAATCATTTTGATACCATTAATTTCTTGATATGAAGATTACTATGTCTTATAGTTTTTGGGATTAGGAGTTTAGGACTATAAGTTTGTGATAGTTAAATTGGTAGGAAGTGTTTTGGCTCCGTTTGATTTATTTGGACAAAAATAATCTGAACTGAAAATGAACTGAACTGATTTTTTAAACTTGATCATTAACCATTTAAAATTCGTCCAAACATAGTCAATATTGGACTCATTTGAAAGTATGATTTGAAATATTTTCGATGACATAGTTATCATCATGAAATTATTTCGGAATAAAAAGTTATATGAGTGATAAAATTACACATGAATTAAACTAAATTGAACTGTATTGAATTGAACTGAAATGAACTGAACTGATTGAACTGAACTGAACTGAATTTTAAGTAAAATTTAGATGAATCATACAGAACCTATATCATATCAGGAATAATATTGAGGCAAGATGGCATATAAGAACGTTACTCAAATAGAGACATTGACTAATAATGCAAATAGAGATAGATATTTGCTTTACTCAAAATATGCTAGTGATGTTTAGGGTTGGGTTTAGCAAAAGGAAGGTGTCTTCACACAACTTTTTGACCAAACAATGGTACATACTGCCAATTAGAATAGATAATCTATAAAATATTTCCTTGCTATATTTTCTTCCAACGGGTGGAATAACTTATATTTTACAAAGAATGAGATCTACCCTTTTTTCTTTTATAAATGATCATATTCTTGAAAAATCTAATAAGTTTCCAATCATATGCTTTTAACTTTTAAGTTTTAGAGACTTGTTTAGGTGATAGTGACATAACACTTAAAGCCCTGTTTAGGTGGACGTGTCTGATGCTATTTGAAAATGTCAGTAAGACTCACCGTGCATGGCTAATTGAAACTTTTAAGCTAATTTTGGGTCACTCTAAGAACATTTGATAAATGGGTGTTGTTTTTCCGTTTTTAAAAAAAGCAGATAATTGGGTCTTGTTATAAAGAACGTTTCACGCTTTTTTGATTGGCGTGAAAAGATTGAATTTTTAAAGTATGAAATAAAAGTTAATTATCGCTTATTGTTCATTACTCCAAATAATTTACTACTATAACCCGATATTCTCTTTTATTCTATATTCTATATATGAGTTAGCTTTTTTTTTATTATTATTTAATTCCTTTTTTAATGCTTTAGTTTAGTGACTCGCTTAGGTGGACGCGTCCGTTGCTGTTAGAAAATGCCTCTAATATATAATACTACTAGGACTTTACCCGTGCTACGCACGGGCGACCCATTGATCACTAATTTGCTCATATCTTTGTAAATTTTAGTCACCTGTCATGTTAATGACCTCAAATATAAAATAAAAAAAAAATTAAACATGTTTACCTTGTCATGTTAGCGACTTTTATCCCCACGAAAGATTAGTATTTTTTTTTTTTATGTAATCGACGCTTATGCCAACTAAAATAATTTTTGTTATCACTCAAAAACCGGTTGGATCACATTGTCCCTTAATGTGTGTTTTGCTAATAAGAAGTTGAACGATTAACCTTCTTTCTATGGGAAAATAATTTGTGACTGCTCATCATCTAAAAGAAAGAAAAAAATTATAATTTATCAAAATGTGACACTTGTAGTTACCCGTGCTTATAACCACAATTATATAACAAAAAATTAATATAACACTTCTTTTATAAATATATTTAATTCAGATTTTTATTATTTTCTTGAATAAAAAATAGAATTTAACTAATTGTCAAATCAATATCAATAAAGCATTACATTTATGTCATTTTAGATTGTATTAATTTTATTCAATTTTTAAGAAAAATAAGAAATATGAACAATTTCTAGCAATTATTATACAATATTTATTTATGACATATCATTAGTGACAATAATTAAACAAAAAAAAGAGAAAAGGAAAAACAACAAATGACCAATTAAAACGTGATACTTGTCACATTACCGGCGCTCTTACCCAAATATATATATATATATATATATATATATATATATATATATATATATATATATATATATATATATATATATATATATATATATATATATATATATATATATATATTAGATTATGATATTATGATTTTGATTATGATTTGGTTGACCCTGTGAGTGGACAACCCATCTTCACTTTGTCTTTATCTCTTTTCTATCTTAAATATCATTTTTTGAAAATAGATGAGAGAGAATATGAAAATAGAAGAGAGAGATAGATACATAGAGGAGATGAGTTACCAACCCAGTGGGTAAATATATCATTCTCCTTCCTGAAAAGTGACCTCAATTTTCTGTGAGTTACTATTGTCAGGCTACTAATATAATTAGTTGATAATATAGCACCTCAACGGAGGGAAAAAAAAAGCAACATAAATTAAAGTATTTTATCTTCATAATGTGGATTTCTATACACTTACCTTATTTACCTAATGTGTATAATTTTTTAATCATAATAATAGTCATATAAAAATATTGCCAATTATACATAAAGTTGTTTCATTCCTGCAATATATTCAAAGAACTGAGCAATTGATCACACAAGACATAGCTACATAACCAATTCTTTTTTCCCTTTCTTTTGGTGCAAACTCTTATTCAATACAGTATTATGAATGAATGATTCTACTATACTACCAATTTCGACTTTCCTAGTTGATTAATGTCTGCCATATTATGAATGCATGAATGATTCTTCCACTTTGATGTCCCGTTAATCTGATGATATGTTACTTTTAAACTTTTCATTATCGTACGATAATATTTAAAAAGTCTAACCTAGTTTTTTTTCCATAAGATAAATACGTAAATACATTTAACATAAGTAAAGAATTTGATCCTCGATCATATCATTTAGGCATATACACACTATAAGAGTTGACTACTCACAAACAAAATAATAATAATAATAATAAATAATAAATAGCAATACCTTGCCAAAAAAGAGACATTTAAGGAAAATATTAATTTGATTCTCATGATGCCAAATTGCTAAATTGTTGGAGTTGAAAGATCACTAATTATAGGGTTTTTTTTTATTTTATTTTATATAATTCACTAATTATAGAGTCTTTATATAAATTTGACTGTAAATAAGGTATTTAAAGATAGTGGAAAGAAAATATGTGTTTTACCTCATTAAGATAAAGGCCTATATTGTCGATTCACATAATTAGCAATTTGGCATTAGTATTTTTGGCCTGACAATAACAACGACCTTCATCTAAGCTATATTTTTATTGTACTTTGTTGACTAATGGCTAATTAGAATTAACGCAAGCAATATCCTATTTGGCTAGCTAGAAAAAGTGGTGGTCCCATACTCCCATATTGGTGGAAAATCCAATTAAGAGACATTTTCGTCATTCTAAACCATTTCTTTTCGAAATTGCTTAACGTAAGTTTAAAATTACTGAACGCAAATATTTTTGCTATAAGTCTTTCCAAAATGCCCTTTTTATCTGCAAGGAAATTTCTTTCCCCTATAATTTTCCTCTCAAGAAGGTCTCTTAAATTTTTTCGCTCGGTTACTTTCGCTCATCCACTCCTCCTCGATCGACTTCCGTCCAACCACCTGTCACCCGGTCAACCTCCTCCCACACGCCACCCAACCCAGTTTTCGCTAGATGATCACCTATCATCCGGTCAAGCAACAACCAATAATGAAAGGAAGGGGAGAAGGAAATGAGTTTTGACTGAGCGAGATAGGAAGGAAGGAGGGACAGGTTGAGGAAAATGTCAGGCATATTGTGGAAAATATATATTTGCATTTAGTAAATTGTAATTTACGTTTATTAATCAGTGAAATTTCATGTGGTATCCTTAAAGTTTGCATTTTGAATATGATACTCACTTTTTTAAAACTTTGCACGAAATAACCCCGAAATTCAAAATTTCTCCACCCCGTATACAAAATCTGGAGCGAAAGTTTAACGCCGTCAAATTGGTCAATTATGAATAATAAAAATGACTATTTTACCTTTATATCTTAACGCAAAAGAGCCAAAATTGAAAAAAAATTGAAATATTTTTTATTTAATTTTCTATATTGTTTTGTAGTTTTTTTTGCACATAATACCCACTGCATTATAAAATTTCAGGGGTACCATGTGTACAACTTTATAAGTTTAGTGTTGTTCAGTGCGAACTCTGTAGCTGAAACCAACGACTATTTCAAGTTTGGTTCTTTCGCATCAAGATATAAGGGCAAAATAGTCATTTCACTGATCATAATTGACCAACTTGACAGTGTTAAGGTGTCGTTCCTGATTTTGTATATGGGATGTAGAAGTTTTGGACTTTAGGGTTATTTTGTGCAAAGTTTTAAAAAAGTGGGTATCCCGTTCAAAAGTGCAAACTTTGAGGGTACCCCATGAAATTTCCATTTTTTTTTTTTTTGGTAATGTACTCACTTAAAGGAAGTAACAAATCTTGTGTGAAACCAACTCATAGAAAAATGGGGTCACTATTTATAATTGTAGGGGACACTTATGGTAAAGAGTGACCCTTGTTTCAATAAATTGTGATCCTCGTGTCACAAAAAATTATGAAAAAACCGTCTTTTAGAAGTTTTTGTGAAGAGTGACCCCCGTCTCACCAAAAGTTACGGAAAGACCGTCTTACAAAAGTTTTTGTGTGATATATATATATATAAAGGTTAATATTATATAAAGTAATTATCTAAACAGTAAGTCTTGTGTGAGACCAACTCACAAAAAAATGAGTGTCGTTATTTAGAAAGATAGGCGTCACTTATGATGAGCAGCGACTCTTATTTCATTAAAAATTGAACCCGTCTCATCAAAAATTACGAAAAAACCATCCTATAAAAATCTTTGTGTTATCCAAATTACAGGAGTACCATAAAAGATTGGCACTTGAGCACTGGACCGTAACACACACGCAGACGCTCTTTCTTTCCTCTGTCCACTATCGCTGGTGTGCCTCTCATTTCCACACAGCCTCATTTTATTCTCTCATTCGCTAATCCATTTCGTTGCCCTGATAAAAGAGCCACACTGCCACTTAGAAGTCTCGACAAGCAACCATTTGGGTAGCCAGCTCAAAGAAAGCGGTTCGGCGAATTGCCCAAAAACAAATTTTATTCCACATTTCACAACTTTTGTTACGCAAATTGCGAACAGTGATCTGAAAAACAGCAATTCATTGAGGTATTTTTATTTTACATTATTATTCCCTTTAACCTATGTTTACGTTGTTGAGTTTAATTACTTATTTTATGGTCGAATTATCAAATTGATTCTGATTAGGGTTTTGAAATTGGATAATTGAAATACGTGAATTAGCTTGTTGGTTTGTTTTGAATTTTTGTAGTTGATTAATTTATGAAACAGTGTCGAATCTTTGACCCGTTGTTCTTGTTGTTGTGCTGTGGTTATGGGTGTGCTTACATCTGTTTGCTTCCAAGCCTTCATAGTGCAAAATTGGGAATTTTTATTTCATCATTTTGTATGTAATTTGTCTTGTTTGTTCCCATTTTTGTAGTTTGTGTTTCATCATTTGTCTTGCTTTATCTTTCTTACTTTTTTCTGGCGGCCTTGATTATAAAATTCCTGGATTACATTGATGATGGCCAATTTTTAAGTGAACAAGGACTTTGATTTTGGATGCCTTCAGTTTCTGACATCCAAAAATGAAAAACTGGTTAATTGGTTATAAGTTTTATCGGTTATTAATTGGCTCGGAAATACCTGAACTAAAATGTAGATTTGGAAATAAAAATTCCGTGTGGTAATAAGTTTGTAGAGGCAACAAGGTGGCAAGGTGCAAAAGCCAGGAAGGAGCTGGCAACATTTGTGCAGAGGACGCATAGCATGTATAATTGCATTTGTTTTCTGCTCTTCTCTTTTTTCTTATCGTTTTTCAATCTGTGACTCGAGGAGAACTTGAAGTTTTGTGTATTATTGATGCAATGTCCTTTGGCATGAGTGAGTATTGGTCTTGAATTTTGAATATATAATTAGTTAAATCTGTTGACTTAGCAAAAATCAATGATAGAATTGTCACATGTTGAACATGAATTAAGAGCAAAAAAGAACGAGGGATCTTTAAACATTTCTAGATGTATAATTACTTATTATTGATGTTGTGGTATTGGGTTGGAAAGGACCAAGGGATTTGATTGAGTCATCCACAAATAATGACATGGGATGTGATTTGTAATTTTACATGAGCTGTCTGGTAATGGTGTCCTTTTACCCTTAAAAGTCCGAACTAGTCCTTGAGAATGCTAATAGGAATAGCATTTTGGAAATTAGCAGTTTGCGCCCTTTAATCGAATATGCTATTTTACCGAACAGTAAAATTAGCAGAGTAAACTTTCTAAAAGCTCATCAAAGTGTTGACTGCTTTCCAGCTTTCATCTTGTACTCACATAACAATATACATGGTGATGATTTTTTTTTGAATTGTCCTGCACATGTTTAAAGAAATCCCTTCTTTAAATTTTACACACGCTTTCTCTCACATCGCCAGCAACCTCTGCACTGATGTTAGCGGGTCTTCCCCTCGCCTTTCCGCCTTGTTGCCTACACAAAATTCACTCCCAAGCATTTCCAACTTCTCTTCGGCGGACCCACCGTCGTCACCTTTGCAGCAACGAAAGATCTAGCAGCTACTCATTCACTCAGGTTTTTCTATTAAATAATTTTGTAGATTCTGTGGCTCTTTAGTGGTGCAATTTGATTATACATTTTAATCATTGTGCTAAAGTAGACTTTTCATTTGTCAATTGCAACTACAATTGCTGTTGCTGTTTGATTGTTTGTTATTATTTTCTTCTTCGTTAGTTTGTACATAATTGTATTGAGACAAATGAAATACTTGAATTTATGTGGTCGTCACTTATGGTTCTTCATACTAAGGGAGATAGACTAAGGGAAATCAGTCAGCTTTTTGCTAAACGGGAATATTTTTCTTAATGCTTCATTTTGGATGTAAAAAGTGAATTACACTAGTTATTCTTATACAAAATTGTGACGTAAGCATACCCTATTTTTGAAAGAGGAAAAACAATTTTTTGCGCGCTTAACTCCTTTGCCTGTTATGAGTAGAGATATGTCTACACTTATTCAACTTCATTGGCAAGAGTTGTAATTATACTTTTTATTTTCTTTTGAGGACTTCTTGTCCTCCATTTTGTATTCTTTCAACTATTGATTAATAAAAAGTTTCTTATCAAAAAAAAAAAAGTTGGGTAGAGATATGTCTAATATGAGTATTGTTTTAATTCTGGTAAGGTATTCCCTGAAAATTAAATCATTCCTAGCTTTTGTGGGTTGAAAGTTTGGTAATAACTGGGACGAGTCACTCTCTTTTCTCCATAGTCGGTTCTATCTCTTAAGCTTATTTGTTCCATTACCAACTGATAGTAGAAATGGGGGCCTAGTAATATTCGGAATGCTCTTGCTTGGAGTCCCAAATTTTACTTGAAGAACTTCTACCTTGAACACCCTTGACAAATGCATCTAACGCAGTTGTGTTGTGAACATCATGGGTTGCATTTCTAATTTCTGCGTATACTTTCAATGGTTCTTTCCACACATTAGCTGTAGGATCATTAGTTATCTCAGGAACTAGGATGAAGTAAGTTGCAGACATTTTCCTTAATGCTTTGAGCAACATTATGCAATTGCTACTGAATTCTGACATTCTGACTAAAATCACTAAAACCTTTGTAGTTTTGGGTCACATTAATGATCACCTCTATAATTTGGAATAGAATACTGTAATCTTATCTATTCTTCAGTCTTTGTTTTTTTTTTGTTAGTTAATAGTTAACATAACAACCATTTGGCAATTGGCATTTACTTGGCACTTGGTGGTAAATGTTTTTTTTAGCCACATATTGTTTGTTATGGTTGACATAAGCCCCCCACCATTTCCTCTTTGCTGTGTACTTAGCTTTGTTTATTTCTATTTCTCGAACTTGTGTTTGGTCAAAATTTATATTCTACTTTGTGGATTTTTTTTTTCTTTTCATATTTCTTTTCTTAGAAGTATTGTGATATGTCCTCCTGTCTTTTATTATTTCGTGCAGCTTCTGTTTAGCATTTTGCATGAGTTTATAAAGTAACTTAGATGATTCACCTCTAAAGCAAACAATGGAAATCTCAACAGGGATTTGCTTCTCAGCTGCAGGAACCTTGGATTTTGCTTTTGTTTCTTTGCACATAGTATAGCTAGACATCTGGTAGTGTTGCAATAGAATCACTTCGACATTGCTGGCTCCCTCATTCTTAGGAGTTGCTCAATTTATTTACACTTCAATTGCATCTTTTTTATCACTCTTTCAGAAGCAAAGAGCTACCTATAGAATCATGTATAATATTGCAGATAAAGTTTGGGGGTTCTAGGGGTGAGATCGAGAGGATGTTGTGGTGGGGTAATGTTTATTTTGCAACTTATGGGGTATTTGGTTAGAAAGGAATGCTTGGTTATTCAATGGGATGTCAGTACCTCCATTGCTTTGGGAAAAGGTCACCTACTTAGCTTCTTAGTGGGCTAAAGCTGCAGGGGCTTTTCGGGGTTACACTATTACAGAGATTCAATGGAATTGGTCTATTTTGTAAATGTTTACTGTAGAGGACACCTTATCCTTTCTCTTGCTGTAAATTGGCGGCTTCATTAATATAAATTTTTTCTTATATCTAAAAAAATAATCATGTATAATATTATTGGAATTTGTTTGATGGTTTTATGACATTCCTTTACTTTTTCAGCAGGAAAATAATAATTCAGGCTTCCCCACAGACCTTCCTGCAATGCCGGCGGAGGAGCTCTCCTGTGCACCACCATCAATAATGTCTCTTTCATTGCAGTGCAGAGCAGAGTCTGACGAAGATGAGGAGGCATGGGTGTGGAGGCAGATCCAGGCAGAGGCACGTCGGGATGCTGAGTCAGAGCCAGCACTGGCCTCCTACCTGTATTCAACCATCCTTGCCCACTCCTCTCTCGAACGTTCTCTTTCCTTCCACCTGGGGAACAAGCTCTGCTCCTCCACTCTGCTGTCAACCCTTCTGTACGACCTTTTTCTTAATGCTTTCTCCTCAGATGATTCTATACGGGCTGCTGTTGTTGCTGACTTACGTGCTGCCCGTGTTCGTGACCCTGCCTGTATCTCCTTCTCTCATTGCCTCCTCAACTATAAGGGTTTCTTGGCCTGCCAGGCTCATCGTGTGGCGCACAAGCTCTGGAATGAGCAAAGACGGCCTCTGGCCCTTGCCCTGCACTCCCGAATATCTGATGTGTTTGCAGTTGATATCTACCCTGCTGCAAAGATTGGGAAGGGGATCTTGTTCGATCATGCCACTGGGGTGGTGATTGGAGAGACAGCAGTGATTGGTAACAACTGCTCGATCTTGCACCATGTGACCCTTGGAGGCACAGGAAAGGTTGGTGGTGATCGTCACCCGAAGGTTGGTGATGGAGTTCTGATAGGTGCCGGGGCCACAATTTTGGGAAATATAAAGATTGGTGATGGGGCAAAGATCGGGGCAGGGTCAGTTGTGCTGATTGACGTCCCACCAAGGACGACGGCGGTGGGGAACCCAGCGAGGTTGCTTGGAGGAAAAGAGAAACCAACGAAGAACGAGGATGTGCCAGGAGAGTCCATGGATCACACTTCCTTTATTGCAGATTGGTCTGATTACGTTATATGATCGACTGTCATCATCCATCAGTGTACTATTCTTTTGCCAACCTTCGTACACTTTCGAATATTGGCATCTCTTATCTTCTTCCTCTGCAATAGCTGCTGGCTTTGCACATCAAGCTATTCACTAATAGCCATTATGCATTTATGCATACTGAAATACTAATGACTGTTACCATCAGTTTCTCGCTATCATACATATAGGAGAGTATCTTATACAGTTCATAGTTGGTTTAAATAAATGTACTGTAGTTTTATATCATGCCCACAAATACAATAGTGGCCGCTATGTTAATTCTAGTTGTCTTGTTACCTTGATTGTGTACGCCTTGGTCTGAAGGAACAACAATGATGAACTTGGGTAGTCTTCAGTTCGATGGAGTACCCTAGTCCCTACAGATTACTATAAGAAACATCATCTATGGAGATTCGAGTAAGTGTTTCCATAATCTTCTTCTGTCCAAAGAAATGATCCATCGAAATAAAGTCACCATTCATATGGACACATCTAGGATCGCCAAATGTTGGGGGTTCTTCTATTCAATTATTTTCCTGGTTGCTGGATATCTGTAAAACTTGAAATTTGAATTAATTTTCCAAGCTTTCTCCATTGGTAAACATGGACCATAGGATAGTAGTATAACATTAAGGCCTATTTTTCTTGAAGAATATTAAAAAACTTTTTTTCTTTTTTTATTTTGTTAATGTAGGGCCTTGCCTCACAAAGGGAGCCCTTCTAGAAATTCTCGATGCCTAAGGTCAAGTCCAGACTGAGGACGGAGTTTGGAAATAGTTTTCAACCAGCAATGGACGCGTCTCAGTTATTACCTTACTAGCTGCGTCACTACCCGCAAGTCCAAAGACGTGTCAATTGACGCACCTATGAATCTAAAAAACTTGTATGGGTACGCGTGCAACCGGAAGTCCAATCATCAAACTCCCCTATCCATGAATCATCTCACAAATAAAGTGACAAACCTGTTTAGCTGTTTATATGTGCCGTATCAGTTTCATTCATTCATTAATGTACTTACGAAACAACCCAAAAAAATAAACAATCAAGAAAAGAAAATCAAAAACATTTCCTCATCCATGACGTCAAGCGGTACTATTGTCAATGTGAATCAATAGTAAAGTAAGTGGACTATAAAAATCCTGTGAATTTCTTGCTCCCCTTTTAGTCACTCATCCAGTTCCATAGCTCAACCTCTTCTGGAATCATCAAACCAAATAGGGTACGATCATATCATATGTTCTCTCTTTTATTTGTTGTTCTTTATTTATTTTTCATATTATTGCTACTTTCTTTTTTCATTATAGTTCTACTAATTCTGTTTGTATTCTCCATTCTCTAACCATAATTCAATCAATGATGGCTCTTTCAGCATATGGGTTTCTTCCTTTTTCTCTGTTTTTGCTTGGGAAATGGTGGTGATATTAAAATCAATTAGTTTTAGGAAGACTAGCTGTAGTGTTATATTCTAGAACTCTGTACTCTGTAGCTTGATCAGTTAGAGGCGGTTTGGTTCAGGGTAATGATTAAGGGGTAATGGAATGAACTTTTAGGTTAAAATGGGAGGTATATAAGGTAGTGGGGGTTACATTTTGTGAAAATGAGGGTAATGATTAACCCTATTTTTGGGATAATAGAAACCCACCTCCCCATACGGTAATGATTTTCCCTTAAGTTTCTCCATTATCCCCTTCATCATTACCCTCATCACCATTTCACCTTACTATTTTACACTTTAATTTGCTCTATTACCTCTTAATCATTACCCCCAACAAACGGCCCCTTAATATGGGACAACAAATTCACTTGTGTTCTTAACAAACCTGCAACCTGTTGTGTGAAGTTGTGAGAACTGAAATGGACAACACAAAGCAGCAAACCCCTTAAACTTTTGTTCTGGTTTATGCTATAGAAATGTGTCAGCTACCACCTGTATGTGAAGGATATTACTTAATAGGCATTCTTTGGGTGGTTTTAGACATTATTTAATGGAAATTAATATACAATTGGCTCTGCTGATGATACTAGTTAATCTGCTCAATTGTGAGATATACAGGGAAGATGGTAAAGACTCAGATGTTATGGGTCTACTTGTTATGTGTAGTCCTTGCTTTGTCCTGTCAAATTTCGAGGGCTCGTATACAGTATGAGAATGAGAGCCCTATGAAAGAAGCTGTTTATTTGTCACCTGAGTTTGTTATGGAACCGGGATCAGTGGTAAACAGATTCTACCACAACATCGACTTCCCGAAGGGTCACATTGGCATAAAGAGTTTCAATGCTGAAGTAGTTGATGAAGCGGGCGTGCCTGTCCCGCTTCATGACACTTACCTCCACCATTGGTTGGTTGTAAGATACTATTCGCGCATAGGTGTTGAGGATAAGGGGTTTAACTTTAGTCAAAAACATGACAAGTCAGATCAGATATTAGCTGGTAACACTGGAGTGTGTGGGAATCTTATGCAGTATTTTGGCTTGGGATCTGAAACCCGGAGAACTCCTACCGATGTGCCAGACCCTTATGCAGTTGAAGTTGGTAATCCAACCGATATACCAGCAGGGTATGAGGAGAGATGGCTTCTTAATGTTCATGCAATTGATACAAGGGGAGCAGTAGATAGGCTGGGATGTACAGAGTGCAGGTGTGATCTGTACAATGTTACTATAGATGAATATGGCAGACCCTTGAGCCCAGATTATGTAGGAGGCTTGTATTGTTGCTATGATCGAACACAATGCAAGGTGAAGGAAGGTTTTGCACATTCACCAAGGAAGCTGTACTTAAGGTACACCGTGAAGTGGGTTGATTGGGATAAGTCACTTCTGCCGGTTAGAATTTATATCTTTGATATTACTGATACTTGGAAGCCATCCAAAGATACTACACCCACTGAAGGACATCACTGCAAGGTCAAGATTGATTTCTCTCTCTCTATCTCTTTTTCTTCTCCTTTCTTTTTTCCTCGAATATATTCCAGCAGAAACATATTTGAGCCTCACCTGTATCAACATATCCTTACACTACTCCATCTGGTACAGGTTGAGTATGAAATTGAGCCTTGTGAATCTTCGGCTGTGTCTGCTGGTCGGTGCATTGACACCAAGAAAATAAGCTTCAATATGCCAAGTGGTGGCCATCTAATTTATGGCGTTGCTCATCAGCACTCAGGAGGAGTCGGTTCAACTCTTTACAGAAAGGTGATTGTCATTGTCTATTTCCATATTTCACAGTCACCTGCCACTATGTTTACAAGTATTTTCTGTTTGATTTTTTGTATTGTTGTGAATTCAGTGTTTTGCTATTTCACAAAGTGTGCCATTCCACTTTGCAATGAACATCGCTATAACGCAAGATTTCTCTGTCAACTTACTTATATGTGATGGTGTATTTCGTATTCAAGTTGAAGTTTTTGGTATAATGTTGATATCTCCTGTGATTGTCTGTGGCACGGCCCCTGAATATTTCGGTCTCTTCGAATAGAATAAGAGCTAGAAAGTAATGGCAGCATAAGAAGGATTGGTATTTCAGTATAGGAACCTTGATATAACACCAAACTGAAAATTGGAAACTGTGGGATCAATTGAGAGTTCTCTCTAACTGTAGTTTGTAAATCTTATACAGGATGGGAGGGTGATATGCTCCTCCATGCCATCCTATGGAAAGGGGACAGAAGCAGGCAATGAGGCTGGATATATCGTAGGAATGTCAACCTGTTATCCCCAGCCTGGCTCCGTGGAGATATCGGATGGAGAGACCCTGGTTCTAGAGTCCAAATATAGCAGTTCTCAGAAACACACTGGAGTTATGGGCCTTTTCTACATTTTGGTTGCTGACGAACTACCTCAGAGGAGCTATTCGATGCTCTAATTTATGTGAGTTTTACTGTTGTTTCCTACTTTGTATGTGTATGTTCATCAACCAAAGATCAATGGTTAATGGTGGGGGAAAATATTTTCCATGCGTGTAAAGGTGGGGGGTCAGAAAGAATGCTAGGGGCAGGGCAAATCAATGCTGCACCTCATGTCTCATGGATGGTGCATTTGGTCCCAATCCCTGATTCCTGTTTTGATGCAAGACATAGATATCGATGGTACTTGCTAGTATGGGACTCCCCTAGTCGTTTTGGCCAACTTGTTTGGTACATAACTATTATCGGACATGATGCAGGAAGTTTCTTCTGCTTCCAACATGATAGCTACAGAGGGGTGACTTAAAATCTGCTTTTTTGTTTTAGGCAGTGGCTTGTTGACATACACTGGAAAGTGGAAAGTGCTTGTCTGGGGACTTGCAGTAGTTGCTCTTGGTGCTGTTGCTTGTCAGAGGTATTACGGAGAAGATGGCTTGGAGGCAATCCCTGTGCGAGCAGGAACTGAATGGAAGTTATATGTACAATTATGAAGATCCTTTAATAGTGATGGTGAACTCTATGGCTTTGTACTATTTCTGATTAAGGAATAAAGATAAATGATCCATTGAGTGGCTAATAATTTTCAGATTTGTTTACATAGCAAAATATGATAGGTGATTTTATTGTGGGCTAGTGAGAGGGAGTATGGTGCTTGAACCTCTGTAGCACCAGGCTCAGACTGCCGGGATTGTCCAGCCTACAACTGCTTAGCCGGTAGAGCTAAGACCTGTCATAAAAACCACACTATTTAGGATTTCCCTCTAAATGGCTGAAGAGGGGTGACTTACCCTAGAACTGTTTTTTTTTTTTTTTTTTTTTTTTTTTTTTTTTTAAATTTAAAAATTTAGTATGGGTATCCAACAGGAAAGAGATAAGCAGATTGTGAAAGAAGATTGTGTTCATATGAATTACTGTCCAAACGAAGTTTACTAGAAAGAAATCTGACAAAATTGTATATTCAATATTTTATACTCCTAAAGCTTTATATGACATTCAGAACATAGTCCTAAAAGATTAATTAGTTAGAATTTTGAATGCATAGGGGGGGTAGATTCACTTCCCAGACTCCACCGCAGAGAAAAAAGAAGTTTGGCTTATTTATAAGGCTCATTGATCTCCAGTTTTCAGTACTTGTATTTGTATCACCTTCCGGTTCCTCACTGATCCATTGGGAGCCTTCACTGTAGCAATCAACTATAGGTACCCCGTACGCCTATAAGTGTTGTCATTTTTATAAGATAACTCTTCACGTTTAGTTTGTTTTTTTGGGTGAGCTTTCACGTTTAGCTTGTTTTCTTGGGTGAGCTTTCATGTTTAGTTTGTGCATTTGGTGCTCTCAATTTTTGGCTTATACATCTGATATATATATTCTGCACACGATTTATGTGTAATCTTTGCTCTGCCTTGTTGGGCTGGAAGTGCAAGAGTTTTTCTTTCTTAGTTTTCACTGTGTTTTCTTTTCTTTTTGTTGGAGATTCTTGTATGAAACGAGATATTTAGAATCATTGTAGTTTCCGTTAATGACACTTATTACAACATCCGTGTGTCTTGTATGATTGTAGAGATCATTTTAATATGCAAATGAACGTCTATAAGATAACAAAACTGGTTCTTAATCATATATAACTCAAATGTTGCTTAGTTTTTTGTATCCTAAGCACTAGCTAGACACTGTCTAAATTTTTTAACGACTTAATTTTGAAGCATACAGAAAAGATGACAGGACATCGGTTGTCATGGTTCTATCCCTTAGCAATTCTCCTCACTTTCTCCTCTGAAATCTCATGCTCTCATATGAAATCCGAGGGCACGATCAAATCAGCAGTTTATTTGTCACCGGAGCTAATCCTGAAACCTGGCTCAGTTGAGAACAGATTCTTCTACAATATTCAGTTCCCAAAGGACCACATTGGGATTAAGAGTTTCAAGGCTGAGTTAGTCGACAAGACTGGGGTTCCGGTCCCCCTTGTAGAAACTTACATGCACCATTGGGCAGTTTTCAGATACTACCAGCGAATCAAACCAGAAAATAACTCAGACTTGATATTACTAAGGAACAGTGGAGTCTGTCCTGATGACCTTCTTGGGCAGTACTTTGGGATGGGGTCTGAAACCCGAAAGACAGATACAGATGTTCCTAATCCTTATGGGATTGAGGTGGGTAACCCGGTAGAAGTACCCTCAGGTTACGAGGAAGGATGGCTTCTTAACGTTCATGCCATTGATATGCGTGGTGTGGTCAACAGGTGGGGGTGCACAGAGTGCAGTCTGTATAATGTTACTCAAGATGAAACTGGAAAGCCCTTAAGCCCTGGTTATGAGCCCTGGATATACTTGAGGTACACTGTGAAGTGGGTCGATTGGGATAAGTCAGTTCTGCCTGTTAGATCTTACATCTTCGATGTTACTGATACTCCAACGACATCCCAAGGTTCTTCAACACCTGTTGCAAAGCATAACTGCAAGGTTAAAATGCAATTTCTGATTCTTCTTTTCTTCTTCTTCTTTTCCGGAGTGTATAACATTGTCACTTATTAGTTTTATACAGATCGAGTACAAGGTTAAGCCTTGTGACTCTTCAAATGCTGCTGTGTGTATTGATAACAAGAGGACGAGCATTGTTATACCAAAAGGTGGATATATGATTTATGGTGTGGGGCTTCAGTACCCAGGAGGAATTGGTGCAGCTCTTTATAGAAAGGTGATTGGGGCGTTTATTAGTTTTGTTTCTTCCAGTTTTGCTTAGGTCCTGAGCTAATTTGTTTTCTTTTCCCCCTATGAATCGGATTCAGGATGGAGGACTAATTTGTTCCTCGAAACCAACTTATGGAAGGGGAATGGAAGCAGGAAATGAGGCTGGTTATATTGTCGGAATGTCGACCTGTTATCCTCAGCCAGGCTCTGTACATAAAATGGATGGAGAAACCCTGGTCCTTGAATCCAACTATAGCAGTTCTGTGAAACACACTGGAGCTGCTGGTTTCATCAAAATTATGATTGGTGACCATGTGCCCAAGAACAACAGCTATTTTGACACCCTCACATATTAGTCTGAGATTTTTGTTTCTTCTTATTGTTGGGTGCATATTGATTGACTTACTGTCCAGGACCTTTGTTTTCTATTCCGAGATGAATAGCATATGTAACTATATGAAGTTAGCTTTCACATTTTTTAAGATTACTTATATCATAGCATCTTTAAGAAACTCAATTGCAGGAGTTGTTTCAACTGATGACAGATTCTTTATTGTTTCATCAGTCATAACATTTCTTAAATTTACTGAAATCATAGCTTTTTATGCTCCCCTTACCCTGCCTAGACGCGAGCTTCTTTGGAGGTACTGGGGTAATGTTGATGATCAATAAGGGGGGGAGGGGCTTAGTAGTCCAATGAGCTACATGAATGATTTCTGATCCAGGTAATTGAAGAGTATATCAGCTGTGAAAAATTTGACTCGCGTTTTAAATATTTTGGGAGAGATGAAGCAGAAGGATTATGGGTTGTTGAACCATCCCACCCACAAGCTTCAGCAGATGAAATAGTTATCATTACACTCAATAGCCTGGCTTATGTAAAGCCAATTTTGCAATTTACTCATGTAAAGCATCTACTAAAAGTCTGTTTGATGTCACTGATACTCAAGTGTTACAGTACTATTTTCTTCTTTTCCCTTGTGAGCAGTGCTATTGTGCTAATATGAATACTGTTTTCTGTTTCAGTGCTTGATAATCCCTCCCCCCAGCCCACCCTTAAAATTTCAGTGTACGTGGAGTATCAAGTCAGGCATTGTGAATCTTCCACACTGTCTGCTGATGGGTGTGTTGTCACCAAGCAACGACGACGTACCACGTACGTGATGCCAAGGGGAGGCAATGCAGTTTTCACACTTTAGCACTCAGAAAGAGACAGTGCAGCTCTTATTGAAAGGTGATTGTCAACATCTCTTTCTAGTTAAACAGCAGTCGCATTCTTTCATTTTCGCTTTACTAGATGCATGCATGATGCATATAATCTGATGCCCAACTATATGCTGTATGCTTGGTGATTTTGGTCTGGATTTGATTCCATATATTTGCAAAGTTTTGTACTTCCACTTACCTAATGACATCACTTTATAACTAGTCTAAGTTGTCTTGCGTGTCATCCTCTCATCCAATGTGTAGCTATTTACTTTCTGATGTACTTTCTCATCCATTCAGTAAGAAATTGCATTGTTTGATGATCTGTGGTCTGTGGATGGCTAAATTGTCTTCAAATTCATCCAAAACCATGCTAATATGATGCTTATGTGCATAAAGACTAATAATCTTCGTTTATTTGTAACGTTGTGTATCGACTCAAAATTTCATCCGAAACAATCATTCCTCAGCCCAAGCACAGTTGTGCTCTTTATATGTTTCTGGTGCATACAGCCCCTGTTTCTTGTTTTCTTGGTCTGACAGTTAGGACTATACTATTTCTTCAAGCTTAGTCTACTGCATAACAGTAATGGAATGTGTTTCATGTATATTTCAATTTAGGTTGTGATTGATGTTACCTTAAAGAGACCCAGATTTTCTCGAGCGCAGATGTTATCTTGGTTCCCATAAATAGGATTGCAATTGACAGAAATACAAAACAGAAATCTGTTGCTGTTGATACAATTGTTGTCCATGGAAATTCAGCAGCAAAACACATAAATGGCATGAACTTTACCATGCATAGTAGCTAAGGATACATGGCAGATTACAGATAGATGCAGAATTAACTATATTAAGCAAGAAACAAACACAACGTAGCTATCACATATAAGAAAAAAAACAAGGTTCAGAAACCTTTTCTGAAATTCAATATAGTACAATCTTATCTGATAAACTCATTAGAAATAACTTTGAGAAGAGTCTCCTATGCACTTTTCTTACCTGCTGAAAAAGAAAAAAGAAAAAAAGAGAAGTAGGAAAGAATTGAGAAGCCGGAAGAAAGGCTTTGCCTTCCCTTTGCCTAGTGACTTGCCTTTGCCTTTGCCATGTTGGTCATGATCAAGTTCGCATAACCATCATTTTCTTTCTCCACCCTGACATTTCAAATTCGCCGCCATTGCAACCACCATAACCATCATCGTTGTCTTCATTTCCTTCTCCGTCTCCTCCTCCGCCTTCATTCGACATATTTTCGAGATCTGATATGAGCTTCAAGTGCCTAAGCAAGCTAAGTAAGGCAGTTGGTATCTTTTCTTCAGTATAACAAGCACTATCATTTATAGGACAATGTTTCATAGTAATCTAGTTTTGCATGGAAATGGTCCCCTACCCATTATTCTCATATTGGGTCCATTAATTGGGATTGTGCTTAATAAAGTCTGGTTTACCTTGGGCTTTATAGGCATTAGTAGAGTAGCATGTGGCTCCCAACTTAAATGTCCATCTAAATTAAAAGAGATCAATTATACCCCAAAAAAGTTTTTTTATTTATTATTTTATTTATTTATTTATTTATTTTTTTTTTTCTAATCATATATTCATATCCCAAAACAGTAAGTCTTGTGTGAGATCAACTTATAAAAAATTGGGGTTACTTTTTATAAATGCATGGGTCTCTTATAGTGAGCAGTGACTCTTAATTCATTGAAAAGTAAACCTCATCTCGCCAAAATTATAAAAAGACCGTTTTATAAAAGTTTTTGTGATCCCAAAAAAATTAAGGAGAAAGAAAAAGGCAGTTAATTAACTATGTCTAAGAGAGCTAATCATGTGGCTAAGCAAGAATATAAGTGTGACTTAAATAGGCATATTTTATGGAAAATGCCTTTGTTTTTCCTTGTGGATTGCAATATTTTCAAGTGCTTTGCACCGTCCACTTCCTTGAGATCCCCTTTAAAATAAAGGTTGGGAGAATCCACCTTTTTGTGGTGCCACTCATGTTATTTTAGTGCAGAATATATAAGCTATTTAGATGTGGAAAGATCATGGCACGTTTAGCTCCCTCATTGCTTCCCCGTTATTCCTCTTGAGTTGTCTAAGTGTTGTATGCTATCCAAATTGTAGATATAGATCGAGATCATGCATGTTGTCATGAGGCTTTTAGCCTCCTTTGCAAAATATATTTCAATCCTATCCATTCACAGTATACTCATACTCGTATTTAACAAGCACAAAAATTTCTAGAAGTCGATCTTTTTGTAACTTTCGACAAGATGGAGTCACTTGTAAATGAAGCAAGGGTCATAGCTCATAATAAGTGACCCCCTTCATTTCTATAGAGCAAGTCTCGTCTGAGAGCAACTTTTAAATAAATGCGGTCACTATTTATACTTATTATGAGCCGTAAAACTTGTTCCACCAAAAAGTGACCCTCGTCTTACCAGAAATTACAGTAAAAGCGTCTTATACAAGTTTTTATGATTTTAAAATAATAATTACATCTTATTGTGAATTGGTCTCAAACAAAACTTGCTAACAACTTTTCTTTATACCATAACTTAATCCTAGTTGCATTTTTTTTCCTAACAATAAGATTTGGAAAGTACCACTTTTCACATTTGCTTACATTACTCCTCTCCCTCTCCCTCTCCAGTCTCTATATTTATTATTAAAAATATTAATAATAAAAAAAGGAAGCATCTCAATTCCACATCATAATAGGAGTAATCCAAATATTATAATTAGGGATCTTATTACTAGTAATGGAAACTTTTCTAATTATCCCACTACCTGTCTAGCACATGACCTTTTGAAAGGAAGCATATCACTTTGGCGACTGAGTTTAGATATGCAAAGTGGATAGTACTCCCAACAATTATCTGACTATAATTATATGCCAATTGCTTTTCTTTGAGTGACAAACTATAGAGGCTGCCTATAACTGGTCGTTGTCGCTTTTTCTTGATCATCTATTTATACTGATTCTTGTACACTATAGTGCAGCAGTATGTTTTGTGTGGACTTAGTCCACCGTAGATCAAGTAATTTTAAGGGGTGGCTACATGTGAAGTATGGATGGCTCCAAATAAAGTAGGGGGTGACTCCAAGTGAAGTTATTTTGAGTAATTTTGAGGGGTAGCTTCAGGTGAAGTAGTAAGGGGTGACTTCAGGTGAAGTAAGGTGGTTCCAAGTATAAATTTGAGGGGCGGTTCTAGATGAAGTAGAGGTGGTTCCACTTTTAAAGGGAGGGTGACTCCAGGTAAAGCAGGGGGTGACTTTAAATATTGGTCCACCATAAACTATAAATCCACACAAGTTTTTATAGTAGTGCAGTGCCACTGTGCCAGGCCAGTGCGTGAGCACAAACCCATTAGGACCGCTGGGGTAAATGGCTACTCTACTTCGATTACAACCATGGTTTGGACATCTTTATTTTTTGGGATATTACACGTTGTACCCCTGTAATTTGGGGAATTGTCTGTTGCGTCCGCTTTTTAAGTTTCGTATATGTCGTACCCCTATAATTATATATTAATGTACATCATATACAATTTTCCAATGTTCGTTATATCCATCAACCGTGCCAAGGAGGATTACTAAAATGCCCTCCCAAATCCAAAAATTTGTTCCTTTTTTTTTTGTGAATAGATATTTGTCCATTGTTTTGTTTCTTTTAGATCTGAAAATATCAAAAACAAAAAAGGGGAAAGATTAATTTCTTTCCATCTGCAACCACATCTGTAGCTGAATTGGAAAATGCCCCAAGATCTTAATTTAATTTTCTGCAAATTTCGCCCCAATTCGATTAGAGTGGCGTCAACTGTAAGGCTTCTGAAGTTCACGGGCTTAATTTCCCTTGTAAATCGCCACCACTGGACATTCCATTTCCGAGTGGCATTGGTGAGTTGAAAAACTTGAACTATCTCAACCCAAAGCAAGTGTGGGCTTACTGGCGTTCCTTTTGAGGTTTGTGTTCTACTATACTTTCTTATTATACTAGGAAACTAATTCTGTATATATTCTCTGTAACCCTAATCACGCTAATCTATATATATGCGCCAGGACTCTCTTATTCGGGTGAGCCATTCAGTATAATTTCCGTACATGGTATCAGAGCTTTAGGTCTCCTAAATTCTTCCACCCGCCTCTGTGAAACTCTACGTTCTTTTTCTCACATCTGTCCTTTTCAGCCATGGATCCCAATACTTCTCTTCCTTTATCTACCACGGCTGCTACTGTCGAGATGGTTGTGCCCTCCACTCCTCAAAATCACTCCTTTTCTTCGGCTGTGTTTGAGACTAGTTCCCCATCATCTCATCCACGAACGCCTCCCGGTTTCTCTGCGGGTGTGACTCAAACTTCCTTCACGGCTACGGCTCCAATTTCCTGGGGTTTTTCTCAACCTTCGGTGCCTGTGTCTCTGTTTCCTACTCCTGTGCCTTTCGCCTCTACCGTTCCGTATTCAACCTCTTCTCCCTTCTCCTTCCCGTATGTGTCTGGTATCTCTAACTCCACTTTGGGTGGCTATGCTCATCAGACTCAGGATCCTTTCGACCCTCTTCATGGTGGTCTTCCTCCATTTATCTCCAATGTGTGGTCGGTTAACATCAAGAATCATGTCACTATCACACTCTCTGCCATCGATGATTTTTTGCCGTGGCGTACTCAATTTACTACCTTTCTGGTTATGCATAACCTGTCGGGTCTGGTTGATGGTTCGCTCCCAGCACCTCTCATTTTATACGAGACGCCACTGGCCTCCAACGTCCGAGTCCTTCGTATCATACCTGGTTGCGCCTTGATCAGTGCGTTCGTTCGTGGCTTTTTGCCACGCTCTCTCGTGAACTATTAGCTGAGGTTCATGAAGTTGTTAACTCGGCACAGATATGGCAACGTCTCATGACTCGCTTCAATACAGCTAGTCTAGCTCGGATGGTTGAATTAAAAAGGTCTCTTACAAACATTCGTAAGGGTGAAACAGAGCCGGTTGAAGATTATTTGCGGCGCATCAAGACCATTGCCGACTCCTTAGCCTCTATTAATGCACCCGTTGACGAGCTTGAATTGCTTCAGGACACAATCAGCGGTCTCACCTCTGAATTTGAGCCGCTAGTTACAGCAATCACATATGTTCCTGGGCAGGTCTCCTTTGATGACATTAAAGCTCGACTTATTCACTATGAACAGCGCCTACGCCAGCTTCAAGATCGTGACCCGCCTCTCCCTCAACACCAAGCCTTTGCGGCTTCGACAGCTAGTAACTGAGGGGGTGGCTCTAATACGACCAGCAACAACTCCCAAGGTCGTGGTAATCAAGGTCGTAACAACAACTCCAGCAATTACCGAGGGGGTGGTCGCAATAACAACAATGGTCGGGGTCGAGGTCGCGGTGGTCGAGGTTGGAATAATTACAACAACAACCGCAATCGTGGTAACCAGCACAATCAACAAGGTGCTTCAACATCTAATGCCAATGGTTTGACAACTACTTGTAATTCAGTTTCATTATATTCAAGTTATTGTGATGTGCCCCATGCTTCTAACATGTCATTATTTTCAGGCAACAACACCCCTGGCGGAGTTTTGGGCTCCGCCCCCATTAATCAGTTGCGTTGTCTTATTTGCTATTATACTGGTCATCCCGCCTCTCAATGTCCTTTCAGGGTTCAGGGTACTCAAGCTGCTCCTTCGGCCCCATCCTTTGCTACTCTTTCAACTGGCGATGCGAATGAGGCCATTTGGTATCCTGACACCGCAGCTTCAGCTCATATGACTCCCAATGATGGTATGTTTTATTCGCAAAAACCTTACAATGGACCCATATCCATAACTGTTGCTAATGGTACACAGATTCCGATTAAAAAGATTGGGAAAGTTAAATTAAATGTTACGCCTAAGCCTGTGTACTTGAAGTCGGTTTATCATGTGCCTCAGTTAAAACATAATTTATTATGTGTCAAGCAATTTTGCGAAGAAAATAATAGTTTTGCAAATTTTGATTCATCTTCTATGTTTATAAAGGACAAGAGAACGGGGGAGGTGCTTCTTCAAGCTTCCAGTAATGGCAATGTCTATCCTATATCCACTCCAGTCGAGTCGCCTTCTCTTCCTGCATTGTTGTCTATCCATGAGTCTACTGCAGTCTGGCACAAGCGTTTAGGGCATGCAAGCTCGAAGGTCTTAGATAGTCTTCGGAAAAATAAGGGTCTTAGTCTTACCCATAAGTCTTCTTTAGATTGTGTCTCGTGTAAGTTAGGCAAGTCGATTAAATTACCTTTTGATGATGTGGATCATTTATTTGATAAACCCTTACAGCTTATTGATTCGGATGTATGGCATTCACCAATACTTTCAAATTTCGGTTTTAAGTATTATGTTGTGTTTGTGGATGATTATTCTCGTTATGCTTGGCTATATCCAATGAAATATAAATCTGAGGTTTATCATCATTTTTGCAATTTCCAACGTTTAGTTGAAAATCTGTTTGATTGCAAAATTAAAATGTTTCAAGGAGATGGTGGGCGAGAATTTGATAATAAACCTCTACTTAAACATTTTATGCAAAACGGGATTTATTTTAGGAAATCTTGTCCTGGCACGTCTGAACAAAATGGTGTGGCCGAACGAAAGCATCGACACATTCTTGAAATGACTCGCACCATGCTCGTTGAGGCCTCCATGCCGGGTCAATTTTGAGTTGACGCTGCTTATACTTCTATTTTTGTTATAAATCGTCTTCCCACCCCTTTACTTGGTGATATCTCCCCTTTTGAAAAATTGTTTGGAAAATCTCCCAATTATAGCTTTTTACGTATCTTTGGCACTGAGTGTTTTCCACATCTTACGGTTTCCCCTCCCCATAAACTTGCTCCTCGTTCAGTTCGATGCATTTTTATTGGGTACGTTCCACATTATAAAGGTTATCGTTGCCTAGACCCGACTACGGGACGTGTCTATGTCAGTCGTCATGTCAAATTTCATGAGAATGTCTTCTCTTATAGGCAGCTTGTGTCCTCCCGTCCGTCGCTTGATTTGTCTAGTCATGATACATGCCCATCTCTGCTTGTGCCATCTTGGACGCCCACTGTCACTAGACAGACCATGGCGTGTTCCCCGTCGTCCAATCCGAGCGTGACACCTTTGAGTGTCCCTTCGTCAAACCCGAGCACCTCGCCTGCAGTGTCGCGTCCTGTTGTCTCGGTCCCGTGTTCCGCTGTTGCTTCATTAAGTCCAGTTGTCTCCGTGAGGAGTCCGAGTTCCACGTCCTTTGTGTCTGATGTAAACTCCTTGTCCATGTCTGCTAGCTTGGATGCCTTGCGTCCTGATCTTACTCCAGCGTCTCCCACATCATCTTATGGTCATGTTGCTTCTCTCAACGAGAGTCCCTCCTCTGAGTCCTGTGTCCCAGCTGCTGGTGATGCTTCTGTGCTGCATCCCACGCCCAACAGCACGTCCAGCAACAACGTGTCTAGTAGTAGCACGTCTTCTCCCGTGCCAGTAGAGACGGCTATTGTTCCTGTGTCTACAGTCCCTCTCCCCACTTCGCATCACATGATGACTCGGTCTAAACATGGAATAACTAAGCCCAAGAAAAAAATTTCGCTACACACTGAGGCTAAAGAAATAGACCCGACTTCATTTACTGTGGCAAATAGAGATTCTAAGTGGCGTCAAGCTATGGCGGATGAATTTAATGCTTTATTAGAAAATGAAACTTGGGATCTTGTACCTTTTAGTGATGATATGAATGTGGTGTCCTGTAAGTGGGTTTATAAAACAAAATTCAATTCTGATGGGACGATTAAGCGACATAAAGCGCGTTTGGTTGCCAGAGGGATTCATCAAATCGCCGGCATAGATTTTCATGAGACGTTTAGTCCTGTGGTCAAACCGACCACTGTTCGTCTTGTTCTTTCTATTGTTGTGTCTTGTGGTTGGACTATTCGTCAATTAGATGTCAAAAATGTCTTTTTGCATGGGTACTTGAATGAGGAGGTTTACATGTCTCAACCTCCCGGTTTTGTTCATCCTCAGTACCCAAACCATGTCTGCAAGCTTAAACGTTCTATATACGGTCTTAAACAGGCTCCCAGGGCATGGTATCATCGGTTTAGCACATTTCTCGTGCAAATTGGGTTTACATGCAGTAAGTGTGATACTAGTATGTTTGTTTTTCATGTTAAGTCTTCCATTATTATTCTTTTGCTGTATGTTGATGATATCATTCTAACCAGTGACTCTCCGAAGTTGTTGTCTAGTCTTATCGCCCGTCTTAGTACCCAATTTGCTATGAAAGACTTGGGAGATCTTCATTATTTTCTGGGGGTTCAGGCGGTACGGACGTCCATGGGTCTGTTTCTGTCCCAGCACAAATATGTGACAGACCTTCTACAAAAATTCCACCTGCACACAGTTAAATCTGTCCGTAACCCAGTTGTTTCTAGGACTACATTATCTCTGTCAGATGGTGAATTGCTTGCCGATCCTACTGAGTATCGAAGTATGGTTGGGGCATTGCAGTACTTGACTATAACTAGACCTGATATTGCTTATGCTGTTAATATGGTATCTCAGTTTATGCATGCTCCTCGTACTGCTCATTTACATGCTGCCAAGCGCATTTTCAGGTACCTAGCAGGCACAGCCGACCACGGTCTGATTATGACCTCGGGCAAAGCGCCCTCTGTTATTGTTGCCTATTCAGATGCAGATTGGGCCGGATGTCCAGACACTCGTCGTTCGACCACCGAGTATGCTGTTTTTCTGGGCTCAAATTTAATCTCCTGGCGCAGTAAGAAACAACCCACAGTGTCCAAGTCTTCCACTGAGGCTGAGTATCGTTCAGTTGCTTATTCTGTTGCTGAAACACTTTTTGTTCGTCATTTGCTGCTTGAGATTGGTTTATACATTCGACAACCTACGACGGTTTATTGTGACAATGTCAGTGCGACATACATGTCTGTAAATCCTGTTCTGCATGACCGTAGCAAACACATTGACGTTGACTATCACTTTGTTCGTGAACAAGTAGCAAATGGTTCTCTGGTGGTTCGTTATGTGCCTACTAAGTTTCAGCTCGCTGATATCTTCACTAAAGGGTTGTCTTCTCAACAATTTTTGTATCTTAAGGAAAAACTGTCAGTGTGTGCTCCCCCAACAATTTGAGGAGGTGTAATAGGGAATTAGAATTATACTAGGAAACTAATTCTGTATATATTCTCTGTAACCCTAATCACGCTAATCTATATATATGCGTCAGGACTCCCTTATTCGGGTGAGCCAATCAGTATAATTTCCGTACAGTTCCTTTGAGGTTCATTGGACATGTTCTACTTGCTATCAATATCTGGATGGGGTTTCCTTATAATAATTTGCTGAGTATATTTTAGTATACATTGACTATGGAAGCATGAAGAAGGGCAGAAGGCATTAAATTATAACTATGATTTGGTCTGTTACTTACCTCTATACATATGCAGAAAACCAATGAGGGGAAATCTGAAAAAAAATCCAGAAGAACAAGTATTACAATTTTGATTGTAGAGAGGGCTACCAGTGGCTGGATTTGGGGAAAGTGGTGTTAATGGAGGTTCAGCGAGTGGATTTCCTTGATTGAGGAGAGAGAAAGTGATTTGAGAGAGTAAATGGTAATGGAGGGTTTTGTAATATTGTTTGGAAGGGTAAAATAGTCATGAATTTTTAAAGTAACGGAATAGTTGACGGTAAATGTCGAAATTGTATATGATGAACATTAACATTTAATCATAGGGGTACAACATATACGAAACATAAAATGCGGACGCAGCAGATAATTCGCTAAACCACAGGGGTATAACATGTAATATCCCTTATTTTTTTAGTAAAAAGTAAAAAAAAACTACCACTCTAGTTAATAAGAGTGTTTTTTGACATCGCATTGAACCCCGCCGAATTAAACTTTATTGAACTTAAATGAGAGAAAAAGTAGATTACTAAATTAAACTAAAGTGAATTAAACTGAACCGATTCTATAGCTAATTTATAAAATCTCCTAATACTCATGAAACAACCACAAATAATAACTCCATTTTATCGTGAGTCGATCGTTAACCTAATCTTATGCCTCTTTGGGCATGGCTGAAGGGCACCTCTTAACGCACGACCTCGGATATTTCACTAATTAATTTGTTTAGGTGCTCCCCATGAGCTTTGAACTCATAACCCGGTGTACAAATTATAACTTGTTTACCAATACAAAGTTAGTTGGCTCACTGATAAACAAGTTATAATTTGTACACTGGTGTACAAAGTACTTTAGAATACTGTATTATTATAAAAACAGTAATCACGAGAATTATGAAACCAATAACAATAATTTGGTTTGTACACAAGGGAAGACTGGAAGAGACGAGAGAAAGAGGGTACATGTGGATTCAGGAGGCTTCTAATAAACCAAAAGCGAAATGGTACATGTACATTCTAGATTTTTAGTTGATTGCGACGTGGCTTTCTCTCAAAGCTTCATTTCTTGCTTTTATTTATTACTTAGTGATCGATGATACTGAGGTACTTGAAATTAACACAACGAACGTCTATTTAGCTAGCACGAACCCGGCCACCCAAAATTAAAATATTTAAAAAAAAAAAGAAAAAAAAAGGCTATGAAGTAGTCGTCCAGAAGAAGGCCAGCAGAATTCAGAACGTTGTTGTTTGATGATTTTGTCATATGATTAATTATCGGGAAACTCTTGTTTTTATCAAATTAATTTAGTTGCAACTCTAATTAGAAATAAACTCCTTTCATTGCTTGTTGTCACTTGTGACCAAAAAGTTGTAACTTTTGGTTCACCTTTGGTCCACTATGAAAAATATTTACACGAATTAATTCGTGGAATATTGAAGGTGGACGTCCAAAATGAAAAGGCATACTGTATTATTTATAGTTTATTTCGATTATTGTTGTAGATTGATTGCAAATGGTATTCTGTACATAAATCATATAGGACTTTAGGAGTAACCAATATTGGACCGTTTGTCTGAATAGGCAAAGAGGCTAAAGGGTATGATGCATCAATTAGGACAGAGCCGCAGGATAGGAACAACACCAGGGGCGCCTAAACAGCAGCCATACGCGCCAACAATGGGAGGTGAAGGCACACATCACATACAACCGCCACGCAAACCGAGCCTGTGGCAGCAACTGTTACCCAAGGGGAAGCACGTGGGGGACTACGTGCCGGTGTACGTGGCGTTAGGGATGATTTCGCTATCCGTGACGCTCGGCCTGTACACGGCGAAGCAGCAGCTTATGCACGCGCCTGACGTGCGTGTGAAGAAGAGTAAGAGAGAAACAATACCGGAGGTGGTGGAGCCAGAACACGTGGCGCATGAAGCAGAGGATTTTATTAAGAAGTCGTTTTTTAGGAAGGTGGCGCATATTCAGGAGTTTGAGACGCCTGTTCCTGATCCTCTCCATGGCAATCCCCTTTCTCGGTATCTATCTCCATCCCTCTAGTCCCTACCTATTAAAGTATTATTGTATTATAAAAATTCATATGAGGCGGTCTCAATATAACACGTCCATATTTTACTATAAAGGTAGTGTTATTATGTTGAGATGCAGGCTCATAAGAGCATGGCTATCCATGAACTCAATATTGTTTATTCACCACTCTCTCTCTTACTTTTTCACTCTTCCACCTCGCCATGAACTCAAACTATGAACTTCACCAAAATCCAACTTTATCCATGAACTCAATTTTGTTTGTTCACCACTCTCTCTCCTACTTTTAACTATATCTCACAATATTTTCTCTCTCCTTCCAACTTATGTAAATGTTTTCTTTTTTATTTATATTAGTGAACTAAATTTATTAATAAATTAAATTATCATTTAATATATATTTTAATAAAAAATCAACATTAATTAAATCAAAATTAATTAATTTTTCTGTAAATTTTAGAGCAAATATGAATTTTTAGATGAATAAAAGCAATTTAGGAGAGAAAATGGATGATTTTCAAATTTGTGCCAAAAAATATCAAGATTGGTCTTATTTTATAGATCACAAAAAAAATATAGTCATTGGTATTTTTTTTTATAATTTTTAAATTTTTTTTATTTTTATTTATAGCCGTTACAAAATTGCAACGAGTTTAATTAAACAAGACCACTCAGGGCCTGACGCGCGTGTCAGGTCGCACGGGATTTATTTTTTTTTTAGCTCAAACGCTGGAGCCTTAAATGCTGCGTTTTGTAGCGTTTGAGCTCAAAAAAAATTAGAGTTGCGCGGTCCCCTCTGGACACGCGTCAGCTACCCAGCACGCCCCATTCCACGAACGACCCTTGCACCCGTTCGTCCCAAGCCATTTTGGTGAACAAAATGATCCATGTTCATCACTCTCTCTCCTCTCTCTCTCTCTCTCTCTCTCTCTTCTGATGAACATGCTATTTTTTTAATTTTTTTTTTTTGAATAGGCAAGGAAGCCGGGCTCTTTGGCCCATTACATGATTTGGGGAGGGGGATGGCCTAAGGCCCATACCACAAATACCACCCTCAACTTTAAAGTTGAGGGGAATGAGACTTGAACCCCCAACCTCTAGGTTGAAGGTGTGAGAGCTTAATCAAGGTTGAAGGTGTGAGAGCTTAATCAAGTGAGCTCCCCACTTTTGCTCCCTAATGAACATGTAATGAACATGGATAAGAGCCCTTTTATTTGTTCACCACTCTCTTTCTTTCTCATGAACTTGTTCTATGAACATGTAGCCATGCTCTAAGATACATTTTGATCCTATTTTTTTAGATAATATCATTACGAGACTGTGTATATGAATTAATTGGCTGTTTTTATTTGTAGGGAACCACGAGTGGAGTCATTGAAGACGGTAGGAGTTGAGCCTGTTGTAAACAATGTTTATCGTTAATAGATAGTGTTCAAGAATTAGTTCACGGGTTCTCTCTTCCCTTTTCTTTTCTTTCCTTTGTTGTTGAGGGGTTCTCTTTTCTCTTTCTTCATACTGGTGTTAATCTTCTCCTCTGTATGTAATGTTTAAACAGTGCTGGTATTTACCCCTTGTGCTATCACTACCGAGAAATAATTATCATCAAAATGTATATACACTACGTTTGTATAATTGTATTACAGAACTTTTCCAAAAAGAAAAAGAAAATTAAAATATTTACCGGAGATGGGCATTCTCCAGTTCGTTGGGCCTAGTTTTATATATCTATTCAACAAAAAACAAACATTGCATAAAAAAAATGGTATCAAAATGGAGAAAAGTACACTAGTATTAACAAAAATATATATGATCAAAGCTTGAATTATAATAAAAGCAAAAAAACTTATTGAGGTTAGATAATAAATACCTTACAACAAAGTTTGAAGAAAAAGCAGGTAGTGTACTTAAAATTACACTTCTTTGACAACATCAAAATACTGAAAAACTAGACTAATTTATCAGCTGGAGTACTTGTATAATCATCCACCCAATCAAAAGAATCTAATGGCAGTGGAACTGGGATTGACATTATTAATTCCCAAAATGGATTATTAATAACATGTCTGCCCCAGTTTATTATAGGATCCCATGACAGTGAAGGAGATGATGGTGCTGGTTGTTGATCATTCCCAATTGGTGCAGTTTGTGGATTATTAACTTGTGCTTGTCATTTCAAAAAAACAGCTTGTGCTTGTAACTGATCTTGTGTCACCTCTGAATCTTGCACTATATTAGCTTCTCCAGTTGGATTTTTCTCTTGGTTACAGGTATTGTATAAGACAAACTCATCATCCAACTGCGACAAATTGCGGGGAAAAAAAAAAAGTTAGAGATACAAGGGAGAATAGTTTATTTAAAAAAAAGTTTAAGACGATCCTGCAATGGGACAAAGTGATTTTGATGAAAATTATTGGTGATTTATGAAGAATTGGTCACATTTTTCACAAAAGTCATTATGTCTTACACGCGGGGCAGTTTTATACTTGCAAGTTTTTGTGCTAAGCAAATAATAAGTCACATACCATCATTCTCTCTTCGCGGTCATTGGAACAAGGTTCTTCTTTGGATACTTCTTGTGCTTGTAAGTAATCTTGTGTCACCTCTGTTTCTTGCACTATAATAGATTCTATAGTTGGATTGTTCTCTTGCTTACAGATATTGTATAAGAAACACTCAGTCATCCAACTGCGACAAATTGCAAAAAAATAAACATATAAAGTTGGAGACATGAATACAGGGGAGAATGAGCAAGCCTTGTGCATGTGAGACAAACTCATAGAAACAATATGGGGACACTATTTAGAAATATTGGTCAACTATTATGAGTCGTGACCCTTATTTCATTAAAAAAGTGACCCTCGTTTTTACCAAAAGTTAAAGTAGATTCGTCTTAAATAAGTTTTTATGGGAGAAAAGTATATAAAAAACAAAAGAAAGAAAACTTATAACACGGTTCGGCAATGAAATGGGGTGATTTTGATGAGAAATAATGGTGATTTATGAAAACTAAGTTACGTTTTTCACAACAAAAGTCACTCTCTCTCGCCCGCGGAATAGTATTATACAAGTTTTTATGCTAAGCAAATAATATCTCACATACCATCATTCTCTCTTCGTCGTCATTAGAACAAGGTTCTTCTTTGGATACTTCTTTAGTAGTCCCGTAGCTAGTACTGGCACACATGGAATCTTGAGCATTATTAACTTGTCCTTGTAACTCTTGAGCATTATTAACTTGTCCTGTGGTTCTTGCACTATAGGTCCTTTAGTTGCATTCTTCTCTTGCCTACCGGTGTGGTAAATTTTGCACAAGACCCATGTATTCAACTGCGAGTATTGTTATAAAGTTTTAATTATTCATGGTCAAAGTATCGTCTTAAAAACCGTAAAAGATCAAATGAAAACAAGAATAAGGAACGGATAAAGAGTATAACATACCAGCATTCTCTCTTTGGGGTCACTAGAACAAGAAGGTTCTTCTTTGGATACTTCTTTATCCGGTTCAAGCGTATATTCATGCATAATCCAATTTGTTTTTATGTTGTTGGAAGATTTTCCATAGTGATAATTTAAAATCCTCTTATAGCCAATCACTTTACCAACATCATCCTTTACTTCAGTTTCAGCTGTTGATGCTTTCCAAACACCCTTGCCTGATGCTCGAGATGGTCGAGACCCCTTTGGATATCTGCGAATTCTTGGTGTGAAGAAAAACCATTGTCCATCACCCTGTGACGCATGATTTGCTGCACAAAAAGTTTTAATCACATATATAATTCTACCAGAATTTTCCATAACCCAACAAAATAAAAAAAAGAAGGAAGATTATGCTGGAACTGGATTAAGACTTGGAGAACTGTTATATATCCTATCATAAAAAAGATGAGTCTATCACCTTGTGACATCTCCATTAACAAATTCGACTAGGACCTATCAGACTACAAAAACTTACCCAGACAATAAAATATAACAGTTAACAGGAATCCTATTCTTAAGTCCGTTCAAGGAAATAAAATAACTCTAGAATCACCAACCCATGGTCTATAAGGTCAGGCTCAGGCGGAAAAGGAGTTTGGAAATAGTTTTCAACCAGTAATTGACGTGCCTCGGTTATTACCTCACTAGTTGCGTTATTGCCCCAAGCACAAAATAAACCAAGAAATAAATTAATTGGGCATAACTTAACCAAATATGTTTAAATGTTCTCTCAAAAAAAAAAAAAAAAAAAAAGAAAAGAAAAGTTCAACTCCGATAAAACTAGATAAAGTTAAACCACAAACTTGTTGAAGAGGAAAGTAGACATAGGACTGCACCTCAAAACCTACTTTTTTTTTTTTTGGTGGAAACCTCAAAACCTACTTTAAGATTACCGTTTTTTTTCAACCAGCTTGTTATTGCAACATAAATTAAATAGTTCAATTTAATTTGCTATCAATAAATTAATTCAAATCACTACTTCAAGTACTAATTAGAACATGAATATCTCTCCCGCCCCCATCCCTCCTCTATCCTTTCTCTAAAAAAAATCCTAACCCTACTTTTGTGATTTAGGGGCTGTCATCAGCGAATCGCTGATGGTAAGTCCCAATCCTTCTAGTTTTTTCATCTTGTTTAGTTTTTCAGTTTCGTTGTTAGGAACAAAATCAGTCTCTTCTCCTGTGAGAGTTAGTTTGTCCCAATTTTTGGGTATAATTGTTTCTCCTTTTGTGAGAGTACTGTTTATTTTCTATTTCGTTATTCATATGGCGGTACTTCAAATCATCTTCTTCAAGAGGCTTTCTACGATGTCAGATTTGTACGTTCAACAAAGCTATGGCGACAGGGCCCTCCGCGAAAAGGCTGTAATATGGAAAACAGCGATTGAAAAGGAGACCGTTCGGACTCGTCGAATCTACCATGCTAAATAACTTTATCACTCGAATGTTATTTGATGTTTTAGAATTGCATATTGTTGTTTCTGATTTCGTTTGTAGATACCGTATGGCTTATTATTATGAATGAATTTAATTTTCCCCTCAAAAAAAAAAAAAAATACTAATTAAAACGTACAATAATACATAATAATAAAACCCTAATTAAATGGGTTTTTAAGGAAACCAAGTTGCATTGAAACTACCATGATATTATTGCATTCACACTAATTAATATTCTATTACTAATTTACCCTTTTCCCTTTTACCTCCCTTTTTTTTTCACCTTCCCCATTTATTCTCCCTCTTCGGTAGAATACCCTCCCCCAGTTCTCCACCATTTCCACCGCCATCAAATCGCCACTACCAGCCCTTCACTACGGATTCGCCGCCATCACCACCAACAACAACTCGCTGCCATTATCGCCGTTTATCCACGACCGCCGTCAACATCGATTCTTCACCACCACCACCATCGACCCGTCACCGCCACCGTCATCTTCTTGGCTCGTTGGCCAATCCCTTTGGTGTCCCACCACCGCCGTCCAATCGCACCAGGACACCATAATTGAAAGCCTCTTCTCTCATGTCTCATCCACCACCTCATGGGGTTTGGGAGTTTGGGGCTTATATTCACATTTTTTTTTTCTTTTTCATAAGTTTGGGATTTTGCTCACCTTGTCGGAGGGACGTTGAAGGGCTACGTTATTGGTGATTTGGGATACCATTCCTTTTTTATGGGTTTCTTCTAAATTGGACTGTGAAAATGGTGGTTTGCCGGAAAAAGATGAGTACCTTTGTACCGGTAGTCTTGGGGAATGGAAGCAGTCGTCGGAAATCGCGTTGAACGCTGGACGGGGTTATTTTGTTGCATTATCAGGGGTAGTTGTAATTTTTTTTCTTATTTTATAAATAAATGGATATTTTGGTAAAATAGAAATATTGTATTAATGATTGTATTAGATTTCCAAAGTGAATTAGACTACATTGTTTAAATTTATGCACATATCAAAAACATAACAATAATAACGGTTAGTGATCCTATACTTTTAGAGCCTCTTTCGGAATTTTGGGTGGGAAGGGAATGAGGGGGAGGGGAAGGAAAGGGAAGGGAGGGGAAGGGAAGGGAGGAGAATGAAGGTGAAATAATTCACCTTGTTTGGGAGTTTAAGTGAAGAGAAGGGAGGGGAATGGAGGGGAACCGACTACTATCACTTAAAAATTCTCATTCCCCCCCAATTTGAGGGGAACAAAAATTGAGTTAATGGAGGGGAATGGAGGGGAATTGTTCCCCTTCATTCCCCTCCCTTTCCCTCTTTAAAAAAACTTACAAACAAGGAGAACTATTTATTTCCCCCTCATTTCCCTCTCTTCCCCTCCATTCTCCAACTCCGAAACAGGCTTTTAGGGCACATAATAGAAAAACCCTAATTAAATTACTAATCTAATCAACTATACCTTACCATCATGCACAAAACCAATATTCAAGAACTGCACATAAAATAAATAAATAAATAGTAAAGAAGATATATACCTGTAAGAATTGCAGGTTCACGATCATCATCAGGCTTATACAAATCGATCTCATGAAACAAATTATGAGGTAATATTTGATTATTAACCTTAAGTGCTAAGTAATGCTTAATTAATTCGTTGTCTTTAGGTTTGAACTTGAAACCTGGAGGGATATACTCGAAGTAGTCGTAGTCGTTCCTGACACAGTAGTACATTACTTTGCTAATAATGCTGCCATTACTCATCACCATCTTTCCCTTTCCCTTGTCCATTATTATTGACACAATGAAGTTAAGGATTAAGTTAATGTGTTCTTATTCTCTATTTAATAAGCTTTAAATAAGGTGAATTAACGAATACTAGTATGATTTTATTTAGTACTAGATTTCATGCCCGTGCGATGCACGGGTTCTTATTTATCATACTCTGTTATTAAAAGCAATATAATAAAAAAAATTTAATCATATCAATATATAAAGTTAAATAATAGGAGTAACAATGGACAATAATAATCTATTAGGAAATTCCACTTGGTACCCCTTTGCTTATGGCTTTTCTATTTAGTACCCTACTTTATTTGAAATCCAATTGGTACCCTTTTACTTTTTAATCGGTCTACTCCGTGTCCTAAAAGTACAATTTCCGTTAACATTTTCCGATATCCCATTTTACCCTTAATGAAACGAAACGACATGGATTGCTATTTACCCATTGTTACTACCACACTCAAGCTTTTATCATTTTCCTCTCCCTCCATTGTTGAATCCAACCATCTTCATTGCTAATTTTGTTGCTTGAGTAAAAAAAAAAAATAAAAATTAAAGTTCGTCTCATTTGGGCTCACGTTTTTGCAGGTATCAATTATTTTCTTGGCTTTTGATTGTTTATGCTTTGATTTAAGGGCAGATACCATCTTAATACAACATATACCACTCAATTAGATTATTGGATGAGTATGTTGTTTAAAAAAAAAATCTGGGCTCATGTTTATATTCTGCTTTCAAGATTCCATCAGCTTCTCCATCCTCTTCATCATCACTCTCAATTCCCTCTCTCTCCTCACACTCAAAATCCATCTTTACTATCACCACCGTCATTTAATTTTCTGATTCCCGACATCCAAATGAAACGAAACCAAGCAGCTCAAGTTCGTAAAACCGATCTGCGGAAATCCCGATCTGCGAGTTGGGGGTGGGTTCTATAACTCACGTCGGTTGGTTCAGATTAATTTGGGCAAAAGTGGGTGGGTAATTGATTGAAAAGAAGAGCAATTTGTCAAACCCTAGAATTTGGGGGAGTTGGTTTTGTTCAAAATTTTGAGCGAAAACATGAGGTAATCTTCTGGCTTAATTGAAGTTATTTGTTCTGTTCGAGTGGTAGCATTCCCTCTCTCTCCATTGCTACTCGATTACACAAGCAGTAGCAATAATGATGTTTCTGAGATTTGGTAGGGGAGAGAGAATGATGAATAAGAAGATAAAAGTGAGGACAACTAAAATCATGGGTAAATTAGTCCAAATAATGTAGCTGCACACATCAAAAAAGCATATTTAACGTAATTTCATTTCCACGTCACAACATAACGGAATTATTAACGGAAATTGTGTATTTAGGACAAGGAGCAGACTGATTTAAAAGTAAAAGGGTACCAACTGGATTTCAAACAATGTTTCGGATACCAAATGGAAAAGCCATAAATACAGGGATACCAAGTGGAATTTCCCTAATCTATTTCACACATTTAACAAAGAAATTACATTTTTAGTGAATAAATAATATATTTTTTCAGGATAATAAATATAGTACTTATGTTATTTTTTTATTAATAAAATAAAGTTTTTTTGATTTCTTTTTAATCACTCATGCATTTATGACTATTTATTATTTATAATGCCACCTTGGTGAGAACTCAATTATACTCATCATGCATACTCCGTTATTAGAAGAAATATAATAATTTTTTTAAGCATATCATTATGTAAAAGTTGAATAATAGGAGTAACAAAGAACAATAATAATATTTTTATCAACAAAAACAAATTAACAAAGAAATTACATTTTTAGTAAATGTATAATGTAATTTGTTTTTGCATAATAAATATAAAACTTATGTTACTTATTTCTTATTAAAATAAAATAAAATTATTTTTAATTTCTATTTAATCGCCAATGCAGTTATGGCTATTTATTACCTCTTCAATGCTTGGTGAGAACTCAATTTCACATATATATATATATATATATCGTTTTGAAGCATTTTTCAAATCCAATCCAACGGAGTTAAATTTATAATTTTTTGACTTACGTTACTAAAGTTATTTTATTTTGTAATTTAGAAATATGCTAATAAATATGTAATTAAGTTAACTAATGATAAGATATTAATGATGGATGATGTGTTATGCTACGTGGCAAATATGTGCTTACGTGTCGGCTTACGTGTCACGCCCACACGACGTGACTCGCCTATGTTGTGTCACACGTGTCGGCACCACACGAATAAGGACCTAGTTATATGTATATATATATGATATATGATATTGATATTGAAAAAACATATTTAACAGAGAAATTACATTTTTAGTGAATTTATAAAAAAAAAAATTATAATAATAAATATAATACTTATGTTACTTATTTCTTATTAAAAGAAAATAAAACTATTTTTAGTTTCTTTATAAGCACCGATGCATTTATGTCTATTTATTACTTATTTAATGCTTGGTGAGAACTCAATTTTACATATATATATTGGTACGAATACTACTCTATTTCGTTATCTAATCTGGGTAGAATTAGGATTATTGTAAGCACTTAGGTACATCAGGTTTATTTCATCTAATCTTACACTTTTTTTATAAAAATTTTAGGATAAAATGATATTTTCGGAAGATACAATAAACAATTGATATTTTTGGTGATGGCCTATCCTGATTCCTACAGCGTGGGTAATTGGAGCGAGACTCGAGAGTGATTACTAGTCGGTTAATAGTGATGCTGTACATTTTAGGCTTGAGACAAGTGTCCTTGTGAGTGCAACGTGGCTCTTCCCCATTAGCTTTCTACTGCCATCATTTCCTCAAATCCAATTATCCACTGGATAGGTTAGTGAGTATATATAAACTCCATAAGCTATAGTGATCTCACAATAACTCAACCCAAGAGAAACGATAACACGTTTACCTATCAAGGAATAAACACCAAACACACTTACGTAGTATATTTCCTTCAAATTTGAAGAGCCAAAAGGAAAAGTAGTATATTTCCTTCATAATTGCTCCATTCAATCAATTGTAACCATGGCTTGGAGGGGGGCAATGGTGAGTATTCTCTCCATATTAAATTTGTACTACCAAGCTTTGTTTCTTAAGTCTTTTTTTTTTTTAACAAGCGCGAATTCTGGTAGAATCAATGAGTCTAATTAATGTGACTAATATCTAGAATTGTAGATATGATATTACTACATCATACAATGCCAGTTTTTTATATAGATTCGTCTTCGCGAAAACTCATATAAAATAGTCTTATTATGAAATAATAATTATTTTTTAAAAATAAATCATAATATCTATATAATGGAGGTATTTTTTGACAGCATTAGACGCGTCCACCTAAGCGAATCTCTTTTAAAAAAAATAACAATAATAAATCATAAATAAAGTTAAGAAAAGATAAAATATTAGAGTTATGGCAGTAAATCATTGAAGATAATGAAACATTAAGAGTGGTATAACTTTTGTTTCATGTTTCGAAAATTCAAATATCTTACACCAATGAAAAGAGCGTGAAACACACTTTAAAATAAGACTTATTTTGTCATATATCTTACGCATTGACATCTTACAGGAGCATATAGAGCGTCAATCAATCATAATCATAATCATAATATTTGGAGGCATTTTATGATAACATAGAATGTGTACACCTAAAAAGAGTTATTTAGAGCTATGTCACCTTAGAGATCCTTTTTAATTGTCCAAAAAATGGCAACTAATACGAAATAAAAGATGGAGATCTTTTGATGACCACTAAATGGAGAAAACTTAATAATTAACAGTACTCTCACTTATTGTTCATGCATTATACAGTATGTGCTCTGTAGATCCTTGAACGAGTGATATAGAATATTCAGTCATATTTTAAAAGTGAGCTTTTTTTAAAAAAAAAAAAAAAAAATTCTCATTTTAATGCTTTTGGGTTCTTTTGGTTGTGTCCATTATTAAAGGTTATAACTTTTCACGTTTTATGATGTTGGTTGCCAATGTATGTATATTTGAGGGAGAAATAATTCTGGGTTTGTTGATTCTACACGCAATGTGACTGCTTAAACCATTGGCAAAAAAAACACATGATTGGTTGCTTTTTAATTATCAGGAATTCTAAGGAGATTATGGTGACATCTACCTATAAGTTGTGGTACACAGTATATATGCATAGACTTCTTATCACATATTAAAAGTTGTGCTCTTTGCAAAATACCCTATACTTTTACAACAACACAAAAAAAATTTGGTGAGAGGGATCACTTTTCAATGAAACAAGGGTCACTGCTCAATATAAGTAACCCCTACATTTCTAAAAAGTGATCCCAATTTTTTTATAAGTTGGTCTCACACAAGACTTGCTTGAACAACAATTATGTTTGATCTCCTCTTTTAATATTTGATACATTTAAGGTATACGATATTTTTTTTTACTGACCTGAAGTAAACTTATTTGATTGGAATTAAATTATTTATTTTTGTTTGACCTTTAATCATTATAAATTTGTTCAAATATTTTCAATATTGGACAAAGAAACATTGAAAATCTTTAACATTGTTTGTAATAAATTATTTTTGGTGAAAAATGCCAACATTAACATTAAAATCTTTGACTAAACTCAGTTAACGTATAAGTTTGTTGCATTCTATTTGATTAGCCATACGTAACTTACACATATAAACTGATGAAGATTGACATAATATTTGAGAGCCGCTATAGATGAATAAAATAAACAAATTAGCATTCCTCCCAATCTAGAAAACCAAAAAAAAAAAAACCCTCCAAATAAAGAAGTTAATACAAAAATCACGTAAAGAAAAATACTACGCATTCTCCATCTTCTTCGCAAAATTATAAAATCATTAGTAATCCATTAGTTAAAATTGGATGATCTTTATGTTATTCATGCATGAACTGGTAGAACAATGGTTTACACATAATCAGAGAGGGAGTACTAAATATAAGATCTAATATACAGATATAGTGTGTGCCTCATTATTTAAATCCTTATTCTAAAATCCAAAAATCTGCATATATAAAAATAATTTAGTAGTAAAAGTTTACTTATCTTCTTCATTAGCGAAAAAAGTATATATAAGGTTGGATGTTTAATAAGTTGAGATCGATCCAGAACAATGGTATAGAATATATGCAGCCATATTTCGATCAATCACGTGATGGCAATTTGCATTTTTGATTAACTATCATGATTCCTATACTTGCCACATTTTTTAAAAAATTTCCGTTTACTTATGCTAATGAGTTTTTTTAAAGGGATCTAATGAGTTAATTTTTGAGAAAAACCCAAAAGAGCGCAGGTCCAATAATAATAATAACAATGTCATATATAAAAGTTATAAAAGAGAGAATATTAGAGTTATAGCAGTAAATCATTTGAGAAGAGGTGTATAACTTTTATGTTATGCTTCAAAATTCAAACAACGACTTACAGCAATGAAAATAATGTTAAATACACTTTAAAATAAGACTCATTTGTCTTATATCTTACGTATTGATATTTTGCAGAAGTATAGGTAGCGTCAATATAATATTTTCAATGACAGTATTAGGTTATGTCACATAACCAAGTCACTTAGGGACGCATCACCTAAGCAAGCATATAAAATCCTATATTAAAATATATTTTTTAAAATTAAATTTCAATTAGAAAATATAAGACAAAAATATAGTCACGATATTTTTTATAATAGGGAAATTATATTACCATGGTCAAATTCTTTATTGTATAATAATTAATCTAATACATTTATGGGAAAAAAAAGTATTCAAAAAGAACAAAGGAAAATTAAACTTTCACGGTAGCATTATGCTACTCTCTCCCATTCTAAACCTAAATGTTAATATTAAGTGGAAATAACAAGAAAGATAAGCTAGCTATATGTTCAGTTTTAATATTTTTTAATAGGAATTTGTCAATTTTACTAATAAAAAATTAGATAGATAATGTTAAATTTGAAAAGAAATAAATAAATAAAATAAAATAAATGGTGTTATTTTTGGCTGTCTTACTATAAAATGGTCTTATGCAAGAAATACTCGATCAAATAACTCTAATTTGTTTTTTGCTCGGTTTTGGCAGGCTAGGAATATGAAGGGAATGATGGAACAAGAGGGCAAAAGTATAAAAGAAAGGTTCTTACCAAAAGGGAAAGGAGCCGGTGACTACGTACCAGTATACATGTCCCTTGGTTTGATATCTCTACAGTCTACAGGTAATGATAGGCGTTCACATAATAAAGCAGCAGCTGATGCACTCCCCCGGCGTGCGCGTAAAGAAGAGCATGAGAGAGACGGTGCCGGAGGTCGTGGAGCCGGACCTGGTGGCGCGTGAGTCGGAGAATTTTATCAAGAAGTCTTTCTTTAGGAAGGTGGCATATATTCAGGGGTTTGAGACACCTCTTGATGATCCTATCCATGGAAATCCACTCTCCAAGTATATACTCATCACTTTTTTTCTACTAGTATTATATAAATGAGTTGGAAAAAATTGAAGTGAATTTGTTTTTTTGTCGGAATTGAATTGAATTGGTTTTTTAAACTTATACTCTCTCTGTTCCATAAAATCCAAAACGTTTGCTTTTTGATGGTTAAATTTAACAAACTTTGACCATTAATTTATAAAAATGTATTAAGATTTACAATATGAAAATACTTCTGTCAGATACATTTTTAAAAATACTTTCACAAAATCATATATTTTTATAATTTTTATACTTATATAATTGTAGTTATTTGCTGTCAAAGTGGTGTCTTAGATACCGTGAAGTAAACGCTTAGGATTTTATGGGACGGAAGGAGTATTAATAACAATTTTAAACTCATCTATTCAATACCCAATTTATCTGATATGAAATATTTTCGATGTCACGAGTTTTATTTTGAATTTATATATGAATTGAAAACTAATTAAGTAATAAAATACATATGAATTGAACTAAATTAAATTTAAGTGAAATTAAGTCGAGAGAATAGAATCATAACACTTTCCGTTGCAAAATTTAATTTTCAATTTTCATTTTGATCTTGTTGCATATTGTCCTTATTTGCTTATCTTTATATGATTGGAATTTATAGTATGATTCTATTGAAAACGATGTTGAAATTTTACAGGGAGCCACGAGTTGAATCTTTGAGGACAGTTTGTTTTGTTTCAGAATACCGTAGTTTTTATTTATTTTTTTTGCAAGTGTTTTGCTCTCATAGTTTCATGTATACATGGGAGTTTTGTTTTTTCTAAATCTCATGTTATACGTCGGTTTATTTGTGTCACTAAATTTTGTGTTAAATGTATTTTTTATTTAATGTAGCATGTAAAATGTATGTTTTCTTGTTCTTCACCTTGTTGATTGACTGAATTATTGTACTTGTTTTTATTTATTTATTTAAAAGAATTATTGTACTTGCTAAGTTGTAGTATATGTTTTATGAGTGTTTATTTGATGGGTTTATGTAGTCGTATGTGTTTGGAAATTTTGACGATCAATCTACTTAGGCGCAGTTGAAGAGGTCAAAGGAAGATACTCTTAAAGTTTTAAGTGTCAACAAATTGTATGGTGTTTAGATAAACTTTTTATGATTTTGTTTGGAAGAATTTATAAATTGCAAATTTAAAGCTTATTTTATATGTGTATTTGATAAAATACATAAATTGTTGTCTTAGATCTAACACAAGAATTATGAATTGTGTTTAGATCAAGGATTAACTTGAGTTTGGAAGAATAGTGATAATGTCAAAAGAAAAAATCCAAAACAAATAAAATGATCAAATTTGCGCAAATTAACATATATTACTTGTATCTAAACAAGATGATGCAGCATAGACTCCCTATATATATATATATATATATATATATATATATATATATATATATATATATATATATATATATATATATATATATATATATATATCAGAGTATATATTTCTGCAATAGAAAATATAATACTAATTCATAAATATTGCAATTACATAAAAATGCTAACAATATCAAAGTATAATGTCGTCGATTAAACTTTTTAATAAAATGAAGTCGATAAAGATATACCTATCCTTAATTGATATCAACACTATGCTTGCCACTTAATTTCATTTTTCTACACAAATGATCATATGCACAATTGTTAGAAAGCTCGATTTACACAATTTGACTTTCTTCGAACAAAAACAGAAGGAGTTTTAGAAGTATTTTTGTAATTATTACTTCGGAAAACACCTTAATTCTGCATATAAAATTGTCGTAGCCAATCACAATGCATAATGATATTGAACACTATCATAAACTTGCGACTATATTAAAAAGATAAATCATACATGATTCAACTTTATGAGTTGAAATCAAATAAAACAATACAAAAGCACAACTGGCCTGGGAGTTATGCTGATGTTATTATTCTCAATTAGTGCATTCGAATGGATAGATAAAAATTTAGGATTTTTTTAAGGGGAAAGCAAATTTGAGAATATTTTGGTTCGCCGGAGCAAATTAGGACTAGCTATTGGTATCTTTTTTTTCATTATTTTTTATTCATTGCAATAAAACTTGAAATCCAAACTGAATTCTATCTCATAAGTTCAAACATAATTTTGCTAATCATCCTGCAAAATTCAAACCGAACGAATTGCATTCCAAATAGAAACCCAATACTAGCACGGATAAAGGAATTACTTGTATTGTATGTAGTTTCTATATACAATTAAAGAGTAAAAACAGTTAATTTGAGAATAGTAATTCTTTTTACATGATTGTACGATAAGATGATTCTTTATAAATATTCTGTATGTATTTTTTAAAAAAAGTCAACCTTGTTTCATTTAATTTTGACGGTCGTATTTACGATTTTTTGTTTTTCTAGAATTTTGAAAGTGTTAAAAAAGAAAAAAAATTAAAACAGGAAAATTTCCTTTTATTTTTATTTTTTTCTCTTTTTGGAAGCCAACCGAAGCTGAAATTCGCAACCGACCGAACTAGCACCCGGGTACTAATCTGAGCATAGACATGTTTCATGCGCCTATATAACAAACGACTTGCTTGAGGAAAATTAAAAAGCAAAGAAAGGAGAAATAAATAAACTGAGAAGAGAGAGAAAGTAGAAAACAACAACAACAATGGACAGACTAACCAGGATGTTCGCCGGCGCCGGCGGAGCTTTGGGCCACCCACCGCCGGACTCGCCAACTCTCGACACTTCCGAGCAAGTCTACATCTCTTCACTCGCTCTTCTCAAAATGCTTAAGCACGGTAATGTAAATTGATTATTCCTTTATTTTTCGATGCTCAATTTCGGCGATTTGATTTTGTGAAACCCTAATCTTGGAATATTGTTGTTGATTTTTAATTTTGTTTCTTAATAGGAAGAGCTGGTGTGCCTATGGAAGTTATGGGACTGATGTTGGGTGAGTTTGTTGATGAGTATACTGTTAGGGTTGTTGATGTTTTCGCAATGCCTCAAAGTGGAACTGGGGTTAGTGTTGAAGCTGTTGATCATGTTTTTCAAACGAATATGCTCGATATGCTTAAGCAAACTGGAAGGTATTTTTTTAGCCGCTTTGGATTTACTAGTCTTATTTGTATATTTGTGTAATTTTAAGTCTATTGATGGTAAACTTGCAAATTTGTATTCATATAATAACAGTAGTGGTTGAAGTGGAAAATTGTGAAGGAAGGTTGTTGTTAGGGATTAGAGAACTGTTATGTTGAAACTGTGAGATTTGGTTTTAATTTGGGTCGTCAGATCTTTGATGGGCTGTAGTGGCGAATGAGGATACTTAATCTTAAAGTAGGTTTTGAGGTGGTTTTTGATATAGTCAATTTGGCTAGGTGTTAGAGACTTGGCCACTTGGGGGTACAAGGTTTTAGGTTCTGAATGGATAGGAGAGATTGGTGTTGTTGTTTCTCTGTTTGCTTTACAATTCTGATTAATGGGCAGCCAAGGAGTTGGGTTTGGCGGTTTGAGAGGGTTAAGTCAAGGTACCTGATTACCTTAATAATCTTTCTTCTGTTATGTGTGTGGTTTATCATCTTTACCTACTTAGGATTGTTGGGTGTGCCACCGAACTTCTCCGTGTTTTGCAAACTAGTTATATGTGGTTTCGGCACCTTAAGGAGCATAACCTTTGGAAATGTGCTATGTTGGGGATTTTATGGGTTTTATGGATTGAGGAAGATGACCGTATCTCAGAGATAGAGGTGCTAATAGTTGGGATCTGCTGTGGGATAGAGTGGTGTTCTTGATGTCACATTGGCCTTGTGCCACAGGATAATCTTAGGGATTTACCTTTTTCTCAACTCCAACAGTATGACATGTCACTATGTAGATTTCATCTTTTTCTGTTTTCCTTTGTTGCGGTGAGGGCTCCAGGTTCCTCTTATCTCTCTATTGTCTTAGTACAATGTACTGTTATACACCTCTTATGTTTCAACGGTACTACTGTATATCTTTTATGTTCACCGCTCTTGGTCTATTAATTTCATGTGCTGTAATTTCTGTTATGTCGCGACATCCTCACTGCTTAACTACTTATAGAGGCGTATGTCAGAAATGATATCTCCTTCTATTAGTGATGGACTTGCGTAGGTGGATGTTAAGTTTGTTATCTTGTTTCTGATTAGCTATGTGTGCACTTGAAAGTTGAAATGCTACATCTTGTAGGGTATTTTGCTGGTTTCCCTAAACCCCACCCTAGTACGATAGTTGATTCCCCCTCCCCCCCCCCCCCAGTGTCCCTTGTAGTCAGTAAAATAATTGATCTAGTATGCATATATACTTCGGGAGGATGAAATTTAAAGTAGAGTATCATTTCAGTGAAAAAGCAAGTGCTCTGTTTTAAACTGTTGCATGCATTTGTTATGTGTTCTCTGTAGAAATATGCTTCTGTGAAAGTCGTAACCTGAACGCCCAGATTGTGTATTTCCTCTCTGTGTTTTCTGCATCTGTGGCACGCCTGGGTACTGGTTGGCAAACCGTTGACTTCCAACAGCTAACTGCTTTTTTGATTTTGCATGTGTAGTTGCTACTTATTAAATTTGAAATAGACTGTAAAAGATGACTCCTATTCTCTCTATTGGCTAAGAGGTTCAGAAACTCAATAAGTTATAGTGGGTGATAATAATACTCATTGGTAATCCCTTTACTCATACCATGATACTTTCTTTTGTGTTCGCGTGCGCGTGTGTTAGGGACTTTGGTATTAGATGTCTTCTCTGCTGCTACTTGTTCTGCTATCTTTTTTTTTTATTAACAGATGATTTTCTATTTTGTATTTGGCCTTGCTTAATTTTTCTCTCCTTTGTGTTACAGGCCGGAGATGGTTGTTGGATGGTACCATTCCCATCCAGGATTTGGCTGTTGGCTCTCTGGTGTGGATATCAACACTCAGCAGGTATTTATTATTATGCTTTACCTGTATTTGATTAGATGGAATAGTTAAAATACACTGTTATCCTAGGTATTTTAACTTGTCTTTTCATGAGATGCAAGCAAAGAGTGCCACGCACGAGCAGATCGAATTCTCTCTGTTGCCCTTTTTCTCTATGCAATCCACTTGGACATGTAGTCAGAGTCTTTCCTTGTTGTATTTTGATGTGGGGAATGCACTCCCTCCTAAATGGCATCTTTACATGATACTTAGACAGTTGGCTACGACTACTGATGTTGCCATCTTTCTTCTAACTCACTCGGGGCTCATGTGGGCCTCTCTTTTTCTCTATGTGTTCCAATTCCTAGTCCAGCAGTGGGTTAGGCCAATCTCTGAGCATTGGCGAGCCCAAATGTGGCTCTTGCAACGGGAGGTGATCGTTGTGTTCTGTGTGGTGATCTCTAGTGATGATGGCACATGACATTACCCTTTTTTGGTTTTCTCGTGTTGAGACTGTTGACTGTGTTTGGGGGTCAGTGCACCACAGAACCCACCCCAATATCAGCTGATATCCAACATATCAAGTGTCAATACATTCGAGATTGCAACCGTGATCTTTTTTCCCTGGGTGGGAGGGTAGCAATTTTGGTATCGGTTACCTTCCCAAGGATTGAAATCCAAACCCCAAACTGATTGCGAGTTACTATTACTCCTTTAATGCTTCTTTTTGAGTCCCCTGGAGGGCTTGCTTTTTGAGTTGCTACTAAATAGTATTTTTTCCTTGTGTATTGACATTTTTCTCTTAAATTTCTCATCTTCATTCCATGGATTTTTCATCATGCTGTATTGAAGTGACAATTTTATTTGAGATGGATATGTTCATGAAAAAAGCCATAGGTTCAGCTATGCAATCATGCCATATGGTAAGTTAGTAACTCAGAAGAACTTGCAAGAACGTGCTTAAAAGATCCTTTGTCCTTTTGATTTCACCAAGGTGGGAATGCTCAGCTTGTACGTATGAAAGTACGACCATTAATTTCTTGAGCTACGTATCCTACTTGCATGTGTTTATCTTTGTTGCCTTGTATCATGTTCCTTATCTGCTTTCATTTGTATTAGCTTGGTTGAATGGTTAAAAAGGATACAATTAGTGCAATCCTTTAAGAAGTATGAATGACATATAGTTACTGTAAATTGTCCCTAGGAACTATTACAAACCTGCTTCTTGATGAGATCAGTTTCTATTCGACTATTCCTAATCTATCAAAATACTGCAGAGCTTTGAAGCTTTAAATCAAAGAGCTGTTGCTGTCGTGGTTGATCCAATTCAGAGTGTTAAAGGGAAGGTAGTCATTGATGCCTTCCGTCTGATCAACCCCCAGACCATGATGCTTGGTCAAGAGCCTCGTCAGACAACATCTAACCTTGGACATCTTAACAAACCATCAATTCAGGTGAATGAATAACAAATGCTGCACGCGTCCTCCCTGAAATCTGTCGCATTTTGTGCTTTTTCTTCCCTTTCCAATCTCTGACACGAGTTATTTTGCAGGCGTTGATTCATGGGTTGAATAGGCACTACTACTCCATAGCCATCAACTACAGAAAGAATGAACTTGAGGAAAAGATGTTACTAAACCTTCACAAAAAGAAATGGACGGATGGATTATCACTTAATAGATTTGATGTTCATTCGAAAACCAATCAGCAGACTGTGCAGGTGAGTAGTAATGTTCATGAGTTTCAAAGAAGTTGAAGTTGCTGTATTACTTGGCTAATACTTTAGAAAATACATTTCAAGCTTCATTTGTTTCGTAACTATTGTTAATGACATAAAATTTTAATTTTGAAGTCATAGTTTGAAATGGGAAATGAAATAACCGAGTGAAGACTGAAGAGTGTTGGGAGATATGGTTGTCCCTTCACTACCATTTGTACAAAGGTTTCTTTAGTCCTTCTACTTGTATAGTTTTGGGAAGGGAGCCTGGTAGGGTTTCATAGGACATGGCTTGATATATATTGATGCATTTTATTAATTCACTATCATACTACAAATTTCCTAGCCCATTCTATATTTTGAAAGATGAACCTACTTGGTGATGCCTTTATTGGTGGTGTTACTATTGAACTTTCCTTTCAATGAGAATGAAGGCTTGTAGAATCCCTTCATTGCATATTGCATGTCCTTTTGTTTCTTTTTCAGTCTGTACTGGGGGTATGTGAATGGCATGTGTCTTTACTCTTTACATTCTTCTGGAAATTTGCAGGAAATGTTGAGCCTCGCCATCAAGTACAACAAGGCGGTTCAGGAAGAAGACGAGCTGTCTCCAGAGAAACTAGCAATTGCAAATGTGGGAAGGCAAGATGCAAAGAAACATCTTGAAGAGCACGTCTCGAACTTGATGTCTTCGAACATTGTTCAGACGTTGGGTACCATGCTAGACACAGTTGTCTTCTAGATGTTTGTATTTAGTTCAACGATAGACAATTACAATTTTTCTGTTCTCTCTCCCAGTCTGGTTGTACTAACCATTTGACTGGAACAATGAAGAAGATGAGTAAAAAGCTATTGATGGCTTCATTTGTAAAGCTAGCCAGTGATTTCTGCAGATTAGATTTTCACGTTACTTGATGAAATGCATTTAAACCTGTTGAAATTAGAGTTGTGTTGATGTGATGTCATATAATGGCTTAAATGTTTTTGTGTTACTGTTGGGACTTGGGAGGGATTAGTGTGATGGACTGATGGTCCTGAATCCTGATGACTCTCAAGTCTCACATTAGGTGTGGAGGTGTTTGATTTGTTGTGGAATTTGTGTATTTGGTGATTGTGTTGTTTCTTTTCTGAGGTGATTGAGATTTGGTTTGCTTTTAAGAGGAAACATTGCGTCTTGATAGTGGTGTTGACATGGAAATATATTTATGTTGACATGGGTGGTTGGGAGATGATTGTTTGGAGACTAGGGATCATGCTATTACGCAAATTTTTACCTACTCCTAGCTAGGAGCATGTATTTCCCATCAACATTTTAATGCTTGGCCTAAAAAAATGAGACCATGCTTTTTATTTTGAGTGTAGTGAGATGAATTTGAGAGTATGTTTGAATTGTTGGATGGTTAGGACATGAGGGCAGTATATCCTGAAAAGTTGAAAAATTTCTGCAATATTTTCTAATTTTATTTATTTTTGAATTGGAAATAAATCGAGGCTATAGAGTATAACACTTTTACTGAAAGAGAGAAAAAGTTGCTATTTTTTCCACTTTATTGGTGTGTGTTTATATTATTTTTTAGATTTACTCAAGTTTTTATCCCACTATGACATTAATGATAATAAGGGATTGTATATGACCAAAAGGTAAAACGAAATTTTCTTTGTTTTAACAATTTTATGGTGAGATGGATGCTTAACCTAAAAGCCATCCTTGCTCCTATTCCATTTAAGTCACTCTTAATTGACTTGTCTCACCCTAAAATTGAAATAGTAGAAGAGTGTTAATTGATCACTTAAAACTTAAAGGCATCCATGAAAAATAAAAGGTCACCTCAAATCTAATTCAGTCATTTGGATTGAAATCGTTAAAGTAGTATTTCGTAATATTTTATTTTGCGATATAATGGAGAGACCCTGAGAGAAAGACCTCCTAAGTCTTAAGCACTTATTTCTTAAACCCGATTCTTTTCATTGTTTTTATGTTGCAATCCGTTCCGTTGCGTTCCGCATTCTGTACTTTATTTTGTCTTATATTTTGTTTCATTATCCGGTCCGTTTCGTTCCTCACCGTCCAGCGAGAAATTATTGCATAGTCCAGGAGCATTGCTCCCTTCTCTCACAAAATAAGTGGAGCCCACTCTAAATTCAAATTTATAATTTTCTATTTTGTGAAGGGAGGGAGCAATGCTCCTGCACTACACAATAATTCCTCCCGTCCAGCACCATTCCGTTAAAGAGAATCGGGCCTTACCTTAAAAAAAAAAACTCACAATGGGCCGACCTATCAGTCATGAAAAGTGCGAACTCAAACTTTCTATGACTTCATAAAGATCCAGCCCATTAGTCCATCTCAGACCCGCTTACCAGCCTGCTTTCAATCCATGCCCGATTGAACAATTCCACGTCAAACCCAATTCTTTTTTTTTAATTTTAATTTCGAGTAAAAAAGAGAAAAGAAAAGAAAAAAGAAAAAAAGCCAAAGTATGGGGGGTCAAACAAACGGGACCGTGTAGATCAATAAAACAGCAGAACGTAGCGTAGACGTGCCTGACGTGGCAAAAATCTATTGGCCGAATTAACGTGGCGAGTGTTGTCATTGGCTTAAACAACTCGTCACTTATTAGTTCTATTTTTATAAAGATCTGAAAACTCAGATGCGCTTCATTCGCCATCTTCTCCTTTTTCACTCTCTCTCTCTCTCTCTCTCTCTCCATTGAGCTCCTCACACGGGGGACGCTGCTTTCTCACTCAATTACAATCTTTCACATTTTAGGGTTTTCAAATTCTCTCTCTCTCTGAAATTTAAAGCTTGGTAAAGACCTACAGTTTTGAGGTTTGTGAATTGTTTCCATTAATGGAGATGAATCGAAGGTTAAAGCCCCAATTATTGGGGTTGTTACTTGTAGCTTGCTTTGCGCTTTGTGCTGCTTCTGATCCTGTGAGTATTTTTTTTTTTTTTCAATTTTATTGTTATGATTTTCACTAATTCTAGTTTGAAATTTATTGGTTCTGTTATTTACTTGTTGATTTGTTTGGTTACTAGATGTTGTATGAATCATTCGACGAGTCGTTTGAAGGACGATGGATCATTTCTGAGAAAGAAGAGTACCAAGGTGAAACACTGAAACCTAATATAATTGTTTCAATTTGTCTTTTTATAGTTACTAGATCTGTGTATAGTTTCGTTTGCATATTTTGATTTTGAGAGTTAATTAACTAGTGCAATGTGGTGGCGATTTGTAATGCTTAGTATATGAGCTGTATTAACCTAATTGATTTGTCAATGTGACCTCATTCTCAGATCTGATAATGTTTTTAAGCTCGTAGATTGGTTTAATACTTTTGACACTTCAATTTGGGTTAATAATATTCCAAAAATATCTACTCAAATTGGATACGATACTTGTATTCACATTTTTTAATTTGGTTGAAACGTGATAGGTCAAGATGTTTAATCAAATTGGGTAGATCTGTCAGCTTCATACAAAATGCAAAAAGGATGTTAAATGAATATCTATAGGATTAGATAGTTGTAATGTCATAGAAGTGTAACTATTAAGTAGAATGAATGTAGTGTCCTATTGTAGGAGAAAATGTTTTTGTTATGACAGCTAAAAAGTATATTTTTGGACAAAACCATGGTGCAATTATGGAATTTAATACTCACAAAATAAGCACTAAGCAGCAGAGGAATAACCGAATAAGGTCAAAAGAAGAAATCCAGATTTTGTCATTTTTAGGAAAACCCGTCTGTGAGCATTTACTTTACTTCTATGTAAATATGGAGTAAAGAATTCTGTTATTAGATGGGCTTATAATGATATTGTTAGGTCATTTGAGTATCCAAGTGATAGTTTGCTGACTTTAGATATACTTAGCTGACATTCTGTAGCACCATTCTAGATTTAATTTGGCAACTAAAACTTAAGTGTCAAGTTACTCTTGTTTGTCCATTGCTGTTAATGGATTCATTGGTAGTTGCTCATAAATACATAAAGGTCATCTGTGTGAATGTGCATGTAACTGTAGGCATGGAAGTTAGCAGTTACACGTGTAATTATTACTTCTGCCTGTAGAAAGTTAGTAAAACATATTATCACTTGGAACTTTTCTTGTTTCTCCCCCCCCCCCAAGTTCTGTTGCTTATATTGCCACCTTCTGCGTCCAAGATTCCTCGAATGTGGATCTTATGTTGAAATTTATGACCGGGGAAGGGATTAAGGGAATGTGTCTTGGTGTATTTTGGCTCTGCTTGCTTATGCTATTTTGCTTTATATCTACATAACAATCAGCGCAAACAGTGCCTAGGAAAACTCCTTACCTCAAATAATTAAGAGAAATACCTCCCTTTCTAGTGTTATTCAAGAACTGAGCTGGCAAATATTTAAGAAGTTAACAACAGAATTAATGGAAGTTAATGGGAATAAAATGGTTTTGGAGACCATCAGTTATTGGGGTACTAGTGCTGGTTTGTTGACTATATTGAAGCAACTCAGTACTCAACTTTCTCTTCTTGCTTTTATTTAGGTATCTGGAAGCACGCAAAGAGCGAGGGGCATGATGATTATGGTCTTCTAGTCAGTGAGAAGGCAAGAAAGTATGCAATCGTCAAAGAACTCAGCAAACCTGCTGATCTGAAGGGTGAAACTGTTGTACTCCAATTTGAGACTCGTCTCCAGAATGGTCTTGAATGTGGTGGTGCCTACTTGAAATATCTTCGCCCGCAAGAGGCAGGATGGGTGCCAAAGGAATTTGATAATGATTCACCATACTCCATAATGTTTGGACCGGACAAATGTGGTTCCACGAACAAGGTTCACTTTATTCTGAAACACAAGAATCCAAAGAGTGGAGAATATGTTGAACACCATCTTAAGTTCCCACCATCTGTTCCATCTGATAAATTGACTCATGTCTACACTGCCATTTTGACACCGGACAATGAGGTGCGTATTCTGGTTGATGGTGAGGAGAAGAAGAAGGCAAACTTCCTTTCAGGTGAAGATTTTGAACCCGCTATCATTCCCCCAAAGACAATTCCTGACCCAGATGATAAGAAGCCTGAAGATTGGGATGAAAGAGAGAAAATTCCTGACCCAAGTGCAGTCAAACCTGATGACTGGGATGAGGATGCACCAATGGAGATTGAAGATGAGGAGGCTGAGAAACCTGAGGGATGGTTGGATGATGAGCCTGAGGAGATCGATGATCCTGACTCAACCAAACCTGAAGACTGGGATGATGAAGAAGATGGTGAATGGGAGGCACCAAAGATCGAGAATCCCAAGTGTGAAGCAGCACCTGGTTGTGGTGAATGGAAGAGACCAATGAAGAGAAATCCAGCTTTTAAGGGAAAATGGCATGCCCCTCTAATTGAAAATCCTAGCTACAAGGGTATTTGGAAGCCACAAGAGATTCCTAACCTTGACTACTTTGAGCTTTCGACTCCCGACTTTGAACCTATTGCTGCTGTTGGTATTGAGATCTGGACTATGCAAGATGGCATTCTATTTGACAACATTTTGATAGCTGGTGATGAAAAGACTGCGCTGTCATACAGGGATACCAACTGGAAGCCTAAGTTTGAGGTCGAGAAAGAGAAGCAAAAGGCCGAGGAAGCAGCAGCTAGTGCAGATGGTGCTCTCTCTGGCATTCAGGTAAAGATTTTATCTCGAATTATTCGAATAGTAAGCATCATTCTGTGAGATTGTGTCTGAAACCTATGTTTACTATTGCAGAAGCAGGTCTTCGATGTTCTTTACAAGGTTGCAGACGTTCCTTTCTTGGAAGCCTACAAGCCTAAGATTTATGTAAGTAGTTGGTTTAACTTGGCCTAATTCTCCTTTGAAAGGGTCGAAACTTGAGAGGGATCGACTTATAGTTCATTAGTTTGCTTTCGCTTGATACAACTTCTAGACACGTTAGACTTATGTGTGCTAACATTAGCCTTACTCTAATTTTCTTTGGCAGGAATTGATTGAGAAGGCGGAGACTCAACCCACCATCACTATTGGTGTCCTGGTATCCATTGTGGTAGTCTTTGTTAGTATTTTGTTCAAGATCCTTTTTGGTGGGAAGAAACCGGTGAGTGCACATTGGTTTTTCATGTCATTTTTACTCAAGATGATTTAAACTTGCATTCATAACCCTATTTGTTTTACCTTGTGCAGGCGGCACAGGCAGCCGTAAACACTCCCGCAACTCAATCAGCTGCTCCAGAGGCTTCAAACACCAATGAGGGCAGTGAGAAAAAGGAAGAAGAGAATGAGAAGGAAGCTCCTCGCAGGAGAACCAGACGTGACAATTAGAGAGACAAGAAAACACCTGTGTACTTCACCTTGTTTTCCGTCGTTATGTTAGACGCCTGCTTAGCACTGTGATTTTCCCAACTAAATGATATAGAGAGGGACAGAAGGAGATAGAAACTTGTGCTAGTCGCAAAAGATTTTTTGGCCATTGCTTTAAAGCATAATTGAGTTCCTTCTAGGAGTGTAAATGAGGATTTAACAGGATTGTGTTTGGGTTGTAGTTTTGGTTGAAAATGGAATTTTGTATTTTGGCTCGCTTTATCTACTGATTTCATCGTCATTATCACTTATCACTTATCAGTGCGCAAGTGATTGCTTAATGCAAACAACAGCCCCTTGATGCTCCCTTTCAAGGGAACACAAAAAACTACTTATAAGACGGTTTTTTCGTAACTTGTGGCAAAACGGGATCACTTTTCAATGGAATATGGGATACGTTTTTTTTATGAGTTGGTATCACATAAGATTTCCTGTCTGGAGAATAGGAACTTACTGAGATATGTGAAATTGTCAAGTTAATACTTAATAGTGGATATGGTAGAGGGTAATAATCAAGGAATGGGTTTTGAAAGACTATTCATTTCATTTAGTCAGGCTTTATAACTCGTCTCTCAAATAACAAGTTGAGTTTCTCAAATATAAGAAGTAGGGCTGGCCACAAGCCATACAGCTCGCAAACAGTTCAAGATCGGTTTGATTCTAAACGAGCCGAACTCGAACTCGATTTTAAGGCTCGAACTTTTAACGAGCCAAGCTCGAGCTTGGCACTATTCGGCTCGTGGGGCTCGCGAGCCTAAAAAAACCATAAAATACATACATACAGTCCTAAATTGTGACGTAACTTGAAATATTATAATAATAATAGAGTAGTAATACACAAAAAGTCATGAAAAAACGCTAAATTCTTGAAAGTAACGTTAGAGAAGGGTTCTATTATGTTAATTTGTACGAGCTCGAACTCGAGCTCGAGCTTTGAATTTAGCATTCGAGCCGAGCTCGAGCTTAAATTTGCAGTTCGAGTCGAACTCGAACCCAAACTCGAGCCTAAAATTTTTAAATCGAGCCGAGCCGAACTCTTCTGGTGTTCGGCTTGGTTCGGTTCGCTGCCAGCCCTAATAAGAAGCTTTAAAGCTAAAAATATCAAAGATACAATATTCTAAAATTTTGTACTACACATCAATATCCCTCACAGTTGATACCGGTGTAGGCCAGGCATGAAATCCTCCAAATGGGTGGTAACCTTGTCAAGGCATCGCCAAAATGTCGCACTGTCGGTGTTTAGCCGCACAAGAGGATGAAGCTGGAACAAGTGTTCACCTATAAACTCCAAGCGCTGAAATAACAAATTCAGAGAAGATTATGTAAAAATGATCATCATGGAACTTAAACTAATCCTCAAGAAAATAAGAGGAGCTTAAAACAAAATCAAATTATGTTTTCTACTTACCGCAGAGTCTGACATCTCACAGGGCGCAGACTTATGAGGATCATCATCTACATCTTCTCCATCCTTAGCTACCCGGGAATTCGTGCGTTCCGTGAACCAGTCCATATAATCTCTTGCAACCTGGCCAGGGAACTGAGATCTATGCAACCCCTTTTTCTCAGATGGGTTCATAACATGATCTTGCCATGTCATCCACACCCTCCTCATTACATCGTGTTCACATTTATATTTTTTGTCATTTCGTCCCCTATACAGTTTATTAGGTCTAAATGGATTCGCGGGTCGAATCTGAACAAATCCAAACTGTCGCAGGACGCGATCTGGCATGTAAGGCTCAGTTATAGTCCTACAGTGAATAATGCCGCTATATAACGTAACAGGCACAACCGTATGAGGGGTTACCCCAAATGGGGTCCAGTTAACCTGTTAAAATTTGTTTCATTAGAAATTAGGGGGAATCAATTTTTCACCAAAATATTTAATAGATAGGAGTATAAGAGATGTGGTATGAGGGGAGCATGCAAGCTAACCACATTTTCTGTCATCCGATTAAGCCTACGCCTATAAGCCAACAGTGCTTCCTGCGAAGTCCCTGGTGCAGCACTAGTGTTCCATTTTGCAGCATGAGGCATCATCGTGGAGTCCCAGCCCTCTCTCCTACTCGGCCTGAACTCGGGAAAATACTCATAGATCCAAGCCTTGAGTTATTTTTTAGTGAAATAATTAAACAGCAACATATACTAGAGGAAATATTAGCATACTGTGATATAATAGGTTTCAAGTCATAATCCATACCTCCAGTAAAGTCAGACAACCAGAAATCTGAGATGCATCAACCCTAGATGCCAGGCCAAGCTGGCGGTACAGATATGCTAGGGCAGCTGCACCCCAAGCATGTTGATGCACAGTTTACAAGTCCCTTAGAAAAGGCATGAAATTAACATTGAGGCTATTTTGAGTATTGTCTGCAAAGAGTGTCGCCCCTAACAACCACAGCAAGTAGCCTCTTGTCACAAAGTCGACAGGCTTATTGCCACTAGACAGACGTTGCTGGATAGACCTAAAAGTCATGGTGCCTGACCTCAATTCCCCCTCCACCAGCGCAGGAGTCAGGTTTAGATGTAAAGCTAGCTGTGATGTGACCCCACCATAATCGATGTTAGAAATGATGGGTTCGCCTGTGACGGGAATACACAAAATGTACCACACATCGTGGAGAGTAATAGTCATCTTTCCGAATGGGAAATGGAAACTGTTTGTCTCTGGATGCCATCTCTCCACGAAGGCAGATATGAGGGGCATGTTCAGGTGCTCGAACATCCAATTCCTTAAATGACCCAACTTGCTGGCACTAATCAACTCCAATGCCTCTGGTGATTCAATAGACCATGACTTAAAAAGATGAACATGATTCTGAGACGTCAATACATCCCGCTCCTATTGAACAAAACAACATCAGGACATCAATGACACCAAAGTAACCAAGCATTTAAGATTTAAAGAAAGAATTGTTTGGTGTAGAGTTTGTACCTGACCACTCCATATTGCATATGCAATATAACCAAGAAAATGCAGAAGTAACTCATCATTCACCGTCCCTCCAGGTGGCCTTCGGCGAAAAAATTTATGCATACGACCATCTTCCTATTCATCCTCGTTGTCCTCCTCGTACGGATAAAGCTGGAAAGGTCGATGACTAGGATGCGTAAGGTCCTCTTCTTCCCCGCTCATGCTGGTGGTTGAGTGTGGCTGAGAATGAAACCCTCCAAGTGGCCGACCGCAGGATGATGAGCCACCCATCGGGGAAGCAGACAACATGCGAGAAATCTCTCTCTCTCGTCAGCCAGCATATCATCAGAATCATAACTATCCTTTGGAGTGTTAGAAAAAGGTGGTGCAAACATTCTTGGCTCATCCTCGGATGAGGAACTAGTAGAGGACCCCTCAACTGGACAAGGATCATTAATGTCCCTTGGTTTCACAGTAGCCATGACAGGTCTCCGACGCTTCAATCGACCACTATGATTGTCCATCTGCACGTCGGGAGACATGAGCCTCTTGCCTCTATCACATCCAGCTCCACCTTTATCTCCACATTCTCCTGACATCTTAATTTGAAAAACAAATTTACTGCTGACTGCTGAAACCATTGCCAAAATCATGAATTTTCTCCAATTTATTTTTATTTCACTTCCTTATTAATAAGTTCAAATGTATTCATCCTTTTTCTAAATTTTGCTAGCACTTTTTCCCCCTAAATTTCTACTACTTGTCTAAAGATTTGACAACAAGTCATTAACATAATTCTACCAAGATTTTTATAAAATGTACCCCCGCTTTTCTTAAAGGTAAATGTCCCTTATAATTTCCAATTTCTCATAGCATTTTCCTAAATTGCCAACAAAATCATAATTCATCACTGAACTTCCAATCAATCAATTAGCATTTAATAAGCAGCCATCAATTAGCATTTAATAAACAGCAACCAATTCACATATAAATAAAAAGTGGAAAATAAAATTCACCAGAAAAGTTAGGGCATCACACCTTGATATTGAAGCCACTTGGCTGTGATGAAGGATGACGATGACGAATCACTCGATTTCCCTATGCCATGAAAATTAGGGCATTATAAATTATAATCATCAAATACCAAGCGTTACAGAAGCAAAAATAAATAAATAAATAAAATAAAATAAAAATAAATAAAATCGAACTCACCTTGTAATAGGTGGTCGTCGCCGGCGATGAGCGACGGTCTTTTGGTGGGACCACCTTTTTCATTGTGCCATTCTTCAAGCTTCTGCAATTCTTCTTCTTCTTCTCCATTTTCCCTCTTCTCTCTCTCTCACTACATGTGAACTCTTTATAGTGAAGAGGAGAGAGAAAATCAGTTTTGGATTTTTATACTGGGTAGTAACTGACGAGTCATTTGTTGAAATTAAGAGGGGCATTTTAGTAAAAACAATCACATTTTTTTTTGGCGGAAAGAAGGATATTTCTCTCTGTAACGTCTACACTGGTTCTCTCTCCTCTCCTCTCCTCTCATATTTTCTCTCTCCTCTCTCCGGTAAGTGCGACCGGCGACTGGAGAACAATTTCCGTTGTTTGGCCTTATACTGGTTTATTCACTGAGGTACTTTTCAAGAAGTTTCATCAAATTAATCTTCATTTGTATTAAAGTTTAGGGTTTAGGGTTTTAGCTTTTCTTATCCATTTTTGCGAAGTATGTTTAGTATGAGAACTTTATAAGTTGAATATATAATCTCTTCAATAGTATTATGTTAGTGAGTGGAATTGTGGAACTGTTAATTTGTTACCTTGTGGGATTGATTTTCAATTTTAATGCAAATTTGATTGATTTGAATTTTGCTAGGTTATTTAGTTCTTCTTTGTGATTTTAATTGATAATTCTGATATTTGTAATTGAATTTCTGTTGAGTTATTTATAGTAATTTTTAATTTGTTGTGTAAATGATGGAAGGACTAGTAAGCTGAAGCTGGTAAATATCTTATTATGTACTTTTGTTAATATTCAAAATAATTTATTTCTCTTCCTTTCTCCAGAACCAAACAAACCCAGTGGTGCAAATCTGTGTGAAGAGGAGTGGGAATTGTCTCATTGATGTTGGGGAAGTAGGTCATCCCAATCATTTCCACAAGAGTTTAACGTAATCGCAGATAAAGTAAAACCATTCAGAAGCTTTCTGGAGCAATGGAGCTCACATCAATGGCATGTGTCCCGTCTTGTTGTGCTCCACTTAGGGCACAGCCACGATATCTTAGTCTTCCTACGTCGTTCGCTCCAGCCAAACTCTGTTTTCGGGAAATGTATTCTAGAGGTATACGCTCTTGAGAATCATATATTTGATTAGTTTGTATCATTTAGTCTTTACCTGTATGGATGCTACCAAGTGTCATTGTGACTTTTGAGCAACTGCAAGTTTGTCTGATGAAGTGTTCTTGTTGGTAGTCTTTTTCTGTTGGTTTTGAGCTATCCTAACGCAAAATTCACGGTCGTTTCTACTGATGGGAGCCAGTGGCGGATTTCCTCCCTTAGGCTGCCATCAATAACTTTAGTTGGAGAACCCACTAAATTGTCTGCTAATCATGCTTACTAGCTGCCATCATTTTTTTCCCCATAGATGTGCTTATGGTGTCTCATTAAAATGTCTTTCTAGAACTGAACTATGTGCCAAGTTTCTGTATAGACTGAACCAAATATATGAGAAGCAGCAGTGCCTCTGGTTTTTTTAATTCTTAATATGTGGCAGTGCCTCTAGTTGTTCCGTTTTTAATTTGCAGCAGTGATTGCTATCTTCAAAATTACATGGTAAATTCTGAGATGCAGAACATAGGTTAGTCTTTTTGATATACTCCCTATTGTGTGTGTACTCTTAGCTTGTTATTTAGCTTGTGCATTGGAGATTCTCTTGTCCAAGACTCCACTGGCACCTTAAAGACTGACTGCAAACTAATATCAAGTGCTTTCGTTGTCTGCATAAGGATGTAGCAATGAACCAATATCTAATTCTATTATCAAGTTATCCATGCTTCTTCCATTTGTCCCATCTCATATAACTAAATTAAAGCATTTAGCCATCCCAGTATCTTCTGTTCCTTATAATGCCTACTTGAGAATTGAGATTATAACTTTTATGAACTTTCCCAGGTTTTTCCACCAATGTGAATAAGTTGCACCATCCCCTTTCTGCAGCAGATGTCAAAAATGCATCTGTGTCGGCCACTAGTTTGACAGAAGAGCAAATACATATATCAGATTCTCCTGATTCCAATGATTTTCAGGAAGAGGCAACGGTTAGTGAAAATGCAAATGAAAAAGATGATCTTGGCTTGGATGGTCACAAAATGACCCGTATTTGTGACAAATTAATTGACATTTTCCTTGTCGACAAACCCACTCCAAATGACTGGAGAAGGTTATTAACCTTTAGCAAAGAATGGGACAATCTACGGGCCCACTTTTATCAGCGTTGTCAGGATAAAGCGGAAGCTGAAGACCACCCTGAGATGAAGCACAAGGTACTTCGACTAGGGAGGAAGCTTACAGAGGTAGGTGAATATCACAAAACTGCTCTCTCTTTCTCTTTCCTATTTAGTTGCTCTGAGGCCTTTGTGAATGATCTTGCTTATTCTGATTCTTTGATCTGTCTTAAAGTTCTCTACTATACTTTCTCCTTAGCTTAAACTCACTATGTTTTGAAATTCATTTGCTAAGGTAAGATATTTGTCTATGGGGCTGAAGATAGTCTTCCATTGCAATTTTCTTGTCAGACTATCCAGTTAAGTAAGAGGTTACTTTTTCATCAGAGTATCCTTGACAAAGTATTCTTCACTGTTATATCATCTCTTGGAAATTACTCCTTATCCGTTCGTATCTGAGCTTATATGTGGGCTTTTGCATGTGTCTCTGTGTATAATTTTATGTCAACATGCATGCATGTACATATGTGTGTATGCCATCCTTGCTTCTACTGTGGGCATGCCTAGTTCTTAGAATAATATTAAGGATTTGAACTCCTCCTGTCCAGATTGATGAAGATCTTCAAAGACATAATGAACTTCTTGAGGTGGTTCGACAAGCCCCATCAGAGATCAGTGAAATTGTTGCCAGACGTCGTAAAGATTTTACCAACGAGTTTTTCGTGCATATTCACACTGTTGCTGAATCGTATTATGACAAACCTGAAGAGCAAAATGGTTAGAGAATGTTACGAATTATTTCTTGTGTTCTTTCTTACCTTTATGAGTCGTTTGCTCAGTTGGTGGCTTTCTCTACCATTAAATCTGGTTGTGATGTTTGTCTTGTTTGCTTGCTACATATTTTGCTTCTCCTTAGTCCTTGGTCACTTTAGCGACATTAGAGAGAACTATGCATATTCTTCCAATTGCAATGTTCTCAATGGACTTAGGCTCTTTAGGGCGGCTAAAGTGCAAAACTGAACAAAAGAAGCTTTTTTGTTTTGGTTACTTTCTGGTGCATGATCTTGACAATTTTCTTTCCTTGTCACGGGTGTTGAGCAAAAAATGTTCGAATGCATATCCAGTTGAAACCTTGTATGGGGTCTTCTGCTAGTTCCAGGCCCATGGAAACATGTTTTTCCCCTGAAGACCTTGCTGTTCATAAGGGGACTTGGATCAGAAATAGTTTGATATTGTGTTGTGCTTTTATATCTTGATCCAGGGCCATTCAGATTCCCCTGGATTGGCAGGTGTCTCTGATATAAGCTTGTAAGCATCCATTGCCTCTATGTCTTTATGCACTCTGTGTCCCTCATTTTCTGTGTTTTACTCTTTGGGCTTACCACTTGAATAGTATAGAACTAACAACAAAAGTACATAAAGTCATAAACCATCTGGAGCATGAAAGCGGTACCTATGTAACAGACTTCACTTCAATTCGAGTTCAGCCTATTGGTGGATCTTTTCCACCTCCTTAAATTTTAGGGTTTGTCCTTTGCTTGTTGATATTTTATCCCAAAAAACTGTGTGGTCTGCATATGCAATGAACCTAGGCTTCGCTTTGCCTAGTTGTTCCCAGCACTCTTCAAACTTCAAAGTGTCATATGCTGAGTGTGTTCTTAGTGGCACAGCTGTGGTCACAGTTAAATTTGATGAATCATGCTCTTTATCTAACTTCTCAACTGCATAGATAGCACATGTTTGCTGCTTAGCGTAATCATAGGATATAGTCTCTCTCTATTTTTCTCCCCCACCCTTATGTCCCTTGCTCCCTCTTTCTGTTCCTCATTCTCTGCCTCCTATGTGCCCCCCCCCCCCAATATCTCCTCCCTCTCAGCTTGTATCTTGTGTACTAGTTGTAATAAGACTTCTTTGCACAATAGATGTGGCAAAGCTTGGGAACATGTGCTTGGCTGCAGTACAAGCTTATGATACAGCTTCTGAAAGCATGGAGGCTCTAAATGCTGCTGAATTGAAGTTCCAAGACATTGTCAATTCTCCATCTTTAGATGCTGCTTGCAGAAAAATAGACAGCTTGGCTGAGAAAAATCAACTTGATTCTGCCCTGGTTTTGATGATCACAAAAGCTTGGTCAGCTGCCAAGGAATCAAACATGATGAAAGATGAGGTAAGGGAATTATTAGATTGAGAGGAAACCTTTAGTTTGGTTTGGTTGCTTTTCCCTCTTTTTTCCTTAATGGTAGCCTAAGTTCACAGTTCTATCATTGGATTGTTTTTCATTCATCATCTCAATCTTTGTACTACTTACTGCCTAGCTGCAGTAGCTTGTTAAATTATATGGATAACAGGATAACGACTAACAAATCATCAGATTCTTTATAATGGAATGTAGAACATTATTGATTCCCCCTTTTATTGTGACATGTTAGTCTCTACTACTGTAGGATCGTCATTTCAAGTTTATGCTGCCTTTAATTTCTTTGTTTGATGAAACCTGTTATGTATTTAACATCCAACCCTCCTGCATGCTTGACCATCTCTAACTTCGTGTGCTCAGTCCAGGTTTAAGGTTCTTTGCTGATTGCTGATATTGAGTAGCCTATGATATCCGTGTATCTCTGTGAAAGTGGAACTAGTATATAAGATTCCCTTTTTACTTTTAAGTTTCTGTTGTCCTGCAAGGCTGCTCTACTACTTCTTGCCTTAGTTAGCATGCCCTTTTGTCTTGGGTGTGGTTCAGGGATGAGTTTGGGGGCCGTCGGGGGGGGGGGGGAGAGGGAAGGGGTTTGGTTGTGGCAAACTTAACACTTCTGGGTGTTGGTTGAAACTAGAGAATATCAAGTGGGTCTTTTCAAAGCGTTCTCGATGTCCACTTGGTGCCCGTGCGCAAAGAGAAAAGCAAAAGCTCTTCAATTTATGTTATTAGCTTTCATAATGTGAATCAATGGAAAGTTTAGACTAACCAAGTATGTGTTGAACCCTTAAGTTGGGAATTTTTTTTCTTCAGAAGATATTCCAAACTTTTATATTTGTCTGAAAAAACTAATATGCACTTTTATGTATCATATACATTGTAATTTTGCTATCATTAATTACTTTATAATTTTTGTGGTAACTATATAATCAGTATTGTCTTATGCTTGAGCTAATATATCTTGGTTTATTGTATTTAGAAGGCCAAATGAAAGTTCAGTTTATTTTATGAGGGAAATGGGAGGGCTTTTTTTTTATTAGGGTATATTTACCTAATAGAGGATATGGATGGCAAACACTTCCAGAGTAGCTAAAGAGCTTGTTTAGATATTTTATAATGGTATGAATCAGCTGCTTTGGGGGAAAGTATTCAGGATATCCATGTTTCTGTCATCAGTACTTCAGATTTAGACAGTTGTTAATATAGAACTGAATGAGAACTCAGGTTAAGCCTGATTGCACCATCATTATGAGATTGATATTGAGACTGACGCCACTTTTTCATGATTTCTAAACTAATGTATGATGATGTTTGGATGGGCAACAAAAACTCTGCTGCTTGCCTGAAAGTTATTTGTGGTGCTTGATGTTTATCTCTTCCGTCTCCCTCACCACTTTTTAATATGATTGGACGTGTAGGTGAAAGATGTGTTGTATCATTTGTACAAGAGTGCGAGAGGTAATCTTCAGAGGTTAATGCCAAAAGAGATCAGAATTGTGAAGTATCTTCTCACAATTGAGGATCCTGAGGAGAAACTTTCTGCTCTGAGAGATGCATTTACCCCCGGCGAAGAACTTGAGGGGATGGATGTGGATAACTTGTACACGTATGAACATTCGTGCCATCCTTTATTTACGTATCAATTTGTGATCTGTAACTGTGAGCTTATACTTTGTTTGCTTTCCCACCTTCCCGATTGCACATCTGATTTCATATTTCTTGAAGGACATTATCAAAACCTGATAATCACTGGTGAAACTTGCAGGACCCCAGAAAAACTGCACACATGGATAAAAAGTGTGGTGGATGCATATCATTTCAGCCAAGAAGGAACTCTTATTAGGGAGGCAAGAGATTTGATGAATCCAAAAATCATCCAGAAGTTGGAGGAGCTCAAGAAAATTGTTCAAGATAACTTCATGTGAAACCGATCCTATTGTGTCAACAGAGTTTAGTGCATTTTGTAATATACCATACAAGGTTTAGTGCTAAGGAGAAAGTGCATTTTGTAACATACCATACAAGGTAGAGTATGCCATGTAGTTTTCTCTCTAGGTAGGATAGTTTTTTTTTTTTTTATGATATTTACATGTATTATTTTCTTTTCCATACGTCTTTTTGCCAAGTTTACATATATGATGTATTACACCTCTTTTTCCATGTTCTATGTAAAACACGAATTTTAACCGTGCACAATTTATTGAAGCTACGATCCTCCTACTCCTAGATCGTTGTTCCCGTTGTAGACGATGCTGATTTTGCTTATTAAAGAGCATGTCAAGCTCACACATCTGAAAATATAAAACAAGCAGATACAGCCGATACAGGATAACTTTTGCTGCTCAGCACTTTTTTATGATTAAAATTTTGTAGTCTCGCGCATTAACTAATACAATGATCACATACTCCCTTCCTAACATCTCCTATACAATTGTTATACCGATCCATTCCCACAATCTCCTTTGAAGACCTTTTTTGGGCAAAATACCACCATACATCCTTTGTAGTCTTTCATCTGGTATACATTAGCTTCGTTCTATATCCTTGATATATACCACCAAACCTATGGCATTACCCGAGTCCCATCTTTTACATCCAGGCCGAACATGGCCCCGGTCAATATATGAAACAAAGTACAGATGAATCTAAGACAGACATAAACGATATACTTCAAACTAAGTAGTCATTACAAGATCTCTGGTGTTGCCAGCACTACCTGCTACAATTAACCTCTGGCCATGTCCTATCAAATACTAATATTTTGAGCATCAATGAGTATTCTAGAAACTTCTGATTCAATGTGTTACCCCTGTATCGTCCCTCATGGATCAGTGAATGTCTGACAATACATTAAGCTCTTAATTGTCGAGGAGGGTAGGTAGCACTTGGTGTATTTGAAATCGAGTCATTTGGCCCTAGATCATCAATAGGAGGACGCTGTTTGTGATGATCAGTTACTGACTGAAAAGCCATGGCTAGTGCTAAAGCCTGCAAGTAATGCAAAAGGTATTAGAAGTGTAAACAAAATGAAATGAAACCTTGTGTTAAGAATTGATTAAGAAGTGATCAGAAAAAAAAATAGATTAAAAAACATATTTGACATACTATGTGATCATGCTGAGGAGGAGCATAGATGCCGGTTGTGATGGTGGTTCTCCTCCGAATGTCGTCAGAAGGTGGGTTAGATATTGAAGTAAATCCAACTGGTACAACCATCACGGGCATGCCAACAAGGTTACCCATGCTAACCTTCTCCCAGTCAGTTCCGTTACCAATGAATGCATCGACTGTAAAACTTTCCCGCACTTCTTGAATTAGCCTTCCCCTTGCTCTTTGTGCCTGAAAAATCACACAGACATTAAGATCTCTTCATGCTTTCCTTTCAAGTGCATATGCTTTCCAGGAAACGTGATTTGCGATGATCATCCAACAAATTTCCTCCATGTACAAAAAAAATGACCATGTTTCAGCAATCCTATTAACCATCTCTTAACAGAAATGAATTCGTGGCAAGTAGCAACCCATGACAACAGACATGGGATAACAGATATTCACTGAACAACAGCATTCCGAATTTCATGTGTGAGTTGTGTCACAAATCACAATCAAACCATAGAAAGTGGTCGTTTTGGGAGTGGATCAGTTTTCACTTTCTACAGAGGACTGGGTGATTAAAAGTTGAGATAAAAACAAAGCACCATGACTTTCCCCAAAGTAGCCTTTCAAGGACATCTTTGTAATATAGCCATAATGCACAACTGCTAACATTGGTTCCCCAACAAACTAAAGACACACTTGATTGTGAGGCAACATAACACACACACCAACTAGAGTGCTGGAAATAGCAACGGGACTCAAATGTCTTAAACATATGGCTGAAGAGATTGATTCAGGTATCTAAGTACAAAACCATCTATAACTAAAAAATTGTAACAACTCTCTGTGCGTCAGAACACTTCTGTTTAAAACGCATCAAAAGTTTGTAGCCATATTCCACATGAAAACAATAACAAAAGATAAAGATAACTAACCTGCACATAATCTACTGCTGGAATGACTCGTGCACGACGCAGCTCAAATGGCCATTGATCCTGAGCTTCAAATGCGTCATCCAGGCCAGAGCGCTGCCATTCATCAAAGTGGGCCAACATATCAATATCCATTGTGAAATTTAAGATTCCTTGGGCGGAGTCAACCGTGTAATTCAGCTGGAAAGGAATCATGTTAACACCCTTGGATGCAAGAACATTAACAACCTGAAATTTAGCACATAAACGGGTCAAAGGTCAAATGAATAAAGTTTGAGGAAAAAAGTTCCTCTCGTAGGAATAAGGCCAATTCTTAAGCATGCACAGATATTTCTAATTTAGAAACATAAGCATGCATAGTCACCTCGTTTTCAGCATCATCAAGATATCCAACAGTGAGCTTTGTCAGATCAACAGAGAATGGATCACTAAAAAGCATATCTCTAGACGACAGGTCATCTGGATCCTTCCCTCGAATGCTATCCAGAATGATAGCACAATCTGCTGCACTTCTGCAAAAGGGGCCAAGCTTATCCTGTTTATGGACACAGCAATTAGCTGCTCAGCTGCTCTAAGAGAGGAAGAGGGCAAAAAACAAATTCAGAATAGTGTTAGAATAATGAAGAGGAGGTCTCACCAAGCTCTCTGATAGACTCATTACACCAGTTCGGCCAACAGTACCAAAAGTCGGGCGCAAAGCCGTTACACCACAACGAGCAGCAGGATAGGTCATAGAGCCTGCAGTCTCTGACCCAATAGCAAATGGAACCATGCCTATGAACAAGGAGGAATTACTTGTTTAGATAGTAGGTGCATACTTAGATAGGATCAATGGAACTAGCAAAAGTGATCCTTCTCCCTGAACAGGGATGACTAGACATTCACAAGAAAATATGGCAGAAATGTATTTATTCTGGCTTCAAGCTCTAGAAAGACCTGCAGAGGTGCAAGCAGCAGGCCCAGCAGATGATCCAGTAGAGTACTCCTCTATGTTCCATGGGTTCCTTGTCCTTCCTCCAAACCAGATGTCATCATAGGCCAATGATCCAGTAACGAGCTTTGCAAGAAGAACTGCACCTGCAGACTTTAACCTGCCAAACATAGGCAGTACATTGATATAACTTATGAGAAGCTCCGTTTCATAGGTAACAATCCTAAACTTGAGGCCATTCCCTCCCTCAACAAAAAAGAACGAATAAAGAAAAACCAAGGAAACAAAAAAGGTTAAGACAAAGACTCAAAGGCATCAAGGCTATTCAGTACCTTTTGTAGACCCAAGCTTCAATATCAAGTACTTGATCTTTGAAAATGCCACAGCCCCAGGTTGTCTTATAATGGGGCACCGCAATTATGTCTTTCAATCCATATGGAATCCCGTGGAGAGGGCCTACACATTTTTTAAAACTGAAATCATGCCACCATAAATATGTATACCTAACCAATAACTCTGGAAAAAGAAACAAGATTGCCTTCAATCTTACTAACACCATAACTGTACTTCATGTTCAGTCAACAATGAAGTACTCGGGGGGGGGGGGAGTCATGTATAGTCAACAATGAAGTACTCAGGGAAAAAACCTAAATCACAGTTTATTCAACCCCATCAGCACCGGCATCCTCTCTTGCAACAACTTTTCAAAAAGAATAGAGAAAGCTAAGTTATTGGTCTATGGGCTATAGAAATGACCAAAACTCTACAAGACACTAAGTTTACAAGTGGATGGACTAGAAATTTAAACTGCATTGGAGAATATAAATAAGAAGTTAAATTGTTCACCTAAATAAACTCCCTGTGAAAGAAGCTGATCAGCCTCTTGTGCCTGCTTATAGGCTAGTTCTTCCGTTAGAGTGACAACTGATTGAAGAACATGATTATACCTGCCACAGATGCAAATAAATAACTTGGAAACAAGCACGGCATGGGAAATAAATCTACATAATGTCATCCACTCATTCCTCCACCTACGCAACCCTACTCCCCTGCTTACATCAGGAAATTTTGTGTAAGAAGTCTATCACACCTTTTCAGTCTCCGGAGAAAAATCCCAGTAAGCTCCACAGATGAAATCTTTTTGGTCTTAATAAGGTTCCCCAGTTCAAGTACCTGACCAAATGAAAGACATGAGATAAGGGAAGAAGTAGAGCATTGATGACAAAATCAATAGAATAAGGATACACAAAAGTGCAAAGATCTCACACTCATAAAAGCAATGTCTTCTTCACTGTCAGGTCTCTGAACATCAGGGCTTGAAGGATAGGCAAAAGAGTTCACAGATTCTGCTTGCTTTGCACCCCAATCAGAGTGGAACAGTAAGGCAGATGGATAGTTCAATCCTCCATTAGAAGCAGCAACTAATTTACGATCAGCTCTGATCGTTGGAAGATTGAACTCTGAAGCCTCCTTCACTATATCCACCATCTACATCAAACAAATAAAACTTCCACCTTAATAACTTCAAGTTCAATTCTGTCAACTAACATCGATGACTAATGACTATACTTTTTATACCTTGAGAATTCAACACAATTGACTGCACCCCACTTTCTTAAACCAAATAGACTCACCTTCTCTTTGGTGAAAAAGCAAGCATCAAGCATCTCGAATCCATCTTCTATGGAAAAACTGCTGTTAGAACTTTTGCTGCAACCTTCTGAGTTATATTTCTCACTGTCCTGGTTGAATGAAGCTTTATTTAGTTGGCAGGAAATTCAGAAAAAGATAGATTAACAACAGGAAGAATCTCTATCCTTAGTAATTTACGGATTTGAACTTGAACCATCTATTGTAATGGGCAGTTGAAACATGTCTGTGTATCCATACTTTCAGCACAAACCACTTCCTATCATGACTCAATGATCGTAACTTCCACTGCCAAAGAGAACACAAAAGAAATATGCAAAACATAGCCCAAATCCAGTTTCTCGAAATCCGACCTATAGTGGAAGATTTAGTGAAATTCCTTCTTCTTATTAGATTGTGAAAAACATAATTTTAACAGAAAAATGAGACTCCTTACTCTTTTGAAAGGAAAAATATGGAGCTAGAAGAGACAATAAGGAATTCCACCCACATTGGTTGTGTTCTATCTTCTGACAGTACATAAAGGATGACTGCAAGGTTGCCCACAAGCCATCATATAACGGCACGCCTAATACAATATAGAATTCCCTTTCCTCTAATTTGATAAATCCAAATTACTGGAAAGCAAATGGGAACCAAGTAGAACCTCAAAGCATAACATTTTACATACATTTCAAAAGCCTAACCTGTGTTACAGCAGTCCTGTCTGATCCTATTATAGTTAAAACTTAAAACTCAAAAAGAGTTCTAATTTCCAGTTATGCAGGCAACAGATTTTCCCAAACCTAAGCAATGCAGACTAACTTTAGAGATTATTGTAAAAGCACCCACAATGCATAACAAACAATACTAGCTGTTAATTATGATTATAGTCATTATGAAACAACCACAAATCATAACAAGCAATACTAACTGTAGCTATTGAGTATAAAACACCCACAAACAATTAACAAAGCATAAAGAGCAACATGAACAAACAAGTAAGTATACCATATGATAGCATTACCCCAGCACCTCGGACGAGGGCCGGAGCATGTAGCTTGATGTAGGCAGTCTTTTACCCCTGCTATGGCAGAAAAGCTGTAAAGGCATCGATTCACATTGACATGCCACTTCACAATGAATAAGAAAAAGCATAAGACACTTCAATAAGATACCCATTTTAGTTCAATTCATCAATTAATAGTGACAAAAAGTTGAAATTTTTTGCCTAAATAATAGTGACCCAGTTGAAAATTGTGCATAACAAAAACAATAACAAACTTATGATCAAATTAGTGACACAGCATGTACAAATATAGGAGAGAGAAAGAGCAAGAGAGATACCATTTTGATGTGGTGGGAAATTGCAGGATTGTGGTAAGTTGAGCAAGAAACATGGTGAGTGAAGAATGAAAAAGTGAAGATCAATAGAAAAACCAGAATTAAGAGTGAAGAAGAACGTGGCAATGGCATTGAGAGCGGTTGAGAAGAACAAGTGTCAAATCGGCTGGGAATCCACGGTCGTTGACCGTTCAAGACCGCCTCTTTCTTTTTGTTGCTGGGTTTTCCTCCTGAACTTGGATATCTGTCCGCCGTCTCCATTAATCGCCGGTCAAGACTCGCGAGTCATTTTTTTTTTTTTTTGGTTTAAAGAGTCATTAATTATTAGTGATACCTTTCAAAAGTATATATTAGTAATTGATTTTCCTTTTTTTTTTGAGTAGATTAATAAAGATTTTCTTTTTTCAGAAACGATTAATGTTGATTTTTAGGAAGGAATAAATCATTTGTAGCCTACTAATTAAGTAATTAGAAGTATCAAATATTTTCCCTTTCATTATTTTTTGGTAGTTATAAGAAATCTTTTTCCGATTTTTGTACCTCATTTGCAACAACAATAAAAGTTGTTCATATTAATTGATTGTCTTATATAAGATTTAATAATATTTTTATCTGTGGGAGTATTTTGGTCATTAATATATTAATCTTTGTGCCCTCTTTGCATAAAAGTCGATTGATTAATATTTTCAATATTTTTTTAATAAATATGGGGTATTACCTCTGTTCCACAACAATAACAACATCTACTTTTAGCACATAGACCAATGCACTCTCTTTTTGGTTGAAACATTCTTATTATACCGTTTGATTAATGAGGGAGTGGGGTAGATGAAAGGAAATAAAGTCATGTAAATGGGAGGGTATAATAGTATTTTCCATCAAAAAAGTTTACTAAAGTAAGAAATGTTGTTTTTTCTATGAATCATCCATTTTAGGTATATGTTGTTATTGTTGTGAAACGGAGGTAGTACCTATCTTAATCGATGGTCAGATTTGTGACAATGAAGTTGTCCAGTGTGAGGTCGTGATTGTTGCCAACTTAAGGTCTAATAATCACCGTCATCGGTGGTTTGTGGTCGGCAACGCGTGTGTGTGTGTGTGTGTGAGAGAGAGAGAGAGAGAGCTCTAGTGAAGAGTCAAAATATGAGTGCGAAGGTGATGAGATATTGTGAGTCAGATAGAGAAATCACTCAAATGTCACTTAAATGTGACCCCTTTTGTCATCTTTTATTTTTATTTTTATTTTTATTTTTAGCCCCATTACCCCTTTAAGATCTAAAATATGGTGGCCTTTTAGGTAAACAATTTTTTTTCTTTTATTATCCCTACGCATTTTTTAATTAATCTGGTGACCTGGAATTCTGAACACTCTCTCTAAATCCGTCCCTAATTATACACATGTACATCTCTTGAGAGTTATAGTAAGCCTCTAATGATGCAAATCATGCTACAAATTTTGTGACCAAAATTTTTGCTTCTACCAAAATGAAAAATATTACAACTATGAAGTCACCCAAAAAAAGAAAAATCAAAAATCAGGTTTTTACCAAAAAGAAATGGAATTTGAGAATTTGTATGATGACCGACCTTGGGACTTAAAGCGCGCGCTAATACGCTAATGCCCGTTGCCATTCTATAAATATCTCACCAATTCGCGCTCTTCAACGATTCTATCTAAAACCCTAGAATCAGGCGATAGAGTTTCCCACAATAATGCGAAAATGGTTCTGTTATTCTTCGCTCTGGATTTGCCCACTCTCTCTCCTCCATTGTTGGAAGAAGTCAAGCAAGTAAGCATCTCCAATTTCTGAAATTCTTAAATTTAATTTCTTCAAATCGATAAATTGCATTCTTCGTTGTTGTTCGGCATTTTTTGATCAATTTTTCCTTTTCGTTTGTTAATGTTTTGTATGTTTCATTGCGTTAGTGCTTGTTGCAGCTCGCGAATTTCTATGCCGTATCTCCTTCATTGAACCGCCGTAATTTCGATTCGTCGCTTGAAGATCGCATAGGATTGTGCTATTTGCAACGGTCTCCGAATTCTTGTTCTAATGAGGTGCATTTTGCTGCTTATCTTGATATATTTTCTGAATTTAGGGTTTAAGTTGAGTTTTTGTTTATAATCTGCTAATTTTGGCGTTATATATTGAAAATGTTACAGCTCTTGCTCATATGAGGTGCATTTTGCTGCTTAGCTTGATATATATGCTGAAATTAGGGTTTCAGTTATGAGTTTTGTTTATCATCGGCTGAATCTAGTGTTATTTTAAAATATTACAACAATTCAGCAAGCAAGAGGATGTATATGAGAAATTGTATACTGCCGTGAACAACTTAAATTGTCTGGTTTATTACTAATGTGTTTTCCTTCAAATGTTGTCTTTTAGTGTCATGAAATAGCTTAATGTTGCATTGTTTGTTTTGATCAGTCGATGATGTTACATTCTTACCATATCTGACCTAATTTAATGTCCCTTTTTATATGCTGCAACAATTCATCAGGCAACATCTTTAAAATGTGGACCTTGCTTCATTGATTTTTATTGTTTTAGCTCAGTTGACTGCTATTTTAGATTGTAATGATGGTTCATGAAGCAGCATGGTTGCAATGGCGGTTTTCTTTGCGCCAAAAGCTGGTGCAAGCTATATTTAGCTATGCTAATAGATAATACTTTTCTAAAGACTGTAAAAAAAAAAATCTTAAAGCGGCATGGTTGAAATGACAGTTTGCATTGTGGCCACTGGCTTAAGATCTCATAGACTGTATTTTGCTTAATTGACATTTCAAGCTAGGTTTTTACAATCTTTGCTTATTCATATCATACGTTCCTTAAAATAGTGCAAAAATTCATTAAGCGACGTGTGAAATATTGACTTTGTACTGCTGTAAGCAGCTTAAGGTTGCATACTCTCCCAGGGGAAGAGGGTTCAATGTACGTGATTTCCATCACGCTATCAACAACATACCCTCTGATTCGTATTCGCCTTCCTTACTCGATGACCATGGTTCCTTCCTTTTTTCTGGTTGTGCTAGCTTTCTCATACTTCTTTATGTGATCCACTAGTCACATTCCGTGAAAAAAATACTTACATTTTCCTTTCTGTATGTGTGAACTGGTGCATAATTGTGCAGGCATAGACTTCTCATGCCTCCTCAGTGATGAAATGCTGTACTCTGATGGCGATAAAGATATTGAGAGGAAGATCGTTTTGATCACCTCAAGTTTAGATGGAAACATCGACTCAAACTTTAGAAAGACTCTTCTGGTAGAAAACAATTTACAGCTCCCTCAAAGTTAGCTAATCAGCCTTTTCATCTGAAAACGGCTGTTATTCTTGATAGGATGCTGCTGATAGATGCTTATCTGTGGAGTTTGTGTTCCTTGAGCAAAAGTCAAGCCAGCTTAGTGATATCTCAGAGAATATAGCCAATTTTAAAGGACAAATATGCGATCTTGAAAACTGCTCTTTGAATTCATATCTTCCAGGTGAGTTGTTCCTCTTTGTGTTGATGATGATGATTTAATTGTTTCGGAGCTTTATTCTTTGCTTTTGATGTAAACATTTGAATATAAATCTCCTTCATTTTATGTATCCAGTCTCGTCAAGCTTATTGATTCGTTGCTTGCCACTTTGGGTTCTTGTCCACATGTTATGTTGTGCTTTATGATATCTACATGTCCTTTTTGTAAACAAAAATTTTCTGGCCGGGCTCTTTTGAATTTATACTGATTAATTGTGGCAAGTTGTCCACGGCTTGGACAAACCTGAGAGAGGCCAGAATTTGCTTCTGAGTTTGTTATGGTCTGCGGCTGTGTTACTCCTATCCAAAGAAAAAGTAACAGAAATGAATTTATTATTTTTATTATTATTTTTTTTTACAGAAAGGATTATTAGGGTCTCACATGATGACTATTCATCGAGGATGTATATAATCAAAATTTTATCTTTAACCCGTACCATTTCTGAGTTTTGACTTCTCTTACCTGACTTATGTCTGATGTCTCTGATCTTTTTTATAAGGTTGCTGCATAATCTCATTAGTCATGTGTTAGTGCATGTCAATGTGATTTAATGCATATGATGCTGCATAACAGTCTGCCTAAACAAATCCCTGGATAACCACAGATTCGCAGGTGTTCAATGGCATGGTCAAAAAATGGTTTAGAGAATTGAAAGATGATACAGAACAGTTTTTGCAGGCCCGTTTTGTTTTCCAGAGGAACATTGCTGGTTCTGTTAATCAAATATCTTGCAAGTTGAGCCGTTCCATAAATCAGATAATGGATGGGTTCAGTTCATGTAAGGTATGTCGTATGTACTACTTGCATATGTATTATGCAATGAATGTCCACCATGAGTAAGTCTTTGGAGGTTGGACTCTGTTTTTATTTGGTCCATTTTTTTCAGAACTTCTGCTAGTCTTTAACCTCAATGAAGGTGTTCATTTCCATGAATTTTAAATTTCAAAGTGAAACAAAGGCCATGAAGGCATTGACAAAAGCCATTTGTGCTATGTGGGTTATATATGTAATTATTTATACACTAATGAATGTAAGTAACAAATAGAGGTTAAGTGAGATATCACTGACGTCTGAAGTACAAATGTACGACATGTTTAGTGGAAATATAAATGCAAATATTAGATTTTGTTTTATTGCTGTACTGTTTGAAACCTTATAAGTATCTCTTAAATGTGCCTATATAACACTAGGTTCTGTCTGAAATTCATTATAATGCAACTCTTCGTTGCAATGTCTTATATCATATTCTACTCCGTAGTTGCTTTTGCTGTTCAGTAGCAGTCTGTCTGGCATTTGTCCTTCTCGTTTCATACTTCTACAACTAGGTAGGTAGTTGCTACAACGTACATTTTACATACAGCAAACTTATGACTGCTGCCAAGGAGGAATTACATATGCAATGCAATGCAATGCAATGCAATGCACCTCCTGTTTTATGTTTGTTAACCAGTTACTCAGATTCAGGCAAGCATCCACAGGGTACGCGTCTAGGTGTCGCACTCGGTCATTTTCCCAATTTTATTGTGGTTTTGGCCCAATTTTGAAGGTTTTAAGTGTCCTTACTGTTGTCAAGAGTGTTGAGTATCAATACATGCACTTAATGTGAAGTGAAGGCTGAGGGCTCCAAATAACGTAGCTTAGTAAGGTTGTGGAATATCTAGATGACATATCTCTAATAACCGTGTTAAACTTTTGTAGGTATGTAGGTGCGACGACGTTCCTTCGGATGGAACAAATGGTTCTAAGCTCAAGGAAAGTCTCTCACCAAAACATGATACTGATGAGAATACCATGAAGGTTGGGGAACATACATTACTGATGGAAACCTCTTGGAGAAGCTGGACAAACCTCTGTCAAATTTCTTCTGTTGTTGACTTTAATGTACTTGAGAGGACTAGCTTGGCTTCTCTGAGTGAAGGTGTGGGTTCTTACCATTTTTTGGTTAAGTTAATGTGCTTTTTAATATGCTGCAACAATTCATAAGGCAACATATTTTTAATAGGGGACCTTACTTTATTGATTTTTACTGTTTTTCCCTGTTGAATGCTGATGTTAGATTGCTTGATGATTCATGAAGTACTATGGTTGGAATGGCGTCTTTGTATTGTGCCAAAAGCTTGATATGTGACATGCTATATTTTGTGGGGTTCTTGGACTTGAACGTTGGAAGCTCATTAGCTTTCATCTTTAGTGCTTTGATATCCACCCTCAAATCACAAGAGAAGTACTAATTTAAAATCTAAAAGGAAAAATAAAGAAAAAAGAGGGGGAGGGGGTGTAAACAAAAAGAGAAGAAACAATATTCAGGGATGGCAAATATTTACTTGATTGGCAACCTGCTTGAGAGGATTTACCGATAAGCTTATGATCAAAAACCCTTTTTTAGTCACTGTATTTTCTAAGGTGTAAGTGTAATGCTTTGAAATACAAATGCCATGATATTATTGCACGAGTATGCATTATGCAACTTTTCGGGAACAACCTCTCTACTAGGCGACTAGTTAGGGCCTAGGGGTAAAGCTGTGTACATCTGGACCTCCCCAGACCCTGCAACTACATTTGCTCATGAAAGGAGAAAGCATGATTGAATTAATATGTTTTCTTAGGCAATCCATGATGGCTTCTTATAGTTTCTCTTCGTCATGATGTGGTATTTCACTCTGACAGTGGAATTGCCTTTGTCATCAAGAGGAAGAAAGTACCCCATCTCTCATTGATGTTATGTTCATGAATCATGATGTTGAATGCCCTCCTAAAATGATTAATTTCTGTTCTGTAAATAGCTGATGTCTCTCTGCTACTTGTTTCTGTTTACTGTTCCACGTTGTGAGATGTCTGCAGAGGTTTAATAATTATTGTCGACTTCATGATCATCAGTTTGATAGTTTGTACGAGTAGCCGTTTGCCTATGTTTGACTGTCAGATCTGCAATATCCATATCCAATAGAACAAAGAACCTCGTAATGTAGTACTAGTTTTCACTTCCGTCAGTTGTGCCTCTGATACACCTTTCAGTGTCATCGTTTGGTCTGACAGGTGTGGTGATAGGAAGACCTTATATCGTCATTCCATCAGTTGGTCAAGAGACAGATGCTGCTCCAGAAGAAAGTGAAAAGTTTCAGTTGAATGATCAGCGTGCGTTTGCTAGCAATAATCTCACTTCATCTTTTGCAAGTTGCCGTGATGCTTCTTTATGCTAGTTACTGCTATCATCAAAAGGAACTTTGGATCTTTCTATACTAGATTTTTGCCTCTGAGTTATGCATCTTGTTCTATGTAATATGCTCTTCGGGGCCACTTATAATAAGCGGTGTCTCCGTCCCTAAATGGGATTATGATTGGCAGTTTTCCATGGGCTTTGTCGGGCACTTTACTCACTGAACCAGGGGTTGGTGTGCTCGTCATTTTGCAACATAGAGACAATGAGGCAAACTGCATTTTACTACTATTATGTTCTTCACCCATCTGACAGTGGCCCGATGCTTCTTAGGGTAGAGAACTCTTTCCTTTATCCCTATTGTTTTCCAGATATGTCTTTTTCTTTGATGTGTTATCTGCCTGAGTGTTCAATTTATTTTTGTTGGACCTGAGTATCACTGAAATTGCAGCGGCTTGCGGGAGCAGAGGAAATCTTGCCCTTTCCTGATGTAAGTATTAGTGATTCTTCAACTGCTGAGGAGATTGATAACTCCATTAAACGATACCTACAAGTGGTAAGTATAATGTATGCCTATCTTAAGGCCCTTCTATAGTTTCCTTGAACTTTATATATAAAATTTCATGATGTGTGAACGTGTACTTACACTTTGAAATTTTCAAAGTTGACATGTAAAGAACAGAAGGTTTGTTTCTGAGCTCAATAAGGAAGAAGTCTTCGATAAGGTTAGCGTGAGGCAATTGATCTGTGAGGGGATTGAGAATGAAAAGTTATATTGGAAGGACAGGTGGAAATATTTTAAGAGTGGTAATTAATTTTGAAATCAAAGAATAGACTCCATATCGACTGCAATTATACGAGCTGATTTTGCTGCTGAAATTGTGTGAACTGGCTCCTTGGCATGCATTTTTGTAGGCGATTGATCTGTATTGAGCATCTTATATGTAGTCATATTAGTGGCTTGTGTTTGCAGGTGGACTTGAGAGACTACAATCCAGTGCAGCATATCGGAGGCTTCCATCAGAAGTTCAATCAGCTCGTGGAAAAGAGCTTACAATCTGGGTAATAGTCTTCTCTCATTATTATCATGCCCTAAATTCGAAATTCTTTTGAAGTTCTGTATTAAGTATCAACCTTGCACATGGTTTTAGAGGTCACTTCTTTATTGTGTCCGTTTCTTCAGGATTCTTGTTTCTTATCTGTCCTGATCTTGTACACTTGCATAGTGCTTTATTTTGCAGTGATGTCTTTGCTATTGTCAAGTGCTTAGGCCAATCTACTGTTACGTTTTATTGGCATAAAAGAACATAGTAGCAGTGCATATGAATATATATTTTTGTTCCGTCTAGTTTTTGATAGTGATTCATTTCTGATATTTGTAATTTAATGATAACCTGATCTCTGCAGTCTGCACAAATTTGAATCTACTGACAAAATTTTGCTTCATTGGTGTTTTGGCAGGTTGGTAACCTCAGATTTTGCTACTATAGCATCAGAATCAACCTGCAGTGATAGTATAGATTTACCATCGGAATCAAGTGTGTCGAGAGACACTTCAGCTCCAGAAGGGGAAGCTTATCCATCGAAACAGGCTGATGAACAGGACAAAGGAATTTCGCGTCTTACACAAGAATGGGAGCAGCTGATTGTTGGCAATATACCTAGGATGGATTCACTGCCTTCTGAGCCAAATGTGGAGAAATCAAAACCATCTCCATCTGCAAGTCAGAGGCCGCTGGACACAAGAACTTCAAACATACTAGAGAGGCTGGGAAACCCTAAACAGATGAAAGTTAAGACTACTTCACCTACTCAAGTAAGTGGCATTGTCGTTGCAGATCAAGGTTTGGTGACCACGAACCACCTGATGAAACCTACTTTTCATAGATTAAAAAGGAAATACGGGTGAGCATTGGTCAAAAGCGAGAATTTTGCTCTCACTGCATGGTTCCTGTATCAGTCTTTTAAACTTCTTCTCTGTTTTGTGAACGGTAGTAGTATCCTGTATCCATGCTCTTTATCCTTTGATTCTAATTCTTCAGTGAGAAATTGTTGGTTTAAATTGTAGATATTGGCAAAGCACTTCCTTTTTAACTAAATGTTTTTTAACTAAATGTTGGCGAAACTCTGATCTCCTCCCATATTGTTTTGCTCCTTTTTTTCCATGTTTGAAATGAGAAATAAAAACTTCTGGTTCACTGTCGCCTTTTTCCATTCAAGTCTTTATTTCTATGACTTAGATGTCTCATATTTCTCGAAAAAGTGATTCGATTGATGAGATTTTATTATGGTTGCAGAATAAGTATAACCAGATTAACCAACCAACACCAATTGAGATTTAGTAAAAAAACAAATAACGAGAACATAAAGAAATATGTTTGTGTGATTTTAAACCGCAACACTGAGGAGTAACTCAGTTGGTGAAACCTATGAGATTTATTCTAAGGTCCTAGGTACGAGTCCTGTCGAGGCCATTTTTGATTGTGAATATTTATCTCAACAATAGTCAATGCATGTAGTGCTCTTACTTGTTATGTTTAATTAAAATAGTCTTTTCTACATGTGGCTATTTGGTTTTAGTAGATATCTTAACTTATCCTCTTTTCTGTGGATGTCAGCTAACTTAGTTGAGAATGTATTTGTTTATATAGCCTTTACAGCTCCTTTCCGCCCGAAAAATATTAAATAAAATAATTGTGATTCTTTCTGCTGGTTTGGAGTTTGGACCACAAGAACCAAAGCTGAGTTCTGAAGAGTGAGACTTTGCATAACCTTGTTCAATGCTTGGCCAATGAACAGGATGAATCATAATTCACCTGATAGTCATATTCACCAAATTATCCGAATTTGAGTTAGCAGATTTGGCAAATTTGGCTTGAACCCGTTGGAACTTTTGTCTAGAATCAATAAATCCAAAGTAAAAATTAACTAAAGTTAGGATAACAAATCTAAATAGATATCGAGAACGGTAAGTAACAATGACAACACCAAATAATAATAGGACAACTAAATTCGATATAAATAGACATATGTAGAAGTAATCTTCATATTAATAACTCATTATGACTATTTTTTTTGTTCACACCAGAATCGTCGATTGTAGTGACTATTTTTCCCATTCTGATTTATAGATATCTCAAAAAGTGGACAACTGACCAAAAAATTTAACACTACTCCTTATCGAAGACGAAATTCAAACTTTCAATCTTAGTTATAACTTTTATACGATGAATTAATTTCTCATATCCCACCCAAGATTACCGACCTCTATCCACCAGTAATCTGACCTAGCTTAGACTGATGAAGGTTGTGTTAAGACGCGGTTTATGACTCATGAATTCATAATGATAGCATTTTGCTAGCAAATTTGCAACATTAGTTCTTGGTGAAAAGACTCCAAAACACTGTGTTAGAAGCCACATGTTTCATGTTGGTGGCCCGCTAGGCACTCCCATTTGACATAGAGTTGGCAATTTGCATCACGAACACAACACTGGCCCTCTGATCCCCAAGCATGTGATGGACTCCACCACCATCACATTATCCACTATTGGAGTTGGATTGGATCTGCCCTACGGGCTACGTAGCCAAACATGTGATCCAGATTATACATGACAAAACAACAATTTTTTACAATTGAATGGCACTTCAACATCTTTGTAGAAGCTTCAAAACATTTCAATAAACTAAAATAGCATAATTGACTGTGGAGTTAAATTTTATATCGAATATCATCAGTTTTATCCTCACTAATTCTTCTTTTTGAATCTTCTACTCAATTCATCATGTTAACTTATCTAATATATGTGCTTTGCAAATTATTGCATATTCGAAATTTACTCTGTGTACAATTTTAGCAATGTACAGATTTCGTATATAAAATTATTAAAAGAAAAGAATTAGAACTCATAACATTTCACAAATTATCGACTCAAAAGTTATTGCACAACTAGTTCACTTGTTAAAAGTAAGTTGCCCACTTTGTCAATATTTTGAGTCGGCATATTTGATATATAGTGCTACTACAATTCTGTATGGTGTCTAGTGTTTCATCCACTAACATTAAAAAACACCAAAATTCAGATATATCAAACACGTATAGCACCGTGTACACATCACATATTTCAGATGTCAGGTCTAAACTTCTCAGAATAGGACACGACAAATAATTCAGATATATAATATTAAAATACTGCCACGTGGATTGCTTAGCCGCAATTAAAACCCCAATACTCACATTTTGGGCTACTTGGCTTGCTTTGTACGGTAATAATCGCCGCTGTTATTTGCTTTGCTTCTATTATCAAATTCCCTCCTTTAACGCCTCTCAAATCATTCACCTTCTCTCTCACCATTCCTGATTTTTCTCGATTTTCTCTCTCCTATCTAAATATCTGGGTTTCCTAGATTCACCACCCACCAACAACAACAAAGAATCTCTTCAATTTTTATCGATTCTATTTCCAGGGTTTTTCTGGGATTTTCCGGAACTTTAATAAAATCAAGGTTTTTCCGTCGATGATGCAGCGAATCGTCGACAATCTGATTGCAATCACAAAAGAGTGAGTAACAAGCATATTCAGTTTTTCCTTTATTCTTATTTTTCATGCATCTGGGTAATTTTTAGAATTATGTGTTTTTATTGGGTGCTAATTTTTAATATTGATCGTTAATTCTAATTTGCTGCTGGAATTTTGGTGAATTGGGAATTTAATGTTTGTGGTATTTGATATGGGAAATTGGGTTATGGAAATGGGTAAATATTGAATGATTTTCAGCTGAGAATTTTGAGTAATTCGATCGCCATACCTGGATTGCCCAGTCATTGAGCGAATGGTGGTCCAGGAACCTTTTTTTTTTTTTAATTATTCCTGGGGTTTTTTTTTTCTTCCCAATTTGAGCACATTTAAACCTTTGTAAGCATAAGGGTTGCAAGCAGGAGCTTCATACTTTATTTATTTCTTTTATTTTATAATTGGGTTTTACAATTTACATAATGATGAGCTGCATGGAAATGATCTGTAGTGTCAAGAGGGTTTTTGTTGGGGTACATAGTGTTAGTTGAGGACTTTGGCTTTGGGTGAAGATTTTGAAGTCTAAATGGCTAGTAGTGAATTGAATTTCCAGTAGAGTAAAGGTCTGGTTGGTGAGACCTTCACAATAAAGCTTTTTAGTTCTAGGTATTAGGTTAGTGATGATCAATTAGTTGCAACATAGGTCAGGATGTTACTAATAATAATCTACCTAGAGTCGGGTTGTTATGAACTTCGATGGCGTATTAATGCTAAGAACTCAATTCGGATGCATCCTAATTGAAGATTAAGGTTGCAGAACAACTTTAAGAGGTTTCTTTGGAAGGCCTGCCACATAGGTTAGCAGCTAAGCTGAGAATATGAAATGTACAATAAGGTATATAGTTGCAGACAGTTTTACTTGATATCTGTGTGTTAGTCCACCATTACATGAGGGTATCTTGATTTCTTTGGTGAGGTCGAAGTAGTTCATGTGTGGTTCAGTTGCCAATGATGATTTTGATTTGTCTAGTATGGGTTCATAATGTGCGTGATACTTAAGCTGAGGCCGGTAGTCTACTGAGGAGGTTAAATGGTCGACAGCCATGCACCACCTGTGTCCGTGTTCCCGAAGGCACCCGTCTCGTGGTGAAATGGAAGCTTGATTTGTTAGGATGGACCAATCATAGATGGAAGGAAAGTGAAAAATCTAAGAAAGTGACAACAACAAAAAGCCTTCTGGGTTACCTTTTAGGGCGATTGATTTATCGTAAGTTCTTCAGGAGAGGGTGGAAAACTGGGAATAGGTTGCATCTTCATTCTTCAAGCCTTATATTGTTCAGAATCGTGCTGTTCTTGTTATGGTTCCTCTTTTTAATGTTCTGTGTCAGTGACGAAATTGTCCTTTTTTTCTGAGAGAATCGTTATAACATGCTGTGACATTTCTGCAGGTCAGTGAAGACATTTACCTATGAGTCTTTGAACAACATTGCTAGATTGATAAATGGCTTCTCGGCGCTTCTGCTGGCCTTTTTACCGGGGAAGACTAATATACTTGAAGGTGTTCAAGGCTGGGAATTGAAGCCAACTTTTCGCGGGCCTCGACTTCCAAGGTGGATGGGGAAGTAAGTGTTCACTTGATCAATGAGTAGTAATATAAATTTGCAATAGGCTGTGGCCTGTGATAACTTTAAATTGTTACTGATCATCAGTTGATACTTAGTGGGCCTTCCAGTCTTAATCTTCTGTTATGATATATTTTTCACCGTGCTCCGTCTTCTGTCCCAAATTATCACTTGCTTATATGCACAGTGCTCTCTTCACATTTGAGCCCCCCACTCTCCCAATAAATAAATGAGAAAAAAGCGGGACAAGATAAGAAAGCTGGAAAATCTGAGTGTTTTGAATATCTCAAATAATTGTAAATTCTGAAGTGGGTTATGAAGTGTCAAACTAGTTATGTGACATCACAGGCATTCATGTGAGTGTTTTGAAAATCTCAAATTGTAAATTCTTAAGTGGGTAATAAAGCGTCAAACTAGTTATGAGATGGGCATTCATGTTAGTGTTTTGAAATTTTTAAATAATTGTAAATTCTTAAGTTGGTTATCAAGTGTCAAACTAGTTATGAGATATCACGGGCATTCCACCAAGGTAGGACACTATGGTAAGAGAAGTTCCTAGTTCGATGATGGGCAAATGGAGCAGATGCAAAGGAAGCCAGAAAAGGGGCGGGGTAGGGAGCAATCATTGTAGCCATACCATGTTGTTGACATATCTCTGAGAATTCCTAGTTTCATCCTACAATAATCTGTGTGGTAAGTGAATCGGTAATCAAGAATGAAGGTGGAAGGTTATCTTTTCAAGAATTCAAGGTCACCCCATGTTTCATTTTCTTTGAGGGACGAACCAAAATCGGTAAATCAGGGACGGTGGGAGTAATGTATGCCTTCTTCTTATCTAAAATATGATGGAGGAATGTGGCAATATTTGCTGTTTCGGTGTGCGTTTATTTCTTGTTATTAACTATGTGATATGTTTTCGTGACAGTGGTGTCTCTTCTTTCAACCAGTTGATTCATGAATTGTCGATGGACTCCGATACCTCGAGTGTGGATTACTCTTCTGGGGAAGGAGACACTGATGGATATACATCTTCCGGGTCTCCCAAGTCCCAAAGCTCACGATTCTCTCGAGCAAGCAGTGTGAACGAGCATGACACGAATTGGACTCTTATTGGGTATATATTTTCCTGGATTCTGTTTCCCATGAAACTATTATTTGGGTTGCCTTTTCGGCTTTATCATCTTTTTTCTCCAAGGGGGAATAGGTCTCCTGCTATTCGTCGTCCTCCACATCTTCGTCGTCCTAGAAAACTGCAAAGCCTGAGGGAGCATTTTGTGCATCGTGCAACTGACCGTCGACGAGGAGTCATTGAGGTTTCTTTTTCGAACTTCATTGATGAATTCTATTAACTTGTCAAGCTCGCCCCTAGTAAATCTTGGAAAAGATGCTGTACTGTTTTAGTTCCTTGTTTAATTTTCTTCATTTGCATCTTCAGGATCTTCAGCTAGCTACTGAAATTTTCATTGAAGCTATATTTGATGCTGTTCACAAGGCAGCACATTTTCTTCTTTCGCCTATCGAGGCTTTTAAAGTACTTCTTCGATGGGCTTTTCCACAATGGAGTAATCCTGACAGTGAGGATAGTATTGCTCCTGATTCTGTTGAAACTGTTACAACAGCGACACTTGGAGACAGTGAGCCTAAACCAGCTGAGAGGACAGCAACTTTCCATCCCCTAAATACTGATGCTCGGACTTGTCAAGATGTCATTACAGAGCTAGGGTAAGATTTTTATGATTAATATCTGCTACTGGGTGATGATTGTTTGAAGCACTTGTTCTATCTGGATTATAAAAGTAGTTTGAACCACTTGTGCAATTCTGCTTTACTGTTGATGTGTTGGACCATACTTGAAGACACCTTTGTTTTATAAACACGCAGTTTGATATCGTTGGTAATCTTGTTTGTTTGCACACCCTAGGTATCCTTATGAAGCTATCCGTGTGGTTACTGATGATGGATATATTCTTCTTCTTGAAAGAATCCCAAGGTATGGTTCTGTTCCAAGTTCTTTCAGCGTTTGTCCCTCCTTCCCTCTCTTTTCCGTTTTCTTTTTGTTTTTGTTGTGAGGGTGGGCACCATGCAATAGTAAGACACATCTAAAATCACTGTGCTGATGGCTACTAATTGTGTTTTCAGACGTGATTCAAGGAAGGCAGTTTATTTACAGCATGGAGTGCTTGATTCATCAATGGGGTGAGTTGGCTTTCACCTTGTCTCATTTTGGCATTTCCTTGGTAAATTAGAGGTCTTTTAGTGCATGTTGGTTGCCCTTTACTAATTGGTGCTCACCTCCCCCCTCTCTATTTTTATGCAAGTATAGTCTTTAATTGGTTATTGTTTATGTACTTCTAGATTTTCATTCCCCTGCGTTTGCATGCATCCCTTCATTCACTTTTTTTCCTGTTTATATTCATTTCATTAATTGCAAACTGTTTTCTAAAATTCAAAACTGTTTTCTAAAATTCAAAACTGTTTTCGTGGGTCTTTCGGAAACAGCCTCTCTACTAGGAGACTAGTCAGGGGTAAGGCTGCGTACATCTGGACCTCCCCAGACCCCGCCCTCGGCGGGATATCTACTGGGCGGTTGTTGTTGTTGTTGTGTTGTTGGTAAATTAGAGAACTGAGTATGTAATTAGTGCAGTGGAAGATTAAGAAGTTTCCATAGTATTGAAAGTTTGAAGTTATGCAAGATTGTGGAGATAGTGGATACGATATTGTTCAGGTTTAGTAATGGTGTGCCGAGGAAACCATGATTCCTTGCCTTATTTGCATCTGACTTATTCTTATCTTTTGTCTTTGGGGCTGGGGCTGGGGTTGTTCAGAGGTTGATGTAGATATTTAATTGTGTAGGCCATACAGAATGCTTGGTTCAGAAAGACATACTATTTTGCTTCTTGTTTTTCGGGGAAAGGGGGAGTTATCCTGTTGGTTTAACAGATAAGGGGACAAGATTGTTAATGGGGCCTATGTTATATAGCTTTACTGTGACATTGTGTTGCTGTACTATGACCTGCATGAAACTTTGAGGGTCAATTGGACAACCAAGAGCTCTGGTATTAGAAAGTTGTTCCTAGCCCCTAGGCCTTTTCGCTCAACAAGGTTGTCCTATATTTCGCCTTGAAGAGAAAGGCACAGGGAATCAGTTTGTCTCTTACCACATTAGTAAAAGAAGACATTATTGTGGGTGAGAACCACAAAGTTGAACCCGACTGATCATAAAACACAGCATGGATCTCACTTGTGGAGGTCAGAAGCACAAGAACTTGCACAAAATATGTTAATGAGACATTTTCAGGCTTTCAGTTTAAGGATAAAGTAAAGGTGTTATTAGCAGCAGTAACAGTAGTAGCAGCAGCAGTAGCCCATTGGTATTATGATGGATTCTGTTCAAGAAAAAAAGAAGTAAACGTCAGATCAATTGTATGTTTTTATCACAAAAATGAAAGTTTATGCATTGCTTGAGGAAGGATGTTTCATAAAAGTAACCTTAAAAGCTAACTAATATAAGTAGCATCGCATTATCCAGGACATAGAACAACCCCCCCCCCCTCTCTTATTCCGGGGAGGGAGCCCTTTAATTATTTCTTAATGCTAAGGTTACATATTCCTACCAAAACTTAACTGTGATTATGGCATATTGCAGGTTTAAGAACACATAATAGTATAATACTCTATTTTAGTAGCAACTAATATGCAATATGTTTGCTTTGACTATCTGGTGCTTATTCCCCATTTTATTCTCTGTTTTGCTGCTCACACTCTTATTCTCTATAACCTGATCATATGTTGTTTCTGTTTCAGTTGGGTGTCTAATGGAATAGTGGGATCTCCTGCTTTTGCAGCTTTTGATCAAGGTCTGTAGACTCTACTTTTTAAATTACAATGAACTTCTGGTGTCAGACTTTAAGGATAACATTGTCCATAATGTGCTACAGGGTATGATGTTTTCCTTGGGAATTTTCGTGGTTTGGTTTCTAGAGAACATGTTGATAGGAGCATTTCTTCAAAACAGTGAGTTCTCCTTGACTGCTTAAACCTTACTCCTATACAAGCAAGTGGCTGTATTGTGAAAGCTTCTTAAGTTGAGATCATCTTGAACATGATTTTAGCACACAAAGTACAGAAATGGTGAAGAGGACTGACTACATAAAATTCCACTTCTATAGGTACTGGCGATACTCCATCAATGAACATGGCACTAAGGATATCCCTGCTATGATAGAAAAAATCCACGAGGTTAAAACTTCTGAGTTGAAGTTGCTTGATCCTGATCTTGATGAAGAAATCAATGAAGAGCAGCCTTACAATCTTTGTGCAATTTCCCACAGCTTAGGAGGAGCTGGTGTTCTCATGTATGTCATCACACGTCGAATTGTACAGAAGCCCCATAGGCTTTCAAGATTAATACTATTATCACCAGCGGGGTTCCATGATGATTCGACTTTTGGTTTTACTGTTTTTGAGCATATATTTCTTGCATTGGCGCCCATCTTGGTAAATATTGTGCCTGCCTTCTATATACCAACCAGATTCTTCCGTATGTTGGTGAACAAATTAGCTCGGGACTTCCATAACTACCCTGCTGTAGGAGGTCTGGTCCAGACCCTTATGAGTTATCTTGTTGGAGGAGATAGCTCTAACTGGGTTGGTGTCTTGGGCTTACCCCACTACAACATGAATGACATGCCAGGAGTGTCATTTTACGTAGCTCTTCATTTGGCACAGATGAAGCGAACTGGCAAGTTCAGGATGTTCGACTATGGAAGTCCTGAAGCTAACATGCTAGTTTATGGATCTTCGCAGCCGTGGGATTTGGCCGAATACTTTGATCTTATCGACATCCCTGTTGATTTGGTTGCGGGTCAAAAGGACAAGGTCATTCGTCCATCAATGGTTAGAAAGTACTACAATCTGATGACAGATGCAGAAGTGGAGGTATCGTTTAACGAATTTGAATATGCCCACTTGGACTTCACCTTTTCTCACCGAGAAGAACTCTTAGCTTATGTGATGTCCCGCTTACAACTAGTCAAATCGACTCCAACTCGAAGACTAGGAGGTGACAGTGGAAGGTCAAAGAACGAGTTGCCGGAAGTTGTGGATGATGGAGAATGAGGTTTTCCTTGTTTCCTTGTTCATGTTGTGGAATTGCTGTTGTGTTCTTAAGATGTGTACTGGTGTACATAATTGCAGCTGCATCTATGGGCTCACGTAGTGTTTAGTTTTAGGATTGGCCCTTTTTGGGGGCTTTTAGCTTCCCCATCATTTTATTTTTGTGGGAAGTTGAAAATAGGAGTTTGTATTCTATAGAAATGGAATGGAACTGATGAGAGAGAAATCACCTTGTAAGTTGTAACTAGACACCATTTTCTCCTACGTGTAGTTTTTCTTGTAGTTTTACTTGTACTACTGGATGTTATTGGCAAAATGGAATCCAAATAGATTGCTGCCCCAAGTGTGAGAAGTGTTATACAGTGTTGTAAGTTTGTGACAAAATGTTGTTGAACTATGGAATCATTTTCTTATGACTAGAGAAAATATATGAAATCAAACGTAACGGTTATAATGGCACCAAAAAAACATAACGGTTATAAGACATTAATAGGGGGCGAAAATCAAGGTTCAATAATGGTGATAGTGAAAGAATTCATTCATAAGATCATGAGTGATTACAAATCTTTAGGAGATTACAAAACTTTAGGAGCAAAACTGAATTGAACGTTATGTGTATATAATTTTATCTTTCACTATATACAACTTATAAAAGTCCTCTTTGATGTATAACTAGTTACATTCCCTTGATAAAAAAAAAAAACTAGTTACATTTTCCGTGCCATGCACGATTTGTGTGTTTATAGCAACTAAAATATTGTCATTAGTACAAACTTGAAACAAATTATTCACCAATGGCACATATTATTATGAAATTTCTAATATGTGGACCTCTCTTTTTCTATACTCATCAAATCAACTTTCTTACTTTCCTGTGTTAATTCTAATTGCATGCCCCGCGTAATAGATGATTTTATATGAATATATTTAGTTCCAATAAAAATAATGTTTGGTAATAATTTATTAAATACATATGCATAATGGAAGATACATGCACCTGTACTAATAGTACTAATTGAATATACATGCACCTATACTATGAAATTAAGATAATAATTAAATATTACTAATAGAAGATACATGCACCTATACTATTCAATGGTTCAATCATGATCTCAAGAGTTGGAACCTCTCTACTCCTTCTCTCATTTTCCTTCCTTTCTCTCTCCTTCCTCACCACTCTCTCTCCTCCCCTCTCCCCCACTTGCACATCTAATGTCATCTCATAATAAGATTAGGGTCCTTCCTAATCATGAGATTAGGTAAGAATTTGTGTATACTATTTTGATGACATGTCAATATTTGCTTATGTGTCCAAAACTACGTGTCAATATATGCTTGTGTGTCAATCCTACGTGTCAATCTAGCAATGGTACACATTCACTTATATATATATATATATATATATGCCCATGTAAAACATGTAACAAATTTTCTCCATTGACACATAAAAAGGAACATACAATATTGAAGTAGAAAGTTATAAAAGTGATAATTCATTAATTTGTGGATTAAATGATCCAATCGAGTTGAATCGAAAAGAATAAAGGAAAAGCTAGAGCCTAAATAGATAATCATATACTCCTAATTGTACTCTTTTTTTTATTCTTATTTTTCTGCTTTGGAGGACACACAAAATCGAGATATAAATCGATTTTTCTATATATACTTTTTTTTTTTAAGATGGTAAGATGGTCTCAGCAACTTGGAAAATGGTAAAAGGAATTCAAACTGCTGGGGATGAGAATCGAACCCCATTTCGGGAATGGAACACGGGAGTAGTGCCACTGCACTAAACCCCAATCCTCTTTTTTTATACACTTGTTCTCCGACCAACAACGAATATATTAGGGAAGGATTAAGGGAACATTAGCAAGGAATGAGAATGGGAGTAATTAATCAAACCGCCACATCAACGCAGCCCTTCACCACTATATAAAAGAAGAGAAGAAATAACAAGAGAGACTAAAACCAAAAACATTCCAAGAACAATTGCACAGCAAAACCATGGACACTTCGTCTTCTTCTGGTCACCACTTTCTCTCTCTTCCTCTCTCTTATGAAAATACCAAATGGAAATTAATTACTTCAGTAGATTCTTACTGTTTCTTTTTTCTTACAGGCACAAGTTCAACAACTAGTCGTTTTCTCAACGCAGCGATTACAGGGAACTTAAACCTACTCAAAAGTAAACCCTCAACCTTTTTAATTTTTTATTTTTCCGCCAAAAAGTTCAATCTTGGTGGGTTTTTTTTTTCATGAAATTGCTAAATGCTGAAAAGGGTTTCTCTGTTATAGCATAATCTCAAATGGGTATTTATCTTTTTCTATATTCTCCTTGAAATGACAGAGTTGGCAAGGGAACTTGGCAATGGAACTGCTATAATGGGAATTAAAGACTCCCATGACCGTAACGCCCTTCATTATGCCGCCACTAGGGGAAAAACCCATGTCTGCAATTACCTCATTGAGCAACTAAAATTTGATGTTAATGTCAAAGATGATGAGGGTATTTTCTTAAATGATCAAACTCTCTGTCTTTGAAATTGCTTTTGCTTGATTATTTATTTATGAGTATGATTGTGTTTTGCATGTTTCTATGTGGAGTTTTCTTGCCAATGCAATTATAATGATGGGGGTTATACATTAGGGTGTCCAATTCTTAAGATCACTCCATTCCAAGAACTTGTTTGGTGTATGCAATTACTGATTAATCAATCAATTATTAATAAGTGATTAGTTAATGATACAAAATTTCAACTATACTTTTATGTTTGACAAATTTTACATGTTTGACAAATTTTACAGTGTAAAATTACTGATATCGGCAGTAGAATGCATAAAGAATAGAATATGAACATTTTTTTTTTGGAATTTTTTGGTGGGTCGAGTTACTCGAGTACTAAATTTGTGCCATATTTGCATTTTCCAGACACTTCCTGTTATTTTTTAGTTTTACCCAGGGTTTCATGGAAAGTATACCTATATTGTGTAGATTTGCAGCTTTTAACTATCTATTGATGATTTTTCTTGTCCTGTTTATGGGACTTGTATTTATAAACAAGGATGTTGAATATGAAAATGCATCACTTATCTAGAGTTGTATTTAGCTTGACTGTTTCCTAACTGAGAGTTTTGATTTGTAAACTTGGCTATTGTACAGGTGATACTCCTCTTCAAGTTGCCGTTTATGAAGAGCAGTATGCCACCTCAGCTTATCTTCTAAATAATGGTGCACAAACTAATGCGACAAACAACAAGGGATTGACTGCATTACATTATGCTGCACAGAAAGGTCTGTTATATCGGACAACTTAATGCGTATGATCTGGAACGTTTATAGTAACATCATAGTTACCAGGCTATATCTTTTACCTTTTTTTCTTCTCTTTCTATGCCTCCTTGTTGTTGCAGGACGGAAAGACCTGTTGCGTTTGCTGATCTCAAAAGGGGCTGAAGTGGACGCAAAATCTTTTAAAGGCACACAATTGCAATGCGCATCAGCAAATGGCATGAAAGATGCTGTTAAGATTTTGCTCGATAATCGTGCAAATGTATGTGAAAAGTTTTTGAGGGAACTTCTTTCTTAGTTCTCCTAATAGTAATTAAAGCTCCACTCTTATTAATAGCTTTGGCTATTCATTGAGCAACTAGGTGTAGATCATATATGTGGTTGGTATATTTGATCTTCGATCTATCTGAATTACTGATGCATAAATTGAACCAATCATTGCCAGAATCCTTAATGGTTTAGAGTTGCGATGCGTACTGCTAGCTAGATGTGAAGCCAAATAAGGCATTATGTGGCTCTGCTCATACAATGATTACCCTATATGGCTGATTATCTCCTTAGGTGGAAGTGATAGTATTTAGTATTCTATGTGTTAAATTTTCAGGGTTAAATGTTTGCTTGTAGTGCATTTCTGAGATTTGCAATATGAAGATGTGCGCTTGGATTGAGAGATACATGACATGCTGTCCTATACCGTTCTGCTTTTTTTTTTTTTTTTTTTCATTGACAATGTCTGGTGTTCACATTAGAATTACAGGCTTACATATGTGTCCTCTCATGTTGGTTCTGAAACCTACAGCTAGACTAACTTAAGTGTTACACCTGTGTGTAATTTCTTTCTGTGCGTATGTGCTCTCCTTGCCCTTTAGTATGCTAATTGCTTTGATAGTTAACAGTTCCTTTTAAATGATTTCACCATATAGCCGTTTCAAATGTGATAATCTTGTATGACGTTCGGTGACAAGGATACCGTATGACATAGTGAAGTGTGACTTTGAGATGGCCGGTTTCTTTAGAAATACATGACGTGTAATTTCTTTCTGTGCTTATGTGCTCTCCTTGCCCTTTAGTATGCTTTGATAGGTAACAGTTCCTTTTAAATGATTTCACCATATGGCCGTTTCAGATGTGAATAATATTGTATGACTTTCCATGACGAGAATACCTGATGACATAGTGAAGTGTGACTTATGAGATGGGTTTTCTTTAGAAATACATGACGTGCTGTTTATATTTTCACAATCACAATTATCTTGTTCTATTTGTTTTGTGCAGCCTAATTCTGTTTCTCTTCACATTTTCACCCTGCTGATGGCAGCCATTCTGGCAGAGTCTGTTGATTGTATCAGATTATTACTCAAGGTATTATGCTTTTGTCGATCATGAACCTACTCAGAACATCCACTTACGTAGTTCTTCTGCTGCTGTTACTGTTATGTGTTCTGTCTTTTTTTGCTCAACACAAATGTTCAAATTGATTTGGCAGAAAATCTTTGTAATTTTGAACTCTTTTTTCCTGCCAAGGCACAAGAGCCAAGTATTTTCCCGTCCTCAGATATTATGGTATTATAAGAAACAGAAAGTTCAGTGGATTGTTAGTCTTGCCTATGGCAGTAACATAAGTGTACGACGAGTCCATGAATCACCTATGCTTTGTCGCTTAACCCGTAGAGAAGAGTTCTAGGCTTCTAGCTATCATTATCAAAATATCAGCCATGCTTTGCCACTTCCTATCAGGTCCTTACATTTTTATCATAGGCGTTTATTCAAAAAATCAATCAAATATGTGCATTCTTCCCTGGATCTTTCAATTTAGTTAGGGATGAAACCATTCAATTCTAAAGGGCCTTGGTTGATAATTAGATTGCTCCCTGATTGAGCTGGTTGATTGTTTTAAATAACAATGGCCCACTTTGTGCAGGCTGGTGCTGATCCTAATATTGGTGCACTTGGAGTGACTCCGCTAATTGTGGCTACATCAGAAAAAGAAACGGAGATAATACAGTGCTTGCTCAAGGCTGGAGCTGATCCTAATGTGACTAATTTTGTAAGTGAAAAATTCTAATCTTTGAGTTGTTATTTTCAAGAGCTAGAGAATACTTCCAAGAAGAACCCATTTGTCACAGCTTGAGCCTCTTTGAGTGTATATCACATAATTGTTGCTGCTTTTCATGTATATCACCATGTTAATTGCAATGGACTAGAATTTTCCTACTCTTCTTCTTGCAGTGTGGTCTTACACCGATCGAAATTGCTGCTATGAATGGTAATCATGCTATTGTAATGGCTCTCTTTCATGTCACTACCCCGATTCCCAGTATTCCACACTGAAGCCTTCATGGATTACTTGAATATGTCAATTCTACTGAAGCTGAAAATCAGGTATATCGGATTAGTAGGTTGTCCCTCCCTTCCTTTTGACCTTTTATTTTTGTCGCTTATCTTATTTTCCATGGTGTTGCAGTTAGACCATTGGATTTCAGTTGCTTAATGCTGTTCTTTTACCAATCCTCTTGAAATGACTTAGTGTAACAATGTTGTTTGATTGGATTTAGAAATGGTACTGTGGACCCTGTGGTCGATTTTGTGTATCTGTGTTTTCTCCCAGCTGAACAGCATCCATTGTGGCTGTTTATATCTTTGAAACTTTTAAGAATGTAACTAACTAGAATGTTGCCTTTTATTCGTGATATTAATAATAAAAAATCTTATCTAAACTAGTAAAAAACAATGTTGCCTTTGATCTATATGTTTTTTTATTGTTTTTGGTTGATCATCCTTTCTGATTCTATCCTGTATACATGTGATATCCATATTAATGGGCAAATAGAATCAATAGATGGTTCATTTTGTCCCTCAACTATCAATCTGGGTTTGATCCAGTAATGTGAGCTGCTCATTATTTTCTCTGCCTCTTGCAGCTTAAACTGAAAGCCGAAGAGAAGTTTCATGAGGCCAAAGAAAAGGGCGCTGAAGCTGTCAGAAGGAATGATTATCTCAATGCAATATACTGGTATACCGAATTAAGAAAACCTGACCTGTAACTCAGTAGACATGATTCGTATCTACGCCAATCAAAGTCTAAAAAATCCATTACATTGTCTTTTGACACTATTCTCTTCCCTTGAGAAAAAACAGGATTTGAAACCACTATAGTTGTAGGCTGCTGTCTGATTTTAATGATTAATTTACTCTTTGATGTGATACATAGGCTACCAATGCAAAGCCAATGGATGCAGCAGTGTTATCCAACAGGAGCCTTTGCTGGGCTCGCCTGAATGAGGGAGGTAACGCTCTACAGGATGCTGGGTCCTGCATAGCACTGAGAGAAGATTGGCCGAAGGCATATTACCGTGCTGGGGTGGCTTGGAGAATTTTGCGCGTATGAAAAAAGTTGCTCTTTGTTATTTCTCTATTTCTGGGCTTTTATCTTAGGAGTAATAGTTATGACTTGTTTGGTGCAGAACTACGAAAAGGCGGTTGACGCATTTGAAATGGGCTTGATGTGGGATCCGATGAGCAAGGAGCTTCAAGATGCTTTCAGGTAAGCATGGTTGAGCTTTCCTCCCCTACTCAATCATATTGGATTTAGGATCACTAGAAGTGTGTTGCAATATAACCATTGAAACAGGAAGCAATTTTTTGTTAGGAGACCCTTTTCCTCACCTGAAAAAGAGCATATGGGGAACATTTTCCCCCTTTTTCAAAAGCTTGTACTGTCTTGTATATTCATAATGAGGTTGTTTGACAAGAAAATTACACACTGCAAGAAGTGGACAAGCCATCACCTTTTTTATGTTGACAAATGCCCGTTGGCTGGTTGGTATTCTCAAAAAAGCGGATAGATAACCTTTTTATTTGTCCGAAAATCATTGCACCTTGAGTAACCAGTGACTAGCACATCCTGCTATTCTGTATATCCAGGAATACTATATAATTGTTTGGTATTCTTTTCAGTGTTTTCTCACTGCCTATTTTTCATTATTGACCACCAATTTTATTTCATTGCCTTAATCCTGTCAAATTTCAACCTTGGCAGTGAGGCCCTGGCAGATCTCGAAGCAACAGGGATGAGTAACTCAACGGGTCCGAGTAATTTCATGTGCTCCTTCTATAAAAGGACATAACAGGGACGATGTTGATGATGACTTATGCTTTTCATTTTCAAGGTTTGGTTTTCCTGGTTGACGTCTAAAACAACTCTAGCTAATGTAGTAGGCACTAATAGGCTGTCTAGGCGAAGAGGAGAAAACGCCTCAAGTATTATCAGTTATGTGTGCTCATGCTAGTTGAAGTATCAACACATAAAGGCTGTGTCTCCTTTTGCTAGACCATCAAATTGCCCTTATGGCTTTTACATGTACAGCCCTTGTACTAATTATATCCCCATCTCTGTTTGAAGATGATATGTGTATCATATTCCCATCTCTGTTTGAAGATCTCGCTTCTGTTTTGGATTGTCCATTCTCAAAATGTTCTTGGGTCGTCATTGGCTGTTGGCTCGTTATCTATTTTCCAGCAGACTTTGCAATTTCCGAGGCACAGAAATATACGTCTTGATAGTTCATTACTGTAATTTTCTTGGAAGATCGAGCAGAGAAGCACTCAAGGATTACCGAAAATATGACATGGTTCATCTTTTTCTTTTTCCTTTTCCTTTTTTGTGGTTCAGAAATATATATGACATGGTTCATTGACCACGATCTAGTTTGAAAATATTCATCCATATAGCAACCCGTCCGTGTAGTCTATTCTAATGTAGATGAAATAAAAGGGATCAAAATAGCCAGTGTATCGTTGAATGGTAAAGACTAACCCATACTCCTATATTGGAGTAAATAAATTGTGAATCGTAAGGAAAAACACCTAAGCTTTTATGAGACGGTATTTCTGTAACTTTTGGTGAGACGGGGGTCACTTTCAATGAAACAAGGGTCATTGTCGTATAAGTGACCCCTACATTACTAAATAGTGACCCTTTAATAAAAACACAAAATCTTACCCGATGGAGTAACATTTTTATTGATATTGGTAAAAAAAAATTCCATTTTACTTATTTTTTACTCGTAGGTAATTAATATTCCATTTCTTAGCTTCCTCGTGTTTGACCTAATCCTCTCATCTTAGCTTCTCTAATCTCCTGGTAACTCCTATATATATTCCTTATATCAAACCCTAGAAACGTCATAAGCTTCATATCACACAAAAATGGAGGCTAGCAAAGCAATTTCAACTACAGGTTCTCTCTCCTTGAAATCTCCTCCATTTACCCTTCAGAAATCCTCTCTCCTTGTTTCTCCACCAATTAACTCCTTAAAACTCTCAAATAGTAATCTCACACTGAACCACTTTTCCTTGAAATCTAATAATAAAACGCCTTTAATCAAGCCAGTTCTTTGCTCTTCTAAACCCCTTGAAGATTTGTTTTCAGATTATGACAGGTGGTTCGAATTTGCCAAAACTTTGATTTATTCTTTAGACATCATCCCACTCGCCACTCGTCTTGATGAACTCTGGTTTGTATCAACTGATGATAATGATAGGAAAGTCCGCAATGTCGTTTTCGACGTTATACTTGTCGATGAAGATGGACAGCTTGAGAAAAAGCTAAGCAAAATCAAGGACGACCATGAAAAAGAATATCACTCAACGTTGTTGTTAAGTGTACTGAATGTTTGTTAGACAACGCGTACCGTTGGATTTCTGGTCGCTCGTTTGTGTGTTCTAGGCCTATGGAGTTTGCAGCTAAAGGGATTAAACATTTGATGGACGACTCGTGGTGCGACTACGACTACGACAACGACAATAGTAATCATAATGTCGTCAACTGTTCGAGGCTAACAATGTTGTTGTCCATTGAAGATGGTAAGGATATTGATTCAATGACGAAGACGATCAATAGTCGCAAGGACTTTAAGAAGTTTTTGCTACGGCTCAAGTCATTTGAGATTGAACTTGCTTATGTAGGCTTACACCCTACTATTAAAGCGGCAAAGGAAAAACTGAATAACATTGAGGGTTACTCTCATTCTATTCTTTGAATGAACAAGATGAAGACTTGATAGATCATGCTGTTTTCATGTAGGTCTCTAAATAAATATCCACTTTTGGCAGTGGTGTTGTGGTAGTATTTCCAATAGTTTTGTATGAGTTTATTTGTAACAAGTCTGCTAAATTCGCGTATTCGTATGTGAAGTAGTTGATTCTCGATTCTTATTACCTAGACTCCACCCGATGAAACTATATCTTGCTTGAACTAAATAAGAAAAATGAAACTCGATCAATGGAAGCTATTATGAAGAAAATGAAACTATCTCGAGTTTTATTTTTTTCTAATAAGTCACTTCAGAACAGGGTCTTACTCTCCTAATACATAGAATCTTTAATTTCAGGCTGAGATTAATTAATCATGTTCACACCGACACGACCTACGAAAGATAGTGAAGGGATATCACTTGCATTGGTCGTACCAAAAAAAAAAAAGTTTACTCCACCTCTCAGGCTCTCACTATATATATACTCCTTCAATAAACCCTAGAATCTTATTGAACAATTGGCATTTTATCTCAAAAAATGGAGGCTAGCAAAGCAATTTTAACTAAAAATCTTCTAGCTCGCCCTTATTATTATGGTTGGCCCTTGCATTTGAAATCTCCATCTCCATTTACTCCTCAATTTTCTCCTCAACTTGTTTCTCCTCTACCAAACTCTTTGAAATTTTCCTATAAACCAACCAAATATAACCCTAATAATATTATTATTAATAATAATCTCACACTAAGCTTCATCTCACCCAATTCTTTCAATCATCCTCATCAAGATCATATTGAGACATTCAAAACTATGATTATTTCAGTTGCCCTAATACTCGCCATTGATCTCGATAAAATAATATTGTTTGATGGTCATCATCAAAAATACTACCGGGTTTTGAAAAACTTATATCTTTGGATTTCGGGTTGCTCGTTCGTGTCAGAAATCAGTTCAAGTGTGTTTTAAATGTCGGTTTCAAAAAACCGTATTCGTAAAAATATTTGGAAGAGGAAAGGACATTGGGCAGCATTAAAAGCTTATTCGTTAGCAAAATCTATTGCTACTGGTAACTCAACAAGTTTTGTATTACCTGGCTCATTGGAGTCTATTACGAGGAAGGTTAAGAATGTCGTCGATAAAGATTAGTGAGAACGAAAAGGATATATAGAGGCTGCAAATCAAGTCAATAATATAATTGTATGGAATTTAAGCTTGTTGGCTAGAAGGGGTATTTTCTTGTTTTTTTAAGGGTTTTTTTTAAATCATTTTGTTTATTTCAGGCTTAAATTTGATTAGCGGGGTTCACGAATAGAAGAATTGTGACTTGAGTTTTTTTTTTTTTTTTGGGTGGTAAAAAATAACTCATTTTCTCTTTAGGCGTGGCTAAAAGGTCTGGTGGCTGATGGTGCTGAGTTGTTAATTGCAGGTTGGTGATTGTCCAATTTATATTGTGGGACAAAAGTGTGAACTTATGCATTTCAGAACTAATAATATTGGGAAACGTAAGGCTCTTGCAGACCTATTTGCCTCCATCTCTAATATTCGCGAATCTTATTAAGATGCACTTTGAGATTATAATCATGTAAAAAAAAATTCTAGTGCTACGATAACACCACCTTCAAAATCCTTAAAATTAAACCGAGGCTATCATTAGTGATTCTTCTATCATTAACCGAGGCAAAGTGCCAAACTTTTAGTGCTGGTTTGTCGTCTATGTAATCTTTGTCTTTGTCTAATTAGTGTCTTCTTCTATCATTAGTGATTCTAATGATTTTAGACTTTTAGTTAACTATGTTTGATGAGTCTGGTTTGTATCTTATATAGAAAAATTAAATACAAATTGTTGCCTTTAAGGCTCATTCACTTAGAAACGGAATTGAATTGATTTTTTTAATTTCTCCGTTAATTATTTAAAATATTACTCATGAACTGAATTGGATAGAATTTAATTGAAATTAAATTGAATTAAATAAAGTCCATACAATTTCTTCTCGGGATCTTAATGGGCCAAGCTCAATGTAATGCTTGGAATGGGGTAAAAGATGGGGTCCGAAATGCGTTACCCCCAAAACGAGAGTAACAATTACCCATCCCCCGTTTAACTATTACCCTGGTTCAACATTTTTACACAAAACCCTTGCCTCCTTCCATGCAAAACCCTAGTATTCTCTCTCCTCCTTCCATGGAAACCTTAGCTTGTTTTTCTTGATTTTAGTCTCCTGGAAACGGTCACTGGAGCTTTGATGGGCGAATTTTAAGATTTTTTTTTTTCACTTGGTAAGCTCTAGCTCAACATTTTCGTTTCCTTTCTTTCTTTGTGTTATTTTTACAACAATTTCATCCTAAATTTCGCAAATGTCTCTACTTTTGTAGTGGAAAAGGTCAAGTTTGCAAGAATCTACCTTCAGCAGGTATTAATTTGTGGGTTTTTTATTATTTTGTGTACTTTTTTTTTATTTTTTGGAATTATTGAATGTGGAATTGTGGATTATTTTTGTTTATCTCTGTTACCATAATTTGGAATCTTGTTTTGGTTTTGGTTTTTAATTAAAATGGACAGATTTATTATAGAAATGATTTGGTGGGTTTTTGCTGATACAAGTAGAACTGTAGAAGTAGCTTGAATATTTTTTTTTCTTTTTTTTTTTTTTGAGAACAGAGAAGTAGCTTGAATGGCTCTTTAGTTAAAGTCCTGGGTGAAATTTATGTTTGTTGTGTCTTTGTGAAGATTCATGTGTTTTGGGTTTAGAATTGGGCCTTATTTTCTTTTCTTGTACGGTTTTTGGCTTTCTTTTTCTTATTTTTTCTTATAGGATTTTTTTTTTTGTCCTACAGATCTCAAAAATGGCGTCTAACACAGCCACTACAAGGCTCAGTTATGTGTCCTGGAAGTCTTCATCTCAATTCTATACTAATAATCTCTCTCCTCGAACTAATTCCTTGAAATTCCCTACCAAACCATCCAAATTTCCCCTTAACTTGAAGCTGATGACATCCACCAATTCCTTCATCATGTCTAAATCCATTACCTCTAAGCCTCTTTCGGTTTGCTGTTACTCTCCCAAGTTCCGAGACGATTTTGTATCACAAAGGGGCTACATTGGGGACGCAATTAAGATTGTGCTTGAAGTATTGTCAAATGCTCTTAAGGTGCTAATTCATTGGTTCAAAGGGGGCTATAAGACTGTGCATAAAGCATTGTCCACTGTTGATATTTTTCTGAAGGTGCTAATTAACTGGTCTTTCCGATATTGTGTTCTCGTACTTGATGTTGTATTCTATGATGAAGATGGTCAGATTAAGAAGAAGCTCGATAACATACGAAAGGAGCACAAAGAACGGTCCAAGTCCGATGATGAACTGTTGACTACTCAAGTCAGGATTTCTAACTACGCCGATTGCTTGCTTGAAAATGCTGATTGTCTGATTTCCTGTCGCTCGTTCTTAACTTCTGGAGGGTTTGGATTGCTACAGAAGGCCGGTAAACTTCACGAGGGTCAAACAAGACTTCAGAATATGACTGATGAAACATGCAACAATATTGAATGTGCACAATTCTCTATGTTTATCGGTGATTTTGATTGCTTAGTTACAGATGATGACAAGTTTCGTAGCATTCGTAGCCATGAGGACTTCAAGGAATTCTTGCAACATCTACAGTCACCGGAGATCAAAATATATACTACATCGTCTCTTTGCAGAGAGTTCAAAGCGGCCAAAGAAAAGCTTGATGAAATTGAGGGTTACACTCATGTTGCTATTTGAGGGATCATCGTCTTATGGAAGAACTTTAGGTATTGTGGAGAAGTAAATTTTAGAAACTCTAATGATCTACTAATTATCTTGCCAGCTCCTCCCATAAACTGTAATCTTTTGCTTTGAGGAGGAAGCTGGTAATTGTATGCATATAGAGACTAACCGTGTCTCAAACTTGTTTAAACTCTATTAATCTAATGTCCTAATTCAGTAGTACAAGCTAGTTGTGTACTACTATGTGGTTGCACTCTCACCCTTCTTGGTGATCTATGTGAAATCTAATAGAATCACCGAATTTATGGATCGTCTACGTAGCGAATCGGAGCTTCCCTTATGAGGGTGTTACATTTGTGTTTTGAGACTATATTAGGTCATCTTCTATAAATTTGCAATGTTTGTATAACCCACTTGATTTTCTTCTGTTATGAAAGCTATCGTCTTCCGTAAGTGGACATATCTTTTTGTATGTTGAGTTTTACCTTTCATTTTTTCTTTTCCATTTGGAAAATTTTCACCAAGGTATACTAAGTTACTAACCTATAGCGAAATTACACAAAGGTATATTGACGTTGGAATTACAGTGAGGTATATACCACACATAACCGTCAACGAAAAATAAGGTATCGGTATCGAAACTTGTAAAAAGACTATTATAACCTTCACGTCTATAATAATTAAATTAATTTTTAATACTAGATCATGTCTTTAACTTAAAATTTTGAAACATTTTCGAGCTAAAACATAGTAATGCCACTCACTTTTGCCTTTTTTCTTAAAAATGCCATTCAACTTCTTTTTTTCTCAAATGTGCCATTGTGATTTATAAAAAATCTTAAAGCTACCACTTAGTGCATTTGATTACCGGCTACAGCAAGTAATTGCTCAATAATCTTTTATTTTATTTTTCACCTCCTAATATTGCTACCAAATTTCCAGTCATAATGTTGTGCAGCTCATCAAATGGATCTTTTAATCCATATTCGAGAATCGAAAGATGCCTAGTTGCATAAAACGCATACGGATAGAGGTATCTGAGCTTGAACCGCAACCTTTGGGTTCCTTTCTTCAGGATATTAGTAAAATTCATGAAATACACAACTTGGGTACGTTTACGGTTCATCAATGATTTAGGTTTTGGTTTAATAGTAGCAATATTAAGGTGGTGAAAAATAAAATAAAAGATTATTGAAAAATTACTTCTTTTTTTGTTGAATGGCAAAGATTGACCTGCTGTAGCTGGTAATCATATGCACAAAGTGGTAACTTTAGGATTTTTTATAAACCACAATGGCACATATGAGAAAAAAAGAAATTGAGTGGCATTTTTAGGAAAAAAGGTAAAAGTGAGTGGCATGGCTATGTTTTAGCTCAACATTTTCCTTTGAGAATATTTGAAACTTTACGCGTTATAATCATATTGTCATTGAATCCTCTCAAAAACTACTATGGAAATCTATAAAAGGTTGTTCCTCAATATTTCGTGTAGAGTTATATTTTGTCACCACCGTGGTGTCTTTCCAGTTTCCATTACACTAGCGGACCGCCCACCCGTTGACCGGTCGATTTCTCTCTCTTTCTTTTCATCTACAACATAAGTGTAACCCCCCAAGAGGTGCGATTTCATCTCTATCTTTTCATTTGGGCTCTGTTTGGTTGGGCGGAAAATTATTTTCAACTGAAAAGTATTTTCAACTGAAAATCATTTTCAGTGTAAAATGTATTTCCGTTCACATTTTCCGTTGTTTGGTTACAACGGAAAACAATTTTCCAAAAAAATTATTTTTTATAAAAAATAAAATCTACTAACGTAGTTGCGTCGATCTCGAAAAGTTAGGTGAATTCAAAAAAAAATCACCTCAAATGCATATCGGAGTAAAAAGTTATACCTATGTGAAGAAAAAAAACAATATCGAGAAAGTGGCCCGAAAGTTCGGCCCGAGGCCCAATCAAGTCGGGTGCGAGTTTATTTTTATGACCCAAAGTCCCGACAACCAAACCCGATGATCAAGTCCGCTATTAGTGCTCTGGGGACATAGTGTCCCACCAACGGAAAACTGTTTCCCTACAATTTGAAGGGAAAACATTTACACCTACATAGGTGAAAATGCTTTTCCCCCTTAAAATCATTTTCCTTCTCATTGTAAACCAAACAACGGAAAATGGGAAAACGGAAAAACAATTTTCACCCCAACCAAACGGAGCCTTGATCTTGTCCACGTGTTTCATTGGTTATGTTGATTTCGAATTTTGTATCACACTTCGTTTTAGGGTTTTTTATAATTTCTGTTTTTTTTTTTTTTTTTGCGTGAATATGTTGAATTTCCACCAATTGAACTTAATTAGATTAGGGTTTTGGTTCTTGTTTATATGGTTATGTTGATTTTGTAAATGTTTAAGGAATTGTGTTATGATATTGAACAATCTAGGTTTAAATTTGATTGGGGTTGGTTGGGGGGGTTCCGAATTGAAGAATTGTGACTTGAGACTGGTGCTGGTTTGTTAATTGAAGGTTGGTGATATTGAGAAGACAAAATTGTGAAATTGAGCAGTTTAGAATTAACAGCAAGTTGTAGTTTTACCAAAAAAAATCGTGATTACAGAGAATATTGTAGAAGTAAAGGTTACCAGGTAATGTGTAATTTGACTCAGAAATTAGTTAGGGAAGCAGAATTGTAGTTTTGAGAGAGAGATGAGATTGTAAGACCAGTAATCAGACACAGAAATTCAAATCAAAGGGGCCGAGGGTGGCCAGGTCTATACTCTATACTGCTATTTAAGTGTTTTAGTTTTTCAGCAATTTGTTCTTTCATAATAGCATAGAAGTGAAATTATTCTATAGGAACTTTCTATTGTAGTTAGATGATCCAACAACCTTTCAGAGCAGTCGTACTCGTACACGATTTCAAAACCCTTTCATCCACGTTGAAAGACATTGTCCCAAGCACTGAGAGGTTTGTTGATATGTATAAGATGGACTGCCCTGCTGCGTTGAATAGGCTGCTGACTTCTGGTGTGCCTGCAACGGTGGAGCATTGGGCAGCTGTTGCAGCATCAGGCACCACTTCAGCTCCCATTGTTGCCGAGTGTGTTCAGAACTTTATAACAGCTATGGATTCACTAAAACTGAACATGTTAGCTGTTGATCAGATGTTCCCTCTGTTGTCAGATCTGTCTGCATCGCTGAACAAGCTTAGCATATTGCCCCATGATTTTGAAGGGAAGACAAAAATGAAAGAATGGCTTGGACTGCTATCCGAAATGGGAGCTGCAGATGAGCTCACTGAGCAGCAAGCGCGGCAGCTCCACTTTGATCTTGAGTCTTTGTACAACTCTTTCAGGGCAGCTTTGCCCAATGCTGGGACTTAATTTCCTTTGTGTGAGCTTGTAAATAATCAAATACCCCCTACTTCTCATTTTGGTCTTTCTTTGTATAGAGTAGGTAATGCATGTACATTCTAATGGTCGCTGTTGCTGGAATGCCACCAAGGAAGGTGTTGGTTCCCCGGAAGGCTGGTCAATCTTATGATGTTATATTGTTATATGTTGGAATTGGCATATGTGAATTTTAACTTGTATTGCTGAATACAGTTTCTTAAAGGTTGTGCTGTTGCTGACTATTATTGAGCAATCCCAACTGCAACCACAAACCGTTTGGCGAATCCTTTGCAGGTTCGTAGTACTGAGCATAACGAGTGCCTGTTTGTTGGTTGTTATTCTGTTATACTCAATGTACATCCATAATGAGTGTTCATTTGTGTTAATCCCAATTATTGATACTATGTCTTTGACAGGATCTTATGTTGCTTTTTCTTGATCTCTGCTTCTCAGGATCAATTCCCCACTTCTGTTTTTCACATGATCAAGATTTTATTATTTTTGAAAGGAACCTCGCCAGTCGCTACCAAAGTGTGGTGTCTGGGTGCATGCGAATCAAATTCAGTACTCATACATGAAGCTCAAACAGTTCAGTCCCTCCAGCCATATGTTGGCCTTTTGGCATTCCTCCGTTATGAGGAATGGCAAAAATGCAAGCAAATGTAAAAATATCAAATATTTCCCATCTGAATGAGTAATTTATAACACCATAGTAGTTTGTGGTTTTTCCTCTATTTAGAAGACGGACCAAAAGGAGGGGGGGGGATGAAAGAAGGGTCTCTATGTTAAATAATTTGTGTGCTTAGGTCTCTTGTTTATGTTATTTGGGTAGCCATTCTATCATGAGGGAATGGCCCATACCATCCCAAGTCGTAAGTGACAACATGCCCAATCTGTCATAGCCAACTCCTTTGCTTCTAAGCCCCCAAATGGAGCTATTGCTTGTTGGCTTCGGGATCACTCTCCTCCCGCCAGCCAGGGCAACTCCTATATTTAATAACGGCAAGACTAGCTGGCTTCTAACGAGCAAGGAATAAATTCAATGATGAGATGTTGAATTGTGTGCGCACCACCACCGTCGCGAAACCTACATTTTACAATAGGTTGAGCGCTTACTTCGCTTGTTGTCATAATTTTGGTGGTGTTTGGCATAGCTTGTGATTAGTTTCTACATTTTCGGTTTCCCCTCTATTCCTTTCCCGACAAACCACCCCTCTTCACCCCATTTTTAACTTCTAAAAACTCAAAACACTCTTAGGTTGAGCTTCTTAGAAGCTGCAAATGGGGGTAAGTATGAGGTGGAGGGAAAATAGGAGGAAAAGTAAGAGTTACTTGCAACTTAGGCCAAAAACACTCTTTGTCATCAAATCCCTAACTTCTGATGTTGAAAATCAGGAAAGATTTACTAGTATTAGCAACATTGTTCTATCTAACCAACCCAAAATAAATGTCAATTTAGAGTTCCTTTAATTTCTTTTTTTTTTTTGATAGGTTAGAGTTCCATTAATTTCTTGATCCAAAATAGGGGTTGTTTTTTTTTTTTTTTTACAGGGGAATAGGAGACTTTCATTCATAGAAAAGTCATACGGCATCTACATTGAAAATAACCCTAGAATATACTAAATCAACAGTACCAATAACAAATCTGCTAATAAAACAATTAACTAGAATACTCGAGCGCAACTCCTAACATGCATAGTAACCATGTGCTTCCTTTGATGCTTCATCTTTAATGGAAGTGGAGATCTTCACCGCAAGTACCGTAATTGTTTGCTCACAAAACGTTGTATGATGACATCGATCTTGTGCATATCCGGTCCCCGAATTCATATTACTAGATACTAAATCGCACAATAGGCGAAGAAAGGATCCTACAAAGAGGAAAAATATAAAAATCCCTAATAACTCCACAAAAGGGAGAGAAAATTTATTCCACTTAGAGAGCATAAACTAGAAATCAATGACAAAAAGAGGTGGAAAACATGAATCACAGGCCGGGAATGGCCTAAATCGGCCTTCCCGGCCTGAAAATTTATCCTAGTAAGGATTAAGGTTGAGAGAGGAAGAGGAGAGGCAAAAAAGAGAGGCTATGGTTTTTGAATGTATTATGATGTTTTAGATCTATTTCTTCAAAATAGGTGTTTTTTTTTTTTGGATGGGAAAAATAGGTGTTGTTTTACCTGCAATGCAATTATTTTTTCACTTTTCTATTATCCTTTTTTTTCATACTTGTGCTATTTTCCTATTCCAATAGAAAAATGAAGGGCACGGTCATTTTATTAAGTTTTTTTGTTTTTTTGGTGCAAATTATTAAGTTTTTTTGTAAATATATGTTCTTTAATGTGAAATTTGTTTCTTTATGGGGATTAAAAAATGATTTCGTTACTGAAACAAAAATGCAAGGACCACAAATAGCTAGGCAGACCAATTATAAGAATGGCTGATTCTTAATGACAAAGACGTGCATAAAATACATCAAATAAAAGAATTGCAACATACATGTATACAAGTTGAAAACTATTTGAGTCATTTTTCTTTTTTGTTGTTGTTGGAAGCTATTGAGGAATATAACATTGATCAGGCTTCAAATAGTTTGCTTAAACTTTTGGTAATATTGGTATATGTTCTAACACAATGGTACTTCATAGCGTTAGTTGATCAAAATGTCTTGTACTCGAATTCTAGAAACACCCATTCCATATGTGGAATATTTGAGATGTTCAGCTACCATTTGGCGTATTGAAAAATATAACATTGATTGGACTCGAACCGTCCATCGCAGTTATTAGTGTTGTTGGATATACGGATAGAAATGACAATTAAAAAGAATCATTCACAAAATGATTCTAGCGTGTCTTTGTCAACATTGCATCAGACTGAATATGAAGGAATTCCAACAACATTGCCAAAGACAAAACTGCTCCATACCTTTATAATGTCTTATTAATTCATTGCCAAAATTTTGCTGTCCTGCTTATAACTAATGCATGCATGCACTTGTAAGTTGTGTACTCCGTAAGACTATGTATTTAGCAACAATTTCCGGCCTCAACTTGACCAAATGGCCCATCCATAGAAAACGGCTTTTGATATTTGGATGCAGAGTGTGAACTTAGCTAGGAGTTGGGATTTTCTCCATTTATTAAAAAAAATAGAGGTCTCTATTTAATAAATAAAGGGTAAGATCTCCTTCTAACCAAATTTCCTCTTGTATAAGGAGCAAGGGAAACAGTTAGTTGAGCGCTCTTACTAGGTTGTATACTTGTATTGCATAGAGGAAGATAGAACACCAATGATTACATTATTAATGAGTGAGACGTCTCATATTGATAGAATATGAGAGTTTTGAGGTGGTGAGAGGAAACACTCCATACTCATTTTGTGCTCGATTAGTTTGTGTGATTTAGGGTGTGTTTTTTAGAGTTGAACTGAACGGATTTGAATTTTATATCACGTAGTTGAACTGAATATTATTGTATTGAACTAAACACCACCTGATATGTGAAATAAAAAGTATGTTTCTGATTGAACATTACTGAAATGAACTGAACATAATTGAACTGACACGAGATCATCCCTAAACTAAACTGAAATGAACATAATTGAATTAAACTGAACTGACAGGATAAACTTTAAAGAACAAACTCTTACTAATTAGTCAATTTTATTTATTTATTTTTTTTCTTGTTTTTTTTTTTTTTGGATAAGCAGAGTTAAGACCTATGGCTACTAGGGGTGATGGAGATGGAGAGACTCATACCCATATCTCCTAGAAATTCGAGTGAGAAGTTTGTCATCTCGACTAACTACTCAAACCGTAAGCTTATGACTAAACAAGTAGGACAAAGGAGGAAAACGTAACGTAACCGTTTTTCCAACTGATGAAACGCTTTTAAGTAGCGGTCGACGGTACGAGCAAAAAGAAAGTAGCGGTCAACGGTGGATAAACATGGAAGACCCACGCCGGTCTTTAAACTCCTTACTCCTCCAACGAATGATCTTCAGCCACGTGTCTTTCATTCTCTTCCTGTTGATTCTATTCACATTGTCAAGTAAAAGAAAAAAAAAAGTATATTTCCCTCTATCATGTAGGGGGAGAAAAAGAAAGGGGTAGAGAAAAAGAAGCCGCAAATTTTGGGGAAAATTTTCCAGCAACTTTTTTTCCCATATAGTTTGGTGAGTGTCTCAGAGCTTAAGATTTGCAGACCGTGTGAGCCCCCCACTCTCCTCTAGGCTATAGCAGAGTGTCACCACCATATTTAGTGTACTACCAATCTACTATGTATTCACATTTATTCATCCATATGGGGGGTAATTTATAAGGATGAGCTGCGAGTACAGGTGGTAAGTGTTTACTATTATAATTTATTGATTAAGGGTTTAAATCTTTTTTTATGTAGGGAAAATAAATATTACTCTACCTTTCTTCTCCTGTGCTTGAACTCATCAGCCTATTAAAAATGGGTTGAATTGTCTGACACATGTAATTTGTGGCGCTTCAAACAAGCATGACCTCATGTTTGGCTATAGAGGTGAGAAGTGACTTTATGTTGAAATTACCTTGATTATGTTGGCAAAAACGGTTAGCTTTTAGATTAAAGCTACAGCTTTCATCTTTCAGTTACTGCTTTCACCCTCTGTTACCAAACAATTTATTAGATTAGTGTCAACTTTTAATTCCGGAAACAGTTAAATCAGAATGCTACCCATGTACTCTTTCAATTTCAGCTAGCAAAATAACTAATTTGTTACCATTTCATGAAGCTTTTAACAAATTTTTACTGATTTCTTACCATATTCTGACTTTTCAGCAAGCAAAATAACTGGTTATGCTAAACATACCGCTTATAATTAAATTGGGATGAAATCTACGAAAATAAAGTGCGGAGAGTTTTATTGAGTCCATTGAATCAAATCAGCACAACCCGAAAAGTTGACAAAAGGTTGATCTAAAGGTTGATCTTTCATCAGAGAGTTAGGGTGATTTAGAGTTACGATCGATTTGAAAAGACACAGCCCAAACCCATAAAATATGACACTTTTTATTTAATTATTGATATGGCAATAGAAATGCAGAGAGAATTAGTGCACTGCACTGCAACAAAAATCAATCAAGACAGCGACCAATTTGTTTGGGTCTTTATTGTTGACCCATATTTAGCAATGACTAATGAGGTGCTACTAGTGGCCTGGCACTGTAACGATAGCGACGGATGGCGAATTTGCATGAGAAAATGGCCGATTTAAGCTATAGCTAGCTACTAGGGGTGTCCAAAGTTCATTGTGGGGGCCCAACCTACACCTTTGCCTTGCTCTTAAGAGGCATGGGCTCTTCTTATTCTCCCTCAGGTAATTTAGATTCTGCGTAAATGCAGAAACAACCCCACCCCAATTTGTAAGCCCTCATTATATGGACTTGGACGATGTTCCTGGTCCGTTGCAATTTCCAGCGGGGGAGGCAGGGGCGGGCTGCATATAGGTCCAAAATCTAACCGAATCTGAATTAGACCGAATCTGAATCTAGCAAAAAGGCGGATCGTGGACCTAACCTATAAGTATTAGGTCCAATACCTAACCTAACCTGAAAAAATCTAGACCTAACTTGATTGGACCTGGACCTAATATGTTTTGAGCTTCATTAACACGATTTCTTTCAATATTCATCCAACAAAATTGCTCAGATAATATTCAAATCCAAACGAGTGAACAACACCAAAACAAAACATATTAAAGGTCCAAACAAACAAGTTTTAAATATTTTTAAACAACGCTAGAATGAATTAAAAAAAAATAATATTTTTGACTATTCACTCGAGCGCCTTCGATCTCCACACACGAACTCAATCTTCTCCAATGCCAACATAAATGGTAGGATCAATCAATGGCACCTTTCCTATTATTATTTTTATTTTACTTTTTTTGCAATCTATTTATTTTTTTAATGTAATTTATTTTATTTTTTTTGCAAATTATTAGTTTAGGTTCAATCAGGTCCAATCAGGTCTAAATCGGAAAAAAGACCGAACCGAACCTAAACCTAAATTCTGAAAAAAGTTGGACCGTAGACCTAACCTAATATATTAGGTTCGGTCTATGTCTGACTCGGTTCGGTTAGGTCCGGGCTAAAAAGTCGGTCTGGACCTATTCTTGTGCAGCCCTAGGCCTCGCTAACTAGTTGAACTATAAAAAATGCGGTATAATGTCGAGCTGTTTGTGAACATACTCGATTATTCAAAGTTGTCTCGAGCAGTAAATTGATACTCATAGTACGTAGATGCAAATATTTCACAAAAACTCATATAAAATGACCTCATACATGAGTCCTGATATATGTGAGGAAAAAAGTGATACCACCATAAACGAAAAAGTAATACCTCTAGAGTAAAAAAAAAGTAATAAGGAGTATCTTGTACGAGTTCGGGTGTGTTCTTTTCTACTTATTGGACCTTACCAATCCGTGAAAATAAATGGCAAAACATTATCCAATCAGTGGGAATCAGTGGCAACACCTTACTGAATCGATGAGAATCAGTGGCAGTATCCACATTACTACTCACAAAATCAGTAACGGGACCTTCCCAAATCAGTAGAAATCAATGGAAGCACCTTACGCAATCAGTAGGAATCACCGAAAGGTTCTTACCCAGTCACTGAGAATTTGTAAAAAAAACCTTACCCAATCAGTAAGAATTAGTGAAAAACTGGAAATAAATGAAAAAGATCGCACTCTTCCGAAATTAGCGTTATAGAGTTTTTGCAATTATTTATCTATGGAACAAATATAATCACATAAGGAATATGGATACTAAACTTGGTAACTTACCATAAAATATTCCATGCATCTATGATCTTATGATCAATTGACAATTATGTTCCCACCTTCACTGTCTTGTTTGCAACCTTCATGTCTGCATAACAGACGATGGGGAAGATGTAGGGACCGACTAAATGAAACCGGGCCCGCCCGAAGAGGTGGGGAGAGAGAGAAAGTGAAGTGATGACAATAATAATGGTTGATGTGAGGGGTCACTATCAAAGGTTCCTAGACGTATGATTTTGCTGACCTTTCTTGCGACGTGGGCGCCGCATTTTTTATCCAATCAAAGCAGACTGCCACGCCCCCTTAATTTGATTTAAAGTTCAAATCAAATTTACCCCCACTAAAAGAGAGAAGAAAATGAAAATTCATCCCAAAAGAAAATCAGCAATCGTATATAATAAAAATTTTGTTGGGAAAGGGATAAAGATTTTCAATAATTGAGTAAGATTTTATCATTAATTCTCACTAATTCAGTAATTTCTAATAATTTATTTTTACTGATTGGATAAAATCTTACCATTTATTTTCACTGATTGATAAGCTCTAATAAATGAAAAACAACACATCCAATATACTAATACTCCCTCCGTCCCATCTTTGCTTGGGCACATTCCTTTATGGGATGTCCCCTCTTTACTTGGGCATTACCTTAAATGGTAAAAAAAAGTTAATGAAATGACTTGTTTGCCCTAACTTTAACTTTCCTTGTTTCTTTTCTTTAAAGGGAGGAGAGAGAATGAGAAGGGAAGGGTAAGGGCATATTTGTGAAATGGATGCCAAAGTTAACTTTTCTTAATCTCCGTGCCATTTCAATGTGCCCAAGTAAAGATGGGACGGAGGGAGTATCACAATTTTACAACTAGTCTAAGATTTCACTGGTACGTCCTAGTCAACTTACATTTCGCACATTGTTGTTTAACACACATATTATACTGAAATGTCAAATATCTCATTATAAAAAGGGATTACGCTTCCTTTAGGAGTCCCAATAAACTCTTTCCTAAACTTTCATGAAATAGTTAATTGCGAGATATGTGAGACAACAATCAAGATTCAAATCGAAACCTTTTATCGATGATCCTTATTAGCCCTTACAATTCTCCCTTTATTATTGCGTCATATGCATCAAGGGATTATAATTTCATTATACACTCGGGTAAATCATTGAAATTTTTTCAACATGTACAAAACTTAGGGCCCGTTTGGCTTACCTTCAAACAACTTCTCATTCTCTTTCCAAATTTGTTCTTATTTATCCTCATTTTATCCACTCCCCCCTCCATTTCCAACTTCTAAGAAGTTGAAATAAAGCTACAATTAGACTAGAAGGAGAAGGTACAATTTATAACTTCTCCTTCTAATCCAATTGTAGTTTTATTTCAACTTCTTAGAAGTTGGAAATGGAGGGAAAAGTGGATAAAATGGGGGTAAACAAGAATAAATTTGAGAGGAGAAGGAGTAGTTGATAGAAGGTAGGTCAAACGGACCCTTAAATGACTAGTGCTGAAAATTACTGACATGCCATCCCCCTCTAACAACTCATGACATCACACAACAGTCTCTGCTCAGTGCCCCCTTCTCTGTGTGTGTCCTGTATTTCCGTATACTTGGAACCCTCTATGGGAGTACTTGCTATATAAATCTCAATAGACCCTAAACATCCTAAAACCAAAACGAAATATAAACCACAACAAGCAACCCAAAAAAGGGCCTTCCAAATATGGCAATTGATAACCTCCCAACTAGTGATGAGAGCCGTCTTTCTGGTGCATATATTCGTAGCCTTGTTAAACAACTTACCTCTTCAAAGCCCCACACTACTTCAATTAAAAACATAACAAACAATGATGTTTGTATCGTTGAGGATGAATCATCAATACCATCACCTTGTAAAAAAGGTGACAAATTAGGCATGGCTAAGCAAAATAACAACCAACATGGTGGTGGCCAACAACAAGTTGGGCATAAGAAGCAAGTTCGAAGACGGCTTCACACAAGCCGCCCCTATCAGGAGCGGCTTCTGAATATGGCCGAGGCTCGAAAGGAGATCGTGACTGCCCTCAAGTTTCATAGAGCGGCCATGAAACAGGCCAATGACAAAAAACAACAACAACCAGCACAAACATTAGACCAGTACCCTCAGTATCAACACTCGCAATCGATACTGGGGGTGCAAGATCATGAAATTCGTAAACCTAAGAATGAGTCGTCAACTCTATTCACCACCACCCCATATTATCAATCCTATAATAGTTATAGTAGTAGTAACACTAGTAATTCTTACACTCCAAATTCTTATCATCCTTGGCCTATTTCTTCACCATCATCATTAGTTGAGTCTCCACCCAATTACGAAACCCTAAATATTCCACTCCCAAACCAACCATTAGGCCTAAATCTCAACCTTCAAGCCTTCACAAACTTAGACACAACTTTTAACACAAATACCCCATCAAATATGAACCACTTCTCACCCTCATCTAATTCAATGTCTCCCTCATCATCATTCATGTCAACCCCAAGAGATCTCGGCGACAGGGCGGTCGACGGCGAGGTGGGACCCACTAGTGGAATCCATGCTATGGATCATATGCACCCTGCTTTAGATGATGAAGAAATGGCAGAAATCAGGTCAATAGGGGACCAACATCAAATAGAGTGGGATGATACCTTAAATTTAGTCAAATCAGCTTGGTGGTTCAAGTTCCTCAAATCAGTTGAGTTTGGTAAGGAAATTAAAGGATTGGAAAATGATGATCATCCATTTGGGGAGTTTATGGAGTTTCCAGCTTGGTTAAATGCAAATGAGAGCAGCTTGATGCAGCATCATTTGGACGATTATTACTGCTCCGAGGACTACGCCCAAGATACAACTTTGCCTTGGTAAAACCTTAAAACCCTTTAAACATTTCTTTTAATCTTGGATCAATTCTGATATCATATTAAGATCGTGTTATTTTTCACGGAACTAAACTGAATACCGCGTTCAATAGGTGAGGGAAAAAGTAGATTATTGATTTGATAATCAATGAACCTCAGTGAATTGAGTCGATGTGAATCGATTCTAAAAGAGCCGGTGAAAAAGAACACACCCCTAAAATTTTTAGTAAGTTCTTAAAAGTTAATTATTCACTAATTGAAGGTTTAAGCATATGGTTATTTATGAACACAAAAACTCATATGTTGCAAGGTAAGGCAACTCATACAAGTATGACGTCAGGTTTATTTTATATATAGAGGAGGCATCACCTTAAGGCGGTCTGATATGAGACTTAGATTTTTCAGATTAATTGGCATGTATAGGAGTATTCTCTGGTAAGCTTCTAAGTGGAGCAGAATAATGGATTAATTAACTCTTCCGATCCCTTACCCCTACAAGCCCTTCCAGAGCCAAGTGTTAAATAGTCCATGTTGATGTGTAACGATATGCATTGGGGCTGGACTAGTGTGTAGTGTTACCTTACACCAATTAATTTATGCATGCTTTTGATAAGTGTCTGTAACTGAAAAGCTTACGTAATTGCCATCCAACTTGTCTTTACAGAGGTTTTGTTCCAATAGATCTACTGCATATTAATGAAGGCCGCAGTGATGCCATCAGTGAATATAACGGTGCTGTGAAATAGGCAACTTCAACAACACAACTCTTATGAACTAATAAATGAACACAATATATATATATACATAAGAATTTACTAGGCTTAAAAAATGGAATACTAGATTATTATAATAAAGATGTTCGTATATCAAATCTGAGTAAGCACAGAACAAGCTTGCCTAATAGATCATGTGTAGGGCGGATCCATTCCGTGAGGCATGGAAGTTTGTAACCAACCTACTCCGAAATGACTCGACCTGTAATCCACTGAGTCTATCCTATTTGACATGTCTAAATTAATGTATGTAATCAACCATAGCACCATGGTGCACCATGCACCAAGCAGTTGCCTCAATGGTCACGACTCACCTGCACCATTTGCGGTACACTCTGACACTTTTTGATCAACAATTAAATGTGGGGGCAGTTTTTGCAGAAAAAGAAAATCATGTAATATGTACAGGTCTAGTCTCTTTTGTTTATTTGACCCGTTTAGAACTTGTTTGGTATGTGTTTTTCCTAACTTATTTATTCAATTTTCTATTTACAATTACATGGATGGAAATTTCTGAATTTCTCTAATCATGTGCATGAATTTGTTGTTATTATTGATACAGGGTGGACATTGGAGACATTGATGGAATGGATGACGAGTGGTTATCTTAGATTTTGCTTCTTCCCAATGGAGTTATGTTCTTTCAAGGACAAAATTCATAAGGAGGTTTTTAAAAAAAGGGAAAAAAATATGATTAGAAAATAGAAAAACAACAAATCTCCTTGTGATTATTTGTCATTTACCCCAATTTTTATTTAAAATAAAAGCAAGGCTTGCGACGATATTTTTAACAGAGGCAAAGCCATTGGAGGGGAATATATATATTGTAAGATCACTGCCTATGTGCAGCCTACAGGGGTTGATTTTGTATCTTTCGATCTGGATCACTATATTTAGCATATATGGAGTATTACTATCTTTATGTAATTTTTTACACGTTTTTTGCGTAGTTTCAAGGGGGATATGTGTATCCCATCAAATTAAAGATCAAACAACAAGAAAGATATATGTGAATCTGCTGCGAATATTAGTCACAAAAGGTGTTTCCCCGATTTGATAAATAAGCTACAAGCTAAGTCTACAACTCATAAAACCAGCTAGGAATTCAAGCCTGCGATGAGCATTACAATAATTAATCTTTATATGATAGACCTGATTATGGATGATACGGCGCCCTTCCGCTCGAAATATAGGTACGGATAGTTTGTTTGTGTAAATTTATAAAGATCTGACCCATCAATCCAGTCCAAACCCAATTGTCGGCCTTGATGTCAGATCCGACTCGCGTTCTGTCCAATCATGTTCTTTATCATGCCTTGCGTGATGCATGCGCCTTTAAGAGCACACAAGGCTAGCCACTTCGTGGGATACTCTATTGACTAACATTTTCAACAATTGAATTGCCCCTCTTAGTAGTTAGAGATAAGACTGCTTATATATGTATATAAACCTACTAGATACCAAGCAATGCAAACTGCATATATATAAAGCTGGTAGGTACCAAGTGCCTGGCCTAGTGGGAAAAGTCCCAATGGTTCTGCAACCCCACCACGAATCAAATCCCACTAATCCCCTTCAGAGCCTCCCCCCATCTCTTCCCCCTGACTCTAAGGCTAAACCAAGAGGCACTGATCACCCTACGTAATGCAAATTTTTATCTACTCCTAAAAATATGTACTCTCATCAACTTTTTAATACTTGACCTACAAAAATGAGGCATACAAACTTTTTATTATGAGTGTATGAAGATAAATCCGAGAGTAGGTTTAAATATTGAGCCCGTTCTTGGCACTCCTTAGCATTATTGGGTACCCCCGTCCCTCCGCCCCGTCGCCCCCAAGCCGGTTAGGCCCAACAAAAGATGGTTTCGGATCGGTGGGACGATTGGCTTTGGTAAAGCTTTGGGCTACTACATCATGAGCCCAAGTGCAAGCACATATACACTCCGTACTAGTACATTAGACTTTAGGCCCATGATATATTTCCCCAAAAGCAGGAAATTCTAAGTCGGGTCGTTGCCTGAGCCCGTTAGGCAGCACAACCATTAGCGGGAATTTCGAATTGAGAGAGAGAGAGAGAGAGAGAGAGAGAGAGAGATGGAAGATTCAGGGGGGATCCTAAGTCAAGTTTCAGCTCTCAAAGACATGCTTGACAAGGTAAATCCAAACAATTTTGTTCATACTTTTTCTGCGTCGTTTAATCACAATCTCACATAAGATCTAGGGTTTTGCATTTGGTTTATGTTTTCGAAATTGATTGAATTTTTGTTACTAGGTTAACGATGAGATTGAGGCGAATATTCAAATTACGAGGGTTATCGAGTCTGAGATCGTCAAATGTGAGGAAATTGAGACCGCACTTGCTTCCAGAGAATCTGAGCTTATGAAGTTGCTTTACTTGTGTCAGTTCGAACTGAGTGGTCTGATTGCTGTGGCTGGTAATAATAATTGGCTTATATGTTTTGATTTCGCATCATTTATGAGATTTTTTATCTAATTTTTCTCGTCAATTTGTGCGCTAGATCATAGTGAAATTTGAATTTTGTGTGGTTTCATAATGATATTTTTCCTATGATTGTTTGTAAAATGTAACTATTTAACAATGTGACATGAAATAGCATTCGGATTTTGGTGGTGAAAGCCCTCGTTGCTATTCATTTTCGTGCCCTAGAATCAGTGAAGGACAGGTTTTTAATTCGTTTGGTTGCCACATTTAGTTTAGAACCTCTTATAGGTTTATAATTTGTTTGGTCGCACATTTAGTTTAAAATCTTTTATTGCCAGTTTGCCACTCACCCATTAAAACCTTCAACCTGAAAATCAGGTTCTATCCTTTTTTCGTTCGCCTCTGGTATTCCCAATTTTCATATGTTCACCACCCCTGCCATCGCAATGAAGGAGAAAAAAGATGACTACTCTCTCGAGGGGTGGTTCATGTGGGTAAGGGTTAGAAGTAAAATGAAGGAGCAAAAGATGGCTAGTGGTATTGAATCCTTGGTATGAATATAGGTTGCAATTGGTATCAAAATCCTTGGTGTTTCACAACTAGAGTATGAAGAAAATTTGGAGAGAATATAATTAATGTATAATCATATATGTAACTAGGCCTATTTGCAAGGTATATGCCATATGTGTCTACTCAACCAATTATAGGATTTATCGCGTGCTTGATAATAATTTTACAATTAGTGCAGTAAAATCAAAGAGAAGGAAATGAATGGATCTTGTTTCTTCCAATAAAGGAACATTAGTCAACAGACCTCATGTCTACTCAACTTCGAAGCAAGTGTTATGTTTCCACAGTGGGTAGGCGGCGTGCAAGTTTGGTTGTGAGATGGGTTCAGCGCAATCGCACCAAGAGTATTAGTAACTATCATCCGCGTTAAATTGAGATAGAAATATCTGACATTGCTGATCAAAATTCAAGGAGGTTAACAGAAGAGGGCAAAGTTTGTCTAGTGAGATGGGTTCAGCGTAAAACTAGACGTGTTCTCCTTTAGTAAAATTCTTGTACAGGATTCAGTAACTTTTATGCTGCAATGATTTTCCGTCATGCTGTAATCTCTTTCATTCATTGCTGGATTCTTCACTCCCTTGTCTTGTATTCGCATTTTTCTGTGAGAAAATCTTGCTTTAATACGCAATCCTCTGATTTGTTATTCATAGTTAATTCAAGAAACTCAGTAACAGCTTTGACGGAAGAAATAAATTGTGAAAGAAGGAAGAAAGTTGACCTAATTGAAAGAGTGAACAAGAAGCGGTATTAATCCAAACTATTAGGCTTCATTTTGATGTTTCATTTTAATCGAGCATGACGGCATATGCTTTTTTGACATATCTTAAACAAGTGCAGCAGAACTCAAGATAAACTGCTATTTTTTGCTCTTTCCTCATTTATGAGTTCCTTGGTGCCTGAATATGTAGCAATCATTTCAGTGTATTGAGCCCCATTAAGGAGCTTTCTCCCATGCTTAAATGTTTTAAAAATTTTGAGCATGAATTGTGAAGTAGAGGAGAAAACTTCGAAGAGTAAATTCCCAATTTCTAACTTCTGGTATCAAATGCTCCTGTAGACATCCAGTGTGTAGAACCATAATGCTACACCAATCATGTTTATTCTGTTCCGAGTTGTGTTGCTTTAAGGCGGAAATGGATTTTGGAGAGACAGAGAGACTCAAGAGTTTTCGTGAATTTTGAACTTCCTGATATGAATGACTTTAAATGGATCCTAATTCTTAAATTGAGTTTGACATTTTAGGAAAGTTTCTGAGACGTTGGTTTAAGGGCTTTGCTAGGATATGTTGTCTGAATTCAAGGGTAAAGAAGATACTGCATTTGTATCAACTTTAGTACATTAGGTGGAAGCTAGTCTCCTTCATGTTTTCAATTGTTGAATGTGGGTTTTTTAGTACTTGAGAGTCCTGTCAGTAAGTAAGTTGATAATCATTTTGGAAAATTAAAGAGGAATGTAAACTTGCAGTTGTAGTAACTCTCAGAGTTTTTTTTCTTAAGATACATGGTCATCTGGGCCTTGTCATTGTTCAGTATATTCCATTGAACATCCAAATTATGTCAACATTTTGACCTTTGGGGTGGAATTCGAATGATAATATAGTTGTAGGTGCTTTTTTGGAATGGGGCAAATTGTTAAAATGTGTTGGCTTTCTAAATTAGACTGAACATGGGTGATTTTGGTAAGAAAACTCACTGATATTAACCAACAGTGTTAAAAACTTGTTGATTTCTTTTCTGTGTTCATTGTGGGAATGACTGTTGGTTGATGGGAACCATTTGTGACATTGATGTCATGTTAACAACCAAGTCAACTAAGAACTACCATGAGAAACACCAATTATATGTCATGCTACAAGGCTACAAGCTACACTGCTACAGTATTGCTTTTTATTAGTTCAGCACAGTCATCCATAAGTGGACTTCCATCATCCCTGGGTTAGCGAACAGTAACTCATATGCGCATTTTATTTAGCCTTGTGGCATTGTTGAAACATTCCTCCATTCGTGTAAAGATGTGGTGGTCCTTAAAATAAGTTTTATTGCATATCACACCTCAATTTAACACTTACGACATTAACATTGCACTGGTGCCTCCAAAGAGGCTCCCGCCCAGGCGGATGTAACGGGAGGTCAGGTGTATGAAGTCTTACCCTTTTGAAAACAGAGAGGTTGTTTATTATCTTTTTGAGATTACCAAAATAATGAATTCACACTTTCTGGGCAGGGAGAGTTTTACCATGTCATGCATCGAGTTTCAAAGGAGCATTGGAAATGATGCAAGCAATGAACTGAGAAAATTGTTGTTGGAGAAAGAATCTCTTGAAGATGAGATTAATGACCTTGATCAGACAAATACCAAGTTGACAAATACAATGGCAGCATTCTTGGAGGAGATTCTCGAAGATCTTCGTACTTCTAATAGTGGTAAATTTCCTCTTTCCTTTCTTTCTAGCATTTTTATACCAAGCATACACTTTAGTGTTTCATTGTCAAAGGGTTTGCATGTATACTTCAGTTTTCATGTCTTCTCAGCAATCGATTATGGTTTTGGATATACTGCATCTGCAAAGTATGTTGGATAACCAAATTCGTCTAGTTTGATCTTGTTCTTCTTACATTTCATGGTTGCATTGTAATCTATCTGCTCTGTGTAACAACCTCACTGCTTAAATCATTTATTGCCGAAGGTAGACCTCGTTTCCTGTAGCACATATATTCTTATGGAAAGTTCTACTCTCTTTGCTCAAAAGTAAGCTAACCTATTCTACTTTGTTCTTCATGAGCCCTGCACTGGGGGTATAAATTGTACATGCTATGTTCAATTGACACAAAATAGTAATGTTTAATATCAAAACTACTCTTGTTTTACCTAGAATGTGTGATCCAATTAGCATTTCTCTGTTACGGCTGACCAGGGATGTTCAGTATTTTTGCTAAGGGCAATGTCCTGCAACCATGTCTTGGTCTCCTCATAACTCTGGAAGAATAAAAAAAGAGCTTGACACCCCCCCCCCCGCACGTCTTTTTTTGAATAGATTTCTAACTATTCAACAACAGCCAATGGACGACACTGCCAACCACCTTATCCAAATTTATTTACCCCAGATGCTATGGTTGTGGTTCTCACGAGCTTGTTCTTGATCTGGTTCGGATTTGCACTGAACCCTGTGGCTTTTAACTCTGAAACACCCCTCATTCCTTCATTGACAGCACAATACAATAATGAAATAGAGAGTGCATCTACCTCACTATAGAACATATTAGTCTAACACCAGCTGAATCTCGATAATCAATGGAACTTTCATGGCAAGCATCTTTCTGTAATTTTTAATGCTAACATGTGGATGATATCTCACTCCGACCTTTGATAGTGTACTTCTTTAAATTTTGGGCACGAAGGTTGCATCTTTACCAGGGTTTCCATGATTCTTGGCCTGTTGGATCTAAGAACAACCACTATCCATTGCATAAGGGTACCACCAAGAGGTCTTATGTAGTCAACTTTAGCCTTGCATCTACCAAGAAGTTCTTCCTGTCAGACTCTTTATGGAAAACACATTTTCCAGCCTAATACTTTACCATGGAGGGTAGGTTAGACATTGGATTTAATCCATTATAAATCCAAAGCTGAAAGAACTGTCCACTTGTGAGTGTTGTGACTCTTCGGACTTTGTAAAAATGCTACAGGTCTTTGGTCAAATCCTTATTGTGTATCCTACCAATTACCTGTTGATCTGTTCCAGAATCATTGTTTGCTTTATCTGACTATCTGAATGGGCATGCGGTAGTAGCTTAGGAGTGCTGCTGTAAGCTTGTATATGTTACTTGCTCTAGAGCGTCAATGTGGAGCTTCTGAATAGTGAAGTTTTGTGCTTACGCAACCCAACTCTAGTCGGGTACTGTTATTGGATTATCGATTTATGAATGTAAACATGACATCTATCAGTTGATTTTGGTTCAAATTTGTTTGCATCGACATTGCAAATTTGTCTAATTGCAGCCCTAGAAGCTGAGATACAGAGAGGAAATGCAGAGAATGACCAATTGCTAAAGCACATTGATGAGCTAAAGAGTATACTGCTTTCTGCAGTTTCTTCCATTGATGATGCATGGTGATTTTCTTAATGGTTGGTTAGCAAGCACATTGACATCTACGAGTACTCCTACTGTCCTACATCCATTTATCAACGCACTGCTTATAGTTCTTACCCCATCACCCATTAAGAACGTCAACTAACCACCAGTGGCAGTGGGTGAGTGGTGCAGCCGACCACCATCATCGAGGGATGGGTGGTGGTAGATATGGCCTGGGAAGTGATTGGGGTGGGAGCAGGGTTGGAACCCAAGTTGTGGAATAGCTTGAAAAACATACATTCTGATTGTGAAGGAAATTCTGATGTTTCCAAATCCTTTGTATAGAGAACTGGTTGCTTGACCTTTTGTGTTAATGAGGAAACAAATATTTGATTGTGGATTTGAATTCTATTTTGGCCTTTGCAAATGAAAAGTTGTAGTACATAATTAATTTTGAAGTTTTTTTTTTCCCCATAATCACGAAAAGTGTAAATCACTCTTCTTCTTTTTCCCGATTATCGATGGGTTTACATTGTCAAAATCAAAACATTAGTTTCAACATCAACAATATAGGTAGCCAACAGTTACAATGATGTGCACTTATATATAATACCTTTATTTTATATCAAGATAACATGATGCATCAATACCTGATCTACTAGTTCGAAATACCATTTCCTAAATATAAAATTGAAAATTAGAATTGATATTTTAGAGAAAGCACCAAAACATACGCTATGAGTTTTATCGAAGACTCATCACAATTGCAAGACGATACTCTTAATTCTCATTATTTCGTCGGTTTTGTTTATACTTTTTCTTAACTGTTGTTGCATTTTCCCTCGAAAAAATAAAAACAAGATTACAATGGGAATATGTTTTCAACTTTTTTTTTTTTTTTTTTGAGTGAAAGCAATATCTTTTCAACTTTGAAAATTGATTCCATAATTCATGTAAACTTTAAGGAGCAAATCTTAGGCAATTCCAGTACAGTGTACTCCCCTTTTCTCACTATTTATATATTAAGGTGAGACCAAATGAGATTAGAGGTGGTTACTGGGCTGGGCTTGGCCCAAGTCCACATGGACCGGACTGGGTGTGGGCTAAATTAGTGCCGAGGTGATCGGAGGTCGGGCCCGGCACTGTTACATCCTATGAACTACCAGTGCGGGCTCGGTTTTGCCACGAAAAAGCCCGGGTACATCCTCCTCCTTCCCTCGTCCCCAAAATCCATTTTCTCTCATTCCTCCTTCCCAAAATATATCCCCAAATCCCCAACAATGGCAGCAACTCCTCAATCCTCATTAACTCTCCTTCCTCCTCCCTAAAATACAATCCACGAGCCAAAGCTGGCTAAGGTCCTGTCAGGACCAGGTGGACGGCCCGGCACAGAGCGGTGCCTATCCATACGGGTCAGTATTGAGTTATGGTAAAGCCCGGCCCACGATGAAGAATGGCCACAAACGGAATGGATCGGCCCGTGGCCAAAAAAATTAGAAATATTAGAAGTCAAAAGAAAAAAAAGTTAAAGTCAAACCGGAGTTTGGCCGCCCATTTATTGCCTATAAATAAGGAGTTAATGAGCGCTTAATCAAACACAAATTCTAGTACAAACCCCAAATTCTCCATCACTGTAAACAAAGAACACAAATGGCTTCTTCCTTTTCTTCTGGTTCTATCTCTTTCTCTCCCTCTCTCTCTCCTTTCTATATTCTTTTCCATAGTTTCACTGCCCTAATTCATGTGTTATATCAGTACAAGATAAACGTTCAGAATTGCAGCAGCATCTTCTTAGAATGGCTTTTGACGGGGAAGTGGAAAAACTCAAGGGTAAATATGCTCTTTTTTATTCTCCTAAGTTTTATTTCAATTTATCAAGAAAAATCAAAAAGCTTCGTGATTGACATGGAATTCCACAATCTGTGAAAAGGGTTTCTCGTTCTCGGTGTAATCTCAAATGGGTTATTTCTTTTTCCTTGGTTGGTTTCACATTTTTGATTTTCTTGATGAAAAATTGCAGAATAGTTAAGGAAAAGATAGTATTGTAGTTCCTTTCTTGACTTGAAATTCGCAAATCCCTGAAAAGGGTTTCGTGTTCTCAGTGTTATCTCAAATGGGTTCTTGATGAAACATGTTGAATTGCAGAGTAATAGAAAAAAGATTCTGTAGAGTAGTTGTTATAAAGTTGCTTGCCTGATTTGAAATATCACATTTTATGCACAGGTTTTGTGTTGCCCAGTTTAATGTCAAATGGTTTCTTTCTCAAGTCTAATTTCCCCATTTTGGTGGTTGTAAGAATAATTTATTTTATTGCTGAAAAATTGCAGAGATAGCAAAGGAGCTTGATCATAAAGGAAAGGGAATAGCAAAAGTTTTACCGAAAATTTTGGACTCAGAATGCAAGGGCGTACTTCATTATGCAGTGTCCGGTACTTCGCCTGGTAAAATGAATATGTGCAAGTACCTCGTTGAGGAAATCAAGCTTGATGTCAATGATCAAGATGAAAAAGGTGACTTTTCTAAATGGTGTCAAATGACATTCATTCTTTCATGAGAGCTGTGCTACAAAAACCTCATTTATGAAAATAATTGTGTATTTTTTGTTCTTGGCTAAATTGTCACTGTAAATTATTTTCATGTATGACCAGTAGTTTGAGATTGCATTTTCATCTTCCTTGGTCTGGAATCAACAAGTTATAGTATAAATTATGTTTGTCTGCCCTGTAAGGAGATTTGCTTTTCTTGATCGAATTTCTGGCTTTTTTTTGGTTTCTTCATTCTGGGTACAATAGTCCATGAATCAATACAAAGAACAAGTGTAAGGGACTTTTGGGGGGCTAATGTGTCAAACATTGTGTGGTATGTATGTCAGCTGTTAGTTTTTTTTTTTTTTTTATCTTTTGCTGATTTACTACTGGTCTATCTTACAGGAGAGGCTCCCTTGCATGGTACTGTTTTAGATGGTGATTTTGTCACCTCTAAGTATCTTCTTGAACATGGTGCATATCCTAATATCGCTATATATAATAAGGGGTATACACCATTGCACCTTGCTGCAAACAAAGGTTTGTCAATCAGAAATCATCTTGTTCATGCTCTTCTTTGTCTGGTTAAGTTGAGTGCAATATATTTTTGTTTTTCTTTCTTTTTGTTATTCGTTTTTGTTCAGGTTTTCTGCATTTTGTGAGTCACAGTGGCCTTGCTGTTGCAGGACACAAAGAGCTGATGCAGTTGCTGATCTCAAATGGCGCTCTAGTGAATGCAGAAGGTCTTGCAGGAACACCACTGCATAGTGCTGCTGCACTTGGTGTGGCAGCTTCTACAGAAATTTTGCTAGAGAATCATGCTGATGTATGTGAGAAATTTTCGTTTTGACTCTTTTGCTTAAGTAGCTGGAGTCTCCCTTTACAGAATGCTTGTAGTGATTTTTTAAAATAATTAGAGACTCAGAGTGTAGATGGTGATCATGTCCATATTAGGTTTCATATATTACCAAATCCTATGGGTTGGTGCCTACTGCATACCCTGTAGAGATAAATGGTAAGATGTAGATCATATAAAGCTTTCTGGCTGTTTGCACTTGAAAATTTCTCTTGCATGGCTGGTGCTTCATTTGTCTTTTATGAAGATGGTGTTTGAAATTTAGCTACTAGGATAAGTTGTGCAGTTGATGAATTTACAAGCTAGCATGAAATTGTCTGTTTTCACTATTGATGTTAATCATTTGACTGATCAATCATTTCAGTCTTTCTGTTCGTCTTAACTCGTGCAAGTCCTTTTATTGAAAAACCAGAATGTATGATCGATAACCAGTGTTTGTATCTTCATCAAGTCCCTCTTTGCACTCTAATATTTGTATGGTTCTGAAACATGACTTCCTGCATGAGGCAGTCCATATATCTCTGCTGTATATATTTCTTCCTTCCTCAGTGGCTATCCTTTCCCGTATGAAAATAAAGTGTACTGTAAAAGTAAATTTTAATTAAGGTTAAAATCTGATTCTTTTTCCATGCAGCCAAATTTAGTTTCTGACTATGCACTCCCTCCACTGATATCTGCCATTCATGCTAACTCTATAGAGTGTGTCAGGGTGCTGCTCAAGGTATTATTCTTTCTACTTATCTCTCTTATAATATTTGTTCATAGTATGGGCTTCTTGGGGTATATATTAGAAATAGTACATTTCATCTATTGCTCTTCTTAACGCTGTGACATTTCTCCTGTTTAGTGGGGAGCTGATCCAAATATAACCTCATGTGGACTGAACCCGTTGGTTGCTGCTGCCTTAGATGGGCAAAACGATATAATTACATGCTTACTGAACGCCGGAGCCAACCCAAATACACCGAATTTTGTGAGTACAAAACAGTGTCAAAAATTCATTTTCTAGGAGTCTTGTAACATTGGGAGTTCCTATTGTTGAAAAACTTAATAATGTCTTATACTTATTTAATTTTCTTTTTTCTTCTTGTCTTTATAACAAGTTCATAATATTTATATGATTATGAAGTTTATAAGGATCATGCCTATATGTGTCTACATGCCTTTAGTAGCTTCTAATTGATACTTGGGAATGCTTCCTGTTGTTTCAGTATGGTCTTGCACCTTTAGAAATTGCTGCTATGCTTGTCAATGGACCAGGTGTAACGGCTCTCTTTGCTGCCACTACTCCAATTGAAAGTATTCCTGACATTCGTGGAATCTTTGAATATATCCACTCTGATGCATTCAAAACCAAGGTATGAGGCTGCTGTTAATACCCTCTCCGATCTTTTCTTCATTACTTTGCTGTTCTTTTGATACAATACCATTTCGTACTGCTGAAATTACTTGAATTTCTCTGCTGTTTCAAACTCCCCCTCTTAAGATGTACATCTATGTACGCAGTAATTTGTCAAACATGTATGTGAATTTGATCTTCACTCATTGCGTTTAAGATAAACTTAAAGCATAGACAATCAATCTGTTTGATCTTTCTGCATTGCTTAACTTTTAGCGCAAAATCAAATTGGAAGAGAATTTTGTCAAAGCAAAAGCAAAGGGTGCAGAAGCTGTCAAAAAAGAACAATATCTGTTAGCAGCACAGTGGTATACAGAGGTAAGCAATCATATCTCAGATGCTCACACTCCCACCAAAAAGGGTGCTTAAAAGTGTACCACTTAGTAACCCAATTCTTATCAGCATAAAGAAACTCATAAATACGATCAACTACGTGCTCCATGAGGGAAGAAAACACCAAATCAATAAATGTGCAATACAAAAACCTCTAGTACCATCGACTGATTTTATTTTGCTCCTTTATTAGCTTCTGTAGCTACTTAACCTGGATTCTGAAAACAGGCAATAGCTGTTAAGCCAGATAATGCAGCACTGTTTTCCAGTCGGAGTCTTTGCTGGGCCAGGTTGGATGAGGGACAACGCGCACTTGATGATGCCATTCAGTGCCTGGCGCTGAAGAAATCCTGGCTTAAGGCACATTATCGGGCTGGGGTTGCGTGGCGACTTTTAAGAGTATGGAAAATGTTATATTTATTGTCTCTTTTGCCTTTTTATTTGTAGCACCCATATTTGTGGCACCCAATCAACCATATTTGTAGCACTATTTTCCACGCAAATCTAATTTCGGGACAAATATGGGGTGCTACAAAATCAAAAGCTATGTTCTAATTCCCTCTGCATCATCCATCACGTTTCTGCTTGTGCTACAATAATTGTCCTTAAGCTATGTTCATGTAACGTTATGTTTGTGGTGTTTTTCCATGTGAATAACAATTCTTTATTTTCAAATGGAATGTGAATGACGGGCTTAAAAATGCTTGGATACCATAGGACTAGCTGCTATTAAGACTATTATTTTCAGTAAAAAGAAAGTGCGGGAAAAGGGTAAAAAAAAAAAAAAAAAAGTTGCCGTGAGGAGTCATATGATTTGATCACATGTACATGAGTGATGCTGATTAGGTTGTAAATCTGTCTTGGCACAGAATTACAGGTTTGCGGCAGACGAATTTAGGACAGCCCTTGAGCTAGCAGCTCCTGGGAATAAGGATCTTCGACATGCGTTTAGGTAAGTCTTTGGTTTTCCTGTCACCCTCTATTTAGTGCAATGCTCTTAATACCGTATATATATATATATATATATATATATATATATATATATATATATATATATATATATATATATATATATATATATATATATATATATATATAAGTGTATGTACAAGCTAAGGTTCACAATATGGCACATCATTTTGTGGGATATGTAAGAATTTCCAGTGAGCCAAAGGTTCGCCCTCTATTTAGTGCAAAGCTCTTAATACAGTATTATTTTTTGATGTTACTCAATTTCCTGTCAATGCAATATATGACAGCCAGGCTGCACAGGATTTCCAAGCAGTACTAATCGATCAGTTGAAGAACTGCGATATCATCTAATCTGGGTATGAAAGTGATGAAGCATATGAAGAATACATTTCCTCTTTCTGTCTTGGAGAAGCAGAAGAAGTAGCTCAACGGTTGGGCGTAGGTAGTTTTGTATAGTCTTGACGTTTCTATAGGGTTTTTGCTAAAACACTGATATTGACATATTGTAGTCTCTTTTGATGCTGGTTATGTTGGTATATATGCCATATATAGTAACGGTGATGGTAGTCCGAAATCATGTACAACTTTACCTTGAAATATATCTTCGTCGTATTGTACAGCATACTCAGATATTATCCATGAAGTAGTATTAACTATTAACAGCAGAAAAACACCAGAAACGTGACTTAAGGACTCCCAACAACAGAAACCAAAAGGCCGAAAGGAGGGGGAGAGAAGTGAGGCCTACACTAGGGAAAAAACAGAAGTGCCAAAAATAACTGCTTGAGCTCATAATGTTAGACTACTCTCTTTTTTCTTTTTAATTGGATAGAAATGGCTTCGTCTCCTCTCATCATCTCACCAAAATCTCATCTCATCAAAATCTCATTTTAATCTCATCTCATCAAAATCTCATCTCGTCAAAATCTCATCTCGTCAAATCTCATCTCTCCAAAATCTCATCTCGTCTCTCATCTCACCAAAATCTCATCTCCTCAAAATCTCATATTGTCAAAATCTCATATTGTCAAAATCTCATCTCGCCAAAATCTAATATCGCCAAAATCTCATCTCGCTAAAATCTCATCTCGTCAAAATCTCATCTCGGCAAAATCTCATCTCGCCAAAATCTCATCTCCTCAAAAACTCATCTCCTCAAAAACTCATCTCCTCAAAATCTCATCTCGCCAAAATCTCATCTCGTCAAAATCTCATCTCACCAAAATCTAATCTCGCCAAGATCTCATATCGTCAAAATCTCATCTCGTGAAAATCTCATTCCACCAAAATCTCATATCGTCAAAATCTCATCTCGCCAAAATCTCATCTTCTCAAAATCTCATCTCGCCAAAATCTCATATCGTCAAAATCTCATCTCCTCAAAATCTCATCTCGCTAAAATCTCATCTCGTCAAAATCTCATCTCGCCAAAATCTCATCTCAGGAAAATCTCATCTCACCAAAATCTCATCTCGTCAAAATCTCATTTCATCATACGAAATTCTCATCTCATCAATATCTCATCTCATCTCATCTTGTCAAAGTCTAATCTCAAACCATCTCATCTCTACTCATCAAAATCTCATTATGATCATCTCATCAAAAGTCCAACAAAGTCTCATCTCATCTTGTCAAAATCTCATTATAGTCTATCTTATCAAATCTCATCTTGTCGAAATCTCATCTCATATCATCTCATTATAATGTGAACGGGTAAATCTCTGATGCCAGTGTCTAGGGAATATCTTGAAGAGAATGCCACACAGACCCACAATCCAAGAAAAACTGTCAATAAAATTTCAGCTGATTCATTCCCCATGAAAAGCCAAGCTAACCGCAAATCAGAACAAGCAACTTCCTCCTGCAGGCAAGACTGTAGCATTGCAAGAGATGATAAAGACGGTCTTAGGGAGGCGCGTTGGACTTGGAGCATGGGGGTTAGTAGTGGTGTATAATTCGCCACAAGTTCTGAGATAGAACTCGAAACTTTGCCATATAGTCGTGGGGAATGTCTACGACATTGGCCTGCTGATGCCAAGTTAAAGCTCGCAATCAGTTTGTTGTTTGTCCTTGGCCCTGATGCTATGAGTGTATGGTTGAGCGTTGTTGTGCAATTCCGAAAAGTATCCTTGAGGGTTTTTCTCAAATGTGTCCCTAGAAATGTTAGATGAGCCACCAGTACCAGGTGCCACCATCATACCCGAATCGCCACTTCCTTTTGTAGAGGCTCCTCCGGCAGCGCCAGTGACACCGCCTACGCCAACATTGTTGCCTTTTGCATCACCAGTGTTGGTTCCTTTGCCGTCCATGATGATGCTAAGACTCTTCAGATAGATAATTCCTAATGAAAATTGTTGAAGTGTACTTTAGTTCAAGAAAGCAAAGACTAATTTAATTAGATTGTGACAAAAAAAGGTGACTAGGGAGGGTATTCATAGATGGGGGATTGATCCTCAATTCTCATTTGGTCATGCTTAAGTGTGTACTGACTGCAATTTGGGATGGAAATGACCAATTAGCAAGAGTCATGACCAATGTGGGAGACGATGCTCAAGTCTATGAATCTTGAAAATTTAAATTCTTAACGAGGATCAAAGCCTATTGCCTAGATGATGGTGAGTAACTTGGTAACTTGGTACGGTGGTCAAAGCGAACATGACTTTGCTAGTATTTCCTTTCTAAAGTGCCACAAAATGTTGTTTTGGGGGGATTATCGTGTTTTTTTGTTTGTGCCAAAGTAGTTGGGATTGATAATCGTAATCTTAATCTTAATAATCTAGGAATACAAGATACATCAAATGAATAGGTTTTTTGTTGTCCTTTCTTTGATAACCAATCCGCTGCATTGTTTGCTACTTTGTAACTCAAACTTCATCTCAATGTTGAATAAACAATTGAATATCACTCAAAAGACTTTGTATCTGCCAGGGTGTATCCCATCTTCTAATCAAAGTATTGGGGATATATACCACGCAACACTGCTTCTTGGATACCATTTCGATTGTGTCTTTTCTTTTGCATTAATATATATTATGGTGCACAACAAGATGTGAGTGTTCCTAACTTCCTATATATGTTGTGTTTTTGTCATTTGAAACCGTTAATGTGATGTCATGCTTGTTAAGTTGTTATGTTTGGTTATTGAGAGAGTCTCACCTTGAGGCCGTCTCATATGAGTCCTTGTAGCTAAGGTATACGTACTTTATTAAGGAGCAATTATTGGTCAATTGCAATTCCAGTCCAGTGTACTACCGTTTCTCACCATTAATAAGGCGGTGAGTGGTGACCAAATGAGATTAATTAGCGAAAAAGTAGGAATATTAGAAGTCTTAAGAGAAGTTTAACCGCCACATTCAACAACGCAGCTTAAGCAAGAAAATAGTTCAAACCCCAAACCCTCATCACTGTAAAGTGTAAACAACAGAATATAGAAATGGCTTCTCGGACTTCCTCTGGTTCTCTCTCTCTCTCTCTCTCTCATTTTTATCTTCTTTCCCATTGTTTCACTGCCCTAATTCATGTGTTTTGTCATATCAGATAAATGTTCAAAATTGCAACAGCGTATTCTCAAAATGGCTTTTGGCGGGGAAGTGGAAAAACTCAAGGGTAATTATTCGTTTTTATTCTCCAAAGTTATTTCAATTTATCAAGAAAAATCAAAAAACTTTATGATTGATTAGAAGTTTCACAATCAGTGAAAAGGGTTTCTCTTTCTCAGTGTAATCTCAAATGGGTTACTTCTCTTTCCTCTTTTTTCCCTTGGTTTGGTTTGAACATTTTGATTTTCTTAGATGGAAAATTGCAGAAAAGATAGTATTGAAGTTCTTTTTTTGAATTGAAAATCGCTAATCCTTGAAAAGGGTTTCTCCTTCTCAATGTCATCTCAAATGGGTTCTTGATGAAACATGCAGAGTTATATAACCGAAAAAAAATAATCAAAAAATCTTTAGCTAGTAGTAATGAAGTTACTTGGCTGATTTATAATATCACAAATTCACAATCCATGTACGGGTTTTGCGTTTCTCAGTCTAATGTCAAATGGGTTCTTTCTCTATTCTATTTTTCCCCCTTTTGGTTGGTTAAAAATAAAATACTTATATGGCTGAAATAATGCAGATATAGCAAAGGAGCTTGATGATAAAGGAGAGGGAATAGCAAAAGTTTTGCAGGAAATTTGGGACTCAGAAGGCAAGGGCGTGCTTTATTATGCAGTGTCCGGTACTTCTGCTGGTAAAATGAATATGTGCAAGTACCTCGTTGAGGAACTTAAGCTTGATGTCAATGATCAAGATGAAAAAGGTTATTTTTCTAATTGGTGCTATTAATGTGAATTTATCTAATTAAAAAAAATCTCAAACATTGATTTTAATATTGTAGATTAGCAAATGCCATTCAGTCTTTCATGTGAGCTATGCTACATTGCTACAAAAACCTCATTCATGAAAAAAAGTTGTGTATGTATGTTTTTCTGGCTAAATTGTCACTGTACAGTGTACATTATTGTGCATGTCAGGTGAGTAGTTTATTATTGCAATTCCCGTCTTCCTTGATCTGGAAATCAATAAGTTAGAGTATAACTTAGATTTGGCTGCCCTGTAAGGAGTTTTGTATTTCTTGATCAAATTTCTGGCTATGTTTAGGTTTCTTCATTCTGGGTACCATTCATTAGGGGCTTTTCTTTTATTTTTATGAGAAGATTGTTTTGGAGGCAAGTGTCTCAAAAATTGTCTGGTTTGTTTATGGGAGCTGTTAGATTTTGTTCTTTTTTTTGCCGATTAACTGGTCTATTTTACAGGAGAGACTCCCTTGCATGCTATTGTTTTGGATGGTGATTTTGTCACTGCTAAGTATCTTCTTGAACATGGTGCACGTCCTAATATTGCTATGAATAAGGGTCATACCCCATTGCACCTTGCTGCAAACAAAGGTTTACAACAACAACAACAACCCAGTAAGTATCCCGCCTAGGGCGGGGTCTGGAGAGGTCCAGATGTACGCAGTCTTACCCCTAACTAGTCGCCTAGAAGAGAGACTGTTTCCGAAAGACCCACAAAAACTTTTTTTTTTTTTTTTTTAAATACATTTTCAAAAAGGTTTTTTTTTTTTAAAGCAATAAAGAATGATCAAAAGGGCAAGAGAAGTAAAGCGGTAAACATACTAACACAAGATTCTACTAATTGAACAACATAAAGTGAAGGAGACGCTACAGGCTATAAACAAAATGAATCAACCTCTAGTACTAACCAATGCACAACCATAATCTAACGCGGATCCTCTACACAAATCCTGCTACGCCATAATTTCCTATCTAGGACCAAGTCCTCGGTAAGATCTAGAAGGGTCAAATCCTGCCTGATTACCTCTCCCCAAGTCTTCTTCGGGCGTCCTCTTCTTCGTTTACAATCTCTAAGTGTAATTCTCTCACACCTTCTCACCGGTGCATCTCGATGTCTCCTCCTCACATGCCCAAGCCACCTAAGCCTTGTTTCTCGCATCTTGTTGTCAATATCGGTCACTCCCACCTTGCCTCTCAACACTTCGTTCCTAATTCTATCTCTTCTTGTAGAGTTGCACATCCAACGAAGCATCCTCATCTCGGTCACCCGCATCTTCTGCACATGCACCTGCCTCACCGGCCAACACTCCACCCCATATAGCATAGCTGGCCTGATTGCTGTACAATAAAATTTGCCTTTAAGTTTTAGTGGAATTTTTCTGTCACATAGAACTCCCGTTGCACTCCTCCACTTTAGCCACCCTGTTCTGATCTGATGAGTCACGTCATCGTCAATCTCGCCGTTGCCCTGTATGATTGAACCGAGATATTTGAAACAATCCCTCTTCGGTACCACTTCAGTACCAATCTTAATCTCCATATCCGAGGCAACCCCATCTCTTGTAAATTTGCCTTCCAAGTACTCGGTCTTTGTCCTACTTAACTTAAATCCCTTTGACTCTAGTGTATCCCGCCAAAGTTCTAGTTTGGCGTTGACACCTTCTCTAGTCTCGTCTATCAAAACAATGTCGTCGGCAAACAACATACACCAAGGCACATCCCCCTGGATAGTCTTAGTGAGCTCATCCATAACGGTTGCGAATAAGAAGGGACTCAACGATGACCCTTGATGTAACCCAATATCTATAGAAAATTGCTCACTGTAGTCCTGACCCTAGTCCTCACTCCTTCATACATATCCTTAATCACTCGGATATAGGCGACTGGAACCCCCTTGGATTCCAAACACCTCCACAAAACTTCTCTGGGTACCCTGTCATACGCCTTCTCCAAATCAATGAAAACCATGTGCAAGTCCCTTTGTCTATCTCTGTAGTACTCCATAGACGAGACAAAGGTTTGTTTGGTTAGATTAAGTGCAATCTTTTTTTCTTTTGTAAATTTTTAGTTCAGGTTTTATGCATTTTGTAAGTCACAGCGGCCTTGCTGTTGCAGGATACAAAGAGCTGATGCTGTTGCTGATCTCAAAAGGCGCTCAAGTGGATGCAGAAGGTCTTGTAGGATTAACACCTCTGCATAGTGCTGCTGCACTTGGTGTGGCAGCTTCTATAGAGATTTTGCTAGAAAATCATGCTGATGTAAGTTAGCTATTTTCGTTTGTGACTCTTTTGCTCAAGTAACTGGAGTCATACGTCACAGAATGCGTTGCAACTCTTTTGCTTAAGTAACTGGAATGTTACTTCACAGAATGCTTGTTGTGATTTTATTTTTAGTCAGAGAAGCGATTCATCTGATTAGACGTTCTATGGAGTACTACAGAGATAGACAAAGGGACTTGCACATGGTTTTCATTGATTTGGAGAAGGCGTATGACAGGGTACCTTGAGAAGTTATGTGGAGGTGCTTGGAATCCAAGGGGGTTCCAGTTGCCTATATCCGAGTGATTAAGGATATGTATGAAGGAGTGAGGACTAGGGTCAGGACGACAGGAGGGGAAACTGAGCAATTTTTTATAGATATTGGGTTACATCAAGGGTCATCGTTGAGTCCCTTCTTATTCGCAACCGTTATGGATGAGCTCACTAAGACTATCCAGGGGGATGTGCCTTGGTGTATGTTGTTTGCCGACGACATTGTTTTGATAGACGAGACTAGAGAAGGTGTTAACGCCAAACTAGAACTTTGGTGGGATACACTAGAGTCAAAGGGATTTAAGTTAAGTAGGACAAAGACCGAGTACTTGGAAGGCAAATTTACAAGAGATGGGGTTGCCTCGGATAGGGAGATTAAGATTGGTACTGAAGTGGTACCGAAGAGGGATTGTTTCAAATATCTCGGTTCAATCATACAGGGCAACGGCGAGATTGACGATGACGTGATTCATCGTATCAGGATAGGGTGGCTAAAGTGGAGGAGTGCAACGGGAGTTCTATGTGACAGAAAAATTCCACTAAAACTTAAAGGCAAATTTTATTGTACAGCCATCAGGCCAGCTATGCTGTATGGGGCGGAGTGTTGGCCGGTGAGGCAGGTGCATGTGCAGAAGATGCGGGTGACCGAGATGAGGATGCTTCGTTGGATGTGCAACTCTACAAGAAGAGATAGAATTAGGAACGAAGTGTTGAGAGGCAAGGTGGGAGTGACCGATATTGACAACAAGATGCGAGAAACAAGGCTTAGGTGGTTTGGGCATGTGAGGAGGAGACATCGAGATGCACCGGTGAGAAGGTGTGAGAGAATTACACTTAGAGATTGTAAACGAAGAAGAGGTTGCCCGAAGAAGACGTGGGGAGAGGTAATCAGGCAGGATTTGACCCTTCTAGATCTTACCGAGGACTTGGTCCTAGATAGGAAATTATGGCGTAGCAGGATTCGTGTAGAGGATCCGCGTTAGATTAGGGTTGTGCATTGGTTAGTACTAGAGGTTGATTCATTTTGTTTATAGCCTGTAGCGTCTCCTTCACTTTATGTTGCTCAATTAGTAGAATCTTGTGTTAGTATGTTTACTGCTTTACTTCCCTTGCCCCTTTTGATCATTCGTTATGGCTTTTAAAAAAAAAAAAAAAAAGGCTTTTTGAAATGCATTTTAAAAAAAAAAAAAAAAAAAAAAGTTTTTGTTGGTCTTTCGGAAACAGTCTCTCTTCTAGGCGACTAGTTAGGGGTAAGACTGCGTACATCTGGACCTCCCCAGACCCCGCCCTAGGCGGGATACCTACTGGGTTGTTGTTGTTGTTGTTGTTGTAGACTCAGTGTGGATAGTGATCATTCCAATTTAGGTTGCATAAATACGAAATCCTATAGGTTGGTGCGTACTGGATACCCTTTAGAGATAAAAGGTAAGATGTAGATCGTATGAAGCTTATCTTCTCTGGCTGTTTGCACTATAAAAAATGCCTTGTATGGCTGCTGCTTCATTTGTCTTTTATGAAGATGGTGTTTGAAATTCGAGCCCCCACAGGGCCACTGGAAGATTTCCTGGTCTTTAACTTAAGGGGCCCATGGGATTAGTCAAGCAAAGCTTGGATACCTATGTTATCTAAAAAAAAGTTGGTGTTTGAAATTTAAATAGGACAGATTCAGCAGTTGATGCATCACAAGCAAGCAAGAAATTGTCTGTTTTCAAAATTGAAATTAATCATTTGGCTCATCAATCATTTCGGTCTTCCTGTTAGTCTCATCTTATGCAAGTCTTGTTAAGAAATTAGAGTGTATGATCGATAACTAGTGCTTGTATCTTCATCATCTCCCTCTTTGCACTCTAATATTTGTGTGGTTCTGATGAAACATGACTCCCTGCATGAGGCAGTTCATATATTACTGCTGTATATATGTCTTCCTTCCTTGCTGGATATCCCTCCCCTTTTGAAAGTAAAGTGTACGTTAAAGTAAAATTTAATTATATTTTTATTTGAAATTTGAAATTCAATTAACTCTATCTGATTCTTTTTCCATGCAGCCAAATTTAGTTTCTGACAATGCACTCCTCCACTGATAACTGCCATTCATGCTAAATCTTTAGATTGTGTAAGGGTGCTGCTTAAGGTATTTTTCTTTCTCCTTATCTCTCTTAATTACTTATTCATAGTATGGGCTTCTCAGGGTATTGAAAATTAGTACATTTCATTTACTGCTATTCATAATGCTGTGATATTGCTCTTGCTTAGGGGGGAGCTGATCCAAATATAACCTCATGTGGATTGAACCCGTTGGTTGCTGCTGCCTCAGATAGGCAAAACAATGTAATTACATGCTTACTGAACTGCCTCATATATGCCAGGAGTTCCTATTGTTGAAAAACTGTATAATGTCACATACTTATATTTGATTTTCTTATTTCTTCTTGTGTCTATAATTAGTTCAGAATATTTATATGATTATGAAGTTTACAAGGATCCTGCCTATATGTGTCTACATGCCTTTGGTGGTTTCTAATTGATATCTTGAATGCTTACTGTTGTTTCAGTATGGTCTTGCACCTATAGAAATTGCTGCTATGCTTGGTGATAGACCAGGTGTAATTGCTCTCTTTGCTGCCACTACTCCAATTCAAAGTATTCCTGACTGGAGCATTCGTGGAATCTTTGATTATATTCACTCTGATGAATTCAAAATGAAGGTATGAGGCTGCTGTTAATGGTTCTGTTGTTCCACCCTCTCATTTCATTCATTATTTTGCTGTCTTTAATTTAAGAATATTAATGTTCTTATGATACAGCACTATTTCGTTCTGTGAAATTACTTGATTTGCTCTGCCTTTGCAAACTCCCTCTCTTAATGTTTACGTGTATGTACGCACAAGCATGCATGTGAAATTTGAGCCTCATTCATTGCGTTTGTGACAAACTTATAGCATACAGAATCAATCTGTTTGAGCTTTCTTTATTTATTAACTTTTAGCGCAAAATGAAAATGGAAGAGAATTTTGTCGAGGGAAAGCAAAGGGTGCAGAAGCTGTCAAAAATGAACAATTTACGTTAGCAGCACATTGGTATACAGAGGTAAGCAATCACATCTCAGATGCTCACACTCCCACCAAAAATGGTATGCTTATGGAGTACCACTACATTAGTACCCAATTCTTATTAGCATAAAGAAACTCACTAATATGATCAAATATGTGCTCCATTAGGGAAGAAAACACCAAATCAATACATGTGCAATACAAAAACCTCTAGAGTAGATTTTATTTTCCTCCTATTTAGCTTTTGAAGCTGCTTAACATGAATTCTGAAAACAGGCAATGGCTGTTAAGCCAGATGATGCAGCACTATTTTCCAATCGGAGTCTTTGCTGGGCCAGGTTGAATGAAGGAAAACTTGCACTCGATGATGCCATTCAGTGCATGGCGCTGAGGGAAAACTGGCCAAAGGCACATTATCGGGCTGGGGTGGCATGGCAACTTTTACGAGTATGGAAAATGCTATAATTATTTCCATATTGCCTTTGATTTTGTTGCACCCCATATTTGTCCCCTTATAAGATGTGCATGGAACTATTTCCCTTGAGGGTTCTAAATTTTGTTATCCATGTGAAGAACAATTCTTTTTTCAAACGGAATGTGAATGACAGGCTTAAAAAGACTTGGTTACCATAAGGAGAGCTGTTCTAAGATTATTAATTTAAGATTATTAATTTATTAAAAAAAAAAGTGCGGGAAAAAGGGAAAAAATAGTAAAAGGAAGAAAAAAAAGTCGTCATTAGAAATTATAGATTTGATCACGAGTTATACTGATAAGGTTGTAAATTTTTCTTGGTACAGAATTATGAGTTTGCGGCTGAGGAATTTAGGATAGCCCTTGAGCTGGAACCAGGGAGCAAGGATCTTCAAGATGCTTATAGGTAAGTCTTTGGTTGTCACCCTCTATTTAGTTCAAGGCTCTTAATACCGTGTATATCTCTTGTAAGTGTACAAGCTAAGGTTCACAATACGACACATCGTTATGTGGGATATGTAAGAATTTCCAATGAATCAAAGGTTTAGTACAGTATTTAGTGCAAGCCTATATAAGTGTACAAGCTAAGGTTCACCCTCTATTTAGTGCAAGGCTCTTAGTACAGTATTGTATTTTGATGTTACTTAATTTCTTGGCAATGTTATATATGACAGAGAGGCTGCGCTGGATGTCCAAGCAGTACTAACCGGTCAGTTGAAGAACTGCGATTTCACCTGACCTGGGTATGAAAGTGGATGAAGCATAGAAGAATACATTTCCTCTTTGCTTAGGGTTTGTATTTTGAAGAAACAGAAGAAAAAGTAGCTCAACGGTTGGGTGTAGGTAGTTTGAAGGAGAAAGAACTAGCATCTAGTCTAGTATAACGTTTCTATGAGGTTTTTGCTAAAATACTGATACTGTAGTCTGTTTTGATACTGGGTATGATGGTATATATGCGTTATGGTAATGGTGATCTAGTCCGAAATCATGTACAGCTTTACCTTGAAATATATCTTCGTCGGATTGTATAGCATACTACAGATAACAACCATCAAGTAGTATTAACAGCAGAAAAACACCAGAAATGTCAGCAGAAACCAAAAGGTGGAGGGAGGGTGAGAGAAGTGCCAAGCAAAACTGCTTGAGCTTGTAATGTGAACGGGTAAATCTCAGATGCCAGTGCCCAGGAATATCTTGAAGAAAACACCACACAGACCCACAATCCAAGAAAAACTATCAACGAAACTTCAGCTGGTTCATTCCCCATGAAAGCCAAGCTAACTGCAAATCAGAACAAGCAACTTCCTGCAGGCAAGACCGTGGCATTGTAAGGGATGGTGATTACGGTCTTAGGGAGGCGTTGGACTTGGAGCATGGGTGTTTGAAGATGGTAGTGGTGGATAATTCGCCGCAAGTTCTGAGAGAGTTTGACAAACTCGAAACTCTACCATATAATCGTGGGGAATATCTGCGAAACCGGCCTGCTAATGCAAAAGCTCGCAATCAGTCTGCTGTTTGTGCTGGCCCTGATGCTAGGAGTCTATGGTTGAGGTCTTATATGGAATGATGCCACGCACTTGAAACCTGATCCAGTTCTGCTTAACTCTGCATTCATATATATAATGGTGCACAATCAGATGTGAATGTTCCTAACTTCCTATATATGTAGTGTTTTTGTCATTTGAAACAATCAGTTGAACTAAACAGATTTCTATTTCATGTTTGTCACTTCTCAGGGCAGCCTGCGGCATAAATTTCGTTTCAGTAGTTCATATAGTACACGGAATTTCCGAGTTTGAAATTAAGAGATTACTGGTCTAGATTTTATTACATCCTAGTGTGTTTTTGAGAGTATGGTGGCGTTTATGTTGATTGAAGCAATGGAAATGAATCTATATAATAATTAGATTAAAAATCGTTGATCAAACCAGAGCTTGCCACATCATCGGATGAATCTATATAATGGCGTGTCAATTTACTTGTTATCTGATTCAGCTAAATGAATTTAATGTTATCATGGAGGATTGTCGGCGTATTGTTCAAGGCTTTAATTTTGTTGATGTTATATTTGCAAAAAGATCTTGTAATGAGGCTGCTCACCGTTTAGCTAGAGCCTCAAGTGTTTTGGAGCATGATGAATTTTGGGATTATGATCCCCCTGTGATAATTTCTGATGTACTGTTATCTGATGCAACTAATGTTAGTGGATGAAAATCTTTTGCCTTCAAAAATAAAATAAAATTACTTGTGACGTGTCATGTGATCTATATAATTAGATTAAAAAGCATTGACTAACCTAGAGCGTCGCCACATCATCCAATGAATCTATCTATATACTAATACTAAATAAGCTGTCGGAGAGAGAAGATGGAAGAAGCCATGTGGCGAGGTAGGAAATTTTCTCACCTAAAAAGTCCATGTGGCGAGCTTACAAAATTTCTCACATAAAAGAGTCTACATGGCAAGCTAGGAAAACATAATGCTTCTCCTTAAGATTCTCTAAAAAAAAATGCACCCATAATTTCAGTTCCTAAAAATAAGGGTGAAGTTAGGGGAAAAAAAAGGAAAAAAAAAAAAAAAGAAAAGAAAATAGCAAGCCCAAACCTTTCTCACGTTTACCTGTTACATTTTTAAATTGAAACATAACCAACTATTTCCCACGAAAAAAAATCAGCTCTCATAATTTGTTCCTAAAAAATAGTTGATCCCACGTTTGATTTGATTCCCCTAAGAAAATTACATAATTTGTTCCTAATAAAGGGGATGATCACCAAACTACCCAAAGTCCCAAGCCCAAGCCCACGTTTGATTTAAGTTGGCTAAGAATATTACCTGCTAGATAATGGGAAGGTAAACAATTGTCTAAATTATATCTAACCAAAAAAAAAAAAAAATTTGATAGTAATGGGTTGTTGAGAAAAATCGTGGAGCAAAAGTCTCCATTTCCCTCTCCCACTCTAATACTTTCAATTTGTCAGTTTATCATGCCATTTAGCAATTTCTCAGAAATAACTTTTCACTCTCATTTGTAATTTTGCTACTGAGAAATTTCAAAGAGGTGTTCTCTCTTTTATCTCTTATGTATCCTTTTACTAACTTCTACTTCAATTTATTGTATAGGGAAACAAGTTTTCAACTTAAAGAAGTGAATTGAGGAGTTTCGACTACAGCTTGAACAACAAATGTAGACCTAGAAAACGGAAAACGCAACAAGGTATGTTTCTCTACCTCAATTGAGTTAAACAAGCACAAAAACGTGAACTTTTAGTGATTTTATACATTTGATTTTTCATATAATTGAGATTGCAATTGATTTTTTTTTATATAGTTGAGATATTTTTCTCCCAATTTTTGTTTTCTTTTTTCTTCTTTTTTTGTTTGAAAACCTTCAACCCATTAATGGATGCAGAAATAAGAAAGTAGAGGAAAAATTAGAAAGACTACTACGAGAGAGATAATGGTATTCTCTCTCTTTTATCTCTCATGTATCCTTTTACTAACTTCTACTTCAATTTATTGTATAGGGAAACAAGTTTTCAACTTAAAGAAGCGAATTGAGGAGTTTCGACTAGAGCTTGAACAACAAATGTAGACCTAGAAAACAGAAAACACAACAATGTCTTTCTCTATCTCAATTGAGTTAAACAAGCACATAAATGACAACTTTTAGTGATTTTATACATTTGATTTTTCATATAATTGAGATTGCGATTGATTAGTTTTATACAATTGAGATATTATTCTCCCAATTTTTGTTTGTTTTTTTCTTCTTCTTTTTTTGTTTGAAAACCTTCAACCCATTGATGGATGCAGTAATAAGAGAGTAGAGGGAAAATTAGAAAGACTAGTACGAGAGAGATAGTGGGACAAAGAAAACGAAAAGAGGAAAAGGATCTCATCGTGCAAAAACAAAGAATTTCATTGGTTTATTTCTTTAGTTGAAACTATGAATCACATATCGATTAAATGTTTAAAATGAATATTTTTAGTTCAGTTCACGGAACGGAACATAATGTAGTATGGAGACGATGAAAAGAATAGGGTCTTAGATAACATCGTGCACCGCACGAGTCAAAACGCTAGTATATATAATAGCGTGTCAATTTTGCTTATAACGTGTCATGTGACTCATGACCAGTAAAAAGAAAAGGAAAATAGCAACAATCAGACGTTACAACAACATAAAGGATTTTAATGACTCCATTATCCCCTTCCCTTTCACAAGTTGTCAAACGTTTACAAATTCAAGAAATTGAATAATTGCTAATTTCTCTCTCATATAAAAAAAATCCCCTCTCATGGATAGATTATTAAGTTATTTTCCAAAGTTGCACCTCAAACTTTTCAAGTATGTCATTAAGTTACGGAAAAAAATAATTCAGAAATAACTATTTAATTTAATTTTTAATTAAAAAATACGCTGAAAAATAGAAAAAAAAATATCAAAAAAAATAATTAGAAATCACTTCAATTGGGAAAAATTATGAAACCTCACTATAATAGTAGAGAGGGTTTGAGGGTAGGTTTGGTGGCACGAGCTGGTGGGCAGTGACGGAGCTACTAGAGGGCCTAGGGGGGTCATGGCTCCTGTCAAATTTTGGTTAATATATTAAATCTGCGTAGTATTACCATTATTTATATATAGCTTAGTTGGTGCAGTTCACATATATTGTGAGCAGGACTCAGGGTCAACACTTGACTTCTCCCATTTTTGTTTTTTCCCCTTTATTTCGTGGCTGACCCACATAAATATCCATATATTTATCTGAAGCAAATAATTTTTTCTAAAATTGTTAGGTATATATTAGAATTGGGCCCCCTCCATCTCGATTCCTGGCTTCGTTCCTGCTGGTGGGGAGCCATGCTCAGCACCCGAAACCTATGCCAGTAAGAGCTCCTTCCAAGCCTAAGCAAAGACCCGATAACCTACCCCGGGGGCCTCCAATGTCCCCTAGGGTTGTCCCGTGCGATGTAGTGCGAAAATATCTACCTTCGTTTCGGGGCCTCCCGGAAGCTCAAAAAGCGTGGATTTAATAGCCTTCCTTTTCGGCTTCCAGGGGCTCGGGTGTCATTTTTGCCCAAACTTTTCCGGGGGGTCTATCATGACCCTAAAGGACACTCGGTGCTCCGGGATGGTCATTCGGATCCCCAAACATCGATTTTAATCATGCCTTTTGTTTTCCGACTCTTACACCTGTGTCCCGTAAAGCGCACTTCCAAGCGTATCATGGACCAGATAAGCAATCCCGAGGACTTCCCATGTCCCCTAGGGGTGTTCCGTGCGACGTGGTGTGAAAAAAATATACACCTTCGTTTCGAGACTTCCCGAAAGCCCAAAAAATGTGGATTATAGTCTTCGTTTTCGGCTTCCCGGGGCCCGGGTGTTATTTTGGCCAAACTTCTCCATGGGGGCTATCATAACCCTATAGGACCCTCGATACCCCAAGAGGGTCATCCAAATCCCTAAACTTCGATAGCACCCATGCCTTTGGTGTTCCAACTCTTACACTATCGCCCATAAAGAACGCCTTTCCAAGCCTATCAGGTACCGGGTAATCGATCCCGGGTGCCTCCCATGTACCCAGGGGTATTCCGTGCGGTATGGTGCAAAAATATCAACCTTCGTTATCGGGCCTCCCGAAAGCTTAAATATCAACCTTCATTTCCGGCTTCCGGGCCCTGGGTGTCATTTTTGCCCAAATTTTTTCGGGGGGTCTATCATGACCCTAGAGTACCCTCGTTGCTCCAAAATGGTCATCCAAATCCCCGAACTTCGATATCACTCATACCTTCGGTGTTTCGGCCCTTTCATTGGTGTCTCGTAAAAAAGCCCTTACAAGCCTATTAGTGACCCGGTAACGGACCTCGGGGACCGCTTATGTTCCCTAAGGGTGTCCTGTGCGATGTGGTGCGAAAATATACACCTTTATTCTGGGGCCTCCCGCAAGCCCAAAAAACGTGGATTTCCTTTGATTTTCGGCTTCCTGGGACCCGGTTTTCGTTTTTGCCCAAACTTCTCCGGGGGGTCTATTGTCACCCTAGAGGACCTCCGGTGCCATCCGGGTTCTCGAACTCCGATTTTACCCATGGGACATGGCGCTCGCTGGGCGCTGGGACATGACGCTCGATGGGCACTGGAAATGGGACATGGGACATGGGCCACCAGATTTTGTTTCAAATTTTTTTTTTTGATGTACATAGTTCATTTCGATCCATTGTCTACTATGAATATAGCTTTACTAGAAGAATTGTATTCTCAAGTTTGTTAATCAAAGGCTAATAATCGTTTACTAAGCACTCGGTTAAATGTAGATCAAAGTTTATAGTATAACTAATCATAATAAGTAGAACTATAATGCAATAAATAATGTCATTTAGGGGTGTAGATACCTCTAACTTTTATAGAGGGGCCACAAGTCAATGAATGATTTTATTTTCAGTGGAAGGCCAACACACGACCAGTGAATGACCATAACCATGACTTGAGGGCGTCCCTCTACCCAACATTTTAATATTCTCCCTATACATATTAAGAGTCGAGTTGCAGATGAACCTCTCCAAATCCCGCCTTGGTATTGTTTTAGTTTTATTTATCTGTTATTCACAGAGTTAGCACCAAAAAGGAAAAAGAAAATTATTACAACAAAGTTAGAAGCAAGGCAACACATCAGGAAACATTAAATTAAAAAACAAAAACTCAAAAGAGTTGATTCATCCCGTACATCACACGGACATACACACTAGTGTTATTTAATTTTTGACTTCTTGGTTGTTCTCAAATCTTACATGGTGTAATATGAGTGTTCTTGAGGTACATATACGCAAGGATAACTTTCTTTTGGACAATTAGCCAAATACCCTTGTGTTTTACAAACTCGATCATGCCCTCTTTTAAGGTGATTGTTGGGTTGTCAACAATTTGAACAATAATAGCATGGCTCGTCGTTGTTGGATTCTTTAGGGGTATATATATCGGAATATGTAATTTCGATATAAATATTTTTTTCAAAAATCTCCTATGACCTTAAGCAGACTAAATTAAACCAGGTTGATTTAGGCTCTGTTCTCTTCAACGGAATGGTGCGGGACGGTGAGGAACGGAACAGAATAGATTGGAATGAAACGGAACGGAACGGAACGGCGCAGCGCGGATAATTCAAAAAAATGTGAGACAAAATGAAGTAAAGAATGCAGCGCAGAACAGAACGCAACGGAACAGAATACAGCATGGGAACGACGAAAAGAACAGGGCCTTAGTACAACCTACTATCATTGTCATTAACCTTTCCAAATTTTCAAATTGTGATTTGTGCTACTCTGTATTGATGAATGACCCTATAGCAAGAAATTTCTCAACTTATCACAAAATCTCATTACAATTACCATTTTTGTCCTCCACTGTACTAAGGGAGCCCGGGTGGTTAGTGATGGCCATGGCCATGGCCAAGTGGGCACATTAAACGATATGGCCCAACTCGATTTTGGCTAGACAGAGTACATGCACGATCAGCACAACACGACATATGGCACAAATAAATGGGTTATAATCCGTAAGCTATGAATAGTGCTTAAGCCATCCTCAAAACTCTAAAGTGAGGTGACTCAACATGACACCTAGTAAATGGATTGTAACTTATGGAACCCAGACGAGAGACACGAAGGCACGGCACGATCCATGGCTATCTCTAGTCCCATATCTCAAGTTTGACCCTCCTGGTCTCCTGGAGTCCTGTCCCTCCCTCAAGAATATAAAGGGTTTTTTGTCTGCCAATTTTTCATTTTTTTGAGTACTCCAATATTATTGACCCAAATTTGGTCCGTCGTGCAACGCAACGCAAGTCGCTGTAAGCAGTCCACTGTGTTTCACCGTTCTCTCTCTCTCTCTCCTCCCCAAATTGCCCCCTTCTCTCTCTTGGTAAGTACACCTTCTTCTCTTTTTACCCCTCTCTCTATTTTCTTATGTTTTTAGTATTTTGCTTTTTTCATCTTCTGTTTATCTTGCTTTAAAATTTAAATATTGAGTTTACTTCATTTTTTTTTCAGTTTACTTGAACTATACTGGAATTTATGAATTTGGAATTTCTGGGGCCTTTGCTGTTGTTGACTGCTTTAATTAAGAAATTCTTTTTGGGCTTTATGATTCCAATTTGATTGTTTGTGAATCTTGAAAATTGGCTAAAAAATAAATTAAAGAAATGTAAAGTTCTACTTCCGTATTTTGATTTTACTTGCTGAGAATGAAGTTCAAGAAGTACTAAATTGACCAAACAATTGCTACCCAGTTCGCTTGAAAACTGAAAAGTGGGATGATTGGTGCAAAATGTGTCCTTTTTCATGAACTTGTGGCAATTACGTGAACCGGAGATGAAAAATAAATAGTTGAAAAAGAGATTTTTTTGAAACCCAGGTCACTATTGATCTTGGAATACTAGGTGGATTAATATGGGAAAAGTTATACTCTGAAGAATTACTTTGTAGTGAGGGTTTTATTTGTTTAATTTTGTTAAACGGTTTCGGGTAATGTGTGTTATATTTATTGCAATTGTAGCTCATTTTGCTGCTATCACGTTGCTTAATAATTATTGAGGTAAAGAATACTAGAGTAGTCATGCTTTATGCAATATGTAAAATGAAATAGTTTGTAATTGTATGTCATATCATATCGTCAACCCAATGCAAGAGGCGCCCGCCTTTGGTGCAGTCTGGGGGGCTGTACTGAGTCTGCCGTCGCAATAAATTAAAAATTTGTGCTTACATTATTTATTATGTTACATGAATTACCCTCGTTTCTGGAACAACTTTTTATGTGACTGGTTTTGTAATTGGTGCCTAAATAGGCAATGACTGAAGAGTGCTAGTGTGGACTTGTGGAATTTTGAATGCATAATGATTTCGGAACCACTTGAATTGGGTTGCTCGATGAATGGAAAGACAGTACCTATTTGTCAAGATGGAAGTGATAGTATGGCATGTGAGGACCTTAATGGAAGGCATGAAAATGCGGATTTGGCCAGTTTCTATCCCTATTCTGATGCAAATGATAATGAAGGAAATATATCAGTCACATCAACCGAAGGCATTCCCCTAGTTGAATCCGTAAGTTTAACCCATTAGTTTTTAGTTACTACAGTTTGCGGCCATAATTGCGACATCAAACAATGACTGCTTTAGTGCTGTTTCTGTGATTATATTCATCACAGAAAAGAGCAAGGCTCCGTAAAGAGTTGACGCTGGAAGATATCTACAACAATCCAGATGACTTGGATGATGATGATGACGATAGTGATTGGGAGCCCTTACTGGAGCCTGTGGTGGTTGGGAAGTGGTTTTGCACCAACTGTACAATGTTAAACATTGATGGTTTTATCATCTGTGAGGTATGGGTGCAACTTCAATTTTTTTGGGTGTTGTTATGCTATGTGGATTGTATAAAATTGGGGCACCAACTGACAACTGTAGGATGGTTAACATTGCTGACCTTCTTTCCAAATAATTTAAGTCGATTGGTTCATTCATGATGTGTTACCATTTACACTTCAGGCATGTAAAGAGCACAAGGAATCTGGAATTCTTAAGCGTGGTTTTTTTGCTTCACCTGGTTTACAAGAGGCTGGTGATAATCAAGTTGAGTCAGAACTTTTAGAAAGATTTAGAGGTATGCATCTATTGTTGGATTTCTTCTGCTATAATCTCAATTCATATAACTGCTGAACACTGTCCCGTATCTCGTGGTTCTGTCGGAAAGTCCTTCTCTAGCAGGACTTACCTTGGAGTTATTGTTGATATCACTTTATGGCACAATGATGGGTACATCTGATTCCAGCTTTTTCTGGTCAGCAAATTATGATATAACCACAATCATAATATTATGATTTTCTATGTTTCCTAGTTGTTGATCATGTTTATGTAGGACAGGAGGATTAAAGGAGAATTAGGAATAGAGGTATAAATGTGGAAAGAGGGAGAAAATATAGGGAGATGGGATGGACAGTATATGTAGCTTTCACTTCATTTATATTTCAGGGTTTGATGTCATTGAGTACAATATGCTCTAGCAAGGTAATAACTCAAATTAAGAAGGGAATATATGGTAATGAATTAAATTTAAGTGGTGCAATAAGTTGTATCTGAAAGTACGAGCAAAGTGAAATCTAAATTTTAGCTGGTCTTCCTTAAGATTTATCTTAGTAAAAAATGGGAAAAATGTTAAACTATATATTAGAGATATATAACACAGTAACACTCTTATATTCAAAACATCATAAGAGGTATAAGTTTCCTATAAAAATACAAAGTATATGAAGTTCTAAGCATATGAGGACTTTGTCCACTAGCTATATCCTGCACAGAATGGTGTTTCCTCTTATTATGTTGATTGTTGAGGCGTTTTCCCTGCGTGATTCTTTTGTTGTACATATGCTTCTTTCAATGTTTTGCTACGTAGTTGGATAATCTTGCTGGTTTATGTGTGCTTTTCTTGGATTGCACAATATCTTGTAGTTGAGGTCATTCCATCTATAAATTATGCCTTTGGTTGTTTGTGCTGGTTATTGTCCTGTACTTTAGGATGTTATTGTTCATCGGATTCCTTTGTGAAGTCATTACCTGTGATCTTTCCTTCCACAGAATCATTCTCTGATGTTCCAGCTTCTGGGTGTTCCACTGTCATAGGTTTTGACGAGAGAATGTTATTGCACTCGGAAGTACGCTTTCCTTCTCTGCTTTTCTCCCTATCATTTTACTTCACTGCAACTTGACCTCTATCAATTTGTGTTCATCCAGCATTTTATCTGAAACTGAAAAAGAAGTGGCCATTACCCAGCTGCCCACTAAGTTGGACTGAATTTCGACATTTACAATTGTTTGATGCTCTTTGTTTTTGATGCAAAGGAGGCATACATACTAATGCAGTAATTGGCTAATCTTGGGGTCTGAGCTTTACTTTCTTTTTCTTGAATCATTGATTTGAGAAGTGGTTTGTGTTTGCATGTCAGATTGGTTTCAAATTGTCTCCTTTCCTAATGTTCGACGCATAAATGATTTCTACTTGAGGCTCGCTTGAAAGTTGAGTGATCAAATGTTCGAAAATAAAAATTTTATGGCATATCACCAAGATTATCTTTTAGTTTAACATTATAATGTGTCGTACTGATGTAATGGATTTCAGAAATTTGGGTATGACCTTTCCTTGTGGTATTCTTTTGATGGCTAAACCTTTTCCTGCTATCTGTTTGTTTTATGCTAGAGTAGGTTGTAATGAAGCCACATCCACATCCTGAAAGACCAGATCGTCTTCGAGCAATTGCGGCTAGCCTCTCTACTGCAGGTTTAGCAATTTTTGTATATTTCTCTTCTTTGATTTTGGTTATACCTTGTTTCTTAGTTTTCTTTTACTTTCAATATATGACCACACCACTTCCGTTACCTTATCTACCACCTTGGAGATGGTTGCTAAAAGTCATGTTGCAATATTTTGGTTTTCACAGGAATATTTCCAGGAAAATGTCGTCCAATTGCTGCAAGAGAAATAACACCAGAAGAACTTCTCAAGGTAGATCTACTTACTATCTGTTGGTTTGGTTGTCTGCTTTGTCACTTAAGATGATTTTTTTTTTTGTTTTTGTTTTTGTTTTGAGTTTAGTTTTTTTCTGGTGTTTGTTTGGTGCCATCTATGCTACCAAGACTCGGGTATGGGTATTAGGTATGGTACCTAATATCTCTCAAAATTTTTGATACAGGAACTTTGTCCCTTTTTTGTATGGGTGAAGGGACACCATTTATAAGGTTTATCCTAGATCTGAAGTGCAGATTAATTTTCTCTTTTGTGTTGATTTGTTAGCGGATTAATAAATGTTCTTTTTTTAATGGAGCCAAAAGATTCACTACTCTTTGGCTTTGGTATACGATGAGCTAAATCAAAATGGCTCATTGAATTTGCTGATGGTCGTTGTGCGTCAGATTAAAGGTCAAAAGGAAAGAATCTCACTATTTTTATAGGGGCTAGGCTACGTACATTTGACCTCCTTCCTTATCAACCTGGGAGGACCTCTTTGGAGGCACCAGGGTAATGTTGATGTTGACGTAGGTTGATTTGATTGCAAATAGGTGTTAATTTAGATCTTAGGTCGATTCGTGTGCCAATTTAAGAGAACTCTACTCCCTGTCTCTCTTTTTCCTCAACCAGTTTGTTGTTCACAATGGTTGTCAAATTGTTATGTCCATATGCGAAGTTTAGATTTGGGTTAAGATTTCTTGCCTTATGGCCATATCAGTGTCTAGTTGCATTGGCAGAGGTATGGTGACAGATATGCCAAGTCCTTATGACATAGGTTGCTATTGTGTTCTAGTAGGGGTTAATAGTAGTTGAAGACAGTAAATTATTGGCTTAAGTGAGAACTATTTAGCATAGTTTAGGATGAATAATAGATTGGTCCAGAGACAATAGGCAAGGGACTTTATTAAATAGAGGAGAGAAAGTTGACTTTTCTCCCCATGAGTTTGTGTCCGCGTGTACGTCCTGTAGGGGAGAGGCATGGGAAGGCTATGCTTATTAAAACTAAAGGAATGCATGTGCACTTGAGGTCCCAGGTTTGAGCCTCCTCAGGGCCATTGAAGGTTGTCCTAGTTGTTAACTTCGAGCTCCATGGGATGTTCGAGTCCGCTCAGGGCCACTGGAGGTTTTCCTAGTCGTTAACTGCAGGGTCCATGGGACTGGTCAAGGCGTCAAGCAAAACTTGGATACCTATATTATCCATAAAAAAGGGGCCGTTTGGTTGGGGGTAATGATTAAGGGGGTAATGGAGCAAATTAAAAAGTGAAATAGTAAGGTGATGAGGTAATGATTAAGGGGGGTAATGGAGAAACTGAAGGGAAAATGGGGGAAAATAATTACCCTAGGGGAAGGTGGATTTCTATTATCCCCAAATGGGGGTAATCATTACCCTCCTTCTTACAAAGTCTAACCCCCACTACCTCACATACCTCCCATTTTGGCCTATAAATTCATTCCATTACCCCCTTAATCATTACCCCCGACCAAACGCCCCTAAAAAAACTTCAGGGCCCATGGGATCAGTCGGGCAAAGCCTGGATACCCATATTAGCAACACAAAAAAAAAGTGCACTTGCAAGAGAATGTGTGCGTTAGGAAACCTCGGCTTAAGATGGCAGACGTGAGATGATGCAATCTTGTTTCCATTCCTTTCCTTCCCTTTTATTTTGTTTTGGTGCTTTACCTTAGTCGAGCGAAACCTGGTTACCCATGTTTTCAAAAAAAGACAAACTACTGGAAGAAAGGGATACAACATACAGGGGCACTTGAAAGAGGTTGTGAGAGTTGGGAAAACTCTGCTCAACAATGCAGACCTGAGTTGATGCAATCTTATTTCCTTCCTTCCCTTCCTTATTATTTTCTTTTGGTTTTTCACCTTTGTTTCCTTAGAGAGGCAAGGATCTCTATATTAGTAGCATGTGAAAATCCAAAATCATCAAGTAGTTATGTACAAAAATCCTTTCTGACTTGTAGTCTTATGAAAATTTTATTGAATATTAAAAATCCGCACTTCATAGCTAAAGGATTGCTTGTGAGAACTTTAACTAGCTTGCACCGAAAAACTTCCAGTGTAGTTTATGTCATGGGGACTCAAGAGTGTTTGTTGGCGATGCATCGGGGATTTGTCTCTTTAAGTCTTTTCTTGATTGACTTAATGTACCTTTGTCTCCCCATTCTACTGTCAAAATTCCTCAGCAGGCGAAGGTACCCCTTAAAGTGAGAGCTTTTGTACAGATTGCCATTGGTTTCTCAGGAGAGTTGACACAGATTATACGCTTTAAAGGAGGAAGCCAGGGGTTCCTCTGTCTCTAGGTTAATGGTTTGTGTATGTTATGTCGTGCTAGTAGTGAGAATGCTTCTCATATCTTCTTTCACCATATGATATCTAGGTACCACGGAGTAGGTGGTTTGGTGTTTTTGGAGAGAATTGTGTGTGCTCATCATCTGCTTTGGAGCTTCTGCAGACCCATTGTTATCATTCTGGGATGGAGGTATAAGGAGAAGATGTTATGGAGTGATGTGTTGTCCGCAGTTTTGCAGTGTCTTTGGTTTGAAAGGAAGTCAAATATCTTCTCTAGGGTTACTTTGTCAGTGTCAGTGTCACATAATTTGCAGTGCAGTACGATTCGGTACGCAGAACGAATACGGGAACGTAATTCGCTACCTAGGTTGTTAGGCGGTTCGCTAGGGATATTTTGGTACGGTTTGCTGGTTTATAATACGCTTCACAAATTACTTTGGAATTTGGATGGCTACTTTTTTTATATAAAAATATATTTTTAATTCTCAGATTAACTACTCTAATGTTATAATTTCGAGAGAGAGATAGGGAAATGGTCGAGGTATTAGCTTTGCTCAGTAACTAGAAGTCAAACTGTCTTTTAATTTTTCAATACATAGTTACTGTTAGACAGCTGGCTTGGAATTAAATAATAATATGAGTACTACTATTATTACTGACAGACAGAAGACTTTTTGAAAAGGCATGAGTTACGAGTAAATATTGTCTCTCCCTCTTGTCTCTCCTCTCTCCTCTCTCCTTTAAAGGCCCACTTGATCTCTTTCCTCTTTCTCTCTCCTCCAAGTTTTCGCTCTGCCGTGTTGCACTACTTTGCCGACCAGATGCCGGAGAAAATCTGGAACTCGATGGCCGGCAATTCTGCAGCGAATTGGAACGCCCACTGCAGCGACTTGGAACGCGAACCTCAGCGATCTGGTTCGCTATCGTATTGCGATTCGGTACGATCGTACCCAAATGAAAATCGTGGGGGTGGGGAGCGAGTTATGTAACACTGGTCAGTGTAGATAATTAGATTTTTTGTTTCAAGGACGCATGCAATAGCCCGCAAACCACATGCGCCGGGCAAGCCAACCCATCTTTGATGGGCTGACGGGCTCAACCAGAGGAGGATATCTTCTCTAGGGTTACTTTGTCAGCGTAGATAGCGTAGATAATTAGATACTCTGGGATTAATTCACCTTTTTGCATCTTTATGGGCTAGGGCAGGAGGAGCTTCTGGAAGTTATTCAATCTCTGAAGAACTGGGAAAGCTTGTTATTGCTCTTTGTTGCTGGCTAACTTGTGCTCCTTTGCTGTTTGCTTCCAGCCTTGTTACAGTTTTTCTTATCTAAAAGAAAGGGTACATCTCTTGGATTGTGGATGATCTTTTCATATGGGGAGTGACAGCAAGTGCTTGCATGGTGGCTTTTGTTAAAGTGGGTTTGTGTCCCACATGGAAAGATTAAAAGGGTCTTGAGAATACATATAAGGAAGTGGGTTACTCCACCCATTGCCAATTGGTTTTGGGTTGGAACCTCACTTGTCTTGTATGTGTGCTCACTTGTTAAGGCCCAATTATTGAAATTTATCATGGTATCAGAGCGAGTTTTATCCTGCCTTTATGTTACCCCTTATTGGCCCACGCGCGTGTGACTGGCCCATAGTAGGCTTTGATTGGTCCACGCTTCAGCCCATGACGGGTCTTTGCGTGAGGTGGGGTGTTAAAGTGGGTTTGTGTCCCACATGGAAAGATTAAAAGGGTCTTGAGCATACATATAAGGAAGTGGGTTACTCCACCCATTGCCAATTGGTTTTGGGTTGGAACCTCACTTGTCTTGTATGTGTGCTCACTTGTTAAGGCCCAATTATTGAAATTTATCAGCTTTTGCTTTTTTTTGTCTACGTGGCATGCTCCACTAAAAGAATGAAAAGTATATCGCCATAGTTATACTGCTAAGGGAATAAGTTGAGGAAAACGTCATTTTTCCATAACTCAAAATAGATGCTGACTCCACCCAGGTTGTTCTATTTATTTATTTGTTTATAAATGTGTTATATGTGAGAATTAATATGCCTATAAATGAAATGCTTAAATACTTACGACGGTTTACTGAAAATAATACCATTGTAGTTGCTCGTGCCATTTTTTGAAGTGTTAGGGAGATAGTTTACGGCCCTTGTAATTTTCTTTTCTGTTCAGCATTTGACTTGATCTTTGTTCACTCTAAACTGATCCTTCCATACTATGTTGATAAGAACCCCGTATTATCACCATGATCCCGTAATTTACCCCGTATTATCTTTGTTCTCTCTCGCTCTCCTCTGCCCCTCTTCTTCCTTCTCCACCTCTTCTCTCTCCTCTTATGGCTCTCTCCTTTTCTAATGGGGTCTCCACAACCCATCTCGGTCCAGATCGAAGGGAAAACCTTCGATCTGTTCTATGAGAAACTCAGGGAAGGCGGTTTCGTCAAGATCTGGGAAAAGGGCCGGAAGAGATGTCGTCGGGTTCACATGACCGCGACGATGGCACGGTGGTTGGGAGGGTTGGTCGCTTCCGATCTGCTAAATAAGGGCGGATTCGAAGAAAAGAGACGTTTTGGGAGAACCCTAGGTTGGGTGAAGACCAGATCGAACTCTAGGGGTTCATATTTGGAGATCGGTCTGTGTCGATATGGCAAATCGACGGCGGTGTTTGTGCTGAGCGGTAAGGACGGTCGGAGGTGAGATGATTTCAAGGAAGCCCTCACCAAGGTGGTGGGTTTCTTTTCTCCGATCTCTGACGGAGGTCAGTCGACGAAGCCCAGACCGGGATCTACGACCACCGGTGGTAAGGGAAGCTTCCGGGGTGTAGTCGCCGGCGACACACGTCTCCGGTGCTCGGAATGTGGTCAGCGATCTGTTTGTGCTGAACCAGCGGCGGCGCGTGAGCCCACGCGCTTTGCTGTTGAGGCGCATGGACCCACACGCCCTGGACATGGGCTGGCGCGTGAAGAAGCTGGGCCCCCTAGTTGTGGTGTGAGTACAGCAACAAGTTCGTCTGGAATTGCAGGCGATCCCAAAATCCAGATTAATATTGATTTGGGACATATTCTTGATTCTCTTCCTCAATGTCCCTCCTCTGCTTTACTCCTGAATGTGGGGGGACTTAAGGTGAGGATATCACTAGAGGGTGACCAGGTTGGTGGGCCAGCCAATGCTCCGTTAAGTAGTGGCACGCCAGTGCCAGCTTTGGCTGGGATTTCTGGGTCTTCAGGGCACCAGGAGGATGTTGGTGTCCTTTGGCAGTGGACAAAGGTCAGATGAGTTCACAAGAAAGGGAGGTGGATGTTAGCCAACAACCCATTTTGAGTGGCCCGGTTATGGATACATCAAACAAGTTCACCCCAATTTCCTCTGCTAAGGGTGTTAGGACTTGGGCAGATGAGGTAAGTACGGAGGATGAGGATGACTATGATTTTGAGGATGATCCGTTTATTACAGGAAACGAGTTGTTGCTGGAGCACCTTAGGAGTAATAGGGACTTGGAGTTTGTGCCGGAAACACCGGGCGTTTACTTAGACGACACTCGGTTATTCGATGAGGAGGGTGGGGTTACTGGCCCTCTAAGGGGCGAAGAAGCTGCCAAAGAGGGCTCTCCTGCCAATGTCAGATGTGGGGAAATTAATCTTCTTCATGGTCGAAATGAAATGGATATCTCTAAGGGATTGGAGGTCCTTATTGGGGTTTACCAAGATGATACATTTAAGGAAAGGGAACCTGAGGGGGATGGGATTTTGCCTATCCCGAAACCTTGCATCTTAAGCCGCTATTCCCTAGGTAGCACGGAGGCCGATGATCGTGGCAATGCGATTTTGGATATGGGGGGGATGTTCCTCACTGATGGTACAGGAAAGAAGGCAACCCTCGGTCCTAAGGAGTCTAATGATGGAGGTATAGAGGCAGCTATCGGCTCTAAGGAGTCTGATAGTGTGGGGAGGAAGGCCATTCTCGATTCTAAGGCTAAGAAGATGAACCGAGAACTGGAAAAGTTAAAGTGCGATGTCAATTATGACAGGCATGGGCTTAAGAGAGGCTTCCTTCATGGAAAGTAGCCTTAGGTTTTGTATCTTCTTCATTAGATTTTAGCTAGGGATTGATTATTTTTGGAGGATATCTTATCCTCTATGTATTCTTTCTCTTCATCTAGTAAAATTTTTTCTTATCTAAAAAAAATCACCATGGCATAAAGAAAGTGCCTTCATATTTTGAGCCACACATATATATATATATATATATATATATATATATATATATATATATATATATATATATATATATATATATATATTTTTTTTTTTATCTCCTATCAAATGGTTAATGCACGATTTTATCTTCAGGTTCACTCAATGGAGCATGTTGAAGCAGTAGAAGTTACTGGCCAAATGCTTTCTAGGTCTACCTCTCTTCCCTGCATTATGTTCTTGTTCTTTTTCTATGCTTCTTTCTAAGGATTTATGCTTGGGCATTGAGCAATAGCACAGCCACCTTGCAGCATTGTTGTGTGCTAACTTAATTTAGGAAACATGCATGTACTCATATGCGTAGAGGATATAGGTGGCCATGACCAGGGCGGTGGGTTTCAGGAAAAAGATGTCACCTTCTTCTCTATAATGTCAAAGAGGGATACAAATCGGTCTATTCTAACTTTTATAAGCGATTATTAAGAGTTCAAGTTTCATGGAGGCCTTGTAATTTTAAAGCAGACTCCCTGCATCTTGTAATTTTGCAACCTGAGGATCCGACCGTGTCGCATTGTATCCACGAGTTTGAAAAACATAGGTCATGTAGGCATTTGTTCCTATATTGTGTGGTTGTGGAGACCTGGGCATAGGTTTGGGTGGAGGGGAGGCTTAAATTTGTCTAAATACCCTGGTTGGAGATGTGTTACTGAGGTTTGCTGGCTCCATGGGGAGAGATCAGCAAAGGATCCTGTTGATATGTGCATTAGTGGTAGTTCTGTGAGTGGGTAATTTGGATGGAGAGGACCAGTTCCATTCTTTGAAACAGAGCTAAGAAGATTGATGTCATGTGGGATTGGGCTTCCGGGTTGCTGTGGGCTGTTAGAGCTAGTGTGCTTTTTGCTACCATAGTCTTCTTTTGGAAGATTCCTTCTTTCCAGATTGAGTTGTAATGTTTTCTCATTCATATATATATAACTTATCTGAAGGTTCGTGCTTTTGTGTGGACTTTGGTGCTTGGTAAGGTGAACACGAGTGATATGGTGCAACGGCGGAGGCCACATATGTGTCTTCTTCCCAGCATGTGTGTGATGTGTCGGCAAGACGGAGAGAGCTGCTTGCATTTGTTTGTGATGTGTAGTTTTGCGAGGGCCTTGTGGGATAGGCTGTTGTGTGGGGAGCCTTTTGTGTGCCCCGCTACTGTGGGGCAATTCCTACAGATGCGTTTTGCTGCTATGCGAAGGGGGAAGGAGGGTAGGTTGTTGTGGCGGTGTGCCTATTTAGCCATTCTTTGGTGCACTTGGTTAGAGAGGAACTCGAGGATTTTTGCTGACGCAGGAAAGAGTATCGATTTAGTTTGGGAATATATAACTTATTTGGCATCCCTTTGGGCGAAGGCGGCTGGTGCCTTCAAGGGGATGCCACTGACGGTCATCCAACGCCATTGGCGTGATCTGTAGATACTTTATTATTTGAGGATACCTTATCCTCCTTTTTGTATTCTTTCACTATTTGATTAATAAAAATTTTTCTTATCTAAAATATATATATATATATATATATATATATATATATATATATATATTCTTTTGTTTTCTCTAAAAAGGGTAGATGTCATTGTCTACCATGATTTTTCCTATATGTGAAATCACTGGAGTCTAACTCCAAACTAAAAAATGCTTAGATATTGAGTAACGGATTGTATCGACAACATGGCAACGTGATGGCCTATAGAGGACATAGTAGTGTGATTTCGAAACCCATTTTACTTAACAGTCCGTCATGTAACACGAAGCTCAGATTCTGTTATTAACAACCTAAGAACTCTAGTGGGTAGCTCAGCAGCTGGTAAGAACTATGAACTCTGAGATCTATTCCAGAGGTCACTGCTTTGACGCTCAGTTCAAATTTTGAGCGCCCTTAGGGCCAGTAAAGGCCTTCTTAGCCGTTAACTTTAGGACCCATGGGTTTATCAAAAAAAAAAAAAAAACTTTAGGACGCATGGAATCAGTCGTGCAAGGTGCGGATTCCCATCTTATCCAACCCTCAGTCTATATTTGGCTCCATGTTATTCTTTTCGCATGAGTGTGTTGTTTTTTGTTTGGTTTTTTTTTTTTTTAACAATTGCTTAAGCGTGCGAAATGCTTCCCTTGGCAATCTGGTAGTGCATGCAAGAGGAAGGATGCATGAACTTTTGAGGACAAACCAATCTTTTTCCAGAAATCTTGATTTTCTATTCTGATGGTGTTATATATGTGGAGCCAAGAGCTCCTTAGTGAGTTGCACTTGATTTTCTTCCTTATATTTTTGGAGAACACCATGCATGATATATTCTTTATCGGCTGGTGGTGGTTGGTCTCCCCACTCACCTCCCTCTTTGAGTGGTATCCTGAAAATGGAGTTACTTTGTTGCCTACTAAACTAATAAATATATATATTTTTTAGATAAGAAAAAATTTTATTCATTAATATTGAAAGAATACAAAAAATGGAGGACAAGTTATCCTCGAATAGAAACAAAATATCTACAAATCACGCCAATGGCGTTGGACAATCGTAAGCGGAACACCCTTAAAGGCGCCCGCTGCCTTAGCCCAAAGGGAGGCCAAGTAAACTATATGATCCCAAACACAATCAATATTCTTCCCAGAGTTGGAGAAAACTGATTGCTTACTGAAGACTGATTGCTTTTTTTTCCAGAAGCATGGTACTTGAAAGTTCTAGAGGTTATCATTTTGTATTGGTGCTCATCTAACCAAAAACCATATTGTTTTATGAATGGTAAGAGGGTTTCCATTGACAAGTTTTTAATTATTTGCAGTTACTTCACTCCTGACACATATGCAAATGAGCATTCAGCGCAAGCTGCACGGCTTGCTGCAGGTTTGTGTGCTGATCTCGCATCAGAAATTTATTCAGGACGTGCAAAGAATGGATTTGCCTTGGTATTAGTGCTTCTTCACCTTCTACATGTTTAGAACTTTGACATCTGAAGCCTGTCACCTAAACTGTCTTCTTAAATGCATCAGATTCGGCCACCTGGCCATCATGCTGGTGTAGACCAGTCCATGGGTTTCTGTCTTCACAATAATGCAGCAGTTGCTGCATTATCTGCGCAGATGGCGGGAGCCATAAAGGTTTTGGTTGTAGATTGGGTAATACAATAACTCAATTTTCTTGCCTTTCTGGTAGTATTGCTTATAAATATATGCTCAGATCCTGAGGAGATGCTCTGTCTGGGTTTATACTGTGCAGGATGTACACCACGGAAATGGTACACAAGAAATATTTGATAGGAACAAGTCGGTGAGCTCTATAGATTTCTAGTTCAACTTTGCATTCTTTGTTGTTTGTGTGCAAGTGAGCACGCACTTGAATGTATTTCTATTGATGCAGGCACATACATACGTGCTCTATGGTATTTTTGTTTGTTTCGCCCTCGTTTTGTTTTCTGCTTGAGTTGCCTTTCCCTAAGATACTATACTTGATATGGCTAAAAGTAGGAGTGACAAAGTAATAGACAAATATAAAGGTGCTAATTTAGTTATTTTCTATGAATTCATATATTGATTCTTGATGAAATGGATTAATTAGTTAAACATTACAAAAAATTGAGCTAATATGTTATTGGGCTTGATGCAGTCTGTTGAAACCTAATACAAGCAACCTCTGAGGAGTGAGGACTGTCTTAGGTCACCCAAATTGGCAAAAAAAAAAGCAAGTGTCTGATATTTTTAAGACTGAAAACTCAATAAAGCAAATTTGCCATTGTGAAATGTCATCCATCTAGTCTGAGTTGTGGACAGTGTCCAAAAATCAGATGGAAAACCACTGGGCCTGCCGACATAATCTATCAGTGGCGCTAAAAGTAGAAGTTCGTTAACTTCATTTTGCAGCGTTTTTTGCTTCTTGACTGGATAAAACTTGAAGAGACAAATTCATTTATCAATATAAGCTATATATGTTATTCTTTGGATGCCAAAATATTATTTTTGAAATAATAGTTTTATTCCGAAAATAATATATTGTATTTATAAATGTTAACCGAATTCAAAAATACTATTTGAACATTATAACTACAACTGATCTAGGACTAGGTTAATAAAATCTTGGAAATGAATAACTTAATGTAGGTTTAGTAAAATAATGTTTGTTGTACCTTTAATTTAGGATAAATTGGCCAAAATCCTCTAGACTTTTGAACATTTTGGCCAAAACACCCAAATACTTTGAATTTTGGCAAGTACTCCCTAGAAAAATTAAAAAGCCATGTTAATCCCCCCAAGCTTGATTTTCCGGCCACTTTATAAAAATTTTATCCCGTTTTGCCCTCATGCGTTTTGCAAAAGATACATTTTTTCCATACGAAATGAAAAGTTACCACATAAAAAGAAAAGCAATGGGTATTACAATGTGGTAACTTTTCATTTCGTATGGAAAAAATGTATCTTTTGCAAAACGCATGAGGGCAAAACGAGATCAGAATTTTATAAAGTAGTCGGAAAATCATGTTTGGGGGGATTAACACGGCATTTTAATTTTTCTAGGGGATACTTGCCAAAGTTCAAAATATTTGGGTGTTCTGACCAAAATGTTCAAAAGTCTAGGGGTTTTGGCCAATTTACCCTTTAAATTATGGTTCATTTACTTGTTGGCTAAAACATATGACTTGATGTAGGTTTTGTACATTTCATTGCATAGACATGAGGGAGGCAAATTTTATCCTGGAACTGGAGCAGCTCGTGAGGTATCATCTTCTTCTGTTGCTTCTTTGCTATAGCATCAGGTGGCTGTCATTTGAGTCGAACTCTCTGTTAGCATTAGCTTTGGTTTGCTTACTGATATACTCCCTCCGTCCCTCTCTTATCTTCTCATTTGATTTTTTGAGTCAAACTTTATAAATATTGATCATTGATTTGTGAAAAATATATAAAGAATTATAATATCAAAATACATTTCTTAGATTCGTTAGAGACTATATTTTCACAATATCAATTTTTTAATATAATTATATCTATATAATTAAAGTTATTAATGGTCAAAGTTCCATCTTGGAGACTGTGCAAAGTCAAGTGAGAAGATAAGAGAGGGACGGAGGTAGTATGATTGACTCAGCAGTCAGCACTGGTCGGGGTAGGGGGGAGGAGGCAATAAAAGATGGGATGGATAATTACTGACGACTGACAAAGAGCAGGGTATAAACTTGATTAGGTTGAAATTTATTCAACAGTTGCTCTTTAACGACCTACAGCAACAGCCTTCATATGAGCATAATATGGGAACTGGAATCCCAACTTCCAAGTTCCAACCAACAAATGCCGAGTTGGTTTTTTTTTATGAAACTATTTTTATCCATCCGTTTTTTCAAAGAAAAGTCCTTTACCACGATGGGCTTCAGTTAGGTATAGGATGGAAACTGTAGTTCAAAAAATCTAGCAACATGTCTTTAAAAAGAGAAAGTAACTTAAGCCATTCTTTTGGTATTATTCAAGAAAAGAATAAAAATTGTGAAAGAGTCACAGTAGTTTTGCCTCTGTTTAATTGGACGTATCACGAAATAGTTGATGCTGCTTTTCATCTTATGTATGTGTCTTGACAGTATTATGCAGTCACTGTGAAGTTCTTAAATTGTAATGTGAAGTGAAAATCACATACTCTCATCGTTTTAAATGTCCCAATAGGGAAATGAGTCCTTCACACTTTTTATTTATAAAAATGAGTTCTTCACACTACCTTCGGTGAAGCGAAAGAAGCTATCTGAGATGTTTTTAGCATGTTTCATATTGTCATTTTTATTGTTTAAATTAGGGTACATGGAGAAAACCACTTTAAAAATACTTTTTCTTATTTTGAACTCCCCCCCCCCCCAATATTTGAAGCCAAATGTTTAGCAGCAACCACCGTGTGAAATAGTTCTGTCCTTGTCTCTATTACTTAAATTGGTCAACAAATTTAGAAGTGGAAAATTTTGATAAAATAAACTACGCCACTCGATATATGAATGCTATCTGGATTTTTAATGTCATTCTCCTTTGACATCATATGTCCACGACAGACTGACAGTACATTTGGGTGTGAACTTTCCTGCAACATCATTAAACAAGTCGTTTTCTGTTATCTCACAACTTTATTTTCCCGCAGGTTGGCACAATGGGTGCTGAGGGTTACTGTGTGAATGTACCTTGGAGCCGTGGCGGAGTGGGTGACAATGATTACATTTTTGCGTTTCAACGTGTTGTGCTTCCAATAGGTGACTTCCTAACAGAGCTAGGTTTTGTTATGATGCTTCATTTCTTGACAAACCATTTTGCTGATTTTTATGAAAGGTATATCAGGGCACTATAAACTTAAGTGACTGCATTTACTGAAGATAGTGCGGATGGTTCCAAATCGCGGTATCAGTCGTGTTTGCGGAAACGGTCCTTGCTTCTCATAAGATGACTGATATCGGTGACGCGTACTAGGTCGCGCCCGCGTGGCATGAATTTTTGTATCATTGATATCGGCTGTATCGGTCGTATATTGGTCGTATATCGGCCGTGTATCAGCCGTATCGATCATATTTCGGTCGTATATCGGCCGTACCGGTCATGTATCGGTCGTTTAAAAAACATCGTTATGTAACGGGATATTGCGTATTGGCAACCTCAAAAACCATTACGTCGCGGGCGATACGTCGCGTATCGGCCCATGTAGCACCTTGAATACAAAATTTATTGGTAAGAGTTGTGTCATAACATTTACCTAACAATTGAGGACAGTTTATCGAAATGGAGTGAAGTAGTAGTGGGACAATCACTAAATTCACTATGACATGGGGAGTAAATGGAAAATGGTGCACATATGAGTATATGCTAAGGTCTCCCGTGATAAGAAGTTAGATGAGATGACTTCTTTACTGTTTGGGAAGTGTACATCTTTCTTCCATTGTTGATTCCATAGTTTACGGACTTATTAGGTGTATTTTATGGTTATAATCTTGCCTTATCAGTAATCACAGCCCAAATATCCAATTATATGTGGAAACCATAGTTACCTTTTAAGGTGAAAGCTTTTGTCTCGATGATGGTGTTGGGGAGGATCAATAGGATTGATCTGCTCCAGAAGAGGAGGTGGGAATTGACCGTTTGAGTATCTCAAAATATATGTGTTCTCTTCTTAATAATTGGTGAAACTGGTCTACAACTCTTTGTACATTGTGAGGGCATCCCCATCAAAGGTTTTTGGGAGAGTTTTGTGCAGACCAAAAAGCTCAAAGCTTTGGTGGGAAGAGAGGTTTGAGGGGGTCTTCCACAAAGCAGGTTTGCCAGTACAAACCTCTTCCACAAACCTCATTATGACGGAAAAAAAAGGAAAAGCAAAAAATTAAAGAAACTTTTACAGGTTTGAGAGGTTTTGAGAGGTTTTTTTCAATAGGAGGGGGAGGTTTGTGGGAGAGAGGTTTGTAGGTTGGTGATGTGGCATGACAAAAAGCTCTCCCACAAAGCTATTTGATGATGCCCTGATGTGGCTCAGGGTTTGTGGAGGAGGTTGTTTGGGGAGAGAGAATTGTGGTGGTGTCGAATAAGTATCATGTGCCATCCCAATGCTCAGTAAGTGGGTTCTGAAAGTATGGAGGAGGAGAAGCTTCTGTGACATTGCAGTGATGGCTATATTTTTGTGGAGATAAATGTTTCTATCTTTAAAGACGTTTCTACGCCTATGGGGTATGGATTATCTCTGGGATCAGGTGATGTATTTAGCTTCTCTTTTGCCGCAGGCTGCTGACTCTAGGCCCTTGAGGGGATTCAGCGTCATTGGTGTTCAATTTAATTGTTTCTGTTTTGATGAAGAATGTCTTGTCCTCATACTTTCTACTGTTGTGTTTCTTTATGTTATCCAAAGAAGAAGGAAAGGGACATAAAGATTAAAAGGCGGTGTATACTTGTTACTGTTTTCCTGATATTTAAGTCTTAACTGACAGATTGCATGGAAAGAAAATTATTATGAGAAGATGCTCTGGGTTTACACTAGAGTCTAGACTATTAGTAATTACATCCATTTAATCTTAAAGCAAAACTTTTGAAGTTACCATTTTGCTCAATAGTGTAATACTTACAAAAGTTGTATTAATTTGCGTTAATTACCAAATTGCTGTGTAACGTTGAGTAGATGATCCTACTATTGCTTTATTGTGAGCTTTCATCGAAAATCACCAGGGTTCTCCACTCGATTCTCTGTTTTCTTGTCTTATATAACCAGTGTTGGTAAAGCCTAAATCTTTATGTTTGACCTCTGGTAAGGATGTATTTGTACTGGACAAAATAATGACTGTGCAGTCCAAGTGCCTTTAACGTGATAGTTACTTATAATTGATGGGAAATAATCAGGTCACAGAATGCTTGTGGATTGGACAATTCTAATTATATAATTTTGTTTTTCTGAGCATCTGTAACAGTTAAATAACCTCAATGTGCAGCCCATAAGTTCGCTCCTGATTTCACCATTATATCTGCTGGATTTGATGCGGCAAGAGGAGATCCACTTGGTGGCTGTGATGTAAGGACTACGATTCTCTGATTGTATGTATTCTGTCAACATGCTATTTGTATAACTTGAAGCGGCTAGGAGTAACTGCTTCTGGATCTATGAAATTGCTTGACACTTTTCAACTGACAACATCCAATGGGCTCAGTTCCAGTAAAGTTGTTGAAGGCCCGTGTAAAATAACGGATTTGAACGCATGGGGTGTTTAATAAGTATTTATTTACCTTAGATTGGATTATCACTGCATAAAATTCGTAACCTTTAGCATATCCTGTCTCGTGTCTTTATATTGTGCTCCCTGGGAAATCATTTGCAGGTAACACCTGCTGGTTATGCATGCATGACTCACATGTTGAATACCATTGCTGGCGGGAAGTTACTTGTAATACTGGAGGGAGGGTGAGTTGAATTCCTTTCCTCTTTAATATTTTTGTTTTGTTAACTTCTACTCATCATAAGTGTTTGTGTCCTTTTCAGCTATAATCTACGATCAATTTCATCTTCTGCCACAGCTGTAATTAAGGTACTTGTACTGAAATCCTTATAAGAGAGTTTCTACTATAACCATGCACATTGTTATTACTTTTTGCATGCATTTTCCATGAAATTGTACAGTTTGATGTCTGCATTGTTGGGGTTCTCGTCTAGCAATTATGGAGCCTCAAAGTAATCAAGGCTTGTCCCTCTGAGAAGGTGCCAGGTGCTAAATGAGATAAGATGACAAGTTTAACGACTGTGAAAAAGGAGAAAATAATATTCAGGGATTTATTACATAAATTAAAGCCTGCCTGAGTCATTTGAGAAGTAATTATCTCTGCGTATGGTATGATTTAGTATTGCTATTTGATACAAAAGAAGTTAGAGGGAACTTGGGATGAAGAAAATGATGTAGGACAGGGTAACGGAATGAAACAGGTGACAGTATTGGACAAAAACTTTGCTAATATGACTAAGGTCTTGTCAAGAGCTGAATTCTTACCAGGAGTAAGGTTGTGTACACCTGAAACCTTCTTACCTCGCTTGGGAAAAAGCTGAAATCAATTGGCACCGTACTCCGATTTCACCCATGCTTCAGTGTTACGCTCTTAGAGCGGTGTCCTGTAAAACGTCCCTCCAAACCTACTAATAACCTACCCCGGGGGCCTCCCATGTCCCCTCGGACCCCCTAGGGGTGTCCCGTGCAATGTGGTGCGAAAATATCCAGCTTCCTTCCAGGGCCTCTAGGAAGCCCAAAAAACCTGGATTATAGTCTTCGATTTTTATTTTCCCGGGGCCCGGTTGTGATTTTTGCCGTAATTTTTTTTAAGGGGTCTATCGTGACTCTAGAGGAGCCCATGTGCCCCGGAAGGTCACTTGGGTCCCGAACTCCGATTTCACCCATGGTCTCTGCTTTCCATCCTTGAAAGTGGTGTCTCGTAAAACGCCCCTCCAAACCTAACTGAGACCCAATAACAACCCCGGGGGCCTCCCATGTCCTTTAGGGGTGTCCCATGCGATGTGGTGCAAAAATTTCCATCTTCGTTCCGGGCCTCCTGGAAAGCCCAAAAAACGTGGATAGTCTTCGATTTTTAGCTTCCCGGTGCCCGATTGTGATTTTTGCCCGAACTTCTTTTGGGGGTCTATCGTGACCCTAGAGGAGCCCATGTGCCCCGGGAAGGTCACTCGGGTCCCTGAACTTCGATTTCACCCATGGTTTCGCTTTCCATCCCTATGAGTGGTGTCTCGTATAACGCCCCTCCAAACCTACCTTGGACCCACCCGCAGGCCTCCCATGTCCCCTAGGGGTGTCCCCTGCGATGTGGTGCAAAAATATCCACCTTCGTTCCCGGAAGCCCAAAAAACGTGGTTTATAACCTTCGAATTTCAGCTTCCCTCGGTCCGGTCATGATTTTTGCCCAAATATTTTTTGGGTGTCTATTGTGACACTAGAGGAGCCCATGTGCCCCGGGAAAGTCACTCGGGTCCCCAAACTCCGATTTCACCCATGGTTTCCGCTTTTCATCCCTGAGAGTTGTGTCTCGTAAAATGCTCCTCCAAACCTACCTTGGACCCAATAACCGAACCCGCAGGCCTCCCATGTCCCTGAGGGATGTCCCGTGCGATATGGTGCGAAAAAATCCACCTTCATTCCGGGGCCTCCCGGAAACCCCAAAAACATGTATTATAACCTTCAATTTTCAGCTTCCCTGGGTCCGGTTGTGATTTTTGCCCAATTTTTTTGGAGGGTCTATCGTGACCTTAGAGGAGCCCATGTGCTCTGGGAAGGTCACTGAGTCCTCGAACTCCAATTTCACCCATGGTTTCCGCTTTCCATCCCTTAGAGTGGTGTCTCGTAAAACACTCCTCCAAACCTACCTCGAACTCGATAACCGACCCCGGGGGCCTCCCATGTTCCTTAGAGGTGTTCCGTGTAATGCGGTGCGAAAATATCCACCGTCGTTGCGTTGCGTCCCGGAAGCCCAAAAAACGTGGATTTTTAGCTTCCCTGGGTCCAGTTGTGATTTTTGCCCGAATTTGTTTTGGGGGTCTATCGTGACCCTAAAGGTGCCACTCGGGTCCCTGAACTTCGATTTCACCCATGGTTTCCGCTTTCCATCACTGAGAGTTGTGTCTCGTAAAACGCCTCTCCAAACCTACCTGGGACCCGATACAGACCCCGTGGGCCTCCCATGTCCCCTAGGGGTGTCCGATGCGATGTGGTGCGAAAATATCCACCTTCGTTCCAGAGCCTCCCAAAAGCCTCAAAAACGTGGATTATAAACTTCGAATTTCAGCTTCCCTGGATTCGGTCGTGGTTCTTGCCCAAATATTTTTAGGGTGTCTATCGTGACACTAGAGGACCCCATGTGTCCCAGGAAAGTCACTTGGGTCCCCAAACTCCGATTTCACCCATGGTTTCCGCTTTCCATCCCTGAGAGTTGTGTCACGTAAAACGCTCCTCCAAACGTTCCTGGACCCAAGAACTGACCCAGGGCCCTCCCATGTCCCCTAGGGGTAGGGGTGTAATTGAGTCAGAGCCGACTCGGTGAGCCCTCAGGCTCGGCTCGGTTAAAGGTCGGCTCGGGCTCGGGTCAAACCGAGCTCGAGCCGAGCCCGAGCCTGCTCGAATGCTTTTCGAGCCGAGCTCGAGCCTACTATGGCTCGGCTCGGTTGGCTCGATTTAGTTAAGTTTCCTCTCTATTCGAATAAAACAATTAAATATTTTTAGAGATTTCTTATTTTTTAAGGTTTTTTTTCTTCATATGAGAATGTGCAAGGGATCATTATAGTCAAATTCAATTGCAATTATTTTAGATTAATTTTTTCTTACGTTTGAATTTGAGCCGAGTCAAACCGAGTCGAGCCGAGCCACGAGCCTAAATCGAGCCGAGCCCGAGCTTTGATTTTTCCGGCTCAGTGAGCTTCGAGCCGAGCCCGAGCCGAGCCAAAACAAACCGAGCCGAGCCCGAACCAGGCCCGGCTCGGGCTCGACTCGCCTCGTTTACACCCCTACCTAGGGGTGTCCCGTGCGATGTGGTGCGAAAAATTCCACCTTCGTTCCGGGGCCTCCCGGAAGCCCAAAAAATATGTATTATTAATAACCTTCAATTTTCAGCTTCCCTGCATCCGGTTGTGATTTTTGCCCAATTTTTTGGGGGGGTCTATCATGACCTTAAAGGAGCCCATGTGCACCGGGAAGGTCACTCGGGTCCTCGAACTCCGATTTCACACATGGTTTCTGCTTTCCATCCCTGAGAGTGGTGTCTCGTAATACACTCCTCTAAACCTACATCGGACCCAATAACCGACCCCGGGGGCCTCCCATGTCCCTTAGAGGTGTCCTGTGCAATGTAGTGCGAAAATATGCACCTTCGTTCCATTGCCTCCCGGAAGCCCAAAAAACTTGGATTATAGCCTTCGATTTCCAGCTTCCCTAGGTTTGGTTGTGATTTTTGCCCGAATTTTTTTTTGGGGGTCTATCGTGATCCTAAAGGTGCCCATGTGCCCTGGGAAAGTCACTCGGGTTTCCGAACTCCGATTTCACCCATGGTTTCCGCTTTCCATCCCTGGGAGTCGTGTCCCGTAAACGCCTCGCCAATCCTACCTGGGACCCGATAACCGACCCCGTGGGCCTCCCATGTCCCCTAGGGGTGTCCCGTGCGATGTGGTGCGAAAATATCCACCTTCATTCCAGGGCTTCACGGAAGCCCAAAAAACGTGGATCGCCTTGATTTTCAGGTTCCCGAGGCCCGGTTGTGATTTTTACCCAAATTGTTTTTGGGGGTCTATCGTGACCCTAGAGGAGCCATGAGCTCCAGGAAGGTCACTCGGGTCCCCGAACTTCGATTTCACCCATGGTTTCGCTTTCCATCCCTAAGAGTGGTGTCTCGTAAAACGCCCCTCCAAACCTACCTGGGACCCGATAACCGACCCCGGGGGCCTCCCATGTCCCCGAGGGGTGTCTTGTGCGATGTGGTGCGAAAATATCAACCTTCGTTCCGGGGCCTCCCGGAAGCAAAAAAACGTGGTTTATAACCTTTGAATTTCAGCTTCCTTGGGTCCGGTCGTGATTTTTGCCCGAATATTTTTTGGGGTTCTATGGTGACCCTAGAGGAGCCCATGTGCCCTGGGAAAGTCACTCGGCTCCTTGAACTCCGATTTCACCCATGGTTTTCGTTTTCCATCCCTTAGAGATGTGTCTCAAAACACTCCTCCAAACCTTCCTGGGACCGATAACTGACCGTAGGGGCCTCCCATGTCCCATAGGGGTGTCCCGTGCGATTTGGTGCGAAAATATCCACCTTTGTTCCCGGACCTCCCGGAAGCCCAAAAAAAATGTATTATAACCTTCGATTTTCAGCTTCCCTCGGTCCGGTTGTGATTTTTGCCCTTTTTTTTTGGGTGGTCTATCTTGACCTTAGAGGAGCCCATGTGCCCCGGGAAGGTCACTCGGGTCCCCGAACTCCGATTTCACCCATGGTTTCTGCTCTCCATCCCTGAGAGCGGTATCTCCTAAAACACTCGTCCAAACCTACCTGGGACTCGATAACCGACCCCGGGGGCCTCCCATGCCCCTTAGGGGTGTCCCGTGCAATGTGGTGCTCGTTTCGTGGCCTCCCAGAAGTCAAAAAAACGTGCAATGTGGTGCAATGTGGTCTCCCATGCCCCTTAGGGGTGTCCCGTGCAATGTGGTGCGAAAATATCCACCTTCGTTCCGTGGCCTCCCAGAAGTCCAAAAAACGTGGATTATAGACTTCAATTTTCAGCTTCCCAAGGTCCGGTTGCGATATTTGCCCTAATTTTTTTGGGGGTCTATCGTGACCCTAAAGGTGCCCATGTGCCCCGGGAAGGTTACTCGGGTCCCCGAACTCTGATTTCACCCATGGTTTCCGCTTTCCATCCCTGAAAGTTATGTCTCGTAAAACGCTCCTCCAAACCTACCTTGGACCCGATAACCGACCCGGTGGGCCTCCCATGTCCCGTAAGGGTGTCCCGTGCGATGGGTGCGAAAATATCCACCTTTGTTCCAGGGCCTCTCGGAAGCCCAAAAAACGTGGATTATAGCCTTGATTTTCAGGTTCCCGAGGCCCGGTTGTGATTTTTGCCCAAATTTTTTTTGGGGGTCTATCGTGACCCTAGAGGAGCCATGTGCCCCGGGAAGGTCACTCGGGTCCCCGAACTTCGATTTCACCCATGGTTTTTGCTTTCCATCAATAGTTGTGTCTCGTAAAACACCCCTCCAAACCTAGCTTGGACCCGATAACTGAACCCGAAGGCCTCCCATGTCCCCTAGGGGTGTCCCGTGCGATGTGGTGCGAAAATATCCATCTTCCTTTCGGGGCCTCCCGGAAGCCCAAAAAACGTGGTTTGTAACCTTCGAATTTAAGCTTCCCTAGGTCCGGTCGTGATTTTTGCCCAAATATTTTTTGGGGGTCTATCGTGAATTCGTGACCCTAGAGGAATCCATGTGCCCCGGGAATGTCACTCGGGTCCCCGAACTCCGATTTCACCCATGTTTTCCGCTTTCCATCCCTAAGAGTTGTGTCTCGTAAAATGTTTCTCCAAACCTTTATGGGACCCGATAACGGACCCTAGGGGCCTCCCATGTCCCCTAGTGGTGTCTTGTGCGATTTGGTGCGAACATATCCAACTTCGTTCTGGGGCCTCCCGGAAGCCAAAAAACATGTATTTTAACCTTCGATTTTCACCTTCCCTCGGTTCGGTTGTGATTTTTGCCCATTTTTTTGGGGGGTCTATCTTGACCTTAGAGGAGCCCATGTGCCCCGGGAAGGTCACTCGGGTCCCCGAACTCCTATTTCACCCATGGTTTCTGCTTTCCATCCCTGAGAGTGGTATCTCCTAAAACACTCCTCCATTCCTACCTGGGACCCGATAACCGACCCCGGGGGCGTCCGATGTCCCTTAGGGGTGTCCCGTGCAATGTGGTGCTCGTTTCGTGGCCTCCCAGAAGTCAAAAAAACGTGGATTATAGACTTCAATTTTCAGCTTCCCAGAGTTCGGTTGCGATATTTGCCCTAATTTATTTGGGGGGTCTATCATGACCCTAAAGGTGCCCATGTGCCCCGGGAAGGTTACTCGGGGTCCCCGAGATTTCACCCATGGTTTCCGCTTTCTATCTCTGAAAGTTATGTCTCGTAAAACGCCCCTCTAAACCTACCTTGGACCCGATACCGACCCGATGGGCCTCCCATGTCCCCTAGGAGTGTCCCGTGCGATATGGTGTGAAAATATCCACCTTTGTTACAGGGCCTCCTGGAAGCACAAAAAACGTGGATTATAGCCTTGATTTTCAGGTTCCCGAGGCCCGGTTGTGATTTTTGCCCAAATTTTTTTTGGGGGTCTATCGTGGCCCTAGAGGAGCCATGTGCCCCGGGAAGGTCACTCGGGTCCCCGAACTTCGAATTCACCCATGGTTTTTGCTTTCCATCAATAGTGGTGTCTCGTAAAACGCCCCTCCAAACCTACCTTGGACCCAATAACCGAACACGAAGGCCTCCCATGTCCCCTAGGGGTGTCCCGTGCGATGTGGTGCGAAAATATCCACCTTCGTTCTTGGGCCTCCTGGAAGCCCATAAAACGTGGTTTATAACCTTCGAATTTCAGCTTCCTTGGGTCCAGTCGTGTTTTTTGCCCGAATATTTTTTGGGGTTCTATCACGACCCTAGAGGAGCCCATGTGCCTCGGGAAAGTCACTCGGCTCCTTGAACTCTGATTTCACCCATGGTTTTCTCTTTCCATCCCTTAGAGATGTGTCTCGTAAAACGCTCCTCCAAACCTTCCTGTGACCGATAACCGAACCTGAAGGCCTCTCATGTCCCCTAGTGGTGTCCCGTGCTTGTGGTGCGGAAATATCCACCTTTGTTCCGAGGCCTCCTGGAAGGCCAAAAAACATGTATTATAACCTTCGATTTTCAACAAGTTAACAATTAACATCAGACCTCTCGGCCCTAGGGTTTGGTGAGAGCTCGTGAGTAACTGCGCTTGATTTTCCTCGTTTTGAGTGCAATCTGATCCCAGGGATATTGATTTGTTAATCTTTTTGCCCCTATTCTCTGAATTTTCTGTTTTCTTTGTGTTGCTGCGTGAGAAAGATTGGCGCTAGGGTTTCGTCCTCTTCTCGAAACCATGGCGGAAAATCTGGCTAAGGAGTGGGAGAGATTGAAGTTAACGGAAGAAGAGAAAGTTGTAGTGGTGATTAAGGGGAAGAAGGCATCGATGGAGAACAAACGGATTGACTTTAGTTTGGCAGGGCGACTGATTAGTCAAAAGTCTTTCAATCGACGTGCCTTTAAGGAGCGTATTAAAGAAATCTTTCGCCCTAGAACGGAGTTGGTGATTAAAGATCTGGACTCTAGAACTTTTGTTTTCCAGTTCTTTAGTGAGGGGGATCGGAAATTTGTTCTGGACCATGAACCCTGGTGTTTTGATGGAAGTTTGCTTGCCTTAAGCGAAATCCATGGCACAGATAAGCCTGAAGACCTAAAATTTGATCTTGCTAAGTTCTGGGTAAAGGTTCTTAATGTGCAGTTTGGTGTACGTGATTATGAGACGGCTGAGGTAATTGGGAACCGGATAGGAAAGTTCATTGCTTTTGATCCTTCTAATGACTTTGGATGGGATACAGTTATGTATAGAAACCTCTTTGTCGAGGTATGACAATGGCATGTGAAGACACGGAGGGGGAGTGGTTACAGTTTAAGTATCGATACCTTCCTTCATATTGCTATGTGTGTGGGATTATTGGGCATGTGGAGAAAGAATGTGATCAATTTGGTGAGGAGGAAGTGAAGGAGCGAGGTTTCCAGTATGGGGCATGGCTTAGGGCCACCCCAAATAAATTGCCTCGAAGACAATCTGTGGCGGAGAGGGATAAGGCGAAAAGACTGTTTGAGAAGCTGGGTAGAGATACTACTGGATCTTGCCGTTGTAACATTGTGTTTGCTGAGGAGGGCAATCTGAGCTCTTCCCAGCTTGACCGTGGTGCGTCTCAGGATAGCATAGCAGCCAAGGAACTCGTGGGGAATGCGAAGGGGAAAGAGAAGGAGGATGGTGGCACCTTAGACCAACCAGTGGCAGCGGTGGGGAAGGTGCTGGAGAGAGAGTCTGTAGTAGAGAGCTCCCGTGATGCTAGTGGGGCTGTTACGCCACAAATTCTGAATTTAGACTCTTTGTCGCTTGATGGGCAGGCTAGGGAGGACGCGAAGGTGGGTAGGAGCAGTAAGGGGGAAGCGCTGAAAGCGACTGGCTAGGCAGTTGGGTGGTGCTGAAACAACGCAGGATCACCTTGCACACAGTGAACCCAGTGGGAAGCGTGATCGTGATGGGGGTTCAGGGGAAGCCATGGTGATGGAGTGGGAGAGTGGTAGTCGAAATAAGAGAGCCAATGTGGTGACTACCGCTTCTGGAGTACTCGTTGATGTTGGGGATGATGCATGTGATGTTGCTAGATCGGCGGAGGTCGGAGAATCCCGACCCCGTCGGGACCAATGAGTTGCCTAAGCCTCAACTATCGGGGGCTGGGCAATCCCGGGCAGGTTCTTTACTCCGGGACCTTGTCCGGAAAGAGGCCCCGTCCGGTTTGTTTTTATCGGAGACGAAACTTAGCGGACGTGAGATGAGACCGATACAAGATAAGTTACGTGATTACAATGGTTTATTTGTTGATAGCATGGGAAGGTCAGGTGGGCTTGCACTTTTGTGGAAGCGGGATATTTCTGTGTCATTGCTCTCACAATCTGTTCACCATATTGACGTTCTTGTGGAAAATGGCATGGGTGATAATATGTGGAGACTTACTGGATTTTGTGGGTGGCCGGAAGTTCATAATAGGCACCTCTCTTGGGAGTTACTAGAGCTCCTTGGTGGTGCTCGATCAGAGCCATGGATGTGTTTTGGTGATTATAAGGAGGTTTTGTATGCAAATGAGATATGCGGGAGAAATGATAGGTCGGATAGGCAAATGCAGGTGTTTAGGGATGCGGTGGATCGCTGTGGGTTGCGGGATGTTTGTTTCTCGGGGTCGATGTTTACATATGACAATGGGAGACCGGGGGTGGATAATGTACAGAGTCTCCTTGACCGAGCTACGGTAGTAGAGGGATGGCTTGATTTGTTCGCTCAAGCACGTCTAGTGCATCTAGAGAGAGAAATTTTCGATCATTCTCCGATTAAGCTCCTCCTGTTCGGGGATGGACAGCAACGACGAAACCCGAAGCTGTTCAGGTTTGAACAATTGTGGACGGAGAATATCCACCTTCGTTCCAGGGCCTCCCGGAAGCCCAACAAACGTGGATTATAGCCTTGATTTTCAGGTTCCCGAGGCCCGGTTGTGATTTTTGCCCAAATTTTATTGGGATCTATCGTGACCCTAGAGGAGCCATGTGCCTCGGGAAGGTTACTCGGGTCCCCGAACTTCGATTTCACCCATGGTTTTTGCTTTCCATCAAGAGTGGTGTCTCGTAAAACGCCCCTCCAAACCTACCTTGGACCCAATAATCGAACCAGGAGGCCTCCCATGTCCCCTGGGGGTGTCCCGTGCGATGTGGTGCAAAAATATCCACCTTCGTTCCGGGGCTTCCCGGAAGCCCAAAAAACGTGGTTTATAACCTTCGAATTTCAGCTTCCTTGGGTCCGGTCGTGATTTTTGCCCGCACATTTTTTGGGGTTCTATCGTGACCCTAGAGGAGCCCATGTGCCCCGGGAAAGTCACTCGGGTCCCTGAACTCCGATTTCACCCATGGTTTCTGCTTTCCATCCCTGAGAGTGGTGTCTTGTAAAATGCCTCTCCAAACCTACCTGGGACCCGATAACCGACCCCGGGGACCTCCCATGTCACCTAGGGGTGTCCCTTGCAATGTGGTGTGAAAATATCCACCTTCGTTTTGTGGCCTCCGGGAAGCCCAAAAAACGTGGATTATAGCCTTCGATTTTCAGCTTTCCTGGTTCCGACTGTGATTTTCACCCGAATTTTTTTGAGGTCTATCGTGACCCTAGAGGTGCCCATATGCCCCGCGAAGGTCACTCGGGTCCCCGAACTCTGATTTCACCCATGGTTTTCGCTTTCCATCCGTGAGACAACTCTCGTAAAACGCCCCTCCAAACCTACCTGGGACCCAATGACAGACCCGGTTCCGGTTGTGATTTGGTGCGAACATATCCACCTTCGTTCCGGGGCCTCCCGGAAGCCAAAAAAACATGTATTATAACCTTCGATTTTCACCTTCCCTCGGTACAGTTGTGATTTTCGCCCATTTTTTTGGGGGGTCTATCTTGACCTTAGAGGAGCCCATGTGCCCCAGGAAGGTCACTCGGGTCCCCGAACTCCGATTTCACCCATGGTTTCTGCTTTCCATCCCTGAGAGTGGTATCTCCTAAAACAATACTCCAACCCTACCTGGGACCCGGTAACCGACCCCGGGTGCCTCCCATGTCCCATAGGGGTGTCCCGTGCAATGTGGTGCGAAAATATCACCTTCGTTCCGTGGCCTCCCAAAAGTCCAAAAAACGTGGATTATATATATAGACTTCAATTTTCACCTTCCCAGGGTCCGGTTGGGATATTTGCCCTAATTTATTTGGGGGGTCTATCGTGACCCCAATGGTGCCCATGTGCCCCGGGAAGGTTACTCGGGTCCCCGAACTCTGATTTCACCCTTGGTTTCCGCTTTCCATCTCTGAAAGTTATGTCTCGTAAAACGCCCCTCCAGACCTACCTTGGACCCAATAACTGACCCGATGGGCCTCCCATGTCCCCTAGGGGTGTCCCGTGCGATGTGGTGCGAAAATATCCACCTTCGTTCCGGGGTCTCCCGGAAGCCCAAAACACGTGGTTTATAACCTTTGAATTTCAGCTTCCTTGGGTCCGGTCGTGATTTTTGCCCGAACATTTTTTGGGGTTCTATCGTGACCCTAGAGGAGCCCATGTGCCCCGGGAAAGTCACTCGGGTCCCTGAACTCCGATTTCACCCATGGTTTCTGCTTTCCTTCCCTGAGAGTGGTGTCTTGTAAAACGCCTCTCCAAACCTACCTAGGACCCGATAACCGACCCCGGGGACCTCCCATGTCACCTAGGGGTGTCCCTTGCAATGTGGTGTGAAAATATCCACCTTCGTTTTGTGGCCTCCCGGAAGCCCAAAAAACGTGGATTATAGCCTTCGATTTTCAGCTTCCCTGGTTCCGACTGTGATTTTCACCCGAATTTTTTTGGGGTCTATCGTGACCCTAGAGGTACTCATATGCCCCGCGAAGGTCACTCGGATCCCCGAACTCTGATTTCACCCATGGTTTCCGCTTTCCATCCGTGAGACAACTCTCGTAAAACGCCCCTCCAAACCTACCTGGGACCCAATGACCGACCCGGTTTCGGTTGTGATTTGGTGCGAACATATCCACCTTCGTTCCGGGGCCTCTCGGAAGCCAAAAAAAAAACATGTATTATAACCTTCGAATTTCACCTTCCCTCGGTACAGTTGTGATTTTCGCCCATTTTTTTGGGGGGTCTATCTTGACCTTAGAGGAGCCCATGTGCCCCAGGAAGGTCACTCGGGTCCCCGAACTCCGATTTCACCTATGGTTTCTGCTTTCCATCCCTGAGAGTGGTATCTCCTAAAACAATACTCCAACCCTACCTGGGACTCGGTAACCGACCCCGGGTGCCTCCCATGTCCCTTAGGGGTGTCCCGTGCAATGTGGTGCGAAAATATCCACCTTCGTTCTGTGGCCTCCCAGAAGTCCAAAAAACGTGGATTATATAGACTTCAATTTTCACCTTCCCAGGGTCCGGTTGCGATATTTGCCCTAATTTATTTGGGGGGTCTATCGTGACCCTAATGGTGCCCATGTGCCCCGGGAAGGTTACTCGGGTCCCCGAACTCTGATTTCACCCATGGTTTCCGCTTTCCATCTCTGAAAGTTATGTCTCGTAAAACGCCCCTCCAGACCTACCTTGGACCCAATAACTGACCCGATGGGCCTCCCATGTCCCCTAGGGGTGTCCCGTGCGATGTGGTGCGAAAATATCCACCTTTGTTCCATGGCCTTCCGGAAGCACAAAAAACGTGGATTATATCCTTGATTTTCAGGTTCCCGAGGCTCGGTTGTGATTTTTGCCCAAATTTTTGTTTGGGGTCTATCGTGACCCTAGAGGAGCCATGTGCCCTGGGAAGGTCACTCGGGTCCCCGAACTTCGAATTCACCCATGCTTTTGCTTTCCATCAATAGTGGTGTCTCGTAAAACGCCCCTCCAAACCTACCTTGGACCCGATAACCGAACACGAAAAAGGAGCGACTTTTCTTTCTTGTCCCTTAATATGCCAAAGATAGAACAAACACAAGCTTACCTAACACAGCACACAATGTTTTTTGTTTCTAGATCCGTTTCTTTTCTTCACTATGTTTCAAACACAGCTCACAATTACCAGAAATAGAATCATTATTGAGAAAAATCAAGCCAAAAAAGTTTTATGTCCCCTAGGGGTGTCCCGTGCGATGTGGTGCGAAAATATTCACCTTCGTTCCTGGACCTCCCGGAAGCCCAAAAAACGTGGTTTATAACCTTCGAATTTCAGCTTCCCTGGGTCCGGTCGTGTTTTTTGCCCGAATTTTTTTGGGATTCTATCGTGACCCTAGAGGAGCCCATAAGCCCCGGGAAAGTCACTCGGCTCCTTGAACTCCGATTTCACCCATGGTTTCCGCTTTCCATCCCTTAGAGATGTGTCTCCTAAAACGCTCCTCCAAACCTTCCTGGGACCGATAACCGAACCCGAAGTCCTCCCATGTCCCCTAGGGGTGTCCCGTGCGATGTGGTGCGAAAATATCCACCTTTGTTCTGGTTCCTCCTGGAAGTCCAAAAAACATGTATTCTAACCTTCGATTTTCAGCTTCCCTTGGTTCGGTTGTATTTTTGCCCTTTTTTTTTTCCGGGGTCTATCTTGACCTTAGCGGAGCCCATGTTTCCGGGAAGGTCACTCGGGTCTCCGAACTCTCCGATTTCACCCATGGTTTCCGCTTTCCAACCCTCGGAGTTGTGTCTCGTAAAACGCCCCTCCAAATCTACCTGGGACCGATAACCAACCCCGTGGGCCTCCCATGTCCCCTAGGGGTGTCCCGTGCGATGTGGTGCGAAAATATTCACCTTCGTAAAACGCTCCTCTAAACCTACCTTGGACCCGATAACTGTCCCGGTGGGCCTCCCATGTCCCCTAGGGGTGTCCCGTGCGATGTGGTGCGATAATATCCACCTTCGTTCCTGGGCCTCCTGGAAGTCCAAAAAACATGGATTATAGCCTTTGATTTTCAGCTTCCCGGGGCCCGGTTGTGTTTTTTGCTCGAATTTTTTGGGGGTCTATCGTGACCCTAGAGGAGCCCATGTGCCCCGGGAAGGTCACTCGTGTCCCCGAACTCCGATTTCACTCATGGTTTCTACTTTCCATCAAGAGTGGTGTCTTGTAAAATGCCCCTCCAAACCTACCTTGGACCCAATAACGGACCCTGTGGGCCTCCAATGTATCCTAGGGGTGTCCCGTGCGATTTGGTGCGAAAATATTCACTTTTGTTTCGGGGCCTCCCGGAAGCCCAAAAAACGTGGATTAACCCTTGATTTTCAGCTTCCTTGCGTCCGGTTGTGATTTTTGCCCGAATTTTTTTTGGGGGTCTATCGTGACCCTAGAGGAGCCCATGTGCCCCGGGAAGGTCACTCGGGTCCCCAAACTTCGATTTCACCCATGGTTTCGCTTTCCACCCCTAATAGTGGTGTCTCGTAAAACGCCCCTCCAAACCTACCTTGGACCCAATAACTGACCCCGGGGGTCTCCCATGTCCGCTAGGGGTGTCCCGTGCGATGTGGTGCGAAAATATTCACCTTTTTTCGAGGCCTCCCGGAAGCCCAAAAAACGTGGATTATAACCTTTGATTTTCTGCTTACCTTGCGTTCGGTTGTGATTTTTTACCAAATTTTTTGGGGGTCTATTGTGACCCTAAAGGAGCCCATGTGCCCCGAGAAGGTCACGCTGGATCCCGAAATTCGGTTTCATCCATGGTTTCACTTTCCATCCCTAAGAGTTGTGTCTCATAAAACGCCCCTCCAAACCTACCTTGAACCCAATAATCGAACCCGGGGGCCTCCCATGTCCCCTAGGGGTGTCCTGTGAGATGTGGTGCGAAAATATTCACCTTCGTTTCGGGGCCTCCCGGAAGCCCAAAATACGTGGATAATAATCCTTGATTTTCAGCTTCCTTGGGTCCGGTTGTGATTGCCCGAATTTTTTCGGGGGTCTATTATGACCCTAAAGGAGCCCATGTGCCCCCGGAAGGTCACTCGGGTCCCCGAACTTCGATTTCACCAATGGTTTCGCTTTCCATCCCTAAGAGTGGTGTCTCGCAAAACGCCCCTCCAAACCTACCTTGGACCCAATGATCGAACCCGGGGGCCTCCCATGTCCCCTAGGGGTGTGCCATGCGATGTGGTGCAAAAATATCCATCTTCCTTCCGGGGCCTCCCGGAAGCCCAAAAAACGTGGTTTATAACCTTCGAATTTCAACTTCCCTGGGTCCGGTCGTGCTTTTTGCCCAAATATCTTTTGGGGGTCTATCGTGACCCTAGAGGATCCCATGTGCCCCTGGAAAGTCACTCGGGTCCCCGAACTCCGATTTCACCCATGGTTTCCGATTTCCATCCCTGAGAGTTGTGTCTCGTAAAATGCTCTTCCAAACCTTTATGGGACCCGATAACTGACCCTAGAGGCCTCCCATGTCCCCTAGGGGTTTCCTGTGCGATTTGGTGCGAACATATCCACCTTCGTTCCGGGGCCTCCCGGAAGCCCAAAAAACATGTATTAACCTTCGATTTTCAGCTTCGCTGTGTCCGGTTGTGATTTTTGCCCGATTTTTTTCGGGGGGTCTATCTTGACCTTAGAGGAGCCCATGTGCCCCGGGAAGGTCACTCAGGTCCCGAACTTCGATTTCACCAATGGTTTCTGCTTTCCATCCTTGCGAGTGGTGTCTCGTAAAACACTCCATCAAACCTACCTGGAACCCGATTACCGACCCCAGGGGCCTCCCATGTCCCTTAGGGGTGTTGCGTGCAATGTGGTGTGAAAATATCCACCTTTGTTCCCTCCCGGAAGCCCAAAAAACGTGGATTATAGCCTTCGATTTTCAGTTTCCTTAAGTCCGGTTGTGATTTTGCCCGAATTTTTTTTTGGAGGTCTATAGTGACCCTAGAGGTGCCCATGTGCCCCGGGAAGGTCACTCGGGTCCCCGAACTCCGATTTCACCCATGGTTTCCGCTTTCCAACCCTGAGAATTGTGTCTAGTAAACGCCCCTCCAAACCTACCTGGGACCCGATGACCGACCCCCTTGGTTTTAAAAAGCGCGAGGCGCACTGAGGCGCAAGGGGGCCGAAGCGACGAGGCGAGAAGTGCGAAGCGAAAGCGCACGCCTCACGTATGCGAGGCTCACTTTTTTCCCCAAAATGCTTCTAAATTGATTATAAATCATATTTCCCACACAAGACACATAAGAACTATACTTATAATGCAAACACACCAGCATATAGCATACCATACCACAAATAGTCTCATAGTAACCAAGTAGCACAATAAACAACTTAACTCCATAAAGTTCTGACTAAAAATAAAAGCAAAATGAAAGAAAACATAAGCATAGGTCATAAGGTCTCTAATCTCTCTAAAGTTCCACTACATATCCTCCTCCTCGTTTGAATCAAGATCAATACCGAGCACTACATCTTCAACCCCCTCATAGTCTTCATCTCCGATCTCCTCTTCCTCCTCCTCATCTTCATCAACCAGCAAACCCCTACGAGATTGTGTAGACCAGTGGGATTAGCAGGACCCTTTCCTTTATCAACTCTTGATGAACCTGCTTCACCCCTCAATCTTGATGCTCTAGTGGCATAAGTACGCTCATTTGCCCCAGAAGCTCTACTAACATCCCTCCATGTTAAATCCTCACCCTCAAAGACAAAATCATTATCATTTAAAACATCGTCATCCTCATCCATCCTTCCTATCAACCACTCATTGCTTTCATCAATTTCTTGCAAGAGGATAGGATCAACAATCTTCTTGGATCGACGGTTCAAAGCACGATTGAATTTGACAAACACTAAGTCATTCAATCTTTCTTGAGCCAATCTGTTCCTCCTCTTGGTATGAAGCTGTTGTTACAAATAAAAGTATTATTTTCAGCAAAATAATGTGAGTTAATAACAAAGAATATTAGGATAGTTTGCTTGACAACTTACTTGCTGGAATACTGCCCAGTTCCTCTCACAACCAGTGGCACTACAAGTGAGACTAAGAACACGGACAGCAAACTTTTGCAAGCTCGGAGCCGATCCTCCATATGCCAGCCACCAATCAGCTATTAAAATTATTAATAAATTAAAATTTAAAATAATCACTAAGTGTTTTCAAGTTTATTAGTTGTAAAAAAATAGTAGAGATGATGTCAGAATGTTTTACCAGGAGCTTTAACTTTCCTTTGTCTTATGGCCATGGGATTACCAAAAAGACCAACTTCATCTCTGTAACGATCCAACTCGGCTAATATCTTGTCTTGAGTTTCTTGACTTGGTACCAACCTTTGAATGCAACTATACAAGCCTGACATGACTTCTTCACAAGATGCACCTTCGGTGTTATCATAATATAACTCCGGATTCAAGAAGAACCCCGCCGCATGCAAAGGCCTATGAAGTTGGCATTCCCACCTTTTATCAATAAACTCAAAAGCTTCCTTATAGTGAATATCCTTGTTTGCAAAGCTAGTTGCAGTAGCCTCTTTAGCCCTATCCATGGACTCATAAATGTACCCCATGGCAGGCTTCTTCTCCCCATCAACGATTCTAAGAACCTTAACAAGAAGACCCGTCAACTTAAGAGAATAAACAACATTCCTCCAAAAGGTGTCTTGTAGAATGATGGATGCTACCTTCTTTCCTGGCGCTTCCTTTGCCCACTTACTAGCAGCCCACTCATCAGAAGTGACCATTTTTCTCAAGTTGTTTTGTTGCTTGTGTATTTGTGAAAGAGTAATGAAAGATGTTGCAAATCTAGTGATTGCCGGCCTATGCAAATTCCTTTGATTTGTGAACCTCCTCATCATGTTTACAAGAGGGACACGGCTATATAGATAGCCATGCATGAACATAGCCTTCTTCAAAGCACTATGCACTTTTGGAATCTTTCCAATGTCCTCTAACATAAGATCCACACAGTGTGCAGCACATGGAGTCCAATATAAATGTGGTCTCTCGATTTCCAAGTATTTGCCTATAAATATTTGAAAAGAAAATTAAGTAGTATTCAAAATATGGCAAATAAGTACAAAAATGTGATTTAAAAATAATCAAGATTAGTATTCATACCCGCTTTCACATAGTTTGATGCATTATCCGTCACCACTTGGACCACATTCTCCTCTCCAACTTCCTCCACCATGTCATCAAGCACTTTAAACAATAGATTAGCATCTTTGACAACTTCGGAGACATCCATGGACTTTATAAAGACAGAACCCTTAGGAGAGTTCACAAGAAAGTTGACAATATCCTTATTAACAACGGAGTCACGCCATCCATCGGATAATATAGAACAACCTTTTTGTGCCCATTCTTTCTTGTAGTCCTTCAAAGTCAATTGGACTTCATTCACTTCTTTATTAAGGAAAGGAACTCTTATCTCATGCATGCTAGGTGGTTGCATTCCGGGACCAAATTGTCCAACCGCCTCAATTGCAATTGCAAAGCTTGGATAAGTAGCCGCATTGAATGCAATTCCGGCATCATAGAACCACCTAGCTAATTCTCTACAAGCATTGTTCCTTAACTCCTTGCGACACAATTCATTTATTGTTTGTTGCCTCCCACTAGCTCCTCCTTTTCTACCTTTTATTGCATCTTCCGGATTAGGAGTGAAAAACATGTCAATAGGACCCTTTTGCCTAGGCCTTTTGGGAATTGGACACTTGCTACTTCCCCCACTTCCACTTGCATTCTTAGAACCCAATCCAATACATTCTTCCTCACCACCATCATCACACTCATCATATTGTGACATAGATGGGAACATATTACTTGCCTCCTTATCCATTTGCTTCTTAACCATAAAATTTTTCATTTCTTCCCTAACATGTTCCGGACAATTTGGACATTTACGCACATTCCTAAAGCCTCCAATTAAATGTTGTTTCAAGCGATATGTTCCTCCACAAGTTTGCATGTCACAAAAATTGCATTTAAACTTGGTCCTATTTAAAGGGTCTTGTTTTCCATATTTTCTAGATGGGTCGGTTGATCCCGTAGAGCTCGAAGTATTAGAAGAATCCATTAAACAAGCTGAAGATATAAAAAACAAGAGTTAAAATGGTGATTAAAGCTACTGTTAAGGACTCAAAAGAGTTTTTTTTTTTTAAAAACAAAGCTACTGTTAAGCTACTGTTGAAAGAGGGTTGAAAACAAAACAAAGGCCAGGGGCCCAAGAGAGAAAGTGAGAGAGTAGAGAAAAACAAAGAGAGAAAGAAGGATAAAATAAGTGAAAAAGGAAAAAAAAAATAACGAAGAAATCAGAACGCAGAGAAAGAGAAAAGGACGAAGAGTCAAGAAGATGTGTACCTGGTTTCGAGTCGAGTTGCCCGGAGGTCGGAGGAGTCGCCGGAGGGAGCAGTGTTGATGATATATGCTAGGGTTTCATCTCCTCTTTTCTCTCTCTTCGATTTCTCTTCTGATTTTGTTCTGCTTTTTAGATCCCTTGGGTAGCAAAGCAAGTCACGTGCCCTTTTTTTTCTTTTTTTAAACGCGCATGCGCAGCATTATGTGCGCCTCACGTCAGGAAGCGGCCGCTTCTGGCTGAGGCGCGCTTCTTCGTGAGGCGGCCAAAAAGCGCGCTTTTTGGTCGCCTCTTGTAAAACGCGGCGCTTTGGCTTGCTGAAGCGATTTCCTATGCGCCTGAGGTCGCCTCGCGCTTAAGCGCGCCTCAGGCGCGCTTTTTAAAACCAAGCCAACCCCGTGGGCCTACAATGTCCCCTAGGGGTGTCGTGTGTGATATGATGCGAAAATATCCACCTCCGTTTCAGGGCCTCCCGGATACCCAAAAACGTGGATTATAGCCTTCGATTTTCAGCTTCCCGGCCCCGGTTGTGATATTTGCTCAAATTTTTTTTCGGGGTCTATCGTGACACTAGAGGAGCCATGTGCCCCGAGAAGGTCACTCGGGTTCCCGAACTCCGATTTCACCCATGGTTTCTGATTTCCATCCCTGAGAGTGGTGTCTTGTAAAACGCCCCTCCAAACCTACTTGGGACCTGATAATCGACCCCGAGGGCCTCCTATGTCCCCTAGGGGTGTCACTTGCAATGTGGTGTGAAAATATCCACCTTCGTTCCGTGGCCTCCCGGAAGCCCAAAAAACGTGGATTATAGCCTTCGATTTTCAGCTTTCCTGGTTTCGGTTGTCGCCCGAATTTTTTTGGGGGGTCTATCGTGACCCTAAAGGTGCCCATATGCCCCGGGAAGGTCACTCGGGTTCCCGAACTCCGATTTCACCCATGGTTTTCGCTTTCCATCCCTGAGACAACTCTCGTAAAACGCCCCTCCAAACCTACCTGGGACCCGATGACCGACCCCGTGGGCCTCCCATGTCCCCTAGGGGTGTCCCGTGCGATGTGGTGCGAAAATATCCACCTTCGTTTCAGGGCCTCCCGGAAGCCCAAAAAACGTGGATTATAGCCTTCGATTTTCAGCTTCCCGCGGCCCGATTGTGATATTTGCCCAAATTTTTTCTGAGGGTCTATCGTGACCCTAGAGGAGCCATGTGCCCTGGGAAGGTCACTCGCGTCCCCGAACTCTAATTTCACCCATGGTTTCTGCTTTCCATCCCTTAGAGCGGTGTCTTTGAAAACGCCCCTCCAAACCTACCTTGGACCGATAACCGACCCCGGGGGTCTCCCATGTTCCCTAGGGGTGTCCCGTGCGTTGTGGTGCGAAGATATCCACCTTCGTTTCGGGGCCTCCCGGAAGCCCAAAAAACATGGATTTTATCCTTCGATTTTCAGCTTCTCGGAAGCCCAAAAAACATGGACCATTCACTTCATTCATTCTAGGCGGAAACTCTTTGGATGCTAAAATTTGTTCCATACAGGCTCATGGAAAACTGAATTTAGCTATTTGACCAAATTGCATTTTCAATGAAAATTTCTGACCTCTATCTCGAATGATATCCTGAAAAAGTTCTAAATTACAAAGTATTGCCCAGATTAGGCTGGGTTAGAATTTATTTCCCATGAGGGTGTCCACGTTGGCTCGGGTCTTCACGAGCTGCAACTTTTTTTTTTCTGTTCAACAGCAAAACTCGCCCAACCAGGTGGCGACTTCTCCTCGAAAGAGTTGCTATCTGCAACAGTGTCTTAGTGGGGTAAGAGACGCCAAACTGTTTAGCTACTTTCTTTTATCCTCTTCTACCGCACAAGACCTTGTTAGCTGTGGTATCCGTATGAGTCGCTAACCTCAATGGCGTGTTTCCTCAGCCTACGTTGCTGTCTTGAATACCGACTTTGCTATAATTAAACAGCTGTCCAGGTTATCGACTTAGGTCTGTGGGCCAAAAAAAAATGCGAGACTCGTGAAGACCTGAGCCTACGTGGACACCATCATGAGAAATAGTTTCTAACTCATCAGGGCAATACTTTGTAATTTAGCCCTTTTTAAGGAAATCATTTCTCTATCTCGTCAAACCTTGGCTAGCACAATGCACAATGTTTTTAAGCAGTTCTTATTTGATGTATATAGAAATATGCATGTGTAATGATAGAATTGCATTCATTCTGTTATGTTGCATGTAAATCTACTAGTTCTCTATCCAATTAATGTCCAGCTAATTTTGTTTTCGTTTTTAAGGTATTGCTTGGAGAAAAACCTGAAGACCAATTTCAATTTGACAATGTTGCACCCTCCAGAGCTGGCTTGCAGTCTGTACTTGAAGTGCTGAAAATTCAGACAAACTTCTGGCCAAGTCTTAGTTCCGATTTCACGAAACTGCAGTCATGTTGGGAAACATACTTGTCTGGGAGAAGAAGTGAGTGCTTCAATGTTGTTGCGAATCCATGACCTCTTATAGTTTCAGATTTACTTAATTCTGTCCTGTTGTTTTCACAGAAAAGGAGAAGAAACGAAGAGCCCGAACTGTGGCAGTGGCACCACCAATCTGGTGGAAATGGGGAAGAAAAAGGTTTCTATATTATCTTCATTCTCAACGGTTTCACATGAAACCCTAGTCATGTTAGAATGTAACTCATTGTAATGCTAACCCAACTCCAGTTGCCTCTTTTTGTCTGTTTTTTGTATGGGGCTAGTCGGCTAGATGGCTTTTAGTGTTTTTGTCTTACCTGGTTTCTGGACACCATTTATCCATGTAATTATATCTTAGATGCAATCAGTGATTTTGTTTCATGATTTTCTCTTTTGCTCTCATTATCTGCCTTTTTTTCTCTGAAATCGAATCTATCCTTTCTTTCACAACACTATCCTCACTGTTTACTGTAAAGAGAATCATGTGGATATATTGGTTGAGTGTGTCGGGCAAAATTGAGCCCCCAAAAAAAGGACGAAATAAGTGTGACCGATCTTTCTTGCCTTGAAAGAAACTATTAAGAGTTTTTCATAGACCATGGGGTTTATCTACTGCACACCCAAAGTAGTAGCTGCGGGTTACTCTTTTAAAAAAAGAATAGCTCTTCTTCCTGTTGAACATTGAACGGAAAAATTGTTTTATAAGTACAGCTTCATACTACAACCGTACTGGCTACTAGCAAGTAGCAACACCTAGAAATGATTCAGATTTCAGCCAGAGGTAGGGTGGTGGACTGGTGGGGTATGTGGACTTTTAGATGTATGTAATCTTATTCTGACAGTAAAACCATTATCGATGTATGTCCCAGAAGGTGCTCTGTTCTAGAGTACTAAAAGAAAACTCCAGTGTGCTAACATTTATCAAAGGTCTCCTTTTTCCTTCTTCAGGTATATTTAATCTTGTTTCCTGCTCTAATAACCAAAATTTCACTTTCATTTGTTTGAACCAACTCATAGAGTCCTTATGAAGGCAACTGGATAATGCACCCAGGTTTTATACTCCTGCGTTTGTACACATTCAAAGAGATAGCAAAATACCGTGCTCCAAAGTGACATTTTAAAATTCTCAACCTACTAGGAATTCCATGTTATCAAAGTAATTAGCAAAGCAACTGGGAGAAAAATGTTAAATGTCACAAGCTCGGACACTGCTATCGATGCATTGGGGGAGGCGCCATCGGATAAGCGACTGGCATGGCGTAGTGGGGCGGAGGATGATGATGATGCGGGTGATGACCAGGAGGTGGAAGCATAACCGGAGTGCCAACTGCTGATGCCATATGAGGGGGTGGTGGTGCTGCAGTTACTGGATGTCCCATTTGTGTTCCATACATTCCTAAGCCTGGTGCCACATTAGGTTGAGCCCTGTGCTTATTAGCTGTAGCTGCTGCTGGTGCTCCAACTGCAGGAGTATTGCTGGCATTTTGTTGCCCTGTGATTGGTGCTTGATTTGTTGCCAAACCTCCACCATTCACACTAGTAATATCATGGATACTAGATCTCCTTCTATCCCTATTCATTGAGTTTAGCCTTATAAAGTACTTTTGGGCATGACTTGCTACTTGTGTTGGTGTTCTTGTTATCACAAAGTTCCTTGATATGCTTCTCCAATCTCCCTTTCCGAATTTGTCAAGTCCAAGTAGAAACAACCTAAAAAGGGAAAGCAACCGTTCTTAAGTTACAATATGGTTCGAATTTGAATTTTATTAGGTACTTATTGAGATTTTTGTTACTAAACAGGGTTTGGAGAGGTCAAGATATACGCAACTATAGAAACAAAAGATGATATACCTGTGCTCTTCTTCTGTCCATGGTATTCCTTTCTTTCGCTCTTGGTCCAATTTCGAACCTCCTTTAGTTCCATTCCCCATCGACGAATGCCCAAGTCCGGAGTTCCCATTTCCTTGATTAGAGTTTGCTCTTTGCTCCTTGGAAAAGGGAACATGGTCTTTAGAAGAAGTTGATAATGCTTCTTCATTTCCATAATTAGGAAGTGGTACTTTCCCTGCTTCAATAGCACTCACTTCCTCAACTAGAAACTGATAGTGTTGCTTAATATCTTCAATGGTTTTATTAGGAACCACTGAAGCAATCTTATCCCATTGTTCTTGGTCAGATTCTCCAAAATGCATCGCAATCGCGTTCTCGAATGCTTTCTCCTCCTCCCTTGTCCATGAAGCTAAATTGGGCATGGTCTTTTGTTTTTGGGTTCCCCTTAAATTTGTTATGCTTCAAATTTAGCTAGGAAAGTGTGGGTGTTTTTGGTGTATGAAGTCTTATGGGGTTGTATTGGTTTTGCCTAAGGGGCAAGGCAATAATGAGAGAGAGTGGGGGAGGTGCAAGATAAGAGAAAAAGACATGAGAGAGAGTGAGGCATAGCAATGGGTACAGGATAAGAAGCAAGGTGGGTATCAAAGCATGAGTTGGGGGACCTCATTTTGGCGTTGAAAGGCATATGGCTTATTTGTAATGTTTGTTACATTTTCATATGCTTACAAAAAAAGTCATGTCCTCTCCCTCTTTGTTTTCGGAGTGTGTGATTGGTGAGAGAGTTTTCACTCATGGAATGATGGAGTGGTGTGCCTGTGTGGTGGGGACAAATGTGGAAAACTGACCCAAAGAATCTATGGGACTGTGTCATCACCATTAAATTTCAGCCACAGTAGTTAATGCTTCTAGTCATTTTACTCGGAGCATTTCCATTCCCATCCTTGGACTGTTTATTTATGTTTATTTCAGCAATACCATGCCCTTAATTAATCCATTGCAGTCAAATTAGTACTCTATAGTAGGGGTGTTTATTACTGGGCATCCGAAATTTCGGGTATTTTTGGATGCAAATTATTTATGTCTGAACCCGTATTTAAAATATCAGATATCTATTTTTCAAGTTGATATCCAAACCCGTTTTTAAAATTTTAAATATCTATTTTCGAGCAGATATCGAATTTGAATTTTTTTTCAACAATCATACTCCATAATAGTAACCATTACTAAGGGTTTTTCTTCTTACTCAAGTGATTTTTATAAATGATTTGTTTAGTTTTGTTTATATTAATGATTACTTTTTCTTTCTCTTTTTCGAGAAAATCACAACTTTTTTCGTTTTTGAAAACGTCACTTCAAACATATCTTTCGTAAATCGATATAATTAGATTAAAGCGCAATAATTAGATTATAACTCGCCACATCAGTCGCTGAATTACCGAACGACGTATCATGTGACTCATGGCCAGTTAAAAAAGAAAGAAAGAAAAAAAGAAAGAAAATAGTAACAATCAGATGTTACAAACGTAATGGAGTTTAATGACTCCTTCATCCCCTTTCCTTTATTCTCACAAGTTCACAGACGTTACAAATCTAAGAAATTGAGTAGTACCTAATTTCTCTCACTTATTGATTAGAAATTTTCTGGTGTTTCAGTAACACCACCTGAATTTGTTACCCTCTAATACACCCTTGTAAATAGGGGGTGGTTTTGGAATATTTGAAAAAAGAAAAAAGAAAAAAATTGGTTTAAAAATATCCTATTGGTTGGGTAACACCACATAAGCAAATAGTTGGTTTGTTACTAAAACACTTGAAATTTTTCGCTTATTGATGAGCCAAAAAAAGAGAGCTAATTCCTCTCTCATGAATAGATGATGGAATTACACTCCATCAATTCATCTCCTACCTTCCCACATGTTCTACGTTCGTCTCTGGATCTCATTGCCGCCGTTCGCCATCGTTCCAGCATCGTGTACAACCAATCTACATTTTGGTAAGGTTCTTCGTAATTCTTTTTGCGATTGCTAATAGGCATTTGGTGTATATACTCTATACCTCCTCTCTTTGCAAGATAACCCTCTAACTTCATAAGCTTAGTACTCCCTCCGTCCCGTCTTTACGTTGGTAGTTTCCATTTTAGTCCGTCCCCTCTTTACGTTGGTACTTCCGTTTTAAGTAAGAAAAAAGTAATGAGATTACATATATACCCACTTAAGGGACCACCATATTCTCTCTCATACTTAAAAGGACCACAAGGGACCACCATATTCTCTCTCATACTTGAGCAAGGGTCTTTGAGTCATTTTTGAACCAAAGTTTTCTTGTCTTAAACTCCGTTCCAAGTCAAACTCCAACATAAAGAGGGGACGGAGGGAGTACTATATATTTCTTTACATTGTTGTCTCTGAATAGTTATACCAACTTAAATGTTAAAACTATCTAATTTAATTTTTAATTAAAAATTTACGCTGAAAAATAGGAAAAAAATATCAAAATAAAATTAGATATCGCTTCAAAAAAGAGAAAAATTATGAGACCTCACTATAATATTAGAGAAGGCTTGCCGGCTTGGGGTAGGTTAGGTGGCATAGGGTGGCGGGAAGCCATACTCGGTACTCCAAAGTCGTGGAGTATACATGCACAATGCATAACTTTCATAATGGTAGGCGCTTCATATCACGTCGCTTGCCTTCCTTCGCCCACAAGCCCTCTCTCAAGCAACTACCCACTTAAGAGTCTTATAAGGTTCAGTGGTTCTAATCGGAGTAGACAGGTCCCAGTGCATAACTTTCATACTGGGGTTTTGAGAGTTTAGAAAATTATTTTCCAAAAGTTCCACCTCAAACTTTTCAAGTATATTAGGAGTATTAAGTTATGGAAAAATATTGTAATTATAATTAGAAAAATACGCTGAAAAATAGAAACATATCAAAAAATTGGGAAAAATTATGAGACTTCACTATAATAATAGAGAGGGCTTGGGGCAGATTTGGCAGCACGAAGTGGTGGGGAATCATGCTTGGTAAACAAAAACCGTGCATTAGCCTCCGATGTCTAGTAAGAGGCCCTTCAAGCTTACCAGGGACCCGATAACCTACCTCATGAGCTTCCCATGTCCCCAGGGGTGTCTCGTGCAATGTGGTGAGAAAATATCCACCTTCGTTGCGAGGCTCCTGGAAGCTCAAAAAACATGGATTATAGCTTTCGTTTTCGGCTTCCCAAGGCTCAGGTGTCATTTTTGCCCAAACTTCTCCGGGGGGTCTATCATGACCCTAGAGGACCCTCGGTGCCCCGGGAGCGTCATCTGGATCCTCTAAGTTTGATATCACTCATGCCTTTGATGTTTCGACTATTACATCAGTGTCCCGTAAAACACCCTCCAAAACTATTAGGGATCGGATAAGCGACCCCAAGGGTCTTCCATGTCCCCCTAGGAGTGTTCCGTGCGATGTGGTGCGAAAATATCCACCTTCATTCTGGGGTCTCCCGGATGTCCAAAAAACGTAGATTATAGGCTTATGACCTTCATTTTCGGCTTCCCAGGGCCCGAGTGTCATTTTAGCCAAAATTGTTCTAGGGGTCTATCATGACCCTAGAGGACCCTCAGTGCCCCTGGAGGGTCATTCGAACCCCCGAACTTTGATATCACCCATGCCTGCTTCGATGTTCCAGCTTTTACCCCAATGTACCATAAAACTCCATTCGAAGGCTATCAGGACCAGGTAAGAGACCCCAAGGGTCTCCCATGTCCCCTAGGAGTATTCTATGCGATGTGGTGCGAAAATATCCACCTTCATTCCGGCGCCTCCCGTAAGCTCAAAAAACGTGGATTATAGCATTCATTTTCGGCTTCCCAAGGCTCAGGTGTCATTTTTGCCCAAACATCTCCGGGGGCTCTACCATTACCCTAGAGGACCCTCGGTGGCCCGGGAGCGTCATCCGGATCCTCGAAGTTTGATATCACCCATGCCTTTGATGTTTTGACTATTACATTAGTGTCCCGTAAAACACCCTCCAAACCTATTAGGGATCGGATAAGCGACCCCAAGAGTCTTCCATATCCCCTAGGGGTGTTCCATGCGATATGGTGCGAAAATATCCACCTTTATTCTGGGGCCTCCCGGAAGCCCAAAAACGTGGATTATATAGCCTTCATTTTCGGCTTCCCGGGGCCCGAGTGTCATTTTAGCCCAAATTTTTCTGGGGGTCTATCATGACCCTAGAGGACCCTCGGTGCCCTGGGAGGGTCATTCGGATCCCCGAACTTTGATATCACCCATGCTAGAGCTGGCAAACAGGTTAGGTAGTGTCAGTTCGTGTCTGGTTTCATGTCATTTTCGTGTCGGTCTCAAAATACATAAAATTTATATGAAATTGAAGATAATTGCATTCTATGAAAAGTTAGTTTAATCGTGTTAAATTCGGTAATACGTATTCATATTCGTGTTCGTTTCGTGTTCGTGTCTCTCTCAGTAACTTCGTGTTCGTGTCGTGTCGTGTTATCGTGCGTGTCAGACTTTGCCAGCTCTAACCCATGCATGCTTCGGTGTTCCACCTTTTACACCAATGTACCGTAAAACACCCTTCAAAGGCTATCAAGACCAGATAAGAGACCCCAAGGGCCTCCCACGTCCCTTAGGGGTATTCCGTGCGATGTGGTGAGAAAATATCGACCTTCATTCCGGGGCCTACCGAAAACTCAAAAAACGTGGATTATCGCCTTCGTTTTCGGCTTCCCAAGACTCAGGTGTCATTTTTGCCCAAACATCTCTGGGGGGCCTACCATGACCCTAGAGGACACTCGGTGCCCCGGGAGCGTCATCTGGATCCCCGAGCTTTGCGATCACCCATGCCTTTGGTGTTTTAACTATTACAGTAGTGCCCCATAAAACACCCTTCCAAACCTATTAGGGACCGGAAAAGCGACCCCAAGGGTCTTCCATGTCCCCTAAGGGTGTTCCGCGCGCTATGGTGCGAAAATATCCTCCTTCGTTTTGGGGCCTCCCGGAAGCTCAAAAAACGTGGATTATAGCCTTCATTTTCGACTTCCTGGGGCCCGGGTGTCATTTTAGCCTAATTTTTTCCAGGGAGTCTATCATGACCCTAGAGGACCCTCGGTGCTCCGGGAGGGTCATTCGGATCCCCGAACTTTGATATCATCCATGCCTAGTTCAGTGTTCCAACTCTTACACACCAGTGTCCCGTAAAACGCCCTTCCAAGCCTATCAAGACCAGATAACAGACCCCAAGGGCCTCTCATGTCCTCTAGGGGTGATCCGTGCGATGTGGTGCGAAAATATCCACCTTCGTTCCGGGGCCTCCCGGAAGCCAAAAAAACGTGGATTATTATATAGCTTTGTTTCTGGCTTCCAGGGTTCGGGTGTCATTTTTTCCCACACTTCTCTCGGGGGTCTATCATGACCCTAAAGGATCCTTGGTGCCTCAGGAGGGTCATCCGCATCCCCGAACTTTGATATCACCCATGCCTTCAGTGTTTCGTGCCCTTACATTAGTGTCCCGTAAAAATGCCCTTACAAGTATATCAGGAACCCGATAACGGATTTCGGGGGCCTCTTATGTTCCCTAAGGATGTCTCCTATGATGTGGTGCAAAAATATCCACCTTCGTTTCGGAGCCTCTCGAAAGCCTAAAAAGCATGGACTATATAGCCTTGATTTTCGGCTTCCCCGGACTCGATTTCCGTTTTTGCCCAAAATTATCCGGAGGGTCTATTGTCACCCTAGAGGACCTCAGGTGCCTCATGAAGGTCATCCGGGTCCCCGAACTCATATTTCACCAATGATATGGGATATGGGCTCTAGGACATGGGGACATGGGACATGGGACATGGTGCTCGTTGGCCGCTGGGACATGGGCACGCAAAATTTGTTTCAATAAATTTTTGATGTACTTATTTCATTTCGATCCAATCTATTATGATAATGTTTGGTATAAGAACATTATAATAGAGTATTCTCAAGTTTGTCAATAAAAGGCTAATAATCGTTTCCTAAGCACTCGGACAAGTATAAATCAAAGTTTACAGTATGACTAATCATAATAAGTAGAACTATAATGCAACAAACAATGTCATTTAAGGGTAGATACCTCTATCTTTATTGAGCACCACAAGCCAATGAATGACTTTTTTCTTTTTTGCTTTAGTCAAAGGCTAATACTCAATCAGTGAATGACTATTACCATGACTTGAGGGCATCCCTACCCCCACCATTTTAATATTTGCCCTAAACAAATTAAGAGTCAGGTTGCGGATAAACCTTTTCAAATCCCGCCTCGATATTGTTTTAGTTTCATTTACCAGTTAATCATAAAATTAGCACCAAAAAAAAAAAAGAAAATTATTACAATAAAGTTAAAAGCAAGGCAACCCATCAAAAAATATTAAAATTTTAAAAAAAAGAAAAAAAAAAGAAAAAGAGCTAAAACATCCTGTTTAACGTACGACATGCACACTATTATAATAACAAGAGAGCTACTAAAGTAAGAAACCAAATTCCTTGGCCAGCTGTCTCACCCTTTGAGGTGCCTACAAGCCAGCGCGGGAAATAGTTACTGTGGTCGACGGTGAATACCCTTGTCGTAAACCAAAAAAAGAAGTAAGAAACCAAATGCCCAACGTATTGGCCTCAGTTAGTCATATATATGAACCACACCAATTGCTTCTCTTAAGACAATAGAACACTTCAACTTTGATAGCTCTTAGTAAAGAGAAAAAAAAACCCATCGCCCAAATTATCACTCAAGATTAACCTTCAACCGCCGACAGCACACGTTGGTCCTCGTATAAAGATTTCAGCAGCTCAATTATATCGCAAATTATCACAGTGGACCTACATAAATATAGGATAATAATGGACGTTGATACTTTGGTATCATATATCGAACGACGTTACAGGAGACTAAGAACTGCTTTCACATCTACAGAAATTATGGTGTCATTTGGTTCATACAATGTTGATATTTTTGAGGAACTTCAATTTGTATAAGGTCAAGATAGAACATGTTTTCACATTTTACTGTAAGCAAGCTAAATAACTCTATCCAGTCTCCTAAACAGTGACATCAACTTTCTATCCTTTTTTTTTTGGCAACAAAACAGTGACATCACATTTTGATTTAACACACAGAAGTTGTATTAAGAAAGTGCAACATATTTACTTACAATTTAACATTGGAAATTTGAGTTTCAACAAACAGCAGATTTCGAGGTGGGCGAAAAAAAGGGGGACTACAGACTACTATCTGCAAATAAACATTCCATTACCATCTGCACCCAATTTCTCAGGAATTCGACAAATGACAACCTTGCTTCTGATATGTAGTTGGAACAACCTGATCAAATGCCAGTTTGTGGCACAAAAGTTACAAAAGATAGAGATGGAATTGAAAAAAGAGGACATGTAAAACACAATTGATATTTGGTACAAGTGTGAGGTTTTTCTCTTTACGACTACAAGCGTGACTTCTGAATCTTTCATTCATACATAGTTCATATGACGTTCGACTTATCTTTTACTGTATGACAAGTTCTTCCATGAGAAAGTTTTTCGTGCTCAAGCTTTGATTTTCTTGGTCAAATGCGGGCTGGAGAAGGGGAGAAAATAGGTACTCACATGTTTGAAGCTTCCAAAAGTTTTGCCATCAGCTAAAAGAGGAAAGAAGCAGCAGCTTAAACCTTGAAAACAGCCATGAATTGGTTATGTAATTGCCCAGCTACCAATGAAAAACCAATATTAAACAAATTGGAACGATCTCCTATCTGCAGAAGAGGACCTTTGTCCACAGAAGCCACTTTGGCTGAGCCCGCCACCAATTATCATGACAAAAGCAGATGAACATTTTCCGGCGCGTATGAAGCAAACCTTGCTCAAGTCCGCTGTAGAAGAGCTGCCCTCTCAGGATTCATTAGAAGGAGCTGTTGCATGTCCTTGGGAAGAACATTGAACACTGCCTGCAGATCTCCCTTCAATTTCTGGCAAATCGTCATCGAGTCTCGTTCACCTGTCCCAGATTGCTGTAGCAAATAACAATTTGATGGTGATGTTAATACAGAGCTTACAAATATGGGCCCTGACTGTAAGTAATGCTTAAAGTATTGTTAAAGCAACCAAAGCACTCATGAGCAATGAAATGTAAGATTTTGAGTATGACGCTGCAACCGGGCAAACAACATGTAAACATAATAAGCTCCTCCAACTTACAGTTCATGCCAGGCATCAAATATGATCCTAATTATTTGAGGTAAAATTCTGTGAATTTTCAAAGTAGATAGTGACAATTAAACTTGTGTTCTAATAAATTAAATGCCCCAATTAAATCGGGGGCAAACACTTAACCCAAAAAAAAAAAAAAAAACTTGGATTTAATAAAGGGTCACTTATATTTATCCCCCTGAGATGAATCTGCATTCTCAAATAACACCGTTGCTAGTTTCAATCATTGTAGAAATTTCATGAAATTAAGCCTTGCATTTGAACTGGTAAATCTACAATAAAAAAAAATGTGCCATTTTTCCAGTGGTAAATCTACAATAAAAATGTGTCATTTTTCCAGAACAAATGAAGCAAAAATAAGTTTGTTCCCTTTAAGTTCCTTATTAGAAGTTGTGAATTGTGATCAATCTATTCATTAAAAAGAACCATGATATTTTTCAACAAATCATGAGGAATTGACAATATCAACTCATACGACCATGTCTCATTCAGGGAAAAAAGATGTGACTCAAGTGTACTTTCCCAAGTACGAGCCTCAGAGTCGAGAACTAATCACTTATTTTAGGTCTTGCCATAGAAATTTGAGGCATAATCAACATTCCTTCACCAACACAAGCACCTGAATACCCGGGTTCAATATGATAATCTAGCAACAAAAAGTAACAAGCACCTGTCCTGGGCCCACCCATTAGGTCCTCCATCGATAAAAGGTGGACTAAGAAACCTTGTATGTTTCCTACCTGCTGTACTACATTCTCTCTCTCCCCGTCCCTAAAGGATCTATTAAAATTTCCTCTTTCTTCACAATGGAATGGACTTGGTAGTAAGTAATCACCTTCCTTCCCCTTCTCCCAATTCAGCAAAAGAGGTATTCACAATTCAATTCATATTCACACTGAAATGCTTCTATATTTCCTTTTCCACCTTATCTTTACAATGAGAGAGAATGAGTCAAGGGAATAGCAACTGTTCCTTCATCACTTGACAGTTTATGATAAATCAGTCGACTCAATCAAGGAAAACTAATGGTGGCCACCTTTCAACGCCCTTCACATATGAACAACTAGAATCATATCACTGCACTGCCTCCTATTTTGGTGAAAGCATCCAGTTCATGCATCAGATTCAGCCCCTTCACAAATATGTAGGATCATACGTAAAATTCACACAATACCATAAACTGGTGAAAGTAATACATGCATCGCTTCATACAATATCTTCTTCAAGTAACTTTTTAATAATCAATTTCAGGAATTTAGTTCATATTTCACGGTATATTACCAGGACTAAATTTCCTCATATGTTCTATCTGTCCACCCTTTACGATGCATTGATGCTCCAATCTCTACTTTCTTTGTGAAAGAAGGAGACGCTTTCTCTGATTCTCTTGGACTTCTTCATAAAAAAAGAACCGTTACAATTTACAGGTGTTCCAAAGCCTCAGGTGTTGGCACTACAATTCTCTTTTAGACGGTTTGCCCTATTCCAAGATGTTTGCTCTGCTGTCAGTGAGTACTAGACTGGAAGTGCTAAAGCAGTTGAACTGCACTACAATTATACTCATCTCTAAGTCTCCCATTACTGTGACGGACTTTAGACCCTGCAGGAGAGTGAGTGAGTGTGTGTGTATCTGGGTTTTGCCCAACTAATCCCATGGGCCCTAAAGTTAACGACCAAGAAAACCTCCAGCGGCCCTGAGGAGGTTCAAGCCTAGGACCTCTACAAGAAAACTCAGAGGCCTTACCAGTAGTGTGTAGTATAAAAATATAAATTAACCTCTAAAGTCCTTACGCGGACTTCAGAAAGTGGGGAAAGTGTGGAAGGGGAAGCTCAATATGGTTCCATTCTTGGTCGAGTTATTTAGACAATGTTCTTTTGAGCCATGAGTTGAGGTAACACCCCAATTTGGGGTAATACAATTGTAGCTGCGGACCAGCGGCTGTACTATCATTTGACAAAAAGAACATCATCTCAAGATAAAGAGATTGTTTTATCAATAATCATAGCAAGAAACAAGGTAGATGAAATCACCTGCAACTCTCCAAGAAGATGTCTTTCAATGGCATTGAAAGAGTCGACCATTTCTAACTCAGACATTTTAGATATGAACTGTTGGATGTCAGTCTTCAGTCTTGCTTGTCTCCACAATCTATTCTGTTCTTGCTCAGAAGCAGCACGCCTTCTCTGAAACCATGGCACAAAATTATGCCCCTTGAGAAAGCGCCTGTTTAAAAATACAAAATAGTCTGTATCAACCAATATTGTGTTCTAACTTCTAAACAAGAGAAACACACAAGGTACAAGGAGTTAATATCTGTATTAGGAACCTAAACTTTGCCCTTTTTCGTCTACTTATGGGCCTTATCTCGTCTTTTAGAGGATTAAAGATAAATAGCAAAAGGAGCAGACTGTGACTTCTTACCTGTACAAATCAAGCCAATTCGATCTCATCCTCTTTGACAAGAACTTTCCTGGACCTCTTGCTGCTAGACTGGAAAGAAATTCCTCATCAACAAAAGGTGGAAGGGGTGGAGGATCAAGAAATGGTGAAGAGCCCTCCGAAGGTGTAGTGATCTTAAAATATGGGCCAAACGGAGACAAGAAATTGGTAGTGAGCTCTAAAAAATGCCGACGCAGTATCTCGTTGTTCACAACTGACATAGATTCCTCAACTCGAGGTGAGGTCCCTGCATCAATAAGCCTATTCAAAATAGAAGTGTCTGGCTTGGTAGTTGCAGCATAAGTACTCCAAATTGCTTCTTTGTGTTCTGTCATCAGGCAAAGAGGGCCATCCCTCCTTAATTTCACTGCATTCAGCAAACTTGATGGAGAAAATCTCCTCAAGGAAAGCTGTTGAAGACCAAACCCTTCTGGTCGACCAGGGAGTCTACCAGTAGAGGACCTAGAAGCAACGGCAGCACGGCTCGAATTAGCAACAGGATTTCCAACAGAGACAATGTGAGGCATACTACGCAATGCTTTTAGGAAAAAGAGATTAGTTACACCCAATATCATCGGAGGAAAAATGTCACCACCTCGAAGTGAGTTCAAATGGGCAAAATCTGGATCATGAATGGTAAAGTAAGGCCTGAAGTCAACACTACAAAGTAGTGGAGCAATCAAACTCACAAGGCCAGCTACGGCCTCGCAACACTGAGGAGGAGTTGGTGCGATAATAAGAATGGGCTCACCAATAAGTAACAATTCCCATAACAACCAAAGCTGCAGGAGAATTCCACGGAATATGCCAAAAAGGTCAGCTTCATGGAAAAGGCCCAGGGGGATCGACTGATTTGTTGCAAGGGAGGGAACCATACAGTTAGCATACTCGTCTAGCCATATTCTTTCATCCAGAGGCAAGCTATGAGCAGGAGGCAAGTTCACCTTAAGTGTAGCATTACCAATAGGAAGCTCCATTAGCTTCCCAGGAATAGGAGCAGGCCACATTGATACATACGCAGCAATAAGTTCAAGAGCTTTCTTTCCAATGTCAAAGAACAAAGGACCCATGATTTGTAACAGAGGTCTGAATACACTGGAATATGGACAATGAGACAAGATAACCACAGACTTTTGTTCACCACCTCGCTTAAGCCTCTCATCATGTCTTTGCCTATTGAAAACAAACCCATACAAGAATGGCGACCGATCATCAATTTGTCTGTTTTGCAAGTCTTGTAAGACCTGCTGATTAGTGGACTTTGGAGGAGTATCTTTATCTATTTCAACTATCTCAGAAGAAGGTACATTTTCTGCCCTAGCATTTCCATGCCTTCGGAATCGAAAGAAGAATATGCAATCATGGATACTCGACCTGTTGTGGTGCTGGGATACAGAATCTGGGAATGAAGTGAACGCTGTTTCAAGCTCTTCATCTTCTGTTAAACAATTGGGTGGATAACACTCTTCTATGACCTGACCTTGTTCAAGATCAAACCTAATTACACAGAAGGCAACAACCCATCGGCGCAAAGACTCATAATCAACCTTTGGACTAGGCTCAGATTTCAATGAGAATGATGGGGAACGGCTCATTTCCCGCAGACTTCAGGCACACGTTCATCCAACGTAACAGCATATTGGTACCATTCCACCCAAAAGAATTCTGCTGGATTCAGCAGATTAATTGTCAGCTTAGTGCCCACTGCCCAACCAACATTAATCTACAGCAGCAAAACAATAGACACAACATTTTCGTCAACCACATCAAAGAATGAACCATGCTTAAAATATTCATATTCATTTCATTCAAACAGACTATGTCCCAATCAAGCATCCAATCCTATGTTATCACTCATTTACTATAGAATAAAGCATTCAATTTCAGCATCCCACTACATTCACAGCATTAAATGACTACAAGTAAATTTTACTAATTTTGAAAATTAAAATTGACCATAAAGTTTGAAAAAGATAGTGCACAATCATTAAAATTGAGCATAAATTTTCAACAAACTGTACTTATATAGGGGGCATTATTACAATTCTTTTCTGTAGAAAACTAAAGAGCAGTGAAGAGAACCCAAAGACAACAGTTTTCAATTCCAATTATAAACCATACTTTAGCTAACCAAACACCTGAAAGATTTGAACTTTCCATAATTATAAACAGTATCTCACATTAACCCAATTGAAAAAACATAGTAAAAAGCACAACAAGAATACAAATCACGATAATAACAAGAAAACGTTAGCCCCATTTTCGCATCTAAAATAGATCAAGAAGAAAACTGATTCATCATTGAAATAATTCTTACCTTAGCAAAGCTGGAATTCTGGGTAATACTCAAAAATAAGCACTAGAATAAATGCCAAGCCCCCAGTTGCTTTACAAAGAGAGAGATTTTCAATTCAAGAAAGAATAACAGCGTATTAAAGCTCCATTAATAAACGCTCATTTAAAATTTAACAAGAAATAGAATAGATCAGAGTTTTGAGAAATGGATTCAGAACCGGCAAAGAGTCACTTGATGAAGACAGGAGAGAGAAAATCGGGTGTCGGAAGATTATGGGCCGGAGCTCCGAGATTATCGATGTTTTCTGCTTTTGGGTTTTGCCTGCTACGCTCTCGAAGGCAGTTTCTTCTATTTTTCTTTTTTCTTTCGCCTTATTTATTTTGTTTATTTTTGAGAAAGCCTTAATTTTCTTTTAATCATGTTTTTAATTATTTTTTTTGGGACAAAGTTCAATCATGTTTTTTTGCTGTTTTTAATGGTAAAGCACAAAAATTTCGAAGGGACGGCAGTAGAACGGGATTATTTTATGCTCCATAATATATCCTTCAAATAAAAAGTGTACACTCCTTAACATTTTTGCTTCTTTGTGAGTTTTCTAAATCACAAATATTTGTGTAAGACTGTTCCACGTTTGTACGGGTTGACTTTTGTGAAAAATAAGCGTGACTTGAGGATAATGCAATAACTTTACGATGAATTATATTTCCTTCTTTAGATTGGATGAGTACAAAATTACCAACCTCGACTATATATATCTTTTCCTTTTAATCATATTACATGTACATTCCATGTTTTTAAAAATATACTACATGTACATTCCATGTTTTTAAAAATATACTACATGTACATCTATTCTCTGATAACAATTCATTGATCCATCAAAAATTTTAATACTACTAACAACCATATTCCGGTCCATCCATCAGAAGACAAATTATTGAGCATGTGCCAACTATCCAACCAAACCAGCCTAATGATCTTGATATTCCAATGCTGCAACAGTAATGGTACCATAGCTCATAGCCATGCATGGCGCCATGGGACTTGTCCTTGTAATCAAGTGATTCTGTCTCAGATCAACGCATTGAGAATTACTTGGTATGCTAAGGAGACTGCTTATGCTTTGTTAACCATTGTCCAGGCAATGTCGATAAGTGATTGGTAAAACAATCTCACGTAGTCTAAATCAATGACTCATTATGCCCCCTTAATGAAGTTTTTGTCCGACTCATCATTAAACTATTTCACTTCTTATTGTTGTAAAATACTACTAGCGAACAATAGATGATTTTCCAATACGAACGAACAAGACATCTAATGCAATGATTCAACTAAAGCTCGTTATATTAGTTGGTGAATTAGCAAATCACATGTTTATTTATTTACGGCGTGTCATGTAACTCATGGCTAATTAAAAAAAAAAAAAAAAAAAGAAAGTAGCAACAATGAGACGCTTTAAAAACATAATGGAGTTTAATAACTCCTTCCTCTCATTCCCTTCATTCTCACAAGTAACGTCTCCAGGGGGTCCTTCATGACCCTAGAGGACCCTCCATGTTTCGGGTGGGTCATCCGGATCCCCGAACTTCGATGTCACCTATGACTTTGGTGTTCCGACTCTTACACCAGTGTCTCGTAAAACGCCCTTCCAAGCCTATCAGGAACCAGATAAGCGACCCAAAGGCCTCCCATGTCCCCTAGGGATCTTTGGTGTGATGTGTTGCAAAAATATACACTTTTATTCCAATGCCTCATGGAAGCCCAAAAAAACGTGGATTATAGCCTTCGTTATCGGCTTCCTGAAGCCCAGGTGTCATTTATGCTCAAACCTATTCCGAGGGTCTATTATTACCTTAGAGGACCCTAGGTGCTCCAGGAGGGTCATCCGGATCCCGCGAACTTTGATATCACCCATGTCTTTGGTGTTCCAACTCTTACACCAGTGTGTCGTAAAACGCCCTTCCAAGCCTATGATGGACCGGATAAGAGACCTTGAAAGCCTCCCATGTCCCCTATGAGTGTTTCGTGCAATGTGGTGAGAAAATATCCACCTTCGTTCTGAAGCCTCCGGGAAGCCCAAAAAACATGGATTATAGCCTTCGTTTTCGACTTCCGGGGGCCCAACGGTCATTTTTGCCCGAACTTCTCCAGGGAGTCTATCATGACCCTAAAGGACCCTCGGTGCCGTAGGAGGGTCATCCGGATCCCCAAACTTCGATATCACTCATGCCTCCAATGTTCCGACCCTTACATTAGTGTCCCGTAAATACGCCCTTACAAGCCTATCAGGCAGCCGATAACGGACCCTGGGGTCTTATGTTCCCTAATGGTGTCTCGTGCGATTTGATACGAAAATATCCACCTTTCTTCCGAGGCCTCCCGGAAGCCCAAAAATGTGGATTATAGCCTTCATTTTCGGCTCCTGGGGCCCGGGTTTTTTTTTTTTTTCCCCAAACTTTTCCAGGGGGTCTATCATGACCCTAGAGGACCCTCGGTGTCACGGGAGGGTCATCCTGATCTCCGAACATTGATATCACCCATGCCTTCGGCGTTCGAGCCCTTATATTGGTGTCACATAAAAACGCCCTCACAAGCCTATTAGGGACCCGATAATGGAGCCCGGGGGCCTCTTATGTTCCCTAAAGGTAGCCCGTGCGATGTGGTGCGAAAATATTCACCTTCGTTCCGCGCCCTCCCGGAAGCAAAAAAACGTGGATAGATTTCGTTTTCGGCTTCCGGGGGCCCGACGAACATTTTTGCCCGAACTTCTCCAGGGGGTCTATCATGACCCTTGAGGGCCCTCGGTGCCCCGAGAGGGCCATCCGGATCCCCAAACTTCAATATCACACATGTCTCTGTTGTTCCGACCCTTACATTAGTGGCCCGTAAAAATGTCTGTACAAGCATATCACGGAGCCGATAACGGACCCCGGAGGCCTCTTATGTTCCCTAATAGGATCCCGTGCGATGTGGTGCAGAAATATCCACCTTCGTTCCAGGGCCTCCCGGAAGCCCAAAATACGTGGATTATAGCCTTCGTATTCGGCTTCCAGGGTCCCGAGTGTCATTTTTGCCCAAACATCTCCGATGTTCTATCATGACCCTAGAGGACACTCAGTGCCCCGGGGAGGGTCATCCTGATCTCCGAACTTTGATATCACCCATGCCTTCGGCGTTCTGGCCCTTATATTGGTGTCCCATAAAAACTCCCTTACAAGCCTATAAGGGACCCGATAACGGATCCCAAGGGCCTCTTATATTCCCTAAGGGTCGTGCGATGTGGTGCAAAAATATCCACCTCGTTCCGCGCCCCCCCGGAAGCATAAAAAACGTGGATTATAGACTTCGTTTTCGGCTTCAGGGGGCCCGACGGTCATTTTTGCTCGAACTTCTCCAGGGGTTCTATCATGACCTTTGAGGGCCCTCAATGCCACAGGAAGACCATCCGGATCTCCAAATTTCGATATCACTCATGCCTCCGGGGTTTCGGCCTTTACATTGGTGTCCCATAAAACGCCCTTACAAGCCTATCAGGGAGCCAATAACGACCCCGAAATCCTCTTATGTTCCCTAATAGTGTCTCTTGCGACGTGGTGCTAAAATATCCACCTTCGTTCTGGGGCCTCCCGGAAGCCTAAAAAACGTGGATTATATTCTTCATTTTCAGCTTCCGGGGACCCGGGTGTCATTTTTGCCCAAACTTCTCCGTGGGATCTATCATGACCCTAGAGTACCCTCGGTGCCCCGTAAGGATCATCCTGATCTCCGAACTTTCATATCACGTCACCCATGCCTTCGGCGTTCCGGCCATTATTTTGGTGTCCCATAAAAACGCCCTTACAAGCCCTATCAATGAACTGATAACGGACCATGGGCCTCTTATGTTCCCTAAGGGTGTCCCGTGCGATGTGGTGCGAAAATATCCACCTTCGTTTCGTGGCCTCCCAGAAGCACAAAAAACGTGGATTATAGCCTTCGTTTTCGGCTTCTCGAGGCCAAGGTGTCATTTTTGCCCAAACTTTTCCTATGGGTCTATCATGACCCTAGAGGACCCTCGGTACCCCGGGAGGGTCATCATGATCTCCGAACTTTGATATCACTCATGCTTTCGCCGTTCCGACCCTTATATTGGTGTCCCATAAAAACGCCCTTACAAGACTATAAGTGACAAGATAATTAACCCGGGGGCCTCTTATGTTCCCAGAAGGTGTCCCGTGCGATTTGGTGCGAAAATATACCCCTTCATTTCGGGGCCTCCCGGAAGCACAAAAAACGTGGATTATAGCCTTCGTTATCGGCTTCGCAGGCCCCGGGTGTAATTTTTGCCCAAACTTCTCCTAGGGGTTTATCATGACCCTAGAGGACCCTCGGTGCCCCGGGAGGGTTAACCTGATCTCCGAACTTTGATATCACCCTTGCCTTCGACGTTCCGGCCGTTATATTGGTCCCATAAAAACGCCCTTACAAGCCTATTAAGGACCCGATAACGGATCTCGTGGGCCTCTTATGTTCCCTAAGGGTAACCCGTGCGATGTGGTGCGAAAATATCCACCTTCGTTCCGGGCCCTCCTAGAAGCACAAAAAACGTGGATTATAGCCTTCGTTTTCGGCTTCCTGGGGCCCAGCAGTCATTTTTGCCCAAACTTTTCCAGGAGGTCTATCATGACCCTTGAGGGGCCTCGGTGCCTCGGGAGGGCCATCCGTATCCCGAACTTCGATATCACGCATGTCTCTGGTGTTCTGACCCTTACATTGGTGTCCCGAAAAAACGTTTGTACAAGCTTATCAGGGAGCCGATAACGGACCCCGATGCCTCTTATATTCCTAATAGTGTCCCATGCGATGTGGTGCGAAAATATCCACCTTCGTTCCGGGGCTTCCCGGAAGCCCAAAATACGTGGATTATAGCCTTCGTTTTCGGCTTCTAGGGGCCCGGGTGTCATTTTTGCCTAAACATCTCAGAGGGTCTATTATGGCCCTAGAGGACCCTCGGTGCCCCGTGAGGGTCATCCTGGTCTCTGAACTTTGATATCACCCATGCCTTCGGCGTTCTGGCCCTTATATTGGTGTCCCATAAAAACGCCCTTACAAGCCTATAAGGGACCCCAGAGGCCTCTTATATCCCTAAGGATCGTGCCATGTGGTGAGAAAATATCCACCTTCGTTCCGAACCCTCCCGGAAGCACAAAAAAAACGTGGATTATAGCCTTCGTTTTCGGCTTCTGGGGGCCCGACAGTCATTTTTGCCCGAACTTCTCCAGGGGGTCTATCATGACCCTTAAGGGCCCTCGGTGCCCCAGGAGGGTCATCCGTAACCCCAAACTTCAATATCAACCATGCCTCCGGTGTTTCGGTCCTTACATTGGTGTCCCGTAAAAACGCCTTTACAAGCCTATCAGGGAGCCAATAACGGACCCCGAGGCCCTCTTACGTTCCCTAATGGTGTCCCGTGCGATGTGATGCGAAAATATCCACTTTCGTTCTAGGGCCTCCCGGAAGTCCAAAAAACTTGGATTATAGCCTTTGATTTTCGGTTTCGCGGGGGGCCTATTGTCACCTTAAAGAACCTGTAGTGCTTCGGGACAACCATTCGGGTCCGCAAACTCCGATTTCACCCATAGGACATGTGCTCGGGACAAGCCACCCGGATTATGTTTCATAAATTTTGGATGTAGTTATTTCATTTCGATTCACTGTCTACTATAAAAATATTTGGTAGAGGAACTTTATAACAGAGTATTTTCAAGTTTGATAATAAAAGGCTAATAATCGTTTCCTAAGCACTCGGTCAAATGTAGATCAAAGTTACAATATGAATAATCATAATAAGTAGAACTATAATGCAACAAATAATGTCATTTACGAGTAAATACCTCTAACTTTTACAGAGGTACCACAAGCCAATGAATGACCTTTTTTTTTTCTTTTCATCAAAGGCTAATACACGACCAGTGTGTGGATGACTATTACCATGACTTGAGAGTATCTCTCCCCCCAACATTTTAATATTTGCCTGAACAACTTAAGAGTCAGGCTACCGATAAGTCTCTCCAAACCTCGTATTGGTGTTGTTTTAGTTTTATTTACCAGTTAATCATAAAGTTTAACACCAAAAAAAAAAAATTATTATAACAAAGTTAAAAGCAAGTCAACCCATCAGAAAACATTAAAGTTAAAATAATAAAATTAAATTAAAAAATAAAATAAAAGCTAAAACATCTAATGCACGGACATATATACTAATTGTACATATAAAATAGCTTCCCCAACTGTAGGGGTAGCAGAATTGCTGAAGTAATGGCAGGAAACTGAAGGCGGAAACCAGCATTGACATTGACTAACATTAACCACTAAATGTTACTGCAGGTATATATTTACACCTTTGAAATCATATGTATAGGTTTATATAGCTGCTCTCTAATATAAGTATAACCTAACAAGTTGCTTGTTACCTTGAAGAAAAGAGCTAATGGTCACCAATGTGTTAAAAAAGATTTGGTGAAGATCGCACTATTACAAAACTATGTGCATCCTTGCCTACATTGAGACCTTGTAGATAAAACCTTATGCAACTATACATCATATACAAACATTCGATCGTCAACCGTGACCCGGCAAACTGGACACTTTTTACACTTGTCACAGCAGACACTGCACCAAATCCAGATATCAGTATCAGTAACATCAAATGAGCAGTGACTAGCAATTAACTGATAGTTCTACATAACCTGAGTAACCAAATAAGCAAGAAAGCGGACTCACTTGCAGAGGATTCGATGCCTACATGGGATCAACACAACGCTGATCTCTCTCTCAAAGCATACTCTGCAGAGGACCTTTTCCTGATCAACATACAATACAGTAGCGTCAATGATGTGAAATCATCAAATTTCAGCTACACAATAACATGTTGAAGCAGGTCTCATGGCTACACTTGCAGCTCAGAATCATGTTACTTTCCAGAAGAAGTTTACAAAAGGCAGACCGGCAGTGGCAGAGAGCATGAACTGCCAAGAGTTCACTTGGAGTTGAATAAAACAAACAATACGTCTGTACAGAATTTAACATTTTCATATAATCTAAGATGTAATACCCCATAAAATTTAATGAAATTCAGAAAAATAAAAAAGAAAAGATCTCGTTTCTATGCATGTCAAGTTTGCAAACCAGAGGACTTGGCATGTCAGTGAACAAGGAATCAGAGCTCACACCATATAATAAAAAGAATCAACTGTAGATGAGCCATAGGGTATGCATATCAAACATGCATGCAGAAACAGTTCATAAGATAAGCTTGTGATAGTTACATTTTGTAATCTTTCATACTCCTGCTGGCTAAATTTGGTTATCTCTGTCTGCTCAACAAGGGCCGCCTGCAGTCTCCATACCTGAACGTAAAAATGCAAATAAGATTGTCTTTCTCAACACAATCATAGTTCACAAACAGCTTCTACAAGATTATGACTGCCAATGGCCAGTCCACTGCCTAACAAAGGGGCTTGGTTATTTAAATCATTAATTTTGCAGACAATCAGCAGTATATCTCACCTCTTCAGCCAGGTCCTTCTTTGGCATTTTCTTCACAATCTCAGGTGCATAACTGGAAAAGGTGTTGTATCTGAATGAATGGGGAGAAAAATAAAAGATCAGAAAATGATGAGCTTAGTAAACAATGTAAGATATTCTCTCTTGTTCTTATATATTATCTTCTTTGTCTTTGGATCTACAGGGGGGGAAGGCCGCCTAAATCCTATCTAAAAAAACTTGTGTCCTCCCAAATAGGGATAGTAGCACATAATCCCCCCCCCCCTGCAATGACGGGTTTGACAGATTGATGAATCCATAATGAAACGAGTAAAGGCACATGTTGGCGTAGCACACAAATGCATACTATAAGGATTCAGAAATTATGATGAAGCGTCACATCAATATGAAACGGACACTGACCCAGATGGCCCTTCATGTAAAAGTCGTGCCTGCTCCTCTCGACTTCCCTCATCAATAGACCACCAGCCAAGTAGCCTACTTTGCAAAAGCCAAAATGGAGAAAGAAAGGTTAATCATCCATTTGTCAGATAGTTTAAGCACACACTGTCATTACTTGAGAATTATTTTCATCACCTTGAACCATGGTGCATAAATGCAAGACAATCACAAACTTTTTCAGAAAAGGTAAAATATCGCCCTTGTCCAGCATCACTATGTAGCAAAAGAACAATTTTCTCCACCAATCGTGATGCAGCAAATATAACTCCAACGCCTTGCAGGAGGAATAAAGGAGAGAAAAGAACTGGAAGAGGGATATATCTAGCACCATCAGGAGTTCCCTGAAACATTAAAACCAATATCAAAAAATGGTGTTTCATACATGTCAATATTATTTCTGGGTCATTTAAACCAACAAAATGGGCAACAACTTGGGTTGACCCTTTACCTCTAAGCGCATGCAAAGTACAATCTGGAAAACAACTATTGGTATCTTCATAATATGGCCACCAATATCTGGCAAACCGCACATTCCGTCCTGATTTTGTTCCTCTTCAGGGCAAACAACTAAGCCACTTGTCCAGTCAAGATAACTAATAGTACTTGAAGATGAACTAATATCCATGGTGCGGGAGTCCCTGTGAATCATAGGATTGGACCATTTCGTACAAACAAGGAACGCAAAACACTCCGCAATACTGCACCAAAAATTAGTGGTGTGAATAAGAAAACGATAAACAAAAGTTCATATTAAAAAACTACCAAAAATAATAAATGAAAAAACTTTAATTCCATGGGACAGCTAGACTTCAGAAAAGACAAAATGATATAATACAGCATAGAGGACATAATCAATACCCAAAATTGATAAATAGGTCCCACCAACCCAAAGCACCGATGTCACCTGCAAGAGTTAAACATAAGAAACATTAAGAGATACGTAGACATACACACAATAATAAGATGCCTTTAAACCTTCATTCATACCGCATGAGAAGCTAAGCACTTCATGAATCATGAAGAATAAAAAACACTTTCAACTTTTTCATGTAAAGTGATGAAGAGACATGAAATCTGTTAATGCTTTTACACATTGACTTTAAGCACAAGTGTGAAGGGCTTTCATTGTGTGTATGGCAAAAGGAAAAGAGACCCGAGGACTTTAATAAAATTAACCACTCATCATGGCTTGATTGCAAGTAATAGACTGTTTCTCGTACATATGGATATTCATAAACCCTCCTTGAATGAGGGCTTCAATGGCAGTGGCTGTTTGTTTTTCACCCAACATATTCAAACAGAAAAATGACACATTCTTTTTTTTAGATAAGAGAAAAATGGCACAAATGGCACATTCTCTTCAACAATAAAGAACATATAGCCAAGCAGGAGAGCAAAGTAAAAGGCAAATGCAGTGAGGTCAACTATAATTTCCATGAACATAAGTGAAATGACCCCTTCAAAAACATGGTAGCTGTTGAAAATTTTCAAATTGTGAAACACGCTACCAAGAGAAACCATTTTCTCGTCTACATGGAAAGAGGGCAACACTATGAACAAAAAAGAGGGTCGAGGAATGGATATTTTGAGATAATAAGAGACTTCACTTAGTACCTGAGGGCCTCCCACACCCCCGGGTACCCCCTCGGATATGGTTCAAAAATAACAACCTTCATCCCAAGATACTCATAAAGCCCCAAAAACGTAGATCATAGCCTTCAATTTTCGGCTTCCTGGGCCCGGTTTAGATTTTTGCCCAAACTTCTCTGGAGGGTCCAGTGACCCAATAGGACCCATGCTTCCCTTGGAAGGCTATCCGAGTCCCTGAACTCCGCACTCATCCATAGTTTATGTGTCCGGGCCCTTAGAATGGGCAAGTAAAATGGTCATTAAAGCTTAATATGTACCCAATAACCGACCCCTGGGGCCTCTCTCTTCCCCCAAGAGTGTCTAGTGCAGTATGGTACGAAATAACAATTTTCATTCTGGGGCCTTCCGGAAGGCCAAAAAAGTGGATTATAGCCTTCGATTTTCGGCTTCTTGGGCCCGGTTGATATTTTTTCCCAAACTTCTCCCAAGGTTCCATTGTGACCCAAAAGGACCCTGGTAGGCCATCCGGGTCTCAAAAACTTCGTATTCACCTATGCTTTCGGTGTTAGGCTCTTTAGAGTGGGTGACCAATAACACGGTCAACCAAGCTTAATAGGGATCCCATAACCTACCAACGGGGCCTCCCTCGTCCCCCGATGGTGTCCCATTCGATACGCTTCAAAAATAACAGCTTTCGTTTGGGGCCCACAAGAAGCCCCAAAAACGTGGATGATAGCCTTCAATTTTTGGCTTCGTTGAGATTTTTGCCCGGAGAAAAGGATCCATTGTGAACCAAGAGGACCTTTAGTGCCTCAGGAAGACCATTCAGGTCCCACAACTATATACTCACCCATGGTTTCGGAGTTCGGGCCTTAGAGTGGGGACAACTAACAAGTAAAATGGTCTTTAAAGCCCAATAGGTACCCAATAACCAACTTTTGGGGCCTCCCTCGTCCCCCAAATGCATCCCGTGCGATATAGTGCGAAAATAACCATTTTCATTCCGGCGCCCTCTGGAAGGCAAAAAATGTGAATTATAGCCTTTAATTTTCGGCTTCCTGGACTCAGTTGAGATTTTTGCCTAAATTTCTCCAAGGATTCCATTGTGAACCAAAAGGACCCCCGATAGGTCATCCGGGTCTTCAGAACTTCGTATTCACAAGTGATTTCGGTGTTAGACTCTTTAGAGTGGGTGACCAATAAAATGGACATCCAAACTTAATAGGGACCCGATAACTTACCTCGGTGCCTTTCATCGTCCCCTGATGGTGTCCCATGCAATATTGTGCGAAAATAACAACTTTCATTTTGGGTACCTCAGGAATCCCCAAAAACGTGGACTATAGCCTTCAATTTTCGACTTCTAGGGTTTCCGTTGAAATTTTCGACCGAACTTCTCCAGGGGTCCATTATGACCCAATAGGCCAGCGGTGCCCCAGATAGGGTATCTAGGTCTTCGAATTTCGTTTTCACCCATGATTCCTGTGTTTGGCCCTTTAGAGTGGGTGACCAATAAAACGGCAGTCCAAACTTAATAGAGACCCTTATAACCGATTCGGGGCCTCCATGTCCCCTAGGGATGTCCCATTGTGACCCAACAATAAATAACAATTTTCGTTCCGGGCCCCTATTCTTTTTCGGCTTCCCGGGGTCCGGTTGAGATTTTCGCCCAAACTTCTCAGGGTGGTCCATTGTGACCCAAGAGGACTCCGGGTGCCCCCGGTCGGCCACCTGGGTCTCCGAACTTCATATTCACCTAGGACAAAGGGGCTGGGTTTCTGGGACATAGGCTTTGGGGCATGGCTGTTGGGACAAGGACAAAGGCATTCATGTTGGGCCATGGGTGCTAGGACATAGGCGACCACACTGGGACACATGTGTGGTGGTAGTTCTCTCTACCCTCCATCATCAAGCTTAGCATGGATAAACGTATATTTTGTTATGGCAAGGGACTTCGCCTTTATGAAACCATTTCTGTGTAATACTTGTTATCTCATGGTTCAAGAAAGTGGCAAAAGTTTCAGAATTTCATTAACGGAAGAGTCCGAATCAAAAACCAGTTGAACTGACATACTATCTTAAAAGAGGATTCCTTAGAGTTCAATTCCTTTTACATCCACCTAAAGTGCTGAAGTGGCTCAAATGTTATCTTAGGTTCAGCTCAATCCTCAGCGCAGACGTCCTAGTTCATATGGAATGTGTACCAACTACCAAATCATCAAAATCACTATGTAGAAGTTTTACATTCTAATCATCCACCAAAAGAATCACGTGTATATAGTTCTTAGTAATTTAGGCTTGTAGAACAAAACATGCAGCAAAACTGAGGCAAAGTTCTTATTTAGACCACAAAAGTAGGTTCTGACTAAGATAATCTTAATTCAATATCAACGTAATACAGAAAAGGGAAACATCATGAAAAGGGTAAGAATAATACCAGATAGCTTTAACAGGGTGAACAGAGTAGCAGCCACAAAGAAAACCATGGAGATAGCAACCCAGAAATGCTGCAGATAGCATGATAATGTTCAGCAACTATGAAATAAACAGAAAAGATCTATGCCCAATCGAGCTTCTTCTTCTTTTTTTTTTGGATAGACAGAAAGCATATTAAGAAGTGTCAAACATATAGCGGAGCTATTTTTATAATATCTAATGGTTAACAGAAGATGGAGCAACTTTGGAATAACAAATTCATCGCACATCCTAAAACATATGTTTAAGGTCAAAGCACCACGGTATTCACTGGAACTTACTGGAAGCGTCTCCCATATAGCTTCATCACTCAAGCTTTCTTCATCTCCTGGCATTAAAGCCCTGCACATTCTGTGGAAACATTTACATTTTAGATACTGCACTAGATTGAAAAGTCAACACAAGGAAAGAAAAAAACGACCCTGACATGCAAACATTATCGACTCATTCAAAGATTTGCTTCACTTAATAGAAGGTACCAACAAAACTGATTCAAAAGGAATTGATGTTAGCACCTGAAATTGTCAATCAGAATAATGATTTCGAAAGCCAGCAAAGGAAAGAAAACGATCTTCAGGCTCACGACGGCAGCACCATAAACTGTGAACATATAAACAGAATTACCACCTACTTCTTAGATCTGTCACAACTAAAAATCATGTTTAGTGGCCATTACCGTAAATTAGAAATTACTGCAAACAAAATTATCACATAATGCCTACTCCAACAGTTTCCTATAATTTTCCTCTTTCCTCATGAGGCAGAAAGAGGAGTTTAGGAGAATACTAAAATGGTGACAGATTGCAGTATGTACCATGAAGGCTCTCAAGATATACACAGAGGAGTAATTCAAACGCAATGATCAATGGTGTCGCCACAACCGCATGACAGGGAGCCCACTGTTAGAAGGAAAACAATCTTATCTTTAAGAAATAATGAACACACACAATAATTCTTGAACCAAATAAAGCAAGGATTTGAAGTTGTTATAGACTTATAGGTAAGGAATCATTGCAGGAAGAAATATACATGACGATCATGTGGAACTGAAGGAGCAGGTAAGGAAAATCTTCCACGGGCAACAACTGCATGAAATAGCCATATGGGAGAAAAGACAACCCTGCACATAAATGCACATGCATTCAAAATCTGCTAACAAAAATTAATAGCCTATATAAATATGGCAAAGACTGTGAAACAAAACATCAACTCAGCAGTAGATAATCTATGATGAAACGATACTACTTATCCTCTGCTCGACAAAGCTAGAGCATAGCCACCTTCAGAATCGAGACACCAGGTTCAAAAAAAAAAAAAGATTACACTACTCTATCAGACATTTCAGACATTGAGGCTTTACTGATGAAATGCAAATGCAACTAACAGCAGCAAAGATTATCAAACAAAAATGCATCACCCAAAGAATGAGGCTAAAATCCAGTACAATGTGATCAACTTTCAGAGATCAGACAATTACTAGCGTACAGGATGATCACAACAACTTGATGCGACACCGAGAAACTGATGTTGCATGCTGCTACGTAGAATCCACATACTTGAAGCTTTAACTTAACAACTCTCAGACAGCTAAAATGAAGACTACAAATCATGGAAGACATATGCCTCAATGAATTTCAGCTGCTTTACTTTAGAAACATGTATGGATAAGTTCATTCTTAGGTAAAAGACCATTTATAATTCAGTTGCTTGACAACGACAGATGGTTCCAGCCGAATCTGTATGTACTATAAAACTTATAGAGAATATTAGAGGAGTGAAAACTCGGAGATGATATAGATCAACACAGACTGAATATATATACACATTAAAGAAAGATCGGGGGAGGGGGGGGGTCAAAAAATATTCATACAACACCACGCCACGTGTGTCTACTATGGAGAAGACTTCGAAATCATTATAGCACACTTCTTGCATAAAATAAGGGAAGGAATTCAATGAAGCTCTGCATATAGTTGCTCCTACATTACCACAAAAATGGATATGAATACAATGTTCATGAAGCTAGGTTTAGAAACATGCAAATGGAAATACAGCAAACTGTACACTTTTAACACTGCCTCCTTATGACAAATAGTCTGTTTGGTTAGAAGGACTTGATGGGAAGGAATTGCTGACAAAATGACTATGTTCCCTTTTTTCCAACAATGATTATTTTCCTATGTTTCGTTGAACAATATGATGAAAGAAAGGAATTAACGAGAAACAAATTGGAAACACTCCTTAATACTTCCCACCTTGTCTTTTCCACCAATTTATTGGGATTTGGAAAGACAGGGAAAGAAACCAAAATCAGTTACATTTACTACCCAAAATACCACTTCATATTTATCCTACATACTCCTATTTATCAATAGTAATAAAGCCTAAAATAGTTTAGTACACATTTTCCCTTTGCTTATAACCAAACAAAATGGAGCATCTTCTCTCCAATTCCCAAATTTTTAAACCGAAAAAGATAAAAAAAAAAAACAATACCTGTTCCCCATCACTCCTTTCTTTTCCTTTCCCCTCCTACTCTTAATAAAAACATACTGTCAAAACCGTTGCTAAGTTGATACTATGTCCACATCAAATACTTGAATATCAAATTTGAGCTACCCAGTTTTTTTTTATTATCATTTGCATGCACAAGCTAGCTGCAAGCAATTAACTTCTGCAGCTCATGTTCTTTGACGATTCCCAATAGGCACCTCAATATTTTAAATCAACAAAAAATATTATAATAGTAATAATAATAAATAAAAACCCATAAAACTAACTCAGAAGGACCATCCCAATTTGTGTTGTCTCAACAATCAAATTAGGTTGTCACCAAAAAAAAAACAATCAAATTAGACCAAAACCACAAATTTTTGACATTAACCCAATTCAGTATTCAAACAAAAGCTTACTATTTGATTTAATCACTTAGTGGGAAGAAACACATAGCAAATACACTGAAAATTCAACCTATTAGCAGTCATAACAAGAAATTTCTCAAACCCATAAGAATTACTGAGAATTGAATCATGGTATCAATGAGGGGGAAAAAATTTGAATCATGGGTATCAAAAAAGACAAAGAATTGAATCATGGGTAAGAAAACAAACTACAAATTATAAAAGGGAAAGGTAGAAAAACTAACCACCAAGAGCAAGAGATTATGTGATCAAGCTTAAGAAGCAACAAAAGCGTAAAAGAGAACAGCAACCCATGTGCTGCAAATCCTTGCAAAGACTTAGCCACTCTTCTCCAGCTCATTGAATACCTCCTTCCACTCATCTCCCCCAATGAAGAGATAGAACTAAGGATTTAAGAGAGAGAAAATTCAGGGTTTTTTAGTGAGAGAAACACAACACAGTGGAGCAAAGATTTGGGTTTTCTAAGGTTTTACTGCAAAAGAAAGAGATTTGGATTTGTGGGTCTAGTGAGAGAAAGAGTGGAAATAATTTCTAAAGCCAGATAGAGGGAAAGAGGGTTTCAGTGGGCGCCATTGATGGTGAATTTGGGAAGATTTTTAAGATAATTGATGAACATAAAAACAAAAAACACAAAACCCTCAAATTATTTTGCTTTCTGTCCAAGTTTGTTTGCTTCCAAACGTTATATTATGTAACGCATAATGATTGGGATGAAAGAGAAAAAGGAAATAGGGAGAAATTGGGGAAATATGAGATAGAGTATTATCCCAGACAAGTGTACCCCAGTATAAATAATATCATCAAGAGAGGAATCTTTGGAGAAATATGGGTATGAAATTCATTAGAATCTTAAAAGATACACTAATCTATTATCTTATTAGATAGATAAAGAAATTTGTACTTTAGGAAATTAATTATTAATTTTTTTTGGTTTTTACCAACAATTTTTGTTAGTGGCTAGGATGAATTATGTTGGGGGGATTTGTTTCCAGGTATTATTCTTATAATGCAAATCTTGTACAAAAGGAATCAAATCCATAGAATTGACACATTTTAATATTGTAATCCATTAAGGAGGGATGAAACAATCAAAAATGCCTTCAAACAAACTATGGAATCTGATTTGAAAAAATGGAAATATTTAATTTGTTTTGACTGAGGCAAATTTAAGATCTTTGGTGATTGCATTTTTGTGGGTGAAATGTATTTTTAAGTCAAAGTTTACTTAAGCTAAACAATTTAAATTATTAGCACAAAAAAAAAAAAACAATTTAATTAGAACAAGAGGTATGCAACCATGATTTGCTTGTAGTTGTCATTGACATTGCCATTGATTACTAGGAATTTTAATTAATACCAACTTTTTTTTGTTGTTTTTTAAAAGTTTGTTGTTATTGTTTCTAGTTATTGTTAATTGTTAACCATTATCTTTCTTTTTTGTTTGTGATTATTATTTTGTTAGTTGGTTCACTTGGTTGTTGGTTTTTGATCCTTTAACAATTATTATTTGTTGTTTGTTGTATTTTGAAAATAATGAGAGGGTGAAATGTACAATATGTTTTTAGTTGTTTCGTGTTTGTTTATGGTGGGAACAATATATCAATTAAATAAAGTCAATTACTTAGATATAAAATTTTACTTCCTCCTTTCTACTAATATTGTCATAAAGAAACCTTTTGAGGTTTTTAGATACCTCACCTTTATTTGTCTTATATAATTTAGCTTCAAAATCATTGACCAAAACTTTTATATCATTAGTTTTGGTCACAACTTTTAAAATATTAAATTTATTATATTGTATAACATAATATTTGTCAAAGATTTGTAAGTTTGACCCAAAATAGTTGATCATGACAACTATAGTGGGTGGAGGAAGTAGTAATTTGTTATTAGAAATGTAAATTATTAAAAGGATGTTAACTAGTGTAACTTGTAAAATTTCAACGGTGGTAATCATGTGACACTAGAGACATGAATATCTTTGTCGGCCTTACGACTTCCTTTACACCAAAATAAAAACAAATAAAAGAAAAATTATCCAAGGTCAACTAACATTTTCTTATTCTTTTGCACCAATGCCAATTAAATTATGTTTAAATGACTTATAAAAGAAATTTAAAGACGGTTTTGAAAATATTACAAAAGGATATTCTCAATTACATGTTGCAATCAGTGAAACTTAATTCAAAAAAGTTGTTCAAGAAAGATAAAGAGGCAATATTCATAAATACAAGCATCTTTCTTTCAATCATGTCAATAAAATTGTTGAGATATTCAACCGAACTATCAAATTGGAAAACAAATTGTCTAACAAAAATTTATCAATTCTTTAATAACATCATTTTCATTGTAATATCCCAAACAGTTCAAGCAAATTAAAGAAAAGAGGATCAATATAATCATACAACTAATTTTTCTCATTATATCTTATAATTTTAAAAGATAATTTAATATTCTTCAGTTTTCTACAAGACCATATTGCATGGGGTTTATTAAAAATAAAACAAGTGACACTTGGTTTTCATAGCCAAAAAATCCACCCTAAAAAAACAAAAATAAAGAAACTCAAATCACATCAACACTAACTTTGTAATTGCACATTCCAGTAGGCGTACAAAAATTTAATAATAAATCATTTAGATTTATTACTCTTACTATTTTAAGATTTATACCCGACAATCCATGACAACTTGAGATAAGCATACTAGCTAGAACTACTAGAAGCCAGAAGGAAACATATCTAGAATTTTACACTTGATCTTTAGCCAAAAGGCCGAGATAGCCATAACATACTTTGAATTTATTTTGGAACAAAGGAAATAGTGAAATAAAATAGAACAAATGGTATTAGGCTAATAGCAGCTGATAATTCTGTCTTTTAAAAAGGAGGGTGGGGGTGGGGGTGGGGGTGGGGGTTGAATCTAAAACATCTGGAGCTCAGCTGAAGACTTTGTCCACCAGCCAAACTAGCTGTAGAAGACAAAAACATGAGAACCCTGACTGACTTATAATTACACTATAAATTACCAAGAGCGTTTTCACATAATAGCGTTTGCAAACACCTTAAAGAAGATTCATTTTGTCTATCCATCATCTACAGAGGCAAAACGTGAAGCAAAAGAAGGTGGAAGAGCGCTACAGGAGGCGTTGCCTTATGCCTATTCTAAAAGGATACACAGCTGACTCTCAAATGCATCAACCAGATATATAAGCAAAATTGGTAAGATGCGCAGCCAGTCGGAAGGGGGGCGGGGGGGTGAGAGCGCGCTAAAGAACTAAAGAAACTGCTTCAACCATCGACAGTTTTCTGCATCCTTCTCTAACTCGCTCTTCATTTCACTCACACGCTGCAATGCTTGCTTCAAGTCCATCTGGTCTAATGGAAGCTCAGAAAACTCTTTCAAAAATTGATGAGCCCTTGCTGCACCCTGAGATACAGAGTCAGGATCGAACTCCCTCTTCCGTTTCTGTCCCACCTGAAATTTACAGGAGATTAGTCATACAGAAAAGGGACCTGCTAATGCGCTACTTCATCACTGCCACATAACAAGATAGAACAGCCTTGGTTTTCTTTTTTCTTTTCCTGTCCACACTATTAAAACTCAGATTTTTCACAGCTCTTATGCTCAGGGATGAACCATGGTCCATAAGGAACTTAAGCTACAATATCCTTCTGCAGGATAGATGGGTGCCATATCTTTTCTTCCTCTTTTCCCTGAATGTTGGCTGGCAAAACAGTCACTCCGAGTGATGAGTTCAACAAATTAATCATTTATGAGGAAACTTAAGTGTACAACAAGCTAGGCAGCTGATCAAAATCCGTCAGGAAGGTGAGAAGGCACATTTTTATAAGAAAATAGTTCGTGCACTTGCACTTTGATGTAATGCTCTAAAAATCATGTTGGTACTCTGAGCAAATTTTAAAACAAAAAAAGACAAGGTAATACAAGCAAGGAGAAAAATATGTGTTTGGATCCTCTAGAGTTCTTTTCTCTAGAGTTCTTGTGGAGTTCTTCTTTACTCTCTATCTCTCTCCTCTAATTATTTTATTTTTCAAATAAAATATCTCTATAATAAATAGTTAGAGGAGAGAGATAGAGAGTAAAAAAGAACTCCACAAGAACTCTAGAGAAAAGAACTCTAGAGGATCCAAACACGAAAAATATAGGGTAGCTCATTGAAAAAGTAATTGTGACTCACAGTATTACAAAAAGCAAGCATAAACTGAATGAAAAACAGTAAAGCCAAACACTAAAAAAAAAATGAAAATAGATAATACTCCTAAAAAAGATAACACACAAAAAAAGAATGACATGCTCTTGGGTAATCGCATTGTATAATTTCTTTAATTAGTCTTTTGATTAATAATACCAATAATTTGAAAATAATGCTTAACGGCAAAGTATCTCATTGCTCTTTTCTTGTCATTTTACACATGCAACTTTTAGCTAACAGCTAAAACCTATCCACTAATTGCCAAACAATGCCTAATATAACTTCGGTGCAGATAGTTGAATGAGCCATTTTCAATTAGTCCATTATATTCCAAAGCAAAAGAATACAAGTCTTATGACTCCATTAGAAATGTACATAATAAAGAAACGCATTATCTTCCACAAATGACGCAATCAAACTTTAAAATGGAAGCAATGATCACCATCGACAAGCAGACAGGGAGATTGCTACAGAGCTTATTAAACGAGATTGAAATACAGATTGTACCTCTTTCACAGAATTATCAGCAACCATTGTGGCAGGGGAGAAGTCTTCCAGTTCAGCAGCCTTTTCTCTAGCAAGAGATACAACTGTTACAGGAAAATTAGCAAACTCTGCGACATGGATACCAAAACTTTGATCACAAGCCCCTGGTTCAACCTGCGGAATCAACAAAATCAGAATAAGGTGTTATAATTGCCCTCATCCATTCAAAGTGGGCGTGAAATTAAAACAGTAATCACAAAAGGAAGTGAGAATAAAACCGCACTATCATTATCAATATCCTTTAACCCAATGCCTCTCACAAGGCTCACAAATTGGCTGGGTAAGGCCAGGCCAGATGTGTGCAGCCTTTCCACCACAATGCAGGAGACTGTTTGCATTTGACCCTTCATTGGAAATGTGTAGACTGCGTGCACTTTAGTGACAAATTAGGAGCAAAATACAGTTTAGTGAGTCCTTACCTTAAAAAGCATAGTCAACTTGCGGCTTGATGAGTCTATATGTGCACTAACATGGTAATTTGCTACTCCAACAATCTTTCTATTTGAGGACTCAGCCCCTCCACTGTCATGTGCTAATGCTGTCAGTTCATGAAAGTGGGTTGCAAATAAAGTAGGTGCTTTGATGACATCAACAATGTGCTCACAAATTGCCCAAGCTAGACCTGCACAGAAAAATAGTTTTTCAATTTCCAGTCGTACAATATAAAACTTACTAAACATGATTTGGTTAGTAAAGCAATTTAACTAAATAAGACAGAAACGAAGAATTATTTTACAAATTTTAACTAGTTACACAAGAAGGCCTCCAGAAACCCTTCGTGAAGCACATAAATAATCACTAATGCAGAGAATTAACCAACCAAATCCATCATAAGTTGATGTCCCTCGGCCCAGCTCATCAATAATTATCAGTGACTTGTCAGTGGCCCCCTTCAATATTGATGCAGTCTCGAGCATTTCTTGCATAAAAGTGGACACTCCTCGCAGCTACAGGGAAGAGAAAACATGATTATACCGCACAGCAGGGATCTATAATATACACTCAAATTTAAGGCATCTCATACATATAATTATCTGTTGGTAGATTCACAAAACCAGGTTACACCTCCATCCACTACTTCAGTAGGGGTGTAACTGAGTCGAGCCGACTCGGTGAGCTCTCGGGCTTGGCTCGATCAAAGCTCGGATCGAGCCCGAGCCTGGCTCGAAGGCTTTCCGAGCCGAGTTCTAGCCGACCTGCTCGGCTCAGCTCGGTCGACTCGATTGGCTCGGTTGATATAATCTTCCCCTCTATTTTGAATAAGACATTAGGTATTTATAGAAATTCTTTTGTTTTTTAGGGTTTTCTCATTTTATAACTTGTAAAGTATCATTTATAGTCAAATTCAATTGCAAATGGTTTAAATCGATCTATTTTTTTATGATATTTATATTGGCGGAGTTTGAATTCGAACCGAGCCAAATCGAGTTGAGCCGAGCCGAGCCACGATCCCAAATCGAAGCAAGCCCGAGCAGAGCCAAACCAGGCCGAGCTTCGAGCTGGCCTGGCTTGGGCTCGGCTACACCCCTAACTACTTGAGACTATCACTTTCTGTTTCAAACTCTTAAATAATATAAGTTGTTCCTTTCCGTATTTCAGGTCTTGGATCCAGGTACTCTATCATTTTTCCCACATAACACTGTAATTCGGAAATTCCTAATTGGCCTATGAGGCTATGACTCAATTTACTTAGTGAGAAAACAGTAGTACAATCAGGGTATTAAATAATAGTCGTTACGTTACGGGCGAGACGTGAAGAGTTTTGAGGTTGAAGCGAAATCTTGGTATGTAAAGGTGTATTCGATACGGCCGATACATGACCAGTACCGCTGATAAATGACCGGTTCAACAGATAAAAGACCAATAAGGACGACCAATACATGACAGGTTTGGCCGACAATTGATCGATATGACTTATACGAGTATACGACCGATATGATCGACACCAAAATTGACACTGCGACAACTTCGACCTGGTACACACACACGCATCAATCCGCTTCCGCGACATTGCGACCAAAACCACAATCGCGACCGAATCAGTGATTTCGTACCCCGAGTACAATAGATACTGCCATATGATGCATGATGGATAGAGATATCATGTGAATATTCATTTGATAACCAATTGGCACAACCACCTTGTGGACAAACGATGAAAAATGGATTGATGCTACATGAATTTGAAGATAATTCTAGAGATAGCCTGATGGTGAACTAAGACATTGTGGAATATAGTAGTGGGGGGGGATGCATGAAGATAGAGACGGCTATTCAGTATTGGGGGGGAATGCTTCATTTGCCCACCCATGGTCACTCAGCTCATGTAGGCTTGGACTCTTGGCCTAACTAGGGGCAAGGACAATAGGATGCTCTGGCGATGTGCTTTCTTTGCTCTAAGCCTCTTGACTTTGTATGGGATCAGGTGGTCTATTGGCTTTCTTTGGGCTAAGGCATCGGGGCTTTTGGAGAGATACCTCTCACTGACGTGGAATGTTCCACAGGGGCGATTTGCAATTAAGCTTGTTTTCTTTTAAGGACTACCTGTCCTCTTGCTTGTACTTGCTTACCATTTCAAGTTCCAATAAAACTTTTCTTTATCTAAAACAATTTGGTAATGTAAGGGGGGCAGATCCTTTATATCATGCTTTTATATTGTGCAGCTTAACCACTATGCCAACACCTCTTCTATCTATTTTATGAAAAATACAGTATTACGAATTGTATGGTTTTTCACATTATACTCCCTTCGTCCCGATTTAGTTGTTACATGATTGCAAGTCTTGCAACCCCTCAAAAGTAAGCATTTGTGGTACTTTGACCAAAAAATACGCTTTGATAATAATTCACCTTTCATTACTACATTTTGTAGGAACCTTGCATTACTAGGGTAAAATAAGAATAAGTGATGGCAATATTGGACATACTATCATAGTCCATTACTATTTTGGGATAGCCAATATATTTTGGTACATCATAAATAGTACCATAAGTCATCATTCATTTCCAGTCAAAGAGAGTATATATCTAAGGGTCTTTTACAGATACTTGGCTCTAAGTGTAATGGCTTTTCATATAAGCACCCTTAAAAACTGTGTTTTCAAAACATCCCTAAAAGTAAATACTTTCCTATAACACCCTTACATTTTTATTTTTCAGTATAGCAATCATATGTACAAAATAGGTTTTTATATCTTTTATTCAATTGGAGCCTAGACAGATGACCATTTGAGAGGCATTTATGACATTTTAAAATTCATAAATGATCATTTTAAAAATCATAAAATGATCATTTTAAAAATCATAAAATGATCATTTTAAAAGTCATAAATGATCTTTAAACTTAAACGTACTTGACACCCTATTTTGGTGGCTCTAAGTTGACAATTCCTATGTACAAGCAATATTCAGGAAAAAAAGTAAAGTAGTAATAATAATAATAATAAATAAATAACAATTAGTAATAATTTTAAGAATGTTTACATGATTGGGTTTTTTTTATTCGGGAAAACCTGTTTTAGGGGTGTTTATGTGAAAACACTGTACTTTTAAGAGTGGGTTTCAGTATAAAAAAGAAAAGAAAACAACCTATATCTCATAACTCAAAGAATACTTGGACTCCCACCCACGAAGTTTTGCCCCTGACTCTTTACTTTCTCCACTTCCACGAAAGGATGTTTCATGAAATCCATTGCCTCCAGCTTCCTTTCAATAAGCATCTTATTTTTCACCTACTGAGGTACCCTGATTGTTCCTTCCTATAGTTAGCTGATTGGAGTGTTTCCCAAACCAGGTTGTAATACTTGTTAAGAATATCATACTGTGGGATCGCAGAGAGGTTTCACTAGTTCATGCACAATAAATTGGCATAGAAACTGCACATGTTCATAAAATATTACACGATAAACCTAGAAGTTCTGATTCTCTCGTTGGTCAGAAAATTGAATCCATATGTAGAACAAAAAGTGTCATCGACAGCGGTATGTTTTTGACGGTGTAGAAATGCGCAAGATTAGAAAGTCTAAGCTACATGCGCAGTGTCGTGTATTGTTAAGCAAGCAAACAGCTTCAAGCGTTTTCTCTAAATTTCATATTTTCATTTTAATAAATTGCCAAGTAGGTTGCCAATAATTTCGAGATATGCAGAGTTTTCTAATATCCAGTATAATTAACTCACTTGGCAGTCACCAGCACCAACACGAGCAAATATGCAATCACGGATTGATATGCTGGCTTTGTCACAAGGAACAAAACAACCCACTTGAGCCATCAAAATGTTCACACCAACCTGAAAGAGGTACACAAAGAAGTTAGCAGAAGAAAAGTCACAACTCATCTCACTAAAGCCAGTAATACCATGTGATAAATCTCCCCTTGATATAGGCTTCATATTTTAGTGGTGTTTGGACTTATGACTGTATTGTGTAGTGGGAGAACTGAGGCGGTCAAGTAAAGCAGAGCATTATTCTGCAAATTATTTGGTAAAGGAGTTGTGCATCATCTAGTGAAGCATCTCTGCGATCCAACAGTATTCAGCAAATTATTTGGTAAAGTTGTACTACTTGTTAAGAGTATCATGCTGGTGGAACGCAGAGATGTTTCACCAGATCATGCACAATATTGTGGTGCTTTTAGTGAAAGGATCTACTTATTAAAGGCATAATCCCTCGAAGCACTTTTGACCACGCCACAATAAGGAAAAATAGGATAAAGAAGGTAACAAATCAAAAACACTTGAATTTTTTTTTGAATGCAACCTGAAATGCAGCCTATATGTCTTTAATGTATGAAGTCAAGGCAAGACTCGCATGGGCTATTTGATGCGTATGATAGCTGGCGGGAAGGAGTTCTGAAACAGAAAATTACACCTTGAGGAAGAGTAGCGAAGCTCGTGTTCAATCTTCAATTAGGAAAGCTACCCACCTATTGCAACTGGGTACACCTTGAGGAAGATTTTAATATTACAATCTCTTTTCTCTCTGTCTCTATCTTTATATATTTCAAATTTTTCCGGGGGGGGGGGGGGGGGGGTCAGCACTACTGATACAGAATTTAGCAGAATATACATCATTACTTGAGAGAGAGAGAGATTTTTGGACAAATCACAAATGTACATCATTGTGGAGCTACTGGCCACCTTAAATCATATGTAGATGTAGAATATCCCTATTTGAATATTGTTTTTAGGTGGATGATATTGGGACAATCGAATAGCAATGTCATAGTTAGGGAGGTAGTATCATAGGAATGTGTATTACCATCTTATGTCCCAGGAAGAATTAGCTTATACCATTATTGTACTATTACTTTAGTGTTGACAGAAATTTGAGTTAAGTTTCATGAAGAAATCGTAAGTTGACATACCCTACTGTCTTCACCACCATGTCATGAAAATGCAGTAATAGCTAATAGCAAGCAAAACATCACAAGTGTGGGGGTTGGGAAAGTATATGTACCTGTCTGATGAAAGTGGATTTCCCACCCATGTTTGGCCCTGTGATAATTTGAAACCAGCTTTCTCCTCTAACCTGGTTTATGAGGAACAATATTACTTGAAACGAATAGGCACTTAAACTGGTAGAGGAAGATTTATTTGCACAGAACTAGACTCACAAGTTTACAATCATTTGGTATGAAATTCACCCAGTCTTGAGCCTCCACACAGGGGTGTCTACTACCTTCCAATACGATATCTCCAAGATCCTGCAATCAACATGATATTAGTGTAAAAAAAGAACAAAAGAAAAAAAAAAAATCTGTTACACCATATCCAGTGAATTTTTTCAGAAAACCAGAAAGAAAATAATATGGAGAAAAGCTTACGGATGGAGTGATATCCGGTCTTGTGTAGGGGGTAGGACAACTTGCAGCCAAGTCAGCAAAGCCAAGCAACACGTCCAGTTCAGAAAGTGATGCAGCTAATGACTCGAAGACCTGCACATCCAGAACTTCCTTTATGCATACAAGTAACCATTGGCAACAAAAGGCAGATACAAAGCTTATACAGGCACCGCACGCACCTCAGAGAAAGTAGAAGCAGTCTGAACCACTCGCAGTACTAACTCTTTCTGGAAGTTCTTGTACTCTTCGAGTAGCCTTTGGTACTGGTCCCCTAACTTTTTGAGCTTTGAGTTTGTAAATTTAACCCCATCCTTTCGAGTCTCGAGGACAATAAACTGTGTAGTGAGTTTTTTCCTAATTTTGGGTTCTTCCTTCTTTGTGATTCTAAAGACATGTCCGAATTGTGTGCCCTTTTCTAACTTTAAAACTTTATCAGCAGAGAGATCAAGATCATTCGCAGTTTGTCTATGTAGACTGTCTATTTGGTGCTCAAGTGACTCTTGCTCCTCCTTCAGCTCAAGAAGCCTTGAGTCATAATTAGGCGAAATCATGTATTCACCATGCTCTAGTTGATCGAGATCAACAGAAGTTTCCACAAGAGCAATAAACTTGTTCAAGTGATCATCGTCCGTCCACATTCCAAGGGGCTCCAGAAACCTTTCCTTAATCAATGCTGAGAATTGCCCATCATACCTTTCAAGGGCACCCTTAATATATGGAAGTCTGATGCTTGACTGCAAAGAAAACATGAGATGAATTTATGAATGTGGAAGCCACAAGCAGCTGACTGAATGTATGATAATTTAAATTTTAAACAAGAAGAGCAAAAAGACCTCATGAGATACAGGTAGAAGTAACATTGACGAAAAGAAACATTAGGACCTTTCACAGAGATTAATTGTTGACTAAATGATTTTATAAGCATAGCCACCCCATTTGGAAAAGTAACGAATTCACAGTTAAATATGGAATTAGCAAAGATAAGAAGATACACATAAAAGTGATATTTTAAATACCTGATAGAGTTTAACAACATGATGCAAACTGGCCCTTCTCCTCTGAAGACTGCGTGTTAATCTTTCCATATCAGCTATCCTTTTCAAGTGTTGCCTCAGATCTTGGCGAAGTTCTATATCTTCCACAAATGCTTGCACCAAATCTAGCCGAGTAGTTATCTCGTTTACATCCAATAAAGGCTGCTTCAGCCACATGTGCAGCAATCGTTTTCCCATTCCAGCAGTACAGGTTCTATTCATCAGACCAAACAAACTGAAGTTTTTGTTTGCGTCGGTTTTGCTTTCCATGACATTTAATGCCCTCATAGCAGCAGAGTCTAACCTCATGTAGCTGCCAAGATTATACTGCTTAATAGTATAATTTCCATAATTGCTTTCATCTGAAAGTAATTCTGCATAAGATAGTAAGGAAGCCAAAGCAGCAGGTGCAAATTCAAATCCAGCAACTATATCACGGACTGATTCAATGGAACCTTTGACAAGCCTGCCAAGATCTTGCACCAAATCCCTTGCCTTGAACTCAGATTTCTTTCTTTCAGTGACCATCACACCACATCTTGACAATGCATCAAGCAACCCTTTACCTTCAGTAGACTTGGCAATGTCCATCGGGAGTAGGCATTCCTTGCAGCCAAGCGCAACCAAAGCTGACTCCATATTTGTGAAGTGGCTATCATCAAGAAACTCAGTGAATCCAACCGCTCTCTTAGTAAGGTCAACATAACCCAATCCAACAGTGCATCCAGTTTCCCTAAAGTTTGGTAACAAGGCAACAGTTGCTGGAGAATCCTGCATTTCATTATTGGCAAACAGAACATCTTCAAAACTGCCTAGGTTTCCCGGACTTCCACTTTTGACAAGTCTCCAATTAGAACCACTACCCTCATACAACTCAATAGTATGGTCCGTTCTTTCCAAGAGGAGATCTCGTGCAATTGTTTCAAACATACTTCTACTGACAGTTACACTGGACAGCGCGCCAGAACCGCTACCCAACTGTCGCAAGGCTGTGGTAGTGTGGTAATAAGTTTTTGCAATAAAAGTGGCATTATCTCCATGGGCAGTAAAATAGTCCTGTTTAGATGCACACATCTTTATCAGAGGCCAAAATCAGTTAAAGATGGTCGTTCTGACTTGTAATATGAAAGGAAGACATTAAGGATGAGTAGATAAAGGAGATCAAAACTCAGAAGTAAAGTTGGTGACCCTTGGCACTTCATAAGTCAGTATAAATATAAACATTTTACATGTTACTACCCATCTAGACCGTTAGTGCCTTTGGAAACGAAATTAGGACCGCAAAATGCATTCAAATAAATTTGAATTGTTTTCAGATATGTTCAGTAGTACGTGAAAAGTTGAGAATCTGAAAGCCAAGTAATACTAGAAGTAAACTCAGCATGGAAAGGTATATTTTCTGCTAATATCTTGATTTTACTCACTTCCTCATCCACTTTTTCACATCTAGGCACACAGATTGCCCCTTTAAAAACCATATAGAAACAGATTCACTGCTGAAATAAGATTCACTCTGTACTACTAAGAACCGCAAGTCACTAATTGTGACCAAAAAAAAGATGCTGCCATTGAGGCCTAGGTATCGGATGCTGAAACATGTGTGTGAGTTGTGACAGAACTAGCAATATAACATTTCCCATCAAATTTCAATCAAATACTCTATTGATAAGATAGATAAGCATGACAATACAACCGTTCACCTTCCTCCTCCCCTCACCATGAACACAAACACAATAAAGGAAAGAAAGAAAGGCTTCCTCTACAGCAATAAAAAGCAATACTTTTTTCGTTTTGGGTACAAAGAGATAAGCAATCTTTATAATGATTCTTTGTTTGGGAAGTTGGATTTAAAATTTGAAATGAATTTGTACTCGAATGACTAAGAAAACTGAACAGTTGGAATTGATCCAAATACATGGCATTTCACTAAGCCACAAACACAAAAGCCCAAATTGGAGGATTTAAATTGGCACCTCACAAACATGAGATTTGAAATTCTTCTCTCCTTCCTTTTTTTTACAATTGGAGATTTCAAATACATCATCATGTTAGGTGTGGAGGCCTTTTGTTCTATTGAAATTCATTATTTCAATTACAATTTCCAAACACAACAACAACACCACCAACAACAACCCAGTAAGTATCCCGCCTAGGGCGGGGTCTGGGGAGGTCCAGATGTACGCAGTCTTACTCCTAGGACTAGTCGCCTAGAAATTACAATTTCCAAAAACATCTTCAAATTACAAATACATATTCTTCTTCATAAAAGTAGATTTCTCAAATACTAAACTTTCTATGACACAATTCATCGTACTCCTGAAATAATATAACATGCACATTGAAAATCGAAAATAGGGAAAACAAAAGTGACAATCTTTTTGGGTCATCCTAAAACAGCAACATGTCATTTTAATAAAGAACACCGCAACAATTAAAAAGATAAAGAGGGGATGAAAAACTAACCCGACGATCGAAGAACCGAACAGCTCGAGAATCCTGGCATATGAACAATAACCAAAATTTAACCCTAAAATTATGCATTTGAACTATCAAAAAACTAAAATAAACAGAAAATAAATTGACTCACCTGAGGTAGGGTTTTGAAGAACGAGAGAAACCCCTGTGCCTGCTTCGCATCTATTAACACAAAAATGAAAATTAACACCATGTAAATCAAAACCACAATTGCAAAAGTGTGTAAGCTACCAATTTCACCACAAACATTCAAAATTAAGAATTGGGACAAAAAAAAATACGAAGAGCAAAAATTCGGAATTAGGGTTTTACCGAGCTTGAGCTCCGGAAGCTTGTTTTGTTCCGGGAAATGCAAATCGTCGTCCATCAATTACACAATAGTTTCGTGGAGGAGAGAGAATTTTAGAGGGCAAGGGTTTTGTGGAGGGAAAACTGGAAATGAGAAATGGAAAATTAGTGAGAGTGTAATTTGGTCTATATGTGAAGCAAATGGCGGTCGTAGAATTGGCGGGAAAAAAAGAACCAGTGGGTTTTACTTCTAGGAAAACGGAACACGGGAACAGCGCAAGAAGTGGCCTCAAACATTGGAGTATGGGACGAGGAATCGAACCCATGACCGAACCCATGACCGAACCTAAGTTACCTAACTAAATCAATTCAGGGTAAGCTTGAAATCACTTGCCTACTACTTTTAATGGTTTCTCACTGTTTTGATTTATTGAGAGTTGTGAATTTTGAAGGTTTATGACTAGTTTTTCTTTTTAGTTGGAGAGTGAGAGAGACGTTAAATTTGGGATAAATTCACAAGATAGGCTAACACATGCTCTAAGTTATTTTGATTAATTCGGTTTATGTGACAATAAATTGTTATCACGAGGCATTTTAAGCAAGCAAAATGGCAAATGGACAAATGGATTGGATATAGATTCTAAAGTTTAGTTACTTTGAAAATCAGTATGAAATAAGTAATTGTGGCGTGGGAGGTGGCTAAGATGTTTCATTTATGGAGGATGATCATTTTGTATAAGTAAGATAATGCATAGTGATTTAGGACATATATGGCATAATTAGTTGTAACTGCGAGTTATAATTATAACTAGTATGCAAGTTTGTGCGATGCACGTGATGTCTCAACTCTTTTTGTTTTGGTTTTTTTTTTAATTTAAGGTCTTGTAATGGGTTGCGTTGCTTTTAACTGTTTAAGAAATTTTTTTCTTTTTTGGTGCTAATTTTGTGATTAACTGGTAAGTAAAACTAAAACAACACCACGACGGGATTTGAAAAGGTTCATCTGCAGCTTGACTCTTAATTTCTTTAGGGAAAAATTCTAAAATGTTGGGGGAGGCACTCTTCCATTGGTCGTGTATTACCCTTTGACAAAAAAAAAAAAAGAAGAAGTCAGTTCATTGGCTTGTGTGGTGCCTCTATAAGAGTTTGAGGTACCTACCCCTAAATGACATTGTTTGTTGTATAATAGTTCTACTTATGATTAGTCATACTATAAACTTTGATCTATATTTGACCAAGTGCTTAAGAAACGATTAATAGTCTTTTGTTAACAAACTTGAGAATACTCTGTTATAATGTTTTTCTACCTAATATTGTCATAGTAGACAATGGATCGAAAGGAACTAGATACATCAAAAATTTATTGAAACAAAATATGGGTGACTCATGTCCCAGCACCATGTGCCATGTCCCAGCGCCCATGTCCCATGTCTCGTATCTCATGCATGGGTGAAATCGGAATCTGGGGACTCAGATGACTGTCCCAAGTCATCGGAGGTTCTCTAGGGTGACGATGGACCTCGCGGAGAAGTTTGGGCAAAAACGGAAATTGGGCCCCCCATGAAACCGAAAATCAAAGGCTGGCTAATACACGTTTTTTGGGCTTCCGGGCCATTGGCCCCAGAACAAAGATGGATACTTTTGTACTACATCGCACGGGACACCCTTAGGAAATATAAGAGGCTCATGGGGGCCATTATCGAGTCCCTCATAGGCTTGTAAGGGCGTTTTTACGGGACACAATATAAGGGTCGGAACACCAAAGGCATAGATGATATCGAAGTTTGGGGATTCGGATGTCCCTCCCGTGACACTGAGGGTCCTCTAGGGTCATGATAGACCCCCAGAAATTTTTGGGCAAAAATGACACTCGGGGCCCGGGAAACCGAAAACGAAGGTAATCCATGTCTTTTGGGCTTTCGCGAACGCAGAAGAAAGGTGGATATTTTCGCATCACATCACACAAACACCCCCACGGGACATGGGAAGCCCTCGGGTCCTCTTATCCAGTGTCTGATAGGCTTGGAAGGGCATTTTATGGGACAATGGTGTAAGAGCCAAAACACCAAAGCCATGGGTGATATCAAAGTTTGGTGATCCGAATGTCTCTCTCGGGGCATCGAGGGTAGTATGGGGTCATGATAGACCTCCCGTATAAGTTTGAGCAAAATTGACACTCGACCCCCGCAAAGCCGAAAACGAAGGCCATAATCCACGTTTTTTGGGCTTCCGGGAGGCCCGGAAACAAAGGTGGATATTTTCACACCACACCGCACGGAACACCCTTAGGGGACATGGGAGGCCATTGGGGTCACTTATCGGTCTCTGATAGGCTTGGAAGGGCGTTTTACGGGACACTAGTATGAGAGATGAAACACCAAAGGCGTGGGTAGTGTCGAAGTTCGGGGATTCAGATGCCCCTCCCTGGGCACTGAGGGTCGTCTAGGATCATGATAGACCCCCCGGAGAAGTTTGGGCAAAAATGACACCCAGGGCCCGGATATCCGAAAAGGAAGGCTATTATCCACGTTTTTTGGGCTTTCGGTAGGCCGCGAAACAAAAGCTGGATATTTTCGCATCACATCGCACCGAACACCCCCATGGGACATGGGAAGCCCTCGGGGTCGCTTATCCAGTCCCTGATAGGATTGGAAGGGCGTTTTACGGGACAATGGTGTAAGAGCCAGAACACCCAAGGCATGGGTGATATCGAAGTTTGGGGATCCTAATGTCCCTTCCGGAGCACCGAGGGTACTCTAGGATCATGATAGACCCCTCAAAAAAATTTGGGCAAAAATGACACTCGGGCTCCGGGAAGCCGAAATGAAGGTTAGATTCCACGGTTTTCTCTTTTTTGGGCTTCCGGGAGGCCCCGGAACGAAGGTGGATATTTTCACACCACATCACACGTAACACTCCTAGGGGATGTGGGAGGCCCTCGCTTATCCGGTCCCTGATAAGCTTAGAAGGGCGTTTTACGGGACAATGGTGTAAGAGCTGGAACACCAAAGGCATGGGGGATATCGAAGTTCAGGGATTCGGATACGTTCTCGGGGCACTGAGGGTGCTCTATGGTCATGATAGACTCCCCGGAGAATTTTCGGGCAAACATGACACCCGGGGCACGGGAAGCCGAAAACGAAGGCTATTAATCCAGGTCTTTTGGGATTCTAGGAGGCCATTAAAAGAAGGTGGATATTTTCGCACCACATCGCACTCCTAGAGAAAATGGGAGACCCTCAGCGTCGCTTATCCGATCCCTAATAGACCCCCTTGTAGACACCAAATTTTAACTTGTATTTTATTTTTTATTATTCATTATTACTATTTGTTATTATTATTATTATTTTTGTTATTATTATTGTTAGTATTATTATTATTATTAGTGGTAGTAGTAGTACTTTCTTCTATGGATTATAGAATAGTTGGGTAGAGAAGGCTTGACCCAAAAATGGGTTAAGTTTAAATCCAAATAAACAAAGTTCAAAGTTACTAAGCAAAAGAAAACAAAAAAAAAGAAAAAAGATATAAATTCTGATATGTGGGCCCCACGAATTTTAACAAAAATAAAGGTAAAATCCCTTTCCCCTTTTCCCACGTTTGGTTAGATTTTTTATTTATTTTATTTATTTTTATTTTTTTTCTTTTCCTTCCTTCTTTCCTAGTCATCTCTCTCTCTCTCTCTCTCTCTCTCCCTTCCCTCTCCTACCCGCCAGCCCCTTCCCTTCTCTCAATTTTTTTTTGTTTTTGTTTTTGTTATTTCCCCATTTAAACAACCCCTCCCTTTTTTTTTTTTTTTTTTTTTGATTCACTTTGTTTTATTTCCTTAAAACTCACCCCTAATTTTGCCCCCTAAAAACCCTATTCTTTTTTTTTTTTCCTTTTGACCATTTGACCAGATTTCTTTTGTTTTCTTTTATTCTTTTTTTTTTTGTTTTGTTTTATTATTTAGTTAATATTTATTTATTTATTTATCCCCTAAACCCTAACACCCTCTCTCCTTGTATTTTCCTATAAAAATCCCATTTTTCTACTAAGTAAAGGGCCCTTTTTTCTCTCTAACCTCTCTCTAGTAAAAATTCTCCCAATTGTCTAAGTGTTCTTCCTTAGTGAAATTACTCTCAAAAAACCCAAAAAATACCCAAAACCCAAAAAAAGAACTCCTATCGTCATCTCATCATGAACACCTAAAAGCTTTTTTTGTTAGTTCATCTCCTTATAATTTCCTCACAAAAAAAAAACAAAACACAAAAAACATTTTTTCTTTTAGTTAAGTACAAATTTGAAAGGACATTTGTACTTAACTAATTTCATTTTCAAGATCCAAAATTGTAAGTTCATCAAACCTCTCAAAAGAGTATTAAAATTTCTATCACTTATCACTAATATTTATTATATCCCACCAATCATCAACATTAATTATTAATCTTTCACCTTCATCATAATAATTTCCATTTTATTTCTTTTATTTTCTTAGTTATCCCCCCATCCCTTTAATCTCCCTTTTTATTTTTATTTTTGTTTCTTTTATTTTTCCTCTCCCTTAAACTCATATTTTAGATCTAGTCTTTTCTATGTGATTATTTTTGCTAACTCATAATTCCTTAATTCTAACTCTAACATTTTTTATGTGATTATTTTCGCTAACCCTTACTCATTCAATAACTCTAACTTTTTTTTATGTGATTATTTTCCCACTAACCCATACTTATATAATGCTCTTATTATGTATATTTATTATGCTCTTATTATGTATATTTATTATGTATATCTATTATGTATATATATATCTATTGCTAGTAAACTTATTATTTCTTTTGGTTGGATTTGATATGCGGAGGTCATGCACCCGGTATTTTTCACGAGGCTACAATTCTTAGGTAAGAGTTTAAGTGCCAACGCGAACTCGTCCTCATGGAGGACATAGATCGAGCCTTTGAGTATTTTTGCGGTGAGATTGAGTGTTGTTTGATCAAAATAAATATTCTGAACAATGAATGTCACTTCTCCCTCTCATCACCTTTTTTTTTAATGTTAATAAAAATGGATAAAAATGATCTTTCATGCATGTAGAAGTCTCAGAATTTTTATTGGTTTCAATTTGTAATAACTCGGATTTTTTTGGTTTAGAAGACGTAACTTTGTTTGTAGTGTGAGGAACATCCAACGGTTAGAATTTGATAAAATTGATTCCATATGAAACTTCAGCTCAATAGCTTTGAGTAGAGATAAAAACCATCAAAATCCAACGGTTAGATATTTCCTATTCTTTTTTTCAAATCCAACTATCAATTTTAGACCACCGTAACTAGATCTGTAAATGACTAATGTTTGGTTACTTCTTTGACCTAAGCTATTTCTAAAAAAATTAAATAGAATTCAATAAGGGTTCTACAGACACCGATTTTGTCCAATTCGGTTAAGAAATAAATTTTAAATGATTTTTGAAATGGAAAAATAATTCTGAACTGCTAGATGTTTGTTTAAGTTTAGTACTTGTTAATAATCGGCTAAAATCAACCACTTATAATAATAATGAATTTTTGATAATTTTTGTGTTTGTTCTTTAATGTGTCTAGTTTAATTTTTACTAACAAGATTGAGTTTCATCATGTACAAATAATGATAAAATTAACTAACCGAGTTAAGGTCCAGAAACGTCAATGTTCACTAATCTAAATAACTGCAGTGATCCATGCTTACTAAGTGTAAAATGAATTCATAATTGGATACTAGACGCAATTAGGACCAATTTAGACTTTTGAATTACTCAATTTGGGCTTATAATGAATTTTCAATGAATTAATCAAAACCAAGTTCAAGTCTGTCAATATGAGTAATAATTTGTTAACTTAGAATAGTTTAGAACATTAGGTTTGTTGCACAGAACTTTTGTTTATTTTGGTAAAATAACTTAGACTTGCGTAAAAATCTTGATAATTTGTGTATATATCATTCTTCAAGTCTAGTTTAATCCATGTAAATATTAGACTTAGATCACTTGTAATTAATTCCCGGTAACTCAAATATCGAAGGTCTGTCAATTGAGTTCCAAAAACTTGTAATTCGCTTATAACTCGTCAACCATGAACTGTTTTTACTTGAGTTTTTTAAAGTGGATAGAGGATGTAAAATGAACCAAGTTAGGCTTTAGAATCACTCAATTTGATTAAGAAATGACCAAGTTATGAATTAAAGAAGTTCTGCCCAGTTTATTGTAGATTCGATTTCTTGCGACTTTGTAAATAAATTATGTTTAATTATCAAATAAAATGATAAAAAGACAAAAATCTCCAGTATTTTATTTGAGTGTGTCCCACTAATTATAAAAATAAATTTGGAGTCTATAAGTTTCGTTTGGATTGACCCCTTGTCGAGTCTTTCACACCGCTCTTGTAAATAACCAATTCTTTTTGTAAATAAATCAATTCATTTGTAAATAAACCAATTCTTGTGACTAAGTCCAATTTTTGAAGACGAAGATCAAGACCGAGCCCCGGAGGCGTCATGTACATGAAGATCAAGTATTTTTCTCTTTTTTAGGACTTTTAGACATTTTTTGTATTTTATTGTAAATACTCAAGTTGTAATTCGTTTATTCCGATACTTCTTAATTATATTTGCATTCATTTGTTTTCACCTAATAATACAACTCGGAAAGTAAATAAAAAGAACTTCTCTCACTTGTGTGACATATTCAGTTGCTTGTTTTCAATAAAACCAGTATATCCGTTTATGTACAAACCCGACCCGAAATCAAATTCGAGGTTAGAATCAGATATTTGCTTATACGCGATCATGGGTATTCCACCTGCCACCACGTCAAATCACCTTCATACAAAATCACATTACCTAGTGGAATCCACATTTCCCCAGTGATATCATTTTCCCCAATGGAATACCTATGATTGAATAAAAGTAAATAATCGATCGTCCCCTCTTATTTGGCTTCGGGCCATCCCGGGGGATCCTATCGGGAAGATTCTTTTAGGCCATTATCCACCAATACATACCCATACCCTACCCAAATCACCCGTTTACTCATCCCTAGTGAATGTTATTCCCTAGTAGAGAACGAATATTTTTGAGAAGCCTATATGTAAACTCAAAGCTAAGAATTGGGTTGATCCCCGTATATCACTAAACGTTGTCGGGTTGAACGCCTCGAATGAGTAGGCAAATCTTCCTATTTGAACCTTTTCTTACTTCTTATAGGGAAGTAGGGGGTTCCTCGGATCAATTCGACTCTAAGTCGCGAGTCATCATATAAGTTTCTTAATTATATCCTTCTCACGGGAAAGAACAATCATACCCACCTTGGTGGCATCCAAAAAGTCTTATTGACCGGATCCCCCGGTCAGAATTACATTAGGGCTTTGATCTAAGAGTAGATTTAAGTCCTACAATGATTGGTACGTAGAGCAATACATGCGTATCCAAGCCCGTTGTACATAAACGAATATACCGGTTCCAAAACCGATTTCTACATGCAAGTGTGTTGTGTGACAATGTGTAAATATATGTGCTTTTCCTTATCATTTTAAGCATTATATAATATAATTCAAAGCTTTCAATTGGGATACAACGTATTAGTAAAGAGCCCGTACTCAGTACGGAGGAGGAGACGGGTCCAACGACGTCCGCACCTTCTAACCTAGAACCCGAACCAAGATCTTTGCGTTCGCAGGCCAGTCAAAGAATTTTCGTGCATTATCGCAATGAAGTCATTTTTTGGGTTTCTTAAATGGTTTTCCTTAAAATCTTTTATAAAAGCCTTTCGTTTTGGAACCCGTCCTTGTTTGGGTCATAACAAGGTGGTGACTTCAAACCTTATGATGATTCCTTGACAATTGACCTCTTCAATCGGTCAATTTCCATGGGACGTGCGCATCGGCACGTAACGCAACGATTCTCGGGTCGCAACTCTGAAAACCCGAAAATTAGGCCCCACACCCCTAGAGAAGTTTGGGCAAAAATGACACCCGGGGCACGGATAGCCGAAAACAAAGGCTATTATCCATGTTTTCTGGGCTTTCGGGAGGCCGCGGAACAAAGCTGCATTTTTTCGCATTCACATTGCACGTGACACCCCTAGTGGACATGGGAAGCCCTCGGGGTCGCTTATCCAGTCCCTGATAGGATTGGATTGGCGTATTACGTGACAATGGTGTAAAAACTAGAACACCAAAGACATGAGTGATATCGAAGTTCGGGGATCCTAATGTCCCTTTCGGGATACAGAGGATATTATAAGGTCATGATAGAGCCCCCGAAAAAATTTGGCCAAAAATGACACTCGGGCTCCAGGAAGCCGAAAATGAAGGTTATAATCGGCGTTTTTTGGGCTTTTGGGAGGCCCCGAACGAAGGTGGATATTTTCACACCATGTCGCACATAACACCCCTAGGGAACATACGAGGCCCTCGGTGTAGCTTTTTTGGTCCCTGATAAGCTTAGAAGGGCGTTTTACAGGACAATGGTGTAAGAGCCAAAACACCGAAGACATGGGGGATATCAATGTTCGGGAATCCAGATATCCTTCACGGGGCACTGAGGGTGCTCTAGGGTGATGATAGATCCTCCTGAGAAGTTTGGGCAAAAATGACACTGGGGGCCCAGGAAGCCGATAACGAAGGCTATAAATACCACGTTGTTTGGGCTTGCAGGACGTCCCGAAACGAAGGTGGATATTTTAGCACCTCATCGCATGGAACACTACTAGAGGACATGCATGGGAGGCCCTCGGCGTCGCTTATCCGGTCCCTAATAGGCTTGGAAGGGCGTTTTGCGGGACACCAGTGTAAGAGCCAGAACACACCAAAGGCATAGGTGATATCGAAGTTCGGTGATCCAGATCTCCCTCCCGGGCACCAAGGGTACTCTAGGGTCATGATAGACCCGCTGGAAAAGTTTAGGCAAAGATGACACCCGGGCCCCGAAAAGCCGAAAATAAAGGCTATAATCCACGTTTATGAGTTCGAATATTGGCAAACCCTAGCTTTCTATTATCCGGGAGTAAATATCTATTGTAAGTCCTAAATTGTAAACATTTCCTTGACCTTTCTTTTTTGTTAAAATTTATTTTTCGTTTTATTATTTTTAGTTTGATAATTATTAAAGAGGGAAATGCTATGTACAATCCTATTATAGGATTTATAATTCACGATTTGCAATATAATATATACGTTACATGCAATCATATGTTGAATAAATTTTATAAAATTCAAATATTTATTGGACGAATTCACGACTTGTTTTTTCCCCACCCTCTTTGAAAAGTGTGTGGAGGACTTGTACATGATTAAAACCCAAAAAAAAAAAAAAAGAAAATTCAAACTACATCTGGTAGGGTTTGAACTTTGAACTTGAGTAGGCCGGTGGAAATTCATCAAAGAAATTTTTAGTAACAATATTAGCATTCCTAGGAAACCAAACCAACTATATAGATCACAGAATGTCTCTATCCAATTCACCATCTTGATATAGTAATAACTGAAAAACCAAGTCACTTTATATATGGTAAAAACTTTCCATTGTCCATGTATTATATTGCAAGATAAAGGTATAGAAGTACCACTATATGACCTCTTTTTTTTTTTTTTTTTGATAATTACCACTATATGACCTCTTCACATACACTTGATGATTTAAACTTTAGTATAAGTCCAACTTGGACGGCTCGAAAGTGTGCATGGTGTGACCTCACCAAGTTATGATCTCTGCACCATAGCTAGCCTAACCATATGGGTCTCGTCATTTATAGAAAATGATTCATCCCCTAAGCACCCCAATATTGAGAAGTGAACAAATGAAGATAGGGACTCGAACCAACAATACCCTTTTGGGACAAGTGGTTAACTAGTCCTTGCTCTTAAGGTCAGAAAAGGTACACCCTACACAACATGCAATGCATGCAAACTGATGATCAATATAATGTCCAAAGTAACGGCAGGAATAAGGTTGTTGATCTTGACGCTTGAGTAATTCCAAGGAACTTGCTCAAGTAAAGTCAGGTATGTATGGTACACATAATGGATGATGAAATGAATATTGGATTCGTTATAAGAAGAGAAAGATTTTCCATTTCTTAGCCGGAAATATATGTGGTCATAAAATGAAATGGGGGACTAAGTGGAATAAAATTGACTGGGTGTGTGGTAGAGTTGTGGAAATATATGTTTTTTCATATTTCGGACCTTAACTCCGTGAATAATATGCTAGTGCTGAGATTTAGATCAAAACACTATGTATGGATGGTATGAACTGCCTAAATAAGAATTCTTGAACAACGAACAATCAGAGCCTATTACTCACTACATCAAAAATTAGAATTGCTCTATTGTTATTCCTTTTTGTAATGTTCCCTCATCAATCACCACCAAGATTCAAATTCCACTAGGGGTAATTTGGGATTTCCCTTACCGTGTATCCCCCATTCTCCCCAAATGCCTGGCCACTAGCTCTTAGGCCTTACTTCGAGATTGATAGATCAACCCAGGAGCGAGTGACCGTCCTCACCTTACGAAAAAAAAAGAAAAGGAAAAAAAAACTTACAGGCATCCTTTTGACAAAATTAAGAATAGTATTCTGTTTCATGTGGGTGCTACATGCAATTGGTAACATGTGAATGTGATAGATCAAAACTCTCGTTGAAGTTGGAAGCTTATAGCAACATTCCTCATCTCTATGATTACTTGATATAATTTGTTTCATTAAGATGTTTACACTTTATTTTTTAAGGTCAAAGTTTGTAAACTTTGACCATAAATTAGTGAAAAAAATACAAATATTTATAATGTAAAAATGGTATTGTTAGATTCATTTTAAAGAATACTTTTAAAAGATTATAATTTTATAATCTATATATGCATATAATTACAATTATCTACGGTCAAAGTGGTGCATTGAAAACTATGAAAAAGCAAATGTAAACATCTTTATAAAACGAATGGCGTAAATATTAGTTATATTGGAATTCAGGTGTTACAATCACACTCGTTATATCGTCCCCTAATTAAAGGCTTAAAGCACATCAAGGACAATTAAAAGACAACTAAAGACAAGAAATAACGACCGCTAATAGACTTTTTTTTTTTTTTTTTTGCTCGTCCGCTAATAGACTACTCTATATTGCACACACCTGATTTACATCAACAACGTACAACAGCTACTGCTGCATAAGGATACGTGACTTCCAGGGACTCCACTTGTAGAGAAATAAGAGAGGTGACTTAGGTCCTATTCTCGTCAACAGAATAATGCGGGTAGGTGAGGAACGGAACGAAAATTGCAGCGCGGTGCGGAATGAAATTGTAGCGCGGGACAAAATGGAATAATAAATATAACTTGTGTGGTGCGGAACGGAACTGAAATTACGGTGCGGCGCAGAACCGAACGAAAATTATGATGCAGTTCAGAACAGAATAGAATAGAATACAACATAGAAACGACGAAAAGAACAGGGCCTTAGTCACCTCAAATGGGTAAGTTCTATTTGGTCCATCGTATAAATCAAGTTCATGCAAGATTTTTTGTGATAAACTAATAACTAAATCAATGCAAGTCTCTCTATTGGCAAAAGACTTATAATCGGAAGTCCGCACCGGTCCATATAGATCCATTCCTAAGCCATGGTATGAGAATTAGTTGCGAGAGGATTCGACAGTGCCACACACTGAGGAGGCCAGAGGGGGGAGGGGATGTTTCGGACAAGTTACGAACCCCTAATTTTCGGGCAAACACTAGCAAAGTTCTTAACCCGAATGTTTTACATACTACTCACTGAGATTTGCAGGGTATTATTAACAATTTGCATTAAGGACCCGCACATATATCTTCATTTCCACAAAATGTTGTTATTGAAAAACCGAAATTAAAGATAAGGTAGGGGAGGGGGACAAATAAAGTAAACCATCTAGGCAACATGTAGCTTATGCGCATAAGCTAAAGCTAGCTAGGTCACCACATACATGACTGTCACGGGGGCCTTGTAGCGTACGTACAACCAATAATGTCAGTCTATACAGAAGGCAAGATAGGGAGGTGGAAGAGCAAGGGGGAAAGACAATGAAATAAGGGAGGCATGTAAATGTAGTAAAGTATATTTACAGTCTCTTTAGGAATTGAAAAATGGAGAGGGGAGGGGATCGATTGGAGTGGGGAGTCGTTAAAAGTTCTCATTATTTGTGAGTTTGTGTTGGGAGAAAAATTGATTTCCAAAAGCTTTTAATTAAATCTTACTCCTTTTTCTCATCCCTTAATTATTACTTTCTCTTTCTTTCCCCTCCAAAACATTCAAAAGGCCGGATAAACTAATAATAATATTCAGTGTAAAGTATAGGACTACTATTCCTATTAAATTAATCATTGTATTTCATACATATAACATAATTAACAAATATGTATGTGGTCTATTAATTGGCTGACAAGAAAATACCGAAAAATTGAATTTGTTAAGGGTGTGGTTTTTTTCACTGAACTGAACTAGACTGATATGAACTCAATTGAAATGAATAGTAATATGTGAGAGAGAAAAGTAGATCACATGACATCACATCACTAGACTCCGCACTCCACTGAACTGAACTCCACTAAACTAAACTAAACTTATTACTAAGTAAGTAGAAAAACACACACCTTTAATTAGATAACTACATAGTTAGTGGAGTACTATCTGATTAATAGTAATGGAAGGATTATTAATTTCATTATTATTGTGTTTTTGGGCGGGCTGCAATCAGTAATTAGATGTTGGTATGCCCCAATATCCTTAGGTTTGAGTTGTTGTTCTTCAAATAACATCGCCAGTCTCTCCAGTGAGGTTCTTTGTCGCATTTATTGGATTTCACTATCTCTCATTTTGTGGGAGTATGATTTGTTTTAGGTTTTCTTGTTCATCGTAATTTCATCGTTCTTAAGGCGCTATCGTGAATCTTATTCTTCAAGAAGCAATCTACAATATCAGATTTGTACATTTATCAACAAGGTGATAGTGCAGTTATGCGTGAAAAGGCTGTAATATGAAAACTAGGATGAAAAAGAAGTTGTTCGGAATCATCAAATTGATCTCTTCTGCCATAAAGCTTTTTCATAGGAATGTATTGATCTGCTGATTTGTATTTGTACCTTGTTCAATTTGATATCGTTTGTAGATCGTGGATGATTTATTAGTAATGATAATATGGAGGGAAAATGGAGAAAATAAGTTAGCCATTCTACTTCTAGGTATGTAAATCTTATTGCAAGAATTTCAAATTCATGTTGTCAACCAGCTAGCTACAAATTACTACTAAGGGTCTGTTCTCTTCACCTTCTTTTTACCGAACTTATCTACACAATACTTAACTGAACTGAAATTTACTGAACTAAACTGAATTTTTCTAAACTGAACTTATATTTACTGAATCTATAATTACAAAGAGTAAATTTGTTCTTTGGTTTACCGAACTCTACTGAATTTTTCTGAATTGAACTTCTTTTTACTGAACTGAACTAAATTTTACTGAATTGAACTGAATTTTACTGAATACTTCAGGGGGAAGTTGAGGAGGGCAGACCCTAATAGTTAATAACTTGCTATGATTGAAAATTGCCAAAGTGAACAACATAAGCATTAGGTACATATACAGGTGGAACATGAAAATGGGATCAGATGAGTAGCCAGCCCATCTGCCCAGCATGCTAGTAGGGTTAGAAAAACTGGTTGTGGGGAAGTACAAGTACAAGCAATATTAGCAGTTTTTCTTGCTCTTTTGTTGACACAACATAATGAAAGTTCTGAATGACAAAATAAACACACTTTTTGGTTTTTTGAGTTGATATAGAGAAAAGTTGTGAACGGATAAGCACGAGTCATTGAAGGCCAGGGAACCCAACATTCCACCAGAAAGCAGGCTCGAGAGAGAGAGAGAGAGAGAGAGAGAGAGAGAGATGGATAAAGACATAGTAGTACTACATAGCTCTAAGAGGCAACAGCAAGAGATAGATGATGAAGAGCTAACTGTTCACCCTTTTTAACGAAAGTGACCTTCAAGACTTTGGGTGACCCTAGCTCTTAACTCTCTTACACTCAGTCAAACCACTATCGTTCAATATGGCAGACCCTAAATATAAAAGATCTTGGAATTATTGCCCTCCACTAAGCCTAGAGATCACTAGATTCTTTACAGTGTAACCTTAACCACTAGTTAATCAGAAGATTTTATGAGCCTACTGATAAGTTCAATCAATGGATTAGGTTTAGTTTAGAGAACTTGTCGATTCATCAATAGACATAAATACGAACACAATCTGACACAACTTATATATTTTTGTAATATTAGCTACGTACAGAATTATCAATGTCGAATAATAAGGGTAATAAGTAGTACTAGCCATAAAGTATTGATGTATTAGTTACTCGTGACATACTAACTAAGATGAGTATGGATCGACTAGACGTATTAAGTTTGACTCAAAACGTGTTTCTGATCCAACGGACGGGTCATTAAGTGGATTTGGACCATATTAACATTCTGTTTGTATAAAACTTTAGAAATTCGTGGGAATTCACTTGCTTTCAAGATCAAACGGATCACATCTTTCAAAATGTCTCATCCATAATCATATTATACTGGCAAAATTAGATGGAATCCGTGCACATTCCCTCTGTTTTATTTTTCTTATCTACTCATTCTCTCTGTATCAGTGATAGTAGGGCAAGAAAAGAAAGCATTTAAAAGTTGTGGATATTAAATTGCAATTGATGTCAAATTATTCTCATAAGTCATTTGACTCCCACGTGAAGAACGCACTTGAATACACATAACACCAAAATGTAGTGAAATGTTATCATATCCACTCACTTAGTCACTTCATAAAAATTTTGGTTTTATTGCTTGTAGCTATGTCTTCTTTCTCTTTCTCCCTTTCTCTTTCATGGCTTCAGTTGCATAACCCCAGCACATCCAGCCAAAATCTTAACAAATTTAAAGGAGATTTGACACAATAAAGATGGCTATCTTGACCTTCAATTTCTCCACAATAAAAATACACAAATCTCTCACCTTATTCATTATTTCTCATTCAAACACCATTTTTTGACACAGTGACCAATTCAAGCACATATCTTCCATTATTATGTGCTGTCTTTCTCAAACCTATATAGCTTCCCATAATAGTATAGTAGGTAAATTAGCAAATCACCTCTTTTTTTCCTTCTTATAAGCATGCTATAATGTCTTTGTCAAGTTTTTCATAGCATATCAAACTATAATATTCCTTCATATATTTCTCCACTTACACAAGTAGTGAAAAGGAATAATAAGTTTCATAACTTGTGGCTAGAGAAGTGTTTGAATGTAATCATATACATCCATTTTCTAAAGCTTTCTACATACTTCTTTCTTTGCAGACTTTGGTGATTGAAAAGGATGGAATTTGATGGTTTGAATCTCTTCAAAAGGCGGTCTATCCCTTCCCTTTGAGAGTTCCCTTTCATAGCCAGCCAAAATCGAATCGAGTCACCTGGTTGATAATAACACATTGAATAGCATAGATCATTACCAATATGTTTAACATTACTAGTCCATTCTTTTTTGTGGACAATTCAGTGAGCTATTTAGTTGATGATTTAAACCCAAATTACAAGCAAGATGACCCATCACTTTATTTACCATCATACTATCATTTGCCTTCCCCTTTGATTTACAATGAAATTGACAATTTTGATTATTTCCTTAACCACCATGATCTTGCCATAATGCCACCTACTAGCTCTGTTGTTACAGATGATTCCTCCATCTTCAATGCAACAACTAACAAGATGGAATCAAGCAAGGGTACTGAAGAAACCGCTAGCGGAACAATTGAAGATAGTAACTCCAATAAGGTCATTAGGACAAGTACTAATAGCCATGGCTTGAAGAGCAGAAGAACTTCTAAGAAAGACCGACATAGCAAAATCAAAACGGCTCATGGCCTAAGAGATAGGAGAATGAGGCTCTCGCTCGAGGTTGCTCGACCATTCTTTAATTTGCAAGACATCTTAGGCTATGATAAGGCTAGTAGAACCGTTGAGTGGTTGTTGTTACAGTCAAAAACAGCCATTGAAGAGCTAACTCAAAGCAACAAGCATCATGTGATAAACCCCAAGTGGTGATGTGACTAAGTGCACAATAGTGTCTTCAACAACCTCAGATTGTGAGGTAGAGTCTATAATAGTTGAAGCAAAACCCGGAAATCGCAAGGCAAAGAGATCAGCTTCAACATGTGTTGTTGCAAAAGGCAACAAGACTAAACAAAAGAGAAAAAGAATCACTACAAAAGAATCAAGGGATGAGGCAAGAGCTAGGGCAAGAAAGCGAACACAAGAGAGAAAAATGCAAAGTAGTAATAAAGGGGCTAATCTAGATGATAATGAGTGTTCTCATTGGGGAGCTATTGAGATGATTGAAGAGTACAATGTTTCAAATTTGCAACACCACAAGAGTACCAATCCTGTTGATGAACTTCGAGATCATGTCGATGGCTCACTCACATCAGCCAATTGGAGCCCCTCCACCATTTTCGGATACTAGCAAAATGATGAAAGGTTTCAAAGTGGTAAGGTAGTTCTTAAGTGCACTACATACGTACCTTTATGATAGACATACATAATAATAATAGCATAATCTTCCATTGTTAATTTTGTGTATGAAAGTAATTTTTGCAGTTCCAAGCTACAGGATCTCAATGCAACAGAACATCATGGGAAGCTCAGAACAACAAATATCAAATATTGGATGTTTTTATCTTCCAATTATCAAATATTGAATATCAAATATGCATGATCACTTTCTTAATTGGGCGGGTATTTGTACATAAATGTAATTTATTTTTTTCCTGTATGTGTTTTCAAGAACTAGTAGATTATTTTCTAGTGTTTGGAGTTAAGAAACAATCCATTGCCAATTAAGTAGCTAGTTGGTCCTAATAAATTGGGATGAATTCTGTAAATAGAAGTAACATAATGTAATTTGTTGGTAATGAACACTGATGATGACTTTCCTTTTCTTAGACACTATTAGCAGTTTCAGCTTTATTCTCTTTTCTTTATTTATTTTTTGTCATTTGAACATTAATTCTAATCATATTGTTAGCAGAATAAGTATTGTCCATAAATACAAGCTTTATGTAGAAAGCTGCTCAGGTACCACTTTCATTCTTTTCTTATTATCTTATATAATTCATCTTTTTTAAATTCAAAATTTGTGTCTTGCATATCATCATAGTAATATATAGTGGAGTATGGTACCAAATTTTGTAATACAATGGCTATGTTTGGCACAAACAACCATCTTTTTCAATAAAAGCTACAACTTGAAGCTTGCAGTTAGTGTTTTTTTACTTTATGCTAGCTACCAAACAGTTTGCCAAGTTTTTTTCAATCTGCAGCTACAAGCCTACAACTAATTTTGTGAAAGCTTTCTCTACAAGCTTTCACCTACAGCTACATCTAGTTTATTAGCATTTCGTAGCAATTTTAAGCAGTTTTCTATTAATTTTTTTTCCTTTATTAATATTTGACAGCTACAACTGATTTTGCCAAATATAGCCAATTTCTAAGATAAAAGCCAATTTAATGTTTAAAAAAAAAACTCTTTCAATAAAACGGATGTTCAATAACAGAGAATGTATAGTGGATTGCAAACTACAGCAGAATGTGTGACAAAATGAAATGTAAACAAAATCAAAGGAAACTTGCAAGAAAGGGGATAACAACACAAAACCCCTACATTCCTAAACCAACGCAAATTGAACTCTCATCCCAGAATCGGAAACCCTCAACCATGAATGGATATTACCGGCTGTGGAAGCTAGATATGAGAAGGTTGAGTGGATCATTGGCTTGCTTTGCAGGGGGGAAGGTGGCAAAATATATTTTATCGACTGAGATCCTTGCCTTATAAATCATCACTGCAAAGTGTCATTGCTAAGTGTTGCGACAAAGTCTTAGGGCATGTTCTTTAGAGCTTATTCAGTAAGTTTAATTTAATTTTTTTCAGTTCAATGGTTTTACATGTACAAACAGTGGGGTTGCTTTAATTTTAGAAGGTACAAGTCATTTTAGTAATTTTCAGTTCATCAGTTAATTATTATTATTATTATTATTATTATTATTATTATTATTATTATTATTATTATTATTATTATTATTATTATTATTATTATCACTGCAAAGTGTCATTGCTAAGTGTTGCGACAAAGTCTTAGGGCATGTTCTTTAGAGCTTATTTAGTAAGTTCAATTTAATTTTTTTCAGTTTAATGGTTTTACATGTACAAACAGTAGGGTTGCTTTAATTTTAGAAGGTGCAAGTCATTTTAGTAATTTTCAGTTCATCAGTTAATTATTACTATTATTATTATTAGACATTTGTATGTTTAATTAGTAGTTTAGTACAGATGTTTGTGGCTCAAATTTAAGGAAAAGGATCGCCTGAGGTGCTCCAGCCCCACTATTGCAAAGGTAGATGTTTTGAGTACAAGACTACCAAGTTGTAGGAAAGTTCATTAATATATATAAAGGCATAAAGCAATAGCTTAATATGGCTTTTTTTTTTTTGGTAATCAATAGCTTAATATGCCTTTAGCCTCTAAGATAGGGACACAAAAGAGACTTATGTCACTATGGTGAAGTCATGCGTCTCTGGGTCGTCTGGCATCACACGATTTGAAGTGTACTAATCATAGTTGGCTACCTATCTGCTCTTTTTTTCAAACGCAATGTTCAACTACTAATAAATCTGTAGCTTGAGATAATTTTAAGCTAACTGATTGGGTGAAGCTATTGGGTAGAAGAAAACTACTTTTTTTTTTTTGCCCTCATCGTCAATTTATGTTGGAGTGTCACGCACAAAATATATTGTAAAGCCCTGTTCTCTTCAACGGGACTGTGAGAAAGGGATTGTAAGGGAACAGAACGACGTGGATAATTAAACAAACTGTATGTGAGACAAAATGAATTACAAAATGGGTCTAGCACGAAACGAAACAGAACATATAAACGACGAAAAGCGATAAAACTAGACAAATTTGAAGTGGACTGAACTAATAAACATAAATATAAGAGTATATCACACACAAAAATTCATATGAGATATTTTGAAAATATATACGGTGAGAACTGAGAACACAGCCTTGATTATCAAAAAAAAAACCAAAATATGGTGAGCAGAAGTAATGGAGAACATAGCCTTAATGATGAAGGATGATTAGACTATTTTGACAGTGTACAATTAATAACTATACAAATAGATAAGAGTATAGTGTAATTTGTGTTCCGTTTGTTTTGGCATATAAACAATAATCAATGGGAATGAAACAAATATAATAGAAATAATATGAAAGAAAACGCACCTAAAATGCACGAATTTTGAGGAATGCAAAGGGTAATTCTCTTTCCGAAAGAGTATGTAATTTTTTGCTCATCACTGTAGGAAAAAGAAGATCACCATATGTGAACACCTGCATACTTAGGAGTCAAAATTTACCTATAGAATACACAAAATTTGAAGAATTTAGACAGGAGCAATTTTTTGGATACACAAATGTAAGATATCACAAAAAAGCATTTCTCTTTGTTGGGTATATCTTGAAGTCTACGGTATTTGAGTTATGATATGTTACGATATATTACGTTATCGTACGTTAGGTTATGTTATGGTATGTTAGGTTACGGGATGTTACGTTATGTTATTTTGTTTACTATTTGGGTTCATTAAAGTAAGTCCAGTCCGATTAGGTTTAGGAAGTTAGGAAGTCTGGTTAGGTTTATACTGTAATATGTAACTTTCATAACCATCTCAATACAATATTGTCTCCTTTCTAATTGTGGACGTAGCCAATTAACTAATTGGTGAAGCACATCAAATCTTTGTGTTGAATTCTTGCTTTCTATTATTCTTTCTACTTTTCAAACAATGCAAAAACTTCAATCTAATTATTAGATCTAATTATTAGTTCTTAATCAAAAGAACATTTGATAATCTGACATATTGATAGACAACTTATTGCCAAAAAAATTATTTGTATCATATTGATACATTTTTTTCCTACGATTATATCTCGTAACTTCCAACCAGCCATAATAAACACCTACGGTGTAGCTAATCTTTTTCAATATGGAATCCCTTATATGAGTCATAGACCCACTAAATTTGGAATTTATCTTTCCAACTATCATTGTATATATAATTAAAATGTCTTTTATGAGGCAATCTCTATAGCTAAATATCACAGCATGATATACAGTTCCTCCATATAAACTTTTAAGGAATTGTGTATACATTGATGGAAGCTAGGGAGATAGTGCATGATTAAAGGGATTTAAACAAGAGAGAGTTAATGCATTGCAGTTTAGCATAATCCTTGCTCTATTAAGCATACTGAGATAGACGAAGAATAAGGGATTAGTAGTAGTCCAGTTGGGGCCTTGGGGGGGCATGAAGTCAAGCATAGTACAAAGGTAGCTGTCTGTTTCTATCTACAGACCATTATCTGTATTCTGTAGCACTAGCCTGCTGGTCTTGTATGTTCCATTTTCTCTCTCCTTTCCTTGCGTTAATGGACCCAAAACAACTTCTTCCATCAAACAAACCCCTTTGTTTCCAAGTTCGAGAAAATTTAACAATCCTTGATAATATATACAACTAACCCTTTTCCTATCATCAGTTTTGAACTTTTTAGGGTTTCAGGCTATGAAATAAACCAAAAAAAACAAAAAAAACCATCAGGTTATAAGGTTGCTTTTATTTGCTCTGATCTACCATTATGATTTCTTGTTTTTTCTTCTTTTCTTTTACATTACCCCTCTGTCTCTCTCTTTCTCTCTCTCAAGAGACTGTACGTTCAATTTGTTGGAGAAATTGGGCGATGGAGAGAGAGAGATAAGGGAGATCAGGAATAGCAACAGGAGGTGTTTTCACTTTTCAGAACTGGGGGGTTCTTCTGAATTTTTTTTATTCTTTTGTTTACAGTAGTTTTCACCATTTTGGTGTAATACAATTGTTATTATATACACCATATGTATTACTAATGTATTTTATTATTATTCAATAAACACTACAAATCCCTACAAATCAGGTCAGCCGTGCCCTACCCTACCCTATACGGGCTATACCACACAAAACCCTCACTAGTTTTTTTTTTTTTTTTTTTGAGAGTGACCCTCTGTATGTAGGTAATACAGTAATACAGATACCTTGCTCCTAATCCAAAGGAGAGAGAATGAGATGGGAGGACAAGTGGTAAGTATTTTACTCTCACAATTTATTGGTTACAGGTTCAAATCCTCATCTTTATAGGGAGAATAAAGTCTCCTCTACCTTTCTTTGTAGGGAGGGTTTCCTTCACTACTTGAGCCCTTCAGCCCATCAAAAATGGGTTGGCTTGCTCAACGCGTGTGGTTTGCGAGCTATTGACCACGCCCTTGCCACTTCTTCAACCTACCGAGTTGGAACTATGTTTGTGCTAAAGGTTATAGAGTAGATGATTTAGTAGTACATGAGTGCATCGCCCCGAGGTATATGGCTGGCAAAAGGACCAGGATCGACGACAAAAGGTGTTGAGTTTGATTCGTGTTGCTTCGTATATCTCGCAATTGACTTTCTTCACAAGGGGTCAGGTTAGGTTTTATGGGCCCTAAAATAAAGGAAACGTAATCCTTTTTCTTTAAGGTACTTGAGTGTGTGCATCTAGTAAGTTATGGATAATAGAACACACACAAATCTCTCTTAGTTTTCTCCAGGTGCAGAAACAAATATCAAGAAGAGTTAGGCCCAGGCCACTAGTACGACAGTGCTTTAAGAGCAACCAAAGTGCTATCATTGTAGCCTAAATAAACCAACAAGGTGATGGTCTAGTGACTTCAAATTTATTGCTAAGTGTCTAATTTGGTAAGGCAAGCTTATGGGGTTCGAATCCCCATTTTTCCGTTCTTTGGTCTCTTGGTTTTTAGGAACTACTATACTAGCTCCTTATGTTAAGTTGGCGGGGTCAGTGCTTGTGCTAATTGTTCATCTAATGTGATATGTTTACTGTTGAACACAAGAGTACGAACATGATATAACGGGGGACGAGATGTCTCGGCTGCACCCTCTTTTTTTGACTAGCAAAAAAAACTAATAAAAAAACAAATCACAGAAAACACAAGGGTTAATATGTTTGGTGTTTGGACTAGGCAATCAAGAGAAAGTACATACATTGATCACTCAGATTCCACTGATCTTTTTAATTTCCCTCTCTTCATTTTTTGAGTTCAAGTGACTCTCATGTGTTAACTGAAATGTTATTGGACAACAGCATAATTGCATCCCAACCAAGGACTAATAATACACAGCTGTGTGCCTTTTGTTGTACTGCATGAAATTTGTAATGCAATGCATCTAGCTATCCTCCTGGCTTCTTTGATAACGACCCAATTTTCCAGCACTAGCTTAGTTCCATCTCTTCAGAAATGGACCACCAAACCTCTCTTTTGGTGTGTGTGTGATTGTGACCCTTTAATTTCCTTTTGGAAACAAACAAGAGGGACACATTATGATAAATAGAGGACCACAAAGTCTTAGGTCTTGTCCGTGGGTGCTAATGCAATGACAATGTTATGGTATGCAATCAACTGCGCAATTAATTGCTAATTGGACTAACACCTTTGATGCAAATGCGCGCATCACACATACTTTAGATCGATCAAGGGTGTCTTAGCTTAGTGGTTAAACTGAAGTGGGTACATTAGTTCTCAGGTTCGAATTCCCTCTTTACCATATATATGTATATTGTACTGGTATTTGTGCCTCATCTGAAAAGAAAAAAAAAAAAAACATACTCCAAATCTCCAAGGAGTCTCATAACATGTACACGAGATTTTTAACGAGTGCACATGTTTGAGTTTTTCTACGCTGAAAGAAGAAAAGAAGAGGCTAATATATAAGTGATCAATGATCGTGTAAATGAAAGTGTAAGTGCACATGTTAAAGGGTGACTTGTTCTTCTTAAATGTCACCACGTTTCTCCATGAAACAGTCTTATACAATAATAATATTATGTCGTCTTGGTTTGACAATTATGTTAATTAAAAGGGTTTGTTATCGGCTATTCCCAACTTAATTCTTTTCATTTCAGAAAAAATCAATAATTCAGCAAAAATCAATAAACCAACCCAAGTACCCAACCACCATATTCTTCAGCTATATATCGTTTTGAATTTCAAGCCACGGGCCATGATGGGCCGGACTAGTAATTGCTAAGTAAAACTAGCCCACTAGCCTCACTCACCCTTTCGTACCAATTCTTTACTGTTTCCCCTTATGGGGTACGGCCGCCACTATAGTATCCTGTCAAGCTTGCACAAAACATTGGGTTGGGCTACTTGATCCATTAACTACTTTCCAACCAGGCAGGTCACAGTTGAAGGCTTTTCCAGTAGGCTAGTACTATAACAAAAACTTTTTTTTTTTTTAATATTATTTACAATCCATTAGCTTCAACAGTGGATTAAAATGAACCTTTTTATTTATTTGATGTCTTGCCCTATATATTAATATTATTACTATAAGATATTGTATGGAGATATGTTGTTAGTTGTGTGGTATGTTTTGATCAAAATATTTTTTTTTTAAATAAAATGCTAAAGATGTTTTTCCTTTTTCATAACCAGTCTCCACTAATTTAGTTTATGAATCTTTCTGTGTTTGTGTTTGTTTTGAGATATTAGTTCACTTTTTGTTTCTTAATTATATATTTCACCTCTTATCGCAGTTTAGGGTCAAATTTTTATGTTGATTAGTATACTCTAAGAAAAATACAGAGAATATTTTTTCTACCCATCGGGTAGCCTATTCAAATGTGGATAAGAAAAATTAACTTGTATATTAGAACTCAAATAAATAATCTATTTTCAACCTAGATAATAAAATATTAAAACTCAACCAATCATCAATACACACATTATCTGGGTAGACTACCCGGTAGGTAAACTAATATTTCTCCGAAAAATACTAATGTGATGGTACTGATAATAGGTCTTTTATAAGGCCGCATCAACATGATTTCACCTCTATAACAAAGCATGACATCATGTTGATGTCATGTTTATTTGAGTCGTCTCATGTTGAGGCCACTTCATATGAATTTTTGTATTAAGTATTATACCAGCAAGTGGACTTATGTGAAAACAATGCCCGATAGCAGAAGTGTTATTTTCGAACCATCCAATAACTAACAATATACTCGCACATTATATCAGAAGTGTTATTTTCGAACCATCCAATAACTAACAAATAAAATACATATAAAAGTATTAAACTATGATGAATTCAATAATCTTTGACCTAAACACAACACACACACCCTCCCCCAAACAAAGCTGGTGTTCAAGCCAACGTAGACAAATATCCTTTTGCAAAACACAAAAGCTTTTATAAGACGGTCTTTTCGTAATTTTTGGTGAGTCGGGAGTTACTTTTCAATAAAACAATTGTCACTGCTCACCATAAATGACCCCTACATTTCTAAATATTGACCCCATTTTTTATAAGTTGGTCTCATGCCTCTAAAATCTCCTGAACAGCCCTGCTAAAAGTTACAGTACTCCTAGTACTATAAAATGAAAGTATGTTTTGAATGTGGAGGAGCCCCTACAAAGGATAGCAACACAGTACCTCGACAACACACCAATTGGAATTTAAGCCCTGCGCTAAGGACGAAATATGATTATCAAACTCAGCCTTTTTTTTTAAACTTTTATAATAATTGTACATGCACCTACGTTTTAGCAAAAGCCAAGTCAGTTCCTGTTGGAAAATCCAAGTACATTGAAGAATAAGATCTTGATGAGTTATTTTTAATTTTTTTATACTTATACGTAATACCTAATGGATTCCGTACCTAATACCTAACTCGCTTCTCTATTCACTTCTTTTACCTTATGCACGTGTTGTGTTGGGGCTTGCCATGCCATGGATTGCAGGGGCCAGCCATATTTTTCTCTACCATTATCTCTCTTTTATTTTACTTGTACATGGAACACGGTTAGCACAAGATATGACACTGCTCGATATGTTTTTTACACAGTATGAGACGGTTCGACATGCTTTTTACACGGTATGACACAGGTGCGGAGGAAGCACATGGCACAAGCACGGACACGAATGACCGACCTAGGCCTAAATTTTGAAAAAAGAATACGGTGGGACACAGTGAGGTACGACACGACAGAACATGGCACGATGAAAATTCAGAATATTATTTCAAAAAAGTTTGGGCACGGCACGCACGACATGACACAAGCACGGGCATATGGACACGACTTCGGCCTATCTTTTGAGTTTTGAAAGAGCCAACACGATACTGCGGTTTAGGGTCAAATTTTTATGTTGATTAGTATACTCTAAGAAAAATACAGAGAATATTTTTTCTACCCATCGGGTAGCCTACTCAAATGTGGACAAGAAAATTTAACTTGTATATTAGAACTCAAATAAATAATCTATTTTCAACCTAGATAATAAAATATTAAAACTCAACCAATCATCAATACACACATTATCTGGGTAGACTACCCGGTAGGTAACTAATATTTCTCCGAAAAATACTAATGTGATGGTACGATAATAGGTCTTTTATAAGGCCGCCTCAACATGATTTCACCTCTATAACAAAACATGACATCATGTTGATATCATGTTTATTTGAGTCGTCTCATGTTGAGGTCACTTCATATGAATTTTTGTATTAAGTATTATACCAGCAAGTGGACTTATGTGAAAACAATGCCCGATAGCTAGTTATTATATTTATATATGATCAAAACTAAAAACAAAGCATAATACGGGTAAGTAGGGGTGTAACTGAGTCGAGCCGACTCGGTGAGTCCTCGGGCTCGATTCGGTCAAAGTTCGGCTAGAGCTCGGGTCAAACCGAGCCCGAGCCGAGCCCGAGCCTACTATGACTCGGCTCGGTTGACTCAGTTTAGTCAATTTTCCTCTCTATTCAAATAAAAGCATTAAATATTTGTAGAGATTTCTTATTTTTTGAGTTTTTTTTTCATATGAGAACGTGGAAGGGATCACTTACAGTCAAATTCAATTGCAATTATTTTAAATCAATTTTTTCTAAAGCTTGTAATGATGAGTTTGAATTTGAGTCGAGCCAAATCGAGTAGAGCTGAGCCACAAGCCTAAATCGAGCCGAGCCCGAGCCAAGCCAAAACAAACGGAGCCGAGCCCGAGCCAGGCCTGGCTCGGGCTTGACTCGGCTCGTTTACACCCCTACGAGTAAGTCATAGTGGAGACTAAGCTTGGAGTGTATATAATGCGCGAGTATATATATGAACATTTTGTTTACGAAAAATTAAAATGATTAGTGTAAGTGAGACTAAATTAAACGATTTAAAGGTGTGTTTTAGATCTAATTCAGAAAATTTCAACACAATGACCTTTACTCAGTTCACAATAATATCATATCATCTCGATCACTAAAGAATAATGAAGCATGGAAAATTGCGTACCTGGGAAATTATTTTTCCTTGCAATAAGCTTCGAGTTTGTACCATCAACATATCATTACAAAGATAGATAGAGGTATGAATAATCTCTCTCTCTCTGATTTTGTGTTGTGTTGAAGAGTGCATGCATTTATAAAGCTAGTAGGGGTGAGCACAAATTATATATGAAAAGGGTTACCAAAGGACAGGGGTACGTACATAAAATTGGTTCGAGTCTTTTACACCCTTCATTTTTATCTTTTTTTTTTTTTTTTTTTTCTGATTTTATTTCTTTATTTTACAGTCAATCTCGTACATATCGATTAATGATCAATACCAATCTAGATATTGACGTGAGCACAGCAGTGAGTTTACGTCGGCAGAAGTTAATCTGATCTGCTTTTGATCTCCGTAACAATCATTGGACTTCACTACACTCCATATAGACCATATTATGTTAATTTATAGGTTTATGATTTGAAAATTGGATTTCCATATGTATATACAAATGATCATATATATGTATGTATAGACGACCATACGCTCATCATATATGCCCTTAATTTTGTGCTTTTAGACTTGTATTTCGTAGATTTTTGCACCAAATGCCAGAGTACGAATAAAGAATGTGTCAATGCAACTTCTCGAATGATTCATAGCTTAGGTCCTATTCTCTCCAACAAAATAGTACAGGACGGTAAGGAACGAAACAGAATAGAACAGTACGGAACGGAATGGAGCGTTGTGGGGCGAAACGACGTAGAACAAAACGATGCAGATAATGTAACCAAATTAAATGTGAGACAAAATAAAGCGCATATATAATAGGATGTAGCGTGGAACGGAACAAATTGGAAGTCGAAATAATGCGGAACAGAATGTAGCTAATGATAGAATTAAGGTTACAATTAATATAATAGGTAGTGGATTCAGAAATATAGCAACGGGGTACGAATATTGAAAAAAATGAAAACTTCAAGTATGCGTACAATATACTCGCACATTATATCAGAAGTGTTATTTTCGAACCATCCAATAACTAACAAATAATATACATATAAAAGTATTAAACTATGATGAATTCAATAATCTTTGACCTAAACACAACACACACACCCTCCCCCAAACAAAGCTGGTGTTCAAGCCAACGTAGACAAATATCCTTTTGCAAAACACAAAAGCTTTTATAAGACGGTCTTTTCGTAATTTTTGGTGAGTCGGGAGTTACTTTTCAATAAAACAATTGTCACTGCTCACCATAAATGACCCCTACATTTCTAAATATTGACCCCATTTTTTATAAGTTGGTCTCATGCCTCTAAAATCTCCTGAACAGCCCTGCTAAAAGTTACAGTACTCCTAGTACTATAAAATGAAAGTATGTTTTGAATGTGGAGGAGCCCCTACAAAGGATAGCAACACAGTACCTCGACAACACACCAATTGGAATTTAAGCCCTGCGCTAAGGACGAAATATGATTATCAAACTCAGCCTTTTTTTTTAAACTTTTATAATAATTGTACATGCACCTACGTTTTAGCAAAAGCCAAGTCAGTTCCTGTTGGAAAATCCAAGTACATTGAAGAATAAGATCTTGATGAGTTATTTTTAATTTTTTTATACTTATACGTAATACCTAATGGATTCCGTACCTAATACCTAACTCGCTTCTCTATTCACTTCTTTTACCTTATGCACGTGTTGTGTTGGGGCTTGCCATGCCATGGATTGCAGGGGCCAGCCATATTTTTCTCTACCATTATCTCTCTTTTATTTTACTTGTACATGGAACACGGTTAGCACAAGATATGACACTGCTCGATATGTTTTTTACACAGTATGAGACGGTTCGACATGCTTTTTACACGGTATGACACAGGTGCGGAGGAAGCACATGGCACAAGCGCGGACACGAATGACCGACCTAGGCCTAAATTTTGAAAAAAGAATACGGTGGGACACAGTGAGGTACGACACGACAGAACATGGCACGATGAAAATTCAGAATATTATTTCAAAAAAGTTTGGGCACGGCACGCACGACATGACACAAGCACGGGCATATGGACACGACTTCGGCCTATCTTTTGAGTTTTGAAAGAGCCAACACGATACCACATGACACGAAGCACGAAAATAATAAACACGTCACGGCATGACACGACACTGTTACAAAGCATGATAATACGTCACAAATACGATGCGAGTACGATACGAAGCCATCTTTACTTGTACATTACTAGCAAAAGGCAATCCAAGCACTGTAGATATTGGAAAATAAAAGCCTATAGTTTAGCAATGTATATGAATTCGCCTGCTAAATTGGAAAATTAAAACCTATATATATTAGCAAAGTTGAAGGAAATTCCGTTGCTAAATATTTTTAGTGATTGAATAAATGTTTGTCTTGATTTGCGGCGAATCTAAACTTTCTCTGCCAAATTAGCAATGGAAAATTGCACTACTTGGGTGAGGTGAAATCGAGATGTGTATAACATATTTGTAAATAATAAATAATTAGTAGTAGTTGTTTCACAAAGGGCTGACAAACAAATAAACAAAAAGCCTTTTAGGAGGCATCTATAAAGAATTAGCTCTTAAAAATACTCGGAGCTGTACGACGGGTTGTGTTTCCTTAGCCAAACCAAAGAAAACCATCACTCAAAGAATCAGGGAACTTTTTTGGCCCCCCGCCACCCCCGAAAAGCAAATTATTAATGTTAAGGGAGTACTAACTATCCTACAACTGTAATGCCCTTCAAAATCTTACCTTAATCTTTCAAGTAGGGGTGCTAATGAGCCGATACACTCGCGAGCAGCTCGTGAACATACTCGGTCAAAGCTCGTTCAATAATAAACGAGCCGAGCACGAGCACCAATTCAATGCTCGTTTATTAAACGAGCCGAGCACGAGCACCAATTCAAGGCTCGTTTATTAAACGAGCTGAGCACGAGCACCCCTCAACTCGGCTCGTTTAGTATTTTTATGAGTGATATTGCCTTTAAAATTAGTGTGTTCGGTAGCAGCTCGTAAACGGCTCGGTCAAAACTCGTGTAAAACTCGCTCGATAAAAAATGAGCTGAGCACGAGCATTAATATGATGCTCGTTTAATAAACAAGCCGAGCACGAACACAAAATACTCGGCTCGACTCGACTCGACTCGTTCGCACCCCTACTTTCAAGTTGAATCCAACTGAACTTGTCTAACACAAAAACTTGAAAATAAGTGTTTATAGTAAATTGAATTGAATTTATAGTAAGATGTGAGAAAATAAGTGTTTTGAAACTAAACATGATTAATTTGAAAACGGACCCGGTGGAAAGAAGTACTCTTTAAGGCCGTATTTGTCACTAGTTTTAAAAGGTGGTGAGAAAGCATGCCAAGAAAGAGAATTTTGGATAGTAGTAAAGGAGAATGGGACCAAACACCAAGAAGAGCGTTAATTGGATGTCCAAAACCAAACCAACAAAAATATGACATGGATGTTACATTACATCTTCGTACAACTTTTTACATTGATGTATTGTCATCCTAGAAAAAACAGTAAGTCCTATGTGCAGAAAATATCTGGTCACACTCAACATTCAAGGACGTGTCGTTCCAATAGAATTATACATCATAACAGGAAAAATCACAAGCTGCAAAGTTTTTGACCACGCTACTCCAGTAACAGTAAAGCAGTAACTTTCTGCCTTTGCTCTCTCTCTCCATATATAGCAACTTTAGCCAACAAAATCTTTGGTAATCTTTTGCTATATTTAGTTGACCACTGCTTTCCCTACAAAATCTAAATCTAGGTTACTGCAAAGACTTTCTGTCCTTCCCCTTACCTCTCAGTCTCAGGTTTAGCTTATTAGCTTAACTGCCACAAAAATGTAGGCCAAAGGACAATGAAAATACTATATCTATTTTGAGTCGAACAAACAAGAAGGGAAAGAAAAAAGGAGCTCACTACCATTGTAGTAAACTAGTGGATAATTACAGTCTCGTCTTCTGTTCCTACTGCATAATAACTTGCAAGGGAACGAACCACTAGACGAAAAAAGCACTATTGGCTAGTCCCTCATGGATCAAACCAATTACAACAAATTAATAAGTTAAGATTTATCAAGCATCCGATTCTTAATCCTTATTCTTATTTTGTTACCTGAACCAACTTCAGGCGCTCTAAGTCTATCGTCACTAGTCCTTAATACTAATTTTGGTCCAGTAGGTTCGTTTGGTTTTAATCTTACAGTGGTCTCCCTCTGCCCAGGCTCGTTCCTACTCTTTGACGACGAGGGCTCCGCCTGATCTGACTGTATTTCCAGTGTACGTTCCTCCCTCTTGCCCCGAGACTCGATGGACATTGTTGGCTCTGTATCATTGTTAAACAATCTCTTGTCACCATCCAATCTGCTTTGCTCATCCTTCTTAGCCAGCGATGACTCTCCTAAAGCAAACTTCCTTTCCTCCGAGAGTTTTGCCATCTCTTTCTCCTTCAGTTTCTTCTCTTTCTTCAAACGCTTCCTCTCCAAGTACTCAGGATCATCCCGCTTTCGCTTCTTTTCCTTGTCTTTTTTCTTCTGTTTCTTATCCGAACCGGCTTTCACCATGCTCATTGAGCCTCCATCAACCTCTTCAGCTGGAACTGACAACGTTTGTGAAAATTCATGTTTCTGGGCATCACCCTTTGCAAGGTCGCCTTTAAAGATGTTTGCTGATGAATGATCGTCAGGCTGTGGTGGCACTGGGATATTGCTAGAATCAGCAGTGCACTGGAGCTCTTTCCCAAATTCATCACCTTCTAGAGCTATTTTGGCACTGCCAATGCTGGCTGTCATCTGGGATCCACGACCCTGGCAGGGGTTCACTTCTTCAACAACTTGATTGCTTACACTCACGCTCACGGATTTGGGTAAATTTTGCTGGGGTGCATCAACAGAAACAGAACTGCTAGCCCCAGGATCATTTTCAATAGGACCAACTTGAGATCTTTCATGGGTAATATTGTCAACTTCTCCACCTTTGTTAGATGTTTTGACCCTAATTTTAACAACAGGCATTTTCCGATCCTGACTATCAGAGATAGCATCTGAATTTTTTGGAGCTTCCTGAACAATCAACCCATCACCTGGCGTTTTCTGCTCCTGACTATTGCCAAGAGTACCTGCATCTCTGACAGTTTCCTGAACAACTAGGACATCATGAGAAGCACTGTGAATCTCCACAGAGGGCTCCAGAGGGTTCATTTGGTTGATAAAAGCTAAAAAATTATTCCTCTGTTCACTGCAAATCTCTGCATAGCCCGTCTGATGCATCTGATCTCTGGGAATAACATAAAGGGTTGGACGCCTGAAAAGTAACAGAAAAAAAGTGTCTGTAAATATATATTTTATGATTAACCAGCCAAACCCGCCTCCCCCTCCCCCAAGAGGGAAAAAAGGAAAAGAGAAAAGGAATCATAGGCAACAATCACAATACTGTAATTTTCAGAAGAAAAAAAAAAAAACAATCATACTGTTGGATAATCTTTCAACATGTTCAACCACATATTCAGTTAGACACTTAGACTAACATACATTCCAAGTTTCTGAAAGCCTATGGGGATTCACTGAGCTGCAATAACTAAGTTTATGCAAGTAAATGCAGGCTGGAACTCGCTATAGTTTAAGCCAACCGAATAATTTTAAGAAGATTTGAAGTCTAATAGCACTAGGCAGTAGGCACCACAACTCTGAATCCTCTCTGGAGCCTAGATTTCTAACTGAATAATGTAGTGAAAACTGGAACGTACTATAACTAAGCCAACTACGGCTCACACACAGACAAAGTAAAACCATTCTATTAAAGAACTGAACAAGTATGGTAGAAATAGGTGCCACTAACTCTATCCAGTCCAAGGCAGAAACAACTCCACAGAGAAGAAATAGGTTAAATTGAACTGATAGTGGTATTCAGTGCATCATAGAAGGCCAAAAAATATACTTGTATCAATAACAGGTCACTTGAAACCATTCAACTGAAGGAAGAACAAACATTCTAGTTGTGTGGTCAAATAGGTAAAGGTAGGCATAAAGGTTGTAAATATTGAACAAAAAGCAGGACCATACTGCATCCAGTGACCTCCCAAACCCACCACTCACAGGAAAAAAAAGAGGAAAAAAGGCAGTTGGGGGGGGGGGGGAGGGAATCTGGAAAATTCATAATGGTTCCTGCTGTGAGGATCATTCATACAGTTCAAAGATAGTATGATACTCACCTTCCAGCCAGGGCTTGTAAAATGCAGAATAAGTGATGCCGAAGAAAGACATTGCAGAATGCCACACGACTTTCAAGCACACGAAGTAAAGCGACAAGAGTTTGACTCTTCACACCATCATTGCTAGACCCAGCACTAATCTGGCTAAGTCGGATCATATGTACGCCCAATTTTGCTTGCCCTGTAATTGAGGGATGAAAAAGAAAATTTAAAATAATACAATGAATACTAAAATAAAGCAAGTTGCAGACGATGGAAACATGGTAAACTCAGGATCCAGAAGAGCACCAAATGGAACAACATGTAAAATTGCACGCTGAGTATCATGAGAGTGGTCATATTGTTTTTTTTTTAGATAAGAGAAAATTTTATTAATCAAATGGTAAAGAATACAAAAATGTGGAGGATAAGGTATCCTCAGTATAATAAGAAATCTATCTACACATCACGCCAATGGCGCTGAACTAAAGTCAACGGAACACCCTTAAAGGCCCCCGGCGCCTTAGACCAAAGAGAAGTCAAGTAAACTATGTGATCCCAAACATAATCAATAGGTTTCTCCGTCCCGGAAAAAATCCTAGAATTTCTCTCCAGCCAAATACACCAAAGTAAAGCCACACAAGCACAACGCCACAACAACCTCCTCTCCTTACTCCTCCTCATCGCCGCAAATCGTAACGGTAAGAATTCACCCATCGTGGCTGGACAAACAAAACTCTCCCCACACAGCAACCTAGCCCATAAACTCTGCACAAAGTCACAGAGCACAAACAAATGCAAACAATCCTCCCCACTATGCCGACACATCACGCAAAACCCCGGTAAAAGGGACCAACTAGATCTCCTACGCTGCAGCATATCATAGGTGTTCACCCTACCTAGCACCAAAGTCCACACAAAAGCACGCACCTTCAATGGAACCTTAGACTTCCAAATAAAAGTAGATAAGGGAAAGCGGGGAAACTGAGAGGGAAGGCTAATATGGTATAAGAAGGACTTGGAAGAGAAGAACCGAGAAGGATCCCCCGTCCAAGTCCTAGAACCATCCCTAGGGACGAGAAGAGTAGAGTTAAGAACAGTCAGGAGGGAAACAAGCTCCCCCATCTCCCTATCATGTGGTGGTCGGCGTAGAAGTAAGTCCCAAGAACCGCCCGCGGCTCAGACACAGGGGCCCGTGTAGTGTGGACAACCGAAAAACCCGGGGATATGTGGAAGAGAAAGGAAGGTCACCCTTCCACACATCCTCCCAGAACCGAACCCATAGTCCATTACCCACATTGTACCTAACCAGTGGAAAGAGAAGAGACGATACCTGACAAATGAACTTCCAAGGGCAAGCATCAGAGACGTTGGAGCCAGCATGAGCGTCCCACCCGTTGCACATAAGACCATACTTACTCCTGATTACTCGGTGCCAAAGGGAATTCGACTCTAGATGAAACCGCCACAACCACGTACCCACTAGCGAAATGATCTTGGAAACCAATCTACCAAAACCCAGCCCCCCTTTGTTTTCGGCCTGCAAACACGGTCCCAATTAACCAAGTCATCTCTCCTATCCCCATTAGCCCAGACCAGAGGAAATCCCTCATAATCCTCTCAATCCTATTGGCAACACTAACCGGAATCCTGAACAAGGAAAGGTAATAAATGGGGATACTAGCTAGACAAGACTAAAATAGAGTAGTTCTCCCCCTCTAGAGAAAAGTAGACTCCCTTCCAACCATCTAAACGCTTAGCCACTCCAGACACAACTGACTCCCAAAGAGACACTGAGAGTAGGGCTGTTCATATTTCGGATAGTGAATTTTGATATCCGAATCCGTATCCGAAATTTCGGATATCCGAAAATCGGATATCCGATATCCGAAAAAGTTAACTTTTTCTACTTTAAATTGGTTATTTTTTGGATATTTCGGATATCCGAATCCGAAATGTATCCATAAAATCCAAAAAAATTGGATATTTTTCGGATAGTTTCGGATATTTCGGATATCCGTATCCGAAATATCCAAAATTACGAATTTTCGGATATCCGTTTTTTTGGATATTTTCGGATCGGATGCTCGGATACGGATTCTTTTGAACAACCCTAACTGAGAGTGGTCATATTGTTAGCATGCAAGTCCACAAATTATACTTAGGAGACTCATAAAGGAAATTGTAACCCAATGAAACTGAAACACTCCATCTGTTTTTACTTAACGGATGTTCTAGGGGATTTCACGTAGATTAAGAAGCTAGCATATGTTACTTAAGTGCCCTTATTAATGTTTTCTCTCTGTAGAATTTGCATGGGGTATGTAATGGGAGGGATGACATGTTAATGCAGAGAATCAGAGAAAGACAAGGGAAGAGTCATGTTGGAATTATAACTCAACATGCAACTAAGGGGACAAGAGTAACTTGGTGAAATAGTGCCCAATAGTAAAACAACAAATAATTTCAAACAAAACACAAGATCTAAAACAACTAAATTAAAATAGAGTACCAATTAGTGCTTCACAAGACATGTTTCCTCAAGGAATTCTAAACTTGGGCAGCCAAATGTAAATTTCACATCTAGCCTTGCCATCTCAAATAACATACTCATGCAGAAGAACTCCAATTCCATGCATAATACAAAGATTAGAGTCTCCCTCATTCAATAGGGTTAACATCTAAAATCATATGGCCGTCGCTAGCTGATCTTTTTTTTTTTAGATAAGAAAAAGTTTTATTAATCAATCAACTGAAAGAAAACAAGGAGGACAAGGAGTCCTCAAATGCATACAAAAAAGATCTACAACACCCCCCAATGAAGTTGAACAAAGGTAAGGGGAACACCCTTGAAGGCCCCAGCTGCCTTCGCCCAAAGCGAAGCCAAATAAACAATATAAACAATATGATCCCAAACACAGTCGACGGTCTTTCCTGAAGCGGAGAAGACCCCCGAATTTTGCTCTAGCCAAATACACCACAGAATGGCCATACAAGCACACCTCCACCACAACTTACCCTCTCTCCCCCTCCCACCAGCAACAAATCTCATCTGCAAAAACTGGGGCACTGTAGCCGGACTAGCAAAGCAAAAGGCTCACCCCCTGCCCCACAACACCCTAGGAAACTCACACATCACAAACAGGTGCAAGCCGTTCTCAGTGACGGCACATAACACACACTCGGAGACAAACACCAACCAGGCCTCCGCCGCTGTAACATGTCATGCGTATTCACCCTATCCAACACCAAAGTCCACACGAAGGCGGGGGGAAAATGGGGAAACTGAGAAGGCAGACTAAGCCGATGCAAGGGCTTCCAGGAGAAAACCCCAGAGGAGTCTCCTACCCAAGTCCGAGAATCGTCCCTAGGGACGAGAAGAGTAGTGTTTAGCACGCTCAGGAGGGAAACTAGTTCCTCCATCTCACGATCATGGGGAGCTCGGCGTAAATGTAGGTTCCAAGAACCGCCCGTAGCGGAGTAGAATTCCGATACTGGCGCCTCAAGACTAATCAACCCGAGGATAGGCGAAGGAGAACGTGGCGTCCCCCTTCCACACATCCTCCCAGAACCTTACCCGATGGCCGTTGCCCACATGAAATCCAACCAGGGAAAAGAAAAGAGGCGATACCTAAGATATTAACTTCCATGGGCAAGCATGAGAAACTGCAGTACCAGTTCGGCGGGCGTCCCATCCATTCTGTTGCAGACCATACTTGCTCCTAATAACTCGGTGCCATAAGGACTCAGGCTTCAAAGGAGAACACCACAAACAACTACCCACTAGCGAAATGTTCTTAGACACCAACCGCCTGAAACCCAGACCCCTCTCAGACTTAGGCCTACATACATGGTCCCAACTAACAAGATGCTCTCTCCTATACCCCCATCCACCCCAGACCACAAGAAATCCCGCATCATACGCTCAAGTTGTTTAGCTACACTAACGGGAATCTTAAACAGGGAGAGACAGTACAGGGGAATACTAGCAAGGTAAGAGTGCAAAATCGTGATCCTTCCACCCAACGAGAAATACACCCCTTTCCACCCATCAAGACGCTTAGCCACTCTAGAGACAACTGGTTCCCAAAAGGAAACCGACCTGGGACTACCCCCAAGAGGCACCCCCAACTAGGTCGACACCTCGCTAGACCCGACAACGTACCTAGGAAACCGTCCTCCACATTAACCCCCGCTAAACTACACTTAGCCAAGTTAACACGCATCCCAAACCTGCAGAAGAGTAAGTACCCTCTTAAACCCCTCAACCTCCGCTGCCAGGAACAAAATAGTATCATCGGCGAACTGAAGGTGAGAGACAGGAACCCTCTCCCTACCAACCCTCGCTCAACACCCCTATCCAACATCCTACCCAGGATGTCAACCACCAAGGTGAAGAGAAAAGGAGAAAGAGGGGAGGAAAACCACTCCCTAGGGGCTCTATTAACCAAAACAGAAAAACTCGCGTTGGAAAGACAACCCCTAATCCACTTACGTCAACCGCCTCCAAACTCCTTATTGTCCATAACTCGATCTAAAAAAGCCCAACTAACCCGATCATAAGTTTTCTCAAAATCCAACTAGAACACCACCCCTTTAAAAGGGAACGACGAGCGTCATCGATCACCTCATTAGCCACCAAAGCAACCTACAGAATCTGGCGCCCCTCTACAAAGGCACTCTGGGCGACCGAAATTGTCCGAGACAAAACAACACCAATCCTAATGGACAACACCTTAGTAATAGTCTTATACACTCGTAACCAGGCTAATGGGCCGGAAGTCTTTCACCCTAATGGAACAATCCTTCTTAGGAACGAGAGCAATAAAGTTAGAATTCATACTCTTCCCAATAACTCCCGTAGCATGGAACTCAGTAAACACCCCAAGCAAGTCCTCCTTAATCACCTCCCAGCACTCCTGATAAAAAGCCATAGTAAAACCATCTGGCTCAGGCGACTTCTCCGTGTCCATCCCAAACACCGCCTCCCTAATCTCATCCAACTCGAAAGGCCGTTCGAGCCAAACCCTCTATCCTGGGGAAATCGGTGACCATTCCACACCCTCAATCATAGGCCTATCTAAAACCTCCTCTGCAAAAAGGCCCTTAGCAAAGTCCATGATCTCCGCACTAATCCTACTAGCATCTGACACAATCTCCCCATACCCTGTCTCCAATTCCTTAATGTAACTCCTCCGTCGCCGTCCATTGACAACCTTAAAAAACAACCTAGAGCTAACATCCCCTTCCTTAGCCCACTGAACTTTCATCTTCTGCCTCTGCTTCTCCTTCAACAAAACCTCCTCTAAACTATTCTTCAAAGCTACAGTCCGCCTCAAAAGCTCCTCATCATGTCCCTCTACACTCAAAGCCTGGTCGGTAACCAAAAGTTCTCTAAGAATATCACCCTTCCTAACCCTCACATCTCCAAAGACTTCCTTATTCCACACCTTAAACTGCTCCTTCACACACTTCAACTTCCTCATGAAACAATACCCCTTCCAACCCTCAACCTCACAACTCGCCCACCACTCCTGAACACGCTTACCAAACTCCACATGGGTAGTCCACATATTCTCAAACCTAAAGGGAATGGGGCCCCACTTAATCGGGGCAGAATGGAGCATAATAGGAAAATGATCGGAACAAGGGCGAGGCATAACCTCCTAACCAACTCAGGAAACTCATCCTCAAACTCATTCGTAACAAGGAAATGATCAATGTGTGACACCGCATTACGCCTCCTTCTCACCCCCAAGTAAACTGCCCATTACTAAGAGGCAAGTCGCGCAAAGCCAACTCTCGAATGAACAAGTCAAACTCGCGCATACCCCCAGTTAAACCTCGCCCCCGCCTCTCCCCAGCATGACGGACAACATTAAAGTCTCCCCCTATAACCCAACTAGGAGAACACAAACCGGACAAGGCCGCAAGCTCGTCCCACAAAGACTCACGGTCAGCAACACTACACGGCCCATAGACAGAAGAAAACCACCACTCATCCCTCCCTCTAACACTCAACAGCACAGAAACAGTGAAATGACCAAAGTGGACCTCAACCTCAGACGCAAAACGGGTATCCCAAACAACAAGAACTCCCCCGGACGCCCCAACTGAAGGTAAACATACCCAATCCTTATACCCAACCTCCCAAAGACTACGAATAAAGAAAGAATCTACCCCCTCGACCTTCGTCTCCTGGAACATCACCACGTCTGGGCAAGCCTGACTCATCACCTCCCGTACTAGACCCTGCTTCTCTACATTCCCTACCCCATTCGCTAGCTGATCTTTTCCTATCAGCAAAGTATTAAAGCTAATGAGACATGCAATCATTAAGTACCATGATCATATGTTCTCTTAAGTATCCAATAACAAAATGCCGTTACTAGCAGATCTCTTTCTTCATTTTAGCCAAGTATTAGAGGCTTAGAGCTTATGAGACATGCAAGATGCCATGATGCAATCATTAAGTATCCATGATCATAATGACATCTCCATTCTCAAGAACACTGGATACAGTGACAAGATAAGGTAAGCATGAAATTGCTAAGAAGAATCAGGAACATTGTGTATAACCTCTCAAAGATGGTTCTTCCTCCAAATATTGGATGAACAACATCAAAGTTGCATCTATGCCTTTGCGGTGGAACTCAAGATCAAGAAGCGCTCTGCTAGCTTCCATTCTTACTTGCCACATTGCCTTGAAGTCCCGAAATGATTTAATAAGTTCAAAAACACGATCCTGGGATAAGTTGAACACATTAATTTTGTACAAGAATAAGTAGGAAGCAATTAATTAGCAGAACATAAAGAAAAAATAAGACAACTCACAAGAGGAATGAATTCTGAAAGCTTCAATGCTATCTGCGTTAAAGTTCTAATGCAACTGATTGTTAGGATACCATTATTACTTGACATCAGCCTGATACATGTCATTACAAAGGTATAACGTTAATATGTAATATTTGTAAGCTGCCAGCACTATGACAAATAACAAAAAAAAAAAAAGGCACCTATCAAATTGCAGGAGTCGATCGATTCGCTTGAGGAGGGACGACAGAAAAAGTACGCTCTGAAATTTTAACCAAAATTAAATTAGGGCTTGTAAATTTTAGAAACTACGACGACATACAAACAAATACGAGAGCCATAACCAGGGCTGTAACTATAATTCAGACCGGGGAGAAACCAGGAATACAAAGACTACTGCTACAAGGGGGGGAAATGAAGGAGATAAGACGAAGAAGATGAAGACGATAGAGTTATCTCACTGTCAAGAAGGGGAGGATATGTCATTGAGACACAAATCAAAATGTCATCGAGACACAAATCAAAATAATATAGTTCAATGGGAACGGAAGCCTAAAGTTGATGTAGAACTTCAGTCGGACAAAATTTAGACAGCTGTTTCTCAAGGAATAGGAAAAGTGATATATGCTTCCTACCATTACAAATAGCTTGACACATGCCTATAATGATAATCATCTAGAGAAGTAACGTTGCAGAAGAACTTATCCCACAATCAATATTATGAGAAAAGAAAGGAACCAGAAACCTGTTGCCCAAATTCAAGCTCCCCGATCGCTTCTACCAAAGCAGCCAACCAGAATACATCAGAGAAAGGATTCCCACTATTATCATTATACTGCAATAGCATGATGAGAAATATCAATAGAATCACACATAAACTTGAAATGACAACACAAACTGTACTAATATGTAAGCATGCTGGTGATCTTCCCGAAACACTCCTCGAAAGGAGAGAAAATATTTAACAATCATTAAATAACGACCAAAGTTTCTAAGATGGTATTCTTCCATTTTCGGTGTTTTGGCTTTTTTGAAAGGCCCACTTCATTGCTAGATTTTTTTTTCCAATTAGCTGCCTCTCTAATAAAATATCATTTTTTTTCAAAAGAATTAAACAAATGTACGACAAAGATAAAGCTTGGTACAAATCACAACATAGGAGAAAACTCAAGTGGCCTACAATCCAGGCTAACAGTCATTGTCAATTAAGAGGGAAAGTAAATTGATACCGAGATCGCCAAAACATTGTTCTGTTATTTTTTTTACGATACTTCTTATAATTAAAACCAAAAGAATGTTACAACATCCGCACAGTGTTATCACAATTCAGCAAGTCTCTGAGGTTGTTACAAATTTGTTCCTACTATGAACGAGTGGCTAAGCTACTGTTCTTGCAGCAAAGACACCTCCAAAATGTCACCAATATGTTTAAACTCAGCACCTTCCACTAACAATCCTTCCCACAGACCCACCCAGCCCCACATCAGAAAAAAAAGGAAAAGAAACAAAAGCCCTGCAAAATTAGCACCATCAATTTGCTAGTCCTTTCTGACCATACAAGGTTCTTGTCCCTCAAACACTTCCCTTTCTCTTGTTTTCTGTTCAGATGTCCTAGAGCAAATAACCAAGTCTTTTCACTCACATACAGCATGTCATAGCCTTATAGGAGAGGTTTATTTTATAGCATGGAGCAAGTGTTTTCGAGTGTGTTCAGACAGCTATTGACAATGGATGGAAGAAGATCATTCTTGAGATGGACTATACTACTGCAACTCATCTTCTTTTAAGTCCAAGCAAGCATAAGCATTATCTTACAGATCTCACTGAAACATGCAGGAGCTCATGAGACAACTGGAAGAGGTCAGATCCATCACAAGCTGAGGGAAGTAAATCAAGTTGCAGATCTACTTGCAAATTAAGAAAACAAGAATGATGTTATTTATAGTAGCTTGCCTTTTTAGAGCTCCTTCTGGAACTGTAATGGCAGCCTATAAGGCTAATTTGAGGGAAATGGCTTTCCTAGATACTGCAACTCGTTTATTTAGTAATTAGATGACAAACTAAGAATAAAAAATAAATAAAGTGTGTTCATTGCCGCAGAATGAACAATAAAAACAGACCTATAGCCACAGAGGAAAAGGGGAGAGTGTAGAGACAAAAGAATTAATCCTTAGTGTCCTACTAAAGGGAAAAAAGAGAGCTAATCTATGATACCCGTGTTCATGAACTGAATAAAAAAGGATTTAATAGATTAGGCTCCCATTGCACAGAAAATATGACAATGCATAAAAAATCTTCCTTGCACTCGAATAGAAGCTCAATAAAGATGATATTAATTCAAACATAAGGCACGAGAGAGAAAAAGTCCAAGTACACCATGAAAACTAAAAACAAATCCCAACACCAGTTGTCCAAATTACATTTTAGAAAAAAAAGGAAAGCCACCTTCAGGATTTGCAAGACAAACTCAACAGCTTCTCTTGGGCTTTTCTTGTCCGCAGTTCTCACCGTAGCTACGACATGTGGGATGGCCTAGCCAATACAAAGAAAACCGAAATAAACAACTGTCATACCCACGGGTCACCACAATCCCCGCCCCGGCCAACAACCAAGCAACATTGAAAAAGCCTATCATGGGAGTTGATCATCACCGACCTTTCTAGTGCAAGAAATAATACTAATGCAAGTAACAAGCGGAATTATAGAAGTAACTTTCTTAAAAGCAGTGCAGGTCAGTCTACAGACTCTTCAAATTGACATAAACTTCAAGTTAAACGGTAATTTTCAAGTTAAATGGTGACTTCCTTGGTAGAAACAGCAAACCCACTTACTAAGAGCAAGGTTGTATACATCATTACATCTTGACCTCCCAAGACTAGCCAAATTCAGGATTTTGGTTGCTGTTGTTTAGGAAAACCCAATCATGCCCTGGGTCAAAAACTTGAGTACTACCTGTGGCCCCACCAACAGCAGGCCGGCAACATGCCCATAAAGCCATAACCAGCAACTAACAGACGCCCAACTCATCGCCTTTTATTTTTTTGCCAGTGTGCTCCACAGAGAAACAGCATGAAAGCAAAGGCAAGCGAACAAGAAGTAAGAAAAAGAATGCTCCGGAATGCACTTACCCTAACCCCATCTCCAGCAAACTTCCACAATTAAGTGTGAGTTTATCAGCATCTCAGTGACAAGGTTTTTAGGTCAATACTTCGTCTCAGAATGCTGCCTATGATGACCCCTCACAGTGGGAGGCCAAGAGGAAATTGTGAACACGAGCTAAAGCTAGAGCTAGAGCTAAAGAGCTGGAGAGCTCAAGACAGTGAGAGAGCGAGCATGCCCGAATTAATGAATTTAGCTATCCCTCACACCAATGTCACACCACCCCACTTTGGGGGAAAACATAAAATCCATATGTGTCTTTGTGCGTGTGTGTGTGTAAAGTGTGCACACACAAACCGAGCAACAAGGTCAACTTGTATGAATGTCCCTGCTCCCTCACTCAAAAATGGATGAACAAACAAAAGAAGAATTATGCTAAAGCTTTACACATCAACAGTAAACAACAGTACAACACATGCAAGCCATATAACCATTGCATTTTGATACAAATCCTACCTCACTGCATTACCTCAAGAACAAAGTACTCAGGAAAATCATGGAAGTCATTAGGCCTAGCACAACAGGAAAAAGACAGTACTGGAGTTACTAAAACTTGAAAAACAACCTAATCACGACGTATAATTAATATCACAAGTGAACTTCAAATAATTAACGGCTGTCAGAAGAGATCTCACTTGGGCAATCCAATGCTAGGATCAAATCTTTTAGCTCTATAGAACTTGACAAGCTGAAGCATACCAGCCCAATCAGTCTCCTGCAGCCAAAGGCAGAAAATTCCAACATCCATATATAAACTCCTTATTCGGAAGAAACTTCTGCATTATACTTTTTAGCTCAGGACCTATTTAGTTCTAGTCTTTTAGGCAGTCTACATGACTTGATGCATTTTTCTTATCTGAAAAATTATTCACTCAGCGAATCAATAAATATTTTATTAGTATACAGTACTGATAAAATGCAACAGTTAACAGATTAGGGGCCAAAAAGCATACAAACCCAGTGCCCCATCCAGCCAGTGGCATGGTTCCACTACGTCTCCCCCCCCACCACCACATCACACAACTACTATCGCAACCTCCACTTTGCCTTCAAGGCCAACGCATGGGCTTCGGCGCGCAGCTGTTAGCAACTCTGTCAGTTTTGGTTTTCTTGGACACAGAGTTGCTTGCTGTTGTGGGGAAGAGAGAATGGGAGGGAAATAATTAGACAAGCCGAAATCTGAACATTCTCTGAAAGGATAGGGCAGCGCATAAAGTTCAATACCACCACCTATCCCCTGTAGGGTCTGTCCTGCCTTTACTATTAAAGCACGAGTGTATGAGGTCCTAATTTCACCGGCCCTAATTTTAACGGCCAGGAAAATTTTTTAGAGGCAAAAAGTGGGCTCAAACTAGTAGTCTCTAGAGTCCCAAAGGGGGCTCAAACTAATAATCTATTAATCTCTAGGATAGATCTCAGATTTCAAACTACGGCTTGTTAAGCGTATTATATTTTCTTCCTCCCGAAGTCAAATCTAGACCGTGTTCGGTTTGAATTTGTCATGGTTCCCCTTTAAGAGGAGTACTAATATGACCCTTAGTGGCTAACGCTCTATTTAGTAGAACCACAACTGCCGTTCATATCAACTTACTTTCACCAATCCTTCCCTCCCACCTGCTACCCCACTCCCCAAAAAAAGAACACAAAGAAGAAAGAAAGCAGGAATAAGTACTGTCCCGAAAACAATGCTCCTAAACCACAAATAATATGGAAAAGGGAACAACCCATGAAGTTCACCTTAGAATTGCATCTCGACAGTGACCTGAAAACATACCACATAAAACATCACCAATTCGCTTGAAAGAGAAAGTATCATCATACCTCTGATGCAGTCCTCGCCAATGCAAATGCTGCCTCTATTCGGACTCTCCAAAAGGCCTAAAAAGGAAAAATCTCCACGTTCAGCAAGAATCAGTTGTAACACTCCAATAAAACTAGCATGAGTAAGCATTAACCTTGGAGTCGCCAACAAAATTACTTAGAGCATTGATAACAGGAAATGGAATATTTTGTAATTCCTCCAATGTTCCAATTGCTTGTACTTGAGCAACAACATCCTTGTCCTTCTCTAATTGGTTAATCTGAAAGACATAGAATACATGACAGAGAGGGAACTTTTGTAAAAACATAAATTTACTTCAATTACATTCAAAAATAGATGACTTGGACAAAGAGACCATAACAATCCCCTTAATCAGTACTTGGTGGGGCACAATAACCACAAAATAATTCATTTCTAGGACAGCGCCAAATCAAACCAGAAGCCCCAATGATCTCTTAGCCATGTCATAAGGGATTAAGGGGGCCCTCTCACAGGCACAGTCTCCACTTCACATCAAGGAATCAAATAATTTTCAAGCACTGTAATTTGAAACAGAACTTCCTAACTCCAGTTACTCTAATCTTGACAGGAATATTTTTTTTTTTTAGATAAAGAGAAAGTATTATTAAGAGTAATATAAACAGTATTACATCCTAAGAGAACAAGGAGTCCTTGAAAGGAATCTATTTACAAGTCAGCCCAGTGAAGCATAACCTGTGAAACCGGATAACTACGAAAACACCCAGCAGCTTTAGCCCACAAGGAGGTTAAGTAAACTACCCTATCGCATAACACACCAACTCTCATCTTGACAGGAATACAAGAACTGTTGACAGCAACATGTCTATTCAATGTTCATGACAAACCCGATTATTTTCCTAGCTTAGGCAAGAGAAAAAAATCCTCCTCTTGAAATGAATGAGCACAAGTAAGAGACCTGTGCTCAAAGATGGTAGAAGACACATAACAAAACTGCATTAAGGAAAACCCTCTTCCAGAAAACTTCCCCATATGCGGTCCTAAAAGTTGAATTAGATGACATCAGTCCTACTCTTAAGTCTTAACTATACCCAAAGGCAAGTCAACCAGTAAAACTTATCTTTCCCACATAACAGCCCCCACTTCACCCAGTACCAATGTCAAGCACACGCGCATGCACACACCAAAAAACAAAAGACGACCCACCAGCCCCAACCTTTTCTCCCTGCAACACACGACTGACCTGTATAGCAGGTACCAGGTAACAGTTGGCAGTGGTTACTGATCCTCAGATGACACTAACCCTAAGAAAATGCACCTAAAAGACGAACAACGCGAATCTTCTGTCAAAGAGGACAAATCTAGCAGAGAGAATAGACAACTGCTTGTGTCAAAATCTACACAAAACAGCTAATGAATGTGTAAGGTTTCCACTTCATGCAGCTTTGATGTTTGTGTTCGTGCTTGACCATCATCACCATGGTTGCGGCTGACAACATTTGCTGGCTCCAGCAAAGGCAGTCAGAATGGAGTGATGTCACAATGGTTACATGAAAGCCATTATTTACAGCAACAGCAAGAAATTTTTTTAATGATATAACCCAGAAATCTTTATATATTTTGAGAACCACATCCTTAACCTAATATAATAAAGGGAGGGTTTTTGCTAGAAAATGGTGGTTTTGTACTTGGAAAAGGGTGAAATGTACAGAGTACGGTGTTTTTTTACTAGAAAAACACTCACTTTTTGCTTAAAAAAGGGTGGGTAGGGTAGATGGGTAGCAAGAAAGAATTAAAAAGTGGGGAAGGGAGAGACAGTCTGCAACAAAGAATTATCAATGGAGAGAGAATTGTGATCAATATTTCTCGTAAAGCAGGCAGAATTTCTAAAAGGGAAACCAGCAATGAGGTAGGTGGGGTGGGTCACTCATCCGGTCATCCCTTGCCCCGGGCCAAGCTGGTGGATAAGAGTTTACACTAGTGGTGCCACTGCCTACAGAGTTGGAGGGGGTTGTCCCTTTTTTCTTATTGCTTTTTTACCTTGGTGTCATTTTTTCGATCATTCTACTTATTATTTGACTTGATATCCAGACTGATTTTCTTTTAGTAAAATAAAAATCCAATTCAAACCTCTCAAAGTACAAAAGTGGCATCAGGTATATTTTTGTTCTTTTATTTAACATAATTGTTCATTCATAATATATACTTTGTTCTCTCAAATCTTCTAAACATGAAATTCATGTTTTGTTTTTACAGTGAAGGTACCTTTGACTTTTCATCAGCCCCCTTAACAGCCTTACCCAGTGTAGAAACAACTGAACATTTTGGTATGACATGTTCATTATATGAAAGTACAGGGGCACTTCATGAAGTTTCCGGAAGTAAAGGAAAAGAAAGACTGAAAAGGATCAATGTCTCAAAAAATCATTTAACCCTTGGGCTGAAACAGAAACACATTTTCTCTGGAAGGCAAAACCCCTTGGTAAAATAAGGCTTGCCCAATATCACCTAAACAGCCACACAAGGAAAACAATGGATGCCTGCAGCCAAATTGATGAAATAAGCCATAGTACTTGTACCAATCTTAATATAATAGCCCAACGACTACGACCTCCAGATACTACAATAGCAGGCATCAAATCTAGCTATGGTTATATACTCTTGCCTATCATAAATACTGAAGAAAACCTATATCAAACACAAGCAAAAGTACATACTAACTCTTACCCACATCTGAAGAGGCTGGTTAAAGTGAATTTGAGCAAGATACTCCATTTCAGGGTCAGCTCTGACCCATAACAAGGGGGAATCCGTGCTGCAAGAAGAATATTAAAATGCTCAGACAAAGACATATGTTATCTTGACATCTAATAAAAGATGTAAGATGATAAGAGTACCCAGAGCGCATATCCACAGTTGTAGCTGCATCACCATTGTCGTCAGAACCTTCAGGTTTGGAAACCTTTTTTGGCTTTTGGAAGCGCTTAGCAGCAAGTTTCGAGTGACATTTTACTTCTAATAACTGCCATGCATCACCAGCCATAGGTAAAAGATGGTCATGTGTACCGTCAAGCTCATGGACCTTGATGGTCATCATGCCAGGCCAGCCACTATCAGCTTCTCGATTTTCAGAATCGTTATTACCATTAGAAGTAGACATAACAGCATTTGGAGCAGCAGTGCAATCTCGAAAAGCAGCTAGTTCGACCAAGTTTTTCCGTTTATTATAGGAAAACCCCATCCTTCACACATTAAAGGTTTTCCATGGGTCAGATAGAAACAGTAGCAGCAAATTAATAGAGGAAAAATAGACAAGCTAGAGAAGAGACATATACCTCAGCACAGGGCAGCCACAAGTCTCCACCCAACGATGGAAAAATTCTTTAAGAAAAGGGCGCTCCAGATTGCCAAGCTTATTGGCAAAATGCCGGAACTGACAAAAACCATTACATAATTAGAAAATATACCCACATTTTGGAATTAAAAGCATCATCATCGGTCCACAAAAACCCCAAAAAAAAAAAAAAAAAAAAGAAAATGAAACAAAACACAACGACAAGGAAACCACAATTGAAAAGGGAAAAGAAAGATAGGCAAGCCAGATTGAGATTTCATGATAAGAAAGATAAGCTAGATGACTACGGTAAGCAGTAATGTGAACTACCTCCTTCGTACTGAGTGTCCTCAATAACCGAGTAGCATCTTGAGCACGAGAAACTATTGTTCGCAAGATCTGCAATTGCAACACAAAATTAAAAAGCAAGCCCCAGCAATTGCATTGCATCATTTAGCATTATCATGTATGAATGGGAATTTCATCAAAACAGACTAATTAATAGATTTTGGCGAACATAAAGAAGTTCAGCTACCCAAACATCAGTCATCATAATTTGAGTCCAATACTTTCCTCTATTAACAAGAGAATATGTGCACCCATGAAAAATTAAAACATGGAATGTACGCCAAGACAGTAGACGCCGTATTGTACATGAATTAGAAAAAAGCCACAGTAGCAAGCAATTACATCCTGCATAGAACTCAGTGTCCAGTATGGACCCATCCAAGACAAACAATTTTTCCAATTAAGGGAAATGCTGTGAAACTGCATAAGAGAAACCACATGTTCGAATTAACTTAATCTAAAACCAAATACCATCTTCCACACGATAATTCGCACAACACTCGGAAGTAAATTAGACTCAAACAGGACCAATAAGTAATAGGCTTCTTGGAAAGATCAAGAAACATTACCTTTTTAAGATAATGTTACACCCAAATATACCTTCTAGAAAGTAACGAGGTTGAGATCTCCTCACCAGTGATCTCATTTTTGAGACATAGATACACTAGCAACAGCAAATATTAGAATATCTTTGTCCAAACCACCTACTAAATACGTCATTTTTAAGAAACCACCTTTTAAAATATATTGCTTACAATTCACCACCTTTGATTGTTTTTCCCTGAAGAGTTAGGACAGAATAACCATGTAGCGCATATGTGCAAAATGGTTATTTTAAGTGGTTAGAGATGTTACATAACAACAAATCTATTTCAAAAAGTGGTTTCTTAAAAACAAATTATAGAAGGTGTTTTAAAAAAAACAAAATTCATAATGACAGATCAGATAAATACTTTAGGAAACTGTATGTACGGCCCTCAACGGACCCTCGTCTTTATGCACAAAAGAAAACTTAAAGAAGAAAATAAAAACTTCTTCTCGTTGATTTTGGTTATATGATTGTTGGAAGTTTTGTCTTTGAATAAATGGAATAAAATGAATCACATCGGGATGATTGACATTGAATGACAACCATTCCGGTCATGCAAAACCTTCATGCAACTCAAAGATTATCCAGTCAATATCAAGTTGACAAAGCAAAAAATAGCTGAAAATTGCTACAAGATAAGAGCGCAAAGTTCTTAAGCAAAAGAACAGCAAAACATAGAAAGCTAATATAAAGTATAGATGTATTAGGACAGTGTGGCCCTTACTCCTTTAAACAAGTCTGGACCCATCTGTTTTTCCAGCATTTGGAGGGTCGCCACCTATTAAGATAACACATTCCATTAGAAATGCATAATTGGCAGCAAATGAAGAATAATTCATTAAGTTGATCTATATTATTAGATGTAAGTTTAAAGATCACTTACAGACTTCCATGAACGTATTTTTCCATAAAGACCAATTGATTGAGTACCATATAGCTCTTTGGGAGTACCAGAAGGGCTCAAAGTCGTTGCACCACTATCATCAGCTTTGCAAACAGCACAATTTGCCTGCATCATATTAAAGAAGGCAACTTTGTATCAACAGGCAGTGATTTTTTACTTCACAACAAAATCTATTCTAACACTTCTACATGGATGATGAAATGTAGTAGAATGCTAAGGCACCACAGTAATTTGTAAGTCTTCACTTCAATTTGAAAATCATACATCATTTCCTTGTAGGCAGTTTCACCCACTACACATAGTATAGTGCCAGGTAGTCAGGTAAGTACGAGGCAACACAAGCATCCAATAGAAGATAACAAATAGAACAGCCATTTAACTTTAGCTCATAATTTCTCAGCAGTCAATTAACATATGCTATGTGTGCAAGCGAGGCGTGTGGAGCTTGGGTGGAGAAAGGAGAAGATGTTGCTGTGGAAGATTGCTATTTTTTCAGTACTTTGACGCTCTGGCTAGAGAGGAAATGCTAGGTTCTTCTCTGGTATTTCTATGTCCATTGATATGTTGTGGGATAGGGCACTCTACTTAACCTCCATGTGAGCTAATGCTGCTAGGTGTTTTCTTAGCTATCCTGTTCAGTGGGCTGATTTGTATATAGGACTTATTTTGTGGACTCCTTGTTCTCTTACGATGCAACTCTGTTTGTGTTACTCATGAAACTCACTTTAAAAAAATGCTACATGAATCTAAGGTTGCAGCAACATGAACAACTAAAAGGGAAGCAGAAACAAATAGAAGTTCCAGCATGAAGCACGTGCACATGCACATGGCATTCCCAAGTTTGCATGTTCTCCATCTCTATGTATTCTGTGCTTAAACACTAAGAAATACAATTACAAAGAAATAACAACATAGCACAAACCTTGTACCGTCGGTAGCGCGCTTCATTATTTCCAAGGAATTCTTTAATAAATGTATCAGTCAGGAAACCAGCAAGGCCCTCAACTAACCATTCTGTCAACACAAAAGAAAAATAGCTCAAGCCCAACGTTTGAATCATGTCATGCAGAGCAAATCGTAACTAGCAGCTGCTTACCATCATTTGGTGTCTCGGGAGTAATATATACACCAAACCATTGCCTTGCAAGGGCATAAGCAAGCTTAATCCTTGTGTCAATTGTCTGCACAGCATAGTGTAATCCACCAAGATAGTAACATGAGATATGTCTAACAAACCAATTATATACCCCCAGAGCAACCCAAATATCCATAATGTCTTATTATGCCACACAAAGTCGGACAGATTTCAACAAACAAACATCAAGAAACTAGGTTTCAGTTGTACAGAGAACATAAGTCTAATGTGATTCTACCATTGTAGTCACCCACACACCTCTATGCATATCAGTAACTTCTTTATTTCCTGCACTATGTGCACAAGTGCTTTTGCTTCACCTAACAACAAGGAAGCTACGCTTAACAAGTGGGAAAGAAAGATATCATAATTGGAACAGTAACATCAATTGCCCTAATGTATTCACTAAGCCTTTCCAGTTACTTCAGATAAAAGTAATGAACAAATACATGAAACAAATATTGAAGAAGGCAGCAGAGGATTTCACTAGCAAGCAGCTCAAAAATTCAAAGTCAGCATTTAGAATTATGATTAAATAAGAACAGAAACTTGTGTCAGAATATGACAACTATCAGCCAAGCCCACGGCCACTTTCCACAAGAAAAATAATAGTAAATAAAATAAAAGGAAAACAGAACTGCGTGGTCTTTACGTCGTCATTGATTTAAAACACACCCAATTTTATCTCACTCCCACATGGATCTCACCTTGTACGCATCAAAGAATTGAAGTTCTGTCTCCATCAAGAAAAAAATATTAAAACATCTTTAAAAAAGAATTCTTAATCAAAGCCCTTTTATCCTAATTCCTTCTTTTTAGATAAAACCTTTTCATCCTAACTCCTAAGCACCTAAGCTTCCAACCAATCTTTTCCACAAGACTAGACCTACAACCTAGGCTTCTCTAACTCGCCAAACACCTCCATGTTACGGCTCAACCTGATCCCACTCAGAACAAGACTCAGAATAGAGGTTGACATGGGGTGGATGAATACGATACCCATGACAGCAACTTTCAACTCAGCCATCAATCTCAGATCTAGGGTTTGCATCAAACACTTCAGATGTGCAAACTGAAGCATCAATTGACAAAGGTAAAGGGCGAAACATTAGGGCTTTTGGTCGACATAGAGAGGAGAACCCACTGGTGTTGTTTTTGACCGTGGCTTCATCCTCCATGGAAGTCCATCTGGAACTCATTAAGCTTCTCTATTCTCCTTGCACACACCCTTTTGTTTTTGTTCAATTTTCTATGGTTGAGGATAGAAGGTAATGTCCATCTGTTCTTTCACTTAATGACAGATGACAGCTGTCCTATTTATTAGACAGGACACAATTTTCTAGCTTCCTCTCTTATGTCCTTCACACTTGACTTAAACAGACTGTATTTTACTTTACGTGGGCAACTCTTTCGTTAAAGAAAGAAATAGAGACTACCTTTCTTCTGAGGTACAGTCATTTATGTAGCTCCCCACTGTCTTAGACTCCTCTCTTTGACCAAATCCCATATCTCTTTCACAGGATCCCCTTATCCTTCAAAAGTTTCATTGTATCCCCGTATCTTGTACTTTCAAAACCTGAAGATCCGACAATTGGATCTATACCTGTGCTGGTTCCTTATCCCCAAGTCGAAGAAATTTAGCCTGCAACCATAGTTTCCCCTCTTCATCTAGTTGATCCATAAACCCCCCCCCACTCCATTTCCTACTCTAGGCTACTCTAACCTAGAAAGCGAATCTGCAAAAGCTCCATACTGGTAGCCGCGCTTACCCAATCCTCTCCAGAACGCCAAACACATTCAAGGGTCAGCTTTTTTGTCACACCAACAACCATTGAGTCATAAAATAATAGCTAAATTACAGCGTCCACTTCTGAGTAGAAATCATTTAAACTGGCTTAAACAGCGAGCTTTTGGGTCTTGAGTCCTGACAAGGTGACATTGATTTGCTTTAAGAAATATTCTTTTGCATTCCAATCTCCTTGTTAGCCCAAGGAAACATGGGCCATTCCCACAATAAATATAGAATAGCCCCACCATCCACCTTAAACCTGGGGTTGATTAGGAAGAAGTAAAACAGTTAGTGAGGCTGGAAAAATGACAGAGCTACCATATTGGTAAGTTTCCCATCAGTTCTCTCTAAAATCTCAAGGATATCTGGAACTTAGCAGTCAGAAAAAACTTCAGTGCACACAAGAAAATAATTGAGTATTGTGCATCTCTTAGGAGTCAAAAGGTTCAGAGGAGTTTCAATCAGGTATGGGGAATATGCAATCATGAACATCCCTTGGAATCTTCAGGTGATCTAGAAATGAAGTTTGAGTAGAATAATTTTCATATACACACATATTCAACAATCCTCGGACAAGAAGAACGGTGACACAGCAACAGTGAAGGAATATAGAATGTCCATGTTCAACCATAGATAGCATAATGAAAAATACCTCCAATTCACAAACTAGTGTACCATCAAGTTTATTGGACAAACAAGAAATCAAACACTGTCACAAGAAGTAAAGTCGTTTCTTCACATGAAAAGGTCCCAAAAAAAAAAAAAGATAAGAGAGAGAATAAACTGGTAACCTGATCTATAACCTTCTCATCAAAGAGAATTTGAGAGCTAAAGATACTCATCGAAGCTCCCATGTTTGCTGAGGATATCACCATCTCAGGAGCTATAAAAACTTGCTTATATGATCCAAATGGGAATGGAACTTTAAGGTAGGTTTCATAATGTCTGCCAAAACAATAACAAGGAAGTTAAGTAAACCAGTGCTGTTCAATGCAAGCCATGGTAGTTTCCAGGAATGTAATTAGGCAATGTATCCCCTCCACCCAAATGAGGGGGTGATAAAGCTGACATAAAAGTGAGTTTCCCTGAAATAGAGAAACGAACCTGAAAGCACTATGAAAAAAGCCCATGGTGGTCTGAAGTTTTGATAGGTTTCCAGGCAAACACATATGCGAGAGAAGACTACTATGACAGTCTGGAAGGATTTGAAAAGGTGCAACTGCCAAAGATATCCATCGTGCAGAGACTGGAATATTCAATTTATACACAAAGGTTTTGCAGGGAGGATCATCCTTGCTCAAAACCTGCATCCGAAAACCATGACTAATAAATAACAAAAATAAACATAAAACCCATTTAACCTATACGGGATTAAGCAATAACAGTACCAGACGCAAACTAATAGTCTCATTTTTCCACTGACAGATAGTGTCTTTCTTTAAGGGACAACAGGCAAACCTATCACAAAATCCTTCATTTAATTATCATTTATTATTCCCTTTTCCTTGATGTCTTTCAACTCTACAAACTAGAATGCTATTGAATCCTTCCTTGATTAGACCAATCTTAAAAGGAAAAAGAAACAATGGAAGCCTCTCAAGTGTCTCTGCATTTACCAAAAACACATCTGCAATTCTGAACATTTTCCATCAAAACCATCACACAACTTTGTCGATAATTAGCATATCTCGATATGCTCAAATCATCAACTATTGTCTTGTTCTGTAAATAAAAAGTAAAAACTCAATTTCCCTTTCCCAACATCTTCAATTACCACACATCCACACAAAGGCAATTTAGAACTCGGACTGGGTCTATATTTTTGCCTCAATTGATTGACTCCAGATAGCCCTAGCATCCTAATACCTTGATAAGTTTATGGTCCTAAAAGGTTCAACATTTTTTGCATTGTGCCAAAAATGAACACCCACCATCTATCTGTCAGCCGCCCACCCACCCCTAACCCGCAAATAAACCAAAAGGTCTCTACCTAGCTGAACTGGGGTTCTCAAGCCCCACCTTAAAATGATTCATGAAAACTTTAAAAAGCTAATTCTAAACATATCATTACAATGACAGACCACGTTACCTAATAATAGCCCATCATTCATTGATTTTAACACTTCTCTTTTTTGCTCAATAAGCTGTTAATGGTGTTTTCATTGTCCTTATGCCAATAGCGTTGTTTTTTTGAGCTTGCAACCATCTAATGTAGCAAGTCAAGGGAGGTCAGCATGTTGACAGATTTCTTTTCTTTGGAAGTCTATAGCATTTTTTTTCACTGTTTTTTCATCAGTTACAAGAAAATGGAAATCTAACCATTCTGCTTACTTCACCTATTTGTACACTTGAAACATGGAAACAGTCATACTTTTTCAGGCTGGTTCTGTATTCATACGCTTGCCATGCAGCTTAGATGATAAGACTATTTTTCTTTACATTCAATTGCTACTTGTTATTGCACAAAAGGCTTAATACTGGAAAGTGGAAACAAATGTAGCAGTAAAACTAAAACTTTGGGACTCTAGCAGTAATCAAGAGTGAATATGATGCCCTTACATCATATTAGATCTCCTAAAATGCATTGCAGCATATTCCAAAATTATATGGAACATGTAAGATATCGAAACATTTGCTTGTCTTACCTGATAAAGTAAGCTTCCGTTGCTGACAGCTACAAAATTATGAGGAACTGTAAATTCCAGATCATAGCTAAAAACAGAACAAGAAAAATATCAATCCACTGTTGGCTTAATGCCTTAATCTATAAGATCGAGTAACAACAGAGATTCGACCAATTACCAGCAGCGTTGTAAACCATTGTCCATACAAGGAAACCAGCAGTGCGCACGTCTTATCTGGCTATCAGTATGCAGTACATCATCATTAAAGTGAACGCCTGCCTCTGCCTTCTCCACCCAGTAATCAATCCTAACCAACTTCACATTCTGCACCCAACATTAACCTACATGAGAAATCACAAACACAAACACCTCATTATAAAAAATCTTAAGCTAGTCTTTAGGAATCAACAAACAAAATAAAACATCTGTTAAAATTTTCCACGACTGGAGCTAAGGATGTGGACTAGTTTGAATCTTCACTGCCAAGCTAACACTAAATACTTTAGGCAAGGCTACCCACATCACAGATAAAATCTCCTATGCTTAACGAGCATCAGCTAGGCTTGTGATCAGCTGGAAAAGCACTTTGTAAGTAGGACATTCCCCAATTGCCAAGTTTTGTTTCCACTTAGTGCTACTAAAGGGTGCTAAATCTCAATTAAAGAAGAATGCTCCCTTCAACAGAAAGCTAGTCTTTTCTCTTAAGGTGACAACACTCAACAAAAAAAAAAACTGAAAGTAGGCCATCTTCGGTTGTAGTCTACTACTATCTTTCTCATACTTGACATTCCAAGCCAATCTACTTAGGTCTAACCCTAGAAGACCCAATTAAGACATAACCATGAAAGGCTAAAACCCTCTTGAGAAGAGGGCAGTTTCTTGGACTTCCACACAGGGTAAGATTAATACCAATGGTATATTTGCACTAGAAGAGAAGAGTGGGTGAGCCATTTCATTTGATGTTTGTGCGCTTTCTTCAGTTTCTTGAGCTAGCAGTATGACCGCATCACATGTTTTCTTGCATTATCGGGTGGCTCACGCTCTTTGCGGGAAGTTGTTCAGAGTTTGTGGGGAACATGGGAGTGCTCTTTTTCTGTTTTGGACTTTTGCAAATTCCTTATTTGAGATTCGGAGGAGAGAGGGAGAATAAGATTTTGCGGTGGAATGCTCTCTCGGCGATGTTGTGGTGTATTTGGTTTGGCAGGAATGTGTGATTGTGCTGACTGCGCTGTCACTCCTCTCAGTCTTCATTGTCAGCGGAGCTACTTTGGGATTGGATTACTTATTTAGCCTCCTTATGGACTAAGTCAGTTGGGCTTTTAGGAGTTACACTCTCTATTGCACGGAAACTCTGATCAGATACTTTCGAAACTCAGGCAAACTTGGGGGAAACTTCTATACATCCTTCTGTGTTTCCACATTCCTATTTTTTGAGAATTTACAGGCCTAGTGTGGAAAATAATCTCTAGCTTTCAATCCCCCTTTTCTATCTCATCTCTAAGAAATTGAAAATATTAGAAACCAACCTGATTAGTGGAGAAGTTGTTTAAAATCTCTCTCATCTTCCCCACCTCACCCACTCACCCCTCTCTCTCTCTCCTTCCTCACCTAAGAAAAGACAACAACCACCAACCCACCTTCACCCACTCCCCACCCCTCCTCCCCTCGGACCACCAACCATTGGAACTCCGACCACCTTCTACTCACCTAACACCCTAGTCGAGTAGTCGGCCCCCTCCACTCGCAACTCACCATCTTGCAACCCAATTGTGGTCCGCCGCCACCCCACTCTCTCTCTCTTTCTCGACACCCCGCACAGACACCACCTAACTACCCCCACGGTTATTCACCCACAGCCACTCACCACCTTTCTTACTCACCCACCAACCATCGAAGTTGTATTGTGAATGTTTTTATAAGGTGGGATGAGGAGAGAGACTACGAAGTTGTTTAAATCTACAACTTACTAAAAGACTTGAGCCACCTAACCACCACCACGGTGGTCACCGATGATACGCGAGTGTTGTGTAATTTTCATCCCCGCCGTTGTTGACCAACAATCGTCAACCACCGTCTGTGGTGGTTGTGTGGAAGCATACCCAGTGGTGATAGGGTTGGTGTTTTGGGGAAGGTGGTAGTAGTGGGGAGACGAGGGTGGAAATTAGTTCTCCAATATTTCAAACTTCACAAAGAAAATTTGGAGACTATCCAAATCGGTGTTTTCATAATCCTTTGATAAAGTTTGAGTTTTGAAATTTCAAGAAAATAATTTGGAGAATTTTGTCATTTGAACAACTTCTCCACAAATTTGGAGAATTGTTTCCTGAAAACAACCCCTGTTTTCTCCAACTAAGCAACCCCTACGCTTCCCGTTTCCACGTTTTCCATTTGTGAGTTTCCGTTTCTGTGCAACATATGTTACCTCCCAGGTCTGTAGTCAATCTGCAATTAGCTTTGTTCTCGATGACGCCTTGCCCTCTTTGCTGTACATCTAATTCTCATTCATACAAAATTTGCTCCCATCTAGATAATACCTAACACATGACACTTGGATACTTAATCAAACCATAATGAAAGAAACTCTTTGTAATTAGACATGCCAAACATTCACACTAACACCCACACACTTATTCTTGTCCAAGAGCACATTATCTTATATTGAAGAAACTTATTCATATGTCATAAAAGGCAGTCGGTTGTTGATGAATGATGAAATTTTTCCACAAATGAACAGGAACAAGAACAGCAAATGAGTGTAACAGTGCAGCAGCATCCACTATCTAATAACTGTCACCTCGGCTTAATCTATTGCTTGAAAAAACACATTGATACACAGAACAAAATAGAAGCATGTATGAATAACCTCAGAGTGTCTAGAGTGTCTAAGCGCCTTGATGGGTGGAAAGGGGTGTCCTTCTCCTTAGGGGGTAGGATTACTATTTTACAGTCTTGTCTTGCTAGTATTCCTCTCTACTACCTTTCTCTCTTCAAGATTCCGGTTAGCGTAGCTAAACGAATCGAGAGGATGATGCGGGACTTTCTTTGGTCTGGGCGGACGGGGGCAAGAGAGATCACCTTGTTAGTTGGGACCATGTTTGTAGGCCTAAATCTGAGGGGGTCTGGGTTTCGGGCGATTGTCGGTTGGTGTCTAAGAACATTTCGCTAGTTGGCAGGTGATTGTGGCGTTTTCCCTTGGAGCTCGATTCCCTATAGCACCGAGTAATCAGGAGCAAGTACGATCTGCAACAGAATGGATGGGACGTCCAAGCTAGTATTGTTGTCTCTCATGCTTGTCCTTGGAAGTTTATCTCTCAGGTATCATCTCTTTTCTTTCCCTTGGTTAGATTTAATGTGGGTAATGGCCAACGGGTAAGGTTCTGGGAGGATGTGTGGAAGGGTGATAACTCTTTTTCTTCCACATACCCTCAGGTGTTTCGGCTGTCCACGCTTCATGAGGTGCCAGTTTCGGATTTCTTTTCCGACGCGGGTGGCTCATGGGACCTTCACTTACGCTGAGCTCCACATGATCGAGAGATGGAGGAGTTAGTTTCTCTCCTAAGTGTGCTAAACACTACTCTTATTCCCGGACTTGGGGAGGAGATCCCACTGGTGTTTTCTCTTCCAAGTCTTTCCTACATCGCCTTAGTCTTCCTTCTCAATTTCCCCACTTCCCTCTTGCCACTTACATATGGAAGTCTAAGGTTCCTCTGAAGGTGTGTGCCTTTGTGTGGACCTTAATGCTAGGTAGGGTGAATACGCATGACATGCGACAGCGACGGAGGCCTGGTTGGTGCTTGTCGCCGGGTTGGTGCGTCATGTGTCGACATGATTGTGAGGACGGCCTGCATCTGTTTGTGTTATGTGATTTTGCTAGGATGTTGTGGGGTAGGTTGTCTGGGGGAGAGTCTTTTGCAAGCCCGGCTACAGTAGGGCAGTCTTGACAGATGTGATTTGCTGGTGGCCGGAGGGGGAAGGAGGGTAAGTTGTGGTGGAGATGAGCGTGTATGGCCATTCTATGGTGCATTTGGTTGGAGCGGAACGCGGGGATTCTCTCTGCTTCTGGGACAACCATTGATTGCCTTTGGGATCATTTTGTTTACTTAGCATCTTTGTGGGCAAAGGCAGCTGGGGCCTTTAAGGGTGTTCCTCTTACTCTCGTCCAGTTACAATGGCGAGATCTGTAGATATTTTCTTGTTACCATTTGAGGACTTCTTGTCCTCCACCTATTTTGTATTCTTTCATTGATTGATTAATAAAAATTTTACTTATCTAAAAAAATGAATAACCTCAGAGTATAAACACATGCATAACACAACATAACTAAGACCTGCTTCACTTCGCCATTTGATTGCCCCCCATTTTCCATAGTCAGTAGGCCGTGCTGTTGATTTGCTGCGTCAATTGGCTGACGATATAGGATCAGCAAGTTTGGAACTAATTCCCTTTCCAAAGCTGATATGTAAGTCACACCAGCAGCATTTGCAGCAGAACTGGCAGAAGAAACGGAACACCACCTGTCCTGGATTTCAACGGAATGATAATGTGGAAAAACATCAAACTCTGCCAGCTCACCGTCCACAGAAACTCTCTCAATCTCTATATTTTCAGCATGCAGCCCAATGACTCCACTATCAGGGACAGCAATCTCCAATTCAGTGTAACTAAGCAATTGAAAAGGAGAAAAAATGTCAGAAAATACCTTAAAAAGGCTGTGAGTTTATAGGCACACTCCCACAACCTTTCTTACACTTCTTTTCCTTTCTTAGCTAACTCTTTTTGTTATGAACCTACAATTTCGATAACCTAATTAATCTAACACCCTTCTGAGTCCTCATATTATATTAATATAATACTCCCTCCGTTACATGAAGATGTTTACATTTGTTTTGTTTTTTTCACGGTCTCCCATGCACCACTTTGACATTAGATAATTGTAATTATATGCATATATAAATTATAAATTTATAAATTTTCAAAAATATTCTTCAACATGAATCTAACAATAGTATTTTTTTTGTAGTTTTTCACTAATTCATGGTCAAAGTTCGTTGAAAAATAAAGGGTAAACATCTTGGTGAAACGGAGGGAGTATATGCAAGTTAATGCAAGTAAAACACTTGAGGAGCATATAGCTACCCTGAAACATAGAGGCATATTTTTTTAACTATAAAAAACAAGTCATATACCTTAAACTATAGTCCTATGTTTTGGAATATGAATTTCCATGATATTCATCTACCAATTAACGTACTCCTCAACCAGTCATGCCATTTCCACTATCCAGTCCCTACTTCCCGAGAGCTTCTGTATATAATTAGCCTTAGCGATAGGGCATGTATATACATTAATAAAATGCTAGAAACATACAGTGTGGAAACACGAAAAGCAACAGCAATCGTTAACCTAAGAGTTCAAAAATCAAGCAATAAAAAATTGCTTAACCCTAAAAGTCAAGAAGCAACAAAAACAAGTTGAACAGTCGAAATTGAAACTCTAAGCTACCAAAACTGGATAATCATAACAACAATAAAACTATAAGAAGCTAAATGACATCAGTTAGAGGTTCCAAATTGTTTCATTTCAGTGGTTTACTCCATGCAATTGACTCAATCGAGAAATGAAATGCGAAATTTCTAGGTACGAAGAAACGAAAAACGAACCCGAAAATTCGACGGTTCAGCATATCGATAGAGAGACAGAGTTTCTGGTGAAGAACAACGGTTTCAGAAGAGGTATCTGGTTTCGAACCTTCGCTTTTCGGAGGTTTTCGAGCCTTCGCCATTTTTGTGACCTCTCTCTCTCTCTCTCTTTCTCTCTCCTGGCTATTGTGTGAGCGCGGGATCTCAGAACGTTAGCAGAGATTGGTTGTATTTATAGAAGGACGAGATCTTGTGTTATTTCTAAAGAGAGGGTGAGGGCCTGAGGGGGTGTGAGCAGAGGTTGGGTTTGCAGATCGAGAAGAGAGCGTCACAGGCGAGGAGAGAGAAAAAGGAGGCTTAGGTGACCAGCGGTGATGATGGACGAAAGCGTTTGGATTGCCTCAATCAGGATCGTTGATGGTTTTCTGATTTAGGTGATCTGGTGGTGTGGATTTTTTTCATCTTGGTTTTTTTTTGCTCCGCTGATTTGTTTTTATCTTTGTGATTTTGTGGGTAATTTTCTAGTAACAAGTAGACTAGCAAAAAAAAAACTCTGGTTACTTTACCACGGTAATAACTAAAAAGACTAGTTTTTTTGAATGGGGTTATATTATTTTAAGATTTTATTTGCGAGGGTCTGTTCTCCCCAACTTATTTCTGTTTATTTCGGCAAATTTCAACAAAGTTAAATAAAGTTAAACAAACCAATATACAAACTAGTTGTAAAAAAAACACTTGAATTAACAAGATTCAACAAAAATAAACAAAGTTCAACAAAAATAAAAATTCAAGAAAATATAAACGAAAATAAGTTGGGGAGAACAAACCCTGAATCTTTCTATTGAAGAAGTGTCCAAAAAATTATGTTTTTTCTTTAAGTTATCATTTTGGATGGTTCATAAAAGTAAATTTCAAAAAGTGATATTCATGTACAGTCGGACACGAGTAAGAGTGAACCTATTTGTTTTGTGTTAAAAGCAGAGTTATGGTTGTTGTTAGCGACTTTATCACATAAGAGTCGTAAGCCTATTCAACGATTTCAGCTAGTAGAATGGTGTTCTATGTGCGCTCTTTCTCTGAATTTTCTATCCTATATACTTCTTTAGAGGAGGAAAATAAAATGAAATGTAAAGAGTGAGGGACTTGGTGAGTGTTGGCTTGTTAGATGCCTTTGAGAGGAGATTAGTATAGGAATTATGACCTTTTTTTTTTTTTGAGGGGATATAGGAATTATGACCTTAATAACTTTAAATCTTATGTTATCTTTTTTTTTTAGATAAGTAAAAATTTTATTAATCAATAAATGAAAGAATACAAAAAGGTGGAGGACAAAAAGTCCTCAAAAAGTAATAAGAAATATCTACAAGTCTCGTCATTGTAACTGGACAAGTGTAAGTGGAACGCCCTTAAAAACCCCAGCTGCCTTGGCCCACAATGATGCCGAATAAACAATGTGATCCCAAATGCAATCAATGGTTGTCCCGCAAGCAGAGAAGATCCTCGCGTCCCGCTCCAACCAAATACACCAAAGAATGGCCATGCATGCACACCTCCACCACAATTTACCTTCCCTCCCCCTCCTACTACCAGCAAATCGCATATGAAGAAACTTTGAGTGGCAATCTTATGTTATGTTTAGTAAAGAGCTTTTAGAGAAACTTTGAGGGCTTTAACTTATGCATGACATAACTAGTTGCAGTTGTGAGTTGTAGTTGCAAACTGCATATGTGACTAACTCACCCTAAATGAGGGATTGAGGTGGGAGCCGAGATGGCAAACACCTCACTTGAATTCCAGAAAAGGCCTGGGTTCAAATAATCGAATCCCATCATCCACCTAGTGCATGAGGGATTTATCCCTCCTCCCTTCCGCATCCTAGGTGCGTGGGACCTCCTTACCTTATTAAAAAAAATTCCCCCAAAAGTTTGCCTATCCAAGAAAAGTTGGTATATAGATTTAAATTCAACCCTGTAACTTCCCTTCTTCTTGGATTTGAGAGGAGCAAATTGGTAAAAGCTTATCACGTTTTATTTGTTTATGTATATAGTGTATCCATGTGAAAGTTACAAATTAGAGGGTTTACAAAATGTTGCGCGTAACTCTATCCATTTCACTATAGATATACTTTGCTTTTATGCATATAAATGAACAGACAGATCAAATTTGTTACAGAGTAAATGATTAAGTAAGTAAAAATAACGGAAATATTATCATCTCATATTTATCTTTTACACAGGGGAATATTGATCATTTATTATTAGTAATGTCTTGTGCAACTGAAAAAGGACGTACAATATTCACGTTTTCAAGTAGACGGGTATCGATCTCCTTCTCCCCTTTGTTTCGTAGGGAAAAAATTGCCACTGTTGAAAATTTTGGACGAGAGTATAAGCAATCTCATTGTAAAAGAGGTGACATTTTATCTCATTGTAAAATTTTGGAATGACATTTTGAATCACATGATACATGGTTAAAACTCTCCTTCTAATCAATTTTATCTTTTCACCCAACACCCTTCATAATCAATCAAGTACTTCATTGACACAATTAATTAGCGCAAAAAATTTAATTTCCTATAGGAAAAATATTTGCGCCAACAGAGTAAACTTAGTGAGTTAGAATTTAAACATGCCTGATAAAAAAAACATTTTGACATAAGAATTTGTAGCTTAATGATTCCTCAACATTATAGGTAACTTAATTCAAATATTAATATACCTAGAATCATTTAATATTCACATGTACTTAATTAAAATTGGGGTTATTAGGGGTATGCAAAATCAGTTTCAGTTATCCGTATTTTGTTCTCGTTCTTCCAACATTTCGACTCTAAACCACTTTGAATCTACCAACACCCACTCACCCAAAACTAATCTGTCAAAATCTCATCCGAATGTTTTGAGGCTTGACCAATATTTCCGATCAGAGCCCGAAAAAAGAAAAACGAATTTACTCTAAAAAAAACTATCTGTGATCGACTCAATCCAAGTTAGTGATAATCTAATCTAAAATCCGATGGGTTGGCCCGTTTTACATGTACAGGGCGGCCCACAACTAATGCTACTCCTACCGTTTACAATTACACCGCCATACTGCCTTGTGCCCTCATAAGTCATAACTCACAAACCCGCCTTTTGCCCAACTAATTAACATGCATGAATGTTATTGCAACTTCAGAACACCTGTTTTACTCACTCCACGGTCTTCTACTAAAACATTCTACCATGTTAATTACATGCTGCTTTTGGTCTAGTTTTGGAAATACTTTTGCTTGCTTACATATGTCTTTGGGGCTATGGAGGATCTCAGCGTCTTCAAGTTTAAACAGTGCACACCAACTGTTTGTTAAAATGCCAGTGAGAACCAATGACACCCTTCTAATGGTATGAAGCTCTTCCTTCTCTTCATGTTTGAGTCATGGAGGTTGACAACTCCTTTAATCTGCAAGTTTATGGTAGAAAATTTATACAAATTGGATCAACCCAAAATCCAGATGACCAAAGAAACTGATGTTAAATGTTTATTTTTATTCTACTACAGTACTACCAAAAACAGCTGTTGATTGGAGTATAAGAAATTGTCTTTAATCTTTTCAAAACTTTAGTACTGGACTTGCAATGAGTTAAAATTTGTCATTGAATTTAACTTGTCTTGTACTTGCAATTTGAAAATGGTGGATTCTTGCACCCTGAAAAAAAAGAAAAGAAAGGTGGATTGTCACAAATTGTCAAATTCTGCAGTGGAGATGGTTAGCTGATGCACTGGACAGCTTTGATGAGGCTGCCTGAAAATTGGAAAATTTAGTCCGAAAGCCGTGGTGGAAAAGCCGTGTTAGAAACCAGGATGACAGATTTGAAGAGTACTGAGGATAAAGGATCCAGTATTCGAACGGTGATCATTGTAGAGATAGCCTAGCGATTCAGTTTCGGAAGGGAGTGATGTTTCTAGTGGTGGATTGCCAAAGCAGGTATTCATCTCCCCTCTTTCCTGTATGTTCCTTAAAATTCTAAAATGGCTGTTAGATGGAATCTATTACTAGTTGTTTTCTTTTAGTCAAGTATGTTTTTATGTGTACTGTAACTCTCCAAAATGAGTGCTAACTAAATCTAGACTTTGCACAAATGTTGGCTGGAGTTTCAGCTGTCTGTTTACTGTTTACTGTTTACTGTTTAGGGTCAATAACACTGGAAGTCCCCCACTTATTATTGCCTATTTCATTGAGATATATAGTCTATCACTTTTATTAAAGTTTCCTGTCCAGATAGATGCCAAAGCAAAGGTACACAACACAAAATCTTGTTTTTCAAGTTATATTGGCATAAGCCTGATAATAAGTACCTGAACTTATATGAAAGGAAACTTGAAACAGAGCTTCCCCTGCTTTATCTGGTACCCAGTTGGATTATCCTTTGCCTTATAAGTTTCTTTCCCTAAATGATCTTTGAAACGAAACTTGAACAAGTAGCTTCTTGTGGAGATTTGTTTCTGTAGGTATATCATTTTACAAAGACACCACCTCAAAACATAGCCAAAAAAGAGAAAAAGAAAGAAGCCTTCACTTCAAAAGGTTTACATTAGTTATTTTCAGACACACGTAAAGACGTAATCCCCCCACCTTTTTTTTTTCCCTTTCCCTTTCGAACAGATTCTTCAAGATTTACATTTTGTCACCTAAGAGGCTAAGGCCAAGATTCTGTGATGTTCATGGGGCTAATACAGTAGACAGAACTGGGCTATCATGTATTTGCTCTGCAGCTCTCTTTTCAAATCCTCAATCCTGTGTGTTGCTTAAATCAAACACATTGATACCTCTCTATCTTCTTTCTTTATTTGGCTCCTGCTGGTAACTATAATATAATCCCCAGCAAAACAACCTTCACCATGTTGTCCTCTACCTCCTCATTTGCTAATCTTTCTCCCCTCATTGCTTGTCATCGACGTCTACCACCACTGCTGCAGAGAGCCAAAGTCACAAAAGAAGGTTCTACTCGCAGCATCAATGGCAGCCCAAATAAGATGACTTGAGATCCCCGCTCTGCAGGACACAGACCCAGACGTTAAAGCATTCATGAAGAAATTAAAGGCATCATTAACGGGGTACGGGAATACTCGAATAGTGCCCAAGACCCTGTTCCTAAAATGTGCATGGCTAATGTCGTGGGCAAAATAGAGGAGTCTCTTCAAGAATTAATCAAGATTGACAAGGTTATGGGCTCGTTATACGAAGAGCTGGTTAAGGAGGTCAATGACTTCAAATCACAGCTAAAGCAGTCTTCTGCTAGTCTAATTTCTGCTGTCATTGATTGTTGTCCACATATAGCAGCCCTGCTTCTGAAAGAGAAAGACAAATCAAGAGAAGGACGCCCAAACAACACTGAGATCCGGGACCTGGCCCCAGATGCTGAAAGCATTCATGAAGAAGTTGAATGCATAATTGACGGGTTACTGGAATGCTCCAATAGTGCCCAGGACCCGATTCTCAAAAGGTGCATAACTATTGTCTTTGGCAAAATTGAAGAGATGCTTAAAAACTTCATTAATGATGACAAGGCTAAGGCCAAATTGTATGGAGAACTCCTAAAGAAGGTCAACGACTTTGTTTCTGAGGTGAAGCAGTCTTCTTCTACTGTTTCTTCTCTTTCTTCCCTCATCGACTGTGGTTCCTATCTAGCAGGTCTGGTGCAGAGAGTCAAACCCAAAGTAGGTTCTAGCCGCAGAATCAATGACAAGGTGACTGAGGTCTCCGACCTGGACGTGAAAACCATTCATGAAATAGTAAAATGCATCATTGATGGGTTGCTGGAATACTCCTGTAGTGCCCAGGACCCGATTCTCAAAGAGTCTATGGCTAATGTCATGGGCAAAGTTCTTGAAAAATTTGTCAAGACTGATGAGGCTACAGGCAAATTGTATGGGGAACTCCCTAGAAAGGTCGAAGACTTCATATCTCAGGTGAAGAAGTCTTCTGATGACATTGCTTGCCCATCGTCACCAGCTGATCATTCTTCTCAGCCAGGTGAACAGCTTCTGGAAGAATCTAATGATGACATCGGGAGTAAATTTGAAATCATATCAGACCTTGGATGATTGAATCAGCTGACAAAATTGACCCTTCGCACCAGAAGGATGAATTTTCCAACAAGACAAGATCTTACGACTTTATGTCTAATGAAGCACCTTACTAGTCTCAGAATTGCATGGGTGGGCAATTCTAGTGATGCTCAAATTGATGGCGATTTACAAAGATTTCCCGCTACGGTGAAGAAATTAGAGCTTCGAACTGTCCCTACAAACGGAACATCAAGATTGTTGGCACTAATTAGTAAAGAAAAAAATAGCTGCCTGGAGAAGCTCTACATCAAAGGTGGAGGGCTTAGGGAGCTGGATCCTGAGAAGCATATATTCAGTGGCGTGAAGACAGTACGTCTTAGATACTTGTCTAAACTAGATTTGGATTGGGATGAGTTTATCAAATCATTTCCTAACTTGACTAGTCTAGAGGTCTTTGAATGTCCTTATCTCGCCTTCTTCCCATGTGATGAGAATGGTTGGTGGGACGAGTGACATAATCGTTGTCGATCTGGCTACAAATCCTTGTGCAATAACAGTTGTGTTTGTGTGTTCCTTGCATATGACAGGCACATTTATTTTAGAGCGTGATTAATGATTAATCAAAAATAGTTTTTCAAACCCTTAGATCAGTTATTGATTCAAAAACCAGTTAGTTTCAATGATCGGCTAATACCCCCTTCAATTCAGTGATTGAATTGAAGTTTCAGTGATTGGCTTAGAACCCTAGTTCTCGTTGAATTAAATTTGAGTGATTTGTTTGATTCAGAAGTTTATATCCGGATTAATCACTCATGGGGTAACAACCTCTTTGACGTGATGTATCAGCCCCAAACTAAAAAAAAGAAAACTATCCCTATTAGGCTATTAGCTCTATAGCAAAATGAATACTACCAAAACTCTACTCTTGTGATCATGAAAGATAATGAGGAAAAGGCGGGAGGATAAGGTGGGAGCACAAGTGGTAAGTGCCCCACCCTCGTAACCTAGTGGTTAGGGGTTCAAATCCTCATCTATGTAGGGAGAATAAAATCTCCTCTACCTTTTTTGTAGGGAGGATTTCCTCCTCTACTTGAGCCCATCAGCTCACAAAGATGGGTTGGCTTGGCCTGCCCGGCGCGTGAAAAGAAAATACTCCTCTGACAAGCCCAACCCTCAACAAATTGAGCTGACCCCCACTAACTATAGTAACTCCTCACACGACCATCAAGTGCAGCAAAAATTCCAACAACAAACAAGCTCAAATCGAAGCATTAGTTACCCAAAAGCTAGCAAATTCCACAAATGAGATGCACCATTTCAGTTGCTCCTCTCAAAATAATCGATTATGCACACAAAACACCCCACTTGGAAACTGGCCCTCAAGGAACTCAACACACAGCAACTCACCTACTAAATACAAGATCTTCATTGATGATAATGACAATTGCTTTATGTAAGATTTAGATATCAGCAAATTGGTAGTCATCAGTTATTTTTGGTCATTTAGACAACAGAGACACTCCAAATTACAACGCTGAATGAAGTGCACACTGCACACCAACTGTTTGCTAAAATGCCATTTTGAGAATATAGGTATCATTCTCTTCCTATACAACCACTTATTGCAATTATATTGACATAAGCATCATTTCTGATATAGAAGGTGATCATGCTTGGTGGATTTGTAGTTCTATTAGATGCCACTTAAGTGTAAAAACTTCATAGTTTGGTTAATTGAAATCTTTCAATTATCAAAACTGAATACAAAATGTACCCTCATCCTAGAAATGATCAAATTATTTCTGATATTGTATGTTTGATGAACTATTTGATGGTATTGGTCTATAAGCACGTATTGGTCAGCATGCAGTGAAATGCCTGTATGGTCTGCATGCAAGTAAAATTTTACGAGGGAAATAGTACCACATTTAGGAATTTTGTATCAGGAGAGTCAGCACAGTTAGAATTATCACTATGAACACCCTGTAGGACTACATACTCCATAATCAATTAGGCATGCTGAATATGTTCGTATGGAATGTCTATAATAGTTGGATAGACTGTAAATCTCAATAACACAAAACACTGATCTCTCCTAGCTCTAAGGGGCTCAGTTGGTGCGACCTCTGAGATCTATTCCAGAGGTCCCAAGTTCGAGTCCCCTTGGTGCTTCTGGTGGTTTTACTGGTTGTTACCTTCCGGGGCCATGGGATTAGTCAAGCAAAACTTGGGTACCCATGCTATCTACAAAAAAAAAAACAAAAAAAAACAAGACAAAACACTGATCTATCTAAGGTATAGAGTAAAGAAGAAGCTCAGTTGTTATATCTCTTACTTTTGGCATCTAAGTAAAAGATGATACTGCCTACTTTTACAAAGCAGTGTAATGTGATGGTCACAGATTGATGGATCCAAAATTTTAAGTTAGAAGTGAAATGATTATTCTCTTCCTGGCCCCTTGTCCCTTCCCTTATAAAAAGTTAGTTTCTCATTATGTCAGAATTAAAATTATTTTTCCTGTCATTGATTTTGTAAAACCTATTTGAGTATGTTTTCTAGAGACTTCAATCAATTGTGTCAGAGAACTCAAACCTAGGTAGCTAATCCTACCAAGCCCCTAAAAAATCAGAGATTAGTATTAGTAGTTTTGTTCTGTTCTTACATTAGAACTGCTTCCATAGTCCCAACTCCCAACCCATACTAAGCATTCATTTTATATTGATGTTCCTTTTCTTTCTGGTTGAAGTTGAGGAGTTGAATAGAAAATATTTTTCTCCTCTTTAACCGATCAGAATGCATGTAAAAGAATTGTATGAAACTTGGTTAGGGTAGGGCTCCATAAAGTTGACTTCAAAAGCTTGGGAGTTGCATTCTATAATTAGTACAAATAGATTGATATTTTCAATATGGGAGAAACTGTGGGGAGAGTGAAGCGTCTATGGGAAACATGGGACATCCATACCTTAGTGCTCACCAGTCTCTCAATCCAAATTCTGCTTACCTTCCTCGCACCCCTCAGGAAACGCTGCACAAGCGGCTTCCTCAGGTTTTTAATGTGGATGTTGTATTTGTCCGCTGACGCGGTTGCTCTCTTCACCATTGGATTGATATCTAGCAACATTAGTGGAGATCATGGCCCTAAAGCGCTCAAGATGTTGAGCTGCTTGCATTTTGGGCGCCTTTTCTTCTGCTACATCTAGGCGGTCCCGACACAATCACTGCCTTGGCTCTTGAAGATAACGAGCTGTGGCGTAGGCACGCGCTTCAGTTTGCGACCCAGCTCGCTGTCACCCTCCATGTCTTTGTCCTATCCTTCCGTCAAAGCAGAGGTTTGCTGGGTCCATCGCTGCTGATGGTCATCGATGGATGTATTAAGTACACTGAGCGAACATTTGCACTGTACTATGCCAGCGCGAATAATTTCAGACTTTCCCAGCGCACTAAACCTGAACCTGGGCCTAACTATGCCAGGTTGATGGAAGAGTATTCTTCTGCAGCAAGTGGTTCTATTCCTGCTAAAATTCATGGTGGAGATGGTCCCTTAGATGACTCCAGAGCTTCACAAGAAGCAGATCGTCTGAACAGGGCTTCAGACCAATCATGTAACTCAGAAGAGGCTGCAGATCATTGGTATCAGGTAGAGGAAACTGACGAAATGATCCAAGAGCTTATAAAAATTTTGACAAGTTCAAAGGCCTCCTAGCAGATGCGTTTTTGAGCTTAAAGGACCGTGATGAAAGTCGCCATGTTTTCCTCGCTAAACCAGCCCCAAAAGCTTTTAAGATCGTAGAGATTGAGCTCAACTTTGTCTATGATGTTTTCTACACCAAGGCTTATTTGTTGCAAAGGAGACGGAGTTGGACTCAGCTTTTTAGTTCAATCTCCGTTACTGCATCCCTAGTTTGGTTTTCGATGAAGGACAAGAGCAATTATCGTGAAGTTGATGTTCAAATAACCTTTGTCTTGCTCGTAGGTGCCTTAGCTCTGGACATAACTGGTTCTATTATCTTCCTCTTATCTGATTGGCTCATTATTGTCCCTTCCATGAATGGTAGGCAAAAGTTCTTGCAAAAGTCTGCACAGTGGTTGCTTAGCTGCTCAAAATGGGCGACAGACCCTATTCGCAAGAGGTGGTCTCGCGTCAGGTGGTCTCAATCTATTTCAACTTACAGCTTGCTAGAACAAAGTCTTAAGGAATCCCCTGCATTCTACTTGGAGCAGTATATCTCTATTATAAGACAGATAAAGGATGTCTTGCAGGATATCTTGATTGGATGGTTATATGTCCATACAAGGCCACTTGATGTGCAGCTTGGTAATTCATCAGTGAAGAGCTACAGAAGAAGGCTGATCTAGCCACTGATGCAAAGTTGGTCAAGGATGTATGTGCTGCTAGAGGTCACCTGGTTTGCCATGAGGACTATCTTCTTGTTTCGGAGTACTTGAGCTCTTGGACTTTCGGTGTCGATTATGATGAAAGCCTGCTCACTTGGCATCTTGCTACTGATTTCTGCTACTGGACTATGTCTGCTACTGATCGTGATCGCGAGCAGTACTGTAAAATCAGCAAAAATCTCTCAGATTACATGTCATATCTTTTCCTTAGAAAACAATCATTGGTCGCCCCAGTAGTGGGTACGACAGACATTCGATTCCAGGACACCTGTGCAGAGGCTAAGGAGTTCATTCACGAGAGATTAGATAGCTGGTTTATTGACAGCTGGGTAAGGATTAAGAAGTTTCTTGCAATAGAAGAGATTAATAAGTTTCTACGCGAGATATTAAAGCTCCCACTGTCGTCAGGAAATGACGAAAAAGGTGAAAGGGAGAGGAAAATCCTTGAGCGATGTTGTGCTAAGGTTCTTAAAGTAAAAGCAGACATTCGACCAATTGTAGCCAAGGGTGATAAGAGCAAATCTGTGCTCTTTGACGCTTGTCGTCTGGCTAAGCAACTTAGGATGTTTGGGGACAACCAGTGGAAGATAACGGCTATGGTTTGGGTGGAGCTGCTCTGTTATGCTGCTGTGCGGTGCCCGCCGAGAACCCATGTCGCTGAGCTAAGCAAAGGTGGGGAACTTATTACGTTAGTGTGGTTATTGATGGCTCATCTTGGCCTGGGAGAGCGATTTCACCAAAACCGGGGGTTTGGGTGGACCAAACTCATCATTCCTAAATAAGAAGTGTGATCATCTATGCATTAATCAGTATTTCTGTGTACTTTGTGTTGGATTAAATTGCGCTTTTCGTTTTTAAATTTTATTTGTACTGTTGAGAATTAGTTTAAGTGAGATCTTCTCCAATAGTACTACTTTGGTGTAGTAATACTATTTAATTGCCAGAGCATAAAAGTTTGTGGCTTGGATACTGATGTATACTTGTTACACCAAAGTGTATGCTCTAAGCCTCTAACTCACAGAACTGGTGACTTTCTTTTGAGTTCTTGAGATTCACTCATTCACATACATATGTGAAAATAAATGAACCAATACACACATTTTTTAACCATTTTCTAATACTAATTTGAAAACACTGCAGTTTGGATGATTATATAGTAGCTGAAATAAGCCAGGAAAGAGCAATGTTGTGTTTCATTCTGTTTGATGATATTTTGGATACTTGTGCTGTGTACTCATTTTCTATCCTCTGAATCTCTTATCACTTTTCTTTATACGATTGTTTAATTATTTCTTGGGTGCTATGTTTATAGTTGGTTATTTTTTGGGTGCTATGTTTATAGTTGGTTTTTACAACTTGATTAATGTGTACATAAGCAAATCAATGCTTCCAAAATTTTTAATGTTGTCATTTCCGATATTAACAGTTTTCATAAAAGTTTACTCATGTTCTAATTTTGATACCCTGCCGTTGTAGTAACGATTCTTTGTCCCACTTTGTGTGACAAAATCACGAACGGCCAGGATGTGGTTGGGAGTTGGGACCGCGAGTGATACATATAATGGGGCAGAAGATCTGTATTGCTACCTTTATTTATTTATTTTTGATTGAAAATGTACTTCTAATTAGATTACGTGGCTATAAGCCTGGGTCTTTGAATACCCAATATGTCCAGCTCATACGAGCTCTTACAATCAGTAGGAATACTATCTAGTATCATAATTTCATTAAAATCCATTTCATAGTTAGAATGGGCTAAACAGTCTGCCAATGTGTTCTTCTCTCGGTAGCAATGCTCGACGCTGACTTCCTGCAATCTACTCTTGAGCTGCCTGCATTCCAAAAGGAGGTTTGTCAGGCCATCATTAGTTGTATGCTCTTGGTTGATTAAGTGAACTGCCTTGCTCGAATCTGACTCAATAAGCACTCTTTGCCAGTTATTGATTATTCCTTGCTTCAATCCTTCTTTTATAGCAATAAGTTCCGCCGTGAGGATATCCCTAACTCTTATCTTCATCCAAAAACCTGATTTCCACTTGCATTCAGAGTCCCTGCAAGTACCTGCAACATTTGACACTAGATGTTCCTTGTCAAAACTGGCATCACAGTTTATCTTAATGCACTGGGGAGGTGGTGGATCCCAGGAGACAAGGACCTTCTCCTTCTTCTTCAACCTGTGTGGTTTCTCCATGAGAGCTCTAAATTCCCAAGCCTTTGCCTTAACATTTCTGAGCCAAATGTCAGTGGATGGTACTGGATTTCCAAATATGAAATCATTTCTGGTTTTCCAGATATTCCATAACAGGAAGGAAAAGAAAGTAGGCCAAGAGGGAAAATCAATTGTGTTTTTGGAGTTGAAGTTTGTGGGGAGCCAACTATGAAGATTTTCTGTAAAGAAGGTATCAGAGATGTTTAATTTCTTCCACATTTGTGCTGTAGCAGGACAGTCTCTTAAGATATGCAAAATATTTTCCTCATTGGCTTGACAGATATTGCAAACAGAATTTGGCAGCATTCCCCTTTTACATAGTGTGGAATTATGAGCATTTATCATACCAAGATATCCATATGAAAAATTGAATTTTTGGCAAAGTATCAATTATCCAAATCCAATCTAAATCATCCTCATTATAACCATTCTTGACCAGCTGATCATAAGCTTTACTTGCATCAAATTTATTGTTATTAGCAAGCAAACAAGATGGGAAATCACTGCAATCAAGATCATGAGAAGGGATGGGGATAGTCATAATGGACTGCATGATATCATCAGGTAGCACATAGCACAGTTTAGACAGATCCCACTGACCATTAACAATAATACAACTACACACTTTAGCATCATAATCACCAACAAGCAGGTGACCATGTAATAGAGATCTCAGAGTTCCACAACTTGTCCAATTATCATCCCATAAGGATATGTTCTTCCCACTCCCCACATTCCAAATTATGTTATCATTGAATAGATCCCATCCTTTGGAAAAATTCTGCCATAGATGGAAAAACTTGTGTTCCCTCAAATCGAACAAAGTGACTGTTTTTAAGTCATTCTGTATAAATTAAAAAGGCCTCTAGAATTATTTAATTCCTTCCTTGGCGTGCAATATTTATTTACTTCCTAATTAATTATTCGGTATATGTGAAACTTTCAGGTTGGTAAAGTGCAGTTCATAGAGAGGTTTACGCTACTGGGAACAAAGAAAGAGAGAGAGAGAGAGAGAGAGAGAGAGAGAGAGAGAGAGAGAGAGAGAGAGAGAGAGAGAGATTAGAACAGAAATGAAGCTCCTGGGTCTGTTGGGCCTTCGTTGGCCTTTCTTTTGAGGTTTTACTCTATTCCTTATTCCCTCCCTATTCCTTCTCATTCACAGTTTGATAACAAGAACACCAGATAGAGATTAGAATAAAAATGAAATTCTTGTTTAATTCACAGGTAGACCATTGTCATTTAACCATTTTAGTACCATAAATATAATCTTGCTTTAAACCAGAAATAATTAACAATCATCAATGCAATTTCCCTAGTATTTAATCAATGATTTAGACAATTCTGCACATTGATACTGCGCAGCCTCTATGTCCAATTGTCCATTAAAATTCATTACTCTTTACTAAATTGGAGCTAGATTGGTAGTGATTGAAGGCGATAGTCTGGGGCTGATGACAAGTCTTCGTAACAAGCAAGAACCTGTTTCTTTTGTTGGTTTTATTTTTAGAGAGATTTATGAGTTAGCTAGTCATTTTGAGTCGGTTAAGTTTTCTCATATCAGGAGATGAACCCGATCTCGTTTTCTACTAGAGTTTGGATAGATGGGTCCGGAGGGAGTTATGGAAATTGTAGCGTCTGATTACTGTAACTCTCTTATGACTTAATGAAATGCCTCATGTTTTATCAAGAAAAAAAAAAAAAATCTTTTACTTGAATATTTTCAAACTTGAAGGGGTGCACTGCACACCAACTGTTCGCTATAATGCCTATTAGAACCAAGGTACAAAGTTGTTCCTAATCGTTATATATATATATGGTGTTTGAGTTATGAAGGGTGATTATTTCTTTAACTTGCATTTCCTTATTTAAAAGCCACAGTCTTTTTGTTTTGATACATACTTATATTCTTCTAGCTTCCATTTGAACACTTGTGTTGTGAGTCTGTGACCCTCCAATTCGAACAAGCTAAAGTGCCTGCTTTTGATCTTTCTGTATAAAAAGGACCTCCAAATTTCTTTTATTCCGTTCTTGGCTTGCAATATTTATATACTTTCTGAAATAATTATTCGGTATCAGTGTTGCTTTCAGGTTTGGTAAAGTGTTGCAGTTCATACAGAGCTTTAATGAAGTTCCTGTCTTTGTGTGTTTGCAATCCATGGGCTTTTTTTTGGGTAAGGTTTCACTTATTCCCTCCCTTTATATTGCATCTCATGATTCACAATTAAAGATCAGATAACGCTGTAAACAAGAAAGAATAGAGCAAAAATGAAGTTCTTGTCTCATTCAAAGTTACAAATCAGCACTATATATGCATTAGACCGTTCAATTTCATTATAAATACTAAGACTTTGTTTGGCAACGAGCCTTTTGAGGCAAATATTAGCTGTTTGGGATCACTTAACTGCTTAACTGAGTCAATACCGTATGTAATTAACTAACATATCAATGGAATTCCCTGATAGTAGTAGTAAATTAATCAAGAAGATAATTGCTAGCTTCCCCTTTCGACGACGGAGGGAAAGTATCAGAGTTGTCCACTGCTTCCACAAGATAGAAATCTTCACCATTTGGGCTTTTGATGATTTTAATCCCCACCAGTAAACGTAAACTTGTGGTTCTCCATTTCGAATAAAGGACTTCCAAAGTAATTCAGTAGCTGGCGTGGCGTGCAATGTTAATTGATTCCTAATTCTTTATCCAAGAGGTAGAAAGTGCTGCAGGGCATATATATAAATTACAATAAACTGAAGGTTCAAAACTAGCTCTACCCCTTGATACAATATTTTTCCCTCCATAATCACATTCCCTCTCAGGCTCTCACTGAATTCAAAGTTAAGAGAGCTAGCTAGCTAATTAGTTGCTTAGCGGGGGGGGGGGGGAAATTAGCAAAAAAAAGAAGCTAATTAGTTAAGGCTTTCAACATAGAAAAAGAGATTCAGATGGCATGGTTTGTTGTTTCTGATGTTTTTGAAAGGCTATTGGGAAAGTTGGCTCAATGGCATAATGATGAAGACCTAATCATCCGTTACTTTGGTGAGAGAGAGAAGCTAAGCCAATTAGAGGAAACCTTGAAGACACTTAAACCTCGGCTTCTTTATGCTGAGAAGGAGACATACAAATCGATAGATGTTGAAAGAGCTACTGCAGTTCCTGTGCATGAGTGGCTGAAAAGGCTGAAGCACATGCTATATAAGATGGAAGAGTTGTTTGATGAGGTGGGCATAGCTGAGAGAGAGAGGGATGATCAGCATATTCCACTTGGATGTGATAATAAGCTCATCAGATCCCTATGCAGCATCTTGGGTTCAAATAATAATAAGCTCAGTCTCGCTAACTCAATCAAAAAGACATTGGCCCAACAGGTCGAGTCTCTTATGCGGGATGGGGATTGGTTAAGAATACATGCTTCCATGCCGGAGGAAGCAGGTTACAATTTTGAGATGGAAGCATGGCCTAATGATCTATCGCCACAGTTGTTTCAATGTGCTCTTTATTGTTGTTTGTTTCCAAAGGATTATGAATTTAAGAAGATAGAGCTGATTAACCTTAGGATGGCCCAAGGGTTCCTTGAGCTGACATTGAATGGACTTCATCAAACACCACAACAAGTGGGTCATCAATACTTTATGAAAATAGTGAGTGATTACGGTCTGTTTGAAGAAGTAACAAGAAACGATACAGATGAGGTTATCAGCTGCAAGATGTTTGACATAGGTGACAAATTGTTAGAGTTTAGCGGAGGTTACTGTTTATTGGTAGATCATGTGCATGGAGACGTAATCCATACAAATATAAGCATCCACCTACGTCATGTAAGCTTCATCGTTGGCTCTTTATGGGAAGCCCCAGAATGGCTTCTTCAAGCCAAGCAATTGAGGTCGCTTTTTCTGTTTCCTAGAGAAAAAGATACCTCTGTTACTATACAGAATTTAGAGGAATTGCTTTCAAGCCTGACTTGCTTACAACCTTCCCAGTTCTATAGCAAAGCTGAAGCACTTAAGGTACCTCAAATTGGGTGGTCCCCTTGAGTTTCTTCCCCAATCCATCACGAGGCTGCACTACTTGCAGACTTTGGATCTCCAGGGATGTCCTCCCCTTGTAAAAATTCCAAACAATTTAAACAATGATATTATGCTGCTCTTATGTGGTGTTGAAGACTATCAGATTATAGTGGATGAAAGCAACAGTTTAGATGCATTGGTTGGCTCGAGTAGAGCTGTATATAAGTTGGATATCTATTTCAAAAGACGTCGCAGAGGAGCTGTATCTGAAACCGGCAAGGCAGATTTAAAGAGTAAGGTGATAAATGAGCTTGGGTTGGAATGGTCATCATCGTATCAAGTGTCGGATGCTAGTGCTGACATTGTTAGAGAAGAGTCGGTCTTGAGAAAGATGAAGCCCCCTTCATCTCTTCGCAGCCTAGCAATTTGTTTTTGGAAGGGAACCAGGTTCCCAGTTGGGAAATGTCACATGCGTATGTGAACCTTGTTTCCATAAATATTGAAGGCTGCAAAAGATGCACATATCTCCCATCCTTCAGTCGACTTCCTTCTCTTCCGCCTTGCAAATCTCAAAGTCTTGGAGTACATAGAGCAGATTGGTGCTGCAGGTGGCAACATTGGTAATGAGGCTGCTTTTGCAACATTATACTTCCCATCTTTAGAAATTCTCATTTTGGAGGAGTTGCCTGAGCTAAGGCGATGGTCAAGCGGAATTCAGCAGGGGGTTTTTCCTCGGCTTTCTAAACTTCGAATACGCCTTTGCCCAAGGTTGATGTCAATGCCTCAGGCACCTCAGCTTGAGTCATTAAGTGTAGAAGAAATCCATAAGAAGCTGCTGCTAAAACTTCTTCCTGGGGGCGCAAGGGAATTACCAACAGCTGAGTCAAATTCAGATGATTCAGAACAAAGCAACCTGAAAATTGAAATGGTATCAGTTGATCAACTTGATTCTCTCTCTTTAAATTATCCTTCTAACTTGATTAAGAGATGCCATGAATTGGAAAACATGGAAGTTATTGCTTGTGCATCTTGGTGGATGGAAGTCGAAGTATATAATTGTGACAGATTGAGATATATCTCTGGGGCATTGCAAAAGATCACGAAGTTGAAAATCTGGCATTGTGAAGAGTTGGAATTGTGGGATATGATGGAGGGAGATGATGGGGGTGATCCTATGGGAAGAAGTGTCAGTACTGGTACTAGTGTTGGATCAACAGCAGCTTGGGAAGGCTTCTTGAGTCTGGATTCCTTGACATTGGGGAGCATTACAAAACTAAAGTCACTCCCGAGAGGTCTTGCTTGCCTCATTGAGCTTCAGGAACTTAGGATATATCAGCTTCGTAATTTGAGAGCCCTGCCGGAATGGATTGGGCAACTCACCAGTCTCAGACGGCTTGAAATTGTAGATTGCTCGAATATGAGGATGCTGTTCGTTTCCTCCTCAGATCCTGAACAAGATTCTTCTCTCAGAAGATTGAATCTACCTTACCTGACCATCAGAATTGAAAGGTGTCAAGGAATGATAGACAATTTGTTTGGAGGAACTCGAATCTCTTTCATGTGTCTTGAAATCCATCGATGTGACAGATTGAAAGATGTATCCAGTGAAGAGGTATTCTTTGAGAAAATGGTATTAGGTGATTGCCGGCACTCACAGTATTTGTGGGAAGACAATCATAATGGCAGCAATAGGGCTGCAGGTTTTGCTTGGCAACACCTCAAGAACCTTCGTGTCTTGGAATTGAAGAGAATCTCGAAACTAGAGTTCCTCCCAGAGGGCCTTTCTTGTCTCAAAACGCTTAAGGAACTTCACATCTCGGAGCTTCCTAATTTGAGACAACTACCAGAGTGGATTGGGCACCTCACCCAGCTTTGGCGGCTTAAAATTGAAGATTGCCTGAATTTGAGGATGTTGTTCTGTTTGGTCGGATCAAGATCAGCAGCTTCAGCTTGGCAACACCTCACAGGGGTGGGCCTCATGGAATTGGACTTGAAGCGAATATCAAAAATGGAGTCCCTCCCAGAGGGCCTTGCTTGTCTCACAACGCTTAAGAAACTAAACATCTCCAAACTTCCTGATTTGAGGCAACTACCTGACTGGATTGGCAAACTCAACAGCCTAGAAACTCTTGAAATTGAAGAATGCCCTAAACTAACAGCACTTCCCGACTCTCTTCGTCAGCTTACTTTTTTGTACAGAATCGAAATTCGACAATGTAATTTTAAGCTGAGGTTGAGATGTCAACCCACAACCGGTGAAGATTGGCCCAAAATTCAACACATACCCCGGAGAAGAATCGAGTGACTACCTGAAGATGCATGCATCTCTTATCTCGATCTCTTATTGTTGGAAATCTAATATGGCAGTTGGTATATGCTATGATCTCTCTGTAGATATAGTAGCTACTAGCTAGTATGAAAAGCAGATATTATACATTCATTCTATACATATATTTCCTTCTAGTTCTCTACATTATCTTTTGATACAAATGCGCATGCATGCAATTTCCATTTATCTGATTTCCGAACTATTAAAATCCTGTATATAGTCTGTAAGCGCTTTTGTCAGTTGGGTGAATTTTCGTTAGAGAATCCAAACATTGAACACTATATAAGTGATAGCAAAACATGCCTATTACTTGTAAAGTCCCATTATTTAAGTTAGCATCTTAATTTATCAATTTTCCTTTTCTTATGTTGAACATTGCAAGGCAATATCATTTGAATCATGATCCTTTTCCTTTACATTTTCTCCAGTTTCCTCTGTTATATTCCTCAACTTGATGATTTCTTTTACTTTGTTGAGGAAGAAATAAAGTCAAGTCATGAACTGAGTGATGGTGTTGTGTGCTTGCCTTGCCTTTACCTGTAGTCACAAGTAGTTCTGGTCAAATGCTTCATTATATTTTAGAAAAATCTGTAATTAATGCTACTCCATATTTGGACAAGTACAACGCCATTTTAGTGATTTTACACACAACCTCAAGGGGTGCACACCAACTGTTTGTTATAATGCCAATGAGAACCAAGGTAACAAAGCTCTTCCTCATGGTCATGTTGTTTGAACAATCACTTTCTTTTTGAGTTTTTATAGATTGATATATATGAAATGAAGTGAATTTCAAATACCCATATGCATTTTCTAATCCTAATTTGAAAATCAAAAGCTGCAGTATGGATTAGTATGTAGGTCACTGTAATAAACCAGGGAACTGTAAATGTTGTGTTTCATTATTCTGTTTTTGATGATATTCTATATAAACAGACCCTCCAAAGTCATAATATTATTCCATAGTTGGCGTGCAATGTTTTATTTACTTCCTAATTAGTTATTGGATGACTTTGTAACTTTCAGGTGGCAATCTGCAGTCCAGAGAGAAAGAGAGAGAGATTAGAACAAGTTCCTGTCTTTCTGTTTCTGGGTCGGCCCTCCATCGGATTTTATGTGGTAAGGTTTCACTCTATCCTTTATTCCCTCCCTTCATACAGAGCTTTACGCCACTGGGAACAGAGAGAGATTAGAACAAAGATGAAGTTCCTGTGTCTGTTGGCCCTCCGTTAGCTTTTTCTCTTAAGGTTTCACTCTATCCCTTATTCCCTCCTTTTCCGTCTCATTCACAGTTACAGATTAGCATTAACCCATTAGACTGTTCACTATTCAATGTAAATACTAAATCTCCAATGGATGCTACGTTTAGCAGATATGTAATTTCATAAATTTGCTCTGTTCTTTTATTTATTTTTTCCTATTACTTCTCTACATTATCTTTTGATTGTAGTGTGTTTCTTTTTCTTTCATTTTAAAAGCTGTATGTAAGTCTGTAACTGTTTGTGTACGTTAGGTTAATATATATTCAAGTGATAACATATTCTGACTATACTTTCAATGAACCTGCCTGTTACTTGTGAAGTCTGATTTTTTCAAGTGGAATGCTAATTTATGCATTTTTTTCATTTTTCTTAGATTGAGCATAACAATCAATTTCATTTGGATGATGGACACCCCCCCCCCCCCCGGTCAATAGAAACATTCTCCAGGTTGATGCTCATATATATACTGTGTAAATGGTTTGTTTATATTCTATTGAAGTATTTGGAATACCAGGAATATCATGCATCACCTATAGTTCTGAGTAAAATTGCAAACTGAAGCATGTTGGCTGGTAACTGAGCTACTTCCAGGGAGCTCCCAGGGCCAATCTTATAAGATGGATTCATCTGGCTAAGCATTTGGTCATTATTGTTGCCTTCACTCAAGATATCTGGAGTTGCGTCTAGCTGAAGCAGATAATTCAGCCACGGAAAGTTTGCATCTACGTAATGGTATGCTGCTCAGGTTGCCAAATAGCCAGACGTCACACAATTAACCTCTTTAATTTGGTGTGGTGTGTCTCGAGTATGAATTTGAAGAAAGATGATCTTTTTCCCCCTTTGCTCAAGAAAAAATTGCAGAGTTTTGGTGCTATGGAAAGAACAGACGTATATAAAGACATAGAAATGCTGCCTGTCACAAGGTTAGAGTCAAGTATGCATCCATGGATGTGAGTCCAATTTCCTCTTCAGCAAGAGTAGTGTAAATCACATGCTAATTGGAAACAATGCACAGAACACCTATGACCTAACAATACTTAATTTCCAGGGACTCCATCAGACCAGGAAGGCGAAATGCCCAACTGTTGCAATTTTGCTAAATAAACGATGAAGAACTGCCATATACTTGCTAATATCAAAGCAGCATGATGTTGGTTAGATCTTTGAATCCTCTTACACAGGTATTCATCTAAAAGCATTGTGTTTTTTGTTGACACTTATATCATCCCATTCTGAATTTGCAGTTTTTATCCTACATAACTGATATGTAATCAAAATTAAATCCTTTTAAGTGAAATTTTGGCATCCATCATTCTTGCTGTATGACATTCACAGAACACCTTTTGGACACTTGCGTTTGTGTGTAATTCTTACAATATACTACCAACGATATTCCAATGATCATAAGTATCTGTTGAAGTTGAAGCCAGATACTTTGGCGTCAACAGTTAGCTTCGGCGTCAAAAGTTTCATGAATAGTGGAAGGATTATCATGCAGGAAACACAGCACTTTCAGCTTCAAAAGGCCAGAAGACCCTCCGTTCCTTAAACTACGCTGGAGTCAATGCCGAGGGTACTATGTTGCCTCACAATGCTTCAGAATATCAACCTTTTAATGTGCATCAGACTGTCAGTTGCTTTCACTTGCTCTAAGGTGATTTGAGGTATTAATTTCTTACAGTAATTTATTTGAGGTTTTTTTTTTCTTTTCTTTTGTCTAGCATTGCAATGTCATTTGGCTGTAATGGTGACCCATTTTTCTATTTCTGTTCAATCCCTTGGTTCGTTGAGCTTAGCCATCACATTCAATAGATTCTGTCCAAATGAAATAAGGCACATGAATACTTCTCAGTAAATTCTGTATTTGACTGAATTGCATTTTAAAGCAGACCTTGCCCATTTTTCTCTGTAACCATTTGGATTATTCTCAACTTCTTCGGATACTAATGATTTTCCCTCTCTCCAGCAAATTTGCATCCAATTCCTGTGACAGACTAACCCAGTTATCAAGTTAGCTACAGCATTCCTGAGGAAAACCATTTCTGTCTAAAGTCCTTGTTGGAGAACTGAGACCATAGGAAACCCTGTTAAGCATATATTCAGAAATTTTAGTAACAAATCAGACAGTTATTTTCTCTTCCCTTTTTCTTTTCTTATACTGTATTACTCCTATATATGAACATAAGGGCAGGGCATCCTTTTTGCAATTTGATGAGCTACCATTTTCATCAATGGTTTCGTATCGTATCGTCTGATAATCCTGTGTAATCTGATCATGTCATCATTTTATGTTGAGTAATCTGTTTTCATCAGTGTGTACACATCATATGATTAAAGTAGGTAATCTTCTCCAAGAAAGCATCTATTGGCACATTATATATCAATAGGTCTTGAAGTGTTATTGTATCAAATATCAAGTAACTGGTTTCAAGTCTGAGTCACTTCAGGGTCCCTTTGAATCTCTTCCTGAATGCATCTAAGGTACGAGTAAGGATCATCTCAAGTACTCTCCTCCAATTTCACCTCCAATAAACCAATACCATCATGCCACATTACTTGCTCACTTCAAAACACGTCCAACTCTGATTCTTTTTTCCTTTTCTATTTTTGTTCTTGTAAGTTACCACGCCGAATAGACGAATACCACACCATTCTATTGAAGCGGATCCCATCTCTCAAAAGTAGACGTATTCTAATTCTAACCATTTTTATGATCTTGTGTAGCACACAACACATTTGCAGTTTTTTTTAGTGCTTTTCCAAACAGAATAATCCTTACACCTCTATATTATCCTTTTTTCCACATAATGAACCTTTGAAATGAGTGAATGAAATAATCAAATGAACTTGAGTACATTTGGGCCACTGCTGTCCTCTTTGCAAGTATTCGTTCGTGTGGGAGTGGGGATAATATCTTTGAAGTTGGATCTAGTTGTTATTTCCAAGATGACCACCTGCCGCCCCACCCATTCCCCTTCATTTCATTCCCCACACTTTGATTTATTGACTTTGCACGCCCATTAAAGCTAACGAGAATCGAGTCAAATCCCAATACATCATGTTCGGACTTTCGTGTTCAACCGTAAACATATCAGACTAACTAGATAACAAGCGCAATCCCTGTCACTGTCAACATTATATCATCAATGGGCAAAATATATAGTTTCTAAAAGCCGGCAGTTACAAGGCCTTAGAGAATGGGAAATCGTACTCATGATTTTATTTTACCAAACCACTTAAAAGTAAGTTTAAAATCACTTGATCATCACTTAGAGTAAGGCCTAAGAGTTTTAATAAGATGGGTTATTAAAGGAACGTTTGGCATAATCATTGGAACTAACACATTCAACTTTAAACTTCACTTTGGCAAAAATTTAGGGAACGACCTCATTTAATTGGAGTACTTGAACTAGAGTCCTTGACTCATAATTCATCCCAATTAATTTCTCTCTCTCAATAATCTTCTTTTTCAATATCATACTAATTACTATGTGAAAGAAATCATCGGGTAGCGTTTTGCGCTTGACGAGCTAGTACATGGCTTAAAACTTACTCAATAGTACACGGGGTAGGTTGGGAGGCCAACCAAATGAAAGAGACCAAAATACAAGTCTTCATATTTGGTAAAATACTAAAATATATACCAAGAAAGTACGAAGTTTTATGAGTTTTATGTTTGAATAAAGAGCTTCTTGTATATGCCATTTTCCTACCAACATGTTACAGTCCCGGCATCCCGGGTTCGATCAACTGGCTATCTGACCGATCTTCAGGCCTGGCAAACGGATTGGGTGGGTCGGATTGAATATTGTCGGGTTAACTACGGGTCAAAATATTCGGGTTCGATTTTGGGTTACTTAACGGCGTAGAGTTGGCAAAAACTGACCCTATCCGTCACAGACCCGACAAAACCCAACCCGACAAGATTCCAACCCGAAATGACCCGACCCGTTTTGACCTGAGACCGAAACGACCCGAATGTTGTGAGACAATATTTGTCAAACCCGTTAGGTAACCCGAAACCGAACCCGTATTTGACCCGATGTATACGACCCGTATTTTACCCAACCCGTATTTTACCCGACCCGTATTTGACCGACCGAAACCCGACCCGACCGACCTGTTTGTCAGGTCTACTAAACGGGTTTAACAAATGTAGCCTCACAATTTTCAGATTCGGGTCGGGTCATTTCAAATTTAAACATTTCGGATCGGGTTCAGTAAATCTGTACCGGGTCAAATTCAGTGCCGATCATCGGATTAGTTTTATAGAGTATGTTGGGGGAGTTTTATTTTTCTTTTTGTTCACGACCAAGAGTAGCCACCGTCGACCACAGTGACTATTCCTGTGTTGGCTTGTAGGCACCTCCAATGGTGGGATAGCTGACCAAGAAATTTAAAACTGCTCCATACCCAAGGCGATATTTAAACCCTCGATCTTGGTTAAGAATGAATGAGCTTCTACTACTCAATCACACCTCCTTGATTTGTTGGGGGAGTTTTATAGTCCTAGGAGTAGTTTTTATGTGGCCCATCCATCAGTTGAGGCGGGTTATGTTTCCGAAAACCAGCGCAATGGCTTCATATCACAGCACTTGTATTTCCGTGGTCAGCTGGAATGGTTTATATAAATTCAAAGTTGTTGTTGTTCCCCGCGGCATTTCCCTCCCCCCCCCCCCCCCTTCACTTCCTTGAACGTAAAGCCAGCTTCCTTTGTCTATCTTCCCTTTTCTTCATCATTTCTCTCTCTCTCTCTCTCTCCTCTCCCACCGCGTTAAACTTGCAATAAATAAACAAACTCATCAAAGAGAGAGAGAGAAATAGTTACTTTCATGTCAACTCTCTTGCAAAAACTCTTATTGTGCTAAAATACTAATCACCAAATGCTTTCTATTAATCTTCAATTCTCTCTCTTTTCATCAACAATATCATCATTATGGTCCTTAAGAGGTCTCAAAAATTATTAACTTTCTTCCTTTGGCTCTCTTTCTCCTTGTTATTATTCTTTCATAATTATTATTGGTACAACTATCATCAAGTTCAGGAAACACTACTACCACCACAACCACCACCAAGTGTGAATACTTTCGTTGACGGGATCTGGAGCTATAAAGATATACGTAGTTTTACCCCTAACAGGCAAATGAGCCGGCACAGGAAACTATTGGAAAATCAAAGTACCCAATTGTTTGACTTCACACCCTTCAAGCAACACCACCGGAAGCATGTGCCTACTCGGTCTGAAGAAGGTCCGGACGGGCTGGAGATTGACCCGCTTTACGGCTCCGAGAAGCGGCTCGTTCCCACCGGTCCGAACCCATTGCACCATTGATCAGATTATTAGAGGTTCAAATTTTCAGTTATTGTGGAGTATTCTTTTTTGTTTTTTAAATTTATGAATGTTCATATACTTCTATATGTTGTTAATTGCTAGTAGTGCTAATTAAGTGCTTAATTCCTCAAAGAAATCAAAGTGGTCTCAAGCTAGTGAGTTCTTTTTCTCCATTTTGACCTTAGCTTTCAGTTTCTCTTTTGCTTTATTGATCTTCCACTTTAATTTTAGATATATCGATATGATTCATCATATGTTAATAGTATATCCTTTATAGATAATAGTTCAAATACCAGAAAAATCTTCATATTTAACTTACTAATTGCAAATTTGAAACTTTACACTTTCTTTTCTTTTTTTTTTTAATCCATTAAATATTATGTGTCTGTATATACAAGTATAACATTGGCATGACATTATATTTGTATGAGAATAAGCCTCACCTTGAAATCGTCTCATACGAGAATCTGTGTTTATATATAGTATACTGTAGTATGAAAATGGTTTGTCTATGGATCCATTTCATTTGGTATCGTCTACACCAATTACCGCTTTTCTTCGGTTATTCAACTTGTTAAATTTACTTACTTTCTTCCGTACAAAAAGAATTATTAATTTCATGCAACTAACTTAATTATGTTCACTCACTTTCTAGCTATATGTATGGGGATTACAAATATGTGAACACATACACTACGTTTTTTCACATCCCAAAGCGCGATCTTAATTCATACTCTCGTTATTCCGTATATATGCATGGAATGGAATACTGCAGAATCGAATCTAAAGAGAAAATAAAAACAAATTAAAATTAAAATTAAATTAAATTGAGTATGTAAAAATGAGAGATTTGATGTTCATATACTGTACTATAGTTTGAAAAGAAGCGAAAAAGAGTGGTTGTGACGGCACGTCAAATGGATGGGAACAGGAAAGAGAGGTAATAGGTGAAAAAGTGTTATTAATACTCATCAAATTAATTACATACAAGAAACATCAGATTATTAGATAAGATTAGCTAGCTGTCATTTAGTAAGTGAAAAGGGTTGACTTTTGGGAATGAGGAAAAAGAAAAGTTTGAGGGGCTTGAATTATGACTTTTATCTATTGGTGGAACTTTAGAAATAGTGGAGTAATATCTTTAGTTTGCTGGCAAAAGTTGACACAACACAAACTGCATATGAATGAAATTACACAATAGGTTAAGTTTGAGATACACAAGCTAAGTTAAACATGATTAGTTAAACTATTATGTTAGTGTTGAGATATTTGAATACCAAAATGCCCTCTAATAACCAGCCTGTTATGTCTACAATAAAATTTTCCTTTCCCCATAAATCGTGAATAATTGGTCAAAATAGATTGAGTAGCTAGGTCAATATGATTATTACTTCAAAGGATCGGGTTAGAGTTGGAAATTATCACTTCAAAATAAATAGGTAGGTTTAGGCCTTGATCTCTTCAATGAAATGTTGAGGACGGTAAGAAGTAGAATCGAAAGGAACATGTCGCGTAAAAAAATAAAAAATGAGACAAAATAAAGTATAATTGAGATATAATGCATAACAGCATAACTAATTATAACGGATTAGAATGACGGAGAACAAAATGGTGCAAAATAAAACTGAAAAAATGTAGAAGGAAACAACAAAAAAAAACAAAGTCTTAGTACTAAAAAGTACATACATCACCCATTTATTTTTCGGTTCTTCGCTACACATAAGTATAGACATTACATGTCCCATTTCCAACATTTGCGCAAGTGCAGTTGGCACCCAACCTAGCTAGCTAATATATCCTCCTGTGTCGCAAAAAGCTGTACACGGCTCAATTAATTTTATTTTATATATTTAGTTTTGAGTGAAGTTCGAACAACTAATTAATTAATTATACAATTAATGTTTGGGCATGATACATGCAATGTAGAGGAAGAGTAATCTGTCATTCACATGATTTCCGCAGGTTTTCCTGACAATTACAAGTCTCCTCCTCCCCTGTATTCCTCTGTTATTCTTTTAATTTAGGGATATTTTATCGTGCGTTTTTAAAGTTTGCCAAAATGCACATGAGATACAACTAACTTTTTAAATGCACTATTATCCCTCAACTTTTGAATTCTTGCCCAATCTAACTAAATGTAATTTATTTTGGTTTCTTTGTTAAAACTTATTATTTAATTATCTTTTAATTAATTTATTTTTTTCCGGGTTTCGGTATTTAGCGTAAATATAACAAAATCTAAATTATCTCATTCAGGTGAATTGGATTGACTCATAGATTTCGGGTTTAATCTTATATTGAGTCGGTTCGATTTCACGTAATAATATTTTGATGTTATTTTGGATGTTGGTCGGGTCACGTATTAGGCTGTTTGGATTGGTTTTGTTTGAGACAGATAAATAATTTTGAAATAATTATTGGTATTTTGAATTAAGCTAAAGGTCGCCAAAAAATTATTTACTATTTGGCTCTGGTAAAAAAAAAAAAAAAAAGACAAGTAATGTAAGTGTATTGAGTTTTTCACTCCAAGAAAAATGTGTATTAAGTTTTGAAAAAAAAAAGGAGTTATCCAAAAAAAAAATGATATAAAAAATGAAATCAAATAAAGGTGTGTGGAAAGAAAAGAGGAAACAAAATAAATTACATTTGGTTAGATTGGGCAAGAATTTAAAAGTTGAGGGGTATATGGTGCATTTGTAAAGTTGGTTGTATCTTATGTGCATTTTGGCAAATTTTAGAGACGCATGGTGAAATATCTCTTTAATTTATATCATCTTTGCTACTCGCAAGGAGCATGTACTACAGTATGTATGTAGTATTATTCCCTGGCCAGCCCGTCTCACATTAATGAAGACACGCATCCCTCACTAACTTCAATAAATGTCAATATTTATCACCACATGTTTTTCTAAGAAATTTTGGAGTTTCAAGTTTTAATTAGTAGAGTAGATTTTATAATAATTTTCCTCAATTTTTAACTGTAGACTCTACATGATATTTAGCGATGATCAACTAAAAATTGGACATATATAGGCAATAGGATTTCAGAAATACTCTGAAGCCATTGTTTATCACTCATATTCTCTAACGATAAAATTGAGAGTTTGATTTCTATCGATATTTAGTATCTCCTTTAAAACTTAAATTAGATAAATATAAGTACTGCAAAATATGTATGCACACCTCTTCGCTCAACACAGAAAACATAAAATGAAAGGTAGTATTTTCTACCGTCTACACTAAATTTGTTTAATCTTTTATAGGAATAATGCAAAATGGCAAGGCCTATCTACTTTTCCTGAGTTGTTTGTGGAGGAGATTGTAAATGTGTAAAATAAAATATTATTTGGATTGATTTTTTTTGATATTTTCACAAAACTATTACGGAGTATTTTGTAATCTTTTTTTTTGAATGGAGTATTTTGTAATCTTAACTATGAGTAATATATTTTCTGAAAAATTGATAGTCAACATATTCTCATTGAAAATTATGCAAAGGTTAATCATGCATGATGAAGAGAGTACTTTTAAGCAACGATACAGAACAGGTGTAGCAAAAAGGGTTATATTCCATTCAAATCCATTTACCGACAACAGAGCCCATTTTGCTAAAAAGCCCATTAAGTAAGTAAACTAAAAAGCCCATTAATAAGATAGAGGTTAGAATATACTAAAAAAATTTATATGGACCTAAGTCCATCCAAGTTGGATGGATCACAATGACAATTGTGTAATATATCAAAATTATTGGGGCAATTCGCGTGTCACATAACAGAAAACAAAATCAAGCGTTTTCTTCCTCA